>OZ012736.1:316147804-317580749 GCA_963859935.3 Lathyrus sativus
TAGTGGTGAAGGTTGGGGCATCACCAGGTTGGGGCCAAGTACTGAACATCCCCAACAAGCGAGACAAATTCGGATTAGGATACAGCCCATCTTCCTCCTCCCAGAGCGTGCCACGCTATAAGGGGCCTGTCCAGTTTACCAGTGGTGGGGTAACTTTTGAACAGATTAATGCCATATCAGATGAAGATGGTGACAGCAACTGCGACTGCGACATGGACGTGTGGATTCGTCCATGTACTCCAAGACAAAGCCTAAACAACTGGTCTGTCGAAGAAATCATCCAAGTGACGACAGAAGAGTAATGATTTGTTTTTCTTATTATTGTATAGCCCTATTTTCTACCCGGAGTGTTAGTTTCATTGTTCTATGATATAGAATTGTCCATGGTTTTATGATTGGCTAAATTGTGGTAAAACATGACTCTGCACTAATGTTAAGCAGGATGTCATTACCATAGTTATGACATCGCTAAAGGAGCAAGAAGGAGCTGGTGAAAGAACTGCTATGGAGTGGGTTAATGTGAATGTCATGCTGAATGTCGTGACATCCATCATGACTGTCTATCTGTTGTCATGACAGAACTACTGAAATGTGTGAGAAACAGCAGGAGTAGTGGTGCAGCAGGGGCTAGCAGGAGCTGATAACAAAATTGCTGTCATGTATTAGCATCTGGTGCAGCAGGAGCTATGTGCAGTAGGAGCTTGCAGCAGGAGCTAACAAAAACAGATGACAGAACTGCTGTCATGGATGTCATTACCAAAGTAATGACATAGTTGTCTAACACAGTAGGTGCTGCTATGTGTTAGCAATAGCCACAACAGGTTGAGTTGTGGTGAAATTCCTCACAGGTAGTGAGTGAGGTGTGCAGCCACAACTGTTGGAGTTGTGACGAAGCTCCTCACAGGCAGTGTGAGGTGTGCAGCCACAATAATGTGAGTTGTGGCGAGTGAGGTGTGTTGTTATGTGTTTTAAGCAAGACATAGTTGCATGACAACAAAAGGAGTTGCTAGTGTATATCTCTTGACAGAATTGGTTGGATTGATGAGACCATGATGAAAATACCTCATCAGTAAATATGTCAAGGAGATAGATTAGGAACAAGAACATATTGTATTGGTATTCATAAAAGGATCTTGAGACCTTTTAGAAAACTTGAATATACTTGTTTCTAATATTATTTAGCAAAGATCGGGAGAAACCATGACTGTCATGATGAAGATTCTGCAGAAGTGTTCAGCAGGCAAGCTGGTCAGCTAAGAGGAAGTGAAGCTGAATGTCATGACCAATGTTATGACATTGATCGTATGACATCAGACAGGCTGAATTTGTTTTTCTGTTATGATACCTGATATATCTCAGGCTAAATATTAGGAAACATGTTATGACTCCTGAGTCATCTCAGGAGAGATTCAAGGCAATGCTGACCATGCCATGACCTAATTGGACAACACCTTGAATTGTGAAAATTAGTTTTATTTTGTTGAAACTAATATTTGTTACTTCTGCACAGCCCAAGCCCAGTCTGCAGTGCTATAAAAGGAGGCGCAGAAGCAAAGGAAAAACAAGCACTCATACTAGGAAAAACCAGAGTGGAAAATAGAGGTCTAGGGTTGAGAGTCCCTTGTGTTTAAGTCACCCTTTATATCTTTTGATACATTGAGGTAGACATATTTGTAAGTGAAGAAGGCTAGTCTTCACGTGTAAAGTCTATTTAGGAATACTTGTAATCCAAGCAATTGTCTGGTGGATGATTGTTTTGGTTAGGTAGATTCTAGGTCGTGTCTCACTCGAAGCTGTGAAGCAAGAGTGTGTGAGTTCCTTGATCAAAGCTGTGAAGCAAGATCAAGGTGTGTATGAAGTGTCTCTTCATACTGATTTTTGTAATTATTTGATATCATTGTTGTGTGATTGAGGGGGAGTGAGTGGGTATACTGAGGTACTAGAGTGTCTCTAGGCTGAAGTGTCATTAGGTAGAGATTAAGTGAGAAGGGCAAACTGGAGGTTTGACTTTGAATTGATTCTACTAATAGTGAATTTCCTCCCTGGCTTGGTAGCCCTCAGATGTAGGTGTTGTTGATACCGAACTGGGTGAACAATTACTGTGTTATTTATCTTTCTACATTTACAATTCTGTACTTTAAATGGTTAGATAAATAGTATGACAGACTGCAGATGTCACAACAGAGGTTGTGACATTGGTCATGACATTGGGACAATTTAAAGAAATTTAAATTGGCCATGATCTATCCTCATCCTTATTGAGAAGAGATCAATTTTCTTGGAACACATGTGATCTGCATACCAGAATTTCACGGAGCATAGCGATATTTGTCTTTAGGGTCTTGCTTATGTTTGAACAATCTTTTAATCAATCAAAGGGCGTTTTTCTGCATTCAAATATTGTGATCCTTGTCTTTCCTGTTTTATTTTTTAACAATAAAATGGAAATGTGGTTTATGCTTGTTTGCATATCATTTTAAGCATTAAATCATCATCATTGCAGGTTTCACATTGCATATGACACCGCTCCAGAACCGTCTATGACTCGCTTTGACTTTGATAATCCGATATTTCAAGCCGAAGAAGAGATTGATGAAGATGAAGACCTGCCAGAAGAGCTAGCCAGGCTTTTGAAACAGGAAGAGAAATTCATTATGCCTCATCAAGAGGAAAATGAGATCGTCAACTTGGGTACCAAGGAAGTCAGAAGATATGTCAGGATAGGGGATGCATTGCAGAGTGATATCAAGCAAAGATAGGTTGAAATGCTCTGAGAGTATAGTGATATCTTTGCTTGGTCATATGAAGATATGCCCGGTCTTGATACTGATATCGTGGTCCATCGCTTACCTTTGCGTGAAGAGTGTCCACCAGTTAAGCAGAAGCTCAGAAGGACCAGACCAGATATGGCTGTGAAAATTAAAGAAGACGTCCAGAAGCAGTTGGACGCAAGATTTCTTGCTATGACAACTTACCCTCTGTGGGTCGCTAACATCGTACCTATACCAAAGAAGGATGGTAAGGTAAGGATGTGTGTTAATTATAGAGACTTGAATAAAGCGAGCCCGAAGGATGATTTCTCACTCCCCCACATTGACGTATTGATTGATAATACTACACAATATTCCGTGTTTTCCTTCATGGACGGGTTTTCCGGATATAATCAGATTAAGATGGCGCCGAAGGATATGGAGAAAACAACGTTCATTACACCATGAGGGACATTCTGTTATAAGGTAATGCCTTTTGGGTTGAAAAATGTAGGGGCAACCTATCAACGGGCAATGGTCACTTTGTTCCATGATATGATTCATCATGAGATTGAGGTCTATGTTGATGACATGATAGCAAAGTCGCAAACGAAGGAGGAACATCTGGTAAACCTTCTGAAGTTGTTTGAGAGGCTAAGGAAATTCAGACTGAGGCTGAATCCGAACAAGTGCACTTTTGGCGTCAGGTCAGAAAAGTTGTTGGGGTTCATTGTCAGTGAAAAAGGAATCGAGGTTGATCCTGCAAAGATAAAAGCTATTCAAGATATGTCAGCGCCGAAAACATAGAAAAAGGTTCATTAGTTCTTGGGTAGATTGAACTACATTGCTAGGTTCATATCTCACCTCACAGCCACGTATGAACCCATGTTCAAATTGTTGAAGAAAGATCAGGCGGTTGTCTGAAATGAAAATTGCCAAAGGGCATTTGATAAAATAAAAGAATATTTACAGGAGCCTCCGATACTAATACCTCTAGTAGCTGGAAGACCATTGATAATGTATCTAACGGTTCTTGAGAATGGCATGGGTTGTATTCTCGGTCAGCATGACGAGACCGAAAGAAAAGAGCATGCCATATACTATTTGAGTAAAAATTTTACAGACTGTGAGTCCAGGTACTCAATGTTGGAAAAACGTGTTGCGCACTTGCTTGGGCTGCCAAATGCCTGAGACAGTATATGTTGAATCATACAACCATGCTGATCTAGAAGATGGATCCGATTAAATATGTCTTTGAAAAACAAGCACTTTCGGGGAGAATTGCCAGATGGCAGATGTTTTTGACAGAGTATGACATTCAATATGTTTCCTAGAAAGATATCAAAGGGAGTATTCTGTCAGAATATCTTGCTTAACAGCCGATTGATGACTATCAACCAATGAAGTTTGAATTTCCCGATGAAGACATCATGTTCTTAAAGATGAAGGATTGCGTTGAGCCATTACCTGATGAAGATCCGAAGAAGGGTTCCCAATGGTAGATGAATTTGATGGCGTTGTTAATTCTTACGGTAGTGAAATTGGGGCAATTATCACAACGCCTCATGGTTCTCATATCCCCTTCACTACCAGGTTAACATTTACCTATACCAATAATGAAGCCGAATACGAAGCGTGCATTATGGGTTTGGAAGAAGCCATTGATCTGAGGATCAAGAATCTAGATGTGTACGGCGATTCAACGCTAGTTGTTAATCAGATCAAGGGAGAATGGGAGACCCGGCAGCCTAATCTGATACCTTACATGAACTATGCAAGGAGGTTATTACCTTTTTTTGACCGGATAAAATTCCACCATGTGCCAAGAGCAGAAAACCAGATGCGGGATGCCTTAGCCACTTTATCCTCGATGTATAAGGTGAATTTTTGGAATGATGCTCCAAGAATAGTCATCTCTCGCGTTGATAGGCCAACATTCGTGTTCGCCATTGAAGAAGCTTCTGATGGCAAACCGTGGTATTATGATATCTAGAATTTCCTTAAGAACCAAGAGTATCCGCCAGGGGCGTCAACCCGGGATAAGAAGACTCTGAGGAGGTTAGCTGGTAACTTTTATCTGAACCAGGATGGTGTACTCTACAGGAGGAATTATGACTTGGTACTTTTACGATGCGTGGACGAAAAAGAAGCTAGTCTGCTTATGGAAGAGGTCCACGAAGGTGCCTTTGGTACACACGCCGGCGGGCATGCTATGTCTCGAAAGCTGTTACGACCAGGGTATTATTGGTTGACTATGGAGTCAGATTGCTTTAAGCATGCAAAGAAGTGCCATAAATGTCAAATTTATGCTGACAAAATTAATGTACTGCCAAGTCCGTTGAACGTCATGGCATCGCCTTGGCCCTTTTCCATGTGGGGCATCGACATGAATGGCAAGATTGAGCCCACCACATCTAATGGACATCGTTTCATCTTGGTAGCCATTGATTACTTCACCAAGTGGGTAGAAGCTGCTTCCTATGCTAATGTCATTAAGCAAGTGGTAGCCCGGTTTATCAAGAAGGACATCATCTGTCGTTACTGAGTGCCCGAAAGAATTATTACTTATAACGGTTCGAACTTGAACAACAAGATGATGAAGGAATTGTGCCAGAATTTCAAAATTGAGCATCACAACTCATCTTCCTATCGTCCGAAGATGAACGGTGCTATTGAAGCGGCCAACAAGAATATTAAGAAGATAGTGCAGAAGATGGTTGTAACCTATAAAGATTGGCATAAGATATTTCCCTTTGCATTGCATGGATATCGTACTTCGGTACGTACCTCAACTAAGGTAACTCCCTTCTCGCTGGTGTATGGTATGGAAGTTGTCCTGCCATTAGAAGTCGAGATTCCTTCTTTGAGAGTCCTGGTCGACGTCAAGCTAGATGAGGCAAAATGGATAAGAAACAGATTGAATCAGCTCAGCCTGATGGATGAGAAAAGGCTGGCATCTATTGCATATGGTCAGTTGTATCAGAGTTGGATGAAGAAAGCTTTTGACAAGAAGGTACGCCCTCAAAGCTTTCAGACGGGCGAGTTAGTATTGAAGAGGATTCTCCCTCCACACACAGATCACAGGGGCAAATGGACTCCTAACTATGAAGGTCCATATGTCGTGCGAAAGTTCTTCTCCGGAGGAGCCTTACTGTTATCAACCATGGATGGTGAAGATTTCACATCCCCTGTGAACACAGACGCTGTTAAAAAATACTTTGCTTAAAGAGACCCGCTAGAAAGAAAAAGAATATCCAGGAAAAAATGGGGCATCCCAGCGAACCACAAAAAGAATAGGTTCGGGCAAAATTTAGGGATAAAAGAAAAGATGTACACCCGCAAAGTTGAAAACCTGAAAAGGCGACTTTGGCAAAAATGGGTATCCCGGTGAATTGAAAACCCGAAAGGGCAATTCAGGAAAACGTTAGGGATTTGAAAAGCAAATGACTGCGGTATGCGTATTGATCTTCAGAGTATAGTGGATTGAGGAAGGACCTAAGGGCCGTTTATCCGAATCAATCCATTTAGAGGACGAAGCATCGGAGAAGCATCGAAGTTAGGCGAGTCATAGATGGATCAACTCATGGTGTTTGTATGTGCCACATTGCCGACATTTTGTATATTTCTGTGCATTTCTGTAAATTTTTACGCAGCTTCCTCTTTTCAAGGGTTGCGTCTGTTGTAAAATATGCCTATTTACAGGCCATTTGTTAATAAAGCATATACTATTCAGTAAACTGTCTGTCTTGCTTTAGCCTTTACTGTTTTGTTTGCGGAAAAATGCCAGGTGTTTTGATAAAACTGCACTTACATAAACTTGTAGGCTTTGGCCGATAATCATTAAAACTTTGATTTATTTGAATAATGTCACGGATGATGACCGAGATAGTTCCCTTTGTGCAGGATACCTTTTTTGTTTGTTCATATTTGCAGGGTCGGTCACCCTTGGGGAAGATTTCCAGAGGTGTATCCCCGACAAGATCACCGTTCCCCAGCAAGTGGAGGTTGTGCATCTCCATCCCCAGCAAGGGTCTGCTTCTATAGGAAAGGATGTGTAGGTAGAAGGGGTACATTTCTCCCTCAACAGATTGTTTGTATACACTCATTCCTTGGCAGTTCAAGACTGAATTCTCCAACAGGGTAGAATCATCCCCAGATGCTTGAGATTGATATGCCTCGTGTAGGTCAAGTATGTGTCCGTATCCTCAGCAGGTTGTAGATACGCACTTACTCCCCAGCGAGTTGAGATTCAATTTTCTTTTCACCAGGCAGATTTGGAACTGTTTTCTAGCAGTAGAGCAAGTTCCGAATTTTGTTTCCCCACAGAGTGTGAGTATATGATCTAGTATCCCCTCAGGGTTTAAGGTGGTGATTCATTCCCCGAGCATAGGTCGAATAGGTTCCCTCTCATTTGTTAATCCCTAGAGGAGCCAGCAGAGCAGTTATTCTTCCCTGCAGATTAGGGTTGATTCAGAGATTGTTATTCTTTATCCTCAGCAGAGAGAGTTTGGGATCGTTTCCCAGCCAGTCTTATTCGGTTATCCCCAGCTGAGTAATCCCCAGTAGGTCGGATTTTGGATCATCAGTGGAGCAGGATTGTTCCCTGAAGTGTGTTTTATACCCTAGAAGGACTTCGGTGTTCTAGGAGGCCATTCAGGGCTGATTTCCCAGTAAGGCGAAGTTAATCTCAATGGTTGATTGTTATCCCCTGCAGAGTCATTGATTTCCACAGCAGGTTAGACTTATCTCTTACACTTGGTGGTCTTTCCCCGGTCGGGTCGTCTATTCCCCCAAGAGAGTTGTATCTTGGAAGGCCGTTCAGGACATTTTCTCTCAACAGGATTTGATTTGATCTCCGACAGAGTTGAGTTATTGTTTAGCATGTTGTGCTATCTCCCCAATGGAGTGAATTTGTTCTCCCCAATCGAGTCGGGTGAGCTCCAGAAGAATGATGTTCTGACAGACCATTCAGGGCATTTTCCTCAGTTGAGTTTGTGTTGGTCCCCAGCAGGGTGGATTTTTGCTCTCGTCAGAGCAATAGTGTCCAGGAAAGTTCTTTTTCAAAAGGCCATCTAGGGCTTGTTTCTTAGCATAAGTCCAATCGTAATTGGCATGTTCCATCTCCCCGACGGAGTTGGCTTTGTCCCTTCAGCATTTATTTTGCTGATTCGATTCCGATGCATCTGCATTGTGCATATCATTCTCAGAAATGCGTAGCATTTGCATTTCGTAGAGAGCATTACGCCATATTCAAACATATGCATGTGAAATGTAAGTCAGGTTGTTACCTCTTGTTTTTCAGGTGTATTTCCAACAGATGGATGATTTCCTTTGCCCGTGTGGTATCCAGACCATGGCAAGGTAATGTGATTCTTTGGCCCGTGTGGTATTCAGACCATGGCAATTTGTGATATTAATTCTCCAGCCCGTATAGTATCCAGACCATGGAAAAATCTTTGATGGATGTGTTTCATTTAATCATGAGTTTCCCAGCTTGGTTAAGTTTCTCTTTCTTCCCCAGTGAAGTCGCTACCAGAGTTTCTTGGTTAAGTTTCTCTTTCCCTAGAGAAATTTCTCTTATGAATTGTCGTTGGATGATCTCAGCTGCGGTTGAGCCGGCCTGAGGGTTCGATGCTCGCTTTTATTTAGCGAATGCCTGCTTGGATTAACAGATGTTCTCAACTTCGTGTTGAGCCGACCTTCGAGTTCGATGCTCGCTTTTATTTAGCGAATGCCTGCTTGGATTAACAGATGATCTCAACTTTGTGTTGAGCCGGCCTTCGGGTTCGATGCTCGCTTTTATTTAGCAAATTCCTGCTTGGATTAGTAGATGATCTCAGCTTCGTGTTGAGCTGGCCTTTGGGTTCGATGCCTGTTTTTACTTAACAGATGCCTGGCGGTGATGTCAGATGTTTTTCTCAGCTTCGTGTTGAGTCAGCCTTCGGGTTCGATGCCTGTTTTTATCTAACAGATGTCTGACAGTGACGTCAGATGTTATTCTCAACTGTGGGTTGAGCCGGCCTTCGGGTTCGATGCTTGTTTTCTATCTAACAGATGTCTGACGGTAAGGTCAGATGTTTCCTCTCAACTGCGTGTTGAGTCGGCCTTCAGGTTTGATGCTCGCTTTATTTAGCGAATGCCTGCTTGGATTAGAAGATGATCTCAGCTTCGTGTTGAGCCGGCCTTCTGGTTCGATGCTCGCTTTTATTTAGAGAATACATGTTGGTTAACAAGGGTTTATCAACTTCGAGTTGATCCAGCCTCTGGGTTCGATGCCTGCGTTGTTATACAGATGCCTGATGGTGAAATCAGATGTTCTTTCCGATGTAGTGTCGTTGCATGCGAGTTAGCAGATGTTTTTCCGACTGCGTGTCGAGGCTTTTTGATTGGTAATCAATTAGCTTGTTGTCGTTGCAACTATCAGATTCAACTATTTTCGGAGACTTTGTTCCCAATAGCAAGGGTGCAATTTTGTTTCTGCGGTTGGAAATTTTCTGGGTTCTTTGGTATTCAACCGTCTTTTACCTTGATTGCTTGAACACTGTTCACTTTTCACTCATTCAGGTCCAAGTCGCTTGAATAGGGGCAGCTGTTGTACCCCTAAATTTGACCAACCTTTTTCTTTACTTGCCTTATGTTTCGTTTCTTTCTTTAGTATTTGCATTGCATAGCATTGTCCTTTTCAGGGGATCAAGAGAGGTGTGCCATTCAAGAGAAGGCTTTCAAGGGTTTCAGGCTCAAGCAAGAGTGCTTACAATCATCAGGGGTTCACAAAATAATGGCAATGGATAGGAGATGTTTGAGAATCTCATGAATTACTTTGGAAGTTATTGTGGAGCTCATCTAGACATTTATTTCATCCGCAAGAGATCAAATTGTGGAACCATATTATGGATAAGAGGTTGTTGTCCTCTCAGTTACTTATTATTTGTTGCTTGTAATACAAGTTAATATGGATTTAATATTGGAGTTGGGAGTTCATTAAGAATGCAAGTTGATTTGGGGTTTATGATTGGAAGTTGGTGTGGATTCATGGAAGAGAAGTTTTATTCAAGAGATTCCATAAATTCAATTGGATAAAAGTTGTCAAGGTTTAGTTGAATGTCTTAAGGGGTTTCTTGGTATTCAAAGCTCATCATTTTAATTCAAATTCAAGTGGAAGTTTATTTACAAAATCTATATCCGTTTTTTAAAAACCATTTTTGATTCATTTCTCAAACATTACAAAAGCAATGCAGTAGAAAACGAAATCGTTATACATCTATTGCGCATTGAATTTACACTTCCAATGGTTTCTAGAATGGATCAGTACGAGATCATGGAGCAGATCGGTCGCGGAGGATTTGGTGCTGCGATTCTCGTTAACCACAAGGTGGAGAACAAAAGATACGTGTTGAAGAAAATTAGGCTTGTGCGGCAAACTGAGCGGTGTAGAAGATCTGCTCATCAAGAGATGGATGTTATTGCTCGGTTTAAGCACCTTTACATTGTGGAATTCAAGGAGGCTTGGGTTGAGAAGGGTTGCTATGTAAGCATTGTTACCAGATATTGTGAAGGTGGAGACATAGTAGCATTGATGAAAAAATCAAATAGGGTTTACTTTCCTGAGGAGAAACTCTGCAAATGGATTACTCAAGTACTGTTGGAGGTAGAATACCTGCATTTAAAATTTGTTTTACACCGTGACCTAAAGTGCTCTAACATCTTTCTCACCAAGGATCAGGATGTTCAGCTGGGGATTTTGGCCTTGCAAAGACACTAGTAGAGAATGATTTGACTTCTTCGGTCGTAGGAACTCCCAACTACATGTGCCCTGAATTGTTTGCCGATATTCCTTATGGATTCAAATATGATATTTGGTCACTAGGGTGTTGTATATATGAGATGGCTGTTCACCGCCCTGTGTTCAAAGCTTTTGATATGAACATATTGATAAGCAAGATAAACCGTCCCTCTATTGGTACTTTGCCTCCCTGTTATTCCCCATCCTTGAAAATACTGATAAAAAGGATGCTGAGGAAAAACCCTGAGCATCGCCCAACAGCATCCGAAATCTTAAAGCACCCTTATTTGCAACCTTATGTACATTAATATTGTTCATCTCCCTGTCCTTCAGCAACAACCTCTTCTCCTAAAAAACCAGTTTCTACTATCCATGATCCTCGAAAGAATATGGTACAAAGTGAAAACAACAATAGTTTGAGAGGTGACAAAGGTAATTTGATGTTAAATGAGAAAAATAATGCAAAATATGCATCAGAAGGTGATGACAAAATCACCGAGGTAGACATTGCATTGACTGATGATGATGAGTCTGACCTTCTAATGCATGTTGGAGAACAAAATAGATCCAGAAATTTCAATACCAAAACAGATAAGCAACCAAAAACAACTAAGAATGTACTGATGGCACCAAAACACGAAAAATTTAGGGAGATAAGCCATCCAATGAGAGGCAAGGGGAAGATAGCCAGCATCTACTCACAGTACTTGGCACAATCAAGCTACCCGGGTTTCAAGGACAATTGATCAATATTCATCTGATTCACCAAGACATGTTCAGTCAACTCTTAACAATTTCGTTGCTGTGAGTAAGAGAAAACATGATGACATCATTACAGCCTTATCTGAAGTTCCTGTCCATAGAAATCAAGCTCCACATCATCAATTGAAGACTGCAAATACTGAAACTAATGACTTAATAGCAAGATCATATCATCATTTGGACCAAATCAATGAAACTTCTAAGCCGAGTCAGACTGAAAATTTGCAGCAACTTACTCCTGATAGCATGAGCCACAAAAATGTGAATTCTCCATCTTTTAGAGATGGTTCAACTGACAGAGAACCTTGCATGAAACTGTATCAAGAGAATACAACGCAGCTAGCTGATACAGAAACAATTACACCATCTAGCAACAATCTGATCAGTACTACATAGTATGTTTTGGTCTCAAACTCTCCAATTCGTTCATCGCCTCTACGATTAAATTCTCCCAAGTCTTCTGGTCAGAAGATATTCTCCAACATGCAATTTTCTTTTTAGGACCTAAAGAGTAGGAGGAGAGAGAAGAGTCTTTCTATGATGCAACCCATAAATTACAGATACGGAAAATGTATTGGCAAAAGTCACTATACAGCTGCAACTTTGGAACTTTCACAGCCAAAAAGTGAACAGCTGAAAGAAAGCTATTTGGCAGCGGCAGCTACTGAACTGGAAAGATTTTTCAAGAAAGAAGAGCTTCAGTATGACAAAGAATTTGCTGAATTGCAAAGAGCTAACCTGACTTTGCTATACTCGCGGTAAATACATTTGTGAAGGATTCTCAAGATCCAAATCCTTTAATTCGTGCCTTAGCTGTGCGGACAATGGGGTGCATTCGTGTGGATAAAATTATCGAGTATCTATGTGATCCCCTTCAAAGATGTCTAAAGGACGATGATCCGTATGTTCGCAAGATAGCAACCATTTGTGTAGCAAAGCTCTATGACATTAATGCAGAGTTAGTTGAGGACAAGGGATTTTTGGAATCACTGAAGGATTTGATATCTGATAATAATCTAATGGTTGTAGCTAATGATGTCGCGGCACTAGCTGAAATTCAGGACAACAACAGTAGACCCATCTTTGAGATCACTAGCAGAAAACATTGTAGAAAGAGTTACCCCACGGTTACAGTATGCCAATTGTGCAGTTGTTCTATCAGCTGTTAAGATGATCCTTCAACAAATGGAGTTCATCACCAGTACTGATGTGGTCCGGAATCTTTGCAAAAAGATGGCCCCTCCTCTTGTGACATTACTCTCAGCAGAACCTGAGATACAATATGTTTCACTACGAAATATCAATCTTATTGTGCAAAGAAGACCGACAACTCTTGCACATGAAATTAAGGTGTTCTTCTGCAAATATAATGATCCTATCTATGTGAAAATGGAGAAATCATAAGTCAGGATAACGCTTGCCTCAGACCGAAATATAGACCAGGTTTTATTGGAAGTTGACGTAGAAAGGTTGTCCGTGCAATGGGTCGTTGTGCCATCAAATTAGAGAGAGAAGCTGCAACTGATTACAAATATATGGAACCCCATCAAACATCTGAAGCCACTGGGCATGTAGAGATATTGGCACACTCAACGAATTAGTTGTCAATTCAGCATGCGGAACTTACAAAAAACAATGATTCTAAAGAATCAACTAAAGACAAACTTCATAAAACTCATGCAGGTCATAACACCTCCAATATGGAATCTACAGGGGCAATAAGGCAATTGCAGCAAATGCTTCTATTTTTTTCTTTTGGAGATGAAGAGTTTGAAAGTGATTCAGAGGAGGCTGGTTGAACTCTAATTCAACTTTACTACTATTCAGGAATTCATGTATAGCTCTTTCCATAGAGATCATACCCAACATGCTTCTTTAGGCCATTACTCCACCACCTCTTCATTTGAAAGTGAAGCGGCCAATTCACTCTACAGGAGGCTAGAATCAGGATAAATCTGCGAGAAATACGGTGTCAGAACAAAATAGAGAAAGTCAGTTACAAAATTCATAACTCTCATAACTAACTTTCATAACAGAATTTCCAAACAACTTCATAACTACCTCATAACTAACTCAAAATTCAAACTGATTTTCCAGCTGGCATAACCTCCATAACAGAATTTTCATTGAATTCCTATTCTAACCTCATTGCATCTTCTATAAATCACTACTCAATTCACTCTGGGATTTTTTTCTTCACCAAACTCTCAATCAACTTCACTCTTCATAATCCATTTCCTTTGAATTCACTTTTCACTATGTCATTCTCCCTCACCAAACACTAGAGCTCTCATATCTTCCATGGTTGAGCAAGATTCACATTGAAGCTTGCTGCAAACCAGAGCTAAGCCTCATCTTAATTCACTTTTCTCTCCCATCAACACGACTCAGAACTCTCTGCATCACTCGCAAGCACCTAGAACCACCAGCTCGTACCACAAAAGAAAACACTTCAAAGAAGAATAAGAGAAGAAGAAGGTGGTAGAAGAAGCAGATTCAAGAACTACCTGATTCAAGAACTACCTGAGGTTGAATTCTTGCACCGCCGGCGACGGAGCTACTCCGGTAAGTCCAATTTCGCCCCATTTTCTTCAAATTGAAGTTGCCATCATGTAGATTTTGAATCGAGGAGTAGAAGCCCTCAGATGAGAGGCTTCAATTCCTCATGAACGACATTTAAATGCATTTGGTGTAGTTAGGGTTCTTGTAGTTGTTCACTTCGGTTTGAGTTGTAGAGATAGAATCCAGTTGAATTGATGATGAATTTGATTAGAATAGATGGAGACGAGTAGAATAGGGTAGAATAAGGTAGGTTTCATGCTCTGCCGCCGCAGATGGTGAGCTCCAGTGCGGCGGATCCACAGGGATTCCGGCGTTGAATTTGAACGCATGATAAAGGAGATGCACGTGAATGAGATGACATGTGATACTTTTCATTTTTTTTGTATAGCTGAACTCTAGATGTGATTTCGTGTAGTCTGGGCTCCAAAGTCATCTGTATGGCTGTTTGCACCCCTACCTCACTTTCGAACCCCCCTGCCATGTGAATTAGACTCAGATTCTAAGGCTTTTTAATTTTTAATTGAACTTTTTAATTTGATATTAATAGAACTTTAGTTTATATTAAAATCTCTTCATTAAATCTTGTGAATTTCCTTATTGTTTTTGCCATGATTTTGATACACATTTTGATTAATCTTGATGCATGCCTTGTGCTTGATATTTTGACATGAGTTTCTCATTGTACTCGAATTTTGTTTTGTGTTTGATTTTTCCTGATGATTGCGACGTTTTATGTTCACTTATTGATAACGTTGCGTTTCTCTTTTGTTTGCATTCTTTTGCATGGTTTAATGAGGTTGAGATGTGCTTGTGGTGTTTGTTGCCCCATGTAACACCCATTTTAATTATTTAGTCTTTTTGGTGTTATTCTATTTTTGGTGTGTCCTTATGTGGGGGTGTGTTGGAGAGTGTTGGTGGGTACCCTTAAGTTATGGGGATTATTTAATAACTATGGAGTTTAATATTAATATAATATGATTAATGGTGGTGATAATTTAATAATTAATAGTAATATTATTATTATTATTATTATTATTATTATTATTATTATTATTATTATTATTATTATTATTATTATTATTATTATTATTGGAATAAGTAAAATAAGGAATTAGAGATATAAGAAGGTTTTTGGGGTAGAAGAGAGTTAGAACACGATAAAACCAGTTTAGAGGAAGGAGAGAATAAGAACAAGGAAGGAAGAGAGACAAGGATAGGGCTGTCAAATTCTTCAGAGTTCTTCGTCAATCTGAGCATCTAATCGAGGTAAGGGGGAGAAACTGATTGGAATTGGTATTTTACATGAATTGGATAGAGGGGATTCCTTAGCCCCATAGGGATTTGATGTACAAGATGAGTACATTGTTATGTTTATGATTGTTGCTGCTATTAATGAATTTGTGTATATATTGTTGTGATTTTGGTGAGTTTCTGCGTAACGTAGCAGAGTTGTAATTTTGGTGGGGTTCTGTGTAACTGCTGTGGTTTTGGTAATGACCATGAGTTTTGATTCTGGAGAGGAAATTTGGGGAACGATTGATTAGAGTTGTGTATAATAGTTGTAGTAATAATAGGTTGGAGATGGATGAAGGGTAATAGGCTGGAATTGAGCAAGGTAGCATTTTTGGACAGTGAGGGTTTTAAGTATCGCAGACGCTCGCTAGCAGGTTTGCTAGGCGAGCAGGTAACGAGTACTCGCTAGGGACTCGCTAGGCGAGCTAGGTGGCGAACACTTCCAGTAGCCATTGTCTGCCTTCGCTAGCACATTCGCTAGGCGAGCAGGTAGCGAACGTTCGCTAGAGCTTCGCTAAGCGAGCAGGGTGGCGAGCATGACAGAACTTGTTTTATTTTGTGGTTCCATCCAACGTTGATGTTTTGTAGGATCCCTTTGGTCGTGATGAGTATATATATGGTGTTTAGTGGTAAAGAGTGTATACTTGATGTTAAAGATGTGGAATTATGTTGTATGGACTTTAATTTGATTAACATGATTGATTGGTGTATAATACATAATATATATGATGTATGGTGATGTGATCAGGAGGATCGTGTGCACTTGGTGTGCTTGAGTTATTTATTGTGTATATGGTGTCGTGCATATCATGGTGTTTGGTGGGATGAATCGTTGCTCAGGAGGAGTGTATGCGATCATCCGTACTCCTTTGTGGAGAATGGTGGGGATAGATCATTGCCAAGGAGAGGTGTATGTGATCTATCCGGGGTTCGATTGAATGAACCAATGAGTCGGTACCACATGCATGGTGTTGAGTTGCATTTTTACATTATTCGGTGTTGTATTTGATGATTGGACAGTAGGTCGTGATTGATGTTGGTGGGGTGATGATTTGTATATTTACTGCCTTTTATTCATGTATCTTATTACTGATAATTTTGATCATGTTTTCTCACCCCTTTGTTGTTGTTGTGGTTTGTGCTTCTTCGGAAGTACAGACAATCCAGGTACTTAGCTAGCTTGGATAGTGGTGTGCGAGTCGAGTCTTAGGATGCTCTGATACGTAGCACGAGACTTGGGTGTTTTATTTGTTTTATGTTAATTTTGTTTCATTCCTGTTGTTTCACCCCAAAATTTGACCAACAATTATTTATCCATCAAGTGTTTGAAAGTGGATACCTTCATCAGAAAGTTCAAGGGATCCTCAGAAGAAGTGGTTTGAAACCAGGGTTGTGTGCTTCACAGTTTGAAAGTTGTGGGTGCTCCTCAGATGGTTCTGAGACTTTGAGAATGAATTTGATGTTTTGAGAAAGTGTATGAGATGTCTTGACAGCCTTCATGAAGCCCAGAGAAGTCATTATGCAAGAGTTCAGAAGATTCAACCATGAATGGTAGAATTAGGGTTTTGACTAGGTCAACCCTAGGTCAACTGAAGATTTGGGAAAGGTTGAGACCAATCCAAGAGACATGAGATCATGGAATGATGCATAGAGATGTTATAAAGATGATTCCTAGGCTAACTCATCATGAGTGAGGAGTTTGAGAAGTTTCAAGTCAGGGTCTCCAAGGATTGTCAGTGAAAAACCCTAATTTGATCCCTATCTTCCAGGCAGTTTTAGCTCAAGATGTGATTGATATCTCACCTTCCCCATAACATGAATGTTGTAGAGCTTGTTCTAAGCTTTAATTTGAGTGGTGGAAGTCCTTGATAGGAGTTACAGAGCTCAAGTTATGGTTTTGACAAATTACAGGTCAGCAGAGGTGTGTGAATCTGGGTCCTTGAAAGTCACCCAACTTGCAGACAACTTTTTCCCTAGTAGGAGGATTCCTATGATTTCTTGGTCAACATGAATGTTGAAGAGCATCTTCTTAGATTTAATTTGAGTGGTAGAAGTCCTTGATTGGATTTGTGGAACTCAACTTATGGTTTGAACAAGGCAGGGGTATTTTGGTCATTTGTCAGTTATAGGTCATTTTAGCCAATGCCTAAAACTCCTATTTCCAAGCCTCAAATGGAAAAACTCAAAACATGAAAGTTGTTCAAAATGTGATTTTAAGTCTAGAAAGAAGGTCACAAATTGTTGGAAAAGCTCATAGCATGAGATTGCATGATTGGTCAAAAATGAACTAAAAATGGCATATAAGTTTGAAAAGTTGAATTTGGAAATTGGTTTGGAAGATCCACAAATCCAAAATAGGTCATCCAATATATCATTTTGATTGGAAAAATCATTTTGAGAACATTGGTTTAGCTAGAATTTTGATTTGAAGCTTTAAAATGGGTGATGCTTTGAAAAGTTGTTACTTGAAAAAGAAGGCAATGTTGAAAAACCTTACACAAGCCAAAGATGAGCTTGTTTTTCACTCATCCCTTCTCAATATCTCATGAAAAGATATTTTAAGACCAAATGGTAAGGCATGAAGCATGGGATATGAGATTTCCAACTTGTCACCACATGAGATTTTCAAGAAACTTCCACCATGTTCTAGATGAATCTAGAAACATCTAATGATCATTATAAAAAGAAGGCCATGAAGAGAGTTCAAGGTTGGTGATAGAGAGAGATTTCAGGAGAGAGAGAGAGAGAGAGAGAAGGATCCATTGAAGCACTTTCTTCAACTTCAAGCAACTCTGAATTTCATCCACTACAAGCATTCTCCTTCCATACAAGTGCATACAGAAGATCTTCCACCATTAGAAGGGCATTGTTGAGAAGTTACAAGCTCTGAATCGTGCTCAACATCACCTCATCTCATCTTCTTGACAGGTTTCTTCTTCACCCTCTATCTCCTAAATTATTGAGCTTTAACTAGTTTCTTAGGCATAGAAAGGTTAGGCTAAGGTAGAGGACTAAATTCTGATAGTTACAGCCCATACCATGAAGTTCCATAGCAGGACCATGAATCTTTGATTTGCAAGAATTGTTTGAATTAGGAGTTTTAATCATCAAGAACTAGTGTAGAATAGCTAGGGTATCTTGTAGAAGCTCTGTAAACCATTAGATCGAAGCTTAGTGAAGGTTGATACCAGTTGATAGCAAGTGATGTTTAGTTGGACCATGACATTGAAGCCTTCTGTTGGAATTATTGAGGATGAATTAGGGAAATCCACGCGTACCATCTTGTTCCTCTCATTGAGTACTGCAATTTTCGTTTTGGAATCGTGTTAAATCATGGCGTGAGCAGAGAGAACGAGGGAGAGGAAGATGAGTGCATGGAGGAGAGGGTTCTGAAAACCCTAGATATGTTTGGGACGATGAAGGTGGTCCATTAGATTGGTCTCAAGGTTTGACAAATTAATCTCATCCAACGGTCGTGGTTCAATCTGAGAAAGGGAGGGAAAGATTCAAAAAATGAAACGCGGTCGTTTCATTTAACCAGCGTTCTGGGCTTAATTCCTATCCCCACCCCCCTTTTTATCTGGCCCAACCAAAACCAACAAGCGCGTGGTGCTATTCCAACCCCCCCTCCCTTTATTTGTTTTAATTGTTTTAATTTTCTTTTAATATTTTTCTGTTTTAGAAAATTCATTAAAAATTGAAAAATAATTCTTTTTTGTCCATTCTTTTTTCTATGATTAGATGATAATGTGTAGAAAATATTAAAAATAAAAATGGGATTTTATTTTTTAGTTTAGTATTTTTAATAGATTTTCCTTTTAAATAGCTTTTATAATGTATAGTTTGGTATCATGATTTTGCAAGAATTGTGTTAGGACTTTCCTTTAGTCTTTTTAATCCATTCTTTTTTGTGCAATTAGATGATGAATCATAGTTCCCCATAGGATTTTTTCTAGAATTTTAGAATTAAATTTTGATTAGTTTAATTAGGGTAGCATTAGGGTATCCTGATTAGGGTTTAGGTTGTGTTTAGGTGAAGAGTTCCCTTTCTTTGAATAAGTTTTGTCTTGATTTTTAGGTAGAGGCCTATGTAGATGTTATGAATAGACTTTGTAGACCCTTGTGAATAATTGTTAGATTTTTCCCCCTTGGTTTAGTATTTTTAGGTATTTTCTGAAGTTGCCTGTTGATTTTGTCTCCCCTGTGGTTATCTGTACATCTTTGGGGTTCATTGTGGGGAATTTGTTGAGGGGCTTGTGTTGTCTTGAAGACTTTGATGGAGAGCATCATGAAGAGAAGATTGAAGATCAAGATTCAGAGACCCAGAGCTTGGATTGTCCCCTGTTTGTGAGGTTTGAGATCCTGAAGTTTGAGGGAAGTTCATGGTACTTTCCTGAGGAAGGCACTATGAATGACTTTCATTCTTTCTTCTCACCTCCTTCTTAAGTATCCAATGATGTTGGAGCCAACTTGTGAGTTTAATTTCTCCTGAGGAGGAATGTAAACTGATCACATGTTGTTGAGCCACATGGGATACAACTCCTAAGTGGAAGCCTCCTAGTACTTTCCTGAGGAAGGTCCTATGAGTCTATTCACTTAGTTCCCTTAGTTTATCTAGGATTTCTCAAGTATCCAATGATGTTGGAGCCAACTTGTGAGTTTAATTTCTCCTGAGGAGGAATGTAAACTGATCACATGTTGTTGAGCCACATAGGATACAACTCCTAAGTGGAAGCCTCCTAGTACTTTCCTGAGGAAGGTCCTATGAGTCTATTCACTTAGCTCCACTAGTTCAGATAGGATTTCCTAAATATCCAGTGATGTTGGAGCCTGCTTGTGAGTTTAATTTCTCCTGAGGAGGAATGTAAACTAATCACAGTGGTTGAGCCACATAGGGTATGATTCCTGAGTATACACCTCCTAGTGTTCTCCTGAGGAAGACACTATGAGTCTGCTTGCTTAGCTCCCTTTCTTTGGTAAGCTTGTTCTGAAGCTTGAAGACTGGGATTGATTTCTCTTGTTTAGGGTTTTGCTTGAGGGCTTTGCTTAGACTTGATTAGATTAGGGTTAGGATTAGAGAGTGGATTCTTTCTTTCTCAAGCATGTGTGTTTTGTTTGCCTGTTGGCACTTCATTCCTTTTATCTGTTCATTGCTTGATAGTATGTTGTTCATTTTCAGTATGATTGCTGTTATTTCATGACTGGCTTGAGGTTGAGACGAGCTTGTGGAGGCTGAAGCCCCACACACATTTCCTCCCTCACTTGCATTGCATGCATTTTACTGTTAAAGCTGATGCTTTTGTCTGTTTTGGTGTATCATTGACATGATCCCTTAGGACTCTCATTTCCTTTGACGAGGATTTGATGATAGACTTTTAGGTTGAAACCTATGCATGATAACATCTAGGAGTTCCCCGTTCAAACCTCAACCATAGGATGAATTCATGGCATGATAACAGTAGGACTTGATAGTCTCCCTCCTAGTTGAGCCATTTTTTTCCGTAGTTAGCCGAACTACGTTTGCTCTGATCTTTCATACCAGATGAAAGTACGTAGGCATAGGATGCGATATCCTAGCGAGCAACCTTTCCCACCTTAACCCGTAGTTAGCCGAACTACGTTGACTCTGATTTCTCATTCTCTGATGAGAATACGTAGGCATAAAGCGCGATGCTTTGCCGAGTCATTTTTCTTTTCTTTTTTCAGCCAGCCTTGATAGGTAGATAGATTATAACCAACCCGTCCAAGTAAACAAACAAGCGAGGATCCCGTCGAGTACGACGGACGTGAGGGGTGCTAATACCTTCCCCTTGCGTAACCGACTCCCGAACCCAGACAATGGTTGCGATGACCTTGTCTTACCCTTTTTCGTCAGGTTTTTCCGATCGTTTCCTTTCCCGCTCTGAGGGATAAATAACGAAAGGTGGCGACTCTTCTGTCATGCCGGCACCTTATTTTCGCGCAAGCGACAGCTGGCGACTCTGCTGGGGACTTCAGGTGTTTCCCTATGCGAGTCTCGCCTTGGATTTTCTTCCTAGCTGTCTGGGCTCGTCCCCAGCAGCTGGCGACTCTGCTGGGGACTTCAGGTGTTTCCCTATGCGAGTCTCGCCTTGGATTTTCTTCCTAGCTGTCTGGGCTCGTCCCCAGCAGCTGGCGACTCTGCTGGGGATTATAGCATCTAGGGACGTTTCCCATCCCTTATGCTGGGACCGTTTCCCATCCCCTACGCGAGTCAATCCTATCGTTTGTGTGTTTTCTTGTTGGGTTGCGTTTATTTATCGCATTTTTACTTCCCGCATTTTATTTCCCGCATTTTATTTCCAGTTTGATATGATTATCTGTGCTGCTGTGGGAGAGGGATGTTACTGTGAGTGAGAAGCCGGACCTGGGCTTGAGTACACACCTAGATATAGTTGCGGAGAAGTAGTAGACGAACCTGTCTGCTGAGCAGGCACAGTTCCCTACGAAAATCTGCGCTCAGACGAGATTCTTGCAGAGGTGCTCCTTTCCAGTCCTGAGGATCTGAGGGGAGTCCAGACGTGAGGATTGTCGACTCTGGGGACCGATCATTTGGAAGTCATCTAAGAGAGGCCTCTTCATGACTTGACGATGCCACTCCTTCTGGGAATCGTATTGTCACTCGTGAAAGTCTGTGACGCTGACAACCGCATAGGATGCCGTACCTTTGTCCGTGGATTAGGTCCATCATACCTGTGAGTGGGGTTGGGATATTGCAGGAAACTTTGACCTCCAGACTACCCGGTTTTCTTGACAGTGAATCAGTTATGTTGGGTTCTCAGTTGCAGATATGTTCTTGATAGAGCAAGGGTTTGATCAGAGGATCTTATCATCGGGTGTTTGTCTGTTCCTGATAGAGCAGGTTCCGATCAGAGTATTGTTATCAGAGGTTTGTTCTGGATGGAGCAGATTTTTGAGTGGGGTCTGAAGATCTCATCGGTAGTTGTTGTTTGTTCTTGATAGGGCAGATTTTGAGTGGGGTTTGAAGATCTCATCAGCAGCTGTGTGTTTGTTCTTGAGAGGGCAGATTTGTGATTTGGGGTCCGAAGACTTCATCAACAGACGTTCCTTGATTTTGCATCCGGGGTCTTTATTGTCAGGCCTTCGTTCTTGTCAGAGCAGAAGTTTGATCTTGATCCTATCAGATGGTTATTCTCAGCAGATCAGATCAGTGGTTTTACACCGGGGTTTCCTTCTCATCAGCGACTGTTGACATCGAATCTCCACAGCAGCCACCTGGATATATTGTTGCATACCTGCATTTTGCATTAGCTTGCATAATCATTCCATTAGCGTGTGTCTGTGACAGGTACCGTTTCCCCGATCCAGGATCTCTCGCCTCTTATTGCGTTACTGCAGCCATCCTCAGGAAGACTGTTGCGTACGAGTTCTCGGTCCTTGATGCGTCGAATCTGACTATTGCTATGTGAGGTTACTGTTTCCATGATTGGGCCTGGATTCCTCTCCTTATTATTGCCAGCAGGTGCCAGGATCGGGGGATAATCTCTCAAGCACACAGACTCACGCATGCATTTGCATGAAGCATTCTTGCATGACATACATTCTGTTACCTTTTCCTAACCTTTGATGTTGACAGGTTTTTCAGGTACTCAGGTTCCGAGCTGTTTTCGATCTCCAGGATTGATCAAAGATTCATCCACCGCTACTCAACTCGCGCCAATCAAACGAGAATCATGGACCAGGTACAGTCAGATGTTCAAGAGCTTCGTGAACGGATGGATCGTTTTATGGAGCTGATGCAAGTAGTGGCGAATGGGCAAGAACAGCTTCGTACTTTGGTTCAACCTCTCATCTCCAGGGTTGACAGTAATGGAATACTTCACGGCGGGGCCGTGCCCACTCCTCCTCAAGGGGATACTCCACAGAACGTTGTTCCTGCTGCCGGGGGCAACGGTAGTGCTAACGGCAATCTTATGACTAATCTCGGACTTAATGCGGCGGGCGCCGGCAATGGTGGTTTGGGAGCCAATGTTAACATGGGGCCGGTCAATGGCAATGTTGGTGCAGGAAATATGGTGGTGCCTCAACCGTGGCTGGAGGACCATCAGGATGACATATTCTCTCAGAGAGGTGTAGAGGCCGAATTGACTGCTGAGGCTCGACTCAGGTTCAAGGCGCTGGAAGACAAGATGAGAGATATAGAAAATCAGAACACATTGGGCGTTGACATGGCCAAACTCGGGTTGATTGCTGACTTTAAAGTACCTCACAAGTTCAAGGTGCCTATCTTTGAGAAGTATAGGGGCACTACTTGTCCCCGTGTTCACCTCCGATCTTATTATAGAAAGATGTCCGCTTATTCTGACGATGATAAGTTGCTGATGCACTTCTTTCAGGATAGTCTTTCTGGTCCATCGCTCGAATGGTATATGGGTTTGGAGCCCGCTGCTGTGCGCACCTGGAAAGATCTTGCAGAAGCGTTTGTTCTCCACTATCAATATAATAGCGACTTGGCTCCCAACCGAGTTCAGCTTCAGAATCTCTCGCAGCGGAGCAATGAAAGCTTCAAAGAGTACGCCCAGCGGTGGCGTGAATTGGCTGCTCGGGTTCAACCACCGATGGTTGAGCGTGAGTTGGTGCAAATGTTCGTGGCTACCCTTCCTGGAGTCTATTATGAGAAGCTGATCAGTGGCATGTCTGGGACATTCTCGGCTCTTATCACTTTGGGCGAGCATGTCGAAAACGGTATAAAGATCGGAAAAATTCAGGGCGAGTTATCCTCAGCTGGAGGAGCTAGCAAGAAACCCTATACTGGCAAGCGTCGAGAGGGAGATGCCAGTGCTGTCACTAATGCTAGGAGAAAGGGCAAGGGCCCTCAGTCTCAGATTGCTAGCATAAACATCCCAGCTGCACCCCCGCAGCCGCAGCAGCAGCCCCAGCAGCAGAATAATCCGGGATATAAGAGATATCAGAATCGGGGTCCCCTGGCAAATCGTCATTTGGAAACTCCTCCTATGCCGTATGCACAGCTTCTGCAAACGCTGCTTCAGCTCCAATTAGTTCATAAAAGGACATTGGCTCCCTTGACAGGGGCACCCCCACCAGAGTATGATGCTAATGCTACTTGTGAATTTCATTCTGGGGCACCTGGCCATACGGTTGAGAATTGTAAAGCTTTTAAGCACAAAGTCCAGGACTTGGTCGACGCCAAGGTTATCAACTTTTCTGACAACGTGCCCAACGTCACCAAAAATCCAATGCCTCATCATAGGGGGGGCGGAGTGAATGCTGTTATCACTGAAGAGAATTCAGACTTGCTGACTGATGTCAAAGATTTGAAGACGCCGTTGAGTTTTGTCAAGGCTAAGTTGCTGAAGAAGGGCTTCTTTCCTGGATGTGGAGAGCTATGTATGGCTTGTGCTACACTTTCTGATGGGTGTGAGCAGTTGATCGAAGGTATCCAAAGTCTGATGACCGAGGGTATTTTGCAGTTCAGTCGGAGCGTTGAGAATGCGTCAGGGGAAGTCGTGCTGAAGCAGGCAGACGAAGTTGCTACCATTACTATTCCTCGTCACCCTATTACTATTTCTGCGTCCCGTCCGCCTTCTATCACCATCACCAGGGCCGGACCAATCCCATTCGAGAGCACTAATGCCGTCCCATGGCATTACGGCGCCGAAGTGTATTGTAATGGTCAGAGGATAGAGCTCGAGCCGTCCAGATCGACTGCGCAGAATCTTGCTGAGGTCAGTGGTATCACTAGAAGCGGAAGAGTGTTCGCACCGGCAGAGGTCGCAGCAGAGAAAGTGGTCCGAGCTGACGCTATGGATAAAGGTAAAGGTAAAGCTGTTGAAGAGGTCCCTGCAGGGGCAGAGAAGGACTTGCTGGTTAAAGATGCTGAAGAGTTCATGCGACTAATCAGGAAAAGTGACTACAAGATTGTAGATCATCTTCACCAGACTCCGTCAAAGATCTCGATTCTTAACCTGTTGCTGTGTTCTGAAGCGCACCGCAACGCATTACTGAAAGTATTGAATGCTGCATACGTGCCGCAGGAGATATCAGTGAATCAACTCGAGGAAGTAGTAGCCCATGTCAATGCTGGTAATGGGCTGGGATTTACAGATCTGGAGCTGACTCCCAAGGGAAGAGATCACAACAGCGCCTTGCACGTCTCGATAGAGTGCAGAGGCACGATTATGTCACATGTCCTAGTGGATACGGGCTCCTCGCTTAACGTGCTTCCGAAAAAAGCACTGATGAAGTTGGATACCCGTGGACTGCTGTGCACGCCCAGTGATCTGGTCGTGAAGGCCTTTGACGGAACCAAGCGCCACGTCTTCGGAGAATTGACCCTGCCAATTCAAGTTGGTCCCGAGACGTTTAATGCGGTTTTTTATATCATGGATATCATGCCCGCCTATAGTTGCCTCTTAGGTCGGCCGTGGATCCATTCTGCTGGTGCCGTAACGTCCACGCTGCATCAGAAGCTTAAATATGCTGTTGGGGGCAGCATAGTGACAGTCTGTGGAGAAGAGGACATCATGGTAAGCCACCTGTCGTCCTTTAAATATGTCGAAATGGATGGTGAGATCCATGAGACCCTTTGCCAGGCTTTTGAAACCGCCGGGGCGAAGGAGGTAGCTCCCGTTGTTGCAGAGAAGCAAGAGTTGAACCTCTCCTCGTTTAAGGAAGCTAGAGCCGTTGTCGAAGCTGGTTCCACCCCAGGCTGGGGGCATGTTTTGGACATACCAATCAAACAGGATAAGTTTGGATTGGGGTATTCTCCTGGAGCTGAAGCTTCATCTTCTTCTGGCAGTTCGTCTCGTGGGAAAGGGCCGATCTTATTCACCAAGGGGGGAGTAATTTTCGAGAGTATCAATGCTGCGTCAGAGGACAGCGGAGACAGTGATTGTGATCTTGACGCCTGGATTCAACCGAGCAAGCCAGGCGAGCGCCTCCACAATTGGACCATCAAGGAGATTATCAAGTTGACGAGTGAAGAGTAATGATTTGCTTTTTACAATCTTTGTACAACCCTATGTCCTGCCCGGGGCATAGTGGTTTTACTGTCAGGGCCTTGTTGGATTATGTGTATGCATTTTGTTAATAAATAAAAGGCGTTTTCTTCGTAATCAAATATTGCGTTCTCTGTTATTCATGCTTTATGTTTATTTCGAAAAACAGCAAAATGGCAACGAGGTTCGTGCTAACCTGCATATTCCTGCTTTAAACTTAACCCTTGTTATTGCAGGATCCACGTAACAGATGACATCGACTCTGGACCCTCTACGGCTCACTACGACTTTGATTGCCCGATCTATCGAGCCGAGGAGGAGATTGATGAAGACGAAGACCTTCCGGAAGAGTTGGCCCGCTTGTTGAGACAAGAGGAAAAGGTTATTCTGCCTCACGAGGAGGATATTGAGATTGTAAATCTGGGTTCTGAGGAGCTTATCAGGAATGTCAGAGTAGGGGCTGCGTTGCAGAAGGATGTCAAGCATAGACTGGTCGAGATGCTTCGAGAGTATAGTGACGTCTTTGCTTGGTCATATGAGGATATGCCCGGACTTGACACAAATATCGTGGTTCATCGCTTGCCGTTGCGAGAAGATTGCCCTCCAGTCAAGCAGAAGCTCAGGAGGACGAGACCAGACATGGCTGTAAAAATCAAAGAAGAAGTCCAGAAGCAGTTGGACGCAGGATTTCTAGCCGTTACTACTTACCCTCCGTGGGTCGCCAACATAGTGCCTGTACCGAAGAAGGACGGTAAGGTACGTATGTGCGTCGATTATCGGGATTTGAACAGGGCGAGCCCTAAGGATGATTTCCCGTTGCCTCATATCGATGTGTTGGTCGACAATACAGCCCAGTTTTCCGTGTTTTCGTTCATGGATGGCTTCTCCGGTTACAATCAGATTAAGATGGCGCCGGAGGACATGGAGAAGACAACGTTTATTACCCCCTGGGGCACGTTCTGCTATAAGGTAATGCCCTTCGGTCTGAAGAATGCAGGGGCCACTTACCAGCGAGCAATGGTAACTTTGTTTCATGATATGATTCATCATGAGATCGAGGTCTATGTTGATGACATGATTGCAAAGTCCCAAACGGAGGAGGAGCATCTGGTCAATTTGCTGAAGCTGTTTGAAAGGCTTAGGAAGTTCAGGCTGAGGCTGAATCCTAGCAAGTGCACTTTCGGGGTGCGGTCCGGAAAGTTATTGGGGTTTATCGTTAGTGAACGAGGTATTGAAGTTGATCCTGCGAAGATAAAAGCTATCCAAGAGATGCCAGCGCCGAAGACAGAAAAAGAAGTTCGTGGTTTCTTGGGCCGAATAAACTACATTGCAAGGTTTATCTCTCAGCTCACGGCCACTTGTGAACCGATGTTCAAGTTGTTAAAGAAAAATCAGGCGATTACTTGGAATGAGGATTGCCAGAAGGCATTCGATAAGATAAAGCAGTATCTTCAAGAACCTCCAATCTTGATACCCCCAGTGGCTGGACGGCCATTAATCATGTACTTGACAGTTCTGGAGAATAGTATGGGGTGTGTTCTCGGTCAGCACGACGAGACGGGCAGAAAAGAGCATGCCATTTATTATTTGAGTAAAAAGTTCACTGAGTGTGAATCTCGATACTCGATGCTGGAGAAGACGTGTTGTGCATTAGCTTGGGCTGCCAAACGTCTACGACAGTATATGCTCAATCACATTACTATGCTAATTTCGAAGATGGATCCGATCAAGTACGTCTTCGAAAAGCAGGCTCTTTCGGGCAGGATTGCCAGATGGCAGATGGTGTTAACAGAATATGATATTCAGTACGTCTCCCAGAAAGCCATTAAGGGGAGTGTATTGTCTGATTACCTTGCCGAACAGCCGATCGAAGACTATCAGCCGATGAAATTCGAATTCCCTGACGAGGACATTATGTTTCTCAAAGCGAAGGATTGCGATGAGCCATTGCCCGATGAGGGGCCAGATAGGAAGTCTCAGTGGAAGTTGATATTCGATGGAGTGGTTAATTCCTATGGAAGTGGTATCGGGGCTATCATCGCGACTCCTCACAGATCCCACATCCCGTTTACCGCGAAACTGACGTTTCCAGTTACCAACAACGAAGCCGAGTATGAAGCATGTATTATGGGTCTAGAAGAAGCAATTGATTTGAGAATCAAGAATCTAGACATATATGGTGACTCAGCGCTTGTAATCAATCAGATCAAAGGGGAGTGGGAAACTCGTCAAGCGAATCTAGTGCCGTACATGAATTATGCCAGGAGGCTGCTTCCGTTCTTTGACCGAGTGGAACTTCATCATGTACCCCGAGCTGAAAATCAAATGGCTGATGCTTTAGCCACGTTGGCTTCAATGTATAAGGTCAATCTTTGGAATGAAGCTCCAAACATTGTTCTTTCGCGTCTTGACAGACCAGCATATGTGTTCGCAATCGAGGATGCCACTGACGGCAAGCCATGGTTCCACGATATCCAGACCTTCCTTATGACCAAGGAGTATCCTGCGGGTGCGTCAACCCAGGATAAGAAGACTCTGAGGAGGCTATCTGGAAACTTTTACCTCAACCCTGATGGAGTGCTGTATAAGAAAAACCACGATCTCGTGCTACTCAGATGTGTAGATGAGAAAGAAGCAAGTATGCTCATGGAAGAAGTCCATGAGGGCACATTTGGTACGCACGCCGGCGGGCATGCCATGACGAGAAAGATCCTGAGAGCAGGATATTACTGGTTGACTATGGAGTCGGATTGCTTCAGATTCGCGAAGAAATGTCACAAATGCCAGATTTATGCTGATAAAGTTCATGTGCCGCCGTGCCCATTGAATGTCATGTCCTCCCCTTGGCCGTTCTCCATGTGGGGCATCGACATGATAGGCAAGATCGAGCCCACTGCATCCAATGGTCATCGTTTTATTCTGGTAGCTATCGACTACTTCACCAAATGGGTGGAGGCAGCCTCGTACGCTAATGTGACCAAGCAGGTGGTAGCTAAGTTCATAAAGAGGGACATCATCTGTCGCTATGGAATTCCCGAGCGGATCATTACTGATAATGGTTCGAATTTGAATAATAAGATGATGAGGGAGTTGTGCCAGAGCTTCAAGATCGAACACCACAACTCGTCTCCTTACCGGCCGAAGATGAATGGCGCTGTTGAAGCGGCCAACAAGAACATCAAGAAGATTGTTCAGAAGATGGTTGTGACGTACAAAGATTGGCACGAGATGCTGCCGTTTGCCTTGCACGGTTATCGTACGACGGTGCGTACGTCGACCGGGGCAACTCCTTTCTCCTTGGTGTACGGTATGGAAGCTGTCCTACCGCTAGAAGTGGAGATTCCCTCTTTGCGAGTTTTGGTTGATGTGAAACTTGATGAGGCAGAATGGATTACGAATCGCTTGAACCAGCTCAGCCTGATGGACGAGAAGAGGTTAGCATCGATTGCATTTGGTCGCTTGTACCAAAGCCGAATGAAGAAAGCTTATGATAAGAAGGTGCGTCCTCGAAGCTTTCAGACGGGTGATCTCGTCCTGAAGAAGATTCTTCCGCCACACTCCGATCACCGGGGCAAGTGGACTCCGAATTACGAAGGGCCGTATGTCGTCAGCAGGGTCTTCTCAGGAGGAGCTTTGCTGTTATCCACGATGGATGGTGAAGATTTTGCATCCCCGGTGAACGCGGACGCAGTTAAAAAATACTTTGCTTGAAAGAGACCCGCTGGACAAAAAAGAAAGAGTCCAGGCAAAAAAGGGCATCCCGGCGAACCAAAAACAGAATAAAAGGTTCGGGCAAAAATTAGGGATATATTGAAAAAATGTACACCCGCGAAGTCGAAAACCTACACTGGGCGGCTTCGGCAAAAAAGGGTATCCCGGTGAACTGAAAACCCGGAAGGGCGGTTCACGCAAAAGTTAGGGATTGGAATAAGCAAATGACTGCGTTCCGCGTATGGACTTTCATTGTTTAGTGGTTCGGAAGACCTGAGGGCCGTTTATCTGAATCAATCTCTTCCAAAGCTGAAGCATCGGAGAAGTGTCGAAGTCGAGTGGGTCTTAGAGGGATCAACTCATGGTGTTCGTCTACGCCTCGATTGCCGACATTTGTATATACTGATGTATATTTATGTTTTCTTTTTGCGCGGCTTCCTCATTCCAGGAGCTTGCCTCTGTTGTAAAACATTTTTGCCCGTTCAGGGGTTCATCATCAATAAAATGCACATTATTCAGCAATTTTACTTGACTGCTTAGCATTTATCTGTTTTGTTTGCGAATGAGAACGTCGATGTGTTTTTGATAAAATGCGCATACATAAACTTGCGGGCCTAAGCCCATTGATTGTTGAAATAACTAATTAACTGAATATTGTCACGAGATAATAACCTGGATAGGCCCCTTTGAGGAGGGTATCTTGTCTGTTTGTTTGTGTTGTTGCAGGTGTAGCACCTCGCCAGCAGATGTGCCGTGCGTATCCCCGAAGCAGGATGAGTCCTCCTTCCCCAGCAGAGTTCAGTAGTCTCTCCTCCGCAGAATCTGAACGCAAAATGGTGAGCATTGATATGTCTCCCCCAGGTAGAGGTGATTCTCTTCCCCAAGCAAGCGCATCCCGAAGGAGCGTCACATCATCGGCTGAGTCAAGCACCGAAGAATGATGTCGTCTTTCCCCAGCACCGGGTCACAAGTGCAGAGTTCATAGAAATGTTTGGGTACCGAAGCTCGTGTTTTCCCCAGTAAAGTCGCCGAAGCAGGATTCTCCCCCCGCACCGGGTCACAAGTGCAGGTTTCGCAGGAGGTCGTTCGTATGACGAAGAATGCGGTAACTGATGGTGCCAGGCCGAAGTCTCCAGTAGAATTGAGATTCCTCACCAGAGTCAGGCTCCCTCCTGAGGTTCGATGATTCCCTCTTCCCCAGTAGAGTGTTGGAACAGCTGATGTTGTATTCCCCTGCAGAGTTGTACTCTCCCCCGAAGTCAGATGATCCTTTCTTCCCCAGCGGAATCGAATTCCTCATCAGAGTCGCACTCTCCAATGAAGTAGAATGATTTCTCTCCCCGGCTGAGCCCGCAGAAAAGCAGAATCCTTGGAAGTTGATCAGATCATGATCAATTTTCCCCAGCAGAGCGTGGGGCAGCTAGTGTTGTGTTTCCCCAGAATCGCATTCTCTCCATCGAAGCAGAATGATTTCTCCTTCCTCAGCCAAGTTTGCAGATGTCCAAGAGATCCGAATCCTTGGAAGTTGATCAGATCATGATTGATTTTCCCCAGTGGAGTGTTGAGCAGCTGAAGTTGGTTCCCCACGGAGTGGTCATCCCCAGAAAAGTAGCCGAGACGGCCGCGCAGTTCATTCTCGCGATTGATATCAGCAGATCCAAGTTCTCGTAGAGCTTCGTCCCCTGCAGCAGTCAGCTGAAGTTGTTCCCCTGCAGTAGTTCGCGGAAGATCAATTCCCCAGACAGAGCCTGATTGATATTGGCGTGTTCACGTTCTCCTCAGCAGGATGAGTCCTCTATCTGAGCGGTTCTTTCTCCTTGACAGGAGGATTTCCCCCCTTCGGCATTTATTTTGCTGACGGGATCGCTTCATTGTGCATGATTGCATGTCATTGTGCATGATTGCATACCATTGTGCATGATTGCATAGCATTGTGCATGATTGCATAGCATTTAGCATAAACGCATATCATTCCCACTGTGCGGGGCGTAGTGCGGAAGCATACGCATCATGAGCATGATCTAGGTCATTATCATCCTTGTTGAACAGGTGTACTACCGAAAGACCGGTTGCTCAGGACGATTCTTGATGTTCTCCCCAGCAAGGTTGTTTTCTTAGATGATTCTAAAGACCCCGGTGTGATCCCCACGGTCGCTCGCTCAAGATGATTTTTTGAGATCCCCAGCGAAGTCTTCAGTTCGAGATGATTCTCAAGTCCCTCAGCAGGGCCATTTGCTTAAGACGATTCTTAAGACCCCAGTACAGTTTCCCGGGTTGTTCGCCTAGTATGATACTTGAGCTCCCCAATAGCGCCTCCAGCAATAGTGGCCCAGGAAGATTCCTGGAATACCCAACCAGAAGGTTTGCTCCGGGAAGGTTATCAGTTCAGGACGATTCTTGAAGATGCCCGACGGATCTGTTTGTTCAAGATGATTCTTGAAGTCCTCAGCAGCATGATATGTCTGCTCCAACAATGATGTCTAATCTGAAGATGGATTTCGTAAGCGCCCGAAGGCGATATCAGAAGGTTCCTGTGAGTCCAGATTTCCGTGTTGAAGAATCAACGGGTGGCTGAAGATAAGGTTCCAGAGGTTGTAGATACAACAGAGTGATTCGTGTGAGTCTGAAGACCAAGTCAGTTATCCTGAGGTGATGATTGATTGCGATCAAATGAATGATACGTCTTCTGATTGAAGTCGAAGATGTTTCTCCAGCGGTGATGCAGGGTACTTCGATTGTCCGACGGTGATGTCAGATTTAGTTCTCCAGCGGTGATGCAGGGTATTTTGATTGTCTGACGGTGATGTCAGGTCGATATTTCTCCAGCTAGTTGTTGAGCAGCTAGTGTTGCAGTATTCAAAGATTTGTTCCCCGCAGAGTACTGTGTGCTCGTGCAGTTGGCAAATTTTCGGGTTTACCGATATTCAACCGTCTCGTACCTTGATTGGATGGGAGCCGTTCGCTCCTCACCCAGTCAGGTTCAAGCCGTTTGAATAGGGGCAGCTGTTGCACCCCAAAATTTGACCAACAATTATTTATCCATCAAGTGTTTGAAAGTGGATACCTTCATCAGAAAGTTCAAGGGATCCTCAGAAGAAGTGGTTTGAAACCAGGGTTGTGTGCTTCACAGTTTGAAAGTTGTGGGTGCTCCTCAGATGGTTCTGAGACTTTGAGAATGAATTTGATGTTTTGAGAAAGTGTATGAGATGTCTTGACAGCCTTCATGAAGCCCAGAGAAGTCATTATGCAAGAGTTCAGAAGATTCAACCATGAATGGTAGAATTAGGGTTTTGACTAGGTCAACCCTAGGTCAACTGAAGATTTGGGAAAGGTTGAGACCAATCCAAGAGACATGAGATCATGGAATGATGCATAGAGATATTATAAAGATGATTCCTAGGCTAACTCATCATGAGTGAGGAGTTTGAGAAGTTTCAAGTCAGGGTCTCCAAGGATTGTTAGTGAAAAACCCTAATTTGATCCCTATCTTCCAGGCAGTTTTAGCTCAAGATGTGATTGATATCTCACCTTCCCCATAACATGAATGTTGTAGAGCTTGTTCTAAGCTTTAATTTGAGTGGTGGAAGTCCTTGATAGGAGTTACAGAGCTCAAGTTATGGTTTTGACAAATTACAGGTCAGCAGAGGTGTGTGAATCTGGGTCCTTGAAAGTCACCCAACTTGCAGACAACTTTTGCCCTAGTAGGAGGATTCCTATGATTTCTTGGTCAACATGAATGTTGAAGAGCATCTTCTTAGCTTTAATTTGAGTGGTAGAAGTCCTTGATTGGATTTGTGGAACTCAACTTATGGTTTGAACAAGGCAGGGGTATTTTGGTCATTTGTCAGTTATAGGTCATTTTAGTCAAAGCCTAAAACTCCTATTTCCAAGCCTCAAATGGAAAAACTCAAAACATGAAAGTTGTTCAAAATGTGATTTTAAGTCTAGAAAGAAGGTCACAAATTGTTGGAAAAGCTCATAGCATGAGATTGCATGATTGGTCAAAAATGAACTAAAAATGGCATATAAGTTTGAAAAGTTGAATTTGGAAATTGGTTTGGAAGATCCACAAATCCAAAATAGGTCATCCAATATATCATTTTGATTGGAAAAATCATTTTGAGAACATTGGTTTAGCTAGAATTTTGATTTGAAGCTTTAAAATGGGTGATGCTTTGAAAAGTTGTTACTTGAAAAAGAAGGCAATGTTGAAAAACCTTACACAAGCCAAAGATGAGCTTGTTTTTCACTCATCCCTTCTCAATATCTCATGAAAAGATATTTTAAGACCAAATGGTAAGGCATGAAGCATGGGATATGAGATTTCCAACTTGTCACCACATGAGATTTTCAAGAAACTTCCACCATGTTCTAGATGAATCTAGAAACATCTAATGATCATTATAAAAAGAAGGCCATGAAGAGAGTTCAAGGTTGGTGATAGAGAGAGATTTCAGGAGAGAGAGAGAGAGAGAAGGATCCATTGAAGCACTTTCTTCAACTTCAAGCAACTCTGAATTTCATCCACTACAAGCATTCTCCTTCCATACAAGTGCATACAGAAGATCTTCCACCATTAGAAGGGCATTGTTGAGAAGTTACAAGCTCTGAATCGTGCTCAACATCACCTCATCTCATCTTCTTGACAGGTTTCTTCTTCACCCTCTATCTCCTAAATTATTGAGCTTTAACTAGTTTCTTAGGCATAGAAAGGTTAGGCTAAGGTAGAGGACTAAATTCTGATAGTTACAGCCCATACCATGAAGTTCCATAGCAGGACCATGAATCTTTGATTTGCAAGAATTGTTTGAATTAGGAGTTTTAATCATCAAGAACTAGTGTAGAATAGCTAGGGTATCTTGTAGAAGCTCTGTAAACCATTAGATCGAAGCTTAGTGAAGGTTGATACCAGTTGATAGCAAGTGATGTTTAGTTGGACCATGACATTGAAGCCCTCTGTTGGAATTATTGAGGATGAATTAGGGAAATCCACGCGTACCATCTTGTTCCTCTCATTGAGTACTGCAATTTTCGTTTTGGAATCGTGTTAAATCATGGCGTGAGCAGAGAGAACGAGGGAGAGGAAGATGAGTGCATGGAGGAGAGGGTTCTGAAAACCCTAGATATGTTTGGGACGATGAAGGTGGTCCATTAGATTGGTCTCAAGGTTTGACAAATTAATCTCATCCAACGGCCGTGGTTCAATCTGAGAAAGGGAGGGAAAGATTCAAAAAATGAAACGCGGTCGTTTCATTTAACCAGCGTTCTGGGCTTAATTCCTATCCCCACCCCCTTTTTATCTGGCCCAACCAAAACCAACAAGCGCGTGGTGCTATTCCAACCCCCCTCCCTTTATTTGTTTTAATTGTTTTAATTTTCTTTTAATATTTTTCTGTTTTAGAAAATTCATTAAAAATTGAAAAATAATTCTTTTTTGTCCATTCTTTTTTCTATGATTAGATGATAATGTGTAGAAAATATTAAAAATAAAAATGGGATTTTATTTTTTAGTTTAGTATTTTTAATAGATTTTCCTTTTAAATAGCTTTTATAATGTATAGTTTGGTATCATGATTTTGCAAGAATTGTGTTAGGACTTTCCTTTAGTCTTTTTAATCCATTCTTTTTTGTGCAATTAGATGATGAATCATAGTTCCCCATAGGATTTTTTCTAGAATTTTAGAATTAAATTTTGATTAGTTTAATTAGGGTAGCATTAGGGTATCCTGATTAGGGTTTAGGTTGTGTTTAGGTGAAGAGTTCCCTTTCTTTGAATAAGTTTTGTCTTGATTTTTAGGTAGAGGCCTATGTAGATGTTATGAATAGACTTTGTAGACCCTTGTGAATAATTGTTAGATTTTTCCCCCTTGGTTTAGTATTTTTAGGTATTTTCTGAAGTTGCCTGTTGATTTTGTCTCCCCTGTGGTTATCTGTTCATCTTTGGGGTTCATTGTGGGGAATTTGTTGAGGGGCTTGTGTTGTCTTGAAGACTTTGATGGAGAGAATCATGAAGAGAAGATTGAAGATCAAGATTCAGAGACCCAGAGCTTGGATTGTCCCCTGTTTGTGAGGTTTGAGATCCTGAAGTTTGAGGGAAGTTCATGGTACTTTCCTGAGGAAGGCACTATGAATGACTTTCATTCTTTCTTCTCACCTCCTTCTTAAGTATCCAATGATGTTGGAGCCAACTTGTGAGTTTAATTTCTCCTGAGGAGGAATGTAAACTGGTCACATGTTGTTGAGCCACATGGGATACAACTCCTAAGTGGAAGCCTCCTAGTACTTTCCTGAGGAAGGTCCTATGAGTCTATTCACTTAGTTCCCTTAGTTTATCTAGGATTTCTCAAGTATCCAATGATGTTGGAGCCAACTTGTGAGTTTAATTTCTCCTGAGGAGGAATGTAAACTGATCACATGTTGTTGAGCCACATAGGATACAACTCCTAAGTGGAAGCCTCCTAGTACTTTCCTGAGGAAGGTCATATGAGTCTATTCACTTAGCTCCACTAGTTCAGATAGGATTTCCTAAATATCCAGTGATGTTGGAGCCTGCTTGTGAGTTTAATTTCTCCTGAGGAGGAATGTAAACTAATCACAGTGGTTGAGCCACATAGGGTATGATTCCTGAGTATACACCTCCTAGTGTTCTCCTGAGGAAGACACTATGAGTCTGCTTGCTTAGCTCCCTTTCTTTGGTAAGCTTGTTCTGAAGCTTGAAGACTGGGATTGATTTCTCTTGTTTAGGGTTTTGCTTGAGGGCTTTGCTTAGACTTGATTAGATTAGGGTTAGGATTAGAGAGTGGATTCTTTCTTTCTCAAGCATGTGTGTTTTGTTTGCCTGTTGGCACTTCATTCCTTTTATCTGTTCATTGCTTGATAGTATGTTGTTCATTTTCAGTATGATTGCTGTTATTTCATGACTGGCTTGAGGTTGAGACGAGCTTGTGGAGGCTGAAGCCCCACACACATTTCCTCCCTCACTTGCATTGCATGCATTTTACTGTTAAAGCTGATGCTTTTGTCTGTTTTGGTGTATCATTGACATGATCCCTTAGGACTCTCATTTCCTTTGACGAGGATTTGATGATAGACTTTTAGGTTGAAACCTATGCATGATAACATCTAGGAGTTCCCCGTTCAAACCTCAACCATAGGATGAATTCATGGCATGATAACAGTAGGACTTGATAGTCTCCCTCCTAGTTGAGCCATTTTTTTCCGTAGTTAGCCGAACTACGTTTGCTCTGATCTTTCATACCAGATGAAAGTACGTAGGCATAGGATGCGATATCCTAGCGAGCAACCTTTCCCACCTTAACCCGTAGTTAGCCGAACTACGTTGACTCTGATTTCTCATTCTCTGATGAGAATACGTAGGCATAAAGCGCGATGCTTTGCCGAGTCATTTTTCTTTTCTTTTTTCAGCCAGCCTTGATAGGTAGATAGATTATAACCAACCCGTCCAAGTAAACAAACAAGCGAGGATCCCGTCGAGTACGACGGACGTGAGGGGTGCTAATACCTTCCCCTTGCGTAATCGACTCCCGAACCCAGACAATGGTTGCGATGACCTTGTCTTACCCTTTTTCGTCAGGTTTTTCCGATCGTTTCCTTTCCCGCTCTGAGGGATAAATAACGAAAGGTGGTGACTCTTCTGTCATGCCGGCACCTTATTTTCGCGCAAGCGACACCTGTGACGTATCATTGTGGTGAACCTTGTTAAGGAATACTTTTGTGTATTTTGGCGGATGGCCGTGAATGATGGATAATTGTAATTTTTACGCTGCTTTATTTTGAAAATCATATAATGAAGAGTTATGCTGAACTATTTGATGTGATATCCCACTTTTGGGGGAAAAGTCTGATGTTATTTTGAAATAATTGTATTTTATTTGAATTCTGGGAAGTGGGGTGTTACACCCCACACTTTTTTCCTCCCTCTTTGTGTTGCATTTCATGATTGCATCTCTTTTTTCCTTCTCCTTTGTGATTGTTTTACCTTCTTCTTCTTTTGTCTTCCTTTGCCATGTTCCCTTAGAACCTCTAATCCTTCTTGTTCAAGATGGATTATGATAGACTTTAGGTTTGAAACCATACATGATAACATTAGGTAGCATCCCTTTTCATCCCAAGCATAGGTGCACTTTGTATGAGAACATTAGGTTGAGTCTTAGTTTCCCTTTAGAGTGTGTCTCTCTCTTCTCCTCTTCAAACTTCTTCAAGACACTTAATAACAGATAATGAATGTTGTACGCTACGAGCCTTAAGTACTTGGGGAATGATGATTGAGGGGCCTCCTCTCAATTGTCTAGAATGTTTAATGTATGTCCTTTGGACGATATGCGACGCATTCGCTCCTAAGTCATAGTCTTTAGTGCAACATGAATTACAAATCAAATTCAATTTACTTCTTACCTAAAAGACACAAAAACAAACATCAAAGCATTTTATCCTTCAGGATTTAATTTGGAAACCTTTTTCATAAGGAGAGTTTTGTTAACTCTTGGTTCTACTGCAAACAGGTAACGCCTAAGTCTCCAATGGTCGAGCTGCGTACACCTAACAACTATAACCAAGTTTTAACCCTTCTCGGGCCTAAAACATTTGAACCAACCTGTGGTCTTGTTAGCCTGAACTACGTTTGCTCTGATTTCTCGTACCAGACGAGGATACGTAGGCACAAGACGACGATGTCTTGGCGAGTAACCTTCCCCGCCTTCACCCATAGTTTTCCGAACTATGTTGACTCTGACTTTCCCATTGCACGAAGGAATATGTAGGCATAGAGCGACGATGCTCTATCGAGTCTCTTTCCTTTTCTTTTTTCCCTGTGGCTAATAGCTTAAATAGATTAACACCCTTTTAGATAGACAACAAGCATGGATCCCGTTGAGTACAAAGGACGTGAGGGGTGTTCATACCTTCCCCTTGCGTAACCAACTCCCGAACCCAAGATTTGGTTGCGATGACCTATCTTCTCCCTTTTCCGTAGGTTTTCTCTGATCGTTTCCTTTCCCTTTCTTTGGGATAAATAACGAACGGTGGCGACTCTTCTGTCTTTGTCGGCCCTCTTTGCAGCGATGCGATAGTTTCCTTTCCCTTTTTTGGGATAAATAACGTATGGTGGCGACTCTTCTGTTTTTTCCGCCGGTTGTTTTTCGCAGTTGCAATAATAACCTCATTGATCCTCCAAAGTATTTTTGGGAGAACGTCACCTTCTCCCACTTTGTGATTAGTTAGGGCAACCCCGCCAGCAAGCGATGCCTCCCCGTCATCCACTTGTTAGTAGTCAATGACCTCCTTGAACAAATTCATTTGAATTAAGTCTAACCTTGGATATAGTTCTTTTATGTCTAAAGTTTCTTCTAAGCCATCATTACGTGCAAATAGTTCCCCTTCAAGTTTCATCAGAGAGTTAAGGGCTCCCTCAAGAGACCTTTTAAGCTTTTTTCCGCGGTAGCATGAGCTTGTTCCTCTAGCACAACCATTTTGAGTAGAGACTTTAAATCTTCCTTCTCTTTCATCAAGGTCCTCACTTTCTCCTAACGTTGAGTTGCTCCCTTGGCCCATTTCAAGTTTAGATTTCAATTCACCAACTTGAATATATTTCTCTCGTTAGACCCGCTCCATCAGAAGGCCCCTTAAGAGGTGGTTTCCGCCATACTCAACAACTCAAGGGGAGACTTATCATGAAGGCCCTAGTAATAAATGGGGGAATCTGGTGGAAAAGGAATAATACCCATAGGAAACTTGATAGCGTTGAATGAAAGATCACTCTTCAATGAAGATTATGGGTAAGAACTATCCTTCACTGGCATGGACTCCTCCTCGACCTTTTCTTCTTTAGTAATCATCATCTAACCATCCTTAAGAATCTATAAAGGACTGTCTCTTTGAGTTTGGATTTTTTTTTTGGGGGGGGGGCACCTAAGGCATGTTCCTCAAACACCTTTTTCCCTTCACTATCATTAGGACATATGAGCGACTATTGGTGTTGTTTGTTGGTTAGTGTCCAACCTTCTTCCTTTCATGCACTCATTCCTATCATATAGTAGAATTTTAGAAATTTTATCAACAAGAAAGGAATGGGAAAAATATTAAAACAATGTAATGAATAAATAACCTTAAAGTGATGGTTTTTATTGATTATAAACTCACCCAAGTATTCATCTATCATGTTGTTTTCTCATTAATATAGAATGGTCATAACACAAGAGCTCATGAATTCAAAATCATTCAATATGTGAACCACCTATTGCTCATCCGGGGTAAGGTTATTAAAGTCAAAACCAGTGATGATCTTCGGGCTAAGGTATGCCAATCGCGACCATCGAGACACAATCTGGCCCTCTAATCCTCACAAACTTATCCTTATAGTTATTGTAAGGTTTTGAGTAGGACTTTAACAAAGTTATTCTTGGTAAGTCGTATAAGGTCACCTAGCCACTTTTGGTGCTGATTTTTATGCCATGGAAAGAGAAGAATACCTCAACAGTAATAAAGACTCCTAATAATACCCATACATTGGGTGTAATATGAGAAGGAGAAACATTTGTAGTCACTAGAAACTCGACTTTAAATGGCATAAAAGGTATTAAAATCCCCTAAATTATGAATAACAGAGAGGTGCATGTAGAAGTAAGAAGTGGACTAGCCATCCAGGGTGTCCATATTGGAATTCCCCCCCCCCCCCCCTCAGAACATAGTTCTAAAATCACATCATTCTCATGTCCAATAATGGAAAGTCTGATTTGCCGCTGAAAAGCATTGATCCTCTCATCATTAGAATAAAGATACATGAAGTCTTGAATATTGAAACATTTAACATTTGTCTTGGCCATCGATTAATGGTAAGAACTGAAATAGCAAAAGAGTCACTATCAAACTATGAAAGATCTCTCAGCTCCAGAGACCTAATTCACGACGTTAATGCACAACCACTCGTCAAACATTCTAAAATCTAAATAATTACCATTAAGAATATAGATAGAAAAAGGAGAGAAAAATCATACCTGAAAACACAATCAATAACTTGTTAAATGAATTCACTATGGACCTATAAGAACTCTTAGTTATATGGATGGAAGATTGGAAGAGAGAATAAAAAAAAGATTGAAGGAGGAAAGCTAAAGTCTTTTTATAAGGAGTAGAAGTCTAGTCGTATAGGTAATATATCTCCCCCACTGAGCATCTCAATTGTTAAAAGAAAAGGGAAAGATTCTCCATTCCATAGACACATGTAAGAAATAAGGCCAAAGTTGACTTCTTGAGGAAAAATCATCATCAATCACATTCAATGCAACACATGCTTTCCCTCAACTGACGTTCGGGATTTACCTCAATCGAGGTTTAGGGATTTCCCCAATTGACGTTTAGGGATTTCCCTCAGTTGTTTAACGTATGATGATTCACCTCATTGACACTTAGTAGTATATCCCATATTATATTCATGGGGCCCGCCTCAGGCTTGAGTGACTCGCCATATGCCCATCTGAGGGATTCATCCTTATGAGGAAAGGAAAGAAAGACTAAATCTATAATATCTCGTATCCTTTTAAATACTTTATTTGTTGTCATTTAGAACAACTTGAGCTCTTATATGCTCTATTGGTTATCAGTTGAGACAGATAGAGTAATTGGTGAGCTCAATTGAACTTAATTCTTACTTAATTCAATTAACTGTTATTAATAAATAAAAGAAGGTATATTTTGGTAACATTAATTAATGGTCAATTGTTCAGTGGAAGAAATATCTCTTTTGATATATTTTCTCTTTTTTCCTTTTACCAACCATTTCCCCTTTTTAGAAGTAACAAAAGGAAATGGAAGAAAGTTGGTAGAGAATAAAAAAAAAGAGAAAGAGATAAAGAAAGAAGGATAGAAGAAGAGAATAGAAAAGATAAAAGCTTGGAAGGAGGAAGAATCATCTTGCTTCATCAAGAATCATCCCAACTTTTATCATCTTCTTGATTCAAGGTGGGTTCTTAGATAGACCTAGCTATAGTGGGGGGAAACCCATGAATGGGGAAATTAGGGTTTTGTGTGTTTCGCCATGATGATGAAACCTATGTAAATACATGATGTTCTTGTTATTTTCCATGTCTACTTATGATAATCTATGTTGTTGATGTTGTTTAATATGATATGTTATGATTTGAAGTTGTTATTTTCTTGTTCCCTCTTCCTGTTTCATTTTGATACTGGTTTTGTGCAGTAACCTTGCTAGGCAAGGGATGTCCTCGTTAAAACGAGCTTATCAGTAGAAGTAGTGAAAAAGCTATGCATTTCTCACTAGGAAAGGATATTTCTCGCTAGGCGAGACAACAAATATTTGAAAGAATTAGAATTCTAGAATCTCTCGTTTGAGTCTCAGTGGGAGCTCGCTAGGTGAGAGCTCGCTTGAACTCCTCGCTTGGAGCTCCCTAAGAGAAATAGGGGAAATATGGGAAAGCAAACATTCTTCCGTGTCTTTCTTAGAGCTCGCCTGAGCTTGATAAGAGAGAGTCCTTGTGCTTTGAAAAATACATAGTGTTCCTATTTCCACCATAAAACGGGAATCGTAACTCCAGTTAACGCAAGGTTGAATATGTTGGAAAACTAGTTCAATGCTTTAACTTTTGGTAAAAGAAATCATGATTATATTCCAAATATTGTTTGGGTAATGATAATGAATTATGATTTGTGTGTCATGTATCATGTTGTGATGTGTATGTGTATTAATTTCATGGTCAATGATTGGAATTTGGAATGTAATACATGCACATAAGAAGGCAAAGTACTAAGTTCCTAGAATGGAGCTGTAATTACTACAAGCCTGGTGAAGTACTAAGTTCCTAGAATGGATCTGTAATTAGTACAAGCCTACTGATGTATTAATTCAACCAAATGGATCCGTAATTAAGTATACACACTAAATTCCAATCAAAATGAGTCGTAATTAGTAATGATAGATCATCTACTAAATCCAACATTCGGGGTCGTAATTAGCAAAGTGCTAGCTACACCTGCTAAATTCCAATTGGAAGGGTCATAATTAATAGTGGTAGGCCATGTGCTAAATCCAACAGAGCAGGGTCATAACTAGTTGTGGGACTAAGTTCCCATCGAAAGGATTTAAAATGATATGAGTATCTTACTTCTATTTGGATTCGTAAAGATACATTGATACTAGTGAGAGTATCGAAAATGATATAACTTGATTTAATATGCTAATTAATTAAGTCATATGTGTTGTGTGAATAAAACAAGATGATTTGAGAATACTATGGAATTGGTGCCAGACTCGAGTACTGATGTCAACCACTTTCATCTCCAGCCATAAAGTTGATGGCCAAGCAGTTTATCCCCAACCGCAGAGTTGATGACAACCACTTTCATCTCCAACCCCATAGCTTATGACAACCACTTTTATCTCCAATTGTAGAGTTGATGACCATCCAATTTATCCCCGACTGCAGAGTTGATGACAACCACTTTCATTTCCAACCGCAAAGTTGATGACCAATCTAGTTTATCCCCAACCGCAAAGTTGATGACAACCACTTTCATCCTCAACCGCATTTTTAATGTTTATCATTCTTTTATCTCAGCCGCAGAACTGATGTCGGTCATATATTTACCCCAACCACAGAGTTATTGATAAGTAATTTTATCTCTAGTTGCAAAAATAATGCCCGTCATTCCTATTCCCAGTTGCATAAATGATGTCGATTACTTTTATCCTAGTCGTAAAACTAACGTCTATCATTCTTATCCCCAATGGAAGAACTGATTCTTATCCCCATTCACAAAACTGGTTCTTATTCCCAGTCGCAAAACTGATGTCTATCATTTTTATCTCCAGCCGCTGAACTAATATTTTGTATCCCCAATCGCACAACGGACGTTGTCGCTACTGCGAAAATCGGCGCTGGCTGAACAGAAGAGTCGCCACCGTGCGTTATTTATCCCACGGGATGGAAAGGAAACGCTCAGAGTAAACCTCGCACAACACGGGAAAGGTATGGTCGTCGCAACCAAAACCTGGGTTCGGGAGTCGGTTACGCAAGGGGAAGGTATTAGCACCCCTCACGTCCGTCGTACTCGACGGGATCCACGCTTGTTTTCGGGTATGGATTGTTATTCTATCTACTCTAAGGGTTAAGGGTTAAAAGAAAATAAAATGAAAATAAAATGACTCGGCAAAGTATCGCACTTTATGCCTACGTATTCCCGTCTGGAACGAGAAATCAGAGTCAACGTAGTTCACCTACCTACGGGAAAGGAGGGGAAGGTTGCTCGCTAGGATATCGCATCCTATGCCTACGTACTTTCATACAGCATGAAAGATCAGAGCAAACGTAGTTCGGGCCACGTACGACACAAGTCTGTCTTGGTTGATTTTATTCCTTCTGAAAAAGGTTTTCTGATTAACAGTCCAAGCGGACAAAAATGACGTCTTGATGAGTTCTCATTCTTTTACGGAAGAAGTGTCTTTTATTGTGTTTGAAATTTTATTGTGTTTTTCTGTTAGTTTTGAGAAAGAAGAGACAGAACTCTAACCTACGGTTGCGAAGGGAATCAAACTAACCAAATGTTATCATGTATGGGTAAAGACCTAATGTCTATCATGCTCCTCTCTTGCACAGAGAGAAACAGAGATCCTAAGGGAATAAACGGAAACAGAAACAATATCAGATATATACAGTAAAGCAATAAAATGCATGAATGCAGCAATACAAGCGAGGCAAGGGAGTCCCACTCAACCTTGAACCTAGAAAACAATAGGCAAAAGTGAACAGACTTCACTTTCAACCCAACAGGTTAATAGCAAACAATACAGTCAGGAAAACCAATCAATACATCAGAAATGAAATACAGCAGAAAAAATAAACAGCCACAGCAGCTCTGCACCACATCAGTCTTCAAGTCATCTCCAATCAGCTACAAGCTTCAGCAAGCATCAATCTCCCTCTCCACAGCCTTCAGGCAAGGTCTTTGTCATCAATCTTCAGTCTACAATGGCTTTTCTTCAAGTCCCAACCTCCAAGCTGAGGGATCAATCACAAGAGTGAATTGGGTGTTAAGCAATTAGTTGACCACCAAGGGTGGCAAACCAACTGCTACTAACACATAAGATATTTTCTCTCAAGAGTTCTATCCCTTAGACAGTAGCACCAAGCCTTCCAAAGGAAGGGGGTGAGTGTCTTAGAGAGACTCTGCATCACAGAGAAGAATGGAGGCAGTCAAGACCTTCCATGTTTGAGAATCAAGCTTACTACTCTAGAGCTCTGCCTAGCTCCTAAACCCTATAGACTTCAACAGCTACCAGCACAGAATCTCCTTATCAACTCTGGAAGTTGGTCTTCAGTCTCTGGATCTCCAATGGTCTTCATCTTCTCAAGTCTTCAGCTCTCCCAATCCCCAAGCAATCCCAATACCCACACAGACAAATTATAATCCCCAGAGAGGGCACACCACACCAGTCAAACAAATATAGACAGTAATATACTAATAGCAGTAAGGGAATCCTAGTGATTTCTAAGGGATATAATAACTACCCATAGTCCCTATAGTCCCATATCTAAAATATTCAATCTCTAAGTCCTAAGGGAAATGATTCAATTCTCCTAAGTCATCACTTAAACCCTAATTTTGTTCATGTTGTTCTCACCTAAACTAATCACCTAAAATTAAGTCCTAAAAATGTGAACTAAATTGTATGTTCAAGATAAATGTCTAAACTAATCAACCTAAAAAGAAGGGATTAAAAATACTAAAGCATCTATTAGAACGAAAATTAACAAATTTAAGGATCAAACAAAACATAATAAAATGCTATTTACAAGAAAAATGCATGAAAAATAGTAAAACAAAATAAAATGCCACTTTTATTATTTAATATTTTTCTAGAAATAATTATAAACCTAGAGAAAAAAGAACCAATTAATCTAAGCTATTTTCATTTTTTTATGATTTTTTAAAGATGAGAAAAAATATAAAAGAAAATGAAAACACAAAATAGGAAATAAAAGGGGAGGGGGTGAGAACAGTAGAAGCGCCCAGTTATTTATGAGGATGGGCCAAGATGTGGTGGTGCGCGTAGCAATTGGTAGGCCCAGGCGCTTCAGGGAAATCAAAAGAAAAAATCAACAGAAAATTAAAAGGAATACGGTGCAAATAGCATGTTTTTTACGTTCAAAATTGGACTGGGCCAAGCAAGGGGGTGCGGGTATCACAATCTGCATTCAGCCCAGAACATCTCACTAATTGGAACGCTGCGTTTAGCTCCTTAGGACTCCCTCCATTTTCGTTTTAAATTGGGACCATTAGATTAGATGAAAGAGTCAATCAAACCAGGATGATCCAACGGCAGAGAACTCGTCTTCTCCAACTCAACCTAGGATTTCAGCCAAAACAGGATTCATGCACAACTTTCAACTCGATCGTTCTCCATGATTACTTGATGAAAACGAGAAATTCAAAACCCTAAAATGATCTACTAATCCCAAGGAATCCATTCATGGTCTTGGTTTTTGCTAAAACTCCCTATAGATCCCAAACAGAGGACACGAAGGCTAGGGTTTCACCATTTTTCTCTGTGATCAACCTTAATTAAACTCAAATCTAATGATCCAAACTTGTTCTTCATGCTACCCTCATCATTCTGCGCTATCACATATCCATTAATACTCCCTACACAGCTTGTTCTTGTTCTTTACAGTTTCATGTCAAGAATGCAAAACTTCATGGAATTGGCTCAAACTTGCTAGGATTCATCCTCTAACTACCTAGGTCTCTAATACACTAACAATCCTATGCCATGATCACTATGCTATCCAATTCGAAAGAAAACGTACCTGGTGCAAATTCTTGAAAACAGATGCAGACTTCTTGAATCAACAGCCACCAATGCTCTGATCTTGATCAACACTCTTGGTCCTTGCTACTGTATGCAATCACCTTCGATCCCATGCTCTGAATATGATATTTGAACTCCTCTTGCACTTTTGATGGTGAAGATCACAGCACACGAAAATGAACACAACTCAGCCAGATCTCGATGAATTTTGGTTCTAGGATGATTGTAGAGTAGATTAGGATCAAGAACTTTGTGAATTGATGGGATTTTGTGAGAGATTGAGAGCAATTTGCAAAATTGGAAAGATGGAAGAAAGCTATGTATTCTTGCCAAATGAATCACCAACCACATTTTGGAGCCACTCTTGTGTTTATATAGATGATGATGGCCTGATCTAGAAGGTTGTAGAATGATCTTAGATGGTTCTAGAAATTGATGGAAAGTTATGGAAGTTCTCCCTTAATGATACTTTGATCCATCTCATATCTCATGCCTTTCCTTTCATGTTTGTATCAAAATCTCCCCTTATGAGTTATTGTCATGGTATGTATGAAAAAACCAAGTTCCTTGCCTTGAAAAGTCACTTATGCCAAGTTTTCTCTTCTTGCCTTATTATGCAAGCAACAAAAATACAAAGCAAGTCCAATTTTTTACTCTTAACTCAAAACAGTGGCTGAACCAATGTCTCTAAAATGATGTTTAGAATCAATTTGGTATATTGGATGACCCATTTTGGATTTGTAGATCTCTCAAACCAATTTTTCATTTCAACTTTTTCAACTTATATGCCTTTTTTAGGTCATTTTTCACCAACTTTGGTCAAGTCTCATTCCATGCATTTCCAAATTTCCATGACTTCTTTTCTAGACTTAAAATGGCATTTTGAGCAACTTTGATGTTGTGAAGTTTTTCATTTGAGGCTTCCTTGTATGAGTTTTAGGCATAGGCTAAGAATGACCTGTAATCACTAGATGACCAAAATACCCTTTGCTTGCCAAGACCATAAGTAGAGTTCCACAAATCATATGAAGGAATACCATACCATTATAGAAAGCTAAGACAATGAGGAGCAATTCTTATGTTGACCAGAAACTCATTTGAAATATCCTTGAGGGGTAAAAGTTGCTTGGAAGTCAAGTCACTTTCACAGACAAAATTTTAGATACCTCAGATGACTTGTAACTTGCAAGGACTATAACTTGAGTTCTATAAATCTTCTTAGTGTCTTCCACCACTCAAATTAAAGGTCTTGAGATCCTCTACAAGTTTCATGTTGTCTAAGGATCCATTTGAAGCTTGCATTTTGACTTATCTTGCTTGGAAATTTGACCTAAATTAGGGGATTTTACACATAAACCCTAATTTAGAAACTCCTCTCCTCCTTGATTTCTCTTGAATTCTTCTTGGCATATCACCATATCCTCTTCTACATGTCAAATGATGAACCCCACATCTCTCCAATAGACCTTAATTCCTTTCAATCAGTCAATTGACCTAGAGTTGACCCCAGATGAAACCCTAGTTGACTGTCTTCAACTGCAATTCTTGTGATCACATCAACAACTTGTCTCCTTCTCCAAATGACTTCCTAAGTCTCCCATGGTGTCTATATACTCTCCATGCTCAGCCCACGGCTCACAACTTACTTGTTGATCCCCAGATACCCTCAGATAGGAGATAGATGAACTGATTGATCCATTGACTTCTCAGCTTTCAAATTTCTTCTGATGACTTGAATGGGATTGAATAACCTCTTGATAGGCTTATAGAGATGAGAATAATGATTAGTCCCCTGTTGGATGACTTGCTATGCTTATGCTATGCAGATGGTTAGGCTATGTACATGACTCTATATGCAAATGCTAATGATATTGAAACATAAACCAAGTGAATAAGGTTGAGCAAATTTTAGGGTGCAACAACTGCCCCTATTCAAGCGACTTGGACCCGATTGGATGAAGAGCCCGGAGCCTTCAGACATTCGCGGTACGAGACGGTTGAATACTAAGAACCCGGAAATTTGCCAACCGCAGAAATAAACTGCGCCCCTGCTTGGGGAACGACATTCATCCACTGAATCTGACTGTTATGGCTACCAACTGATCCATTAGCGACCGTGCTGGGGATGACTCGTCTTTCCACGTAAGGAATAACCGTTCCATGTTAGGAATAACACCGTCCACGTTATGACTCCGTTCCATGTTAGGAATAACACCGTCCACGTTAGGACTCACCTTTCCACGTAAGGAATAACCTCTTCTTCGTCAAACTCTTCCACGTAAGGAATACGTCTTCTTTTGAATCTGTCCACGTCAGGACTAAACTCTTCCACGTCAGGAATATACTCTTTCTTTCCACGTCAGGAACACAAGCCTCTTTCCACGTAAGGAATACTATCTTTCCACGTAAGGAATCCAATCTCTTTCCACGTTAGGAATACAAACTTTTTCCACGTTAGGAAACCCCATCTTTCCACGTTAGGAACACAATCTTCCACGTAAGGAATCACCACCTTTCCACGTTAGGAATCAAATCTTTCTTGATCTGTCCACGTAAGGACTACATCTTTTTTCCACGTAAGGAATCTCATCTTGATATGTCCACGTAAGGACTCAGTCTTTCCACGTAAGGAATAAACTCATCCTTCCACGTAAGGAATCAATCTTTCCACGTAAGGAATCATATTTTGATTCGTCCACGTAAGGACTCCCACTTGATATGTCCACGTAAGGACTCAATCTTTCCACGTTAGGAATCAAACTTTGATCTGTCCGCGTCAGGACTAAACTTTTCCACGTAAGGAAACCACTTCTCTTTCCACGTAAGGAATCACTTTCTTTCCACGTAAGGAATCTATCTTCTTTTCCACGTTAGGAATCAATCTTTCCACGTAAGGAAACCATCTTTTGTTTTGTCCACGTAAGGACTTCAATCTTTCCACGTGAGGAAACCGTATGGTCTTGATCTGTCCACGTAAGGACTCTAATCTTTCCACGTGAGGAATACAATTCATCTTGATTTGTCCACGTAAGGAATCTCCATCTTTCCACGTAAGGAATACAACTTCTTTCCACGTAAGGAATAACTCGTCCACGTTAGGACTATATCGTCCATGTTAGGACCTCCCTTTCCACGTTAGGAATAACTCTCCTCTTGATTCGTCCACGTAAGGACTCCAATCTTTCCACGTAAGGAATAAACTTGCTCTTCCACGTAAGGAACTGAAACCTTTTTTCCCACGTAAGGAATAAACTCGTCCATGTCAGGACCCATGTTTCGTCTTGATTTGTCCACATCAGGACTCAGGCATCTTCGACCCGCTGGGGAAATAAAACTTGTCCACGTCAGGACTCAAGTCTCCTCTGCTGAGAAAATAAAACTTGTCCACGTCAGGACTTGCGCGTCTTCGACTTGCTGGGGAAATAAAACTTGTCCACGTCAGGACTCACGTCTCCTCTGCTGAGAAAATAAAACTTGTCCACGTCAGGACTTGCGCGTCTTCAACTTGCTGGGGAAATAAAACTCGTCCACGTCAGGACACACACTCTGCCAACAACAAGAAGAAGGATAAATTTGTCCACGTCAGGACTCTCGTATCTTGTCATCGCGAAAAACTATAACTTTGTCCACGTCAGGACGCACATTTCACCATTACGAATAGAGATATCTGCTGGAAATAAATGGTCCACGTCAGGACACCAACACGAAGAGTAACCAACTTTGTCCACGTCAGGACTTTACCTTCGATCAATACCAAGAAATCAAATATGTCCACGTTAGGACTGGCACATATCGTCAACTTGAGGAAATCAATCTGTCCACGTCAGGACTTCACTTCTCTAACACGAAGAAAACTTATCAATAAAATTCGTCCACGTCAGGACTCATTTCTCCACTGGTCCCAACCTACAAACTTCTTAGCACTGACGTTACAGCAACTTTGAGGCGGACTCTACTAGGGATATCTGAAAACCAAACTATCGGACGCCTGTTATGATAACCGGCGGTGGCCTCTGAAATTCTGATTCCTGAAACCCGTTGATGACAAACAACTCTGCTTGGGAATGAGGAGAAATTTGTCCTGGTAACTCTGTGGGGAATACTGCCGAACTGACATTATCATTGAATGTCTCATGCCGAGATCTTGAATGTTTGGTAATTCATTTGAGCAAGAGCCCTCTCCACCTGCTGGGATACAGAAACCGCTTCAGCAAAATAAATGCTGAAGATAATGCCAACTCCGCTGGGGATAGCAAGGCGCTACAGAATCATTCTAGCAAAATAAACGCCGGAAGAGTGAAGTCAACCCTGCTGGGAAATTGGGAACTTAACCAAGCACCTTGTTGAAGTAATACCCTGCTGGGGAATATAACTCTGATGGGGAATAGCATATGTGCTTGGTATGATTGGACTTCTGCTGGAAAGTGAACGGATATCACACGGTATTCTGACAAGATAAATGTCAGAACACGACCAACTCTGCTGGGGAGAGTCTTGATCTTCGAGTTCCACTGGGAGGAAAGACAACATTTGCTGGAAAGCGAGAACTCCGCTGAGGACAAACCAATTCTCTTGGGGAAAATCAACTGACTACGCTGGAGGAGCATAAATGACCCTGCGGGGAAAGGTGAATTGTCTGAATTCAGCTCACAAATGTTAATCTTCTGCGGCTGAACCACTCTGCTTGAGATAAGGAATCTGCAAAACTCTGCTGAGGATAAATGACTTGGCTAGAGAATGTCCTTCGAATAAGCCACGGCTAGCTGGGGAATTCGATCCTTCTTTAGTAGGGAACATTGTTATCTCGGAAACGCGACCTGCGCAGGGATCGAATCTTTCGCTACAAACTCCTGGTCCACACTGCAATCTTTTGATAACCCAACTTCTCGGAACTCTGCTTCGGGGACGCTAACATGCCCCAGTCTGTGTTCTTGCATTCTTCTTCTCGAAAAGAAATCCTAGTCAGGACTCCATCTTGAAATAGCTTGCCCCTGAATCTGCAACAATTTTGGAATGGACCCCGCAGTCTTTGTATTCTGATGGCCAGACATGGACCGCTTCTGCAATTTCGACTTTCGAGGAGGTGCTCTGTCAAAAATAGCTCTTGTGCTCTTAGGGTGACCTTAGTCTGGTAATGCCTTTGCCCCTGATTGACTGATTCGTGGAGCAAGGCCCATAGCTATGAGAGATTTGCCAAATCTTGACCTGACTGCCCCAGATTTATTGATTCTAGGGTGACTGACTCTACCTGAATTAATCAGTATAGCTTGCCCTAATTCACGAAACATTTGAGCATTCTGCATTTTATCCCAATCAGACCTTCCACTCTAGGAATCTTTCCTGTCGGCATGCACTTACTCGCGAGTACCACAAGTTGTTCTGCACAAAAGATATATTAAACGCAATGCATATGACAGTTTCAAAATCCAAGTCTGTTCACTGGGAAAAATTTTGTGACATGTAATGAATCAATTATCAAAATGTCAATGTGAAGCTGGTAAGAGGAACCCATTTAGGAGTCAGTTTCGATGCGATCTTTACCGACGTATGCTCTTGACCAAAACCTGTTTCAATTAGGACTTTTTTCGGGTTGTAACATGGTCAGGTTCACGGTTAACAAGGAAAGATATAGGCTCAAAATTTATTTTGACCCACCCATTCTTCGTGATGTTCTCCAATCCTATGTTCAGCTAATCTGACTTCAGCGTTCACCTGTTAGAGGTGGAATGATAGGAGCGATGGTTCAGGATACCATACATTTTTTCTTTTTGAGTGACAGTCATTTGCTTTTCGTCTTTGGGTACCTAGAATCACACGACTTTGTCCTTTTCGAGGATTTTTTTTTTTGTTTGACAATCCTTTTCATCTTTCGTTTTCCTTTTTTTTTCATTCCCTAACTTTTGCCTGGACTGAGTATCTTTTGATTTTCCAGTCCAGCGGGATGCCCCTATTTTTTCCTAAGTCATTTGTTTTCAAGTTTTGACTTAGCGGGCTTTTTGATTCTTTTCGCTTTTCGTTTTTTTTTCCGACCAAGTCGTGTGACACGGGTTTGTCTGACTTTTTGTGGAATAATGTGACTGTTTCACTCTTTGTCGGCAAGGTTTAACCATTGTGGTTCTTTAGGCACGACCTATACAAGTGTGATTTATCCTCAAACGGGCACTCCTTTCGTAATTCAAACGCTTGGTCAAACTAACTGCCACCTACCCTGCCCCGGGTTAAGATTTAGGGTTTTTCATTTTCGAGAAAAGAAACTCCTACTACTGGCTCGAAAGGGGTTATCAAGGGATTATCTTCCTTATATCTCCGGTGTTTATGGATTGAAACAATGCCTGTATCTCATCAACAAGTTTTTATCCAAAAGCATACAATCGGAATATTATTCGTCATCTGTTTTCGTCATCCTCCCCGGATTCCTGCTAAAACAAGCATTAAGCATTAAAGAAACACAAAGAGTGAACACGACTGGATTAATTCAAAACATGCATATTCATTTCGTTTATCAATATCAATTGAAAAAACAACAAGTTTTAAGAGCGAAATTTGCAATTACACAGAAAAGAAACTACAAATGCGAGGACATGAACAAGATAACATGAAAAAGGTCGGTGTCTCAGAACTGGACTTTCTGCACTTTGACTTATTGGCGAGTCAACCATCCTCAGAAGCTATCATCAGGGGTAGTCTACTGCTGTCTCGATCTTCTTTCAACGGCCCGATCAAACCTGGGAAACCTTTTCATCACCCTGGCTTTTGCTTGTCTATGGCCTTGCACCACCTTGGGGACCATACCAGAGAAGGTAATAACCCTGCTGTCGATCAAATCTTGGACGTTATGCTTGAACGCGTGGAAACCTTCAATATCATGTCCGGGAGCCCCGGAGTGGAATTCACAGTGCCTGCTTGCATCATAGCCATCCGGCAGAGTGCCTGTTATTGGCGCCAGAGTTCTTTTCTCCACCAAGTTCAATCTTAGTAGTGTCTGTAACAAATCTGCGTACGTTGAGGGAGGCTTTTCAAACACCCTCCTTGGTTTCCTTCCCCGCGTTCTTTGTTGAGCCGGATACTGGCATCTTGTATGCTGCTGGCTTTGCTCGGACGATTCCTTAGGCTCAAGCGCTATCATCCTTAAATTCAACCCTGGCATCGGCAACTGTTGTGGACATGGGGACTTATCTTCCAGCGGCTCTGGGATATACCTTGATTCGTCTGCAACCTCTGGCGGGGAAATGGGAATGTCAGTCCCTGAGACTTTTACACCCCCCGGTACAAACTCAATTATTTCCTCATCCAGCAAATCTTGAATCTTATGCTTAAAAGCTTTGCAGTTTGCAATGATATGCCCCGGTGCGCCGGAGTGGAAGGCACAATGGGCGTTCCGGTCATAGTCTGGTGGCGGCTTCCCTGTCAATGGGACCAAAATGCGGGGCTCAACCAGTTGAAGTTGGAACAAAAGTTGCACCAGCTGATCATAATCCACAGGGATCTCATCAAATACTCTGTTAGAAGACCTCACCCTCTTGCCACACCTCCTTGGGTTATCCTGCAAAATCAATTGCGACTGCTGGCGAAGAGAATCCTGAGCTTCGACCCGTGGAGAGGGTCTCTTAAGCCTATCCTGCGTGGGTAATGGTTCTTCAGACCCCTGAGGAGCAGATAAGCCAGCCGCGTCTTCAGACATTTGCTCTCCTTCTCTCCTGAGTACGTTCCTTAATATTTCAGCCATCAATCCTATCTGTGCTTTTAATCGGCAGTTCTCTTCTTCTAGCGTCTCTTGATTCGAGCGCAACGCTTGCATATCTTTCGTGAACTGCCCCAGCTGGCCTCGAACATCCGTTAATTCTGCTTGAACCTGCTTGATGTCTATCCCCACAAGTTGGCGTATGCGGCCTGGGAGAAAACCATGATTCTCTAGCTGAGCAAAGTCGGCAGCTCTATCATTAGTCCGTGCAATCAGAGGCTGCACCATATTCTGCAACTGTTTCTGACTCTCGGTCATGGCTTCCATTACCTGTATGAGCCGCATTATGTTGTCGTGCACCTCTTGCATCTCAGTCTGATCCTGACTCATGACTTCCTCACTGCTGTTTCTGGTTGAATGTCAGGGAATTCTTCGGCCGCCAATCTGGGAGGACCTGGAAGATACAGGAGATGAGATATAGTTTAATAATTACCTGTAATGCAATATGAATATGAATGCAATGCAATGTGTGTGTTTGTGCATTAGGGAATGGCATTCCCCGATTCTAGTGTGAAGGTGCCAGTGCGGTGACAGTGCTAGCAATACAAAGATCAGAGCTGAATCACAGAAAGCCTCATATATTGCAGAGAAAACCAATAAGCCAAGAATACAATATCACTGAGTACAAAGAAAGGCATGACCTCAACCAACAATCCTGGTGATGGTCAGCACTGTGCAAATAAAGCATCAATACATGAAATGATCAAGTACACTCATAAGCCTGATACTCTTCTAGCAACTTCTTGGTCTCTGGATGACCTGGTCGGGTAAGCAGCCCTTCAACAAGTTGGTTTCATCGTTTGAGCACACGTTGTACGTCTCCGGCAGTTTCCTCCCATGCCCCTTCTCCGAAGCGATCCTCTAGCTTCCGCTTCTGAGACACAGCTTCATTCCTGCCTTTGATGGCCTTGTTCAACGCATTCTGGAGACTATACCTGGACATCACCTCTTCTTCATACTTATTGATGCTAGACTTCAGCTGCTCTTCGAGGTCAGAAATTTGCTGCTTCAACTTATCTTCCCTCTTCTTATTGTTGGTGAGCGTGGCATTCCAAGTCTTATTGCAAGAAGAGATTTCTCGGTGTGCTGCGTCGAGTGCTTTCTTTTTGGATTCAAGCATGTCATGGGAGCTTCTGAACTCTTGCCCCAGACGTTCGCGCTTCTTCCTCTCCTCAGTCAACTCAGCCCCTAGTCTGTTCATTAGCTCAATCTGCTGTTGGAAAGCATGCACGGCCTTGTTTTTCTCACTGCGTATCTGGGCTAGCTCTTGCTCTAACCCTTCGTTGATCTTCATCAAGGCTTCTTTTTCTTTCACAACTTGCTTGTAGGCTTCCCTAGAAAAAGTAGTTGGTTCTTCTACCGGAATAGGAACAAGGACTGGTGCATCTGGAAATGGCATCCGCAACTTACCTGCTCTCTCCTAGATCCAAACCCTGTAAGGTGCATAAGCCTGACAGCCATTCTTCCCTAACAACGGCTTCCCCCTTCGGTTAATACGCGTCCAGGCATGCTTCAGCTTGGCTAGTAACTCCCCCTTCAAGTCTCCGGTGAAGTACAGAGATTCCTGTACTTCTTCCTCCTTGGGTGGGTTCTTCAGCGCATATCCGAATTGGCGAATGAACAGAGAAGGGTTGTAATTGATACACCCTTTCCTTCCTATCAACGGAACATTAGGGTACCCAGAACAACTGAAGATAAGCTCAGATCCCAGCAGATCTCTATCAAACCATTCAACATCTTCGAAAGATAGCCTCATCAGGCGCTCTGACCAGCTAGCTGTGGTTGCACTCTCCACAAAAGATCCCTTCATGGGAAGGTGGCTCTTAAACCACATACCCAACAATGGTACACAGAAGTGAACATTCTTCCCTCTTCCCTTCTCATTCTTGTAATGCAGTGAGTGGTAGAAATCTCCGAGCAAGGTAGGTACAGGATTACCAGCGGCAAACAAGTAAAAGGCGTCGAAGTCCACAAAATCCGGTACATTGGGAAACAATACTATGCCATAAATGCACAAAGCCAACACGGCATTGAAGGCAATCCAGCACCCACTCTTAGCGTACTCCTGGGCTTTACCAATCAAGAACTGGAGTGAGAAGCCTGGAACTCCACGGGAAACAGTAGTCAACAATTCAGAAGCATCCATGTGCAAAGCTTTGGCCAAGTCCTCTAGCTTGGGCTTAGCGCCAGAATGAATGAATGGAACCTGGTTCTGCACGGGTAGCTCAGTAAACTCCACATACTCTTCAATGGTAGGCCCCAGAATAAAATCAGCAAACGTAAAACATCTCAATGCGGGGTCATAGAACTGCATCAAGGTGTACAGCCCGTTCATCTCATCAGCAGTGGGCTTGTAGACTAATCTCAGTAATCTCCCATGACTCATTCTGAAGCTTCTCCTAACCTCCTCATCAGCAAGAGATATCAGACCGAGCAAAGGGGTAATATCAGGTGTAGGCAGCTTATACGCAACTGTTTTCCTCAAACCAGCCATAATCAATACTCAGAAGTCTGGGCACTAGAACCGGGGGATATGCAAATGCACCTGCAGCACAGACACACGTTAATGGGATGCAATGATAATGGGTATGCAAACAATGCAATGCAAGTAACATGCAACAGGGACCAACTGCCGTAGCTGAATAGCCTGAACCATATCAAGAAGTCTCAGACAGACTCTATAGAAGTCCTCAAACCCTGGTCTCAGATAGACCTAAAACAAAGCTCCAACAACGGTCTCTGACAGACCTCAAACCATAACTCCCACTGGTCTCTGGTAGACCTCAAATCACACCTCGAACTGGTCTCTGACAGACCTCAAAAACTCTCCAAATGGTCTCTGACAGACCTCAGAAACTCTCCAAATGGTCTCTGACAGACCTCAGAAACTCTCCAAATGGTCTCTGACAGACCTCAGAAACTCTCCAAATGGTCTCTGACAGACCTCAGAACTCTCCAACTGGTCTCTGACAGACCTCAGAACTCTCCAAAAATACTCAAGATCTCTGATCAAGAAAAATTCGGTGTCTGAAGGTCTAGTTACCTGCATAACCCCAAACCCTCTCACAGGTGGATGTCCTAGTAACTGACAAAGGTATGGCATCCTATGCGGTCGTCGGCGTCACAGACTTTCAGGGTTGATGATACGATTCCCAGAAGGAGTGGCATCACCAAGCCAACTTCCAAATGATCGGTCCCCAGAGTCGACAATTCAACTAACCAGCAACCCACGCCAACCAAAGGAAGGGGCAGGAGGCCAACCAGAGGAACCTCGTCTGAGTGTAGATTTCGCGGGACACCAAGGCAAGCAAAGCAAGCGGGCGCCAACTAATTTCTACTCTAAGTCTAGGTGCACTCAAGCCCAGGTCCGGCTTCTCACTCAATCATGGAACACCCATCACACCCACAATACAACAATAATGACAATAATAATATGCTGAAAGTAAAGGTCAGAAATATAAATCCATACAAAATCCTCGACGGGAAAACAAGCGTTAGGATTGACTCTCTTAAGGGACGTTGGATCCCAAATGCATAAGAACTATCGCAGTCCTTAGCAGCCAGGGGACGTTGGATCCCCAGCAGAGTCGCCAACTGTCGCTACTGCGAAAATCGGCGCCGGCTGAACAGAAGAGTCGCCACCATGCGTTATTTATCCCACGGGAGGGAAAGGAAACGCTCAGAGTAAACCTCGCACAACACGGGAAAGGTATGGTCGTCGCAACCAAAACCTGGGTTCGGGAGTCGGTTACGCAAGGGGAAGGTATTAGCACCCCTCACGTCCGTCGTACTCGACGGGATCCACGCTTGTTTTCGGGTATGGATTGTTATTCTATCTACTCTAAGGGTTAAGGGTTAAAAGAAAATAAAATGAAAATAAAATGACTCGGCACAGTATCGCACTTTATGCCTACGTATTCCCGTCTGGAACGAGAAATCAGAGTCAACGTAGTTCGCCTACCTACGGGAAAGGAGGGGAAGGTTGCTCGCTAGGATATCGCATCCTATGCCTACGTACTTTCATACAGCATGAAAGATCAGAGCAAACGTAGTTCGGGCCACGTACGACACAAGTCTGTCTTGGTTGATTTTATTCCTTCTGAAAAAGATTTTCTGATTAACAGTCCAAGCGGACAAAAATGACGTCTTGATGAGTTCTCATTCTTTTACGGAAGAAGTGTCTTTTATTGTGTTTGAAATTTTATTGTGTTTTTCTGTTAGTTTTGAGAAAGAAGAGACAGAACTCTAACCTACGGTTGCGAAGGGAATCAAACTAACCTAATTTTATCATGTATGGGTTAAGACCTAATGTCTATCATGATCCTCTCTTGCACAGAGAGAAACAGAGATCCTAAGGGAATAGACGGAAACAGAAACAATATCAGATATATACAGTAAAGCAGTAAAATGCATGAATGCAGCAATACAAGCGAGGCAAGGGAGTCCCACTCAACCTTGAACCTAGAAAACAATAGGCAAAAGTGAACAGACTTCACTTTCAACCCAACAGGTTAATAGCAAACAATACAGTCAAGAAAACCAATCAATACATCAGAAATGAAATACAGCAGAAAAAATAAACAGCCACAGCAGCTCTGCACCACATCAGTCTTCAAGTCATCTCCAATCAGCTACAAGCTTCAGCAAGCATCAATCTCCCTCTCCACAGCCTTCAGGCAAGGTCTTTGTCATCAATCTTCAGTCTACAATGGCTTTTCTTCAAGTCCCAACCTCCAAGCTGAGGGATCAATCACAAGAGTGAATTGGGTGTTAAGCAATTAGTTGACCACCAAGGGTGGCAAACCAACTGCTACTAACACATAAGATATTTTCTCTCAAGAGTTCTATCCCTTAGACAGTAGCACCAAGCCTTCCAAAGGAAGGGGGTGAGTGTCTTAGAGAGACTCTGCATCACAGAGAAGAATGGAGGCAGTCAAGACCTTCCATGTTTGAGAATCAAGCTTACTACTCTAGAGCTCTGCCTAGCTCCTAAACCCTATAGACTTCAACAGCTACCAGCACAGAATCTCCTTATCAACTCTGGAAGTTGGTCTTCAGTCTCTGGATCTCCAATGGTCTTCATCTTCTCAAGTCTTCAGCTCTCCCAATCCCCAAGCAATCCTAATACCCACACAGACAAATTATAATCCCCAGAGAGGGCACACCACACCAGTCAAACAAATATAGACAGTAATATACTAATAGCAGTAAGGGAATCCTAGTGATTTCTAAGGGATATTCCCCATAGTCCCATATCTAAAATATTCAATCTCTAAGTCCTAAGGGAAATGATTCAATTCTCCTAAGTCATCACTTAAACCCTAATTTTGTTCATGTTGTTCTCACCTAAACTAATCACCTAAAATTAAGTCCTAAAAATGTGAACTAAATTGTATGTTCAAGATAAATGTCTAAACTAATCAACCTAAAAAGAAGGGATTAAAAATACTAAAGCATCTATTAGAACGAAAATTAACAAATTTAAGGATCAAACAAAACATAATAAAATGCTATTTACAAGAAAAATGCATGAAAAATAGTAAAACAAAATAAAATGCCACTTTTATTATTTAATATTTTTCTAGAAATAATTATAAACCTAGAGAAAAAAGAACCAATTAAATCTAAGCTATTTTCATTTTTTTATGATTTTTTAAAGATGAGAAAAAATATAAAAGAAAATGAAAACACAAAATAGGAAATAAAAGGGGAGGGGGTGAGAACAGTAGAAGCGCCCAGTTATTTATGAGGATGGGCCAAGATATGGTGGTGCGCGTAGCAATTGGTAGGCCCAGGCGCTTCAGGGAAATCAAAAGAAAAAATCAACAGAAAATTAAAAGGAATACGGTGCAAATAGCATGTTTTTTACGTTCAAAATTGGACTGGGCCAAGCAAGGGGGTGCGGGTATCACAATCTGCATTCAGCCCAGAACATCTCACTAATTGGAACGCTGCGTTTAGCTCCTTAGGACTCCCTCCATTTTCGTTTTAAATTGGGACCATTAGATTAGATGAAAGAGTCAATCAAACCAGGATGATCCAACGGCAGAGAACTCGTCTTCTCCAACTCAACCTAGGGTTTCAGCCAAAACAGGATTCATGCACAACTTTCAACTCGATCGTTCTCCATGATTACTTGATGAAAACGAGAAATTCAAAACCCTAAAATGATCTACTAATCCCAAGGAATCCATTCATGGTCTTGGTTTTTGCTAAAACTCCCTATAGATCCCAAACAGAGGACACGAAGGCTAGGGTTTCACCATTTTTCTCTGTGATCAACCTTAATTAAACTCAAATCTAATGATCCAAACTTGTTCTTCATGCTACCCTCATCATTCTGCGCTATCACATATCCATTAATACTCCCTACACAGCTTGTTCTTGTTCTTTACAGTTTCATGTCAAGAATGCAAAACTTCATGGAATTGGCTCAAACTTGCTAGGATTCATCCTCTAACTACCTAGGTCTCTAATACACTAACAATCCTATGCCATGATCACTATGCTATCCAATTCGAAAGAAAACGTACCTGGTGCAAATTCTTGAAAACAGATGCAGACTTCTTGAATCAACAGCCACCAATGCTCTGATCTTGATCAACACTCTTGGTCCTTGCTACTGTATGCAATCACCTTCGATCCCATGCTCTGAATATGATATTTGAACTCCTCTTGCACTTTTGATGGTGAAGATCACAACACACGAAAATGAACACAACTCAGCCAGATCTCGATGAATTTTGGTTCTAGGATGATTGTAGAGTAGATTAGGATCAAGAACTTTGTGAATTGATGGGATTTTGTGAGAGATTGAGAGCAATTTGCAAAATTGGAAAGATGGAAGAAAGCTATGTATTCTTGCCAAATGAATCACCAACCACATTTTGGAGCCACTCTTGTGTTTATATAGATGATGATGGCCTGATCTAGAAGGTTGTAGAATGATCTTAGATGGTTCTAGAAATTGATGGAAAGTTATGGAAGTTCTCCCTTAATGATACTTTGATCCATCTCATATATCATGCCTTTCCTTTCATGTTTGTATCAAAATCTCCCCTTATGAGTTATTGTCATGGTATGTATGAAAAAACCGAGTTCCTTGCCTTGAAAAGTCACTTATGCCAAGTTTTCTCTTCTTGCCTTATTATGCAAGCAACAAAAATACAAAGCAAGTCCAATTTTTTACTCTTAACTCAAAAAATTTCCTGAACCAATGTCTCTAAAATGATGTTTAGAATCAATTTGGTATATTGGATGACCCATTTTGGATTTGTAGATCTCTCAAACCAATTTTTCATTTCAACTTTTTCAACTTATATGCCTTTTTTAGGTCATTTTTCACCAACTTTGGTCAAGTCTCATTCCATGCATTTCCAAACTTCCATGACTTCTTTTCTAGACTTAAAATGGCATTTTGAGCAACTTTGATGTTGTGAAGTTTTTCATTTGAGGCTTCCTTGTATGAGTTTTAGGCATAGGCTAAGAATGACTTGTAATCACCAGATGACCAAAATACCATTTTCTTGACAAGACCATAAGTAGAGTTCCACAAATTATATGAAGGCATACCATACCATTATAGAAATCTAAGACAATGAGGAACAATTCTTATGTTTACCAGAAATTCATTTGAAATCTCCTTGAGGGGTAAAAGTTGCTTGGAAGTCAAGTCACTTTCACAGACAAAATTTTAGATACCTCAGATGACTTGTAACTTGCAAGGACCATAACTTGAGTTCTATAAATCTTATTAGTGTCTTCCACCACTCAAATTAAAGGTCTTGAGATCCTATACAAGTTTCATGTTGGCCAAGGATCCATTTGAAGCTTGCATTTTGACTTATCTTGCTTGGAAATTTGACCTAAATTAGGGGATTTTACACATAAACCCTAATTTAGAAACTCCTCTCCTCCTTGATTTCTCTTGAATTCTTCTTGGCATATCACCATATCCTATTCTACATGTCAAATGATGAACCCCACATCTCTCCAATAGCCCTTAATGCCTTTCAATCAGTCAATTGACCTAGAGTTGACCTAGAGTTGACCCCAGATGAAACCCTAGTTGACTGTCTTCAACTGCAATTCTTGTGATCACATCAACAACTTGTCTCCTTCTCCAAATGACTTCCTAAGTCTCCCATGGTGTCTATATACTCTCCATGCTCAGCCCACGGCTCACAACTTACTTGTTGATCCCCAGATACCCTCAGATAGGAGATAGATGAACTGATTGATCCATTGACTTCTCAGCTTTCAAATTTCTTCTGATGACTTGAATGGGATTGAATAACCTCTTGATAGGCTTATAGAGATGAGAATAATGATTAGTCCCTTGTTGGATGACTTGCTATGCTTATGTTATGCAGATGGTTAGGCTATGTACATGACTCTATATGCAAATGCTAATGATATTGAAACATAAACCAAGTGAATAAGGTTGAGCAAATTTTAGGGTGCAACAGACGTCTATCATTCTTATCTCCATTCACAAAATTGATGTTTTATTCCTATCTTCAATCGCATAATTGATAATGAACTTATTTTATCCCCAACCACGGAGTTGATGGTGCCCTTTTTTTTTACCTTGATCGCAATACTGATGTTAAACATGTTTCTATCCCCAATAGATAATATTGGTCGTATTTTTCCAACCTCATAGTTGATGTCATACTTTTGTTTCCAAACGCCGAGTTAATCATGTTGACATTCCAATCACCACCCTAATGTTATACAATTTACTTCTCAAGCCGCAGTGTTGGTGACTAGCCTTTCAATCCCCACAGTCTCTTTATTCCACAACTAAGTCTCACTTGCCTTGGTGGAACCTTGCTGAAATATCCCAACCATCGATACCTACCAAAGCGCATCAGTGGAAGCAGGGAAAAAAATCATGACCTCTTATACCTATCTCTTCTCTTTGGAATGCAAATTTCTCGGTCTTTTTGTATTTAATCCTCTTCCACCTCGAATGTCCAAAAAGCCATTGCCATTCGTACTTTCAAGTCCAAGATAATTAAATAGGGGCGACTGTCATACCCCAAAATTTGTCCTACTTTTTAAAATTGTTGTCTGGCTTTTTGTTGCATCCCTCTGCATATATAGTTCTCTTTTTAGCCATTCATTTAGATACATTCATTCATCTGCATGTTCATGCCAAATCAAATAGGTCAGTCATTATCAATCGCATTCATCAAACAACATCATTTGATTCAAAGGTTTCTCCCTATCTAAAGCATTTTGGATCACATGGTATACATTAAGGAATTGGCTTGGTTGTGGATTACAAATTACATTATGTCAACCTTGGTGGATTGAATTCAGCTGACCTTATTGGTTTGTGCTTTAGTCTTAGTTGTTTGGGTTGGGTTCAAGGAAATGCATTAAGGTTCATTCAAGAGATTCAAAGTTCATGTTCACAGTCAAGGGTCAAGGTTATGTTTCAAAGATCAACATGAAGTCAAATGTGCAAACACAATTTTGGAGGGGAATCATTCCTATTAAGAAAAAATCCATACACAAAAGCTAGTTCAAAGAGGATCATCTTTATTTCAAGTCATCAAGATCCATATTCCATCAAAAAGTTCCAAAACCAAATTCTATAAAAAAAATACACTTTTGACCTAGCCGTTGACTTTGGTCAAGTGTTGGCTTTTTTGGTCAACCACTAATCCAAACCCTGTCCTACATTTTCATCAGCTCATTCCACTCCAAGCTACTTCCATCTTGACCTTGCCTTGCTTCAAGTATGTTAATGAACTTGATCTATTGATGTTTAAAGCTTCCCTACTAAAACAACTTGCATGATTCAAATATAATCAAACTCTAAGTTTGTTCCAATCATCCATCAACACACATACAAATGTAACTCTAACTTTCATTTAGTTAACAACCTGCATATGTCAACAAAGAATTGAAGACCAATTAAATGTCATCATGATTTCCTCAAACTGTGTCATTAATTCTGACTAAACTAACACCAACTAATAGAAAAAATCATTCTAAATAACACTCTTACTCAATAGCCTTGCTAATTCTAACATTTTCCTAACTTTCACACAATTTTATTAACAAGGTTCATAACAACCCTTGACCAGAAATTCAATCATCATTGACATAATATGATTCTTACTAGTTAACAAGACTAATTCCAATCACATAACTACCATAACAATTCACCACATTGAGCTAAAGCCATCTAACAATACTAACAACCACTATTGTCAGCAGACCTCATAACAGGACCAACATTGCATAACAATGCCAAAAATCTCATAACCAATTCCAACTGCATTCAATCCATCAATTTCCAACAGTAATTCTAACATCAACTTATTATGTTTCAAATACCAGCTCAACTCAAGGGTTGTGTTCCATTTTCAATTCAATGCAATAATAACTCATACACCCAACTAGCACCTAGTAGTCACATTGCCAAATTCAGTTTCTATCATCCATACACTAATCCAAAAGTTCAGTGCAATAAGCATAATAAGTTTCAAGTATACATAGCTATCCAAATAGTCCAAACAATTCAATTCCAATCCAATTCATCCACTAACAGTGCAATTTCAATCTAATGCCATGTTAGTAAGTTTTAATTCACATCCCATACCAGTAAGCTAACTACTCATCCTAATGCACTAACTATAACACCCACACATAAGATATGTCTAGAATAATTCATATTATACATGGTTTCAAATACGGTACTGAAATGTACATAAGTTCCTAGTGACACTTTATACATATTACATGGCCAAAACACTAAAATACTAAATGTGGCATAAATATATACAAGATGTCCAAAACAGCTAAGAACTAGATCATAACAATGATCTCAAAATAGAGTTTTCATAGCGAAAATAGTTCCACCCCAAAATGCTAAGACCATTAAACGACTTTTTCCTTACCCTTCACGAAACCTAAACCACCTGAAATATAATCAACAATATGGGGTGAGATGATAATCCCAGTGGGTTCCTGTCGCTACTCGAAAAATGCAACGACGGGGAGGCGAGAAGAAATACAGAAGAGTCGCCACCGAACTTTATTTGTCCCATGAGGGGAAGGGAAAACATCAAGAAAACCCTAAGAAAAGAACGGATAAGATGGTCTCGCAACCAAGAGAAAGGGTTCGGAAGCCGGTTATGCAAAGGGAAGGTATTAGCACCCCTCGCATCCATCGTACTCGATGGGAACCATTTGTTTGTCTACGTATGAAGTTATTTGCTTAAAGATATTGCTTTAAAGAGTGTTCCAAGGGATAAAGAGAAAAGGGTTAGAAATAGGGAAAATAGAGGTAAAAGGGAAGAAGGGAGAGAGAGAGAGAGAGAGAGAGAGAGAGAGAGAGAGAGAGAGAGAGACTCGGTAGGACTTCGCGGTCCTAGGCCTACGTATTCTCAACATATATGAGAAAGTCAGAGTCAACGTAGTTTGGAGGACTACGGATAAGAGATGGAAAAGTGTGCTCGGCAAGGATTGTGGCCCTTGTGCCTACGTATGTTTACTTAAAAGAAGTAAAGAGTCATAGTAGCCATAGTTCGGCCTACGGTTGACTGGGAAGTTCTGGTGGACGATGCTAACATACGCATTCTAGCAGTTTAGGTGTATTTCTGCTCACTCGTTGGAGACTTAGGCGTTACCTGTTCGTGGTAGAACGGACGTAGCATGTCTTTCTCAGGGAAAAAGTGGAAAATAAAGAAGAGTGCTCGCTAGGATCATCACAATTCTGTGCCTACGTATTTTCAACATGCATGAGAAATCAAAGCAGCCGTAGTTCGGCCTACTACAGGTAACTGGTGTTTTTGTTGGATGATGCTATCGTGCACATTCTAGCAGTTATGTGTATTGTTGCTCGCTCGTTGAAGACTTAGGCGTTTAACTGTTTGTGGTAGAACGAACGTAACATATCCTTTTTGAAAGATTAGTTTTCGCCATTTGAGGCAATATGTCGCACTTGATTTGTGGGAGTTTCTTTTTAGGGATGAAATAGGTCCTCGGATAGTGTGGTGAATATAGTCGTGTCTTTGTATTAAAAGACGAGTATCGAGACCACACACTCTACAGTGAGTATCCTGACACTCGGAGAGGAAGAAGTCTACACTCAATCCTCTCTTTTTAGTTCAATACAAAGATAACTTTATTCTCTTATTAAAAATGTTTTTGATATTGAATGGTAAGTGCTTTGCGACAGTGAACCCTAAAGGTAATGTCAAGCACTCGAGATAGGAGAAGGCCTACGCCTAACCACTCCACGACCATTCAAGTTTTATTAGGAAAAAGAGTTTGAAAATGCGCTTGGCGCGAGACCAAGGTTTTAGGAGAAAAAGTTTCGAAAAGAAGTTGTAAAAAGAAGAAGTGGTAAATTGGTTTGAGAGTTGGTTGAGAAAATCCGCTTGATGTTGGATCAAGGGTTTGACTTATACTTGCATGCAAAAGCATGGTGAAATGGAAGTGGGTTTGAAAATGGCTCGATGACGGATTGAGAATTAGTTTGAAAATGAAATATTCTAGTCCCTGGGGGTGCTCCTAGATGATAAGCCACAGTCAAAGAAATACGAAACACGTACATCGGAAATGGGAGAGGGGTACATGCAAATTACACGGGATTGCACGAAAATAAAAAGTCTCATTGTCAGATAGCCCAAGAGAAAGCCGTGTGTGTACAATGTGTTCTAAGCTATGCCATGAGCAAAAGTCGGGCACAACTTCATGCTTGGGTTCCTGAAAATGTCCAAAGGTCCGTCACTCGGACAAACAAACAACAGTCCACCAATTTAGGATTTTATGGTTTCGATATTTATTAGGTGTCTTGAAAGAATGTACTAGATGTTTGAATATTTACAAGATATGGATAATATACAGAATATAACAATATGTACAAGAATATAATGATTGAATTTAAAGCAGTTGATATTTGACAGAAAGTAAAGTTAGTGGTTAGTTTTGTTAGTGAATTGAATCGGGACAAATGTAACGCTAAACCGTCATAGCTCGACTTATGATGAAAGTCGAACTATAGGAGGTCGCGTAAATTGATATCTGTGCTATGGACAAGACAGAGAAATGATATTGAGGATCATTCTTCCATTAAATCGTGTCGCACGGACCAAAGAAAAGGTGGGATATCGTCTTAATTGCAAACATTATATCGATTAATCGAAGGTAGCCTATCACGATCCCAAAGTAAAGAAAATGACCCAAATGATCATTTTCCATAGATTTGAAATCGAGAAGGTTATCGACTTCGATAAAACGGGGCTTACGAATTGAAAGATATCATAGATCGAAAGAATTTAAATAAAATCGAAAATGAAGAAGAAATGAGAAGAGAAAAGAAGGTGGTATCGGACAAACCTCCATCTATCAATAATTTGACCGATGATGGTTTTGTGGTCTCGTCATCGACCCAAACGAAAAAATACGAAAGTAAAATCTCAGCAATAAATAAAAATACCAAAAATCTAACTTTAGAAAAATATGTTCAAAAGCTCTAAAAACTAATTTTAGAAAAATATTATAAAACTCTAACTAGTTTATAAAACATATTAACAATTTTTTAAAAAAAAAACTAATTCGAAAAAAATATTTACAATTCTAAAAACTATTTAGAAAAATATTAGAAACTTCTAAAAGTTAAATTAAAAATATATTTACAAATGTAAAAATTTATTTAAAAAAATATATATAAAAGCTCTTAAAAACTAATTTTAAAAAATAGTTGTAAAAAATTCTAATAAAATAAATTAGAAGAACAAGATGGGGGTAATTAATAAACTAAGGATCATATGGGCGCTAGGCCCATCACCCCTCTAAAATTCGTATTAAATAAAAAAAAAACAGTAAACAAAAACAAAAGAAAAGATAGGCCTACTACTCACAGCCCAAAGCCACGGTTGTGCCCAGTTTATGAGAAATAAACAAGAACTAATCTAAATAGTAGCCTCCTAAAACGAAATGAAAAGCCAGAGATACAAAGTGCTCTAGATCCACCACCCTTAATCATCATCCAGCGAAAATGTTTGCACAGTAAACAATATATCCCTAAAAGACATGGTTGAACCAAGGCAAACGGAGTCGGACGCATTGTCTTTTCTTCAAATTAGCGGAACAACATACGCTCCGATTCGAAGCATCATCATCCCATGAATGCAACAGTAGCTCACAAGAAAGAGAGAGAAAAAACGGCTTCAATCTCAACCTTAAACAACGATCTTCCTCCGTTCGGGTTCCGATTCGCCTCCCACTTTCGTCCTTGGTTCGTGGATTTCTCGCCTCGTTTAATTTCTCTTCTTCGGTTTCAATTTTTGGCCGGGTTTCGATTTAAGGTTGATTTCAGCTTATGGGTTGCGAGCAATGGAGAAGAAGATGTTTGGGTTATTGGGGTAGCTTCACGAGAGAAGTTAAGGGTTTTAGGGGAAAGTTTCAGGTCGTGGTTTTGCGGCTATTTGTGAGGGAAGAAGAAAATTTTTGTTTTTGTTTTGAGGTATGGAAAAATGGAAGCCCGATTCAGAGATATTAGTGGGGGTTTTAAGGTTGTTTTGTTGAAGGTTCATGGCTTTTCTCTTCCATCCTTATGCTCTGCTCTATGGGTTTTAGTTTGAAGGTGATGGTGGTGTTGGTAGCGGCGAACGAAAGAGAAGAGTGGTGGCGCGGGTTCTTTAGAAGGAGAAGATGACTAGGGGTGGCTAGGTTTGAAAATGGGGAGAGTTTGTTGAAGAAGAAGAATGGAGAGTTTGGAGTTTTTTCGCAGAGGAAGATTTGAAGATTCGTGAAGGTGTTGTGATGGATCCGCGGCGCCATTTTCAGGAGGAAGATGGAGGAAACCCAGCGGCGGCTAGGGTTTTCACTTTTGGGAGATGATCTGCGGTGCTAGGTCTTTAATGGGGTAGAAGATGAACAATCTTCTCCCTTTTATACTGAAACAACACGTGTCCCCCTTTGCTGCTTTTTTTTATCTTTTTTCTTTTAATTTTGTTGTACTAAATCATTCTAATTTCAAAACTAATCTAATTTAATTAATCCTATTTTAAAATAATTAATTAATAATCTAATCCTAATTAAAATTTTAATTATAAAAAAAAAACTAATTTAATCTAAACTAATTCTAATCAATAATCTAATTCTAGTTTCTAACTAATTAATTAATTCAAATAAATACTAATTCTAATTAATTAAAATTCTATTCTAAACTATTAAATTAAAATCCTAATTTAAAATCTAATCTAGTTCTAATTAAAATTTTAAATTCTAATTTCTAATTAAAAAACCTAATATAAATTCTAAATCAATTTTCTAAATTAAAAATCTAATTCTATTAATACAAAGAATCTAATTTTAATAATAAAAAAGAATCTAATTCTAATTATTCTATTTCAAAAATCTAATTCTATTCCTATAAAAAAATGTATTCTAATAATTCTATTTCTAAAATCTAGTTAACTAAAAAAAATCTAAATTCTATTTCTAATTTTTAAAAAAAATCTAATTTCTATTAACAAATAATATATGTACAAAAAATTAGTATTTGAAAAGAAAAAAGTTAGGAAACTAAAAAGTGGAATTAATATTTACAAAAATAACATCTTTAGGCCACGTGTCACGCTCTCATTGGGCGAAGTAACAGAGATTTGAAAAGACGCACAATCGTGGGTGGACACGTGTCTAAATGGCATGAAATTAGATGATTTGGTTCAAAGAAAACTCCTGATCCCATGTCTTAAAAAAAACCAATGCAAAATATGATTACAAACTATGACCTAATAAAAATGCATATGAGTGTGAAGCAAAAACCAGTCAAAGTTAGAAAAGGCGAGGGCAAATTTTGGGGTGCAACAGCTCCCTACCTTATGCACTCTCTCGGTTTTACAAGGTTCTAACCAATTCTAACTCAAGTCAAAGAGGGAAAGGATAAGACTTGAGCTCATAAACCACACACTATATAGAAACATGTTGCTTGAGTCCAACAACTCAAACTATCACTAGTCTGAAACCACATCAAGACATCTTTTTTCGGCCAACCCTACGTCTAGATTTATCGGCATGGGTCACGGATCCTTGTATTATAGATATCTTCCCCTTACTAACCCACACAAGAGTTCTCGACACGGGTCACGAATATCTAGCTCATAGGTAACTTTCCTCGGCCAACGCACACAAGAGTTCTCGACACAGATCACGGGTACCTACCTAATAAGTAACTTTTTCTGACCAATCCACACAAGAGTTATTGACATGGGTCAGGGATACTTACTAATGAATAGTATGCACATTCTTGAGGAGCTCTCTATATAAGCCTCAACTCTTGGAACGACACATCTCAAGGGATTTCTTCTGACTACGTGATCACACACACAAGTGTGATTGTATTCGACAATCACAATGCCACATACGCCTTATTCTCAAAGTAACACAAAACCAAACATGTTCCATATAATGTCTTAAATCTCCACTTGACAACTACTTGTCAAGGATGCACACCTAGACATCAAATGCACAAGCATTATTGTAAAGTTATCTATCAACTCCTAGCTACACCCCTAGGTCATTCCATTGGATTGTAATTAGTTTTCCTCACTTTTCTTAATTTGTTTTACTCATACAACCATCATTTAGTCAATCCACCAGTCCACAAATACACATGCATAATACTCATCATAATCAATGTAAACAATATATAGTAACCACAATATGCATGTGAAACAACCAAACAAGCATCTAAAACAAAATTAAAATACACTGTCAGGTTCATAGTGAGAAGGCCAGGCGAGGCCCCCTTCGCCTTGAGTTTGTTGTGCGAACTCTGAGAGAGGCTGGAAAAAAATATGGTAGTAGCAAAAGCCCTCAGTGCTCGCTGTGAGATCTCTAGGCAAGTATTCGCTTTCACCTCATAGTGCGAGCATGATAGACTGTCATGTTCTCCTGCAATTTTCTAGAGCTCGCAGTGCGAACCCTGCGATTTGGGCAATATTTCCAGCAAAATAGGACAGTTTCAAGGGGTTTTCAAACCCCACTCATACCCAAAGTCAATCCATCATTAATGTTAACATATTCACATATGAAACAACATTTTAAACCATAATGCCACATCAATATCATGAAAATAACATGAATCACATATTTTTCATGGAAATGGAACAAGAACGCCATAACCTAACTTTTCTCATTCTATCCAAATACTCTAACCTTGAGTTTATACCTAGAACCCACCTCTACACATGATGAAAAGTTGTTAATGATTAAGATGAAATGATTTGATGAAGAAATAATGAAGTTCCAAGCTTTTCTTCCTCTAGGGTTTCCTTCTTCTTTCTCTTCTTTCTCCTCTTTCTCTCTAACTCTCTTACTACCTTTCTCTATATGTTGCCCAAAATGAAAGGAAAAGAGAAGGAAAAAGATATAAGGAAAACTATCATTAAAGTTAGTAAGACTAACTTGGTTAAATGTCCAAAATTGAGGATATCCAAAATGTCTCTAATGTACCAATTAATAAAACCTCAGAGTCAGATAATATTAATTAAATCAACTTTGAGTTTATCAATTACTCTAATTATCTCAACAGATAACTCTCAGAGAATACCAGAACCCAGTTGATCTCAACTAATATCATTTAGATCACTTTTATAAAATACGGGGTAATACATCCCCCCCTTAAATAAAAATTTGTCCTCAAATTTTAATATTACCTGAAAAAGATAAGGGTAAGCATCTCGCATCTCATACTCAAGCTCCCACATAGCATCACTCGGATGTGTCTCATCCACTGAACCTTAACAAGGGGAAGTCCTTTATTTCTCAACACCTTAGTTTCTCTCCCCACAATACGACTTGGTAGAGGTTCAAAAGTCAAGTTTGCTTCTATCTCAATTGTATCTGGTAGAACTGGATGAAAAGGGTCAAGAATAAACTTCCGGAGTTGAGACACGTGAAAAACATCATGCATCGCAGATAGAGAAGGAGGTAAGGCTAGTCTATAAGCTACTTCACCAATCTTCTCTAGAATCTGATATGGTTCTACGTATCTCGGACTTAACTTTCGCGACTTAAACAGTCCTTTCAATCTCAACCTTGAAGTGACTTTCAAGAATACATGATCACCTTCTTTAAACTCCAAAGGTCTCCTTCAATTATCTGTATAGCTCTTATGACGGTCTTGTGCTTTCTTAACCTTGTCGCGAATTATTTTAATCTTTTCTGTAGTCTCTTGAACAATCTTCGGTCCTAAAATCCTTTCTTCACCAACTTTCATCCAATATAAGGGTGTTCTACATTTCCTTTCGTACAATGCTTTGTGAGGAGCCATACCAATACTCGTGTGGTAACTATTGTTGTAAGCAAACTCAATCAACAATAATAGTTCCTTCCAATTTTCTCCATTTTCAAGCACACGGGCTCTTAACATGTCTTCCAAAGTTTGTATCGTCCGTTTTTTCTGACCATCTGTTTGAGGTTGATTCGACGTGCTCAAACGAAAACTTAATCCCATGGCTTGATGGAAATCTCTCCAAAACCTTGAAGTAAACTTGGGATCTCTATCAGACACTATGCTAGAGGGAACACCGTGAACTCTCACAATTTTTGAAATAAACAACCTTGCAAAATGACTTTCTTTGTAAGTAGTTTTCACGGCCAAGAAATGTGTTGACTTTGTCAACCGATCTACAAACCACCTTGTGTACGGGGTAACCCAACCGCAAAGTTCATTGAAATATTATCTAATTTCCACATCAGAATCTCTAACAGTTGTAACAAACCACCCGGTCTTTGGTGTTCAATCTTCACTTGTTGGCATGCTGCACATTTCGACACATACACCACAATATCTCTCTTCATCTCGGACCATCAACAATCCCTTTTTAAATCTTGGTACATCTTCGAAGAACCAGGATGTATAGTAAAAACACCTTTATGAGCTTCCTCTAAAATCTTCCTTTTTAATACCATATCATCTAGAACACAAATCCTTTGATTAAATAGAATAACTCCATCTATGGCTCATGTGAAACCTGGTTGAACCAATATCTCTTGTAACTTCGCATCTAGCATTTGTCCTTATTGGATTTCATCTCTTAAGGTAGAATTAACATTTAAGTTCCCCATTATCACACCATCCGGAGTCCAAAAAAATTGAAGATTAAGATCTCGAAACTTTCTCAACAATGCATACTCACACATCATCAGCTCGACTTTATGTACTTCCTTCTGACTTAACGCATCTGCCACCTTATTCACTTTACCTGGATGATACTTCAATTCAAAGTCAAAGTCCTTCAAATACTTCATCCACCTCCTTTGACGCATATTTAATTATTTATGATCAAATAAATACTTCAAACTCTTATGACCACTGAACATCTCAAAACATACTCCATACAAGTAATGATGCCACACCTCATATGTAAAAACCATAGCTGCTAACTCCAAATCATGAGTTGGATAATTCTCCTCATGAACCTTCAACTGATGGGAAGCATAAGCTACAACCCGACTATCCTGCATTAACACACCTCCTAATCCCCTTTTAGAAGCATCACAAAATACTTCATACGGCTTACTAGGGTACGAAATAATTAAAATAGGAGCAGTTGTCAACCATTCCTTCAAACTCATAAAACTTTGCTCACAACCCGAACCCCAACTATATAGAAACTGAAACTATTTTTGGGTAAGTCTAGTTATTGGTAAAGCCAATTGAGAAAATCCTTTGATGAACCTTTTATAGTATCCTACCAATCCTAAGAAAATTCTAACTTTTGAAGCATTCTTCGGTCTTTCCCAATTAATCACCGCTTCAACTTTTGACGGATCTACCGCCACTCCTCCTTGAGATATAACATGACTAAGAAATCTTATTTCCATCATCCAAAACTCACACTTTATTAGCTTGGAAAGAAGTTTCCTCTCTTGCAATGTCGATAGGACAATTCTTAAATGTTCTCTATGCTCTTGCGGAGTACAAGAATAAATGAGAATTCCATCAATAAAGATCACCACGAATTGGCCTAAATAAGGTTGGAATATGCGGTTCATGTAATACATGAAAATAGTTGGTGCATTCATCACACTAAAAGGCATCACAAGAAATTCATAATGGCCATAACGGGTTATAAATGTGGTCTTTGGTACGTCTGAACTCTTCACACGAATTTGATGGTAACCCAACCATAAATAAATCTTCGAGAACACACAGGCTTCTTTCAACTGATCTAATAGGTCATCTATCCTGGGTAAGGGGTATTTGTTCTTGATGGTGACTTTATTCAACTGGAGGTAATCAATACACAAACGCATTCCACCATCCTTCTTGTTTACTAGCAATACTGGAGCTCCCCAGGGTGAAACACTAGGTCAAACAAAATGCTTAGCCAACAACTCTTCCAATTGTTCCTTCAACTCTCTTAGCTCATGTGGTGTCATCCGAAACAGAGAAACGAATATAGGAGCCGTGCCTGGTACCAGGTTGTTGCACCCCAAATTTTGACCCCTTAGATCCTCATCATTTTAGGATCATATTCAGTTGATTAACTAACCTTAACCCATTTCCAGTTTATCTTTGTTAAGATGCAGATGAATTAGGGTTCCGTACCGTCAAAATCGAGATTTCGGCGGTCTGATCAATCAATGTTTTGGATTGATTCAACTTCAAATAAGTCTCCACAAAATCAAGGATAATACATTGGATCAAGTATGAATTCAATTTGAGGTGGTCACCCGGGAATTGAGAACAGTGCAATTTGAGATACCGGATTAGGGTTTTCGATCAAGAAAAGTCAACCGTAGTTTGACTTTTGTTTTAAGGAGTATTAAAATGGTGTTATTTTGGTCCATTAATTTCCTATGGCTTAGTAAATTCCATCCAAAGAGTTTCAAGTCCTCAGGAAGTCCAGATCATCAACGGGCGACTCGGTAGGCACCGATCGGTCGAACGGTTGATCGAAAAGTCAACTTTTCAACAATAAGGAATTTGACTTCAAGATGTGAATCAAAAATGTTCCTTATGTCATATTACACCTCCCCAAAAAATTTCATGACCATTGGATCAAGGGTTAAGAAGTAATTGCAAAAATAGGGAATTAGGGTTTCGAAAGGGGCAAGACATCCAATTGAAGTGGTTCAAATCTCATTGGAAAGCTCTTGACAAATCCTACAAAAACCTCAAAGTGGTCCATGATCAAAAAATGCATAGAATTGGAGTTATAGCAAAATTCATTTTTGAAGGGGAAATAACTTAGAAAAATTCTAAGTTATTTGGCACTTGTAAGTGGTTTTTTCAGAAACTTTGAAGGGTTTTTCAACCTAGTTCCACCAAGAATTTGGAAATTCCCAAAACATGAAAGTTGTAGAGCTACTTAAGGGCTTTCCAATTTATGGTAGAACTCCTCAATAGCATGTTTGAGCAGGAAGTTATGCACCATAGAAGTTGGGCCTGTCATACTTGGAACCACTTTGTCAAAATTTCTCAAAACTAAATTTTCACAACTTGAGTCACTCTCCACCCTTGGATTATGTTACAAACTGATGATATGAGATATGGATGAAGAGAAAATCAGAAGGGAAGTTGGTTTGATGAACATTGCAAGTTGATGGCAAGTAGACATTATTTTATTCAAATAATAGGAAGAAAGAGAAACTTTTCCAAGACATGTGGCAGCTGCAGTCTCCTACTTCTCTAGCATCATCTCAGGTCACATCACCCCATCATATCAGCTGGTTTTCTTCTGCATTGAGCCATGGAGTTGATGTGAAGATGGCTGCCACTAGATTTGGCAAGATTTTCTTCACAAATCTCCCTCCAAAAGTGGTAAATGACCAAGGCTAACCTCACTCTTGCTTGGCTATAAATAGAGGCCTCCTCTATGAGCTCAAAGACACCAGAGCAATCTCATAAAACCATAGCTCTCACTCTCCTCTCATTCATCAAGAATCCTAAAATCTTCAAAATTTCCATTTCCACCAAAAAAACTTTCTTGAGCAAAACTCTGCTCAAGACCAGTTCCATCCCTTCTAAACCTCTAAAAAGCATCCATACAATCCTTAAAGATCATATAGAAGGTGCCTACACCTTTAAACCTCTTAAAAACATCATTTTGCAAAAAGTCAACTTTCACACCAAGAAAGTTTGACCACCACCCTCAAAACTTGCCAAATCTTGGTCTAGGCTTTTTCTTGTTGATCTAACCATCCACACACCTCACATATGTCATATTATAACTGTCTAAGGCATTAAAACCCAGCTGGAAATCCATTAACTCCAATTGTCTTAAAGTTTGGTTTTGTTGCTTCAAGAGGAAGCAAGTTTCATATCATTGCAAAAGAAGGAGCACCTCTGGGTTTCTAAGCTTTCTAGCTTGTTCAAGGCTGATCAACAAGAGGTATGTGATGTTCTAACTGTCTAGAAATCATACATTATCATATTTTTCCTTTTTGTGAGGATTTGTGTGAAAATGTACCATAATGCCCTATTATGCTTCTTTGTCAAGAATGTTAGTTTCATGATCATAATGCTTGTTTTGACCAATATTTTGTCATTTGTAAATGATATGTGGAGGTTAGATTGTGAGTTTGTGTCTTGATACCATATTCATACTTGTTAGTGATATTTTGGTCATTTGGTAGATTTAGGATCCAATTTGGAGAAATTGATTTGTTTGCCCTAAAACTCTACACTTGGCTCACTTTTAGGATAAGTAGATGATTTGTAAGTTTATTATAGATCCCTTCTTGCCTTTTATCATGTTTGAATCAATATGGCTATTTGATTTTGCTACTATGTTATTTTGATATCATATGGCTTATCATTACCATGGAATTGTGTAGTGGACTGTTGTGCCTACCATGATTGCATCTCATTGTTCCAAATCATTGTTTGTTGCTTACTTGATGTTGCTCATGATGTTTGATTAGTTGAAGTTTGAGAAATATGAAACTTAGCCATTATGGGCCTGTCATTAGATCTTGTTGGTTTTTGCTGTCAAAATTGGATAGGCATACCATTTCTGGCTTGGAGCAGTTGGTACTTGTTTTTAGATTAGAGAATCATTTATCTTTATGTTTTGGATATGTATGATGTGCCTATATGTTCAAATCTTCATTATGTGTTCAAACTACTTTGTCATTCCTCCACTTGCATTTCAAAACCTCATTAATGCCAAACACATACCATATTCTGTTTCAACTGCATTCTACATTATCTATGTGCCTAAACTCACTCCCTTACTCATTTGAAATGTGTGGGTGATACCAAAACCTCCCATCTGTCATGAATTGGCCAGCTGTCCTAATATGTTGATGTTTGTTCATTCTTTGAGCCTCAATGTACTTCCTTTTGTGAGATGTTGATTTGAACTAGTGTGTAAGCATAGACATGTCTATTTTCATATTTATAATGTGTGTGGATGTTTATTTTGGTTTGAAACTCATCAATTTGAAAAATACCCCCACTGCTGCCACATTCTTGCCAAGACAGTTTTTACACCAAATGTGCCACAATACACCAAATTGTTGTTCTGTTTGTGTATGCCTATTGTTTTGAGTTGTGACTCATTTATACTCATGATTATAATGTGTGAAAATGATTAGATTGATAAATGTTTACCTGCATTTTCATTTCACCCTCAAACTGCTTCTTTAAGCCAAGTTTACCATGACCATGTACCAAATTCTGGTTTGCTTGCAATATGCATATTTTCTGAGTGGTAACTCATTCTTTCCCACATTTATGATATGTGTGTGCTGTGTTTGTCAAAATAGAATCATTTTCATAGCTGGACCATGTTGGTACCTTTTTGCTGTCAAACAATTTTGAAAACAATTGCACGCACTTCACTTCTTTTGTTTGACTGTCTTAGGGCTGCTCATCTAGCATTGAATCTATGGTAGTGTTTTAAAATTGGTATGTACATGAATCAACCAATTTTGTGTGTATTACATTTCTGTCATGACAACCCTTCATACATGTTTGACAATTGTGGCTTGATAACCATTGCCTTGTTATGTGCATTCCATGAGTATCTCAAGTTGCTAGTATCATTCCTTATTGCATTTGAAACTTGTTGTATACATTTTTCTAACCTCAAGTTGTTCCAATCTTGTTGTTTTCAATTATTGAATTGTATTGTGTTAAGTGAGTAGTTAATGGTTGACTTTCAATTCCTTGGTGTTTGTGATCAATTTTAAAGCATGGACACACTTTATATGATGATTGAAGATTGTATGTGGGACGGATTTAAACAGATCATGCTTCCTTTTTGCTTTGGCTTTCAACTTGCATCTTTCATTTCCAATTTTCACTGAGCATAACAGCTGATCTTTGATGTGTATGTTGCCATGATATCTTCTGCCTGAGTATTGTTGATTGATGTGTTTGGTTTGAGTGCATCTCCATAGACATAATTAGGATCCATAGGCCATGTGCACAAATTGAATTTTGTTCAATCTCTCCATTCTGTCTTGACAGTGACAGCCCTTTCATGCTTCATGTTGCAATTCATGTGCCAATTATATGTTTGTTGATCTTTGCTTGAGCCTTAAGGGTGAAACACCTCTGTCATAACATATATGTTGTATGTGCAAAGTTTTTCACATGTATTGGAACTCATAACTGTTTGCAATTTTCAAAATGCACTTCATTCACCAACATTGCAGCTGTCATAGGTTTTTTAAATTCACTTAGTTTGTAAACTTCTTTATGGTTTAGACACATCCTATACGTGGTTTTGGATATGTATGTGTGGTTCTTTCACTCCAATTTGACCTGTTTTCATATCTCACTATCTCACTTGCAATATCTTGATTTTCACCTCATTCTCACATAACAGTTGGACAGGCACCTCATAAGCAGTTGATTTGAATACATGAGCATGATATGTATGATATTTGGATTGTGCTTGAACCATTTTTTTTATTATAACATGCCTGAAATGATCACTAGCTTCAAAGATGCATTTTGTTCACATTTTGCAACTTGCACATCATTTTTATGTTAGACTGTCTTGATCCATAACTGTGGTTTAAGTTCATTCATTAACATATATCCAATATGCATGAGTGATTAATTTGATCAACATGTACATGGAAACTGAATCGCCTTACAACCTGCATATCACTCATGACCATAATTGTAATTCCTATGTTACTTTCCATTGCAGTCTGTTTTGAACCTTGTTTTTTGCTTAATTTCATTCAATATCATGTATGTGATGTGCACATATGTTTAGTTTGATCTGAAAGTGATTAAAATTAGATTCTCATTTCATCATGCTTTTTTCTGTTAGATGTTGTAACTTGGACATCAATCTGAGTTACAGTTTGTCTTGAATGCTACCATGTGTTTTGTCTCACTCATTAATTCATATGTAGTATGCTTGTATGATTGTTTGGATTTGAAACTGGCTGGTACTTGATTTACAACTCAAATTGCACAACACACACTCATAATGCATGCTCTATCGAGTTTTAAAATGGGAGCCTCACCTTGAAAAACCAATTCCACTATCGTATTCCTCATGAAAAATCCTTCAATTTGCACTAAAGGTTTGTTTGATTCCATGAAAAAATGACTGAGTCATGACACAAAACGTAAATGTTGATTTTATGTGTTGGTTTGCCCAGCTTGCCATGTCTTTTCCCCTTATATGTTTTTGGGGGTGGCTATATCAACAGATGTATAGCCACCCCAGTGGTAAGAACCTTTCCAAAAGCGCGCCTTTGACCAATTGAACCTGGGTTCGACCCCTGAGGAGGGCAACCCTTTTGGTATTTTTCACCATTTTTCATCCAATCTTCATAAATTCATATCTTTCTCATTTTTCATCATTTTTGATTGATTCTTTTTGCAACATGCTTGTTTTAAAGTCTATTTTCATATGATTTAAAAATATTGCAAGTTGTTCTCAAATATGATGCATTTTGTCTATAGGAACTTTGTTGTTTTGTCGAGATTGTTATCTTGCTTGCTGTTGAACCTCCTTTAATTCATGCTTGAATTTTCTTATGAGATTGTTGCTTTCCATGTTAGTTAACATGCTAGCGTTTACTATCCTTTGGTTGTCACCATAATCCCATAATACTCCCTCCTAAATTATGAGGTTTAAATTGATTTAACGGTGTTTGATTATCATCTATACATTGTTGTTGCATCTGCTATGTTTTGAATTTATGACTTGCTTATCTTCAAATTATGATTTGTTTATATGGTAATTACCTTCATCATGTTCCAATCTTTGTCAAGATAGGCCCTCAACCTTTGTTAAGATGATTTATTAGTTGTAACCACTGATATCATTTGAAGTATATGCTTATTGTAATTTGCATAGTTACTTGTCTTATTCCATCTTGCTTATTTACTTTGTTAAGTACTTATTCCCCAAGTGATGAAATTTTTTAGTTCTCATACAAGTTGCCTCCCCCTCTCTCCTTCCAAAGGAAAAGTCTCTCCATTGACCCTTGTGTCATGGAAAGCTCATTCATCCCTCCTCGACTTTGTTAAGTCATCTTTAACCTTAGTTTAGAAGCCATTAGACTTTGCCTTAAGTCTAAAAGACCCACCTACACTAGAAGTGTTCTTCAACTAGAACTTTAGGATAGAGTTTGGTTAACTCTATGTAAGAATCATGGTAATGATTACTTAGTCCCCTCTTGAGTGTTATAACATAGATCTAGAGAGTTTTGTTAAACTCTACACAAGCATGGATATGTGTGTTCCCCTTTGAATCTTGATCATAATCAAGTGTTCTTCAACCCTAGTAAGGTGAACTACGATTACTCTGATTCTATCCTAGTTAGGATACGTAGGTAGAGGACACAATGTCTTTGCGAGAAAACTTAGAAACTATCTTTAGGTTTCATCCTATACCCTTTACCCAATTCCAACCTTATCAAATCATTTACCAACTTAGCATGCAAACAAACAAAAGGTTCCTGTAGAGTACTACAGATGTTTAGGATGTGAAACACCTACCCTATACATAACCAACCCCCGATCCCCGAATCTCTTAGCGTTGTTGTTACATCACACAAAAGGTCCTTTCTCTCTTTAGACCTTTCCTTTGGATAAATTAAAGTCCGGTTGTGAATTTAAGAATTCAAGATTCAAGTTTATCAATAGCTTGATATCACGATTCTCACCACAACAGAAATGGCGACTTCACTGGGGAATATAATACTTAAATTTGAGGGTTTAGCCTATTTTGTTTAATTGCATGCTATATTTGTAAATATTTGCTTAAAATGTATATTTGTCAATATATCTGTTTGATTGTTGAGTATTGGGTGCTTTGAGTGGTGAGACAGTCCTATACCCAGACTTGAGGTCAAGAAGGCTTATAGGGAGTTGATTCCCGACCAAGCTAACTTGAGAAACCACCGCTCAGTGTAGGCCCTCTTGAAAGTTTAGTATTGTTGATCGAGTATTCGTGAAAACAATGCTACTTTCAATGAAGGAGCCCATGACACTGTGGACTTTTATATAACATTTTACCACACTTTGACCTTATTAGGACGTAGTGCAATGGCTATAAGGAAGTATTTCCGAAGTAACTGATACGCGATACTACACTCGGACGAGAATCTCTTGAGAATATTATCGATTACCGAGTAATTTGGGAAATTGATAATATCCGAAAGATGGGTTGATGACTCTGGGGACGTTGTAGAACCCGTTCGGCAGGTACAATAAATCCATAGTACAAATCTTTGGGGATGGGTAGACCCTTGGACTCATGCTTGTCCTTAACCCTAAGTTTGTGTTGTATGCATATGCATTTGCTTGTGTTTGTGCATGTTGCATTCATATCATCATATCATCATCATATGGTTTCATGGAACTCAGACTTTGTTGTTTGTAAACATCGGAGGTCGTCATGAACAGTGAAAGAAAGAAAACTTTGAAGTACACTTACAAGGGTTTTAACCTAGATGACTTGAAAAGGTTGAGCACCTTAGTGACAGATCCAGAGGGGTTTCAAAGCCGATATGGAAAGTTGTTGCTACTCCTGAAGATAAAGATGCATAGTGGACTTCTTTCTACTCTTCTCCAGTTTTATGATCCGCTCTACCACTATTTCACATTCCCTGATTATCAGCTAGTGCCCACACTAGAAGAGTATTCTTAGTTAATTGGATTGCCCATTCTTGAAGATTCTCCTTTTCCAATTGTGGAGAAGGACCCTGAAGAGAAAGATATTGCCAAAGCTACACGTTTGGGAGTGGTTGATATAAAAAAGAATCTGATTACAAAAGGAGGAGTCTTTGGGTTAAAAGCAGAATTCTTGGTTGAGAAAGCTCAGTATTATGCAGATCATTTAAGCATGGATGCATTCGAGGCTATTCTTGCCTTACTCGTTTATGGTATCTTCTTGTTTCCGAGCTTTGAGAATTTTGTGGACCTCAATGCCATTAAAATTTTCTTGAAGAAGAATCATGTGCCTACCTTGTTAGCAGACACATACCATTTTGTTCATCTGAGGAACTTTGACAATGGAGGAACGATCACTTGTTGCGCTCCTTTATTGTACAAATGGTTCATTTCACACTTGCCCAAAGCCAACGCTTTTTTGGGATCCAAATAAAGGATGGTGGTCGCAAAAGATCATGGCTCTTACCCACTCCGATATTAATTGATATAGTCGTGATTATGATGGGATAATGATTATTGACAATTGCGGGGATTTCGGCAATGTACCTCTTCTCAACATTAATGGAGGAATCAGCTACAATCCAATACTCCCCCGCCGACAATTGGGATACCCTTTAAGGGAAAAACCCAATAGTGTTCAAGTGGAAAATATTTTCTTTAAAGAGGGGGAAGATAGTCAAGGACTAAAAGAGAAGATTCTGGAGGCTTGGAAGCATCTACACAAGAAAGGGAAGAAGGATCTTGGAAGACTCAACTGTGTCTCTTTGGAACCTTACCTCCAATGGGCTCGAAAGAGATCCATCGCACTACGGATGCCTTATCCTAAGCAAGAGCCTATGGCTTTAAAGGAAGAACGCCCTTTAGTCTTCATGTCTGAAGAAGAAAAGTTGAAGATTGCTTTGGTTAAAGCACAGCAAACTGAAGATGCTTGGAAGCACAAGTATCAAATAGTCGTCGAAGAAAATGCGGAGCTCCAGAGACAACTCTAGTTGAAAGATGAAGAAATCCTCTCTTGTAAGAAGAGGAAAGCACTAGAAGAACCTTATGAGCCTAAGTCTAATCCATGGAAGATAATTGTGGATAGACTCATCTTTGAGAAGACTCGGATGGAAAGAAAGATCGAGAAGCTCAATTTAAGGCTGCTAGGGGAACCTTGATAGGATTCATTTAGTTGTTGTTTAAAACTCTTGTAGGGGAAACAATGTTTTGTAATCCGTTTTGTTAATCAATGAAATGGCGACTTCTGATGTTCGAAAATATCTGAGTTCCATGACACCATTTGCATTTACATTTGCACTTCTTCTAACCATTCAAGGAAATTCATTTTTTCTTTTTGCAAACAACAACATGGTAAGAAGAGACATGCTTCGGGTTCTAGATCTGAGGTTGGGCCGTCTAAGGATGTTGACGAGACTTGTCCGAAATCTCGCTGCTTTCATAGTCAAATATGGGGACCTATTGCCATTGATAAGTGCTCCGATCAACGAGCCCATGTTGCAAGCCTTGGTTGAATTCTATGATACAACCTACCACTGCTTTGTGTTTCCAGACTTTCAGTTACTCCCGACCCTCGAGGAGTATACTGCTTACTTAAAGATTCCATGGACTTTTATGCTCCCTTATGGAAAACCAAAGAAGAGGGACTTAGCTAAAGCCCTACATATCAAGCTGGAAGACTTACCACCGATGAGAGCGAAAGGACGGTGGTACGGAATGGATGCCAGACCTCTAATGGAGATGGCTGAGTATCATTATGAAAGCATAAACCTGGGCATTTTTGAGGCGATTCTGGCATTACTAATATATGGGTTGTATCTTTTTCCAAGCAGTTACGACTTCATCAGTGAAGAGGCAATCCGCCTCTTCATCATCAAAAATCCGGTCAACACGATACTGGCTGACACTTATGTGGTTATCCATCATTTCATCTTGTATGACTATGGGCAATTCTCATGATGTCTTGCACTACTCGACCGATGGTTTACTTCTCATCTGCCAAGAACTTATATCCTTTGGAGGCTTCCTACCAAAAGCGCATGGGTTTCTAAACTCGTCACTCTCAGACACCATGACATCATATGGTATGACACCAGCATCGGTGACCAAGTCATGATTCCTAGCTACGGAGATTTCCCCAATGTGCCTCTTATTGGGATAGAAGGGGTGATCACCTATAATCCTGTTCTCGCTCAGCGTCAAGATGGGTATCCTACCGGACCAGAGCCCGAACCAGAACTGTTGAGGCCTTGCTTCTGTGAGAAAGGTCGCAACCAAGAACTAGAAGCTAATGCTCAATACGCTCAAAGAGATCCACACCTCTTGGGCCTAACTCCAATGGAGAATGCAAGTTGTTTAACCACCAGGGGGTACCTGCTATGGTCAAAAGAAATTACCTTAAACATGTTCTACACTCATGACTATGAGATAACCATGGAGCCTGAGGTTCCCGCAACTAGGGAAGAGCTAAGATATGCTTTGATCAAGGCGCAAAGAGAGAACGAAGACCTGTGGGAGATTATCCGCCAGGACCAAGTTCATGTCAGAGTCCAAGAAGGAGAAGGATCATCTTGTTAGATTGATCTTTGTTTCACCATTTCCCTGCTTTCCCTAAAAAAGGATTGAAATCCTGTTTGTTGCATTTACTTTCATTTTCCTTGTAAGAAAGGTCTTGCTTTTTAGCAAGTGCCACTCTATTGTAATAGATTTCCAGCTATCAAATGAAAAACGCTTTTTAAGCATGTCGTTACATGTCGTTCTAACGTTTTGTTTGTAAACGAAAAAATTGAGTTTCCTTGAATGGTTTATGTATCCGCATTTGCATTTGCATTCACATGTCATCCTGCATCAGCCCTGCATTTGGGTTCCGCAACTCATCCTTTGTTCTTGTTCAGAAGGAGATAAGGAGTCATACTGAGTACCCACAGATACAACACACGGTCCTAAGCTCAAAAAAGGATGGCAGATAACGACCAGAGGTTCGATCAAATGGATAATGACATTGAAGGGATCAAAGGGGACGTCAGCCAGATCATGGAAGTCCTCAACATAATCAAAGCAAAAATGGATACGCAACCTACAGTGATTTCCGAAGTTGCCACAGCAGCGGCCAATGTCACAGTAGCTCCTGTTACTTCAGCAGAGTTTCCCTACGGCATGTCCCAGGATTTTGTGCCGCCATTCAACAATAAGCAGTCTTCAAGTCTCAATCCCCTGTTCGACTCAACAATCAGAAACCCTATTTTTACTCAAGCAGGTGGGCCTACCACAGTACGACCAGTTTTCGCCAATCAACAACCAATCTTTGACATACCCGATGGATCTGAAGCTGAGGACGAAAAACACGAAAAATTAAGAGTGGAGATGGACATCATGGCCAAAAGGATGAGGGCCATCGAAGGAAATCATGTCTTTGGATCTGATGCCAAGGATCTATGTCTGGTATCTGGATTGGTGTTTCCTCAGAAATTTAAAATGCCAATCTTCGACAAATATGAGGGGACCACTTGTCCTAAAGTGCACCTAATTATGTACTGTAGGCGGATGGCTCCGCATATTGAAAATGACAAACTGCTAGTACACTGTTTCCAAGATAGTCTTAAAGGGGCTTCGGCTAAGTGGTATCTCGGTTTAGATCAAGCGAAAATCCACAATTTCCAAGACCTTTTAGATGCTTTTATTCAACAGTACAAGTACAACATGGACCTAGCTCCCGACCGCCGTCAGCTTCTCAGCATGACGCAGAAAAATACTGAAACCTTTAAGGAGTATGCGCAAAGATGGCGCGGAACTGCAGCACAAGTAGAGCCTCCCCTTACTGAAAAGGAGTTGGCAGACTGGTTTGTGGATACAGTTCGGCCAGAATTCTATGAACGTTTGATCAACAGTGTTACAACAAATTTCTCTGATATTGTGGCAGTGGGAGTCAAGGTGGAAGCAGGTTTAAAGAGTGGAAAAGTGACCACTCCAAATATTACCTCAAGCGCCAGCACGACAAAGAAGCCAGTCAGCACTTTCCACAAAAAGAAAGAGGGAGAGGTGAGTGCAATCACATATGGAAAGAAAGCACAAAGCTCACGAAGCCACCACCAACAGTACCAACCATCATATGTGGCGGCAGTGACCCCGGTTTTTCAACCTTCTTCACAAAATGGTCCCCAACCTGGGGCATCCAACAATCAGCACCAGTATCAGCCTGGCAATCAGCAACATTATCACGCCAATAATCAGCAACAATACCAGCAGCCGCAGGGTCAACAACCTCAGAACAGGGCCCCGAGAGCAAATTATCAAGCAAATAGGCCAAAGATACAGCCTATTCCAATGAGTTACACCGACCTGTTTCCCATGCTAATAGAAAGAGGGCTGGTCAAAACGAGGAAATTAGGTGCTCCACCTAATCCACTCCCGTTCTATTACAATGCAAATGCTCGCTTCCTATTTCATGAGAATGCTCCAGGCCACGATCTCGAAGGTTGCTTCGCCCTTCAACATCTAGTTCGTGAACTAATTGAAAAAGGGATTCTATCCTTCGAAGATAATCATCCCAACATAAAGAGCAACCCTCTTCCAAATCATGGTGGAGTCAATGCCATAACTGAAGAAGGGGAGGGGTCAGAAGACAAAAAAGTTACTACTGTTGGTGAGATCAAAGTGTCGTTAGCAAACCTACACAAACGCCTTGCTCAGGCATGGTCACTCAAGACATCTCACGAAGATTGCAAAGAATGTATGCTGAATCCTGAGGGTTGTGACACTGTGAAAAAATACATTTGGGCCATGATTGAACAGGGAATGATAGAAATCACTCACCGGAAAAAGGAAGAAGATGTGGCGGTCATCGAACCTGTGTTTAACATACCAGGAGAGCCCAACAAAAGAGCTGTATTCAGAGATGATAACAGTAACAAAAATTACAAGAACGTCCGGCCAGTATTTTGCGATGATGATCCCCCGAAATTCGGGAGGGGACAGACTAGGTTTGAGCCGAGGGGAGGACCCAAGCCTCACCCAAGAGTCGTGACACCAAAACAAGACTATTCACGGTGTGAGGGGATTTTCAAAGAAAAGAAACCAACAAGTGTGGCTAACATTGTCGGTGGAAGCAAAATGACCCGGAGTGGTTGTATCTACCAACCTCGAACATATAATGAGGCTCCTCCACCAGCAGTTTCTGTTCAAAAAACTCATGTTCCTCAGAAACCTGTTCCAGAGGCAGTCACCGCCAAAGAACCTTTAGTTAGAGGAAAAGAAAGTCTCAAGAACGATGAAGAAGAATTCTTGAAAATCATTCGACGAAGTGATTACAGGGTGGTGGACCAACTAAACCAAACACCCTCCAAGATCTCGGTCATGGCTTTGCTTTTAAGCTCTCCAGCACACCGCCAGGCGTTGCTCAAAATCCTGACGCAGGCCCACGTCACTAAAGATATTACAGTGGGGCAGTTTGACTCCATTGTAGCAAATATCACTGCCTGCAACACATTGAGCTTTGACGATAACGATCTGACAGCTGAGAAGCGTAAGCACAATTGTGTTTTACATGTGTCAGTCAGATGTGAAGAGGATACAATGTCCCGAGTTCTTGTCGACACGGGATCAGCACTCAACGTAATGCCTAAAAGGACTTTGGCCAAGCTGGCATATCAAGGTGCTACCATGAGACCAACTTCTCTCATAGTCAAGGCATTTGACGGTTCCAGGAGAACCGTGCTAGGAGAAGTTGATCTTCCTATCCTAATTGGACCACAAATCTTCGAAGTCACCTTCCAGGTGATGGACATAAATTCGGTCTACAGTTGTCTACTAGGAAGACCATGGATTCACAGAGCTGGCGCTGTCACTTCCACTCTCCACCAAAAAATGAAGTTTGTTGTAAATGACCAGTTGGTCATCGTCCATGGAGAAGAAGACTTAATGGTGAGCAACTTGTCATCATTCCGGTATATTGAGGCTGATGAAGATTCCCTCGAGACGGCCTTCCAAGCACTAGAAATAGCTCACGTTGTTCTAGTTGATGAATCAGACATAACCCGTGGGCCATCATTTACCTCTGTTCAAAGTATTAAGGCAGCACCGAAAATAGGAGTCCCATTGGGATGGGGAGAGGTCGTCGAAGTCAATGCTCGAGCCAAAAATGATCGACAAGGGTTGGGTTACAAACCAACTCCAGAAGGCGAGCCAAAAGAAAGCACCATGAAGAAGAAGTCTTTAAAAGAGATATTCACTAGTGGTGGCGTGCAAGTCAATGCCATTATCGCTGAAGATGAAGATGGTAATCTGGATCATTTAATAACTAGGGGAGGAGCAGCGTTGCGCAATTGGGAGGCTGTGGAAGTTCCCATCTTTTTACCTTTAGAGTAATTCACTCTACTTGTTAGCTTTGTGTTTTTCTTTAAAAATTACTGGTCTTGCCCAAGGCCTGCGAATTATTTTGTATTGGGCCACTTTGCAAAATTTGAAAATCATTAATGAAAAAAGTGTTTTTGTTAAAACTCTTGCTATTTGTTTTGCGCATCATTTTCACTCTTTTTGTTAAAATAAAAATGGCAACCTTTTTTGAAAAAATAAAAACAACCCTTCATCTGCATGTCTGTGTGTGTGTGTGCCTAATTGTTCCAAAATAAAACATGCAGAATACCTCCATCAACCACAGAATCCTATGATCCTTCGGCTCCTTCTACTAGCGGTTCATTTGTCTTTCAAGCTGAAGAAGAGAATGACGAAGAGTTAGAAGTCCCAGAAGAGTTAAAGAGAATGGCTGAATACGAAGATGTTTATCTCCAGCCCCACAAAGAGCAGACTGAAGTCATCAATTTGGGGTCAGAAGAAGACAAAAGAGAAGTCAAGATTGGGGCATCATTAAGGCCAGAAATTAAAGACAAGTTGATAACAATCCTCAGAGATTTTGTTGATGTATTTGCTTGGTCCTACCAAGATATGCCAGGGTTGGATACTGACATTGTCATGCACAAGCTCCCCCTGAAGCCAGAATGTCCTCCGGTCAAACAAAAGTTTCGCAGGTCGAGACTAGACATGGCGCTTAAAATCCGAGATGAGGTCAAAAAGCAAATTGATGCTGGCTTTTTAGCAGTATCCAAGTATCCAGAATGGGTGGCAAACATTGTACCAGTCCCGAAGAAGGATGGCAAGGTCAGGATGTGCGTCGACTACATGGATTTAAAAAAAGCAAGTCCGAAGGACGACTTCCCTCTACCACACATTGATACTTTGGTGGATAATACTGCAAGCTTCACAGTATTCTCATATATGGACGGATTTTCTGGTTATAACCAGATAAAAATGGATCCAGATGACATGGAGAAAACAACCTTCATCACACCATGGGGAACCTATTGTTATAAGGTCATGCCTTTTGGTTTGAAGAACGCAGGGGAAACGTATCATAGAGCTATGGTCACTCTCTTTCATGATATGATGCACAAAGAAATCGAAGTGTACGTGGACGATATGATTGCAAAATCCCAAAATGAAGAAGACCATTTGGATCATTTGTTGAGGCTATTCGAGAGACTCCGAAAGTATCAATTGAGATTAAATCCAGCAAAATGCACCTTCAGAGTTCGCTCAGGCAAGTTACTGGGTTTCATCGTTAGTCAGCGAGGAATTGAAGTAGACCCCAACAAGGTTAAAGCAATCCAGGAGATGCCTGCTCCCAAAACTGAGAAACAAGTCAGAGGCTTCCTTGGACGTCTGAATTACATCTCCAGGTTCATCTCCAATCTGACCCCTACCTGCACACCGATCTTCAAGTTGTTACGAAAAGATCAAACGGTGGTATGGAATGAAAACTGCCAAGCCGCATTTGAGAAAATCAAGCAGTACTTGCAAGAACCTCCAGTGTTGATTCCTCCGGTACCCGGAAGACCTTTGTTCATGTATATGACGGTGCTAGAGGATTCAATGGGCTGTGTCTTAGGTTAGACTGATGAGTCAGGAAAGAAAGAACACGCAATATATTATCTAAGCAAGAAGTTCACTAATTGCGAGAGTCGTTACTCTCCCCTGGAAAAAGCCTGTTGTGCGTTAGCATGGGCCACCAAACGTTTGAGGCAGTACATGATTTGTCACACTACAATGTTGATTACTAAGATGGACCCCATCAAGTACATCTTTGAAAAGCCAGCTCAAACGGGAAGATTAGCCAGATGGCATATGCTCTTATCAAAGTATGATATCCAATATGTTGCGCAGAAATCTATCAAAGGAAGTGTCATGTCAGAACACCTCGCAGAGCGTCCTATGGAGGATTATCAACCACTCAAGTTTGATTTTCCTGATGAAGATGTGATGTATATTGAGTGCAGAAAACCAGAGCCTGGTCCGGAAGAAGGTCCCGAGCCTGGATCCCGCTGGGAAATGATGTTCGACGGAGCGTCAAACAAAAATGGACATGGTGTCGGAGCTGTTCTGAAAAATCCGACTGGAGGGTACACTGTCGTCACAACCCGACTTTGTTTCTCATGTACAAACAACATAGCCGAGTATGAAGCCTGCATCTTAGGGTTGGAAGCTGCTATTGATCTTCGCATCAAAATCTTGGAAGTAATTGGTGATTCTGCCTTGGTGATATACCAACTCAAAGGAGAATGGGAAACCAGGGATGAAAAGTTGATCCCTTACAAGACTCATATCTTGTACATGGCTGAATATTTTGATGAAATTACCTTCAAGCATGTACCAAGAGCAGAAAATCATATTGCCGATGCGCTAGCCATGATTGCATCAATGTGGAAGGTCCAGTTTGTCAACGAGGCACCTCTGATCCACATCGAAAGAAGGACAGTACCCGCATACGTCATGGAAATAGAGGAATAATCTGATGAGAAGCCATTGTTTCATGATATCAAGAATTTCCTCCAAAATCAAGAGTATCCCGCTGACGCGTCCATAATTGACAAGAGGGCAATACGAAGATTGTCATCTAAATTCTTCATCAGCAATGGTACCTTGTACAAAAGAAATCTTGACATGGTCTTACTCCGATGCGTTGATGAAAACGAGGCGAATCTCATAATAACCGAAGTACACGAAGGAACCTTCGGCACCCATGCGAATGGTCACGCCATGGCTAAGAAAATATTAAGAGCAGGCTACTTCTGGTTAACCTTGGAGACGGACTGCATACTCTTCGCTCGAGAGTGTCATAAATGTCAAGTCTATGCTGATAAAGTGCATGTCCCTCCACATCCTCTCAATGTGATGACATCACTGTGGCCTTTTGCAATGTGGGGCATAGATATAATTGGGGCAATAGAGCCAAAGGCTTCTAACGACCATCGCTTCATCCTTGTCGCAATCGATTATTTCACCAAATGGGTGGAAGCAGCGTCGTATGAAAACGTGACAAAGCAAGTGGTTGCTCGCTTCATCAAAAAGGAGATCGTCCGCCGATATGGTATCCCTAACCAAATCATCACTGACAATGGGTCGAATCTGAACAATAAAACGATGAAGGAACTTTGTGACGATTTTAAGATCAAACATCACAACTCGTCTCCTTACAGACCTAAGATGAACGGTGCAGTTGAAGCTGCAGACAAAAACATCAAAAAGATAATACAAAAGATGGTCGTAACTTATAAAGATTGGCATGAGATGCTACCATTTGCTTTGCACAGATACCGAACATCGGTGCGCACTTCGTCAGGGGCAACTCCCTTTTCCTTAGTATATGGGATGGACGTTGTGCTACCCATCGAAGTCAAAATACCTTCCTTGACGATCTTGACGGAAGCAAAGCTTGATGAAGAAGAATGGATAAAAGAAAGATTCGACTCGTTGAACCTCATTGACGAAAAAAGAATGAAGGCCATGTGTCACAGTCAGATATATCAACAAAGGATGATCAGAGCATTCAACAAAAAGGTTCGTCCCAAAGAGTATAGGGAAGGAGAGCTTGTGCTTAGAAATATCCTGCCAACTCAAAAGGATATGCGTGGCAAGTGGATGCCCAACTATGACGGCCCTTTCATTGTAAAGACTGTCTTCTCTAGAGGATCTCTGATTCTCGAAACTATGGATGGCGAACAACTCAAGTATCCCATCAACTCAGACGCAGTGAGAAAATACTACGCCTGAAACGAAATACCTAGAAAGGAGATTTCAGTGCTTCATCAAGATGAAAGTCCAATGTGTGAAAGCTGGCAGACGCCAGAGCGGAGTCTTGTGCAAGGTATCAAAAAAAAAAGAGAGAATATCAATGCCTGTCATTCTTGTCAGAAGCAGTGAAGCAAGTGAACTGGCAGTCAGAAGGACCAGGTTATTATGGGATTCTGTAACCTTTTCTGTTTGCCATTTTTTTCAAACTTATAAAATTCCCAAGGCTTTTCCTTTTTTAAAGTTCTTGTCTATCAATAAAATCAGATTTTTGGCCAAATCATTGTTATGATCCGCTATTTTTTTGTTATGCAATTTTACTTATTTGTTAATAAGAATTTTCATGAAAGCAAAGTGTTTTGAAAAACTTAAATCTTGTTTTAAAAAGGAAGCACGATTTGACAAAATGATTGAAAAATTCTAGAGGTAATATGATGATATTACACAGTTCTCAAAGTTGTGGAAGTTGTTGTTACCGTTGACCAAGCTAGATGTGTCCGACAGCAATTCTAGCTCTTAAGCTAAGACTTCTTCTCTGCAGAATTACGAAGATATTATTGAGAAAAGATCGTTATCTACACCAAAGAAGGAAGTGTCGCATGACTTGATGCATTTTGAAACTCAGCGTGACGAGTTCTCTCTATGTTTTTGCTTTCCTTTGTTCCTACGGGTCGGTCTGCATCTTACATACAGCATCATGCCAGCATACGCATTTGTTTGCATTCCTGGTTTTGGTTGTTGCCTTTGAGATCCTTTGGTCGTTACCTTTATCTTTGATTTGTTGTTACAAAATTCGCTTCAAAGTTGACATCCTGGGGTTCCTTATTTTCTCTACGAAGCTAGTGGTGACTAGCAATATCCAATTTACACAAACAGGGGGTTGTTACCAATTTTCATCTTCAATTTGGTCGTCACCAACAAACCTTGAAAGACTAGTGTTCACTAGCACACGTTCAGAACTAATCACGTTCGGTACCGTGATTTGGTCGTCACCAACCATTTTCCAAACCCAGTTGTTACTGATTCTGTTATAAAGAAAACCAATTGTTATTGGAGTCCCTTTGATTCGGTTTTCACCAATCTGGCTAAAAATCTAGTGGTTACTAGTATTGCCTGCTAAAAACCAATGGTCATTGACATTGGAGTTGGTTGTCACCAAAATTCCCTAAAAGTCCAATGATTATTGGCATCACCTTCAAATCCAATTGTTATCGGTACCCGTTTAATTCATCTATTACCAGTCTTTCTGAACCTAGTCGTTATTAGTATTACCTTCAGACCCAATTGTTATTGGTACCTTCGATTCGGTTATTACCAATCTCTATAAAGTCTAGTGGTCACTAGCCTCGTTTGGAAAATCTAGTAGTTACTAGCATTATCCAGAACCAATTGTTATTGGAATACCTGATTTGGTCGTCACCAAAATTCCTTAAAAGACCAATGATTATTGGCATCGCTTAAAGCAGATTGTTATCACCGCAGTAGTCTGGTTGTTACCAAACTCTTTGAAAATCCAATGGTCATTGGTCTCCTTGGATTCGGCCGTCACCAAATTTTCCAGTTAAGTCTAGTGGTTACTAGCATCATCCAGAACCAATTGTTATTGGTATATCCTGATTTGGTTATCACCAGTCCCCTCTAAATCCAGTGGTTACTGGCATTGTTTGAAAACTAATCGTTATTAGTGCCAAAAGTTGATTGTTACCAACTTCCCCAGCCAGAGTCTTGTTGTTCTAACAACATTGTTTGGAATTCCCAATTGTAATTGGAACTTTGATTTGATCATCACCATATCCCCAGGAAGTCTAGTAGTATTTAGCACTTTTTAGGAACCGAACTTCGGACTGGTCGTCACCATATTCCCAGTAAGTCTAGCGAAAGCTAACATCAGTTGAAACTATTTGTTATTCTGGTCGTCACCAGTCTCCCCAGTTGAAACGTTTTGCTTTCCTAGTCGAGTCTCGGAGAATTAGTGGATACTAACCTTCCCGGCGCATCCAGTCTTGTTTCTAACCTTTTCCTGAAGATCCCGTTTGAACTCTTTGGCATAGGATTTTCTCATCTGGTTATCCCCAATGAGATTCGTGTCTTCGTTCCGTCTTTTCCCCGGTGAAGCTGTGCTTCCCTAGTGGATTTGTTCCCCAGCAAAGCTTTTCCCAGTGGATTTCTTCCCCGGTGAGGTTTGCGTTTCTTTTCTTTTGTTTCCCCAGTGAAGAATTGTTATCTTCCCCGGTGGACTTCCTCATCTGGATATCCCTAGTGAGATTCGTTTCTCCTTTCCCCAATGAAGATGTGTCATCCCTGGTGGAATTTGTGTCCCCTGTGTGAAAGATTCCCTTGAACAGCATCTTTAGTCATGTTTGAACTATCTTGCTTACTTTGCCTTGAATCTTTCCCCGGTGTGTCGGGTCCCTCGTGAGTGATTACTCGTCGTATTGCCGTTCTTTTATATTTGCTTGTGTGTCTGCGTCCGTCTTGCATTCAAGCATCATATAACATCATTTAGATTCATGTCACATTTGCATTCGTTCTTTTGCATACCATCGGATCTAAGGGACAAAATTTATGGTTTGCTATATTTAAATACCTTTCACTGAGATTCCATGAGGATTGTCATCTCTCATTGCCATCTAGTGAAGATATTTAAATAGGGGCATCTGTTGCACCCCAAATTTTGACCCCTTAGATCCTCATCATCATTTTAGGATCATATTCAGTTGATTAACTAACCTTAACCCATTTCCAGTTTATCTTTGTTAAGATGCAGATGAATTAGGGTTCTGTACCGTCAAAATCGAGATTTCGGCGGTCTGATCAATCAATGTTTTGGATTGATTCAAATTCAAATAAGTCTCCACAAAATCAAGGATACTACATTGGATCAAGTATGAATTCAATTTGAGGTGGTCACCCGAGAATTGAGAACAGTGCAATTTGAGATACCCGATTAGGGTTTCCGATCAGGAAAAGTCAACCGTAGTTTGACTTTTGTTTTAAGGAGTATTTCAATGGTGGTATTTTGGTCCATTAAGTTCCTATGGCTTAGTAAAGTCCATCCAAAGAGTTTCAAGTCCTCAGGAAGTCCGGATCATCAACGGGCGACTCGGTAGGCACCGATCGGTCGAACGGTTGACCGAAAAGTCAACTTTTCAACAATAAGGAATTTGACTTCAAGATGTGAATAAAAAATGTTCCTTATGTCATATTACACCACCCCATAAAATTTCATGACCATTGGATCAAGGGTTAAGAAGTAATTGCAAAAATCGGGAATTAGGGTTTTGAAAGGGGCAAGACCATAACTCCTCAACCACACATCCAATTGAAGTGGTTCAAAGTTCATTGGTAAGCTCTTGACAAATCCTACAAAAACCTCAAAGTGTTCCATGATCAAAAAATGCATAGAATTGGAGTTATAGCAAAATTCATTTTTGAAGGGGAAATAACTTAGAAAAATTCTAAGTTATTTGGCACTTGTAAGTGGTTTTTTCAGAATCTTTGAAGGGTTTTTCAACCTAGTTCCACCAAGAATTTGGAAATTCCAAAAATATGAAAGTTGTAGAGTTACTTAAGGGATTTCCAAATTGTGGTAGAACTCCTCAATAGCATGTTTGAGCAGGAAGTTATGCACCATAGAAGTTGGGCCTGTCATACTTGGAACCACTTTGTCAAAATTTCTCAAAACTAAATTTTCACAACTTGAGTCACTCTCCACCCTTGGATTATGTTACAAACTATTAATATGAGATATGGATGAAGAGAAAATCAAAAGGGAAGTTGGTTTGATGAACATTGCAAGTTGATGGCAAGTAGACATTATTTTATTCAAATAATAGGAAGAAAGAGAAACTTTTCCAAGACATGTGGCAGCTGCAGTCTCCTACTTCTCTAGCATCATCTCAGGTCACCTCACCCCCTCATATCAACTGGTTTTATTCTTCATTGAGCCATGGAGTTGATGTGAAGATGGCTGCCACTAGATTTGGCAAGATTTTCTTCACAAATCTCCCTCCAAAAGTGGTAAATGACCAAGGCTAACCTCACTCTTGCTTAGCTATAAATAGAGGCCTCCTCTATGAGCTCAAAGACACCAGAGCAATCTCATAAAACCATAGCTCTCACTCTCCTCTCATTCATCAAGAATCCTAAAATCTTCAAAATTTCCATTTCCACCAAAAAAACTGTCTTAAGCAAAACTCTGCTCAAGACCAGTTCCATCCGTTCTAAACCTCTAAAAAGCATCCATACAATCCTTAAATATCATATAGAATGTGTCTAAACCTTTAAACCTCTTAAAAACATCATTTTGCAAAAAGTCAACTTTCACATCAAGAAAGTTTGACCACCACCCTCAAAACTTGCCAAATCTTGGTCTAGGCTTTTTCTTGTTGATCTAACCATCCACACACCTTACATATGTCATATTATAACTGTCTAAGGCATTAAAAACCAGCTGGAAATCCATTAACTCCAATTGTCTTAAAGTTTGGTTTTGTTGCTTCAAGAGGAAGCAAGTTTCATATCATTGCAAAAGAAGGAGCACCTTTGGGTTTCTAAGCTTTCTAGCTTGTTCAAGGCTGATCAACAAGAGGTATGTGATGTTCTAACTGTCTAGAAATCATACATTATCATATTTTGCCTTTTTGTGAGGATTTGTGTGAAAATGTACCATAATGCCCTATTATGCTTCTTTGTCAAGAATGTTAGTTTCATGATCATAATGCTTGTTTTGACCAATATTTTGTCATTTGTAAATGATATGTGGAGGTTAGATTGTGAGTTTGTGTCTTGATACCATATTCATACTTGTTAGTGGTATTTTGGTCATTTGGTAGATTTAGGATCCAATTTGGAGAAATTGATTTGTTTGCCCTAAAACTCTACACTTGGCTCACTTTTAGGATAAGTAGATGATTTGTAAGTTTATTATAGATCCCTTCTTGCCTTTTATCATGTTTGAATCAATATGGCTATTTGATTTTGCTACTATGTTATTTTGATATCATATGGCTTATCATTACTATGGAATTGTGTAGTGGACTGTTGTGCCTACCATGATTGCATCTCATTGTTCCAAATCATTGTTTGTTGCTTACTTGATGTTGCTCATGATGTTTGATTAGTTGAAGTTTGAGAAATATGAAACTTAGCCATTATGGGCCTGTCATTAGATCTTGTTGGTTTTTGCTGTCAAAATTGGATAGGCATACCATTTCTGGTTTGGAGCAGTTGGTACTTGTTTTTAGATTGGAGAATCATTTATCTTTATGTTTTGGATATGTATGATGTGCCTATATGTTCAAATCTTCATTATGTGTTCAAACTACTTTGTCATTCCTCCACTTGCATTTCAAAACCTCATTAATGCCAAACACATACCATATTCTGTTTCAACTGCATTCTACATGATCTATGTGCCTAAACTCACTCCCTTACTCATTTGAAATGTGTGGGTGATACCAAAACCTCCCATTTGTCATGAATTGGCCAGCTGTCCTAATATGTTGATGTTTGTTCATTCCTTGAGCCTCAATGTACTTCCTTTTGTGAGATGTTGATTTGAACTAGTGTGTAAGCATAGACATGTCTATTTTCATATTTATAATGTGTGTGGATGTTTATTTTGGTTTGAAACTCATCAATTTGAAAAATACCCCCACTGCTGCCACATTCTTGCCAAGACAGTTTTTACACCAAATGTGCCACAATACACCAAATTGTTGTTCTGTTTGTGTATGCCTATTGTTTTGAGTTGTGACTCATTTATACTCATGATTATAATGTGTGAAAATGATTAGATTGATAAATGTTTACCTGCATTTTCATTTCACCCTCAAACTGCTTCTTTAAGCCAAGTTTACCATGACCATGTACCAAATTCTGGTTTGCTTGCAATATGCATATTTTCTGAGTGGTAACTCATTCTTTCCCACATTTATGATATGTGTGTGCTATGTTTGTAAAAATAGAATCATTTTCATAGCTGGACCATGTTGGTACCTTTTTGCTGTCAAACAATTTTGAAAACAATTGCACGCACTTCACTTCTTTTGTTTGATTGTCTTAGGGCTGCTCATCTAGCATTGAATCTATGGTAGTGTTTTAAAATTGGTATGTACATGAATCAACCAATTTTGTGTGTATTACATTTCTGTCATGACAACCCTTCATACATGTTTGACAATTGTGGCTTGATAACCATTGCCTTGTTATGTGCATTCCATGAGTATCTCAAGTTGCTAGTATCATTCCTTATTGCATTTGAAACTTGTTGTATACATTTTTCTAACCTCAAGCTGTTCCAATCTTGTTGTTTTCAGTTATTGAATTGTATTGTGTTAAGTGAGTAGTTAATGGTTGACTTTCAATTCCTTGGTGTTTGTGATCAATTTTAAAGCATGGACACACTTTATATGATGATTGAAGATTGTATGTGGGACGGATTTAAACAGATCATGCTTCCTTTTTGCTTTGGCTTTCAACTTGCATCTTTCATTTCCAATTTTCACTGAGCATAACAGCTGATCTTTGATGTGTATGTTGCCATGATATCTTCTGCCTGAGTATTGTTGATTGATGTGTTTGGTTTGAGTGCATCTCCATAGACATAATTAGGATCCATAGGCCATGTGCACAAATTGAATTTTGTTCAATCTCTCCATTCTGTCTTGACAGTGACAGCCCTTTCATGCTTCATGTTGCAATTCATGTGCCAATTATATGTTTGTTGATCTTTGCTTGAGCCTTAAGGGTGCAACACCTCTGTCATAACATATATGTTGTATGTGCAAAGTTTTTCACATGTATTGGAACTCATAACTGTTTGCAATTTTCAAAATGCACTTCATTCACCAACATTGCAGCTGTCATAGGTTTTTTAAATTCACTTGGTTTATAAACTTCTTTATGGTTTAGACACATCCTATATGTGGTTTTGGATATGTATGTGTGGTTCTTTCACTCCAATTTGACCTGTTTTCATATCTCACTATCTCACTTGCAATATCTTGATTTTCACCTCATTCTCACATAACAGTTGGACAGGCACCTCATAAGCAGTTGATTTGAATACATGAGCATGATATGTATGATATTTGGATTGTGCTTGAACCATTTTTTTTTGATTATAACATGCCTGAAATGATCACTAGCTTCAAAGATGCATTTTGTTCACATTTTGCAACTTGCACATCATTTTTATGTTAGACTGTCTTGATCCATAACCGTGGTTTAAGTTCATTCATTAACATATATCCAATATGCATGAGTGATTAATTTGATCAACATGTACATGGAAACTGAATCGCCTTACAACCTGCATATCACTCATGACCATAATTGCAACTCCTATGTCACTTTCCATTGCAGTGTGTTCTGAACCTTGTTTTTTTGCTTAATTTCATTCAATATCATGTATGTGATGTGTACATATGTTTAGTTTGATCTGAAAGTGATTAAAATTAGATTCTCATTTCATCATGCTTTTTTCTGTTAGATGTTGTAACTTGGACATCAATCTGAGTTACAGTTTGTCTTGAATGCTACCATGTGTTTTGTCTCACTCATTAATTCATATGTAGTATGCTTGTATGATTGTTTGGATTTGAAATTGGCTGGTACTTGATTTACAACTCAAAATGCACAACACACACTCATAATGCATGCCCTATCGAGTTTTAAAATGGGAGCCTCACCTTGAAAAACCAATTCCACTATCGTATTCCTCATGAAAAATCCTTCAATTTGCACTAAAGGTTTGTTTGATTCCATGAAAAAATGACTGAGTCATGACACAAAACGTAAATGTTGATTTTATGTGTTGGTTTGCCCAGCTTGCCACGTCTTTTCCCCTTATATGTTTATGGGAGTGGCTATATCAATGGATGTATAGCCACCCCAGTGGTAAGAACCTTGCCAAAAGCACGCCTTTGACCAATTGAACCTGGGTTCGACCCCTGAGGAGGGCAACCCTTTTGGTATTTTTCACCATTTTTCATCCAATCTTCATAAATTCATATCTTTCTCATTTTTCATCATTTTTGATTGATTCTTTTTGCAACATGCTTGTTTTAAAGTCTATTTTCATATGATTTAAAAATATTGCAAGTTGTTCTCAAATATGATGCATTTTGTCTATAGGAACTTTGTTGTTTTGTCGAGATTGTTATCTTGCTTGCTGTTGAACCTCCTTTAATTCATGCTTGAATTTTCTTATGAGATTGTTGCTTTCCATGTTAGTTAACATGCTAGCGTTTACTATCCTTTGGTTGTCACCATAATCCCATAATACTCCCTCCTAAATTATGAGGTTTAAATTGATTTAACGGTGTTTGATTATCATCTATACATTGTTGTTGCATCTGCTATGTTTTGAATTTATGACTTGCTTATCTTCAAATTATGATTTGTTTATATGGTAATTACCTTCATCATGTTCCAATCTTTGTCAAGATAGGCCCTCAACCTTTGTTAAGATGATTTATTAGTTGTAACCACTGATATCATTTGAAGTATATGCTTATTGTAATTTGCATAGTTACTTGTCTTATTCCATCTTGCTTATTTATTTTGTTAAGTACTTATTCCCCAAGTGATGAAATTTTTTAGTTCTCATACAAGTTGCCTCCCCCTCTCTCCTTCCAAAGGAAAAGTCTCTCCATTGACCCTTGTGTCATGGAAAGCTCATTCATCCCTCCTCGACTTTGTTAAGTCATCTTTAACCTTAGTTTAGAAGCCATTAGACTTTGCCTTAAGTCTAAAAGACCCACCTACACTAGAAGTGTTCTTCAACTAGAACTTTAGGATAAAGTTTGGTTAACTCTATGTAAGAATCATGGTAATGATTACTTACTCCCCTCTTGAGTGTTATAACATAGATCTAGAGAGTTTTGTTAAACTCTACACAAGCATGGATATGTGTGTTCCCCTTTGAATCTTGATCATAATCAAGTGTTCTTCAACCCTAGTAAGGTGAACTACGATTACTCTGATTCTATCCTAGTTAGGATACGTAGGTAGAGGACACAATGTCTTTGCGAGAAAACTTAGAAACTATCTTTAGGTTTCATCCTATACCCTTTACCCAATTCCAACCTTATCAAATCATTTACCAACTTAGCATGCAAACAAACAAAAGGTTCCTGTAGAGTACTACAGATGTTTAGGATGTGAAACACCTACCCTATACATAACCAACCCCCGATCCCCGAATCTCTTAGCGTTGTTGTTACATCACACAAAAGGTCCTTTCTCTCTTTAGACCTTTCCTTTGGATAAATTAAAGTCCGGTTGTGAATTTAAGAATTCAAGATTCAAGTTTATCAATAGCTTGATATCACGATTCTCACCGTAACACAGGTCAATAGATAATTCCATTTCCCTCTCAGGAAGGAGAGAAGTGACATCCTTGAGGAAAACTTCTAGAAACTCACAGACTACAGGGATTTGCAAAACCTTCAGGTCGTTACTTTCCTTCTTAGTAAGAACTAAAAGAACTGACTTTTCCTTCTCAAACAAGAAATTAACCATGCCAACCATACCTTCCAAAATAATGGTCAAAACATCCTTTAGAGTAGCTTCTCTGGATGAAAATAATGATTAACTTTTCCTCACAACCAATAAACACCAAATTAGCAGAAAGCCAATCCATTCCCAAGACTACATCAACCTTATTTAGCAGAAAACAAATAAGGTTAATCTGAAAAACTCTACCATCCACCGATAACACACAATTTTCATAAATCAACAGTGTCTCAACCATCTCATACATGGCGACAGTAACCACCATGGGAGGAGACAAAGCAATAGCTTGCAACCCAAGTCGCTTCATACATTTCATTGGCAGAAAAGAGTTTGTTTCTTTATAATCAAACAATACAAAACAAGGATGTCCATTCACGAAACTTGTACCCACAATCAAAGAGTTGCCACCCTTAGTCTTCCTTGCATCCAATGTATAAACTAGACCTGTATTCTTCCCTTGCACTTGGTTCTTATTCTGAGAACACTCTCTAGCCATATGATCCATTCCTTGACATTGATAACATCTAAGTCCTCCATTGGAACATTTCCCATTATGATTCTTACCACAAGCACTACACGTGGGAGGAGTATTAGGTCTAGCATTATCACTTGTTTCTCTTTGAAGGGTTGTTGTCTAGGCCTAAACTTTTGGCTTGGTCTTCCTTGATCTCTCTAACCAACTCTAGCCACATCTTTCTCTTCTTGAACTCTTTTTAAACTGTTTTCTACCATATAGCACTGCCTTAGTAACCCAACATATGTGGCGAACTCTCTTTGAGACACACTATGAGAGATCTCAGATTTCAATCTAAATAGAAATTGGTCAATCTTCCATTTCTCATTAGGAGCATACACGATCTGCCTAGACTAAGCAACCATATCCTTAAACTTCTCAGCATAAGCAGCCACAGTCATATTATCTTGTCTCAATAGTTGGAATTCAAACTCCTTTATGGTCCTCAAAGAACTAGGATACACTTATCCATAAAGGTAGTCTTGAATTGTTCCCACACCTTAGGCACACCTTGGATAGTCATTAGAGCTGAAGTACTTTCCCATCACCTCATAGAAGGATCCTTCAACATGTGGGAAGCAAACACCACCTTATCCACCTTACTATAATGCACAATCTAAAAGATTTTCTCCATACCATACACCCATTCATGAGCCTTCACAGGATCTAGTCCGCCATGAAATTCTGGAGGATTCATGCGGAAGAAATCATGGAAGCTCCCACCTGCAGCTTCTGGAGTAACCACTGGAGGATTGAGACCTTCATTCAGCTGCCGCTTCATTTGTTGCATGAATTGGTTATGTTGTTGCTGCATCTGTTGCACAAACTGAGGCTATGGAACATTCTCACTACCACCTGGAGGATTCGAGTCGGATGTTGGAGTTGCGGGCCTACCACATCTTTTACGTCTGTCAACCATGTCCCTAAATGTTATACAAATAGAATCAAGTTGATCAGGCTCAATACTATGAATATAACATTCAAAACAATGATGTCCATACACATATGAAGCAGAAAGAAACACTTATAATATTTCATGGCTAGGTCAAGGTGTCATACCCCAAATTTGTCCTACCTTTTTTTAATTTTTTTTATTTGCCCGATTTTATTTTTAATTTATCTCGCTTATACAGCGTAGCGTAATTTTCAGCAAAAAACGAGCATTTTCTTTTTTTGCCCAATAAGTCTTAGACACGTGGCATTTTTTTTACTTATTAATCGTTATGTTTTTATAATGTAATATATTTGTAATATTAATTAATTAGAATAGATTTTTTTTTAATTAGAAATAGGATTAGATTTTTTTTTAAGTGTTAATTAAATTAGAATTTTATTTAAGGATTATAATTAGTTTTTTTTTAATATTAATTAAGTTAGAATTATTTTTTATATTAGTTAGAATTTGGTTAGAAGTTAATTAATTAAGTTAGCAAATAGAAACAAAATTAATTAAAAAATAATAATATATAAAAAAAAAGAGTGGTGGATTTGAGGTAGGCCCATTTGCAGTTGGCCCATAGGGACAGGAGAGTCTCGTCTGACTCATTTTAAAAGAAAATGGAGGAAAACCCTAGAGGGAATTGGTTACTGTTCATCTTCCCAAAACTCAGAAAAGAAGCCTAAAAATCTCAAAAGCTGCCGCCACCCCCTAGAAAAAAACCCTAAAAAAATCACTGTTCATCATCCGCCGCCCCCTTTCTGAAAATCCCTAACCATTACTGTTCATTATCACCTCCGAAAAACAAACCAAATCGGCGCCGCTAAAAATCCCTCAACCTCCTCCTTCTATTTCAACGCACCCTTCTCCCACTTCTCTGACGGCTTCCACTACCAGCTAGTCCATTCCAAACCCTAATGGCACCGAAGAAGGAGAAGGCACCACCACCGTCGTCAAAACCGGCAAAGTCAGGAGGAGGGAAACAGAAGAAGAAAAAATGGAGCAAGGGTAAGCAAAAGGAGAAGGTCAACAATATGGTTTTGTTTGACCAAGGTACCTACGATAAGCTTCTCACAGAAGCCCCCAAGTACAAACTCATCACGCCGTCGGTTCTTTCCGATCGTCTCAGGGTGAATGGATCTTTGGCACGTCGTGAAATCAAGGATTTGATGGCAAGAGGTTTGATTAGGCTGGTTTCTGCTCATGCTAGCCAACAGATTTACACCAGAGCCACTAATACATAAGCGGATTTGAGGTGTTTATTTATTTTGAAGATTTTGTTTAGGGAAATCAACAGTATGAGTTACTAGTTTGGTTTACATGTTTTGATATTGCTGCTGTGTAGATTTTCTAAAACTTAAAATCATTGTATGCTAGCACGTTTAAATTCCCATATCATATTGTGAATATATATGAAGCACTGTCTTGCAGTAGACGTTCTTGTTAAGAAAACCAGTTGTGCAGTGAGAATGTTCAACCTTGGGATCTGAACCTGCGACTACCACCTTTGAATTTGAGTTAGTTGTGCTATGATCTACTGATGTACACTAGTATGCTTTATGCTGAGGATTCATTTGAAAAAGGAGAACATGGTTTATGTATACAGACTGTTCTTTTATTTTCAGTTTTCATGTTGGTTCCCTGTACTGCTTTCTTTTTGTGTGATCATTTGCGTGCAGGTTGAGAGGGAATTAATAATATTGGTTCGATTCAAACACCAACAACAACATTGCCACAACTGCAGCAATACGGTAACGACGGAAGCTACAACGCTAGGATGCGACATCCCCAGCTAGTAGCGGCAAATTTCAAGTCTAAATGTTGCGGAAGCAACTGTAAAGTCGAGCCAGCTCCAAATGCGTTTCTTTGTATGCGAACGTTTGCGGCTGAAAGCACAAACAGAATTCTGATGGTGCAGATTTTAGTTCGTCGCTCACAAGCAATTGTGGTTCTCGGCGCTTAGATATTCGAGCCATTACAACCATGTATAATTCAATCGAGCCCGACTCCTCAAACCTGTTTTGCCGGTTTCAAACTCGTGAAATTATTTTTTCTATTTGGATTGATGTCTGTTGTAGACTATTGTGAAGGTTGTGACCTAACTCAAGATTTGGATTCCATTATATTCTTTTTGTGACATTGTAAGATTCTGCTTTCGACTACACAACCGTGGGTTCTAGTAGCAGTTGCGATTTCAAAACTCTACCCGGTTTGACAACAACGCAACCAAAGTTTTCGTCAAGAAACCTCGCAGCAACCATGATCTCCATCTCACAGCGAGTTATGCAAACCTTCGGATAACAACTCTATTCGCAGCAAAAACAAGGATTTGAGTTTCGTTTCGTTCACTGTCATTGGATTAAACTTCTGTTTGGTTTATAAATGTTTATTTTTTTTCATATCATGTTTATTTGTGGTTTATTCATTTTCGATTTTACTTCTGTTGATGCTCTTAATTGTGGTGTTTTCATTTTCATATCTTCAGTTGAAACTGGGAGGTTGTGTTTCGGTTGAAAAATTGGTTGCATCTTCAATTCAATTTGGATGTCGTGGATTTCATTTTCACCATGTCTGTTTTCTACCTTTTGTGTAGACTGTTAATTATTATGCAGATTGCGACATCGCCGAGTTCGGCCAAGCCGCGAAAAGTTCAACCTTCAGTTTTTAACACAAAAATGCAACAGCAGTATCGCAATCAATGTTTGGTCCTAACAACATCACGATGAGCGCAGCAGCCGCGGCTTTGCAACAACAACAATTTATGATGACCCGACTCGTATTCCATTTCAAGATCGCAAATTTTATGTGTTGTTGTCTGTTTTAGCTTGTGTGCAGGTTCGTTTCATAAGCAACACCGACACGGTTTCGACTTTGCTATATTGACGATAATAAATAGCTCATGGCGTGACGGCATCATCTTCTTCATCTCACCTCCAAACGTTCTTGAGTCAGCAGAAATGGTTTAGGGATCCCAACCTGTTGTTTGTAGCTGCAAAATTGGAAGAGCAAAGTGGACATAGACAGCAGTCGCGACAACAGTTGCAACAAAAAAACCATGGTTTTCTCTTCAACAACTATAGTGATGTGTATTCAGTGACGTTATCAACAAATCGAAGTTTTTTGACACTGTTGCGAATGTATTGAAGGGAGTATAGGTAATCATTGAGAGGTTTGAGCTGTTGCAATTCTATGCATGGATGCCATATTGTTGTTTCTATTTGCAGTTTTTCGATGGTGCCGAGTTTAGTTCTTCATTCACAAGCGGTAGTGGTTTATGAAACTTAGATGTTTAAGCCACTACAACCACACCTTCAACAATCTCGTGGCAGCTCACGGCGTCGGTAAACTTCGAGTCATTTAAATAAATTTGTTAGTACTTGTTGTTTTGATGCTAGATGTTTCATAAGGTTATTGCTGGTACAGAAAGTGATATTTCTTTTTTGATAGTAACTTCATTATTCCAGATGGGTGTTACTGTTAGTTTATATTAGTTTGTGCAATATATGTGCTAGTATTTTTAGTTAATTCAGCATATCTCATATTATTATTAGGCTTATAATAAATTGATTTAATTAGGCTATATTTGTTTACGAGGAATGCATGTTTGTCGTTGCTGTTACAGATTCTAGAGATAAATTTCTATGCTATTATTCTGTTAAAATCATGATTTTTATCTGTATATAAATTATGGAGGGTGGTCTTGCGAGTGGCTATTAGTCACTTTATATTGTTTAAGTATCACAGATTTTTTTATTTATATATATTAATTTTTTTAAAAAAAACAAGTTTTTGGTACTGTTAATTCTTGTTACCATTTTATTATAATATGTAGATTATTTCTTATGTTTTGACATTTTTGAATTTAGTTCTTGCTAATTGTATGGTATGGTGGTAGTAAATTGAGTTAAGCTTGCTGTTATATCATATTATTTGAATATATTACATTAATTATGACTTTTGATCATCTTAGTAATCATCATTTTTGAAATAACATAAGACATCATTTTTAATTAAACGAAACTTTGGCCTAATCTTAAGTATCGTTCCAAAACCGATTTCATAATTTTCAATGCGATTTCTCAAACTATTTTCCTAAATTAATTAAATATCGGAAGTAGTGGGCTCTTGGGGTCTAACACTCTTTGAGTCCTTGAACAATCGCTCTCGAGGCGCACGCCCTTGAGTTGTGGTTGTTCCGTCTTTCGGTTTCCAAATTGTTTTTTCACTCAATTAAAATTTTTAAACAACTTTTATTAAATAGATATTTTAATGAGAAATTCAAATTATTCTTTCTCTTAAAAAATATAAATCCTAAAATTATTACCAAATAAATTTTTTTTTTTAACTTTTAAAATATTATACTTTATTAATTAAGTTAAGATATTAAACTTCTCTTCAAAACGATTAATAATGATTAACTTTTCTCAAATCAAAACTTTTTACAATTGATTAATTTATATGAAAATTAAAACTATCTTTCTTAATTAAATTAAACTATTTTTCAAAATCAATTTTGAAAACAATTAAATTCTTGGATCTCGCCTTCCTTGAATTTTTTTTAACGACCGCTCTCGAGGTGCACACCTTGAGTTGTGACCCTTTCGATCTTATTTTCTAGAATACATAGCGCGCCTAGTCCGAATACGTTAAACTATTCAAAATTGTTTTCATAATTAAATCACGAAATAATCGAGTTCCTGGAGTCGCGCATTCCTCGAATTCGAGAGTGACTACTATTGAGGCGTACGCCTTGAATGGTGTGTCGTTCGAATTTTCGTTTCTAAAATACCTCCTTTAATTATTTGGACAAGTACTCTCACTGTCCAACAAACACTATTTTATAATTAATGGGATGAAAAAGATTTTCGTTGGGATCTAGCATTCCAACGATATCCCGACTAATTGATTACGAGGCCGACGTCTCGTTTATCGAGTATTCGTCATTCCTCCTAATTTTTCAATCCGCATAACCTCGTTTCTCACCCTCGTGTGAGTGGATCAAAAATCTCTTTCAATTCAAACTCTTTCGCGTCTAAACTATCCATCAAACGTATTGCGAATGAAAAAGGTATCGTTGGGATCTAGCATTCCAATGATGTCCCGATTGATTTGATTACGAGGCCGACGTCTCGTTTATCGAGTAGTCGTCATTTTCCCTTAAAATATTCAACCCAACTTGCTTTCCTCGCCTCCGTGCGATTGAAACCTTCTCAAACACATTTCGTAAAATCTTTCGAATGAAAAAGGTGTCGTTGGAATCTAGCATCCCAATAATGCCTCGATTAATTGATTACGAGGATGACGTCTCGTTTATCGAATAGTCGTCGTTCTCCATCAATTTACCTAACCAAACTCCTATTTCTTGCCCCCGTACAATTGAAACCTTAAACCTATTCAAATATACTCTCTAACTAAAACATCCAATGCGATAAACACAAATTCCTTGCCCTCGTGCGATTTCCAACCAAAACACCTTTTACAAAGAACATTGTTTAGTCCCTTCTTCCGCGCATAACAAACTCGTGCTTCAGCCTCCCCTAGCGAGCAGACAAGCCAACGTTTAGCAGTTAGAATGCGACCAAAACACTCGTTCGTTTACCAACCTTTTACCGTAGTTGGCCGAACTACGGTTGCTCTGATTTCTCATTTATCAATGAGAATACGTAGGCATAGGATTGCGATGATCCTAGCGAGCACTTTTCTTTATTTCCCACCTTTAGGTTCCCATACCTTTTACCAAAGAACATTCTTTAGTCCCTTCTTCCGCGTATAACAAACTCGTGCTTCAGCCTCCCCTAGCGAGCAGACAAGCCAACGTTTAGCAGTTAGAATGCGACTTAAACTCTCGTTCATTCCAAACACAAACCTTTTACCGTAGTTGGCCGAACTACGGCTGCTCTGATTCTTCATTCTCTTTCGAATGTAAGATACATAAGCACAAGATTGCGATGATCTTGGCGAGCACAATCCCCTCTTTTCCCGTAGTCCCACGAACTACGAATGCTCTGATTTTCCACTTCTTACAAGTGAAGATACGTAGGCACAAGGGCCCCAATCCTTGGCGAGCACCCTATCTTAAAACCATCCATTCCCCCTATAGGAGAAATCTTTAGAAGAAAACAAACAAGCATAGTTAACTTTACTCTCGAATCGATCAAGAGGTTCCCGTTGAGTACAACGGACGTAGAGGGTGCTAATACCTTCCCTCTGCGTAACTGACTCCCGAACCTAGAATATTGGTTGCGATGACCATGTTCTTATCTCCTTTAAGGTTTTATCGATATTTTCCTATTCCTATCTTGGAATAAATAAAGTTTGGTGGCGACTCTGTTTCGAACAGTATTTTCCGCGGCCATCGCGAGGATCGTATTTTTCGAGGTACGACAGATGGCGACTCTGCTGGGGACACGCATTGCCCTATGCAAGAGAGAGTCAAGCCTAACTTGACTCGATTCAAGGGTGCTAATTTCGCTTAACTATTTTCTTTATATTTTTTCTCCTGTTGTTTATTTATTGCTTTCTCTTTCTATTGTGTGTTGTTTATTGTATCTGCTTGTTGGATTCGGGGATAACATTGCAAGTAAAGCTCTACACCCGAGCTTTGGAAAAAGAAGAGAGAAAACATAGTTTAGAATTGGTAGTAATTAGTGTTAGTCCCCAAGGACTCGCTCCTTGTGTGCCTAGCATGAAAGCTCCTCCAGAATAGACCTTTTCGTAGATCCTATCGTAACACAGCTAGCCTGTTGCATGATTTTATTCATGAAGGGTCCATGACTCTGGGAACCACTCTTAAAACCAGTTTCTATATTGGTAGTCGTGTAATGTTAGTCTCCGAGGACCCGCTCCTCGTGTGCCTAGCATGAGGACTCCGCTCAGGAGAGACCCTATCGTACTCTCGTTATAATACAGCTAGCCTGTTGCGTAATGTTGATGCGATCGGTGTCCGTGATCTTGGGAACCTTATCCATCAACATAGAAGCTATCCCGTGAGTGGGTCTGTGGGTACAAAATCTAGAACTTGCCTTGTATAGTCTACCGGTTAGGGCGCTTTGACTTGCTTATGTTTTCCTGGATCTTGTTTGTGCCTGCATTGCATTTGCATATCATCGCATTTGCATTCCATTTGCATTGCATATTTTCCCAAAACCAAAAAGCTCATCCATCCTTTGTCCATAATCCGCAGTTGATTTCCCGACACCCGTATCGGACTTGAAGCAGCTTTTGGAAGAATCATGAGTTCAGAAGAGCAGAACCAGTTTGCATCAAGAGCAGATGTTGACTTAATGAAGAACCAGTTGGACCAGCTTGTGGAAGCTATGCTAGCCTTTTCAAGGAGATAAAATAAATCTCAACGGCCTATAGTCACTAAGAACGTCATACCTCAGCCTGTGCGGATTCCTGTTGAAGACCAGGTTATACAAGAGCGTCACATTATTCAGGATGAACATACCTCGTCTCATGATGTTGTTGAATACCATAGCTTCGCATTCACTACACCGAATTCCCAAGTGGCAAGCTTGGTGGGGAATGTTGAACGACCTCAGGATGATGAGTTTGCTGAAAAATGTCGTGTGTTGGAAGAGAAAGTTGAAGCCATGATGGAGCGTGATACTGCTGATTTGAATGCTTTGAATATGTGTTTGGTACCCGGACTTGTGATACCTCCAAAGTTCAAGATGCCAAATTTTGAAAAGTACAAAGGAGATAGCTGTCCAAAGCAACATTTGGTAATGTTTTGCAGAAAGATGACGTTCTATGCTCGCAATGACAAACTTATGATTCACTGTTTCCAAGACAGTTTGAGTGGGGCATATTTAAGTTGGTACATGCAGCTAGAAAGTAGCCATATCCAGTCGTGGTCGGACTTAGCCAACGCCTTTCTGAAACAATACCAATACAATCTTGATGTGGCTCCCAACCGCATGCAGTTGCAAAGCTTATCTCAAGAGGAAAATGAGTCTTTCAGAGGGTATGCTCAGAGATGGAGAGAGGCAGCTGCTCGCGTCCAACCACCGCTCTTGGACAAGGAATTGGTTGACATGTCCATAGAGTCTTTGCAAGAACCGTACTTGGAAAAGATGATAGCCAATGGGACATCCAACTTCTCTGATTTGGTATCAGTAGGAGAACGTATCGAGAGCTATCTCAAGAGTGGAAAGGTTCATGACATCTCGAACATCCCAGCTAGTGAAAGTGAATCAGTTGTTAGCTCCCGAGAGGAAGAAGAGGATGCAATAAGTACGATCAGGGACACTCCCCAGCCTCCATCCTCGATACCTTACCTTCAGTACCCAAGCATCTCAACTGTTAAAAGTCAGCAATCCTATGGGTTTACCTGTGTGACTCCAATCTCTTCACAGGGTCAATATCCTCCTGTCAATAGACGTCCGCAACAACGACGTTACTATAATCAAAGACCAAAGAGACACTTTGATCCATTACCAATGCCATACAATCACGTGTTACCGCGTTTGATTAGTAGTAGACTGATAGTGCCAAAGAGCTTAGATCCTGTGATCCCACCATATCCACCGGGCTTTGACACCAATGCACGATGTGGCTACCATGCTGGCGCAATGGGGCATTCTACCGAAGATTGCAAACAGTTCAAGAATAAGGTTCAAGATCTGATCGAGTCCAAGCTAATCTCGTTCACACCTCAAGGACTTCATATCAACATCAAACCTTCATCTAGTCAAGTGAGTTCATCAGTTCATGGCATGGAAGAAGCTGCAGAGAGTAGATATGAAGAAGGTTATCATGCTGGTCTCGATGAGCAAGAAGGGTAGCTCAACTGTGATGCAAGAGAGAAAAGTCCAGTTCCTCAATACTGGCAATTTCCATATTGTTTTTTCGCATTTGTAGTTTCTTTTTTGTTATAATGCTACTTGCTTTTAGACATTGTTTCATATTAATGGTATTGTTAATGTAATGATTATGCATGTTTTTGATCAAATCCATTCGTATTCACTCAAATTTTCTTACTTATTGCAAAAAATCACAAAATTTTTTCACTCCACTTCCTTTATCGCACTACTATTTAGCAAAGATTTGAGGGAGGATGACGAAAACGAAATACCCATAATCGCCGATAAGTATGCTTTTGGATAAAATCTCGCCGATGATGTACAAGCATTGTTTCAATCCCTCATACACTGGAGAGATAAGGAGTTAATCCCTAGTCAACCACTTCGAACCTAGAAGTAGGAGTTTCCTTCGGATTGCTAAACCCTTACGCTTAACCTGGGGCATGGGTAGTATTCAGTTAACCTGATTACGCACTCGAATCACGAGGGAAAATCCAAAAGTCATGACGGTTCATCAATGACCATTGACTTGGCAGTCACAAATCCTTCAAAAAAATTCAAAAGCCTGCTAAGTCGAACACCTCAAAAGGAAGCTTAGGCAAAAATCAAGGCAATCCCGATGGATCTGACAAGCAAAGTCAGCCCATGCAAAAGTTAGGGATCAGAACAAAACCCAAAAGAGGTACTCAAATCCTCAACAAAAACAAAAATAAGATTCAGTGGCCACCCAAATCAAGGGGTTACTGACATCCATCAAAATAAGGTGGCTGCCATTTCAGGCAAACTTTAAACCATCAAGTTTACACCGTCAAGTAGGTGCAAAGTTAACTGAACGTAGGTATGAAGATTATCACGAAGAAGGGGTGGGTACTAAATCAAACTTTGAGCCTAATATCCTTTGTTTCTATAACCGTGAACCAGACCACGATACAACCCTTAAAAGACCTAATTGAGGCAGGGTTTTATTCTGAAAGCATATTTACAGCAAGGTTGCGTAACCTGACTCCTCACATGATTGCTAATCACCAGCATTGGTGTTATTATTCTTGCTATATCTTTTGCACCAGATAAATTAACACTGCGTTTGGACTAATAGTTCGCTTGTCATACACTGTCACATCATTCTAATAAATGATCCTTTCAAAACTTGCATGAATGTCGCATTAAAATTACCATTTTTTTAAATGAACAATTTTAAACTGCAAATTAGCACTTGACATAATAAAACTACCAACAAAGTGCAATCAAAGAAGAACTTGATCACTTATTGGTGTTGACCTGAATCAAGACTTTCTCATAACCTTGCGAATCTGGGGAAAGTCCTTCTGAGGTTTAAACCGGGGCAAACCACTACAAGGTTCAGACTGGGGCAAGTTCTTCCGAGTTTTCAAACAGGGGCATATTGTTGCAAAATCCAGACACTGGGGCAATCATCGTAGACCATGTCATGGTATAAATCTTTAAGGAAAAATCTTCAAATACCTGGCGGACTGAGGCAGTTTAGTTAAACAGGGGCAGTTTCCTTCCTTACCTTCAAAGTTGGTCAAGCTTACCATGCCAGACATCAGTAACTGTTGAGTTCACAAAAAGTGTCAAAAGCCTTGGGGCAGAGCAAAAGCACGATCAACATGCATTGGTTAAGTCGTTACGCTCGCATATTCAACATGCTTTGGTTATGTCGCTACGCTTAACATTTGTAAGCCGTCATGGCACATTGGCTAGAAGTTAAGGTTCTCCCAGGAACGAGTGGCCAACTTCTGCAAGGATCTAACTTGGAGCACCGAGAACATCCACATTTGTCTTCTGAGCATATCACTATCAGATATCGTGTGTCGGGAAGTCAAATAATTTCACCAAATAAAGTCCACTTTTGTTGGCATCACTAAAAACTCCAAAAGTCCATCTTTATTGGCAACTACATAAGAGTCCACCTGGCTGGCATCATAACCCAAAAGTCCAACCCCGCTTGGTATCTCCTAAAGTCCAATTCGTATTGGCAACCACTAAAAGTCCACCCTTGTTGGCACCTTCAAAGAAACCAATCTCCAACTTGCATTCACATATGCATCATACAATTGACATGTATCATACGCATACATAGCACGATCATTTCCTCTTTCAACCCCCGAGTTGATATGTCTTTATTTTTCTCGACCCCCGAGTCGATATTTGCCTTTTCCTTTCTCAACCCCCGCGTTGATATTTATCTTCCTTCGACCCTCGAGTCGATATTTACCTTTCTTCAACCCCCGCGTTGATATTTATCTTTCATCAACCCCCGAGTTGGTATGTCTTTTCGACCCCCGAGTCGATATCTTTGTTATCTTTTTCTCTCGACCCCCAAGTCGATATTTGTCTCTATCTTCTCGACCCCCGAGTCGATATCCTTGTTATCTTTTTCTCTCGACCCCCGAGTCGATATTTGCTATTCTTCTTCAATCTTCAAGCTGACTTGTTGTTCTGATTTATCCTTGACCCCCGAGTCGATAGTATATTTGTTCTTCTCAACCCCCGAGTTGATAAATCAATATACCCCGTAAATCTTTTCACCTTGTTGCATCTAATCTTAAACTAGAAATAAAGCCTTACCAAATCCGTTACCCGGTTGCATTCTCATGCGCATTGCATCATTTGTATATACATCTTGCATTCCATAGCAGTTGCATTTTAATTGCATATTTGCGCATCATACAAAGCATTTCATTTTATCCCCAGTGACATAGCATAATAGGATCCAGGATCAGTTCACAAGCATCTTGGTCAGTCTTCCATCAAAGTCGGCAGTATTTCTCTTGAAAAGAGTTAATGTCGCACGCGCTCATGGAATTTTACTCCCCAGCAAGTCATTCTTCGACCATACCGTTGATAATGGCGGTTCCCAACAGTCGTTGCCCTGGTGGCTCCCCAAGCAGAGGTTACCTTAAAAAGTTTCTTGAAGGCTTTCCCCCTGCAGAGTTTGGACAACGCTTTTCCTCTGGCAGGATTTTAGCTCAACTATTCCTTAGCGAAATCATCACTCGAGATACTGCTTTGGTATCGCGAAGAGCCTTAATGGATAAGGTACTGCTTCGACCACCCGAAGAATCTCAAGTTTTGTTCGAGATACTGCTTTGGTATCATCGAAGAGCCTTAATGGATAAGGTACTGCTTCGACCACCCGAAGAATATCAAGTTTTGATCGAGATACTGCTTTGGTATCATCGAAGGACCTTAACGAATGAGGGGCCGCTTCGACCACCCGAAGAATCTCAAGATTTGTTCGAGATACTGCTTTGGTATCATCAAAGAGCCTTAATGGATAAGGTACTGCTTCGACCACCCGAAGAATATCAAGTTTTGATCGAGATACTGCTTTGGTATCATCGAAGGACCTTAACGAATGAGGGGCCGCTTCGACCACCCAAAGAGGATCATTTATACCACTCTGGTACCGCGAAGAACCTTATTGGATAAGGGACTGCTTCAACCACCCAGGGAATATCAGGTTATCTCGTTCATCTATTTTGCATCTTGTCATCCCGTTCAGGTATATCCCATCTCTTTGCATTTTTACTTGCTTGTCGGACAAAATTCGGGGTCTTTTTGTATCTAATTGACTTCCACCCTGAAAATGAACGCCATGCAGCTGTTCATTCTCTCAGGTTCAAGGCAATTAGATAGGGGCATCTGTCATACCCCAAATTTGTCCTACCTTTTTTTAATTTTTTTTTATTTGCCCGATTTTGTTTTTAATTTACCTCGCTTATACAGCGTAGCGTAATTTTCAGCAAAAAAACGAGCATTTTCTTTTTTTGCCTAATAAGTCTTAGACACGTGGCATTTTTTTTTACTTATTAATCGTTATGTTTTTATAATGTAATATATTTGTAATATTAATTAATTAGAATAGGTTTTTTTAATTAGAAATAGGATTAGATTTTTTTTAAGTGTTAATTAAATTAGAATTTTATTTAAGGATTATAATTAGTTTTTTTTTTAATATTAATTAAGTTAGAATTAGTTTTTATATTAGTTAGAATTTGGTTAGAAGTTAATCAATTAAGTTAGCAAATAGAAACAGAATTAATTAAAAAATAATAATATATAAAAAAAGAGTGGTGGATTTGAGGTTGGCCCATTTGCGGTTGGCCCATAGGGACAGGAGAGTCTCGTCTGACTCATTTTAAAAGAAAATGGAGGAAAACCCTAGAGGGAATTGGTTACTGTTCATCTTCCCAAAACTCAGAAAAGAAGCCTAAAAACCTCAAAAGTTGCCGCCACCCCCTAGAAAAAAACCCTAAAAAAATCACTGTTCATCATTCGCCGCCCCCTTTCTGAAAATCCCTAACCATTACTGTTCACTATCACCTCCGAAAAACAAACCAAATCGGCGCCACTAAAAATCCCTCAACCTCCTCCTTCTATTTCAACGCACCCTTCTCCCACTTCTCTGACGGCTTCCACTACCAGCTAGTCCATTCCAAACCCTAATGGCACCGAAGAAGGAGAAGGCACCACCATCGTCGTCAAAGCCGGCGAAATCAGGAGGAGGGAAACAGAAGAAGAAAAAATGGAGCAAGGGTAAGCAAAAGGAGAAGGTCAACAATATGGTTTTGTTTGACCAAGGTACCTACGATAAGCTTCTCACAGAAGCCCCCAAGTACAAACTCATCACGCCGTCGGTTCTTTCGATCGTCTCAGGGTAAATGGATCTTTGGCACGTCGTGCAATCAAGGATTTGATGGCAAGAGGTTTGATTAGGCTGGTTTCTGCTCATGCTAGCCAACAGATTTACACCAGAGCCACTAATACATAAGCGGATTTGAGGTGTTTATTTATTTTGAAGATTTTGTTTAGGGGAATCAACAGTATGAGTTACTAGTTTGGTTTACATGTTTTGATATTGCTGCTGTGTAGATTTTCTTAAACTTAAAATCATTGTATGCTAGCACGTTTAAATTCCCATATCATATTATGAATATATATGAAGCACTGTCTTGCAGTAGACGTTCTTGTTAAGAAAACCAGTTGTGCAGTGAGAATGTTCAACCTTGCGATCTAAACCTGCGGCTACCACCTTTGAATTTGAGTTAGCTGTGCTATGATCTACTGATGCACACCAGTATGCTTTATGCTGAGGATTCATTTGAAAAAGGAGAACATGGTTTATGTATATAGACTGTTCTTTTATTTTCAGTTTTCATGTTGGTTCCCTGTACTGCTTTCTTTTTGTGTGATCATTTGCGTGCAGGTTGAGAGGGAATTAATAATATTGGTTCGATTCAAACACCAACAACAACATTGCCACAACTGCAGCAATACGGTAACGACGGAAGCTACAACGCTAGGATGCGACATCCCTATCTAGTAGCGGCAAATTTCAAGTCTAAATGTTGCGGAAGCAACTGTAAAGTCGAGCCAGCTCCAAATGCGTTTCTTTGTATGCGAACGTTTGCGGCTGAAAGCACAAACAGAATTCTGATGGTGCAGATTTTAGTTCGTCGCTCACAAGCAATTGTGGTTCTCGGCGCTTAGATATTCGAGCCATTACAACCATGTACAATTCAATCGAGCCCGACTCCTCAAACCTGTTTTTCCGGTTTCAAACTCGTGAAATTATTTTTTCTATTTGGATTGATGTCTGTTGTAGACTATTGTGAAGGTTGTGACCTAACTCAAGATTTGGATTCCATTATATTCTTTTTGTGACATTGTAAGATTCTGCTTTCGACTACACAACCGTGGGTTCTAGTAGCAGTTGCGATTTCAAAACTCTACCCGGTTTGACAACAACGCAACCAAAGTTTTCGCCAAGAAACCTCGCAGCAACCATGATCTCCATCTCACAGCGAGTTATGCAAACCTTCGGATAACAACTCTATTCGCAGCAAAAACAAGGATTTGAGTTTCGTTTCGTTCACTGTCATTGGATTAAACTTCTGTTTGGTTTATAAATGTTTATTTTTTTTCATATCATGTTTATTTGTGGTTTATTCATTTTCGATTTTACTTCTGTTGATGCTCTTAATTGTGGTGTTTTCATTTTCATATCTTCAGTTGAAACTGGGAGGTTGTGTTTCGGTTGAAAAATTGGTTTCATCTTCAATTCAATTTGGATGTCGTGGATTTCATTTTCACCATGTCTGTTTTCTACCTTTTGTGTAGACTGTTAATTATTATGCAGATTGCGACATCGCCGAGTTTGGCCAAGCCGCGAAAAGTTCAACCTTCAGTTTTTAACACAAAAATGCAACAACAGTATCGCAATCAATGTTTGGTCCTAACAACATCACGATGAGCGCAGCAGCCGCGGCTTTGCAACAACAACAATTTATGATGACCCGACTCGTATTCCATTTCAAGATAACAAATTTTTTGTGTTGTTGTCTGTTTTAGCTTGTGTGCAGGTTCGTTTCATAAGCAACACCGACACGGTTTCGACTTTGCTATATTGACGATAATAAATAGCTCATGGCGTGACGACATCATCTTCTTCATCTCACCTCCAAACGTTCTTGAGTCAGCAGAAATGGTTTAGGGATCCCAACCTGTTGTTTGTAGCTGCAAAATTGGAAGAGCAAAGTGGACATAGACAGCAGTCGCGACAACAGTTGCAACAAAAAAACCATGTTTTTCTCTTCAACAACTATAGTGATGTGTATTCAGTGACGTTATCAACAAATCGAAGTTTTTTGACACTGTTGCGAATGTATTGAAGGGAGTATAGGTAATCATTGAGAGGTTTGAGCTGTTGCAATTCTATGCATGGATGCCATATTGTTGTTTCTATTTGCAGTTTTCGATGGTGTCGAGTTTAGTTCTTCATTCACAAGCGGTAGTGGTTTATGAAACTTAGATGTTTAAGCCACTACAACCACACCTTCAACAATCTCGTGGCAGCTCACGGCGTCGGTAAACTTCGAGTCAATTAAATAAATTTGTTAGTACTTGTTGTTTTGATGCTAGATGTTTCATAAGGTTATTGCTGGTACAGAAAGTGATATTTCTTTTTTGATAGTAACTTCATTATTCCAGATGGGTGTTACTGTTAGTTTATATTAGTTTGTGCAATATATGTGCTAGTATTTTTAGTTAATTCAGCATATCTCATGTTATTATTAGGCTTATAATAAATTGATTTAATTAGGCTATATTTGTTTACGAGGAATGCATGTTTGTCGTTGCTGTTACAGATTCTAGAGATAAATTTCTATGCTATTATTCTGTTAAAATCATGATTTTTATCTGTATATAAATTATGGAGGGTGGTCTTGCGAGTGGCTATTAGTCACTTTATATTGTTTAAGTATCACAGATTTTTTTATTTATATATATTAATTTTTTAAAAAAAACAAGTTTTTGGTACTGTTAATTCTTGTTACCCTTTTATTATAATATGTAGATTATTTCTTATGTTTTGACATTTTTGAATTTAGTTCTTGCTAATTGTATGGTATGGTGGTAGTAAATTGAGTTAAGCTTGCTGTTATATCATATTATTTGAATATATTACATTAATTATGACTTTTGATCATCTTAGTAATCATCATTTTTGAAATAACATAAGACATCATTTTTAATTAAACGAAACTTTGGCCTAATCTTAAGTATCGTTCCAAAACCGATTTCATAATTTTCAATGCGATTTCTCAAACTATTTTCCTAAATTAATTAAATATCGGAAGTAGTGGGTTCTTGGGGTCTAACACTCTTTGAGTCCTTGAACAATCGCTCTCGAGGCGCACGCCCTTGAGTTGTGGTTGTTCCGTCTTTCGGTTTCCAAATTGTTTTTTCACTCAATTAAAATTTTTAAACAACTTTTATTAAATAGATATTTTAATGAGAAATTCAAATTATTCTTTCTCTTAAAAAATATAAATCCTAAAATTATTACCAAATAAATTTTTTTTTTAACTTTTAAAATATTATACTTTATTAATTAAGTTAAGATATTAAACTTCTCTTCAAAATGATTAATAATGATTAACTTTTCTCAAATCAAAACTTTTTACAATTGATTAATTTATATGAAAATTAAAACTATCTTTCTTAATTAAATTAAACTATTTTTCAAAATCAATTTTGAAAACAATTAAATTCTTGGATCTCGCCTTCCTTGAATTTTTTTTAACGACCGCTCTCGAGGTGCACACCTTGAGTTGTGACCCTTTCGATCTTATTTTCTAGAATACATAGCGCGCCTAGTCCGAATACGTTAAACTATTCAAAATTGTTTTCATAATTAAATCACGAAATAATCGAGTTCCTGGAGTCGCGCATTCCTCGAATTCGAGAGTGACTACTATTGAGGCGTACGCCTTGAATGGTGTGTCGTTCGAATTTTCGTTTCTAAAATACCTCCTTTAATTATTTGGACAAGTACTCTCACTGTCCAACAAACACTATTTTATAATTAATGGGATGAAAAAGATTGTCGTTGGGATCTAGCATTCCAACGATATCCCGACTAATTGATTACGAGGCCGACGTCTCGTTTATCGAGTAGTCGTCATTCCTCCTAATTTTTCAGTCCGCATAACCTCGTTTCTCACCCTCGTGTGAGTGGATCAAAAATCTCTTTCAATTCAAACTCTTTCGCGTCTAAACTATCCATCAAACGTATTGCGAATGAAAAAGGTATCGTTGGGATCTAGCATTCCAATGATGTCCCGATTGATTTGATTACGAGGCCGACGTCTCGTTTATCGAGTAGTCGTCATTTTCCCTTAAAATATTCAACCCAACTTGCTTTCCTCGCCTCCGTGCGATTGAAACCTTCTCAAACACATTTCGTAAAATCTTTCGAATGAAAAAGGTGTCGTTGGAATCTAGCATCCCAATAATGCCTCGATTAATTGATTACGAGGATGACGTCTCGTTTATCGAATAGTCGTCGTTCTCCATCAATTTACCTAACCAAACTCCTATTTCTTGCCCCCGTACAATTGAAACCTTAAACCTATTCAAATATACTCTCTAACTAAAACATCCAATGCGATAAACACAAATTCCTTGCCCTCGTGCGATTTCCAACCAAAACACCTTTTACAAAGAACAGTGTTTAGTCCCTTCTTCCGCGCATAACAAACTCGTGCTTCAGCCTCCCCTAGCGAGCAGACAAGCCAACGTTTAGCAGTTAGAATGCGACCAAAACACTTGTTCGTTTACCAACCTTTTACCGTAGTTGGCCGAACTACGGCTGCTCTGATTTCTCATTTATCAATGAGAATACGTAGGCATAGGATTGCAATGATCCTAGCGAGCACTTTTCTTTATTTCCCACCTTTAGGTTCCCATATCTTTTACCAAAGAACATTGTTTAGTCCCTTCTTCCGCGTATAACAAACTCGTGCTTCAGCCTCCCCTAGCGAGCAGACAAGCCAACGTTTAGCAGTTAGAATGCGACTTAAACTCTCGTTCATTCCAAACACAAACCTTTTACCGAAGTTGGTCGAACTACGGCTGCTCTGATTCTTCATTCTCTTTCGAATGTAAGATACGTAGGCACAAGATTGCGATGATCTTGGCGAGCACAATCCCCTCTTTTCCCGTAGTCCCACGAACTACGAATGCTCTGATTTTCCACTTCTTACAAGTGAAGATACGTAGGCACAAGGGCCCCAATCCTTGGCGAGCACCCTATCTTAAAACCATCCATTCCCCCTATAGGAGAAATCTTTAGAAGAAAACAAATAGGCATAGTTAACTTTACTCTCGAATCGATCAAGAGGTTCCCGTTGAGTACAACGGACGTAGAGGGTGCTAATACCTTCCCTCTGCGTAACCGACTCCCGAACCTAGAATATTGGTTGCGATGACCATGTTCTTATCTCCTTTAAGGTTTTATCGATATTTTCCTATTCCTGTCTTGGAATAAATAAAGTTCGGTGGCGACTCTGTTTCGAACAGTATTTTCCGCGGCCATCGCGAGGATCGTATTTTTCGAGGTACGACAGATGGCGACTCTGCTGGGGACACGCATTGCCCTATGCAAGAGAGATTCAAGCCTAACTTGACTCGATTCGAGGGTGCTAATTTCGCTTAACTATTTTCTTTATGTTTTTTTTCTCCTGTTGTTTATTTATTGCTTTCTCATTCTATTGTGTGTTGTTATTATATCTGCTTGTTGGATTCGGGGATAACATTGCAAGTAAAGCTCTACACCCGAGCTTTGGAAAAAGAAGAGAGAAAACATAGTTTAGAGTTGGTAGTAATTAGTGTTAGTCCCCAAGGACTCGCTCCTTGTGTGCCTAGCATGAAAGCTCCTCCAGAATAGACCTTTTCGTAGATCCTATCGTAACGCAGCTAGCCTGTTGCATGATTTTATTCATGAAGGGTCCATGACTCTGGGAACCACTCTTAGAACCAGTTTCTATATTGGTAGTCGTGTAATGTTAGTCTCCGAGGACCCGCTCCTCGTGTGCCTAGCATGAGGACTCCGCTCAGGAGAGACCCTATCGTACTCTCGTTATAATACAGCTAGCCTGTTGCGTAATGTTGATGCGATCAGTGTCCGTGATCTTGGGAACGTTATCCATCAACATAGAAGTTATCCCGTGAGTGGGTCTGTGGGTACAAAATCTAGAACTTGCCTTGTATAGTCTACCGGTTAGGGCGCTTTGACTTGCTTATGTTTTCCTGGATCTTGTTTGTGCCTGCATTGCATTTGCATATCATCGCATTTGCATTCCATTTGCATTGCATATTTACCCAAAACCAAAAAGCTCATCCATCCTTTGTCCATAATCCGCAGTTGATTTCCCGACACCCGTATCGGACTTGAAGCAGCTTTTGGAAGAATCATGAGTTCAGAAGAGCAGAACCGGTTTGCATCAAGAGCAGATGTTGACTTAATGAAGAACCAGTTGGACCAGCTTGTGGAAGTTATGCTAGCCTTTTCAAGGAGAGAAAATAAATCTCAACGGCCTATAGTCACTAAGAACGTCATACCTCAGCCTGTGCGGATTCCTGTTGAAGACCAGGTTATACAAGAGCGTCACATTATTCAGGATGAACATACCTCATCTCATGATGCTGTTGAATACCATAGCTTCGCATTCACTACACCGAATTCCCAAGTGGCAAGCTTGGTGGGGAATGTTGAACGACCTCAGGATGATGAGTTTGCTGAAAAATGTCGTGTGTTGGAAGAGAAAGTTGAAGCCATGATGGAGCGTGATACTGCTGATTTGAATGCTTTGAATATGTGTTTGGTACCCGGACTTGTGATACCTCCAAAGTTCAAGATGCCAAATTTTGAAAAGTACAAAGGAGATATCTGTCCAAAGCAACATTTGGTAATGTTTTGCAGAAAGATGACGTTCTATGCTCGCAATGACAAACTTATGATTCACTGTTTCCAAGACAGTTTGAGTGGGGCATCTTTAAGTTGGTACATGCAGCTAGAAAGTAGCCATATCCAGTCGTGGTCGGACTTAGCCAACGCCTTTCTGAAACAATACCAATACAATCTTGATGTGGCTCCCAACCGCATGCAGTTGTAAAGCTTATCAAGAGGAAAACAAGTCTTTCAGAGGGTATGCTCAGAGATGGAGAGAGGTAGCTGCTCGCGTCCAACCACCGCTCTTGGACAGGGAATTGGTTGACATGTTCATAGAGTCTTTGTAAGAACCGTACTTGGAAAAGATGATAGCCAATGGGACATCCAACTTCTCTGATTTGGTATCAGTAGGAGAACGTATCGAGAGCTATCTCAAGAGTGGAAAGGTTCATGACATCTCGAACATCCCAGCCAGTGAAAGTGAATCAGTTGTTAGCTCCCGAGAGGAAGAAGAGGATGCAATAAGTACGATCAGGGACACTCCCCAGCCTCCATCCTCGGTACCTTACCTTCAGTACCCAAGCATCTCAACTGTTAAAAGTCAGCAATCTTATGGGTCTACCTGTGTGACTCCAATCTCTTCACAGGGTAAATATCCTCCTGTCAATAGACGTCCGCAACAACGACGTTACTATAATCAAAGACCAAAGAGACACTTTAATCCATTACCAATGCCATACAATCACGTGCTACCGCGTTTGATTAGTAGTAGACTGATAGTGCCAAAGAGCTTAGATCCTGTGATCCCACCATATCCACCGGGCTTTGACACCAATGCACGATGTGGCTACCATGCTGGCGTAATGGGGCATTCGACCGAAGATTGCAAACAGTTCAAGAATAAGGTTCAAGATCTGATCGAGTCCAAGCTAATCTCGTTCACACCTCAAGGACTTCATATCAACATCAAACCTTCATCTAGTCAAGTGAGTTCATCAGTTCATGGCATGGAAGAAGCTGCAGAGAGTAGATATGAAGAAGGTTATCATGCTGGTCTCGATGAGCAAGAAGGGTAGCTCAACTGTGATGCAAGAGAGAAAAGTCCAGTTCCTCAATACTGGCAATTTCCATATTGTTTTTTTCGCATTTGTAGTTTCTTTTCTGTTATAATGCTACTTGCTTTTAGACATTGTTTCTTATTAATGGTATTGTTAATGTGATGATTATGCATGTTTTTGATCAAATCCATTCGTATTCACTCACATTTTCTTACTTATTGCAAAAAATCACAAAAAAATTTCACTCCACTTCCTTTATCGCACTACTGTTTAGCAAAGATTTGAGGGAGGATGACGAAAACGAAATACCCATAATCGTCGATAAGTATGCTTTTGGATAAAATCTCGCCGATGATGTACAGGCATTGTTTCAATCCCTCATACACTGGAGAGATAAGGAGTTAATCCCTAGTCAACCACTTCGAACCTAGAAGTAGGAGTTTCCTTCGGATTGCTAAACCCTTACGCTTAACCTGGGGCATGGGTAGTATTCAGTTAACCTGATTACGCACTCGAATCACGAGGAAAAATCCAAAAGTCATGACGGTTCATCAATGACCATTGACTTGGCAGTCACAAATCCTTCAAAAAAATTCAAAAGCCTGCTAAGTCGAACACCTCAAAAGGAAGCTTAGGCAAAAATCAAGGCAATCCCGATGGATCTGACAAGCAAAGTCAGCCCATGCAAAAGTTAGGGATCAGAACAAAACCCAAAAGAGGTACTCAAATCCTCAACAAAAACAAAAATAAGATTCAGTGGCCACCCAAATCAAGGGGTTACTGACATCCATCAAAATAAGGTGGCTGCCATTTCAGGCAAACTTTAAACCATCAAGTTTACACCGTCAAGTAGGTGCAAAGTTAACTAAACGTAGGTATGGAGATTATCACGAAGAAGGGGTGGGTACTAAATCAAACTTTGAGCCTAATATCCTTTGTTTCTATAACCGTGAACCAGACCACGATACAACCCTTAAAAGACCTAATTGAGGCAGGGTTTTATTCTGAAAGCATATTTACAGCAAGGTTGCATAACCTGACTCCTCACATGATTGCTAATCACCAGCATTGGTGTTATTATTCTTGCTATATCTTTCGCACCAGATAAATTAACACTGCATTTGGACTAATAGTTCGCTTGTCATACACTGTCACATCATTCTAATAAATAATCCTTTCAAAACTTGCATGAATGTCGCATTAAATTTACCATTTTTTTAAATGAACAATTTTAAACTGCAAATTAGCACTTGACATAATAGAACTACCAACAAAGTGCAATCAAAGAAGAACTTGATCACTTATTGGTGTTGACTTGAATCAAGACTTTCTCATAACCTTGTGAATCTGGGGAAAGTCCTTCTGAGGTTTAAATTGGGGCAAACCACTACAAGGTTCAGACTGGGGCAAGTTCTTCCGAGTTTTCAAACAGGGGCATATTGTTGCAAAATCCAGACACTGGGGCAATCATCGTAGACCATGTCATGGTATAAATCTTTAAGGAAAAATCTTCAAATACCTGGCGGACTGAGGCAGTTTAGTTAAACAGGGGCAGTTTCCTTCCTTACCTTCAAAGTTGGTCAAGCTGACCATGCCAGACATCAGTAACTGTTGAGTTCACAAAAAGTGTCAAAAGCCTTGGGGCAGAGCAAAAGCACGATCAACATGCATTGGTTAAGTCGTTACGCTCGCATATTCAACATGCTTTGGTTATGTCGCTACGCTTAACATTTGTAAGCCGTCATGGCACATTGGCTAGAAGTTAAGGTTCTCCCAGGAACGAGTGGCCAACTTCTGCAAGGATCTAACTTGGAGCACCGAGAACATCCACATTTGTCTTCTGAGCATGTCACTATCAGATATCGTGTGTCGGGAAGTCAAATATTTTCACCAAATAAAGTCCACTTTTGTTGGCATCACTAAAAACTCCAAAAGTCCATCTTTATTGGCAACTACATAAGAGTCCACCTGGCTGGCATCATAACCCAAAAGTCCAACCCCGCTTGGTATCTCCTAAAGTCCAATTCGTATTGGCAACCACTAAAAGTCCACCCTTGTTGGCACCTTCAAAGAAACCAATCTCCAACTTGCATTCACATATGCATCATACAATTGACATGTATCATACGCATACATAGCACGATCATTTCCTCTTTCAACCCCCGAGTTGATATGTCTTTATTTTTCTCGACCCCCGAGTCGATATTTGCCTTTTCCTTTCTCAACCCCCGCGTTGATATTTATCTTCCTTCGACCCTCGAGTCGATATTTACCTTTCTTCAACCCCCGCGTTGATATTTATCTTTCGTCAACCCCCGAGTTGGTATGTCTTTTCGACCCCCGAGTCGATATCTTTGTTATCTTTTTCTCTCGACCCCCGAGTCGATATTTGTCTCTATCTTCTCGACCCCCGAGTCGATATCCTTGTTATCTTTTTCTCTCGACCCCCGAGTCGATATTTGTTATTCTTCTTCAATCCTCAAGCTGACTTGTTGTTCTGATTTATCCTCGACCCCCGAGTCGATAGTATATTTGTTCTTCTCAACCCCCGAGTTGATAAATCAATATACCCCGTAAATCTTTTCACCTTGTTGCATCTAATCTTAAACTAGAAATAAAGCCTTACCAAATCCGTTACCCGGTTGCATTCTCATGCGCATTGCATCATTTGTATATACATCTTGCATTCCATAGCAGTTGCATTTTAATTGCATATTTGCGCATCATACAAAGCATTGCATTTTATCCCCAGCGACATAGCATAATAGGATCCAAGATCAGTTCACAAGCATCTTGGTCAGTCTTCCATCAAAGTCGGCAGTATTTCTCTTGAAAAGAGTTAATGTCGCACGCGCTCATGGAATTTTACTCCCCAGCAAGTCATTCTTCGACCATACCGTTGATAATGGCGGTTCCCAACAGTCGTTGCCCTGGTGGCTCCCCAAGCAGAGGTTACCTTAAAAAGTTTCTTGAAGGCTTTCCCCCTGCAGAGTTTGGACAACGCTTTTCCTCTGGCAGGATTTTAGCTCAACTATTCCTTAGCGAAATCATCACTCGAGATACTGCTTTGGTATCGCGAAGAGCCTTAATGGATAAGGTACTGCTTCGACCACCCGAAGAATCTCAAGTTTTGTTCGAGATACTGCTTTGGTATCATCGAAGAGCCTTAATGGATAAGGTACTGCTTCGACCACCCGAAGAATATCAAGTTTTGATCGAGATACTGCTTTGGTATCATCGAAGGACCTTAACGAATGAGGGGCCGCTTCGACCACCCGAAGAATCTCAAGATTTGTTCGAGATACTGCTTTGGTATCATCAAAGAGCCTTAATGGATAAGGTACTGCTTCGACCACCCGAAGAATATCAAGTTTTGATCGAGATACTGCTTTGGTATCATCGAAGGACCTTAACGAATGAGGGGCCGCTTCGACCACCCAAAGAGGATCATTTATACCACTCTGGTACCGCGAAGAACCTTATTGGATAAGGGACTGCTTCAACCACCCAGGGAATATCAGGTTATCTCGTTCATCTATTTTGCATCCTGTCATCCCGTTCAGGTATATCCCATCTCTTTGCATTTTTACTTGCTTGTCGGACAAAATTCGGGGTCTTTTTGTATCTAATTGACTTCCACCCTGAAAATGAACGCCATGCAGCTGTTCATTCTCTCAGGTTCAAGGCAATTAGATAGGGGCATCTGTCATACCCCAAATTTGTCCTACCTTTTTTTAATTTTTTTTTATTTGCCCGATTTTGTTTTTAATTTACCTCGCTTATACAGCGTAGCGTAATTTTCAGCAAAAAAACGAGCATTTTCTTTTTTTGCCTAATAAGTCTTAGACACGTGGCATTTTTTTTTACTTATTAATCGTTATGTTTTTATAATGTAATATATTTGTAATATTAATTAATTAGAATAGGTTTTTTTAATTAGAAATAGGATTAGATTTTTTTTAAGTGTTAATTAAATTAGAATTTTATTTAAGGATTATAATTAGTTTTTTTTTTAATATTAATTAAGTTAGAATTAGTTTTTATATTAGTTAGAATTTGGTTAGAAGTTAATCAATTAAGTTAGCAAATAGAAACAGAATTAATTAAAAAATAATAATATATAAAAAAAAGAGTGGTGGATTTGAGGTTGGCCCATTTGCGGTTGGCCCATAGGGACAGGAGAGTCTCATCTGACTCATTTTAAAAGAAAATGGAGGAAAACCCTAGAGGGAATTGGTTACTGTTCATCTTCCCAAAACTCAGAAAAGAAGCCTAAAAACCTCAAAAGTTGCCGCCACCCCCTAGAAAAAAACCCTAAATCAAGGGGTTACTGAAATCCATCAAAATAAGGTGGCTGCCATTTCAGGCAAACTTTAAACCATCAAGTTTACACCGTCAAGTAGGTGCAAAGTTAACTGAACGTAGGTATGGAGATTATCACGAAGAAGGGGTGGGTACTAAATCAAACTTTGAGCCTAATATCCTTTGTTTCTATAACCGTGAACCAGACCACGATACAACCCTTAAAAGACCTAATTGAGGCAGGGTTTTATTCTGAAAGCATATTTACAGCAAGGTTGCGTAACCTGACTCCTCACATGATTGCTAATCACCAGCATTGGTGTTGTTATTCTTGCTATATCTTTCGCACCAGATAAATTAACACTGCGTTTGGACTAATAGTCCGCTTGTCATACATTGTCACATCATTCTAATAAATGATCCTTTCAAAACTTGCATGAATGTCGCATTAAAATTACCATTTTTTTAAATGAACAATTTTAAACTGCAAATTAGCACTTGACATAATAGAACTACCAACAAAGTGCAATCAAAGAATAACTTGATCACTTATTGGTGTTGACCTGAATCAAGACTTTCTCATAACCTTGCGAATCTGGGGAAAGTCCTTCTGAGGTTTAAACCGGGGCAAACCACTACAAGGTTCAGACTGGGGCAAGTTCTTCCGAGTTTTCAAACAGGGGCATATTGTTGCAAAATCCAGACACTGGGGCAATCATCGTAGACCATGTCATGGTATAAATCTTTAAGGAAAAATCTTCAAATACCTGGCGGACTGAGGCAGTTTAGTTAAACAGGGGCAGTTTCCTTCCTTACCTTCAAAGTTGGTCAAGCTGACCATGCCAGACATCAGTAACTGTTGAGTTCACAACAAGCGTCAAAAGCCTTGGGGCAGAGCAAAAGCACGATCAACATGCATTGGTTAAGTCTCTACGCTCGCATATTCAACATGCTTTAGTTATGTCGCTACGCTCAACATTTGTAAGCCGTCATGGCACATTGGCTAGATTAATTGATTACGAGGTTGACGTCTCGTTTATCGAATAGTCGTCATTCTCCATCAATTTACCTAGCCAAACTCCTATTTCTTGCCCCCGTGCAATTGAAACCTTAAACCTATTCAAATATACTCTCTAACTAAAACATCCAATGCGATAAACACAAATTCCTCGCCCTCGTGCGATTTCCAACCAAAACACCTTTTACAAAGAACATTGTTTAGTCCCTTCTTCCGCGCATAACTGACTCGTGCTTCAGCCTCCCCTAGCGAGCAGACAAGCCAACGTTTAGCAGTTAGAATGAGAACAAAACACTCGTTCGTTTACCAACCTTTTACCGTAGTTGGCCGAACTACAGCTGCTCTGATTTCTCATTTATCAATGAGAATATGTAGGCATAGGATTGCGATGATCCTAGCGAGCACTTTTCTTTATTTCCCACCTTTAGGTTCCCATACCTTTTACCAAAGAACATTGTTTAGTCCCTTCTTCCGCGTATAACAAACTCGTGCTTCAGCCTCCCCTAGCGAGCAGACAAGCCAACGTTTAGCAGTTAGAATGCGACTTAAACTCTCGTTCATTCCAAACACAAACCTTTTATCGTAGTTGGCCGAACTACGGCTGCTCTGATTCTTCATTCTCTTTCGAATGTAAGATACGTAGGCACAAGATTGCAATGATCTTGGCGAGCACAATCCCCTCTTTTCCCGTAGTCCCACGTGTTGCACCCCAAAATTTGACCAACATTTATTTACCCATCAAGTGTTCAAAGGTTGATACCTTTGTCAGAAAGCTCAAGAGATCCTCGGAGTAATTGGTTGAAACCAAAGTTGTGTGCTTCATAACTTGAGAGTTGTGGGAGCTCCTCAGATGATCCTGAGACTATGAGGATGAACTTGAAGCTTTGAGAAAGCTTATGAGATGTCTTGAAAGCCATCATGAGGCCTATAGAGGTCATTATACAAGAATTCAGAAGATTCAACCATGAATGGTAGAATTAGGGTTTGACTGGGTCAACCCTAGGTCAACTGATGATTTGGAGAGGGTTGAGACCTAATCCAAGAGCCATGTGATCATGGAATGATGTATTGAGATACTATAAGGATGATTCCTAGACCAACTCATCATGATTGAGGAGTTTGAGAAGTTTCAAGCTAGGGTTTCTAAGGATTGACAGTGTAAAATCCCCTAGTTTGATCCCTATCTTCCAGGCAGTTTTAGCTCAAGATGTGATTGTCATCTCATCTTCCCCACAACATGAATGTTGTATAGCTTGTTATTAGCTTTAATTTTAGTGGTAGAAGTCCTTGATAGGATTTGCAGAGCTCAAGTTATGGTTTTGACAAATTACAGGTCATCTGAGGTATGTGAATCTGGGTCCTTGAAAGTCACCCAACTTGCAGACAACTTTTGCCCTAGTAGGATGATTCCTATGAATTCTTGGTCAACATGAATGTTGAAGAGAATCTTCTTAGATTTCTAGAGAGTACTAGAAGTCCTTGATAGGATTTGTAGAACTCAACGTATGGCTTTGACAAGCCAAGGGCATTTTGGTCATTTGGAAGTTATAGGTCATTTCAAGCACAAGGCCATATCTCCTACTTCCAAGCTTCAAATGGAAAAATCTTCAACATCAAACTTGCTTAGAATGATTTTTTAAGGCTAGTAGGGTGGTCATGAGATGTTGAAAAGGCTCATATCAAAAAGTGATAAAAATGGCCTAAAAATGAGGCATAAGTTAATTCAAGTGAAGTTGAAAATCATAAATCCCAAGTTATAAGTCCAAACCATGTCATACAATAGGTCATTTTGACTCCAAATGACATTCTAAGAACAATGGTTCAGCCACAATTTTGATTTGAGGCTTGCATCATAGGGCTACTTTGGAAAAGTCTTGCTTGCATAATAAGGTACCATACCAAAACAAGGAAAAGCTTAATAAACAAGGAAGAGATGCATGATAACTTGTCCAAAATATCATTTGGGGACAAATTCAAGTTGGTTACAAGGATCATAAGGCATTTGGCATGAGATATCACATAAGGAGAAATGAAAATGCAAATTACCATATCATGAAATCTTCAAGTTCTTACTAGATGATTCTAGGAGGTTCTAGACTTTTCTAAACCTCTCTATATATTGAATGCAACTTGCATTGGTGAAAGGTTGGTGTTAGTTGGTGTTGATTGTGGTAGAGAATAGTGATTGAAATCATAAAGCTTCATTTGCAAATCATATTCAAACTTCATATTCTTCTTCATTACCATTCCATTTTTCTACACAAATCTTCTCCATAAGCATTTCTGAGTGTGTTCATGCTAGAGTGAACCTCCATTTATGAAGGTTTGAAGGTATTCACATTGAATTTGCAAGAAGGCAAATTGCATTGGATCTTGAAGTATAAGTCCTCTACATCAAATCTTCTGCAAACAGAGGAAGATTCATCATCTAGGGAGCATTCTTGAGGAGTTTCAAGGCTTGAATTGAAGATTTTCACCACCTACCATTTCAAGAAGCAAGGTATGCAAAACCATTTCTACACCTCAATCTAGGCATGGCTAGGGTTAATTATTAGCATAGACTTGTTAGAGACAATTAGGGGAACAATTTTGATGAGTTTAAGAGCATTTGGAGAAGTTTCATTAATGGACACGAATTCTTGATGGAGTAAGAATGAGTGGTATATTGAGTTTTGAGGCAAGATTTATGGCTGATATTAACTATGGTAACATAAGGATCATTTTTGTGTAAAGAATCATGAGTTTGGTTGAGGTTGAATATTGGTCAGATTTTGAGGTTAGCTTGGATTCGCGTTCGGGTTGCATGCTAGAGGTCGCGTTAATGGAAACCAACACCACAGTTGTATTCTACGTGGAAAATAGATCAAGTTTGGTTTTTGAACGAGTGAATTTGGTCCAGAAATGAGGGAGAACGAGTTGGTGTAAGTCTGTTGCATGGAATGTGTTAATGGAGTTCTTCATAAACCCTAGCATCTCAAGGAAGAAGACGATATCATTGTCGTTGGATCACGTGACTGACCTTGACCAAAAAAACCATCTAACGGCCCAGATTTGAAGACGAAATTGGGAGGGATTTCAGCGCAATGAAACGCGGCGTTTCATTAAACGCCTTTCCTGGGCTTAGTCATTATTTGCTAACGCCACCCCCATTCAGGCCCAATATCATTTTACAACTATAATCCATTGCTATTTTCACCGCCAGTTTTTCATTTTTTAATGTTTTTTCATCTTTTTTCTGATTTCATCATTGGGCCCAGGCGCATCATTATTGGCACCTCCCAGTTAAGCCCAAATCATAATTCAAACTGGATATTATTTCTTTCTGCACCCATGTTCACATTTCCATTTTTATTTTCACTCCAAATTTTATTTTACTTTAAAAAATCAGAATAAATTGGAAAATCCATTTTTTTTCATGGGAGTTTTTTCTCCCTTTTCAAATTTTTGTCAAGAAGAATATAAAATCATAAAATTGCCATTTTATTTCATTTTAGTATTTTTTGTATATTTTTTCATTTTAATTGCTTTTTAATGCTTTTAAGTTGATACCTTAATTTGTAGAATTTAGTTAGGGTAGTTCCCTTTAGATTTTTAGGTCAATCTTTTTAGGATAGTTAGATGTATGTTTTAGGTTCCCCCTAGATTAATTCCATATTTATGTGATGATTTTTAGAATAGTTTTGATTAGATAATTCTAGGTAGTGTAGAATTAGGTTAAAACTTCAACATAGGTCCATAATAACTTTAGATTTTGGGTTTTAGGGAAATTTAGACTATGGGACATATATGGGTATTAAGGGTAGGTATGTAGGATCCCTTAGAAATTATATTAGGATTTAATATAATAGTATGCTATTTTTAGTGGATTTTTGTATTGGTTGATTGTTTGTGTTGCCTTTAGGGTATGTTTGTTTTAGTTGCTTTGCTTTGGAGTTTTCCTTTGGTTTGAGGAGCTTGGTATCTCATTGTGGAGCATTGTGGAGCATAGTAGATTGATTGAAGATGCATTAGGTGAAGCCTGAAGATGGAGCTGATCAAGAAGCTGAAGCTTAAGGGAGAAGATGAGTTGAAACTCATGTTGTAGGGTTGAAACCTGGAAAAGAAATTGATGATTGAAGTCTGAAGACTGAATTGCTGTTGGAGGAGCTAAAGCTTTCTTCTTTTTTCTTTTCTGTATTGCTGTGTTTTGTTTGACTTGTTTGATGCATTAGAATAAGCTCATATCTAGAATAGGTAGAATCTAGGAGCATGTTTGCATTAGAGGTTGAGTTGCTCCCTCGGCTTGTATTGTTACTGCGTGGCTTTGCTTGCGGGTATTCGGTAGAGCCCAGCTCCCTTGCCCATGTGGTTTGTTTGCCTGATGGCATTTTATTTCATTTTATCTGTATGATTGCAGTTTACTATTTATTGCTTGATAGCATGTTGTTTATATTTCAATATGATTACTGTTATTTCATTCTGGCTTGAGGTTGAGATGAGCTTGTGGAGGCTGAAGCCCCACACACATTTCCTCCCTCACTTGCATTGCATGCATTTTACTGTAAAGCTGATGCTTTGTCTGTTTTGGTGTATCATTGACATGATCCCTTAGGACTCTCATTTCCTTTGATAAGGATTTGATGATAGACTTTTAGGTTGAAACCTATGCATGACAACTTCTAGGAGTTCCCTGTTCTAACCTCAACCATAGGATGAATCCATGGCATGACAACAGTAGGACTTGATAGTCTCCCTCCTAGTTGGGCCTGTTCTCTTCTCATCTCAAAGCAGTTTAAGATACAGTAATCATGAATGATTTCTTTCGTACGTTACGAGCCTTAAGCTATCTGAGAAAGGGTTGTGGGAGAGTTTCTTTTCCACAGTCTGGATGTTTAGTATGGTACCCTTTGGGTGACATGCGACGCATTCACTCTCAGATCATAGTCTCTAGTGCGGTTGAAATTGCAAACACAATAAAAAACACTTCTTTCGTAAAGACAGGAAATAAACCGTAGTTTCCCGAACTACGTGAGCTCTGATCTCTCATACCTGTTGAGAGTACGTAGGCACAAGATGGAGATGTCTTGGCGAGCAACCTTCCCCCATAATCCTTTGTAGGCCGAACTACGTTGACTCTGATTTCTCATTCTCTGATGAGAATACGTAGGCATAAAGTGCGACGCTTTGCCGAGTCATTTTTCTTTTCTTTTTCAGCCAGCCTTGATAGGTAGATAGAATAAAACCAACCCGTCCAAGTAAACACAACAAGCGAGGAACCCGTCGAGTACGACGGACGTGAGGGGTGCTAATACCTTCCCCTTGTGTAACCGACTCCCGAATCTAGGATTTGGTTGCGATGACCATTCCTTTCCCGTCTTTGCGTTAGGTTTACTCTGAGCGTTTCCTTTCCCTCCGTTGGGATAAATAACGCACGGTGGCGACTCTTCTGTTCAGCCGGCGCCGATTTTCGCAGTAGCGACAGCTGGCGACTCTGCTGAGGACTGCCAATGGTTCCCTATGCGAGTCTCGCCTTGGATTTTCTTCCTAGCTGCCTGGGATCGTCCCCAGCAGCTGGCGACTCTGCTGGGGATTTCTCTGGTTCCCTATGAGAGTCATTCCTAACGCTTGTATTTTTACCTGCTGGGTTGCGTTTATTTATCGCATTTTTACTTCTCGCACTTTATTTCCCGCATTTTATTTTCAGTATAATATGATTATTTGTGCTGTTGTGGGATGGGAGTTCTGATGAGCGAGAAGCCAGACCCAGGCTTGAGTGCACTATAGACTTAGAGTGGAAATTAGTGGGCGCGTGCTTGCTTTCAAGGCACTAGTGTCTCATGAAATCCACGCTCAGACGAGGTTCATCCGGTTGGCTTCACTTTCAACCCTTTGGGTTGAGACGGTTGCTGGTTTGGTGGATTGTCGACTCTGGGGACCGATCATTTGTGATTCACCTAAGTGAGGCCGCTTCATGAGCTGGTGATGCCACACCTTCTGGGTATCGTATCACCCCTCTTGAAAGTCTGTGACGCTGATGAACGCATAGGATGCCGCACCTTGAGTCAGTTTAGGTTCATACCTATGAGTGGGATTGGGTTTATTGCAGGAAACTTTGACCTTCAGACTACCTGGTTTTCTTGACAGTGGATCAGTTTTGTTGGTACCAGGGTTCTCAGTTGCAGATTTGTCTGTTCTTGATAGAGCAGGTTTTGATCAGAGGATCTTATCATCAGGTGTATGTTTGTTCTTGATAGAGCAGGTTTGATCAGAGTATTGTCATCAGTGGTTTGTTCTTGATAGAGTAGATTTTTGGGGTCTGAAGATCCCATCAGCAGATGTTGTTTGTTCTTGATAGAGCAGATTTTGAGTGGGGTCTGAAGATCTTATCAACAGCTGTATGTTTGTTCTTGATAGGGCAGATTTTTGATTTGGGGTCTGAAGACTTCATCAGCAGATATTTCTTGATCATACATCCGAGGTCTTTATCATCATACTTTTGTTCTTGACAGAGCAGAATTATGATCCGGTGTATGTGGTCCTATCAGATGGTTGTTCCCGACGGATCAAATTTGTTGTCCTACGCCGGGGTTTTCTTCTTATCAGTGGTTGTTCTTGACAGAGCAGCGTCATGGTTTTGTTGATACAAAATCTCCACAACAGCAATTACCTGGATATATTATTGCATGACTACATTTTGCATTAGTTTGCATATTCATTTTGCATTCCATTAGCAGGTGTCTGTGCTGCAGGCGCATTTCGTACCCTGATTCTGGTGTCCCGAGCAATATGAGATATTTTCTTCCATGAGTGGATCCAGTCTTATCACTGCATTGACACTATGTTGGCACGTTGACACCAGAATTAGGAGTGATCTCCTAAACATACAGACACCCATGGCATTAGCATAATTCATCTTGCATGACAGAAGTCGGGGCTTGTCTTCTAACCCTTGTGTTTGCAGGTTTGACTCAGAATCGAGCAACTCAGACTAATGGAGCAGGTACAAGCTGAGTTGGGGAAAATCCAAAGCCAGTTGGGGCAGGTCATGAATGACATACAGGCAGTGCGCCTGGACCAGCAAGTACTCAGAGAAGAGAATCAACAGCTGCAGAATCAGTTGAGCTTTCTCATGGGAGTGGTGAGAAGTATGCTAAAAAAGGAGAGTGGTCAAGCACCCAAGGTGGAGACCAAAGTGCTTCCTCCATTGCCGTCAGTGCCACCTGTGCTGAAGCCAAGTGGACCTCATGGATCCTCTACACAGCATGAAGCACAAGACCTGTCTCGTCAGCAGCCGCGCCAGGCATCTCAGAATAACCCTGAAGGTCATAATCAAAAGAAGAAGCTACTTGATAGAGCTGTGGACCCAATACCTGTGAGTTATGCCCAGTTGTTGCCACTGTTGGTTCAGAACCATGTTCTCAAGCTTCGGACTTTGGATCCACCGGATGGCGTGTCATCAGACTTTGATCTCAGCACACATTGTGATTTCCACTCAGGAGCACCGGGGCACCATGTTGAAACATGTAAGGCTTTCAAGAATAAGATTCAAGACCTTATTGACTCAAGGACAATTAGGTTTGTGCCGGGCAGCATGAGAGCATCGGGAAAGTTTATCCCGTACCCTGCAGAAGAGGTGAATGCTTCCACTCCTTTGCCTGAAGCTGAGAAAGATCTTGAATATGTCCCGCGACTTTTGGTGACTGAATCGCCTCGCTCGCAGTTTCTACCTGGATCAAGTTCAAGGACGCAAGCGCCTAAACAAGGGACCGTTGCCATTCAGAGACGACGACCTCTTGCTCCTTGGCGGAAAGAATACCAGCACCAGAATCGAAAGAGGCCTCGCAACAACCTGGAAAGAAGGAATGATCCCCTTCATCATGTTCCAGTGCCACTCAGCCAGATTCTGCCATGTCTTATTCAGAGCTCGTTGGTGTATCTGAAAGCTCTTAAGCCCGTTCCAGAGCCTTACCCTCCAGGGTACAATCCCCATGCTCAGTGTGGTTACCATGGTGGATCTCCAAGGCATTCAACTGAAGATTGCAAGGCTTTCCAGGCGAAAGTGCAACAGTTGATCGACAAAGGGTGCATTTCCTTTCCAGAGGGAGTTTTGGTTGTGCATGACAACCTCTCAGCTATCTGAGCTCGTAGATTCAGAGGGTTATTTCCAGAAGCCAGTGATCCAGACGGGCAGACGTCCTCAGCATTGGCAGTCCTCGGACTTTTTATCATTTGCATTCGTAGTTTCTTTTCTGTTAGTTACTACTTGTTGTTAAACATTGTATGTTTCGAATGGTAATGTTAATAAAGTGACTATGCATTTTTTCTGAATTAATCATGTCGTTGTCACTCATTTACTGCATTGCACTGACACTTGCATTTTATTCACTCCACTTTATCACTATGATTAGCAAAGAGTGGAGGGAGGATGACGAAACTGAATACTCATAACCGATGATCGTATGCTTTCAGATAAAACCTTGCCGATGACGTACAAGGCATTGTTTCAAATCCCCTAAACACCGGAGAGATAAGGAAGAGAATCCCTTGTTAACCACTTCGAGCCGAGAAGTAGGAGTTTCTTTCGGACTTTTAAACCCTCACATTTTAACCCGGGGCAGGGTAGTTGTCAGTTAGCTTGATCGAGTGTTCAAGTCTTATAGAGGAATGTTGTCCTTCGAGGACCAATCACGTCATATTCCTCCCCAGAGGTCGTACCTCATCAACCACAATGGTTAAACCTCACCAATCAGGAGTGAGACAGTTATAAACCTCTCGGATGAATCCAGACAGCCAGTGTCGCACGACTTGAAAAAGGAATAAAAAAGCCCGCTAAGTAAAAAAGAAAAAGCTGGAAAGCAAATACTTAGGCAAAAATCAGGGCATCCCACTGGACTTCAAAAGAAAAATCGAAAAGAACTATGAAGAGTCAGTCCAGGCAAAAATTAGGGAATCAAAAGAATGAAAAAGAAAGGATTATAAAAAAGAAAAATCCTCGAACAAGGACGAAGTCGTGTAGATACAGACACCGAAACGAAGAAGGAGTAACTGTCACTCCGAAACACCTTGTGAGTTCTTTAACCAGTTGTTCCCAATATTCAGCATACCTCTCGAAGAGGCGAGCGCTCGACCCAAGTTAACTGAACTTTAGGATCGGAGATCATCACGTAGAAGGGGTGGGTACAAATCATAATTTGAGCCGAATATCCTTTGTTTCACGAACCGTGAACCCGACCACGATACAACCCTTAAAAGACCTAATTGAGGCAGGGTTTATTCTGAAAGCGCATTGCGATAAGGTTGAGTAACCTGACTCCTACATGATTTGCTAATCATATCCTTATTGTATTTTTCACTGATCGAATCAGCACTACGTTTGAACCCTTTGGTTCATTCGTCACTCACCAGCATGACACGTAAATGAGTGACAGTACATTTTTTTCAAAATCTGCATGAACACTGCATTAAAATTACCATTCGTGAATAGACAATTTTAATTGTAGGTCAGTAGTTGATACGAAGGAACTCCAACAGGGAGTAGTCAATCAGGACTGAATCGTCAGAAGTCTGGATCAGAATGGTATGCTGCGAAGCCCTGTGAATTTGGGGCATTGACTTCCTGTGAGTTTGGAATCAGTTTGTCTGAGGACAAGTCCCGGAGTATCAATTGATTATGGGACAGTTTATGCTAGAAGCGGTTGATCAGAAGTGAACCTTCTCGAGACCCAATCGGGGGCAGCCATCCAGAACTCCTGGGATTTGAGGGCAGATCCCTCCAGTGTTCACTCAGGGCGTGTTGAGTCGCTCACCGCTCGTTCAGGGGCAAACTACTTCAGAGATATTGAAGCCAACCATGCTGAGAGTTGATTAGTGGAGGAGGAATCCTCCCGTTGTACAGATGTTGGGGCAGGCCATCTGAAGATTGTCTTGTTGCCAGCTGCTTTCTGTTCAGAATGATTACTCCCAAAAGTCGGATTGGGGCAGGTTGAATTGTACTGGGGCAAGTTGTTCAAATGAGTTTGTTCACCCCAGCAAGAGTTGAGTGTCGGGGAATCGTGTCGTCACCCTGCCAAAACCTGAGCCTTCTGAAGAAGCCTCGCTGTCATTGGATTGTTATCCTACGGCCTAACCTGTTACTTGGCTCCATGATTGGTAGTCTGTATTCCCTGTGTTGACGTTGTTGAACTAGGATTGTTTCTCAGCAGAGATGTACGGTTTGAGGTTGTTCCCCCTGAGCAGTTTGAGACTGCAGCAAATTAAGATGGCATCTATCCCTTATCAGAGTAGGGTCAAGATTAGCCTCAGTAGGGCGGGATTGATATCCCCGGCAGAGTATGGCCATCCCAAGCACTGAACGTTGATTAGCCTGATGTGCTATTTTCCTAAGTGGGTTGAGACTGAAGCTTTCCCTGACCGACAGATTTGGGTTTATTTCCCCAGCAGTGGGACTGATGCAATGTTGTATCCCCACAGAGTCCGAGTGTGACTCTCTTTCCCTCCGAGTCTAGGTCATTGACTCATTCCTCAAGCAGAGGTCGGCGATGATTCCCTTATTGAGTAATCTCTAGACGGGTAGATTTTGATGTCAGCCCGAGAAGAGTTGTTTCTCAGCAGATTGCTTCAAAAACCGTTCAGGGTTGTCTTCCTCGGTGAAGTGAGATTCAAGTTCAGTGATCGATTATTATCTTCCGCAGATGTCAGAGGTGTTTCCTTGATAGGATCAGTACATCTCCAACAGATTTGTACCATGAGTAGCTAAGGATTGATATCCCCAGCAGTGTTGATACACAGGTATTCCTCATCAGACTTATTTACCCAGCAAGTGTTACCCAGAAGGGTCAGTCTCCGTGAGACGTGTGCAAGAGTTATCCTCAGCGTGTCAAGATTGATATCGTCAACAGAGTGTAGCCCTCTTCCCCAGCAAGAGGATAGCACTTCCCCAGCAGCAGGCAGGTAGATTGATATCCCCAGCCGGGCATAGCCATGGTTGGCGGATGAAGTGTTCCCCCAAGCAGATCCTGAAGGATTGTCCAGCAAGCGGAAGTTTGTTTATCCCCGTAAGTTTGAGGACTTAATGACATGAGTGTCTTGTAGCCTGAAGGCTATGTTCCCCAGAAGGGTCGTTTCCCAGAGAGCCGTTCAGGGCATTTATCGCTTTCCCCATGCAGAGTAGCAGAGGGTGGTGTGTTGCTCAGCCTGATGTGCTGTGTTTCCCGGAGGAGCCCGTCGTCCCAAGGTTTAAGCCCGTTTGAGATTGGCGCAGGTGGCAGTTTCCCTGAAGGGTAGCTTTTTCCTCAGCAGAGTGGTTACTCTCCCCGAGAGGATGGTTCCTCTTCCCAGCATTTATTTTGCTGGGGCATATCCTTGCATGATTGCATAACAAAAATGTAGTATTTCCGTTTCGCACGGAGCATTACACTCATCCATGCATTTCCCAACATGTGCATATTGAAACACGAACCAGGCGGTTACCTTCTCTTCCCCAAGCAGACGCATCCTGAAGGAATGTCGCCTCCTCAGCTGAGTCACGCGCCGAAGCATGATTTCCTCCCCCCGCACCGGGTCACAAGTGCAGGTTTCATAGAGATGTTTAGGCGCCGAAGCTCGGGTTTCCCCCCGCACCGGGTCACAAGTACAGGTTTCGTAGGAAACTGTTCGTACGCCGAAGTATGCAGTAACTGATGGTGCCAGACTAAAGTCTCCAGCGGAATTGAGATTCCCCGCCAGAGTTGTATTCTCTCCCGAAGCCGGATGATTCCCTCTTCCCCAGTAAAGTGTTGGAACGGCGGATGATGTATTCCCCTGCAGAGTTGTACTCTCCCCCGATGTCGGATGATTCCTTCTTCCCTAGCGGAATTGAAATTCCTCATCAGAGTTGTACTCTCCAGTGAAGCAGATGGGACCATGATTGGTTTCCCCTAGCAGAGCGTTGAACAGCTGATGTTGTATTTCCTCAGAGTCGTACTCTCTCCAGCGAAGCAGAATGATTTCTCCTTCCTCAGCCGAGTTTGCAGATCACCAAGAGAGCCGAATCCTTGGAAGTTGATCAGACCATGATCGGTTTTCCCTAGTGGAGTGTTGAGCAGTTGAAGTTGTTTCCCCACAGAGTTATCATCCCCAGAAGAGTAGCCAGGAAGGCCACGCAGTTCATTCCCGCGATCGACATCGCTTTCTCTCAGCGGGTCCAGGTTCTCGTAGAGCTTCGTCCCCCTGCAGCAGTCCACTGAAATCTTTTCCCCCGCAGCAGTCAACTGAAGTTGTGTCCCCTGCGGAGTCCAATTGATATCGGCGTGACCCTGTTCTCCTCAGCAGGATGATTCCTCTATCTGAGTAGTTCTTTCTCCTTGACAGAAGGATTTCCCCCTCGGCATTTATTTTGCCGACGGGATTGCATCATTGTGCATGATTGCATAGCATTTATCATAAAACGCATAGCATTTCCACCGTGTGGAGCATGGCGCCGAAGCATATGCATAATAAACATGATCTAGGTTGCTATCGTCCTTGTTTTGCAGGTGTTCCGCCGAAGGATCAGTTGCTCAGGATGATTCCTGATATTCTCCCCAACGAAGTAACTGGCTCAAGATGATTTTTGAGATCCCCAGCGAAGTCTTCAGTTCAAGATGATTCTCGAATCCCTCAGCAGGGCCGTTTGCTTAAGATGGTTCTTAAGACCCCAGTGCAGTCTCTAGAGTTGGTTGCTCAAGTTGATACTTAGAGTCCCCAGCGAAGATCGCCCAGGACGATTCCTGAAACTCCAAGAGAGCCGAATCCTTGGAAGCTGCTCAAGCCATGATTGGTTTGTCCCCGGCAAGAGTTGCCCCGAATGATTCTGGAATCCCCAACAGAATGTTTGCTCAGAATGGTTCTCGGTTCAAGGTGATTCGTGAAGTCCCCGACGGAGCTATTTGTTCAAGATGATTCTTGAAGTCCTCAGCAGAGTTGATTCCTCCAGAATAATTTCTGGACCCCCAGAGCGGAGTTACTTGATAGTTCTCCAGATTCCCCAGCGGCGAAGCGGCATCCCCAACAAGTTTTCTAGCGGCGATGTTGGGTATTTCTCAGATTCTTTGTTTCCAGCGGCGATGTTGGATGTTTGTGTCTGGCGGCGATGTCAGACTCTTCAGTTCTCCGACGGTGATGTTGGGTATCTTGGTTGTCCGACGGCGATGTCAGACTCTTCAGTTCTCCGGCGGTGATGTTGGGTATCTTGGTTGTTCGACGGCGATGTTGGATGGTTGATTCGATGGCGAGGTCAGATTGTGTTTGTTTCCAGCGGCGATGTTGGATATTTGTTTTGACGGTGAGGTCAGATTATTTCGGGTTCTCCAGCAGCGATGTTGGATGTTTGTTTCTGGCGGCGATGTCAGATGAGTTTGTTCTCCAGCGGCGATGATGGATATTCGTTTATTTCTGACGGCGATGTCAGATTCTCTAGTTTCCAGCGGCGATGTTGGATGTTTGTTTCTGGCGGCGATGTCAGGAGATTATGTTTGACGGCGATGTCAGACTCTTTAGCTCCCCAGCAGAGATTATGTTTGTTCGACGGCGATGTCGAGTGTCTCTCAGAGTTATGTTTGTTTCCGGCGGCGATGTTGGATATTTGTGTCTGGCGGCGATGTCAGATGATTTAGTGTTCCAGCGGCAATGTTGGGTGTTTTGTTTCTGGCGGCGAGGTCAGATTGATTTAGTTCTCCAGCGGCAATGTTGGGTATTTGGCAGATTCTCTAGTTCTCCAGCGGCGATGTTGGGTATGTTGGATGTTTGTTTTGACGGCGATGTCAGATTCTTCAGTCCTCCAGCGGCGATGTTGGGTATGTCAGATTCAGTTCTCCAGCGGTGATGTTGGGTATGTTTGTTTCTGGCGGCGATGTCAGGTGACCTATCTTTCCAGCGGCGATGTTGGGTGTTCCTCAGATTCTCTATTTCTCCAGCGGTGATGTTGGATGTTTCGGCTGTTCGACGGCGATGTCGGGTTCTTAGTTCTCCAGCGGCGATGTTGGGTATTCCTGTCAGGTGATTTAGTTTTCTAGCGGCGATGTTGGGTGCTTTGGTTGTCTGTTGACAATGTCAGAGGAATTTAATGTGGATAACTGACAACGATGTCAGATCAGTATTTCTCCAGCTAATTGCCGTGCAGCTAGTATTTTAGTGTTCGAAGGTTTGTTCCCCTCAGAGTACCGTGCACTTGAGCAGTTGGCAAATTTTCGGGTTTACCGGTATTCAACCGTCTCGCACCTTGATTGGCTGAGAGTCGTTCGCTCCTCACCCAGTCAGGTTCAAGCCGTTTGAATAGGGGCAGCTGTTGCACCCCAAAATTTGACCAACATTTATTTACCCATCAAGTGTTCAAAGGTTGATACCTTTGTCAGAAAGCTCAAGAGATCCTCAGAGTAATTGGTTGAAACCAAAGTTGTGTGCTTCATAACTTGAGAGTTGTGGGAGCTCCTTAGATGATCCTGAGACTATGAGGATGAACTTGAAGCTTTGATAAAGCTTATGAGATGTCTTTAAAGCCATCATGAGGCCTAGAGAGGTCATTATACAAGAATTCAGAAGATTCAACCATGAATGGTAGAATTAGGGTTTGACTGGGTCAACCCAAGGTCAACTGGTGATTTGGAGAGGGTTGAGACCTAATCCAAGAGCCATGTGATCATGGAATGATGTATTGAGATACTATAAGGATGATTCCTAGACCAACTCATCATGATTGAGGAGTTTGAGAAGTTTCAAGCTAGGGTTTCTAAGGATTGACAGTGTAAAATCCCCTAGTTTGATCCCTATCTTCCAGGCAGTTTTAGCTCAAGATGTGATTGTCATATCATCTTCCCCACAACATGAATGTTGTAGAGATTGTTCTTAGCTTTAATTTGAGTGGTAGAAGTCCTTGATAGGATTTGCAGAGCTCAAGTTATGGTTTTGACAAATTACAGGTCATCTGAGGTATGTGAATCTGGGTCCTTGAAAGTCACCCAACTTGCAGACAACTTTTGCCCTAGTAGGATGATTCCTATGAATTCTTGGTCAACATGAATGTTGAAGAGCATCTTATTATATTTCTAGATAGTACTATAAGTCCTTGATAGGATTTGTAGAACTCAACTTATGGCTTTGACAAGCCAAGGGCATTTTGCTCATTTGGAAGTTATAGGTCATTTCAAGCACAAGGCCATATCTCCTACTTCCAAGCTTCAAATGGAAAAATCTTCAACATAAAACTTGATTAGAATGATGTTTTAAGGCTAGTAGGGTGGTCATGAGATGTTGAAAAGGCTCATATCAAAAAGTGATAAAAATGGCCTAAAAATGAGGCATAAGTTAATTCAAGTGAAGTTGAAAATCATAAATCCCAAGTTATAAGTCCAAACCATGTCATACAATAGGTCATTTTGACTCCAAATGACATTATAAGAACAATGGTTCAGCCACAATTTTGATTTGAGGCTTGCATCATAGGGCTACTTTGGAAAAGTCTTGCTTGCATAATAAGGTACCATACCAAAACAAGGAAAAGCTTAATAAACAAGGAAGAGATGCATGATAACTTGTCCAAAATATCATTTGGGGACAAATTCAAGTTGGTTACAAGGATCATAAGGCATTTGGCATGAGATATCATATCAGGAGAAATGAAAATGCAAATTACCATATCATGAAATCTTCAAGTTCTTACTAGATGATTCTAGGAGGTTCTAGACTTTTCTAAACCTCTCTATATATTGAATGCAACTTGCATTGGTGAAAGGTTGGTGTTAGTTGGTGTTGATTGTGGTAGAGAATAGTGATTGAAATCATAAAGCTTCATTTGCAAATCATATTCAAACTTCATATTCTTCTTCATTACCATTCCATTTTTCTACATAAATCTTCTCCATAAGCATTTCTGAGTGTGTTCATGCTAGAGTGAACCTCCATTGATGAAGGTTTGAAGGTATTCACATTGAATTTGCAAGAAGGCAAATTGCATTGGATCTTGAAGTACAAGTCCTCTACATCAAATCTTCTGCAAACAGAGGAAGATTCATCATTTAGGGAGCATTCTTGAGGAGTTTCAAGGCTTGAATCGAAGATTTTCACCACCTACCATTTCAAGAAGCAAGGTATGCAAAACCATTTCTACACCTCAATCTAGGCATGGCTAGGGTTAATTATTAGCATAGACTTGTTAGAGACAATTAGGGGAACAATTTTGATGAGTTTAAGAGCATTTGGAGATGTTTCATTAATGGACACGAATTCTTGATGGAGTAAGAATGAGTGGTATATTGAGTTTTGAGGCAAGATTTATGGCTGATATTAACTATGGTAACATAAGGATCATTTTTGTGTAAAGAATCATGAGTTTGGTTGAGGTTGAATATTGGTCAGATTTTGAGGTTAGCTTGGATTCGCGTTCGGGTTGCATGCTAGAGGCCGCGCTAATGGAAACCAACACCACAGTTGTATTCTATGTGGAAAATAGATCAAGTTTGGTTTTTGAACGAGTGAATTTGGTCCAGAAATGAGGGAGAACGAGTTGGTGTAAGTCTGTTGCATGGAATGTGTTAATGGAGTTCTTCAGAAACCCTAGCATCTCAAGGAAGAAGACGATATCATTGCCGTTGGATCACGTGACTGACCTTGACCAAAAAAGCCATCTAACGGCCCAGGTTTGAAGACGAAATTGGGAGGGATTTCAGCGCAATGAAACGCGGCGTTTCATTAAACGCCTTTCCTGGGCTTAGTCATTATTTGCTAACGCCACCCCCATTCAGGCCCAATATCATTTTACAACTATAATCCATTGCTATTTTCACCGCCAGTTTTCCATTTTTTAATGTTTTTTCATCTTTTTTCTGATTTCATCATTGGGCCCAGGCGTATCATTATTGGCACCTCCCAGTTAAGCCCAAATCATAATTCAAACTGGATATTATTTCTTTCTGCACCCATGTTCACATTTCCATTTTTATTTTCACTCCAAATTTTATTTTACTTTAAAAAATCAGAATAAATTGGAAAATCCATTTTTTTTCATGGGAGTTTTTTCTCCCTTTTCACATTTTTGTCAAGAAGAATATAAAATCATAAAATTGCCATTTTATTTCATTTTAGTATTTTTTTTGTATATTTTTCATTTTAATTGCTTTTTAATGCTTTTAAGTTGATACCTTAATTTGTAGAATTTAGTTAGGGTAGTTCCCTTTAGATTTTTAGGTCAATCTTTTTAGGGTAGTTAGATGTATGTTTTAGGTTCCCCCTGGATTAAATCCATATTTTTGTGATGATTTTTAGGATAGTTTTGATTAGATAATTCTAGGTAGTGTAGAATTAGGTTAAAACTTCAACATAGGTCCATAATAACTTTAGATTTTGGGATTTAGGGAAATTTAGACTATGGGACATATATGGGTATTAAGGGTAGGTATGTAGGATCCCTTAGAAATTATATTAGGATTTAATATAATAGTATGCTATTTTTAGTGGATTTTTGTATTGGGTTATTGTTTGTGTTGCCTTTAGGGCATGTTTGTTTTAGTTGCTTTGCTTTGGAGTTTTCCTTTGGTTTGAGGAGCTTGGTATCTCATTGTGGAGCATTGTGGAGCATAGTAGATTGATTGAAGATGCATTGAGGAGCTTGGGAGCTTGTTCTTCTTTTCTTTTTTGTTGTTTTAGGGTTAGGGATTAGGAAGAGTTTAGATGTAGATATTTTCTTTCTCAAACATGGATGGTATCATTCACCTCCATTCCTCCCTATGATTCAAAGTCCTTCCATGGCATACACCTCTCTCCTTTGGAGGGATAAGTGATATACCTAGGAAGTAGAACTTTTGAGGGAACCATTCCCTTGATGTTGAACCCTTATAGGTCACCTTTGGTGATCAAATAAGCAGTTCAACATCCCCCAGCTTATCCAGTAAGTGATTTTTCTCTGGTTTTGAATGTCTTGAGAGATGCAGAGCCTGAGCTTGAAGATGAAGACTTCATTGAAGAGTATTGAAGAGGATGAATCCCTGAGTAGTGCCATTCCAGCTGAAGCTTGAAGAGCATGAAGATCAAGTTGATACTTGAAGATCCCTAAAGATTAGGTGAAGCCTGAAGGTGGAGCTGATCAAGAAGTTGAAGCTTAAGGGAGAAGATGATTTGAAACTCATGTTGTAGGGTTGAAACCTGGAAAAGCAATTGATGATTGAAGTCTGAAGACTGAATTGCTGTTGGAGGAGCTGAAGCTTTCTTCTTTTTTCTTTTTTATATTGTTGTGTTTTGTTTGACTTGTTTGATGCATTAGAATAAGCTCATATCTAGAATAGGTAGAATCTAGGAGCATGTTTGCATTAGAGGTTGAGTTGCTCCCTCGGCTTGTATTGTTACTGCGTGGCTTTGCTTGCGGGTATTTGGTAGAGCCCAGCTCCCTTGCCCATGTGGTTTGTTTGCCTGATGGCATTTTATTTCATTTTATCTGTATGATTGCAGTTTACTGTTTATTGCTTGATAGCATGTTGTTTATATTTCAGTATGATTACTGTTATTTCATTCTGGCTTGAGGTTGAGATGAGCTTGTGGAGGCTGAAGCCCCACACACATTTCCTCCCTCACTTGCATTGCATGCATTTTACTGTAAAGCTGATGCTTTGTCTGTTTTGGTGTATCATTGACATGATCCCTTAGGACTCTCATTTCCTTTGATAAGGATTTGATGATAGACTTTTAGGTTGAAACCTATGCATGACAACTTCTAGGAGTTCCCTGTTCTAACCTCAACCATAGGATGAATCCATGGCATGACAACAGTAGGACTTAATAGTCTCCCTCCTAGTTGGGCCTGTTCTCTTCTCATCTCAAAGCAGTTTAAGATACAGTAATCATGAATGATTTCTTTCGTACGTTACGAGCCTTAAGCTATCTGAGAAAGGGTTGTGGGAGAGTTTCTTTTCCACAGTCTGGATGTTTAGTATGGTACCCTTTGGGTGACATGCGACGCATTCACTCTCATATCATAGTCTCTAGTGCGGTTGAAATCGTAAACACAATAAAAAACACTTCTTTCGTAAAGACAGGAAATAAACCTTAGTTTCCCGAACTAAGTGAGCTCTGATCTCTCATACCTGTTGAGAGTACGTAGGCACAAGATGGCGATGTCTTGGCGAGCAACCTTCCCCCATAATCCTTCGTAGGCCGAACTACGTTGACTCTGATTTCTCATTCTCTGATGAGAATACGTAGGCATAAAGTGCGACGCTTTGCCGAGTCATTTTTCTTTTCTTTTTTAGCCAGCCTTGATAGGTAGATAGAATAAAACCAACCCGTCCAAGTAAACACAACAAGCGAGGATCCCGTCGAGTACGACGGACGTGAGGGGTGCTAATACCTTCCCCTTGCGTAACCGACTCCCGAATCCAGGATTTGGTTGCGATGACCATTCCTTTCCCGTCTTTGTGTTAGGTTTACTCTGAGTGTTTCCTTTCCCTCCGTTGGGATAAATAACGCACGGTGGCGACTCTTCTGTTCAGCCGGCGCCGATTTTCGCAGTAGCGACACCACGAACTACGAATGCTCTGATTTTCCACTTCTTACAAGTGAAGATACGTAGGCACAAGGGCCCCAATCCTTGGCGAGCACCTTATCTTAAAACCATCCATTCCCCCTATAGGAGAAATCTTTAGAAGAAAACAAACAAGCATAGTTAACTTTACTCTCGAATCGATCAAGAGGTTCCCGTTGAGTACAACGGACGTAGAGGGTGCTAATACCTTCCCTCTGCGTAACCGACTCCCGAACCTAGAATATTGGTTGTGATGACCATGTTCTTATCTCCTTTAAGGTTTTATCGATATTTTCCTATTCCTGTCTTGGAATAAATAAAGTTCGGTGGCGACTCTGTTTTGAACAGTATTTTCCGCGGCCATCGCGAGGATCGTATTTTTCGAGGTACGACACAAGGGTACAACATGCCCTGGTACCAACTATAACACCCACACATAAGATATGTCTAGAATAATTCATATTATACATGGTTAAAAATTTGATACTGAAATATACATAAGTTCCTAGTGACACATTATACATATTACATGCCCAAAATACCAAAATACTAAATGTGGCATAAATATATACAAGATGTCCAAAACAACTAAGAACTAGATCATAACAATGATCTCAAAATAGAGCCTTCATAGCGGAAACAATGCCATCGCAAAATGCTAAGACAAGTAAGGACGTCAAACAACTTTGTCCTAACCCTTCACGGATCCTGAACCACCTGAAATATAATCAACAATATGGGGTAAGATAATAATTCCAGTGGGTTCCCTATATTATACATTCTCTTTGCTTTACAGGGTTCTAACCAATCCTAACTCAAGTCAAAGAGTGAAAGGATAAGATTTGAGCTCACAAATCACACACTATATGGAAACATGTTGCTTGAGTCCAACAACTCAAACTATTATTAGTCGGAAACCGCATCAAGGCATCTTTCCCTGGCCAACCCTACGTTTAGAGTTATCGACACGGGTCATAGATCCTTGTATTATAGATATCTTTCCTCGGCCAATCCATACAAGAGTTCTCGACACGGGTCACGGGTATCTAGCTCATAGGTAACTTTCCCCGACCAACCCACACAAGATTTCTTGACATGGGTCATGGATACCTACCTAATAAGTAACTTTCCTTGGCCAACCTACACAAGAGTTCTCGACACAGTTCATGGATACTTACTCATGAATAGTACGTATATTTTGGAGGAGTTCTCTTTATATAAGCCTCAACTCTTGGAACGACACATCTCAAGGGATTTCTTCCAACTACGTGATCATGCACACAAGCGTGATTGTATTCCACAATCACAAGGCCACATACGCCTTATTCTTAAAGTAACACAAAACCACACATATTCCATATAACGTCTCAAATCTCCACTAGACAATTACTTATCAAGGATGCACACGTAGGCATCAAATGCACAAGCATTGTCATCGAGTTATCTATCAACTCCTAGTTACATCCCTAGGTTATTCCATTGGATTGTGATAGGTTTTCCTCACTTTTCTTAATTCATTTTACTCATACAACTATCATTTAGTCAATCCACAAATACACATGCATAACACTCATCATAATCAATGTAAAAAATATATAGTAACCACAACGTGCATGTGAAACAACCAAGCAAGCATCGAAAGTAAAAGTGAAATAAACTGCTAGGCTGAAAAAAATATGGCAGTAGTAAAAGCCCACGGTGCTCGACGTACGAGCTCTAGGCGAGTATTCGCTGTCAGCTCACTTTTTCCTCGCAGTGCGAGCATGACAGACGGTCATGTTCTCCTATAGTTCACTAGAGCTCGCAGTGTAAACCCTGCGATTTGTGGAATCTGTCTAGCAAAATAGGACAATTTCAAGGGGTTTTCAAACCCCACTCTTACCCAAAGTCAATCCATCATTAATGTTAACATATTCACACATGAAATAGTATTTCAAACCATAATGCCACATCAATATCATGATAATAACATGAATCACATATTTTTCATGGAAATGAAACAAGAACACCATAACCTAACTTTTCTCATTCTATCGAAATACTCTAACCTTGAGTTTCTACCTAGAATCCAGCTCTAACACAAGATGAAGAAGTTGTTGATGATAAAGATGAGATAATTTGATGAAGAAATGACAAAGTTCCAAGCTTTTCTTCCTCTAGGGTTTCTTTCTCTTTTTTTCTCTTCTTTCTCCTCCTTCTCTCTAACTCTCTTACTACCTTTCTCTCTATGTTGCCCAAAATGAAAGAAAAAGAAAAGAAAATGATATAAGGAAAAATATCATTAAAGTTAGTAAGACTAACTTTGTTAAATGTCCAAAATTGAGGATACCCAAAATGTTTCTAATGTACCTATTAATAAAACCTCAGAGTCATATAATATTAATTAAATCAACTATGAGCTCATCAGTTATGCTAATTATCTCAACAGATAACTCTCAGAGCATACCAAAACCCAATTGATCTCAACTAATATTATTTAGAGCATTTTTATCAAATACGGGGTATTACACTAACTGTTTTACCAATGAATAAACTAATAGTTCTTAACTTCTGACTTCTTTACTTAACTGACTTGACATTTGATTCAAGGTTTCTAACAGATCAAACTTAACTATAATTAACCTCTAACTAACTACTTAATAGATACTAACAGAATCCATAACTCGTAACCAACTTACACTAAGAAATTTAACAGATTTAACATTGCCCTAACTTCTAATTGTGATTACCCGAGCTACCCAAAACGGTTACAGATTCATCACGCTATATAATCATTTAATCACTGTAATTTAACTGATTCAATCATCTAGCACAGAGAAATCCATCACTCTTTCTCAGACTTTCTCTCCATCTTCATCTTCCTCACCCTTACTGCACGCTCCAATCACCATAAATGTTAGAGCTTCAACATCTAAAGCTCTAAACAGTTGAGCATAAGCTTTTAAGCATCATCTTCTTACACTCTCACATGCAAACAACCTCATAAGAACAAGAACATCACAGCAACTACATATTAACGCTAAATACGTTTTGAAGAAGAAGATGAGGAAAGAATTGAAGAGTGAAGGAGTAGCGAGATTGAAGGTTACCTGTGTTAGAACACATATTGGTTCTTAATAATATCTCTATGTTTTGATGATAACTATTATGAAATTTTGTAATTAAGAATTATATACTCTAAAATTTGCTTGAGAGTTTTTACTGTAGATAGTAAAGGAATTAACACTCCAGAAGCAAATCAGAATTGAACATAAGAAATTTGCTAAACTCTGAAGCGTCAGATGCATCCATTAGAAGATCCTGAGTGTAGCCTCCAGAAGGATCTGAAGCAGAAGCTCCAAAAGAATCTGAAGCAAGTCAGAAGCATCTAAACCAAAGAAGAATTCTGTATGAAGAGTTTTCAAAGCATAGTTACTACAGAAGATTCTGAAAGTATTAAAGCTGCTAGTACTAAGGATCTGTCTCAAATATGCTCCGATCTTAAACACGCTAAAAGCACACCTGCTGCAGAAGACTCTGACTCAGCAAAACTCTGATCAACATCAGAAGGCTCTGATAAATTTAGACTCTGATGGAACTTGCTGAAAATTGAAGAAGAATTATTCAAAGATTATATCCGTTGGAATAATCCAAACGACTCTTTCCTTATTTATGCTAGACACAAGAACACAGACAAAAAGGATTTATCTGTGCTTTCTTCTTCTAGGAAAGGTCACTTGATGTGAAGACAAAAAGGCTCAGACCTTTTGGACACTCTTCTCAACGTGAAAGCTCACCTTGGATCAGCTGCCTATAAAAGCAAGTCTTCACCCATCTTCTTCACTTGACGTTTTATCTGAAAGAAATCAACATTCAAAGCTCTCATACTATTCATATTCTTTCTAAGAATTAACTTCTTTGTACTTAATTTTTGAGTGAAAATTCACAGTTGTGATAAAGCTTTTTAGAAGCAATTTAAATACTTGTATTTGTATTACATTTGATTGTAAACCTTAAGAAGATCCAGTGAGGATCAGTAGTTCTTGAGAAGACTTTGAACAGTTGCTCTTAGTGCTTACTATTGCAATCAGTTGATTAAATAGTGGATTAAGTCATTGATTGAGAAAGGCAAATCACTCTAGGAAGGATGGACTGGAGTAGTTGAGTTCAACGAACCAGGATAAAAATACTTGAGTTTTTATTTCTAAGTTTCAATCTTCATACTTATTCAACCCCCCCCCCCCTCTTCTAAGTATTTTCTCACCTTCAGTTGGCATCAGAGCTCCGGTTCTGTGTGTGCTACCACTTCACAGTGATAGTAAAGATCCAGTGAGAAAAACTTTGATATATATTTGGTTGTTACTATGGCTGATAATACAATGTCTAACACTAACAACAAATATGAAGAAAGGGACAGAATCGGCACCAAACCCCCTATGTTTGATGGGGAGAAATTTGATTATTGGAAAGATAGGATTGAAAGTTTTTTCCTTGGATATGATGCTGATTTATGGGATCTGGTCATTGATGGATATGTTCATCCCACTGATGGGAATGGCAAGAAAATAGACAGAAAATCTATGACAGATGCTCAGAAGAAGGAATTTAGAAATCACCACAAGGCCAGAACAATTTTGTTAAATGCAATATCTCACACTGAGTATGAAAAGATTACAAATAGAGAAATTGCATTTGACATGTTTGAGTCCTTAAAGATGACTCATGAGGGAAACTCTCAAGTCAAGGAAACAAAGGCTCTGGCTCTAATCCAGAAGTATGAAGCCTTCAAGATGGAAGACTCTGAATCTGTTGAAGCTATGTTCTCCAGATTTCAAATACTTACAGCTGGACTAAAGATTCTGGATAAAGGATACTCTACTGCTGATCATGTGAAAAAGATCATCAGAAGCTTACCTACCAGATGGAGACTGCGCTGAAAATGGCTAAAGATCTGAACAAGATCTCCTTGGAGGAACTAATTAGTTCACTAAGAAGTCATGAAATTGAACTTGAGGAAGATGAACCTCAAAAGAAAGGTAAATCTGTTGCTTTAAAATCTAATAAATCTGCTAAAGCATTGCAGGTAATAGAGGAAAGCTCTGAAGAATCCTCATCTGAAGATGAAGATGAACTATCCATGTTGTCCAGAAGAATAAACAAACTCTGGAAGCATAAAGGAAAGAAGTTCAGAAACTTCAGGAAGCCTGACCAAAGAAAAGAATCTTCTGGACACAGAAGATCTGGCAAAAAGGAGGTTGTCTGTTATGAATGTAAAGAACCTGGACATTACAAAAATGAATGTCCAAAGGTGCTGAAAGAAAAGCCTAAAAGAAAATTTGATAAGAAGAAAAAGGTTCTAATGGCCACCTGGGATGATTCAGATACATCTGAATCTGAATCTGAGTCAGAAGAGAAATGTGCCAATGTAGCTTTGATGGCAGACATAGAAGATCAAGAGGAAGGAACTTCAGGATCTGAATCTGACTCTGAATCTGACTCTGACGCTGAAGAGGTAATGGCTAAACTTACTAAAGAAGAACTTATCAAAGTGTTATCAGAAGTTCTGAAAAGCTATAACAATATTAAGCTCAAATACAAGAAGCGTCAAAGCAATCTTGTATCTGAGAATGATATTCTCAAATCAGAAGTAGCTGAGCTAAATGAAAAGAACTTAAAATTGAAAAATGATTCTGAATTAGCTCAACAAAACTCTGATTCAGAAACTGAATCTGAATGCAAAAATATTTTGGAAAAATATGATTATAGCTTTCAGAAGTTTCTTGCTAAAAGCATAGACAGAAGCAAAATGGCTTCTATGATCTATGGAGTTAGCAAAAATAACAGAAAAGGAATTGGATATGAATCCTCCTCTGGAAAGGATTTAAATCCAAAACCTGTTGATAAAATTATCATCAAGAAAACTCCTTTATATTCCCATTTTAAATTTGGTCACTTGAATGATATTGAACAAACACGCTCTGAAAAGAATATTCATGTGTTTAAATCTAAGGCTAGTCAGAATAAACCTTATGTTGAAAAACAGAAGTTTAGACAAACATTCAGAACAACTAACCCTAAAGGACCCAAGAAGATCTGGGTACCTAAGAGTAAAATAATTCCTGTTGCAGATGTTCTTAGCAGCAAGGTCAGGACGCCAATCATGGTACCTGGACTCTGGATGCTCACCGACACATGATAGGAGAAAGGTCTATGTTCCAAAGCCTGGAGCTTAGATCTGGAGGTGATGTGAAATTTGGAGGGAACCAGAAGGGCAAGATCATTGGATCTGGCACCATTGGAAATGGTAAACCTCCCTCTATTACTAATGTTTTACTTGTTGAAGGGTTAAAGCATAACTTATTGTCCATAAGTCAATTAAGTGACAATGGTTGTGACATTACCTTTAATCAAAAATGTTGTAAAGCTATTAGTCAAAAGGATGGCTCTATCCTATTTAGTGGTAAGAGGAAAAACAACATTTATAAAATAAATCTTTCAGAACTTAAGGTTCAGAATGTTAAATGCCTCTTGTCTATTAATGAAGAGCAATGGGTCTGGCACAGAAGATTGGGGCATATTAATATGAGACGTATATCTCAGATTAATAAACTTAATCTTGTCAGAGGACTGTCGCTACTCGAAAAAATGCATCGCGCAACGACGGGGAGGCGGAAAGAAAGGACAGAAGAGTCGCCACCGAACTTTATTTATCCCATGAGGGGAAAGGAAAATATCGAGAAAACCTTAGGAAAAGAAAGGATAAGATGGTCTCGCAACCAAGATTGGGTTCGGAAGCCGGTTATGCGAGGGGAAGGTATTAGCACCCCTCGCATCCATCGTACTCGATGGGAACCTTTTGTTTGTCGACGTGTGATTATATTTGCTAAAACATTATGCTATAAAGGTGTTCCAAAGGATAAAGAAAAGGGTATTAGAAACCAAGAAAGGAGGCAACAAGGAAGAACATAGAAAGAAAGGACTCGGTAGGACCTCGCGGTCCTAGGCCTACGTATTCTCAATAGATATGAGAAAGTCAGAGTCGACGTAGTTCGGGAAACTACGGGTGATAGGGGGGATTGTGCTCGCCAAGACATCGCCGTCTTGTGCCTACGTATTCTCAACATGCAAGAGAAATCAGAGCAGCCGTAGTTCGGCTAACTACGGGTGAAAGGTGAAAAAGGGAGCTCGCCAAGACATCGCCGTCTTGTGCCTACGTATTCTCATCTGGTATGAGAAATCAGAGCAGACGTAGTTCGTGCTAACAGTGTGTTGATGTTTTTTTTTATGGATGATGTTATCGTACGCATTCTAGCAGTTAGGTGTTTCGCTGCTCGCTCGTTGGAGACTTAGGCATTACCTGTTTGCGGTAGAACGGACGTAACATATCCCTTTTGAAAGATTGATTAGTTTTCGCCACGCGGGGCAAGAAGTCACGTTTGATTGATTGGATTGTTTTTTAGGGGGCGAGACAGGTTCTCGGATAGTAACCCCTACGGGTAGTACCCAATTTGTTATCTCAAAATTTTTGTTATAAAAAGGTGTGGCGAACATAGAGTCTTCGTATTGAAAGACGAGTATCAAGACCACACACACTACAGTGAGCATCCTGATACTCGGAGAAGAAGAGGTCTACACCCAATCTTCTCTCTTTAATTCAATGCAAGGAGAGCTTTGTTCTCTTATTAAGTGTTTTGGGTTTTGAATGGTAAGTGCTTTGCGACAGAGAACCCTACGGTAAATGTCAGCACTCGGGATAGGAGAAGGCCTACGCCTAACCACTCCACGACCATTCAAGTTTTTTGTTGTGAAAAGATTTGAAAATGCACTCGGTGCGGGACCGAGGTTTTAGGTGACAAGGGTCGCGGGATAAAATTGTGAAAGTGAGATGGTGGATAAAGGCGTGTCTTCGTATCGAAATACGAGTGTCGAGACCACCCTCACTACAGTGGGTATCCCAACGCTCGGAGAGGAAGAAAGTCTACACTTAATCCCCTCTTTTAATTCGATACAAAGAGAAATCAATTTATTACGGTTTGAAAATGGACTCGGTACGAGACCGAGGTTTTAGGAGGAAAAGTTTTAGAAGCGTCTTCGTATTGAATGACGAGCGTCGAAACCACCCTCACTACAGTGGGTATCCCAAAACTCGGAGAGGAAGAAAGTCTACACTTAATCCCCTCGTTTTAGTTCAATACAAAGATGATTTGATTTTGAAAATTGTTTGACAAAGTTTTGAAATCGAGTCGGGACAAGTAATGAAGAGAGAAAAGAGGTGGTCTCAGATCCAACATTACTTATCAATAATTTGACTGGTAATGAATTACGGAGGTCTCGTCATCGACCAAAACGGATGAAAATGGGACAAAATGCCCAATAAAAAATGCAAAATGAAATTCAACTCTAAAAAATAAAATACTATTGAAGTTCTAAATAAAAAACATTATAAACTTCTAAGAAAAAACTTATACAATAATTACAAAATAAAAAAAACTTATAAATTTCTAAAAGAAGAATTAATAAAACCATTAAGAAAATATAATAAAAAAATATAATATATATTATAGTAATTACATAATATATAAAAAAAAGTTTAAGAAAAAGAAAGAAGAAAAAAAAAGAAGAGGGTGCAGCGGGAGCACATATGGGGTGTGAAGAAGAAAACGTGGGCTTCCAGCATGCCTTCATCAGCCCAAAATGACAAATGATCCATAGGTTTATGTTAAAACAAAAGGAGGAAAAAACAAAAAATCATCCTTCAACTCCAATCTTAACCGTAAACACAATCAACAAGGGAGTATTCCCAGATCCGTACATCAACATCGTGTAGATCCAGAAGAAATCCGAAATGAACGAAAAAGAAATCGTATTTTCAAACTTCTCGTAAAATCGAATCACTCTCTTCTCTCTTTACGGATCAACCTCGGCTCGTGTAAGTTTGATTTCATTCCTCTTTTCCTCTCGATTAATTTCTATTTCCCTTCATCTCAAATTTCCTTTTGTTTCCGATTTCAGTTTTTGTGTTACTGAAACGATGGAGGGTGTTTTGGTGATTAAAAGGTTGGTGAGGATCCGAGTTGTTGAAAAATGATAAAGAATGGTGAAGGAGGAATTTCTGGGTAAATTATGGTCGGGAGTGATTTGGAAATGGGTTTGGGCGTTTGGAGTTTTGAAGGTGACGCAAGATTGTTGGGTTTGGTCTGGGTTTGTTCATGAAGAATGGAGAAGATGGATGAACGATTTGGGTTATAGGTGGATGATGCGTTTCTGCGGTCGTTGCTTGTTCGGAGAAGATGCAGTTGGTTTTGAAGTTGATTCACGGTGAGTTTCGGAAGGAAGATGGTGGAGGAGATGGTTTTGGAGTTGACTGAAGTTTATCGATGGTGGTTTCGAAATCTGGGTTGCGAAATCATGAGTTTTGAAGATTTGGGAAATGGAGGACGTGTTTGACGGTGAAGAGTGAGATGGAGATGACGGTGAGTTACGAAGTTTACGGTTGGAATGATGAAGATGATTTTCGTGAGGATGAGGGTGAGTTGTACGCACAGGCGGCTCCCAACGTTGGGAGGTTTAGGGTTTGGAGGCTGCCCTTCAGATTAGGGTTGTCTGTGGTGGAAGATGAATAGTGGCACACCCTATATAGGGCTGCCACGTGGCATTAAACTTTTTAATAAAAATTGAAAAAAATAAAATAAAGAAACTTTTTCATAAAAATTAAATTAAATAAAATAAAATAAATAAAGAAACCTTTTCATAAAAATTAAATAAAATAAAATAAATAAAAAAAACACAAAAATGGCTGAATTAAATTAAATAAAATAAAATAAATAAAAAAAACACAAAAATGACTGAATTAAATTAAATAAAATAAAATAAATAAAAAAAGATGAATAGTGGCACACCCTATATAGGGCTGCCACGTGGCATTAAACTTTTTAATAAAAATTGAAAAAAATAAAATAAAGAAACTTTTTCATAAAAATTAAATTAAATAAAATAAAATAAATAAAGAAACCTTTTCATAAAAATTAAATAAAATAAAATAAATAAAAAAAACACAAAAATGGCTGAATTAAATTAAATAAAATAAAATAAATAAAAAAAACACAAAAATGACTGAATTAAATTAAATAAAATAAAATAAATAAAAAAAACACAAAAATGGCTAATAACAATAAAATAAAGAAACATTTTCATAAAAAATAATAATAACAAAAATGCTGGGGATGGGATTCGAACCCCACCCCTCAGGCAAAACACACACACGCCTTACCACTGTGGCAGATATATATATTCGTTAATGAAATCACATAAATAACTATATGTACAAAACAAAAATAATAAAACGAAACAAAACAGAAAAACGCTGCAGATGGGATTCAAACCCCATACCTCCAGTATAATATAAGCTAGTCCATCCACTAGGACAACTATATTTTCATATTCACAAAGAAAAATATATTATATGAACATTAAAAAAAAATTAAAATTAAATAATAAAAACTATTTTAAACTAATTAATAAATAAACAATAATAATAACTAATATATATTCTATACTAAAACTAATTCTAATGTAATAAATAATAAAATGATAATAACTTTTAAAAAAAAGAAAAATTCTAACAAAAACTATTAAATAAAATTAATTACAAATAAATCCTAATATTAACAAAAATCTATTTAATACATAAATCTAAACAAAACTATTTAAAAAAAATACTAAAATAAAATAAAATAATTTCTATATGAAAATAAAAATCTATTCAAAACTATTTAATATTCTAAAATATCTCTAACAAATACTAATTTAATTTTAAAATCCTAAAATATCTCTAACATTAAATTAAATCTAATTAATTCTAATATTAAAATAATTCTAAAACAAATTAAATCTATGCTATAAAAATAATCTATTTCTATTCTAAATAAATAAAAACTATTTCTAATAAAAATTCTAACTAAATTAAAAAAAACTATTTAAAAACTATTAAAATAAAATCTATTCTAAAGAAAGAAAGAAATAACTATTCTAAATAATTAAATAAAGCAAAAATAAATAAATAAATGCAAAATGCAATGGAAAAACGGGCGAGCACCGAAATGTGCCGATATTATCAACATGGATTGAATTATCAAGAGGAGAGCGACTTTCGCTCGATTTTGACACTGAGCTTTTCGTTTGAATTAATTTGATTCGTCTGAAACGCGAGCAAAGCGGCTAAAATCCTGACAAATTCAATCCGGCTGATAATACGGGCAAAATGCGAAAATGATATGCAGATAAAAAACGAAGCAAAAGCCAGTCAAATCTAGAAAACGGGTGGGCAAATTTTAGGGTGCAACAGTTGCCCCTATTCAATCGACTTGGACCAGAAGGGATGAATAGCGATCGCTTTCAGACATTCAAGGTAGAAGGTGATTGAATATAAAAAGAACCCGGAATTTTGCCAACCGCAAAAAGAAACCTCTGACATCGCCGTCAATCATCAATATCTAGTAAAAGCACCTGACTTCGTTGTCAAACTCCATATAAAATTGGTGAAACACTTGACCTCGCCGTCAGTCCTCAAAATTGTCGGACTTCGCCGTCAACTCCCTACATGATCTGACTTTGTTGTCAAAATTCCACATATAATTGGTGACACACCTGACCTCGCCGTCAGTCCTCAAAATTATCTGACTTCGCCATCAATTCCCAACATCGTCTAATGATAGACGAGAGGAAAATCATATCCAAATATCGCATCGTCTAATGATAGACGATAGGAAAATCGCATCCAAATCTCGCATCGTCTAATGATAGACGAGAGGAATCACCACGCTCACATCGTCTGAGGGTGAACAAGAACAAATCCAATACTCACATCGTCTAATGATAGACGGAAAGACACCATTACTCATATCGTCTAATGATAGACGGAAAGACACCAATACTCACATCGTCTAATGATAGACGGAAAGACACCATCCCGAAGGTTCACATTGTCTAAAGATAGACAGAGAGAAAAAATATCCACGTCAATGAACTTCAAAACCACCCATCAAATTTCAGAATCCTTTCGTCCATAGGAGTTGATGGAAAGATATCTTCAAAGGGGCCACACCTTCAATAAGAACTGACAGGAAGAAAACCACCTTCAAAGAGCCATGTCGCCAATAAGAATAGACAACTAGGGAAACCGACCATTCTTCAAAGAGCCTCGACGTTAATAAGAATCGACGGTCAGGAGAAAAACCCTCTTGAAATGTCACCTCAACCAATAAACAGTCAGAAAGCCAATATCTGAAAGATCGCCTTGAGACCTCGCATCGTCTAAAGATAGACGGAGAGAAAACCATATCCAAACTCACGACGTCTAAAGATAGACGGAGAAGACCATACCGTAGTCCAGATCAACATGCACTTGATCTTATCACATCGTCTAAAGATAGACGGAAGAAACGTGTCCAAATCTCACATCGGCTAAAGATAGACGGAAAGAAAACCAAACTCACGACGTCTAATGATAGACGGAGAAAAAAACCTTTCCGAAGGCCAGATCAACATGCACTTGATCTTATCACCTTGTCTAAAGATAGACAGGAAGAAAATTTGTCCGAAGAACCGCATCGTCTAAAGATAGACGGAAAGAAAACTAAACTCACGACGTCTAATGATAGACGGAGAAAAAACTTTTCGAAGGCCAGATCAACATGCACTTGATCTTATCACATTGTCTAAAGATAGACAGGAAGAAGACTTGTCCGAAGAACCACATCGTCTAAAGATAGACGGAAAGAAAACCAAACTCACGACGTCTAATGATAGACGGAGTAAATACTTGCTAGGGAAACACATCGTCAATAGGAACTGACGGAAAGAAAAACTGCTCGGGAATGTCATCATCAGAAGATTGATGGACAAAATCATAACCGTCATATGATCTGAAATTCGAGTAAACCGACAAGTTTTCTGAACAAAGCTGCTGGATAAATGCCCCTGAACTGATTATAGAATGATTCACGTTGCCACAGAAGGCTAGCAAAAATTGGCTTATGCTTCGCATGCACATGCACATGTTTGAGAATGGCGCAATGCTCCATATGAAATGGAAATGCTACGCGTTTGAGGATGAAATGCAAAGATGATGCAAATATGATAACCATATGCAAAAAATGCAGATGCAGGCTCGGGCTGCTGGGGAAAGCTGGATGTGAAAGAACCAATCCAACAAAATAAATGTTGAAGAGGTGAAGCCAATTCCGTTGGGAATAACCGGGTGCACCAAGTATGATTGGACTTTCCTGGGGATAGCTTGCACGTGCCAATGATGATTGGGCTTTTGCTGGAGAAGACAGGTGAAGAGTTACGACTTCCCGACATTCACCTTGAACTTGAAGATTGACTGCACCTGCTTGAATAGCTCTGAGTAGCTCTGAAGATATGGAGAGGAAAAATTCCTTTATTTCTGATTTTGCCCCAGCCTGTGGGATCTCTGTGGGGATATTCCTTGAAAGGAAATCATAAATCTTTGTACCCTGATGGTTTGATAGGAACTGCCTCAGCATCATGAACCTTAGAGAGGTGCTTCCGATTAATTGCCTTCTGGATAAGGATAACTTATGCGCCCTTGGGGTGACTTGCCCCAGCCTTGAAGTGATTTGCCCCTGATTGGCCGATTTGTAGAGAAGTGCCCCTGGCTGACTTCGAGAGATTTATCGAATCTCGACCTGATTGCCCCAGATTAACTGATCTTCGGATGGCTGACTCCTTTGATGATCATTTGATATGCCTTGCCCCTGCTCAACAGAGTACTCAGGTGTTCTGCATCTTACCAATCAAACTTTCCACTGTAGGAAATTTCCTTCTGTCAAGTACTTACTCGCACGTAAAACAAATTGTTTTGCAAATGATAATATCAATGCAATGCATATGACAGTTTTGAAATCCAAGTCTGTTCACTAGAAAAAAGTTGTGACATATAGTGAACGAATCACTTATCAGAATGTCAATATCAATACCCATAGGGTAAGAAAAATCCTTTTTAGGAGTCAGTTTCAACGCGATCTTTACCGAAGTATGCTTTCGAAACAACCGGGCTTCAATTAGGACTTTTGAAGGTTGTAACTTGGTCAGGTTCACGGTTTGAAAGAAAGGATATGAGGCTCAAAGTTCTGTTTAACCCACCCACTCTCCTTGATGTTCTTCAATCCTATATTCAGCTAATTCGACACAAGCACTCACCTCTCAAAGGTTAAACGACATGAATGATGGTTCAGGAAACCACAAGTTTCAGGAGAGACAGCCACTCGCTTTTCGTCTTTGGTGCCTGGAGTCACACGACTTGTTCTTCGTCATTTTTTTTTCATTTCCCTATTTTTGCCTGGACTGACTCTTTTGAGTACATCTTCTGATTTCAAAGTCCAGCGGGATGCCCTAATTTTTGCCTAAGTCGTTTGTTTTCAAGATTCGACTTAGCGGGCTTTTTTCTTTTCTTTTGATTCTCTTTTGAATAAATCGTGTGACACCGGCTGGTCTGACTTGTTGAAAGGATTGTAACTGTCTCACTTCTCGGCTTTTTAGGTACGACCTCTATGGGTGTGATTGATCCTCGAACGGGGAACACTCCTTCTGCAATTTGGATGCTCGGTCAAATTAACTGACATCTACCCTGCCCTAGGTTAAGATTGAGGGTTTTTCGTTTTCAGAAAGAAACTCCTACTACTAGGCTCAAAGGGGTTGACAAGGGATTAACATCCTTATATCTCCGGTGTTTAGGAATTTGAAACAATGCCTGTACATCATCAGCAGAGATTTTATTCAAAAGCATACATTCGGAAGCTTGCGTCTTTAAACTTCGTCATCCTCCCTCGGACTCCGCTAAAACAAGCGTTTGACATCAATAAAAAGCATTGAGTGAACACGAATGAATCTAATCAAAACACGCATATTCATTTCATTATCATTATCAATTGAAAACAAACAAGTTCTACAGATAAGATTTGCAAATAAGTTCGCACTTTAACAGAAAAGAAAATACAAATGCAAAGAAATATCATAAAAAGATTGCCAGCTTTATGGAACTGGGCTTTCAGGTCTTGACTTGCTGCTGAACCAGCCATCTTTAGAATTGCTCATCGAAATCCGTCTGATACTCTTCTGAACATATGCTCTCGGTGAATCCCTCCATGACATTAGCTGCCGAACCCATATGACTTGACGAAGGAAGATCGTTGATCTGAATACCCTGAGGCGTGATTGAAAACCTGTTGGAGTCCAGCAGAGTCTGAACCTGGCTTCTAAGCACCTTACAATCTTCAGTTGAATGCCCCTGTGTCCCAACATGGTACTCACAGCGGGCGTTGACATCAGAATCTGAAGGATGTGGAGAAGTCTCTGGATCAGTTTTCTTCGGCACTATCAAACCACCTCTGATCAAGTCTGGCAATATCTGACTGTACGACAACGGCAACTGAGTGAAATGTCTCTCTGGCTTCCTCGGTCTTCGTCGGGCGTGCTGACGCTGCTGACGACGGTATGAATGTTGACTTTGTAGGGAAGCAGATATCTGATACGCAGACCTAACAGGTTGCTGACTCTGAATACTTGAAACGTCTGAAAACTGAATCTGAGGTAATGGAGATTCGGGGATATCATTACTTTCTTTTTCCCATTCCTCTTTAGAGCTGACAACTGATTCACTTTCATAAACTGAGGTATCTGAGATGTCTCGAATCTTTCCACTCTTGATTCCGCTCTCAATACGTTCTCCTGCTTTTACCAAGTCAGAAAAGTTCACTACCTTACTACCAATCATTCTATCATAGTATGGACCTCGTAGGGTATCCACAAACAGGTCACCCAATTCTCTGTCCAAAAGCGGTGGTTGAACACGAGCAGCTAACTCTCTCCATCTCTGCATGTACGCTCTAAAAGATTCATTGTCCGCCTGAGATAGTTCTTGCAACTGAATGCGACTCGGAGTCATGTCGAGATTGTAATTGTACTGCTTCACAAAGGCATTGGCTAAATCTGACCATGATTTGATGCAACTACTTTCCAACTGCATATACCAACTCAACGATGCCCCACTCAGACTTTCCTGGAAACAGTGAATCATAAGCTTGTTATTATGGACATGCGAGGTCATTCTTCTGCAATACATCACCAAATGCTGCTTCGGACAACTATCCCCTTTGTACTTCTCAAAATTGGGCGCCTTAAACTTCGGAGGCATCACAAGACCTGGCACCAAACACATGCTCGAAGCATTCAAATTAAGAGTATCTTGACTCATCAGGGCGTCAAGCTTTTCATCCAACAGACGATATCTTCTCATAAACTCAACAGTCTGTGGGTCCTTAGGAGTGATCTTCGGAACAACCCTTTGGGAATCTGGCACAGAGAAGGTGAAGTTCTGATAGTCCGAGTCATGGAGAGAAGATGAATCTCTATCTCTAACAATAGTATGCTCTTGATCTTCGACAGGAATCTGCACATGCTGAGCTTGAGCAACATTATTCACTGGAGTCCTCTGAACATTGGTCTCTCCTCTTGTCATAGCTGACATGGCCTCCATGAGTTGATCCAACTGATTCTTCATCATCTCAAACTCTGCCCTCGTAACAACCAAATTCTGCTCCTCTGAGTCCATGATCCTTCCAGAAGCTAACTCAAATCCAATGTGAATGTTGAGAAATCAACTGCGGGTTGGACAAAAGACTGGTAAGCTTTCTGTTCCAGCTGAGGATGGATATGCAAAAATGAGATGCAAATGAAATGCAATGCAAAATGCTAATGCAACACACAAAGGATCAAAGTCACAAATCCTGCAACACAACACAACGAGATATCTCTCACCTCGGGTGGGCAATCTATTGGTTTATAAGAGGGTATTCCAAAGGCTTTTAAACAAAGTCCCATGCACTAACCCTCAAAAGTTTTCCATCAGAACGACTACTCGTAAGACGGTAATCCCTTCAAAGGATGAACACAGAGTTATGTTTTAGGAACCTTCGGAATAAGGTTCTACAAAAGGTCCTCAGAGTCACGGACTCCCAAGTTGGAAATGAGAACGCCATTACGACTACACGTAAGACGTAGTCATCCCAAAGGGGTCTCATCTGAGTGGTGGAATTCAATCCAACTCAACGAGTCCTAAGTCTCGCAAATCAGAGAGAAACCACCTCCTAATCTTAGTGTATACTCGAAAGCTCGGGTAGAAAGCTTTATTCTCACAAACCAATCCCAAATAAACCCAACAGTTAGAGAATAAAGCATAAATAAATAAAACAACTAAAAACACAAACACGACAAACAAAATAGGCTTGGCTCGCTAGGGGTCCCCAGCAGAGTCGCCAGCTGTCGCTACTCGAAAAAATGCATCGCGCAACGACGGGGAGGCGGAAAGAAAGGACAGAAGAGTCGCCACCGAACTTTATTTATCCCATGAGGGGAAAGGAAAATATCGAGAAAACCTTAGGAAAAGAAAGGATAAGATGGTCTCGCAACCAAGATTGGGTTCGGAAGCCGGTTATGCGAGGGGAAGGTATTAGCACCCCTCGCATCCATCGTACTCGATGGGAACCTTTTGTTTGTCGACGTGTGATTATATTTGCTAAAACATTATGCTATAAAGGTGTTCCAAAGGATAAAGAAAAGGGTATTAGAAACCAAGAAAGGAGGCAACAAGGAAGAACATAGAAAGAAAGGACTCGGTAGGACCTCGCGGTCCTAGGCCTACGTATTCTCAATAGATATGAGAAAGTCAAAGTCGACGTAGTTCGGGAAACTACGGGTGATAGGGGGGATTGTGCTCGCCAAGACATCGCCGTCTTGTGCCTACGTATTCTCAACATGCAAGAGAAATCAGAGCAGCCGTAGTTCGGCTAACTACGGGTGAAAGGTGAAAAAGGGAGCTCGCCAAGACATCGCCGTCTTGTGCCTACGTATTCTCATCTGGTATGAGAAATCAGAGCAGGCGTAGTTCGTGCTAACAGTGTGTTGATGTTTTTTTTTATGGATGATGTTATCGTACGCATTCTAGCAGTTAGGTGTTTCGCTGCTCGCTCGTTGGAGACTTAGGCATTACCTGTTTGCGGTAGAACGGACGTAACATATCCCTTTTGAAAGATTGATTAGTTTTCGCCACGCGGGGCAAGAAGTCACGTTTGATTGATTGGATTGTTTTTTAGGGGGCGAGACAGGTTCTCGGATAGTAACCCCTACGGGTAGTACCCAATTTGTTATCTCAAAATTTTTGTTATAAAAAGGTGTGGCGAACATAGAGTCTTCGTATTGAAAGACGAGTATCAAGACCACACACACTACAGTGAGCATCCTGATACTCGGAGAAGAAGAGGTCTACACCCAATCTTCTCTCTTTAATTCAATGCAAGGAGAGCTTTGTTCTCTTATTAAGTGTTTTGGGTTTTGAATGGTAAGTGCTTTGCGACAGAGAACCCTACGGTAAATGTCAGCACTCGGGATAGGAGAAGGCCTACGCCTAACCACTCCACGACCATTCAAGTTTTTTGTTGTGAAAAGATTTGAAAATGCACTCGGTGCGGGACCGAGGTTTTAGGTGACAAGGGTCGCGGGATAAAATTGTGAAAGTGAGATGGTGGATAAAGGCGTGTCTTCGTATCGAAATACGAGTGTCGAGACCACCCTCACTACAGTGGGTATCCCAACGCTCGGAGAGGAAGAAAGTCTACACTTAATCCCCTCTTTTAATTCGATACAAAGAGAAATCAATTTATTACGGTTTGAAAATGGACTCGGTACGAGACCGAGGTTTTAGGAGGAAAAGTTTTAGAAGCGTCTTCGTATTGAATGACGAGCGTCGAAACCACCCTCACTACAGTGGGTATCCCAAAACTCGGAGAGGAAGAAAGTCTACACTTAATCCCCTCGTTTTAGTTCAATACAAAGATGATTTGATTTTGAAAATTGTTTGACAAAGTTTTGAAATCGAGTCGGGACAAGTAATGAAGAGAGAAAAGAGGTGGTCTCAGATCCAACATTACTTATCAATAATTTGACTGGTAATGAATTACGGAGGTCTCGTCATCGACCAAAACGGATGAAAATGGGACAAAATGCCCAATAAAAAATGCAAAATGAAATTCAACTCTAAAAAATAAAATACTATTGAAGTTCTAAATAAAAAACATTATAAACTTCTAAGAAAAAACTTATACAATAATTACAAAATAAAAAAAACTTATAAATTTCTAAAAGAAGAATTAATAAAACCATTAAGAAAATATAATAAAAAAATATAATATATATTATAGTAATTACATAATATATAAAAAAAAGTTTAAGAAAAAGAAAGAAGAAAAAAAAAGAAGAGGGTGCAGCGGGAGCACATATGGGGTGTGAAGAAGAAAACGTGGGCTTCCAGCATGCCTTCATCAGCCCAAAATGACAAATGATCCATAGGTTTATGTTAAAACAAAAGGAGGAAAAAACAAAAAATCATCCTTCAACTCCAATCTTAACCGTAAACACAATCAACAAGGGAGTATTCCCAGATCCGTACATCAACATCGTGTAGATCCAGAAGAAATCCGAAATGAACGAAAAAGAAATCGTATTTTCAAACTTCTCGTAAAATCGAATCACTCTCTTCTCTCTTTACGGATCAACCTCGGCTCGTGTAAGTTTGATTTCATTCCTCTTTTCCTCTCGATTAATTTCTATTTCCCTTCATCTCAAATTTCCTTTTGTTTCCGATTTCAGTTTTTGTGTTACTGAAACGATGGAGGGTGTTTTGGTGATTAAAAGGTTGGTGAGGATCCGAGTTGTTGAAAAATGATAAAGAATGGTGAAGGAGGAATTTCTGGGTAAATTATGGTCGGGAGTGATTTGGAAATGGGTTTGGGCGTTTGGAGTTTTGAAGGTGACGCAAGATTGTTGGGTTTGGTCTGGGTTTGTTCATGAAGAATGGAGAAGATGGATGAACGATTTGGGTTATAGGTGGATGATGCGTTTCTGCGGTCGTTGCTTGTTCGGAGAAGATGCAGTTGGTTTTGAAGTTGATTCACGGTGAGTTTCGGAAGGAAGATGGTGGAGGAGATGGTTTTGGAGTTGACTGAAGTTTATCGATGGTGGTTTCGAAATCTGGGTTGCGAAATCATGAGTTTTGAAGATTTGGGAAATGGAGGACGTGTTTGACGGTGAAGAGTGAGATGGAGATGACGGTGAGTTACGAAGTTTACGGTTGGAATGATGAAGATGATTTTCGTGAGGATGAGGGTGAGTTGTACGCACAGGCGGCTCCCAACGTTGGGAGGTTTAGGGTTTGGAGGCTGCCCTTCAGATTAGGGTTGTCTGTGGTGGAAGATGAATAGTGGCACACCCTATATAGGGCTGCCACGTGGCATTAAACTTTTTAATAAAAATTGAAAAAAATAAAATAAAGAAACTTTTTCATAAAAATTAAATTAAATAAAATAAAATAAATAAAGAAACCTTTTCATAAAAATTAAATAAAATAAAATAAATAAAAAAAACACAAAAATGGCTGAATTAAATTAAATAAAATAAAATAAATAAAAAAAACACAAAAATGACTGAATTAAATTAAATAAAATAAAATAAATAAAAAAAGATGAATAGTGGCACACCCTATATAGGGCTGCCACGTGGCATTAAACTTTTTAATAAAAATTGAAAAAAATAAAATAAAGAAACTTTTTCATAAAAATTAAATTAAATAAAATAAAATAAATAAAGAAACCTTTTCATAAAAATTAAATAAAATAAAATAAATAAAAAAAACACAAAAATGGCTGAATTAAATTAAATAAAATAAAATAAATAAAAAAAACACAAAAATGACTGAATTAAATAAAATAAAATAAAATAAATAAAAAAAACACAAAAATGGCTAATAACAATAAAATAAAGAAACATTTTCATAAAAAATAATAATAACAAAAATGCTGGGGATGGGATTCGAACCCCACCCCTCAGGCAAAACACACACACGCCTTACCACTGTGGCAGATATATATATTCGTTAATGAAATCACATAAATAACTATATGTACAAAACAAAAATAATAAAACGAAACAAAACAGAAAAACGCTGCAGATGGGATTCGAACCCCATACCTCCAGTATAATATAAGCTAGTCCATCCACTAGGACAACTATATTTTCATATTCACAAAGAAAAATATATTATATGAACATTAAAAAAAAATTAAAATTAAATAATAAAAACTATTTTAAACTAATTAATAAATAAACAATAATAATAACTAATATATATTCTATACTAAAACTAATTCTAATGTAATAAATAATAAAATGATAATAACTTTTAAAAAAAAGAAAAATTCTAACAAAAACTATTAAATAAAATTAATTACAAATAAATCCTAATATTAACAAAAATCTATTTAATACATAAATCTAAACAAAACTATTTAAAAAAAATACTAAAATAAAATAAAATAATTTCTATATGAAAATAAAAATCTATTCAAAACTATTTAATATTCTAAAATATCTCTAACAAATACTAATTTAATTTTAAAATCCTAAAATATCTCTAACATTAAATTAAATCTAATTAATTCTAATATTAAAATAATTCTAAAACAAATTAAATCTATGCTATAAAAATAATCTATTTCTATTCTAAATAAATAAAAACTATTTCTAATAAAAATTCTAACTAAATTAAAAAAAACTATTTAAAAACTATTAAAATAAAATCTATTCTAAAGAAAGAAAGAAATAACTATTCTAAATAATTAAATAAAGCAAAAATAAATAAATAAATGCAAAATGCAATGGAAAAACGGGCGAGCACCGAAATGTGCCGATATTATCAACATGGATTGAATTATCAAGAGGAGAGCGACTTTCGCTCGATTTTGACACTGAGCTTTTCGTTTGAATTAATTTGATTCGTCTGAAACGCGAGCAAAGCGGCTAAAATCCTGACAAATTCAATCCGGCTGATAATACGGGCAAAATGCGAAAATGATATGCAGATAAAAAACGAAGCAAAAGCCAGTCAAATCTAGAAAACGGGTGGGCAAATTTTAGGGTGCAACAAGGACTTCCTAATCTGAAGTTCACCTCAGATGCTCTTTGTGAAGCATGCCAAAAAGGGAAGTTTTCAAAATCATCTTTTAAATCAAAAAATGTTGTTTCTACTTCCAGACCACTAGAATTACTTCATATTGATCTGTTTGGACCAGTGAAAACTGCATCCATCAGAGGCAAGAAGTATGGATTAGTCATTGTTGATGACTATAGTAGATGGACATGGGTAAAGTTCTTAAAACACAAGGATGAGTCACATTCTGTGTTCTTTGATTTCTGCAAGCAAGTCCAAAATAAAAAAGATTTCAAAATTATAAAAGTCAGAAGTGATCATGGTGGTGAAAATGGCATTGCTCATGATTTTTCCTGTCCTAGAACTCCACAACAAAATGGGGTTGTAGAGAGGAAAAACAGAACTCTGCAAGAAATGGCCAGAACCATGATCAATGAGACTAATCTGGCAAAACACTTTTGGGCAGAAGCAATCAACACAGCCTGTTACATTCAGAACAGAGTGTCTGTAAGACCTCTTCTGGAGAAGACTCCATATGAACTGTGGAAGAACAGAAAGCCCAACATTTCATATTTTCATCCTTTTGGATGTATTTGTTATGTGTTAAATACTAAAGAAAATCTGAACAAGTTTGATTCCAAAGCACAAAAGTGTTTCATGCTTGGATATTCTGAACGCTTTAAAGGTTACAGAGTATACAACACTGAGACACAGATTGTGGAAGAATCTATTCATGTTAGATTTGGTGATAAGCTTGGCAATAAAAAGCCAAAGCAGTCTGAAAACTCTGCAGATAGAGAAGTAGTCTTCACAGACTCTAAAGTCCCAGAGGCATACAAAGCTCAAGTGAAGGAACCAGAAGCAACGCTAGATGCTATTCCTTTAACTTCTCAGATGAACAATTTAAACATTTCTGAAGAATCAACTGTTAGAGGATCATCATCCAGAATTAAAGCTTCTCATCTAGAGAATGTTATTATTGGAAAGAAGGATGATCCTATCAGAATAAGATCCTTTCTAAGATCATCTGAAGCATCATTATTTGGACTGGTGTCAATAATTGAACCAACTTCTGTAGATGAAGCTCTGCAAGACAATGATTGGATTATTGCCATGCAAGAAGAGTTAAATCAATTCACCAGAAATGATGTGTGGGATTTAGTTCAAAGACCAAAAGGATTCAATATAATTGGAACAAAATGGGTCTTCAGAAATAAGCTAAATGAGAAAGGAGAAGTTGAAAGAAATAAAGCAAGGCTTGTTGCTCAAGGGTACAATCAACAAGAAGGTATTGATTATACTGAAACTTATGCTCCAGTGGCAAGGTTAGAATCTATACGCCTTCTTATTTCATTTGCTGCACAAAATAACATCACTCTTTATCAGATGGATGTTAAAAGTGCCTTTCTAAATGGTATTATAGAAGAAGAAGTTTATGTCCACCAACCTCCTGGTTTTGAGAGTGAAAAATTTCCAGATCATGTTTTCAAACTAAAGAAATCTCTGTATGGTTTAAAACAAGCTCCCAGAGCTTGGTATGAGAAATTGAGCAATTTTCTTCTGGAGAAAAATTTCATCAGAGGCAAAGTGGACACAACACTCTTTTATAAATCATTTAAGAAAGATCTTCTAATTTGTCAAATTTATGTGGATGATATAATATTTGGATCTACCAATACTATGCTGGGAAAGGAGTTTGCTCAATGTATGCAGGCAGAATTTGAAATGAGCATGATGGGAGAACTGAGATTCTTTCTAGGAATTCAAGTCAATCAAACTCCAGAGTGCACTTACATACATCAGACCAAATATGTTAAAGAACTTCTGAAGAAATTTAACATGACTGATAGTAAGCTGGCAAAGACTCCCATGCATCCAACTAGCTCACTTGGCAAGGAAGAGGTAAGTAAGAAAGTAGATCAGAAACTCTACAGAGGTATGATAGGATCTCTTCTTTACTTAACTGCTTCTAGACCTGACATATTGTTTAGTGTATGCTTGTGTGCTAGATTCCAATCAGATCCTAGAGAATCACACTTGACAGCTGTCAAGAGGATTCTAAGGTATCTGAAAGGTACTTCTAATGTGGGTTTGTGTTACAGAAAATCTGATGATTTCAAATTAGTTGGATTCTGTGATGCTGACTACGCTGGAGACAGAGTGGAAAGAAAAAGTACTTCTGGAAGTTGTCAATTTCTAGGAAGAAATCTAATCTCTTGGTACAGCAAGAAGCAACCCACAATTGCACTATCAACCACAGAGGCAGAATATATTGCAGCTGCTGGATGTAGCACGCAGATGCTCTGGATGAAAAGTCAACTAGAAGATTATCAGATATTTGAAAGTAACATTTCTATTTTCTGTGATAATACTTTTGCTATATGTTTGTCTAAAAATCCCATTTTACACTCTAAGGCAAAACATATAGAAATTAAGCATCATTTCATCAGAGACTATGTTCAGAAGAGAATCATAAATTTAGCCTTTGTTGATACAGATCATCAATGGGCAGATATTTTTACAAAACCCCTTGTTGAAGATAGATTCAAATTTATTCTGAAAAATATTGGTATGGATTTTTGTCCAGAATGATATTTGTCAGAAGCAAATTTTACAGATGCAAAAATGCCTAATGCTCTGAAGTATTTCTTCTGATTGCTTATTCATTTTCTTTAATTATTTTCTTGTGAAACTCTGAACTAACCATCCTTAGAGGATCTGAACGTTGGTTAACATTTCATTTCTCAAGAGAATTCAGAAGCACATGCAAGCAAACACGTGTCACTCCAAATCTGCAAAGGTGGCGTGTACACTACTGAAGAGACGTTTGAGGTGAAGTTTGAATAGTGAAAATCTTGATTTTCCCCCCAAATTGTTAGAATCAATAAATGCTTGAAATGATTTTATTCTTTTTCATTAAATGCTTGGTGTGAACGTGCTCTTTCTTCTGACTGTTTGTATGTCTAACTGTTTAGTATAAATACATCATTTCTCTTCATTTTCACACTTTTCACATCTTAAACCTTTATGCATTTCTGTCTTCTCTTCTCTCTTCACAAAAACCCTAAGCGTGTGACAAACTCATCTTCAATGGCAACTTCATCATCAACTGCTGCACAATTTCAATCTACCATGGCTGCAGTTACCTCTGCTAATATGGGTGTAACTCCTTACACACCACCAAAGAGAACATTGCTAACACCTGTTGAAAAACTGGAGGTTCTCTGTGAATCAATGGTGGAATTTGATTCACTGGCTGAGAATGGGTTTGAGTTTTGTTCCATTATAGATGCTCAAGGATGGGTGAAATATTTTGATAGACTTTTTGGACCAGTTTACCCTCTTCTAGTGAAAGAATTCTAGATCCATGCTTCTGTATACCCTAAGTTCATTTTATCTTCTGTTCTGGGAAAAGAGATAATCATCACAGAAGATCTGATTAGAAAACTCATTGGATATGAGGAAACAGATGGAGTATCACACTTGCCAGCTGGGCGTGTAGATATGGATGAAGTATATGAGAAAGTGATGACTGCTGGACAAGCTTCTAATAAGTTCAAAGATCTGAAGCCTGACTACAAAATCTGGGCTAAGATTTTCATGGGATGCATTCATCACAAAAAGTCTACAAACTCTCCAGACTATGTCAACAATGAACAGCTCTACTTCATGTATTGCTTAAGTCAGAGCACCAAGGTAGATCTTCCATATATTCTGTTTATGCACTTATGGAATCATATAAATGCCTCTAGAGAATATGTGAAAGAAAAAGGTTAGAAGATCAGAACTTGGATTCCATTTGGAAGGTTAATCTCAGATCTTCTAACAGAAAATGGACTTGTAACTGCTCTGTATGCTGCTGGAGTCACAGAAGAACTGGAATTCATTCTTGGAAAGCCTCTGAATGCCAAAAGTCTTCAGAGACTGAAAATAGTAGAAGAACTCACAACAGCACCCAAGAAGCTGAACATCACTGAACTTAGTCAAAAGAGAATCCCTGTAGATGACTACCCTCTGTTCTATGCTGAAGAACCAAGGGAAATTGTTGTAAGATATATTGATGATTGCAAGGCAGAAGGAAAGCCTATTCCTGCAGATATTATAAAGAGAGCAAGGCAACCATTGCCTGTAGTAGTAGAAGAGACACCAAGAAAGAGGACTCAATCAGAAGCAGAAGATGCACCTGTTCAGAAGAAGCCCAAGGTTGCTGAAAAGCCACAGAAGCTGCTAAAGAGGAAAGAATCTGGAGACACTCCTTCTGTTCCTGTTAAACGCATCAAAATCAAAGGTACTAAATCTTCTGTATCTTCTGCAAATACTATTGTTATAAATGATTCAACTGTTAAGTCTATTCCAAAACCACCCTCTATACAACAACAATTTGTTACTGCTCCACATCATGTGTCTGTTCCATCTCCTCAAAAATCATCTAATCCTATTTCCATCTCTCTTGTAAAACAATCATCTATACCTAAACCATCAACAACAAAACCAAAAATTCAGACTCCACAACCAGAAATTCCAACCAAACAATCTGTACCACAACAACAACCATCAGAAAAACAACCCACAGAACAACAACAACAACAACCACAAGAAAAACAATCTGAACCTCTACAAGAAAAAGTCTCTGAACATCAACAACAAAAATCATCTGAACCTCATACACAACAACAAGAGAAACCACCACAATCAGAAAATCCACCATCCAAAACATCTGAACCCACTGAATCTGTACCAGTTACTTCTGAACCTACAAAAGTAACATCTGATCCACCCACATCATACCCACCTACTTTTGAACCCTCATCAAAACCTTCTGAAAATCCTTCAGAATCAACCAACCCATCTGGAACCAACATCCCTGAGACAGAAGTTCTTGATGTTACACCACTCAAAACTGTGTTTCAAGTATCTTCTACCTCTTGCACACCAACCACATCATCCAATTCCTCAGAATTTGATATTCATCCAGATTTTCTGATATCCCCCTCTCACAGAGATTCTGAGGTAAACCAACCAGAACCCCCTGTATCTTCCAAAGTTCTTATTCCAGAACCTACTCCCACACCTAAAACATCATCTGAAATCCCCATTCCAAATCCTATCCCAACATCTACAACAAGACCATTTGTAACTTCTACCTCTTGTGAACAATTCTCATCTTACTTTCACAACCTTTTCTATGGTTTCAAACTCAAAGATTTCTATGACAGAGTTGAACCATCTGACCCTATCACTCCCTTAAAACCCAAACTTACAATCACCCTACCATCTGTGCTTCTCACCTATATTCAATCAATGTCAGAAGTAGGTTCATTAGATACAATAGCATACTCTGCTAAATCTGCAAAAGCTGTTACTTCAGCTAAACCTGTTTCATCTGATAAACCTGCTGCTTCTGATAAACCTGCAAGATCTGCTTTCCAACCTTACTCTAATAAACCCTTTGATGTGGTTTCCTATCACACCAAAGAAAAACCAAATCTGTTGAATGCTTTAAACAGATCTAAACCTGACAAATCCCCTGAAATTCCTTTCATACCATACTACCCACCTCCTCTGATTCCCATTCACAAATCCATATTTCCACCTACTCCCCAACCAAAACCAATAACATTGGAGACTCTGTTACACCCCAGACCTAGACTAAATGTTGATCATTTATTTACATGTTTTTTGCAAGAAATACAAAAGTATTTAGGTACTGTACAGAGGAAATGTTTAGCAACAATGGATGCAACAGAATCTGATGTCATCTGGAATGGCTTTATCAACAGATTCAACACTGTAGCATCAAATCTGAAGAACATATGTTCTGATGATGTGAAGCTCAGATTTGCTGAAGCTGCAAGAAGTCTGTTCTGGACTGTCAAGAGATTTGGACCATTACTTCTTACAGATGCTCCTCCATCATCAGAAGAAGCTGCTGAATCTACATCTGAAGACAACCCTTTGGCCATGACTCTGATAGAACATCCTTCTGGCTCTAATGCTCCAAGCTCTAAAGCACCTATGGAAATTGATTCTGTTCAAGCTTCAGAAACTGTTCAACCTTCTTCATCTGAGATTAAGAAAGAACATCCAGATCTTGAGGATAACATTGTTGTTCTGGAAGCTGGTCAATCAGAAATCAAGTCATGGATGGCAAAACAGGATAAGAAGTCTGAAGACATGACTCAGTGGATGTCTCAACAGGATCAGAAGAATGAAACAATGGCTAAGTGGATGTCAAAGCAAGAACAATCCTCTTCTGAGATCACGGATCTGTTGAAGATGCTTTTGTCAAAACACTCTTAGTTTTTCATTTTTTTTCATTCTGATGTTTGCATCTGATGTTTGCTTATGTATTTTGAATATATTCTGATGCATGTACTCTTGCTCTGAACTGAATTAAATGAATGTTTCAAAGTTTTCTCCACTTGATTTATCTCATTTACTGTTGCCTTTTATTTGTCTTTTCAAAGTTTTTACTTTTTTCTTATGACAAAAAAGGGGGGAGAAAATATAGATCTGAACTGTTTAATTAAACTTCACCAGAATGAAAATTCAGACATATCTATTTTATCTAACATTAAATCTGAGTATTTCAGAACATTTGATAAGTACACTCTGTAAAAGAAACTCTGATACTCTCAGATCATTTGACAATTATCAAACTCTGACTCTGAAATTTGCAAGACACTCTGACTCTCAAATGTTAAAGAACAATCAAGCTCTAACTCTGAAAAATACTCAAGACAAAAGGGAAGTTTCTATTCCTTATTCGTATTTAATTCAGGGGGAGATTCATCATCTCAGGGGGAGTTATAATTATTATATTTTCAATTAAACAAAATTTCTGATGTTTTTGTCATCATCAAAAAGGGGGAGATTGTTAGAACACAGATTGGTTCTTAATAATATCTCTATGTATTGATGATAACTATTATGAAATTTTGTAATTAAGAATTATATACTCTAAAATTTTCTTGAGAGTTTTTACTGTAGATAGTAAAGGAATTAACACTCCAGAAGCAAATCAGAATTGAACATAAGAAATTTGCTAGACTCTGAAGCGCCAGATGCATCCATTAGAAGATCCTGAGCGTAGCCTCCAGAAGGATCTGAAGCAGAAGCTCCAGAAGGATCTAAAGCAGAAGCTCCAGAAGAATCTGAAGCAAGTCAGAAGCATCTGAACCAAAGAAGAATTCTGTATGAAGAGTTTTCAAAGCATATTTACTACAGAAGATTCTGAAAGTATTAAAGCTGCTAGTACTGAGGATCTGTCTCAAATATGCTCTGATCTTAAACACGCTAAAAGCACACCTGCTGCAGAAGACTCTGACTCAACAAAACTCTGATCAACATCAGAAGGCTCTGATAAATTTAGACTCTGATAGAACTTGCTGAAAATTGAAGAAGAATTATTCAAAGATTATATCCGTTGGAATAATCCAAACGACTCTTTCCTTATTTATGCTAGACACAAGAACACAGACAAAAAGGATTTATCTGTACTTTCTTCTTCTAGGAAAGGTCACTTAATGTGAAGACAAAAAGGCTCAGACCTTTTGGACACTCTTCTCAACGTGAAAGCTCACCTTGGATCAGCTGCCTATAAAAGCAAGTCTTCACCTATCTTCTTCACTTGACGTTTTATCTGAAAGAAATCAACATTCAAAGCTCTCATACTATTCATATTCTTTCTAAGAATTAATTTCTTTGTACTTAATTTTTGAGTGAAAAATCACAATTGTGATAAAGCTTTTTAGAAGCAATTTAAACACTTGAATTTGTATTACATTTGATTGTAAACCTTAAGAAGATCCAGTTAGGATCAGTAGTTCTTGAGAAGACTTTGAACAGTTGTTCTTAGTGCTTACTATTGTAATCAGTTGATTAAATAGTGGATTAAGTCCTTGATTGAGAAAGGCAAATTACTCTAGGAAGGGTGGACTGGAGTAGTTGAGTTCAACGAACCAGGATAAAAATACTTGAGTTTTTATTTCTAAGTTTCAATCTTCATACTTATTCAACCCCTCCCCCCTTCTAAGTATTTTCTCACCTTCAACTGAAGTGTCTTCTTCTTCATCTTCACCTTCTTTGAATTCAACTCTGGCCGAGGAAAACCTCATCCTCGTAGGTAAGCATCTCCTCCTCCTCCTCTATTTGCTCTGAACTGTATACCACCATGTAGCCCCCCTGATGGGAATCAAAGTTGTCTAATAGCTAGTTCGAATTCCCCTACATTATTGTTTAATTTTGATTCTTTCATTTTTAGGGTTGATACGCATTTTGTTTCAATTTGGCCATTTGGTGAAGAATTGAGATAAGTGGAGGTGAGAACGAGACAGAGGGGCTAAAGACAGTTAAGGTGATGTGTGATTGATAGGGTTTAAATCTCTGCCGCCACCGGAGATAATTTAACGGTGCGAAGGAGTTGTTTAGTGGCCAGGAGATGATGAACATGTGAGATGAAATATGGCAAATGAACTGAGTTGATGACTTTCCTTCCCTTCCTTGATCCGGCGCATTGGGCCTTAAGCCTATCAAAATGATGATCACACCCTATGTTTACCATGTGAACCCCTCCTGAACAAGCTTCACAACACCTTGGGCTTTTGGTACAAAGCTTGTGCAGAGCTTCTTACTGCACACCAATTCAGCGCATATACACATGTCCCTCTTGTTTTATTTTAACATTTCTTTATCATTTTTTTTTCTTTTTTATCTTTATTCGATTTTTAATTTTTTTATAGAATGCATTCTACATTTTATCAGGGTTCAAAATACTTAGAAAATAGCATGTTAGGTTTTATTTGTTTTTTATCATTTAATTCATGCTTAATAAAAAGAATAAATATAATGCATATTGCTTAGAATTAATCCCAAGTTTTAGGATTGATTTTTAATTAGAATTTAGTCAATAAGCATACCATGTTCATATTATATTGACTTGTAGAAATTAAGTGATAATACTATAATTCCTTCATGTTTTAGGCTTAGAAATCCACATGTCTGCTTTACAACTAGATCTCACCCCTGGTTGATTCAGTTGATCAAAGTCTTCCTTGATCAACTAAATCCTTTGACATGTGCATGTTCCCTTTATTTGGTCAAGTTGTTAAAAGTCCCTTGATCACTTGATAAGACTAGTCCCATGTATTGGAGCTGCATTGGATCTTTTAAGACAAATAACTCAAGAATTCACACTCAAGTCAATACAAGTCAGACAAGACACTATAGACAGACTAGATTACTGTTCAAGCACAACAAAGGTTCTTCTTCAACACTTATCAGTTATGAAGCGAATTGTACACCACGAGTCTTAAGTAACGGAGAAGGACAAAAGGGGTTATCCTACCCTTATCTAGAGTACCTTTCAGTACAGGGCCTAGGCCCCAGTTATTCAAAGTATTTGTGAAATTCTAGTAACAGACAGTGGATGTTATGACATCCAATACATAACAGTCTATTAAACTTAATATAAAATAGGAACTGAAAGCAGTAAAAACACAGAGAATTGTTGACCCAGTTCAGTGCACATTACACATACATCTGTGGGCTACCAAGCCAGGGAGGAAATCCACTATAAGTAGTGTTAATTCAGAGTCAAACTACCAGTTTGCACTCTTCACATAAGACCTACCCAATGCAACTTCAGCCTAAATCTAGACCTGAGTTCCTGCTCACTCCCCCTCAATCACAGCAGTGATATCAACCAATTAAATTACAGATTAAAATGAAGACACACTTCAAACAAGTCTTGATCTTGCTTCACAACTTCAATCAAGAGACACAACACTCGTGCTTAAAAGCTTAGAGTGACACAATTAACATACAACTCAAAAACACTAGTCCAATGCAATCATACAACAGACAATTGATTGGCTCACAAGAAACCCTAAGACACAAACACACACGTGAAGATCACAGTACTCAGACTGAGTTCTTCACTCACAAAACTCTCTGTAAACTCTCTGTCAAAACACCCGTCTTCCATTAGGATTTCTACTTTGTTATTTATAAGCAGAAGAAAGATCTTGGACCTAAGTGCAGAAATTAGGTTTAACTAAGTTAAACTTCTTTTCATAAATCAGTGCACTTTTAATTAGGTCATAGGCATTTCCTGTTATGCTCAGCACTGCCTAGCATTTCGCCTGAGATAACTAGGATCCCTAAAATGTTTCCTAAAGTATAGCCCGAGCTTCCTCATGCAATATACCAGAAAACTAAAACATGCGCCCTTGATGTCAGCTACCTGATGTCATGACATTCAGTATGACATCCAATACATTTTGCTCTAACTAAGAAAACTTACCCTGCAGAACATTACACCAGCATGTCATGACATCAATCATGACATCTACATACACAACATTGTTTTACCATAAAATTCAGCCAATCAAAACATCTATAGACTCCCCCTTTGGCAAATTTTTGGCTAAAACAATTTGTCATCATATCAGAGAATAAGCAACAGAAAAGTTCACAGCATATATCTAATCATGCAGGAAGGCTACTAGCTTATACTACCACTACTACCAAAACAGATTCTGAATGTCCAGACTTCTACTATGACATCCTGTGATTCTCCCCCTTAAGGGATGCATAACAATCTTGGCACACCTGCCAACCACAACATACCAGCAACAGGCAGAAACACACAGTTCTACTAACACACACTCCTACCAATATCAGGAACAACACACACTATGCCCAAACCACACAACAAGCATATAACAACAATAGCCAAACACACACAGGATCATCATCCTACTCACAACCATACACCTGCACATCTTCAGCACACCTGTAACACACCTCAGAGCAGCAGCATATCATCAGCACACCTGCAAACCTGCTCAGAGCAATCCACCTGTGAAGCATACACACCACACATCCTACACACACAACACAACCTGCTGATAACAACTATTTCTCCCCTTTTTTAGCCACAAAATTATGATCCTACTAATGAATTAGCATAGATCAAATAAGGTTGGAAACACATATTGTAAAGGATTATAGAGACCCAAAATTACAAAGTAAAACAAATTATCCCATTCTGTCAAGGCAGACACCACAAGCAAAAATCTTAACCAAAAGGAAACACTAGCCAACACAACAGACTATCAGCACCAGCACGCCATTAGCCAACCATCAGGGCAGACAATTTAATCTTCCTCCTCAGAAGAACTGGAGGCAATGTCTTCAACATCTGTTGAGACATCTTCATCACTATCATCAGACTCTTCCCTTGGCACAGCTGCACTATTGGTGCCATTATCAGAACTGTGAGGTGGATCAATGCGAGCAAGAGGGGTGGAGATACCGCACACCATACGTCCTTTCTGGAGAATTTTCGTGACAAGTTCCCTAATGGATCTGTCAACATATGCAGAACCTTCCCTGTTTTTCATTCTAGCAAAGTCATTAGCAGTGGGAGAAGAATTACCTTGGGAATGTTGATTGGAATTTTCAGCTTGAGGAGATGTCGTACCAGGAGCATCTGCAGAGGATTTGGGATGGTTCTTGGATGGAGAGGCATCTTGATTGAAGGACATTCTGATGTTGATAAGAGAACAATTAAAGAATTGAAGCGTATTCTGAAGAGTAGGCAAAAAGGAGATAATTGTAGGTATAGTGAGATAACACGATTGCGTGGAATAGAGAGCTTTAGTGGTCAACGGCGTTGAATACATTAAAGTTGGGGGTTGGAGCCCGTTTTCCCCAATAAGACTTATTTTAAACTGAAAACTCCTTCTTTCCAGTAATTGCTATAAGTCTTCACACATGCATATTCCCAACTTTCCTATTAGATTCTCGAATTGAGCAGCATCTAGTGCCTTTGTAAAAATGTCAGCTAGTTGTAGTTCCGTGGCCACATGCTCCAAAGTAATCACTTTGTCCTCCACAAGGTCTCTTATGTAGTGATGTCTGATATCAATATGCTTGGTTCTGCTATGCTGAATTGGATTCTTAGAAAAATTAATAGCACTAAGATTGTCACAGTATAATGTCATGACATCCTGAGTGACATTATACTCAGTCAACATTTGCTTCATCCAAACCAGTTGGGAACAGCTGCTACCAGCTGCTATGTATTCAGCTTCAGCTGTGGATATGGAGACACAATTTTGCTTCTTGCTGAACCATGATATGAGGTTGTTCCCCAAGAAGAAACACCCACCAGATGTGCTTTTTCTGTGATCAACACTCCCAGCCCAATCAGCATCACAATACCCATATAGAATAGGGGCACATCCATGAGAATACAACATACCATAATCACAAGTTCCATTCACATATTTGAGAATCCTCTTGACTTGGTTTATGTGACTCACCTTAGGATCTGCTTGATATCTAGCACACATACCAACTGCAAATGCAATATCAGGTCTACTGGTTGTTAGATATAACAAGCTTCCAATCATACTTCTATACAATCCTTGGTCAACACTCGTACCACTGTTATCTTTAGGTAACTTCAGATGTGTGGGTGCAGGTGTCTTTTTGTGACTCGCACTATCCATGCCAAACTTTTTGACTATATTTTTGGCATATTTACTTTGTGATAGAAAAATAGAGTCTTCCATTGGCTTGACTTGCAGCCCAAGAAAGTATGTTAGTTCTCCACACAAGCTCATTTCAAACTCAGATTGCATTTGGTTGACAAACTGTTTAACCATTCTTTCAGACATTCCACCAAACACTATGTCATCCACATAGATTTGAGCAATCATGAGTTTTCCGCCTTCATCCTTCACAAAGAGGGTTTTGTCTATCCCTCATTTCCTATACCCATTAACAGTGAGAAACTCGTTCAGTCTCTCATACCAAGCTCTAGGAGCTTATTTTAATCCATAAAGAGCTTTTCTTAATTTGTATACATGGTTTGGCAGGTTAGGTTCAGCAAATCCCTTGGGTTGTTCCACATATACTTCCTCATTCAAATATCCATTTAGAAAAGCACTTTTCACATCCATCTGAAATAATTTGAACTTTATAATGCAAGCAATCCCTAACAACAGCCTTATTGACTCAACTGTTGTAACAGGTGCAAACGTTTCATCAAAATTAATCCCTTCAACTTGAGTATAACCTTGTGCCACCAGTCTAGCCTTGTTTCTGGTTATAACTCCTTTATCATCGGATTTGTTCTTGTAGATCCACTTGGTGCCAATGATGTTTGTTCCTTAAGGTCTTGGAACCAATTCCCATACTCCATTCCTTTTGAACTGTTCTAATTCATCTTGCATAACATTGATCTAATATTCATCAGTTAGATCCTCCTTCACATTTTTGGGTTCAATATTGGATACAAAGCATGAATTTGAGATGATTTCTCTAGTTCTGGTCCTTACACCACTATTTGGATTTCCAATGATAAGCTCTTTGGGGTGATCTTTAAGGATTCTGATAGAAGGTTCTTTGCTGGGAGCTTCTGACTCAGAGTCTGGAGTTACAGCTTAAGGATCTTCAGTATTGACCATAATATCAGCAGGTGTCTCAAGGAATGTTCCAACATCCTCCATGACATTGGTTTCTTCATGTTGATCATCAATAATCACATTTATGGATTCCATCAAGACTTTTGTTCTGGAGTTGAATACCCTATATGCTCTGCTATTGGTAGAGTATCCCAGGAATATGCTTTCATCACTTTTGGGATCCATTTTTCTCCTTTGTTCACGATTTGTCAGGATGTAACACTTGCTCTCAAAAACATGGAAATACTTCACAGTTGGTTTCCTTCCTTTCCATAGTTCATACAGAGTGGAGGGAGTTCCTTTTCTCAAGGTGACTCTGTTGTGAACATAGCAGGTTGTGTTCATTGCCTCAGCCCAAAAGTGCATAGGCAATTCTTTGCATGAATCATGGCTCTAGCAGATTCTTGAATGGTCCTGTTTTTCCTTTCCACTACTCCATTTTGTTGAGGAGTAATAGGGAAGGAGAATTCATGATTGATTCCTTCAGACGTGCAGAATTCATCAAACTTAGAGTTTTCAAACTCCTTTCCATGATCACTTCTAATCCTGACTACACCACTTTCCTTTTCTCTTTGAAGTATAATACAAAGATCTTTGAAGACTTCAAACACATCTGATTTTTTTCTGATAAAACTTATCCAGGTGTATCTGGAGTAATCATCAACAACCACATAGGCATAACTCTTCCCACCAAGACTTTCTACCTGCATTGGTCTCATCAAGTCCATGTGCAACAGTCCATGTGACACCTTGAGTCCTTGATCACAGAGCTGAGTGATACTGATAAGGTTGGCAGTCAGTCCTTTTACCAACAACACATTGTCTAGGTTGGGAACTCCAGGACACTTCAAGTTACCAACACCTTTGATTTCCTCTTTAGCTCCATCATCAAAGGTCACATAACTAGTGGAATGAGGTTTAATGTCCACCAATAAGTTCTTTATACCAGTCATATGTTTGGACCATCCACTATCAAAATACCAGTCTTCTTTAGCTGATACCCTATAGAGGTATGAGCTTTTAGAGCAACCTCATTGGCAACCCATTATTATTTCTTGATAGGAGCATCCTGTTTGGCTATAGCTTGATGAGTATGGCTGGGAAATCCATGTAGCCTGAAGCAAAAAAGGCTTTATGTGTCCAAATCTTCCACAGTGGTAACACCTCCATCTTTGGAACTTTCTCTTGGTCTGGTTCAAGTTTTTGTTCCCCTGATGTTTTGACATTGGTCGTGACATCCGGTTTGGCCCATGCTTTTCAGGCTTTGGCCTCTTACAACCCAAGATGGGTCTCAGTTCACCAACAAAGCCTATTCCAGCCATGTCTCTAGCTTTTTGACCCACTTGCAAAATTTTCTTTAAACTGTCAGTCCCATTGTTTAACATCCTGATGGACTTTGACATTTGATAAAGTTTGGAGTTCAACAAACTGACTTCACTGTTGAGTGAGTCTATTGTTGCAAGATGTTCCTTCTTCTCAGCCTCTAACTCCTTTATGATTGTATTTTGCTTCTCCCCTTGTTGGCACACTTCTGCGCTTTTGATACACAACTGTTTATATGAGGCTGCAAGTTCATCAAAAGTCATCTTATCTCCACTAGAATCATCATCAGACACACATACACTAGTTAGTGCAGTATGTTTTGCAGATTCTTCTTCTGATCCACTATCAAAATCTCCATCAGACCAGGTGGCAATTAGACCTTTCTTTTTCTTCTTAAGGTAAGTAGGACATTCAGCTTTAATGTGACCATAGCCTTCACATTCATGACACTAAATTCCTTTGCCTTGGTTAGCCTTATCTTCATATTTACCTCTTCTGCTGATGTCAGAGGCAATTTTCTTGACATTAGGTCTGCCCTTCTTATCTATTCTTTTCATGAGTCTGTTGAATTATCTTCCAAGCATAGATATAGCTTCTGACATCTTCTCCTCACTTTCACCATTGTCTTCATCTGAGTCCTCTGTAATATTTGATACAAAAGCTATGCTTTTGTTCTTCTTTTCAGCATGATCACACATTCCCATCTCAAAGGTTTGTAGAGACCCAATGAGTTCATCAACCTTCATGCTGCTGATATCTTGAGCCTCTTCAATAGCAGTAACCTTCATGGAAAACCTCTTGGGCAATTATCTGAGTATCTTCCTTACAAACTTTTCTTCAGACATTTTTTCTCCTAAAGCTCCTGAAGTATTGGCAATCTCTAAAACATTCGTGTAGAATTCATGAATAGTCTCATCCTTCTTCATTCTCAGATTCTCAAACTTAGTAGTCAGCATTTGTAATCTAGACATCTTGACCTTAGAGGTACCTTCATGAGTTGTTTTGAGAGTATCCCAAACCTCTTTGGCCAGTTCACAATGATGCATAAGTCTGAAGATGTTCTTATCTATGCCATTGAATAAAGCATTCAGGCCTTCGAATTCCCAAGAGCCAAGGCTTCTTGCTCTTTGCTCCACTCTTCTTCAGGTATTAGCACAGTTGCTCCATCTTTATCTGTTTTCACTGGATGTTCCCATCCTGAGTTAGCTGCTCTTCACGCCTTGCTATCCAGAGACCTCAAGAAGGCTATCATCCGCGGTTTCCAGTAGTCATAGTTAGAACCATCCAGAATTGGTGGTCTATTTATGAATCCTATATTCGTGTCCATAATACCAGAATTTATCTTCCCTAGATCTCACCCAGAAAATAACAGGCAGGGTGTCTGCTCTGATGCCAATTGAAATTCTAGTAACAGACAGTGGATGTTACAGTGGATGTTATGACATCCACTACATAACAGTTTATTAAACTTAATTTAAAACAGGAACTGAAAGCAGTAAAAACACAGAGAATTGTTGACCCCGATTAGTGCAAATCACACCTACATCTAGGGGCTACCAAGCCATGGAGAAAATCCACTATAAGCAGTGTTAATTAAGAGTCAAACTATCAGTTTGCACTCTTCACTTAAGACCAACCCAATGCAACTTCATCCTAACACTAGACCTGAGTTCCTGCTCACTCCCCCTCAATCACAGCAGTGATATCAACCAATTAAATTACAGATTAAAATGAAGACACACTTCAAACAAGTCTTGATCTTGCTTCACAGCTTCAATCAAGAGACACAACACTCGTGCTTAAAAGCATAGAGTGACACAATTAACATACAACTCAAAAACACTAGTCCAATGCAATCATACAACAGACAATTGATTGGCTCACAAGAAGTCCTAAGACACAAACACACACGTGAAGATCGTAGTACACAGACTGAGTTCTTCACTCACAAAACTCCCTGTAAACTCTCTGTCAAAACACTTGTCTTCCATTAGGATTGCTACTTTGTTATTTATAAGCAGCAGAAAGATCTTGGACCTAAGTGCAAAAATTAGGTTTAACTAAGTTAAACTTCTTTTCATAAATCAGCACACTTTTAATTAGGTCATAGGAATTTCCTGTTATGCTCAGCACTGCCTAGCATTTCGCCTGAGATAACTAGGATCCCTAAAATGTTTCCTAAAGTATAGCTTGAGCTTCCTCATGCAATATACCAGAAAACTAAAACACACGCCCTTGATGTCAGCTACCTGATGTCATGACATTCAGTATGACATTCAATACACTTTGCTCTAACAAAGCAAACTTACTCTGCAGAACACTACACCAGCATGTCATGACATCTACATACACAGCATTGTTTTACCATAAAATGCAGCCAATCAAAACATCTACAATTTGCATTCGTTCATAGACTTTAGTACAATTTAAGTCAAATAACTGAAAAAATTTCTTCCATACAAACGCTACAGGCACACTCGATATCAAGACCATGACCTTTGGGCTTTCTTCCTTTTTTTTTTCTTTTCCTTTAAGACCAATACCATTTTTGCAAAATAAAATCAACAAAAAAACACTTAAATGCACCACGGAACATAAGTAAAAGAGAAGTATGAGAGGAAGTATTCCTACCCTCATTCTGAATATCTTTGGATGCGGGACATGCTATTTCTGTTCTACCGCAATACAAACAACACTTAAATATCTCACGCGCGAGCATACAAACAATGTTTAACTGCTAAAACCCGAACGTTAATAATGTTCACTAAAAAAAATCAATAAACACTTATATTCTACCCCGAACTATGGAGCTATGATTTCCTTATTGCACCATGATGATACATAGGCACAGGATTGCGAGATCTTGGCGAGCACACTAATTTATAAACCTTTTTTTCCTCTCTCAAGTAACCTTTAGATAAAGACACTCATCTGTGGAAGAACAATCAAAACGGTTCCCGTTGAGTACAATAGATGTGAGAGATTCTAATACCTTTCCCTTGCATAACTGACTTCTGAACTTGCTCTTGGTTGCGATGACCATTTTCTTTAACTTTTTGTGTTTTTGTTGATATTTTCCCTTACCTCTGGAATAAATAAAGTTCGACGGGAACTCTGTGAATTTCCAGAAGTTTTTCCTGAGGACGTCACTTCTCTTCCTCTAGAGAGAGAACTGGAATTCTCTATCGATCTTGTGCCATGAATTGCCCCAATCTTTGTTGCTCCTTATCGAATGACACCAATCGAACTTAGAAAATTGTAGAATCAATTGGAGGATTTATCGTAGAAGCATTTTGTTTGTCTGAGTGTGTGTCACCGTGCGAAGCCCCAGTGTTTTTGGTGAAGAAGAAATACGAGGGAATGTGTTTGAGCATTAATTAACTTCAGTTGAATATGGTTACCATAAAAAATAAGTATCCCTTACCTCGGATAGACGATCTTCTAGATCAATTGAAAGGAGCTCGTGTGTTCTTCATGATTGATTCGCGTTCAGGTCATCAGATTTGAGTCAAGAATTTTGACACCCCAAAGACTACATTTAGAACCCGATATTGTCATTATGAATTCCTTGTGATGTTGTTTGGAGTGACGAATGCATCTGCTGTTTTTATGGATTATATGAATCAGATATTCCAACCTTACTTGGGCCAGTGTATAATGATATTCATCGATGATATCCTTATCTGCTCTCGTACTCAACAGGAGCATCAGGAACATTTGAGGATTGTCTTATCTGTGCTACAAGAGAAGCAAGTCTTTGAAAAACTTAGTAAGTGTGAGTTTTGGATGACCGGAGTGAATTTTCTTGATCATGTTGTATCGCAGGGAGGAGTTGCAGTAGATCCATCTAAGATTGAAGTAGTTATTGATTGGAAAAGATCGAAGAATGCATTGGAATTCAGAAGCTTCTAAGGATTAGTGGGTTATTAAAGAAAGTTTATCCAAGGGTTCTCGCAGATGACCTTACCCATGACCAAACTTACTCGAAAGGAGATTCCTTTCGGATGAAATTCAAAGTGTGAACAAAGTTTCTACAAGTTAAAGGAAAAGTTGACTATCACACATGTGTCAATAATTCCATATCCTATCAAACCATACAAAGTGTTTTGTGTTTTGTGATGCCTCAAAGAAAGGTTTAAGTGGAGTTTTGATGCAAGATAGCCAATTGGTGGCATATGTGTATCGACAGCTGAAAACTCATGAAGAGAACTATCTGATGCATGACTTTGAATTAACAGCTATTCTGTTCATCTTGAAGGTGTGGCACTATTTTTTGTATGGAGTACATTTTAAAATGTTTAGCAACCACAAGAGTTTAAAATACCTTTTAGACCATAAAGAACTAAACATACGGCAAAGAAGATGGATGCAATAGTTGAAAGATTTTGAGCTTGTATTAAAGTACCATTTGATAAAAAGAATAAAGTAGTGGATGCATTAAGTCGAAAAGAAACATATAAGGCCGAGTTAATGATGTTGGAATATGATCTATTGAAAAAATTCAAGAATCTTAATCTTCAATTTACGTGGACTCATAATGGTGATGATAGAAAATTTGGCTGTTACTTCGAATTTGAAGGAAAGGATTCGACAAAGTTAATTATTGGATGATGAGTTGCAATCAAGACCAAACCAAATTATGTAGATCTCTTATTATTAAATAAGACCCACGTAAATTATAACCAATAAAATATAATTGAATGACTTGAAAAATATGCGTTTTACGGAACATTATTTTTTCAGTTATATATGTCATATCTATCAGATTCCACTTTGTTTCAGCTATATATTATATAACATTTAAGTCAGTTTCATTTCTATTCATAATTTCGTATAGAACATTGCTCTATCTGAACAAGATAATTGATTTTGATATACAAACTATAGACAACAGTTTTGAAATAAAGGGCATTATGTATTTACAACTTTCATTCCTCTCTTGGGATCCATCTTCTCCACCAAATGCTTTTCCTGTTTCTGCTGAGCTCATCCATACTCTCATTTAAGGTTTTTATAATTTTCCTCTGTACTTTAAGAGCTGAAGCTAGAGCATTTCTCTTTGCACCAGATTTTTTCTTGGGCACAATTTCCTACAATACAAAAAATGATTGATAAGAGCTTATGTCTTAAAGAAAGGTGGTGTGAGTGTGACCATGTGATTGCAGAATTAAGATACATACTCTAAGTTCCTGGAGCTGAGCTTCAGTGAATCCGCCATCCTTTTGTGTTCCTGATCTTGCCATAAGTTGAATAATCCACTTGGCAGCTTCTCCATAATCCTGCTGGGTAGCTCGAAAGAACCGTAGCCTCAAATTTTGCATAAAAGATAGCGCCAGCAAACCTTCTTTGTCAAAGTAGGGATGAGCTAATGCTGCTTTTGCACTCAGCCTTTGCCTTGCTTTGTATCGAACCATTGAAGTCAGAAGTTCCCAACCTATTCCACCATCTAAATCTAACAGCTCAAAGCCCCTCCTAAGTTCACTACCACATCGAGGCTCGACAGTTTTTCTCCATGCAACCAAGTCATAGTCACACCTCTTCAATTGACGGTTGAATTGTATGAGACTATTATCAGTGCGCAGACCAGGAAATGCCTATATGAGAGTGGTCAAAATTGTGAGCAATATAGAATAGAATACCAGTTTGATTCAAATAAGAGCAACAGAAGATAATGATCAGTTTCCTCATTATTTGATACTCACCATTTGGAGAAATATTAGACCAGTACTGTAGATATCGAATCTGTCAGGAAGATTCAACTGTTTGAAACAAGAAAACCATCATAAGCAACGTAGGATAACATCATTAGATGATAAAGAAATTTATCTATGTGATATTATTAATCGCAGACGGTTTGTAAGAACAGTTTAACCTGCCATAAGACTGGAGAGAGTGCAGTAGCAACCGGAGCTGAGGGTGCAGATGGAGTTTGTGTGCTCATAATGTACTGCTCTGGTGCAGCATATCTGAAATAGAAGGATTGTACACAACAAGAATTTTCTTCAATTAGATTCAAGGAGCGGATATATAACACAGCACATTTTCTATTTCGAGTAATCAAGGAACCTAATAATCTAAGCAGTTCTAATCATCTCTTGTACAAATTATAAGGATATCAAATGGAATATTAGATAGAATACTTGTTCTTCAATCTCTCAATCAACATTTATATGAATTAGATGGGAAAATTTTCAACTATCAAATAAGATTGTACATAAGAAAAACGAAAGTGTCCATTAATGAATTAATTATGAAGATGAAACAGAAACTTCAAGCAGTGTAGTAAGTTTGAAGTCATTTGAAGGTACCTTGGATCCAAAAGAAACTCCTTAGGAATATAGTTGATGCCAACTCGCAAATCTGTAGCAGCTCCAAGATCAATTATTTTGAATGTACGAGACCCTGGCACCATGGTTAATAAATAAATTAAAGCATAGAAATACTTTGTTATTCGAAAAAGTTATGCCGTCTTTAGACTCTTTACCTTCAGAGAAAATAATGTTCTGTGGCTTAATATCCCTATGCACAATACCAGTTGAGTGAAGACCGTCTAATGCAAACAAGAGTTGTCTTATGATTGTTTGAATAATTCTATTTTCTCTTTCCAATCCTTTAGGCAAATCTTGTACCTCACCAAGAATCAATGTTTCAACCTGAAATTTTTAGCACCGTCACCAGGGCTGATACCAACGACCTTTAGCGATTATAAATAACCAATGAGGCATAAAATTTAAGTAGAACTTTTTCTGACAGGAAAAATTAACATGAATTTAAGTTGAGGAATATGAAACATATTGTCGCAGACGAAAGACTAATAGTTGATCCTCCGACATATAAACTTGGTTATAAAACTTGAGGCTAAAATACTGAGATTATCATGTCGATTAACAAAACTACCAACATTGTAAGGAAAATCTCTACTCTGCAATAGATCAGCTAAGGTGGCATCTCCTTCAAACTGCCATATAAGCCAATATTCAGGAGTCTTCTTTGTAGACCTCTACAAATAACAAGTGAGAACATAAGTATTTGTCATAACCAAAACTAAAATGCTAAATGATGTGACTGAGAATGCCTTCAATTTTCCCGTACAAGTACAAAAGTGATAATACCAGACAATCATTAAGAAGTATTGATTTTTAACTGAGCATCACCTCAAGAAAACCATAAACAAAATCTGCACAGCTGTTTGCACAAGCTCTTCGTACTCGCTCATTCATCCAAATTTCTACAGCGCCGTATTCAGTGGCTTTCTTCAAGACTAAGTCACCTTCCTTTCAGTGAGAAGCAAAAAGTATCATAAGTATCATAATTATACATCTGAAATGACCTGAAATCGCACAAGCACATATGCCATACCAAACAAGTTGATTTTCTTCATTTTGTTCTCTAAGAATTCAAACCTTCAAATATGCTCACAATACATAGACCCAAAAATTAAGTGCAAGTAAAACATTAAATAGTTGAGGAACTTATATAACTAGAATAGAATCTATAATAATTGGACTCGGATTCCGTTCTCTAACACTTACTTCACCATCGCAAAACCATAACAAAGAATCGAAATACATAATAATAGTAGTACCTTTGAAGAGGGCTTGTTAGCTAGGGTGACTCTATAAACAACTCCAAATGATCCCTCTCCCAGCTTCTTCCCTAGAACAAAATCATCCTGCACCAATAATAAAATAAATAAACAGAATTCCGTAGTAATAGTTGATGGATAGAGAATATGTTCTATCTAAATTGACAAACCTTTCTGAAAGTGGGTCTAAACAACCTTTCAACAAAAGCAAGAACAAACATATCAAAGAAACCCGGAGCAACACCAGGTGTAGCCCAAAGATATGAGAGAGCACCAAAAGCAAGAACAACGCCTGGGATAGTAAGTGTCAACCCACTAGGCTTAGGAAGAGTGCTTCTGTAAATCATGTCCCCACACTCCATGACAGTGCAGGGAAGTCCAACCCCAACACCAACAAATAGGTTGTGAACTGAGTGAAGCCATTCACCCCCATGAAACGCTTTTGGGGTTGAGAATTTGCCACTGCATGGTGGTTGTTGATTATTAATTGAGGGTTTGATTCTAAGTGTTTGGCCAAGAAAGAGAGATTTAAGGTTGGGATTGTAGGGGTCATGGAGCTTTGCGACTCCAATTCCTCTGGTTGCAAAAGTGGCCATAACCATAACAAGTCGGTTTGTCTTTGTGGGAGATAAAGCTTCACCACTTCACCTCATATCGATGTACTTCAATTGTATACCACAAACCGCTTTCATATTTTATTTTTATCCTTTCTTTTATTTCTAACTAGTAGCAGACCTTGCGGTTTTTAAATTTCATAATAGCGGATATATTTAATGTCATAAAAATATAATAATTTTTAATATTTAAATTATAGTATGTCCAACAAAAGAAATTTAGTAACAAAGTGCAAATAACATTATAGATTGAAATGATGTCGTAAGACTTGTATGAAGTAAGAGTGGAGATTACAAAACCTACAAATATAAAATAAAATTAATAAATAATAAAATATTAGAACTATCTAAAAAAATATGAGATGTTGAAAGAATGAATTATATAAGTATGAAGTGAAATATAAATTTGAGTATCAAATTATTTTACTTGAAGATAAATATAGAGATGAAGATTTTAGTATTGATAGTAAGAAAAAATAATCTTATTCAAAAACTAAATATGTACCTATATGACATTGTGGAAAACTTCCTTGAAGACCACATTTGTTGTTTGAGTTAAGTAGTTATTGTCTTTGTCGTGTATTAAAACTTTCAATCCAGCTTTGCTCTTAACCCTTGAAATGGCAACATAAATTTGTCCATGACTGAAAACATTCTTTGGCAAATATAATCCAACATAGTCCAACGATTGTCCTTGAGATTTGTTGATTGTCATAGCAAATGACACTATAATTGGGAATTGTCTTCTGATAAGTTTAAATGGCCATGGAGATTGGGAAGGAGACAAAAACATTCTCGGGATATAAATAATGTTTCCAATATTTGTACCTGAAATGATCTTTGCTTCAATGACATGATTGTCTAACTTTGTAATGGTTAACCTTGTACCATTACAAAGGCCTTCAGATTGATCCAAATTTCTTATCAACATGATGATTGTACCAGCCCTCAATTTCAATAAGTGGTTAGGCAAACCAGGCGTTTTTAGACAACTCAAAAATTATGGTGTCAAATGCTCGAAAGCATAATTGTCATTAGCTTCTGATCTATCAATGGAATCACAACTCAAATATTCTTTAGATTCACCTACATGAAATTAAAATTAAGTATTAGTATATATATAACAGAATAACAGGTATGTATAAAAAATAGTATGAAAAAATAATATAGTAGTATGTACATATCAAAATAATATATACATATGTACATCCAAAGACACATTGTATGAAATAATAAAAAAATATAGTTATAATAGAAAATGAAGTATACCTGGAAGAAGATTAGTTATGAAGTCATTTATGTCATCAACTATTTCAATAGTTGATGTTAGAATAGCTCTACACCGAAGAAAATTTGGATCCGTGTAATTTTGAAGCAGATTTGGATAGGTACTTGAAACAATTACTTCAATTGGGTCCACAAAATCTCTTATAAGTAACTCTTCAAGAATATCAATTTCAGCATATCCATCATTGGGTTCTGAGACCTTTCCATTACCAACTTGTAAAATCCAATCTGAGAAAAGTCTAATTTCTTCTGAATTGCCTAAATTAGAACCACTTTGCAAACACATATTTTTGGTTAGATTCATTACTTTGCAATGATCCCAAATGTAAGAGGCATTTATCGTTGCATGTACTATATCTGATCTAGTACCTCTTGGAACAACTGGTAGAATTTGTCTGAAATCTCCACCAAAAACTACAACTTTTCCCCCAAAAATCTGCTGACACTCAACATCGTCATCACTCATAATATCCTTCAATGACTTATCAAGAGCTTCAAAACAATATTTATTTGCCATTGGTGCCTCATCCCATATTATTAGTTTTGTTACCTTTAAGAGATTGGCAAGATCAGAATTTTTCTCTATGTTACATATAGAAGATTCCAAACATGGAACTAGAATCTTGAATTTGGACTGTGCAGTTCTTCCTCCTGGTAACAACAAACTTGGTATTCCGCTAGATGCTACATTCAACACAATATCTCCTTTATAACGCAGAGCAGCAAACAATGTGTTCCACATGAAAGTCTTTCCTGTACCACCATAACCATATAGGAAAAAAAACACCACCATTTTGATTTGTGACAACATCCATAACTTCTTTAAAGATTTTAAGCTGCTCACCTACAATAAAAAAACAAAACACCACTAACGTTGCATCATGAAAACAATTTAAATAACCAAATCTGTGAAATTTTCAAATCTTGAGAACATAATGACAACAATGACCATATCAATGTGATTAGCATTTATACTTATGTAGTTTTGTGCTAATAATTATAGACTTCCTTATAAGGCTCATTCGAGGCGATAAAAGAAAAGCATAAATTTCGGATATTGTTTCAATAAATAATTAGAATGTCAAATTATAAAAACAACACCGGTTAATGATTGAAACATAGTATGGAAAATTTCTTCTTGAACCGAGGGATCATATTGTCTTTCATCATATATCAATCTATTTCCAAGGAAGTCAAGGATGTAATCATTTGGATATGGCATAGGCTTAAATTCTTTCAAACTCCTTCTATTTTTCTATAGTTGCTTCTCAATTTCCATCAAAGTGAGTTGTTGCACCTCTTCATCAAAAAAATTCAATTCTACAAATAAAGGTAGAAGTTAAGTAAGTATTTATACTTTGTTAAAAGGGTCATGTATATAATCCATAGTGTTGTGAGTAACATAGTTCTAAACAATAAGATGAAGAGGATAAAAGAAAATATGTTGTTACAAAGAAGCAGCAAATATATAATAATCAAACCTGGATTTTGTGACAATATTCTTTGTTCATATAGAATACCATCTGATAGGTACATCCAAGTATTTAACCAAACATGTTCTGGTCGATTCATTGAAGATGATAATAACATTGTAACAAACAGTTTGCGCAAAAATACTCCAGAACCCCAGTTATAAGCCTCTTTAATTGCGTCAATGAACTCTTTGTCATCTTGTAGGAAGCCCAATGCAAAATATACCTCTCTAAAACTTTTGTGTTTGAACCCATCAATTGTCTTTAAATCATCATAACTTGTCGGACCTTTTTTCATAGTCAACAACATCCTCATATAATACAATTCTCCAGTTGTTGGCGGGACCCAAATTAGTCGGCCAATTGTGTAACCTCTTTTACGCGGTTTCCAACACCTTTTCTTCTTTTCATAAACAAACTTGGGCACAAATTGACCATATGTTAATAACTTTGCTTCTTCATACTGAGTATTTGCCACAAACCAAGAAGTAAACATTGATTCTGTGACACTTGGTTTAAGAAGGAGAGTTCCAATTTGTTCAAAATCTTTGTAGTATACAAAATTCTCTCCTTCCATGTGAAAAAATAACCTTTCAACAGCTGGTTTCCTGCCATGAATTGAATAAGAGAAGATTCTCCAGCATGCTTTGCTTGGTGAGACATATCGACAATCAAGGTATTGTTTGATTTCATCAATATTTCCATCGGTTCCAGTGTTGTTTGGAACAATAACAGCCGAGATCCTATTAGAACCCTTGTTGATGTACTTGAAGAGATATTTAATTGAAGTACTTTGATTTCACCACTCCATATTAATGTGTGCCTCATATTTCATTAGCAAACTTAGGTTGTGGGGTACAACGTGACCACTATGTAGGGTGACTCCATTCTTTTCAATTGTATTACCCAGATCTCTCCTTCTATAAACAGGATATCCATCTTGATCAACAATTGTGACATCTTGGAACTTTTTAGGATAATACTTGGAACACTTACCATCTTCCATACAAGGACATCTAGGATTTGCTAACCCACTAGGACCATGCACCATGTGAGTTTTGACCAGATTATACAGTCTTGGTTGACTCAAAGGATTAGGAACTTCAACATAAATGATTTTGTCTATATCTTCAGAAGTAGGATATTTATTTGATGGATGCAAGAAGATAAGAATGTGCGCGTGCGGAAGACCTCTCTTTTGGAACTCAGTTGCGTACATATATGAAAATAAGAACAATTGTAAGATAAATATGTTGTAACATGTCATGTCTAGCTTGAAATGCCTAGATAATTTTAAAGGATAGTAAGTTAAAGCAATTGATATGACATAGTAAACTTACATGCAAGAACTTTGCCTAAGACTCCTTTTTTGGTCACATCTGCTAGAAGGTTATCAAACTTCATCTTAAAAACTCTTGCAATAACATCAGGTCTATCTTGTGGCTTCAAATTTAGAGGACCAAGCAGTCTTTGAATTTCCGGCCAATTTGGGTTGCATGTGAAAGTAATGAAAAGATCCGGAAATCCCACCTTACTACAAATAGTCATGCCATCATAATACAATTAATCCATAAATCTTCTACTTCCAACATAAGATGATGGTAAAAACGACTCTTTTCCCTATGCTTGATCCTTGTGTTTGATCTTGCTCTGAATGTAGACTTATATACTTTGACACTCTTAGCTTGGATTGATTTTTTCTGATCCAATTCAATCTCTCTCCTTTAAGCATTGTGTAACCATCCACCAAAAACTGTTGGAACAATCTCCTAGATGATAACAAAGTTTTTGCCTCATTACACCTACTTTGTATTTTAAATGCTAGCCATTCTCGAATAGTGAGTCGATTCCTTTGAGAGTCATCAAAAATATCAAGATCTCTATGTGCAATGTTATCTCTATAACCATCCTCTCCATAAGGAAAAATCAAAGGATACTGGAATGCCAAATAAATTGGATGAAACTCATCAATACGTTGCAGTTGTCCACCTTTGGCCTGCACTATAATGTCTCTTTCCTCAGCAGTGTCCATGTCACCAACGATTAAAGTAACCACTTCTGAAACAGTTGGTTGATTATACAATCTTCCATCAGTAGATCTTGTGGATATTAATTTGAGTTTCAAGTTATGAACATTGCTTTGATTAAGCCATTGTCTAGCCATTAAGAAACTTTTTGCATGTGTATTATGTCGGTACAACATATCTGACAAGTTTTGTATTATATCGGGATGAATGTTGTTTTTGTCTCTATAAAAATATAATATATAAGTTAGTAATTTGTATGACAAAAAGAAATGGTTAAATTAAAGAGAAAGTATGATTGAATACCTGAGAGTGTCCATTCTATTTGTAACTTCATTCTCTGTATCATATATGTAAAGCTGGGCAAATTTGGCTGGTTGGCCTTCAGGTGGCAGTAAACTTCCAATGCGGTGTCAAGCTTGGCCTTGGATTCTTATTGTTGGTGGACCACAAACAATATTAAATCTGTTGGCTAACTTAGCTCCCGGTGAAGTGAAAGCAAACATCATATTGTATGTCCTTATGTGTGATTGATAATTCTTACTATCCCTTGCATTGGCATCAAACAAGAGATGTGCTAAAGGTTGTGGATGATGCTTTAAGAGAGGAAGTTCAACTTTACCATTTCCACAACATAAAAAAAACTTGGGATTCACAGAATGTTTAGGTTTGTGCATCCTTTCTTGATACCACATCATGGCCTTACAATACCTACACTCAATCAAAGGGTCTCCCAAACCAATATATGTTGTACATATTGCAAAACTTAGCATTAAAAGTCGTTATTTTTTCAAAAGATGGTATTTCCTATGATCATATTTCACCAAATAAAGACATAATTTCTTTGGTTACCTTGGTTATGTAGGTTTGGTTGGTTGGCGGTAGAAAATGGTGGCAAACTTTGTTCATCATCAAGGTTTGAGTCATTATCAGATTGATATGCTGTCAAAAAATCAATAACAAACTCATGAAATCTGATTTAAATATCAAAGCATTAAAATCAACATCATGGAAATGGAGATCCAACTCTGAAAATATAGATTAATGAATGAAAACCAACAGCTGTAGCAGACATATTCAGGAAATAATCTAGACATAATCAAAATCAGAAACCTTAAAAGTTAAGGCATAGACCTGGGATCTCTTCATTGTCGGAGTCGTCTTCAGTATCATCACTATCTAAATTAGCATTAGCTGTAGGTGCAAAGATAATATCTTCAATGTTGCTTCTCTCATCAATTGTATTTGATTTGCCATTAGATTCTTGAAACCGTAAAGGTTGTGTTCCTCTCATTTTATTTCTGTTGCACTCATTGATAAACATATATAAGTGTATAGAATAGTAATATACCACATCATCAAACAACTTCATTCTTAATTTAAAATCAATACAATTACAATTGACTACATGATTGACTGATGTAGCTATAATGATATGGTTTAGAAATAACACAACTTGTTTGTGAACTTGCAGTGGCTATTATTGGATCATTGCACAGGTTATAGAGAGTTATGGATGGTGATGCAATTCTTTGAGTACTATTGGAAAATAATTCAAAGTTAGAAACAATGTAATACACCAGAAAAAGGACAACAGAGTAATACACATGGGGACAAACTTACACAGAAATCTTTGTTGCTTCATTGGTAAATTGAAGTTGTGGCAGTACAAGGTTGGCTATATCATTCCGCATAAGATTGGACGCCAGATCTGGTACCCCGAGAGCTTTTTTCGGACGACCACGGCCACATTTGAAAGGTTGAGGAGTGCATCTTGCATCAATCCTGTAAAGTGTACTTCATTAAAAATATGATGCTTTTTCTTGAATAGAATACATAATAATACGTACCAAAAAATATTTGAAGATTTTTGGACTGCTGCATTGGTGTCGACAAATACATTCTCCTTTTGTGACATTCCCCCTCCATTAGAAAACCTTGACATAAGGTTTGTACCCATGTTTTATGTATTAAATATTATGTGTGGTGTACAACATATATGTGTTGGAGGTGATGGCATAATACCATGTAATACAACATCCAGAATTCTTCTTGGCCGCGACGCTTCTCATCTGGTTCCCCAGAATTCTTCTTCTCCATCCTCTCCATTTCTCACCTTCTCTCACTCAGATCCTCTTCTCTCAACTTCTCTTCTTCCTCTTTCTATTCGCCTCTCTGCGATTTTCCTTTCTTCTACTGTTTGCCCTTGCTGGGAAAAAAAAGAAAAAAGAAAAGAACAAATGAGATGAGAGCAAGACCTCAATGGCTTACTATTTGAAAGGTTGAGGATGACAGTTTGGCTTGTGTTTTGCGGTTGACTTTTCTGGGTTTTATGGTTATGGTTGCATTAATGGAACGATGATGACAATGAGAAACCTCACGTCTGAGTTCGCGGTTGGTGATTTCGTTGTGGATTTTGGGGTTTTGCGATGCGTTTGGTTGATGGTTCAGGTTGCGTTTGGGGCCAGTGATGAAGTTTTCTTCTGAGGCTGTTGTGGGTGGTGGTGGTATTTGCGGATGTGTTCTTTGATCCGTCGGTGATGGTTGATGGGGATTAGGGATGGTGTTCTTGTTTTCACAGCCACGAATGAATGATTGATGACGATGGCCTTTTTAGGGTTTCTTCTTGCGGCCGTTTTCGATGATCCTCTTGATGGATCTTTCCACTGATGTTTTTATACTGATGTTTTCAATCTCTTTTCGAATTTTGTTGGGCCTGGATTGATCTCTTTACGTTTTTTGTTGATGAAAATCTGAGATTGATTTTGTTTTGGGAACAGCTGGATTTACGTTTTGCTGATGAAAATCCAGATCGGTGGATTTTTGGTTGGATTATTTCGGATCTGGATTTTTGGTTATGGATTTGGATCTGGTTTTCCTTAAGGATCTGTTTGGCTGCAAAATCACTTTTTTTCATAAAAGCACTTCTCTCTCTCTCTCTCTCTCTCTCTCTCTCTCTCTCTCTCTCTCTCTCTCTCTCTCTCTCTCTCTCTCTCTCTCTCTCAGAAAATTGAACAGAAACTGCCAGATTTTTGCTGAGGTCGAAAAATGGAATCGGGAGCTGGCGATGAAATTCTTGTTGCCCTCCTGAAATGTCCGATGATGATAAATTACTGAGGGTTTCGAGACGAAATAGAAACACCACTTTCGATACAAAAAATTAAATCCATTGATAATGATTTTTCTTTGGTTTTTTGCAGGTTCGGAGATTCGAAGATGAAGACTTGAATCGGAGATCGGGAAGCAGAAGCTCAGAAGAATTAGAACTTTAGGACTTTACTTGTAATCTTCAAAAAAAATGTAAAAATCCTGAATAACGCTATAATCAGGAATTGTACAAAAATTGAAAAATAAATAAATTCAATTCTTATTTTCCGACTAAGATCCATCTATATCTCTTTTCAAGTAAACTTGACATTTCACAATCCAAATTCGAAACTTAACCGCTTGCAAATACTTAGAATTAACTGACGTCCAACGCAAATTCGGAATTCAATTGAACCTTTGAAAGTTAACTCGTACTCAGTAACAAGAATTGGTGGATATGGCCTTGACTAAAATAAATAAATAAATCCAATTTCTTAGCAAACTGAATTTTATTCTGTGTTTAAATTCCAAGCCGTATCTCGAGTAAACCTGACTTTTATAATCTAAAACGAACCAAACTGTTACCATCATAGAAATCCACCCGTTCTCAAACCATTTGTCATGTAAATCGGGAATAGGAAATGATTTCCTGCCAAACGAAACAACTGAGCAAACCGATTAGCGGTTAGTTAAAATGAAATACAGACCAGAATGAAATGCGGAATGATCAGTGATTTAAGGGTAAAATTTGGGGTATGACAGTTGCCCCTATTTAAATATCTTCACCGGATGATATGAGTGATGAAAATCCTCATGAAATCATGGTGAAAGGTATTTAAATATAGGTAACCGAAAATTTTGCCCTTAGATGCAAAGACATGATATGCTACAGACAAAAGAAAACTATACAATGCCGACATGCAATGAAATCTAACATGATGAAAATGATGGAATGACAAATGCAAAATGCAGACAAAAATGAAAGCAAACAGGGAATAAATATGACACAATGATTAACCACTCACTGGGGATAGGCAACAACACAGAGGAAGCAGCAAACATCATCCATGAACAGAACTGGATGGAAAAGAGTCACAATATTCAGAATAACATTGAATGAAGCGAGGGGAAATCTGGGGAATATATCAAGGACAAAGAAACAAACATCAGAGACATCCGGAAGAATATCGAATGAACTCTGAAACACACCAGAGATACTTGGAAAAACATCGAATAAACTCTGGGACATACCCAGAAACAAAATGAAAACAATTAGAAGAGCATGAGATAAAGACAAGGCTCTGAAGGTACATCCGAAACATTTAGGAAAGCATTAAATTTACGGGAAAAGTTTGAAGACATATCTGGAAGAACATCAGATAAGAAACCAAGGAGTTCTGGAAGAACATCAGAACCAAAACTCAATCTGGAAAAACATCAGAAAGAGAAACGAATCCGGAAAAACATCGGATAGATTCTGGAAAAACATCAGAATCAAAAGGAATGTCTGGAAAAACATCAGACAAGTTCTCGAAGAACATCATAACAAAGACTCAATCTGTAAAAACATCAAAAAGAGAAACAAATCCAGAAAAACATCGGATTAGAAATGCCATATCTAGAAGAACATCAGATAAGCCAAGACAAAAACTATTTGGTAGGTGCCAAGTGAGTTGGACTTTGACCACAAGGTGAGACGTGAATAACACCACGACCTCGGGAGAAATACAAATGAATATGAAACACTCATGATATGTATATGATATGAATTATGCAAATGATAGATGATCAAATGCAAATGCAGACGCCAACAGCATGGCTCGACTCTTCTGGTAAGATGACAAAATTGGAAGAGTGATTCCTCAACACATACATCACTGCCATTCTGCTTAGGGACCCAAGATGTTACTGCTGAACACATTTCTAAATTGTATCAAGTTGATGGCCCTTGTAGGAAGGATGAAGATTTGCTTAGGGATCCTTCAAGTAAACTGCCCCAGGTTAATTGACTGTTATAGATGAACTAATAATTACTTCAGCTTGTCTGATTCTGTAGACGGTTGGGCTACCATGCCCCTGGAAGGTCTGCCCTAGTATGAGTCTTGAAGGATCTTCTGGGTAAACTAAATCTGAGAAGGACTTGCCTTGAACAAATCTTGAATTGATTCTTCGACGGGATGTAAAAGGAACTTTCCCCTGATAGAATCACTTGCCCAAGTGTTGTACCCCAAAATTTTCCTAACCTTTTTCTTTACTTAGCTTATGTTTCATTTCATTCTTTAGCATTTACATCTGCATAAAATTGTCTTTTGGAGGGGATCAAGGGAAGTGTGCCATTCAAGAGAAGGTTATCAAGGGTATCAAGCTCAACCAAGACTGCTTACTCAACTTATCAAATGCTTATACTCATCAGGAGGTAGTCAAAGCTCTCTGAGAGAGAAGATTGACAAGCTTTGCTTACCTCCTATCTTGGAGGGAAATTGAGGATCATCAGGGGTTCACAAGGCCATGGTTATGGATAAAGGTGTTTGAAAATCTCATTGAGTGCTTTTGAAGTCATTGGGGAGCTTATCTAAGTGGTCATATCATTTGCAAGAATTCACAGGCAAAGGTTGTACAGGGTTTCATCTGCTTAGTGCAAGGTCAACTGTGGGCTTGAAGGAGTTGGAGACTTGGTTCCAAGTCATTGAATTCAGGAGAAGTCATGTTGAGACATCTAGGATGTCATATCAAGTTCAAATCAAGGATAATCAAGAGTCTAAGGAGTTACTAAATTAGGGTTTCAGTGTAAAATCCCATTCTTTAATGCCTAACTTCAAGGACCATTTACCTCAAGATACAAGTTCAATCTCATTTTCATGTAAACAGGAGACTTGTAGGGCATGTTCTAAGATTTTGTTTTAGTACTAGAACTCATCCATTGGGTTTGTGGAACTCAAGTTATAATGCCATCAAGTTATAGGTCTCAGATGAACATATTTTTCAGTCAACAAAAGTCAACCCACATCGAAGGCACTTTTGACATAGAATCAAGTTTCTACTTATCTTTTGATGAACATGCAAGTTATTCCTCATTATATTAGCTTTCCAAAAAGTCCTAGAAGTCCTTGATATCATTTGTAGAACTCAAGTTATGGATCTTGCAAGGCAATGGTATTTTGAGAAACTTTGATTATATGTCATTTTCATTATGGGTCATTCTCATGCACTTAAGTACTTCAAATGGAGATTCAACCAACATGAAAGTTGCTCCAAATGACTTCAATTACATCATGGAACTCAAGATTGGTGTGAATTATGCATGCTTATGGACATTGGTGGAGAATTTCAAGTGGAAATTGAACTTTTAAAGGTGAATTCAATTGAACAAGTTATGGGTCTTTTTCATGCCATGTTTTGATCCAATTGTGTTCACAATAATCCAACAAGAAAAATACACAAATTCATTTTGGTGGTAATAAGGAAAATCACGTGGAATTCAAGCTTCCTTCACAAGAAAGTTTAACATCTAAACTTCATAATTGGACCACATCAAAAGCCCACTCTAATTCCAATGTGTAATTCAACGTCTCAGCTGCAAAACTAAATAAAATTCAAGTGTGTATGAATTGGTTTTCACAAGTGCATGAGCAAATCAAATTTTTTGGGCATTTTCAAATTTCAGCCAAACCAAGCTTCATGGGCCTTCCATTTCAATCCTAACCCATCATATATAAGTTCCAAATTCATTTGGAGCTCTCAGAAGTGCAATTTCATGGAAGAGAGCTCAAGTTCAGTTTTGAAATTTGAGAGAGAAATTCAAAATCATGAATCAAGATCCAGAGAAATTCAAAGCAAATTGAAGCAAGTATCATCTTCCTCAAGCTACTTGGAGTTTATCTGCACAATTTAGAGCAAGCTAACACTCAATTGAAGCACGAACGAAGTGTCTCCGTTATGTAATCTTCTAATCCATTTTTCTCTCATGTTAGGCACTGATTTAGGTCATTGTTGGCTGCATCTGAAGCCCTACCTCGTGTAGGCAATGTTTGAGTACATGATTGTGATGTTTGATGAATTTTGCAGATGTACATTCAAAACTTGATCTATTCGATTCTCATAATTTAGCCGTGTTTAAAACAAATGAACCATGGATTTGGAATGTACATAAGTAGAGCTTCAGTTTGGTATAAAATTTGGCATGATTTGGTGGAGTTTTCAGACCTGAACTCTGGCCACCTCGCCAGAGAAGACGACCGGAGCTAGGGCTCCGGCGTCTGGTTCAAACTCAGATGAAGGTGATGTGTCATTGTTTGACCTGTTGACCGGATGAGATGAATGTCCCAGATTGTTTTGACTTGCACGCATGGATGATTGACTGCCATGTCAATTAAATGAAACGATGCATTTTGGTGTTGAGCTGAGTTGTGTTTAGTTTGGACCAAAGCTTCTATACGCACCCCCTTTCTTTGAAGCCCGATGATTCTGAACGAGAATCCTTTCTATTTGCACCATTTTTTATTTTAATTGTTTTTATTTTCTTATTTTAATTCTATTTTCATTTTTAATTATTAAAAATAGCTCCAAGTGTTATAAAATTCCATAAAAAATATTTTCTAACACCTTAGGGTGTTAATTAATTTTCTCAATTTTTTATTTTCATTTTCCTTTATTTTTTAAATATAATTGGAATTTTACAAGTGGAGGTCTTTTTAATGGTTTCTTTTGTTGTGTTCATTTGTTCTTGCTTGAGACTTGACCTAATTTTAACCACCAATGAGCAAGGCCTCCTCCTCATTTTGATGATGAGTTAAGGTGCCTTAGAGGATGGTTTTGGTCAAGGTTTGACCTACTTTTGGTTGACTTTCTTTTCCATTTGTTTGACCCTCGACAACCCTCCTTCAAAGTGGAACACCCTTAGTGAATCAATTTCTTTGGTGATGCTTTGATTGGACTTTGGTTGTGTTGCTTTGGCCTCTGGTTGCCAACATCTTTGTGAGCTTTGTGAATTTTAGTTGGCTTTTATTGAACCATTTTCCTATTTTTGGTGTACCTTGCAAGTCAAGTCACCCTAGGAATGGTTCACGCATACTAGTTGACCTAGTTTGGGTGGGAGATGACCTTTGTGGATCCCATATGCTTCCAACTCCTCTTGATTCACATTTATGACATGTTGAAGTTGCTGGTTGCAAATTTTTAGGTCATAAAGTTGGTTGGTTCTTGTTGTAAGTTGCATTTTTTTTAAGGTTTTGCATATGATGTTGAATGTTGAAAGTGTTTAGAACCTAGGTTCTTTACCATGCCTTATCTTGCAACTTGCCTTGCTTTTCTTCCTTTTTTCATTTGCCTATTCTCTTCTCTTGTTCTCACTTCTGTCCTAGGACCTTGGGGACTCATTCAAGTTGATTTGGTGCTTTGGTTTTGCACTTTGAGTTTGACTTGGATGAGAGGCCACTTTGAGAACTTCTTTTGGTTCCTTTCTTGCATGATCATTGTGATGTTTATGGTTGAGATTTCTTATGATGTTGCTTTCTACACAAGCTTACTATCCCATCCTCATCTTGATCATGTATTCTCCTTTTGCTTTCTTGCATTGCCTTTTGGTTTAGTGATTGATGCTCAAATGGTTGTAGGAATTCTATTTCTCCCATTTCATCTCACTTTTGGCTTGAACTTATTTAAGTTCTTTTGTTTGCTTTTATCATTTTGTTTTGAATATTCTTGTTTGCTTGAAGAGGTTGAGATGTGCTTGTGGTGGTTGTTACCCCATACCTTTGTTCCTCCCTCTTTCTTCATCTTTGTGTTGCATTGCATGTTTGCATCTTCTCTTCTTTCTCATTTGTGTTTGCTTTCTTCTTCTTTTTGTCTTCCTTTGCCATGTTCCCTTAGGACCTTTAATATTTCTTGTTCAAGATGGATTATGATAAAAATTAGGTTTGAATCCAAGCATGATAACATTAGGGTAGTCTTCCCTTTTCATCTCAATCATAGGTGTACATTGCATGATAACATTAAGTTGAGTTTAGTCTCCCTTTTAGAGTGTGTCTTCTCTTCTCATCTCCAAACTTCTTCAAAGCACATAATAAAGGATAATAAGTGTTGTACGCTACGAGCCTTAAGCATTTGGGAAATGATGATTAGGGGGCCTCCTCTCAATTGTCTAGAGTGTTTAGCGTATGTCCTTTGGACGATATGCGACGCATTCGCTCCTAAGTCATAGTCTTTAGTGCAACATGAATTACAAACACAATTCAATTCACTTCTTCTCTAAAAGACTCAAAAACAAACATCAAACTTTTTCATCCTTCGGGATTAATGGACACCATTTTCATGAAAAAAGTTTTGTTAACTCTTGGTTCTACCGCAAACAGGTAAAACCTAAGTCTCCAATGGTCAAGCAGCATACACCTAACTACTAGAACTAAGTTTTAACCCTACTCGGGTAAAACATTTGAACCAACCTGTGGTCATGTTAGCCCGAACTATGTTTGCTCTGATTTCTTGTACCAGACGAGGGTACGTAGGCATAAGACGACGATGTCTTGGTAAGCAACCTTCCCCACCTTTACCCGTAGTTTTCCGAACTACGTTAACTCTGACTTTCCCATTGCACGAGGGAGTACGTAGGCATAGAGAGGCGATTCTCTATCGAGTCTCTTTTCTTTCTTTTGTCCCTGTGGCCTGTAGCTTAGATAGATTAACACCCTTTTAGATAGATAATAAGCGTGGATCTCGTCGAGTACGACGGACATGAGGGGTGCTCATACCTTCCCCTTGCGTAACCGACTCCCGAACTCAAGATTTGGTTGCGATGACCTGTCTTCTCCCTTTTCCGTAGGTTTTCTCTGATCGTTTCCTTTCCCTTTCTTTGGGATAAATAACGAACGTTGGCGACTCTTCTGTCCTTGCCGGCCCCTCTTCGCAGCGATGCGACAGCTGGCGACTCTGCTGGGGAGACTTTTCCCATCCCTTATGCGAGTCAATCCTAGCGCTTGTATGTTTATCTTTGGGTGTGTATATATGTGTTGTACTTTATCTGTATTCACATTTTACTTTCCAGCATTGTATATTACCATTGTTGTTATGCTGTTGGGTGGGAATGTTCCACTGTGAGATAAGCCAAAACCCAGGCTTGAGTACAACCATAGCATTAGAAGTGGAAAGTAGTGGTGAACCTGTATGTTTGGCATGCACTAGTTCCCACGAAATTCACGCTCAGACGGGATTCTCTTTGATGACATCCTTTCCAGTCTGTTTCGGACAATTGAGAGGATGTTGGATATGAGGATTGTCGACTCTGCGGACCGATCATTTGGGAGTTAGCTAAGTGAGGCCGCTTCGTTAGACTATGATGCCAAACCAGAAATGGTGAACGTATCATTGTTTCGCGAAAGCCTGTGACGCTGATGACCGCATAGGATGCCAAACCTTATCAGTGATAGGTTCATACCTGTGAGTGGGGAAGGTTATTCAGGAAACTTTGACCTCCAACCTACCCGGTTTTCTTGTCAGTGTGAACCTGTGATTTTGGTACAGTGGGTCCTTATGACAATGATATGTTCTTGCCAAAGCGAAGCGCTGGTTCTTCTCGGTCAACAGCACAACAACCTTGATCCCCTGTTGCATTTGCATATTAATATTGACATGTATTTATGTTGCAGGTGTATATTTTCCCTTTGATTCTAGTGATCTTGTTCCTTTGCTGACATGGAGCCTAGCCTGAAGAAAACTGTGGTATATAAGTTCCCTACTTCAGACATTGAATCCCTACTCAGTTTGATCTTTGTGGCTACATAAAGGTGATGAAAGATTTCAAGCAATTCTATGGGAAGCTTTTGAGTTTTGTCTGCAAGCCCTCAGTATATGAGTTGGGTGGTCTCCATACTCTACTGCAGTTTTATGATTCACAGCTGAGGTGTTTTACTTTTCCAGGTTACGTATTACTGCCTACTTTGGAGGAGTTCTCTGTGCTACTTGGAGTTCCTATCTTGGACCAGATGCCTTTCTATCTGTCGCGGTGAAAATCGGATACCAAGCTATTGATTAGCTCGAATCTTAATTCATTACAACCGGTCTTTAATTTGTCCAAAGGAAGGGGAAAAGATCGAATTAACCACAATACAATGCAAATGCAAAAGCTAGAGAGTTATAGGTTCGGGGGTTGGTTAAACTTAGGGAAGGTGCTAGCATCCTAAGTTTCTGTAGTACTCTACAGGAACCTCTTGTTTTAATGTTGTTTATTGATAAGGGTTATTTTCTTAAGGATGAAAGGCCTAGTGGTTTATTTCTACGTATACTCGCCAAGACGTCGCATCTTGTGCCTACATATCCTGACATAAATGGAATCAGAGTATTTGTATTTCCCCTAAAGGGTTTAAGGAGTTTTTTGACTGTTGGTCAAAGTTCCTAAGGGATAAAGGTTGTTGATTGATTGATTATAGGAGAAAAGACGAGTTGTCATCTCGAAGGAGAATACTTGACTTAGCCACCACAACTTGTAGGAGTATTGTTATGGGGCAGGAGATATATATCTTGACGGTCAAGATGACTCACGTCTAATTCTCTAATGTGTTTGAGTAATGTTTGATTGAGTTGATTTTTTTTATCTAAGTTGTAAAGATAAAAGGTCCTCCTTATGGGGTAGGATCTATCTGAAAAGATCGACTTGAATGAGATCAAGGATCAAATGGGGAATTATGATGCAAATGAGATGCATACGCGCAAGTTTTACGTTACGCACAGGTTCTTCCTTTGGACATTTATGCAATGCGATAAGATAAATTACGGGAAGGTAAAAGACGATAAATAAATCCATGCACAAATGCATGAAAGCACTAAGACAAGTGTGTGAACGTGAAGGTGAATGTGAGATCGGAGCGAGGGACATGCACGCTTGATTGATTGCGATGTTGATTATTTTTAGTCAAAATTTTTTTAGGAAATTAGAACAGATTAGATGAGTTGATTTTATGAGAAAATTATTTGATTATTTTAGTGAGATTAAATTTTGATATGATTGATTTTAAGAAAATGTTATTAGTTGATTTAATTTATGAAATTAGATTAGATATAAATAAATTAGACAGGTTTTGAAATGAGTTAGATAAATGAAAAATGTTGCTAAATAGAAAAGGGTTTTAATTATTAATAATATTCAAACAAGATAGTTATAAATAAAAGGTTATAAAAAAAGTGAAATGGGTTTTATTAAATAAAAAAGTTTTTTAATATTAAATGAAAAGAGTTATTATGGAGATTTCATTAAATAAAAGGTTAATCTAAATATAAAAAGGTTTTTTTATTAAGAAAATGAACAACTTTATTTAATAAAAAAAAGTTATTAAATTGGTGAATAAAATATAATATCTTGATTAAATTAAAAGAAAAAGGTTAATTAAAGGTTTCTAAAATGATTAGTTGGGTTTAACGATTAATTGGTTAATTAATTAGTGGGTGAATTATTGTGTGGGCAAGCGTATAAGTTGTATCGCGGGGATTAAGTTGTCGACCGTGAGATCGTGATCAAAGTGCGGTGAAGGGTGATGTGTGTGAGGGTGTACGATAGATCTGGTGGGGGTGTGTGCGGGTGATTATATTACAAAACAAATCCATAATTAATCAGCAAAAACCATAAAATCAAAAACGAATCCTCTTCTTCTACCAAAGTGCCGCCGGCGCTCTCTCCTTCCTTGCTCTTTCCTTGCTTTCACCGTTCATTCTTCTCTCTTCTCCATCCTTCGATTTACTACATAAATCAAACAACAACAAGAAGTTAAATGTTAGCGGAAAAATATCTCACGATTTAACGAGGGGTTTCTTTCGCAGGTTTGACAGCGGCTTGGGATTTTCGGCGAAGGCGATTTTCGACGACGGCTGGTGAAGATGACGAGGGTGGAGGCTGACTACTCGCGGACGGCGCGTTTGGCTGCGGAAGTGGCGAACGGGATTTTGAGGCTTGCGGTGGACGGAAAGACAATTTCCGGCGAAGCCCAAAAAGATAAGTTCTCTTTTCTCGATTCACAATCTTAGGGATTTTCTGATTTGGGACTCTGTGGAGTTTTGGGTTTGCTGTCGAATGTGCTCGGGCTCCCTCTTGAATCTCTTCCTCCTCTTATAATATTTCCGAAAAATTTGAATTGATTGAGAGGAGTAATGCTGTCGGGTCTCGTTTCGGAAACAATCATATAGCCGTAATTCCTGTCTTGATTGTGCTTGATCCTATTGGCTGTAGTTAATAATTTTTTATAATAAACTTCCCTTTTTATTCAGATATGTTGACTTATGTGATGAATTATCATTTATGATTGCTCTTGAAGGCCTTTAATACTTTGTTTGATTTTGTTTAATCCTTCATAATTCCTAAACCATTCCATTTTTGTCTTGCTCAAAACGGTTTCCATGAGTATATTACTAAACTTGCTGTTATTATGATGTTCACATTTAGCTATAAATTTGTGTGATATTTGCAAGGACTGACATAAACTGAATTGCAAATTGCAGGGATTTCCTTCGGTAGTAGCGACGAGAAACTAAAATATCCTCCTAATTAGTTGGAAACTGGATAGGGTATGCAATGTTTCAGACTCAGAATGGCGGTTGCAGCCGGCTCTTGATGTGTGCAGATTTTCTGAGCGAACTTACAAGTCGACGCTTATTGTTCTATTGGTTACAAAGTGTCTGCTCAAAGCTTCTCATGAGGACTTGTCTAGACTTATGCGTTCGACAGCGGTAAACGGTGGTGTTGGTGTATCGAGTAGCAGTGCTGCTTTTCCTTTGAAGATGAATAGAGGAATATAGCTCGTGAAGAAATGCCACCGAAGCTGCGGCATTTTTTGCATGATCTGCGATAAGAATGACTTCTCCTTTCTGTAGATGGTTAACCATATATCTGAATATCTGTGTTCTGGTGGCTTTGTAGATTCTAGTTATTTCTATTTTAAAAGCAGTACGGTTTATGATGTTCGTATTGATGTAAGAAGTCTTGACACTTAAATCTTAATTGAAAATGAACCTTTAATTGAATTAGAGGTTGGTCTCTCAAAGCCTGACTTACATTCTAAAAGACTTATTCATCTTGAAAAGGTAAAGTGGTCTGTTGGACATCCTTAGAAGAAAAACGTAACTTCAGCATGCCAAACTTAGAATTATCTGGTATATAAATCTATATCCATCCTTTGAAGAAGCTTTAGGGACAAAGTAACACATAACGACCGTATTTCTCACTCTCACGATAGTATTACCATAAATAGTCTGCCGCCATTTCTCTTGGAGAACCACGGTTACACCACTGATTAAAATTTGAGTTGGGAATTAATGTCGATTACCTCTTTGCATAAAGTGAGGTGCCTCTAACTTGTATCCTTAATCTTGCAACTCGGAATTTTGGATAAACAAACAAAAATCCTAAAAAACAACTAGTGCACCTTAAATCTCGGGTTTAAACCTTATGAAGCTTCAATCTTCCGAGATCTTTAATCACATGAAATATAATTAAGCCAAAAATTTCTATGGGTCCGTAACCTAAATACAGGCAGGTCAAGGTTACATTATCGGGTCAAGGGGTTGCAAACTCGATCTTGAATACCTCGATGGACATGAAACTCTTAATGACGACCAAATATGTTGCAGCCAAAATTTTGAATACCGCAGCCCAAATCATAATACACCAAAGTCCAACAAACCCGGGATTTAGGGTCCAAATACCACATCCTCAAAAACAAACACATAATGATACAACAACAGAGGACTACAACCTGGCCATGATTTAACGCGGGGTATGGTCACAAAGTCTCCCCAAGCTGTCTTTAAATTCATGTTTTTCGAATAGCCCTGAGATGCTTGTCTGCGAAAATAAGTATCATCTATGTTTGAAACTCGTGTACCTGCACACACTTGTTAGTCATAAAAAAACACGCACACAAAAGTATGAAGATAAAAAAAAATACAAGAAAAGAAACATGGAGGTGGAATCTTAAGGTCAAAAATTAGGGTGCGACACTATCATACTGATGTTGAGCCTGATTTGACTAAGCTTGTTGGTGCCCTTCATTTGGATGCTTCCGAGCTAAAAGGGAAGTTGGTCAAGAGAAATGGAATGCCTGGATTTCCACTATCTTTTCTGGTTTGCTAGAGCTTAACACTTTGTGAAGGAGGGTTGTGTTTAATGCCATCCTAGCACTGTGCATTTATAGTATCTGTTGTTTCCTAATATTCCATATTTTGTGGATTTGGATGCATTCCATATTTTTGCTTCAGGGAATCCTGTACCTACGCTTCTAATCGATGTTTATCATTCTGTGCATTACAAGAATGAGAATCGGAGGGGGAAGAACGTGTCTTGTTGTGCACCTTTGTTGTACATGGGGTTTGTGAGTCACCTTCCCAAGTCCGGTCCTTTTGTTGATGCTGTAGGTACCTCAGAGTGGTTAGAGAGATTGATGGACCTGACTTCTGAGAATATCATTTGGTTTGATAGAGATTAGTTGGGTACAGAGATTATCTACAATTGTGGTGGTTTTCCTAATGTCCTGTTGGTCGGAAGGAAAGGATGCATTAACTACAACCCATCCCTTGCAATGAGGCAGTTTAGGTACGCTTTAAGAGAACCTCCGAGAGAAGAGGAAATACAGGAATCTCTGTATTTCACTGGCTTGCTGGAGAACGAGACCTTGGCTAGAGTTAAGAAAGCTTGGAAAAAAATTCATCGCAAAGGGAAAGCTTCTTTGGGGAAGAGTAATAGTAGAGCTTACGACCCTTATGTGACTTGGATTCAGGAGAGAGCTGAGAGGGTGTTTATGCCTTTTCCACCTTGTGAGCCTTTATATCCTCTGCTGATTGAGGAGCCTACTACTGTTGATATCCAGAGGTATAATCATTTGTGGTCCGAGAAAGAGGAGTTGCGCAAGGCAAATAAAGAGTTGGAGAAAGAGATTTTTCAGCTCCGAAGCGAAAAGATTGAAGCTACTTATTCCTGCAAGAGGCAAATTGAGTTGGTAAACAAGCTAGGTACAAATCTTACCAAAGAGATTTGCGCTCGTGAGCGTTTGGGTTTAGATTTGAAGGCTGTCAGTGATGTTCTTACTTCTAAGAAGAAGGAGTTGGATAGAGCTTATCTAGAGATTTCCAAGTTTAATGACCAGTGGAATGCTACCCTCACTAATAACAAGGAGTGGAAGGATAGACTCAAGCAACAGATTGTTAAGCTGAAAGCTCAACTCCAAGTGAAGGATGAGAAGATTGCAGCTGAAGCCTCACTCCGACGTGACGGTGATTATAGACTGAATGAAACGCTTGCAACGTTGGATGATTACAAGTCTAGAGCTGATGTGAAGAGATGTAAACTTGAGGAGGCTTTTGGTGAGGGCGCCTGAGAGGATTATGCCCAGGGTTTGTAGACCACTATTAGCTGGCTAGAACTGCTCATCCAGGAGTTGCTTGTCAGGCCTGACCATCCAGAGACGAAGGAGTTGTTAGAGGATTTCCGGTCTAGTTGTCGTACTTGATTGTATTTCTTTTTAGTCTGTTGTTATGATGTATATATTGACCATCACTAAACCTGTTGGCTGAGGTCATTTTGATCCCATTGTATTGTTGTATCCGACTCTTGGCTCTCATTTTATTTATGAGGAGTTTGCTTATTGTTTATCTGTTAGCTCTCCATTGTCGTGCTGTTCTCGTGGAACTAGAATCGAGGGGGAAATTTCCCTAACGTATATATACATGTCTGCATACTGCATCATTTTGCATTTTTGCATTGCAGGTGCTCCGGAACCGTTAACATTATCTCCGTGGTTTGTTAGTTTGTTTCAGGATTGACAACTAGATGAATCACCGTTACACCACTGGGGGAAATCAACTTAAGATCATGGAGCAGATGCAAGTTGAGATGCAAGAACTCCGGGACAGGATGACCCAGTTCATGGATTTGATGCAGGGTGTTGCAAATGGCCAAGAGCAGCCGAGGACTCTTGTAACACCCTTCTAAACCCCACGAAAAATATACGAATAATCAGAGTAAATTTTCATGCATTCACAAAAGGGCGTCACACATAACTTTTGAAACATCAAAACCACCTGTCATGCTCATTAACACTTATAATAAATAATCATGTTTCTCACAATTTCACTTTGCATGTAGCAGCGAATTCATTTTATAACATAATTCTCTTAACAGAATATTCAGATTCATCACATACTTCAACATTACTTAGGCACCAAGGCCAACATCATAATATTCCGATGAATATAAACACATATTATAGAGTACTTAATATATCTCTAAAATATAAACCAAGCAATCCCAATGTTACATGACCAGAGCATGACTCGACCCAACATAATTAAATCACTAAACGACTATACAAATAGCGACTTCGCAACTACGAGCAATACTACTCCTTGATACCCGCACGATGTCATATAGAACATCATTCCAACAGAAGGGTGAGAAATATTATCATAATAACAATGCATATAATCATATATATATATATATATATATATATATATATATATATATATATATATATATATATATATATATATATATATATATATATATATATATATACACAAGCATATAAAACGCTTATTCCACATTTCTCACCACAATTTATCATAACTCATCATATACATCACAATATATATATATATATATATATATATATATATATATATATATATATATATATATATATATATATATATATATATATATATATATATATATATATATATATATATATATATATATATATATATATATATATATATATATATATATATATATATATATATATATATATATATATATATATATATATATATATATATATATATATATATATATATATATATATATATATATATATATATATATATATATATATATATATATATATATATATATATATATATATATATATATATATATATATATATATATATATATATATATATATATATATATATATATATATATATATATATATATATATATATATATATATATATATATATATATATATATATATATATATATTCATCATGCACACATCCATAGTTTCAATCAATCCACATAAACATACACATTATGTTTAATTCACCACAATTCATATAAACATATACAATCATGTTTATTCACAACTCTCAATTTCACAAGTCATACACAATTGTACACATGCATACTTTCATACCACAATCATAGCTATGCCATGTGACTCATATAAACCCATCAATTCTCATCAATCTCCATTTGAGATTATGGGTACATCGCTTGTACCCCACCAGGAACAACAACTCGGTCATTCTATCCCGGTGATCATTTCACTAGGAACGACACATAGTCATTCTACCCCAATGATCATTTCACTAGAAACGATATCTTATCATTCTACCCCAGTGATTACTCCACTAGGAACAATATCTTATCATTCTACCCCAGTGAGTACGAGTCTTGGACATATATGTAAGAACACAAATTGTTTCTTAGTAATATCTCTATGTTTTGATGATAACACTTATGAATTTTGTATTCAAGAATTATGTACTCTAAATTTGTTCTAGACTGTTTGCTACAGGTACTAAAGAAAATATTCTTAAAGAGCAAATTTGGATCTGAACAATGATATTATGAAAGACTTCAAAGGTTCAAGAGCATCTTAAATGAAGATCTGAACGCTGTCCCCAGAAGAATCTGAGTGCTGTCTACTGAAGATTCTGAAGCAGAAGCCTCTAAAGAATAGAAGACTCTGAGAGTTCAGAAGCTTAGTCATCAGAAGACTCTGAAGATACTGCGCTGCATAGTATTGAGAATCTGATATAGAAGACTCTGCTCTAACAGAACTACACGCTCAAGCACACAAACTGCATATACTCTGATTCAGCATAATCTGAAGAACATCCCAAGACTCTGAAGATCCAGAAGATCTTTACTCTGGAGATTCTGAAGATCCAGACTCTGATGTTGATAGCTGAACTTACTTAGTGAAGAAGATTTGAATATGTCCGTTGGCATATCTCAACAACTCTTTCCTTTTTTATGCTAGACACAAGAACACAGAAAAAAGGTTTTATCTGTGCATTCCATTCTAAGGAAAGTTTCTACAACGTGAAGACAAAAGGCACCAGACTTTTTCAGCACAGCCTCCAACGTAAAGACAAAAGGCACCAAGCTTTTTCAGCACAGCCTCCAACGTTGAGAAGACTTCATGGATCTAAGTGCCTATATAAAGAAGTCCACTCCATCTTCTTCAGATACGAAATTCTTGCAAAAATCACTTGTCAAAGTTAATCTCTCAAAAGCTCTTATATTCTATTTACTGTAACATTGTTCTTAAACTTAAGAGAAATATCACAGTTGTGATAATAGCTTTTTAGAAGCATTTTTACTCTTGTAATAGTTTTACATTGATTGTAAAAGGTTTCCTTAAGAGGATCCAGTTGGGATCAGTAGCTCTTGAGAAGACTAAGAACAGTTGTTCTTAGGTGTTACTATTGTAATCTGTTTGATTAAATAGTGGATTAAGTCCTTGACTGAGAAAGGCAAATCACTCTTGAGAGGGTGGACTGGAGTAGTTGAGTTCAACGAACCAGGATAAAAATAACTGTGTTTGAATCTTTGATTATTTGTCATACTTATTCAACCTCCCCTTCTAAGTATTTTCTCACCTTCAGTTGGTATCAGAGCTCCGGTTCTGCGTGTGCTACCACTTAACCGTGTCAGTAAAGATCCAGTGAGAAAAGTTACTTTAATATATATCTGTTTGTCATTATGGGTGATGCATCTACATCCAACTGTAACAAATATGAAGGGGATAGAATCAGCACAAAGCCTCCTATGTTTGATGGAGAGAAATTTGATTACTGGAAGGACATGATAGAAAGTTTCTTCCTTGGTTATGATGCTGATTTGTGGGACTTGGTCATTGATGGCTATGAACATTCTACAAATGAGGATGGCAAGAAAATTGATAGAAAATCAATGACAGAAGCCCAAAAGAAGGATTTCAAAAATCACCATAAGGCTAAGACAATATTGCTTAATGCAATCTCTCATACTGAGTATGAAAAGATTACTAACAGAGAAACAGCTCATGGAATGTTTGAGTCACTTAAAATGACTCATGAGGGAAATTCTCAAGTGAAGGAGACCAAGGCTCTAGCGCTTATACAGAAGTATGAAGCGTTCAAAATGGAAGAATCTGAAAATATAGAAACTATGTTTTCTAGATTTCAGATCCTCACAGCTGGTCTAAAAGTTCTAGACAAGGGATACTCCACATCAGATCATGTAAAGAAAATCATCAGAAGTCTACCTACCAGATGGAGACCAATGGTGACTGCCTTGGAGATGGCTAAAGATCTGAACAAGATCTCTTTAGGAGAACTCATCAGCTCACTGAGGAGCCATGAAATTGAGCTTGAGGAAGATGAACCTCAAAAGAAAGAGAAAGGTAAATCTATTGCTTTAAAATCTAATAAATCTGCTAAAGCTTTGCAGGTTATTGAAGAAAGCTCTGAAGGATCCTCTTCTGAAGAAGAAGATGAATTATCCATGTTGTCCAGAAGGATCAACAAACTCTGGAAGCACAAGGGAAATAAGTTCAACAACTTCAGAAAATCTGATCATAGAAAGGAATCTTCTGGGCACAGAAGATCTGGCAAGAAAGAAGTTGTATGCTATGAGTGCAAAGAACCTGGGCATTACAAGAATGATTGCCCCAAACTTCAAAGAGAAAAACCCAAGAAGAAGTTTGACAAAAAGAAGAAGGTTCTGATGGCAACATGGGATGACTCAGATGAATCTGAATCATCTTCTGAATCAGAAGAAGAATGTGCTAATGTTGCACTGATGGCCAGCATAGAAGATCAGGAGGAAGGAACTTCAGGATCTGAATCTGATTCTGAATCTGACTCTGACGCTGAAGAGGTAATGGCTAAACTTACTAAAGAAGAACTTATCAAAGTGTTATCAGAAGTTCTAAAAAGCTATAACAATATTAAGCTCAAATACAAGAAGCTGAAAAGCAGTCTTGAATCTGAGATTGATCTTCTGAAGACAGAACTTGTTGAGCAAAAAGAAATTAATCTGAAAATCAAAAATGACTTTGAAATAGCTCAACAAGAATCTGAATCTGAGACTAAGTCATGTGAAAACATTTTAGAAAAATATGACTCTAGCTTTCAGAGATTCCTTACTAAGAGCATAGACAGAAGCAAGATGGCTTCTATGATCTATGGTGTTAGTGGGAACAACAGAAGAGGTATTGGATATGAATCTTCCTCTGGAAGTAATCCAAAATCTGTTGACAAACTCTTCATCAAGAAGACACCTCTGTACTCTCAATTTATGTTTGGTCACTTAAATGACATTAAACACACAAGCTCTGAGAAGAATACTTATGTGTTTAAACCCAAGGCAAGTCAGAATAAACATTATGTTGAAAAACAGAAGTTTAGACAAACCTATAAACCAACTAACCCTAAAGGACCCAAGAAGATCTGGGTACCTAAGAGCAAAATAATCCCTGTTGCAGATGTTCTTAGCAGCAAGGTCAGGACGCCAGTCATGGTACCTGGACTCTGGATGCTCACGACACATGACAGGAGAAAGGTCTATGTTCCAAAGCCTGGAACTTAGATCTGGAGGTGACGTGAAGTTTGGAGGGAACCAGAAAGGCAAGATCATTGGATCTGGCACTATTGGAAATGGTAAACTTCCCTCTATAACTAATGTTTTACTTGTCGAAGGCTTAAAACATAACTTATTGTCCATAAGTCAATTAAGTGACAATGGTTATGATATTACCTTTAATCAAAAATGTTGTAAAGCTATTAGTTAGAAGGATGGCTCTATCCTATTTAGTGGTAAGAGGAAAAACAACATTTATAAAATAAATCTTTCAGAACTTAAAGTTCAGAATGTTAAATGCCTCTTGTCTGTTAATGAAGAGCAATGGGTCTGGCACAGAAGATTGGGGCATATTAATATGAGACGTATATCTCAGATTAATAAACTTAATCTTGTCAGAGGACTTCCTAATCTGAAATTCACCTCACATGCTCTTTGTGAAGCATGCCAAAAAGGGAAGTTTTCAAAATCATCTTTTAAATCAAAAAATGTTGTTTCTACTTCCAAACCACTAGAATTACTTCATATTGATCTGTTTGGACCAGTGAAAACTGCATCCATCAGAGGTAAGAAGTATGGATTAGTCATTGTTGATGACTATAGTAGATGGACATGGGTAAAGTTCTTAAAACACAAGGATGAGTCACATTCTGTGTTCTTTGACTTCTGCAAACAAGTCCAGAATGAGAAAGATCTTAAAATTATCAAAGTCAGAAGTGATCATGGTGGCGAATTTGAAAATAAACATTTTGAAAAATATTTTTCTGAAAATGGCATTGCTCATGATTTTTCCTGTCCTAGAACTCCACAACAAAATGGAGTTGTAGAGAGGAAAAACAGAACTCTGCAAGAAATAGCCAGAACCATGATCAATGAGACAAATATGGCAAAACACTTTTGGGCAGAAGCAATTAACACAGCTTGTTACATTCAGAACAGAGTGTCTGTAAGACCTCTTCTGAAAAAGACTCCCTATGAATTGTGGAGGAACAGAAATCCCAACATTGCTTATTTTCATCCTTTTGGATGTACTTGTTATATACTTAACACTAAAGAGAATCTTAACAAGTTTGATCCAAAGCACAGAAGTGTTTCATGCTTGGTTATTCTGAACGCTCTAAAGGCTACAGAGTATTCAATACTGAAACACAGATTGTGGAAGAATCTATTCATGTAAGATTTGATGATAAGCTTGGCTCTGAAAAGCCAAAGCAGTTTGAAAGTTCTGCAGATAGAGAAGTGATTCTCACAGACTCTGAAGGCTCAGAGGCAGAAAAGGCTAAAGAGAAGGAATCTGAAGCAACTCCAGATGTTATTCCCTTATCTTCTCAATTGGACAACTTACACATTTCTGAAAGATCAAATGTCAGGGGATCTTCTTCCAGAATCAAGGCATCTCACCCAGAAGATGTGATTATTGGAAAGAAAGATGATCCAATCAGGACAAAATCCTATCTCAGAACATCTGAATCTTCATTGTTTGGCTTAGTATCAATAATTGAACCAACATCTGTGGATGAGGCTCTGAAAGATAATGAGTGGATTATTGCCATGCAAGAAGAGCTAAATCAATTCACCAGAAATGAAGTTTGGGATCTGGTTCCTAGACCTAAAGGATTCAACATTATTGGAACAAAATGGGTCTTCAGGAATTAGTTGAATGAAAAGGGAGAAGTTGAAAGGAATAAGGCAAGGCTGGTTGCTCAAGGTTACAGTCAGCAAGAAGGAATTGACTATACAGAGACTTATGCTCCTGTTGCCAGGTTAGAGTCTATACGTTTACTCATTTCTTTTGCTGCACAGAATAACATCACTCTATATCAGATGGATGTTAAAAGTGCCTTTCTTAATGGTATTATAGAAGAGGAAGTATATGTCCACCAACCTCCTGGTTTTGAAAGTGAAAACTTTCCAGATCATGTTTTTAAACTAAAGAAATCTCTTTATGGTTTAAAACAAGCTCCCAGAGCTTGGTATGAAAGGTTGAGCAATTTCCTTCTGGAGAAAAATTTTATTAGAGGAAAAGTGGATACAACTTTATTCTGTAAAACTCTTAAGAAAGATCTGTTGATTTGTCAAATATATGTAGATGATATTATTTTTGGATCAACAAATATTATGCTTGGAAAGGAGTTTGCTAAATGTATGCAGGCAGAGTTTGAGATGAGCATGATGGGAGAATTGAGATTCTTTTTGGGAATCCAAGTCAACCAGACTCTAGAGTGCACCTACATACATCAGACCAAATATGTTAAAGAGCTTCTGAAGAAGTTCAACATGGTTGATAGTAAGATGGAAAAGACTCCAATGCACCCTACAAGCACTCTTGGTAAGGAAGAGGTAAGTAAGAAGGTAGATCAGAAACTCTACAGAGGTATGATAGGATCTCTTCTATACTTGACTGCTTCTAGACCTGATATTCTGTTTAGTGTCTGCTTATGTGCAAGATTCCAATCAGATCCTAGAGAATCACACTTAACAGCTGTTAAAAGGATTCTAAGGTATCTGAAAGGTACTACTAACATGGGTCTGTGTTACAGAAGATCTGATGAATTTTCATTAGTTGGATTCTGTGATGCTGATTATGCTGGAGACAGAGTTGAACGTAAAAGAACTTCTGGAAGTTGTCAGTTTCTTGGAAGTCATCTGATCTCATGGTACAGCAAAAATCAACCCACTATTGCACTATCAACTACAGAGGCAGAATACATTGCTGTTGCTGGATGTTGTACGCAGATGCTCTGGATGAAGAGTCAGCTAGAAGACTATCAGATCTATGAGAGTAATGTTTCTATCTTCTGTGATAATACTTCTGCTATATGTTTGTCAAAAAATCCAATCTTACACTCTAAGGCTAAACATATAGAAATTAAACATCACTTCATCAGAGACTATGTTCATAAGGGTGTAATAAATCTAGCTTTTGTTGATACAGATCATCAATGGGCTGATATTTTCACAAAACCCCTTGCTGAAGATAGGTTTAAGTTCATTTTGAAAAATATTTGTATGGATTTTTGTCCAGAGTAATATTTATCAGAGGCAACTTATCAGATGCAAAATGTTTAAAAATCTGAAGTATTTCATCTGATTATTTGTTCATTTATCTTTGATTGATTTATTTGTGTGAAACTCTGAACTAACAAACTCAGAAGATCTGAACGTTGAAAACGTTTCATTTCTTGAGAGACATCAGATGCACATACAAGCAAACACGTGTCACTCAGAATCTGAAAAGATGGAGTGCTCTACTGAATTGACGTTTGAGGTACTGCTTTGAAAATCTCATTTTTCTTGGATTTCCCCCCATTTGTCATATCTTTAAATTGAAATGATTATTTTCATTAAATGCTATGTGTAAACGTGTGTATGTGTCTATTGATGTGCCCAATGTTTGATTTTTTGGTTTTCTATAAATACCACCTATCACACTATCTTCACACTTTTCACACTCACTACACTTATGCATTTTTGCTTACTCTTCAAACTCCACCAAAACCCTAAACCCGAATCAAAATCTTCATCTTCATCAATGGCTTCTTCATCAAATGCTGCTGAAATCTCCAACAATAATATAATGTACAAGAAACTAGTACGCACTCTATTTACTCCAGTTGTGGATCTTGAGGTTCTGTGAGAGAGTTTCGTTGATCTTGAATCAATAGAAGAAAATGGGTTTGACCTAATAACTGCCATTAAAGCTCAAGGCTGGGAGAAGTATCTTGATAGACTGATGGGTCCTGTGTACCCAACTCTTGTGAAGGAATTCTGGATTCACGCTCATGCTGGTCCTAAGTTCATTCACTCATCTGTCCTTGGGAAGGAGATAGTGATCACTGAGAAACTGATCAGGCAACTGTTTAGTTATAAAGAATCTGATGGTGTTACAAACCTAGCCTTTGCACGTATTGATATGGCTAAGGTGTATGAAGAGATTACTGTATCTGGAACACAAACAAGCAAGGTTAAAGATCTGAAACCTATCTATAGGATCTGGGCGAAGATATTTATGAGTACAATCTTTCACAGAAAGTCATCCAACTCACCAGGCTATGTGAGTACAGAGCATCTGTACTTCATGTACTGCATCAGCCAGAATACTAAGGTGGACCTGCCCTATCTGATTTTTAGTCATCTTCTGACTCATGTCAAAGAGACTAGAGAAGAGGTCAGAGCTAAAGCTGGGAAAGTTAGAACTTGGATACCTCTGGGAAGACTTATTTCAGACATCCTTACAGAGAATCAGTTGGTGAAGCATCTGACAGATGCAAAAATAACAGAGGATCTGTCCTACATCATTGGATCTGAGATAAACGGACTTACTCTGAAAAGAATGAAGATCATTTCAGAGCTGAATGGTAAACTAAGGAAGATAAACTCTAAGGAGGTCAATGGCAGAAGGATACCAGTAGAAGATTTTCCCATGTTCAGCGCAGATGAACCAAAAGGTATTGTCTGGGCTTACATTGCAGATTGTCTGAAGAATGGAATTCCTCTACCTGCTAACCTTGTTCAGAAACAAGGAGAAGAATTGCCCAATCTGATGAAGGAAAGGCGTAGTAAGAGAAAAGCTGAAGAAGGCTGTGTTCAGAAGAAAAGGAAAGAATCTGAAGTTCCAAGGAAGAAGAAGAAAGACGTAAAGAAAGTCAGAATCAATTCTAGAGATGCTACTCTAGAAGAGATAAGAGACACTATTCATCAGGTATTAACATCTGATCCTACCCCTGCTGTTCATTCACCCCTTCCATCTCCAACCCTTAGACATAGAACTTCTAAACCCCAACCATCTGCAAACCTTTCATCTGAACCACCTTCATCTCCCCCAGTACATTCACAACCATCTTCTGTACCAACAACCTCTGACCCCCAACCTCATACTACATCTGAACCCCCTTAACCTACTTCACCAGAAATTCCACAACCAGAAATTCCCCAACCAGATATAATCATCTCAGAACCAAACCAACCAGAGACTGTTCAATCTGAACACTCTGAACAACTAGCTCCACCAGAAGATTCAAATCTTTCTGAAGATATTCTGGATATCTAACCCCTGAATCAATCCATTAACATTTCTTCAACATCTGTTCACTCAGAAGAATCTTCTGATTGTGAATCATCTGATTTTGAATCATCTGATTTTGAACCAGAGTCTCTCAAACAAGCTCGTTCTGACATTGCTATGAAGGAACACATTAACATTTCTATGTTTCATACTCCACCCAACTCCCCAACTCAGATAACCATCCCTCAACCATCTGAAACTCATCTATCTGAAACCTAAACCATCCCTCAACCATCTGAAACTCATCTATCTGAAACCCAAACCATTCCTCAACCAACTGAACTCCCTCAGTCTGACACCCAAACATCTCAACCAACACCACCTCAACCACAACCATCTGAACCTACTCCTGTTAACACTCCTAATCCTAAACCCTCTGAACAGTCAGATCTAGGATCATGTGTTAATACTATGTTTGAAATATTCAAGAAGGAGATAGATTCTGAGTATGCTCGTGTTAAGGAAGTGTGCTTGTCAAGTTTGGATCCGGCTGTTTCAAATGCTTCTTGGAAACGTTTCATCTGGATGTTCAACAAAGCTGCTTTAAAAGTTAGAGCTAAATGTTCTAAGCTTGCAAAGACTCAGTTTGCAGAGTTAATCAAGATAACTCTAATGAACATTCCTCCTCCTCCTCCTCCTGTGTTGCTTCTGGAAGCTGCTCCTCCAGAGGCTCCTGCATCTGAATTGGTTGAACAAGCTTCTGAAGAGAACCAGTCTGACAAGAACACTGCTGCTACTGCATCTGCTTCTTCTTCATCCGTGGTCACAGAGCTTGTGAATGATGTCAAGGAAATAAAAGATTGGATGGTACAGCAAGAGAAGACAACTGATGAGATCAAGACCTGAATGTCTAAGCAAGAAGAGTCAACAGCCAAAATGACAGAGCTTCTGACCCTTATTGCCTCACGCCAGACTTAGTTTTATTTGATGTTTTTGCACATGTTATTGCTTCTGTTGTTTTCTTATTGTTTTGTTATGCTTTTTGGCATCTATCTGTTCTTTTGTGAATCTGTTTGATTGTGAACTCTGATCTGTTTAAATTAAAGTTGATGTTTTTGCTTCTATATGCTTCTTTTCTTCTGTATCTTTATGTCTTTAAAAATCTTTTTGATTATGACAAAAAGGGGGAGAGAAAGAGAATCTGATTGTTCAACCTATAAGCAATTACTAAAACTGAAATTCATACATTTTATTAACTTACTTTGAATTTAAGTCTTTCAGATTACATTGATATATCTGACATAATTCATTGAAGTTACCCTGAGACTTTTCCAACCAGAACCTGATCTTCCAAAGCAAATCTGAGTATTCAATCAACTCTGATATCTTACTCTGATACCTTTACTCTGAAAGATAATTCAAGCAAGATGATAACCAGGCGCTCTGACTGAAGGAAGTCATAATTATCTGGCATCAAGATTTGATTCTGAAAGTCAAACCTCTTGCATCAGGCTATGAATATGAAATATACTTAATCAAAAAGGGAAGTGTTTTCTTCTATTAGAGTATTCATTTCAGGGGGAGATTGTTAATCTCAGGGGGATTTATAATTCATACTTTTTATTGAACAAAATTTCTCATGTTTTGTCATCATCAAAAAGGGGGAGATTGTAAGAACACAGATTGTTTCTTAGTAATATCTCTATGTTTTGATGATAACACTTATGAATTTTGTATTCAAGAATTATGTACTCTAAATTTGTTCTAGACTGTTTGCTACAGGTACTAAAGAAAATATTCTTAAAGAGCAAATTTAGATCTGAACAATGATATTATGAAAGGCTTCAAAGGTTCAAGAGCATCTTAAATGAAGATCTGAACGCTGTCCCCAGAAGAATCTGAGTGCTGTCTACTGAAGATTCTGAAGCAGAAGCCTCTAAAGAATAGAAGACTCTGAGAGTTCAGAAGCTTAGTCATCAGAAGACTCTGAAGATACTGCGCTGCATAGTATTGAGAATCTGATATAGAAGACTCTGCTCTGACAGAACTACACGCTCAAGCACACAAGCTGCATATACTCTGATTCAGCATAATCTAAAGAACATCCCAAGACTCTGAAGATCCAGAAGATCTTTACTCTGGAGATTCTGAAGATCCAGACTCTGATGTTGATAGCTGAACTTACTTAGTGAAGAAGATTTGAATATGTCCGTTGGCATATCTCAACAGCTCTTTCCTTTTTTATGCTAGACACAAGAACACGGAAAAAAAGGTTTTATTTGTGCATTCCATTCTAAGGAAAGTTTCTGCAACGTGAAGATAAAAGGCACCAGGCTTTTTCAGCACAGCCTCCAACGTAAAGACAAAAGGCACCAGGCTTTTTCAGCACAGCCTCTAACGTTGAGAAGACTTCATGGATCTAAGTGCCTATATAAAGAAGTCCACTCCATCTTCTTCAGAGACGAAATTCTTGCAAAAATCACTTGTCAAAGTTAATCTCTCAAAAGCTCTTATATTCTATTTACTGTAACATTGTTCTTAAACTTAAGAGAAATATCACAGTTGTGATAATAGCTTTTTAGAAGCATTCTTACTCTTGTAATAGTTTTACATTGATTGTAAAAGGTTTCCTTAAGAGGATCCAGTTGGGATCAGTAGCTCTTGAGAAGACTAAGAACAGTTGTTCTTAGGTGTTACTATTGTAATCTATTTGATTAAATAGTGGATTAAGTCCTTGACTGAGAAAGGCAAATCACTCTTGAGAGGGTGGACTGGAGTAGTTGAGTTCAACGAACCAGGATAAAAATAACTGTGTTTGAATATTTGATTATTTGTCATACTTATTCAACCCCCCCTTCTAAGTATTTTCTCACCTTCAATATACATATTTTCAACATCATCATCACCTTTACCAAACAATGCACATATATCTGTTGCACCCTAAAATTTGACCAACCGGTGCCACTTTCGGTTTATGCTTCGGCGCATTTTCGCATTCGCATGTACATACTGCATATAGTGCATTTCCTCAATCATGGTGATTTTATCGGGATTACAGCCCTGCTGTCGCATTTCGGGTATCTCAGACCGGTTCGGATAATCGGAGGTTATTTTGGGAAGTCGCGCACTTCCTGGGTGTTTTCAGCTTACGCAGTGATTTTGGAGGTTCTTGGTGTCGGGGTTTACTGTTTGCTTCGATCTGGTCTCGCGCTCTCTTTTATGTTGGTTATTTGCCTTTGTTTGCATTTTTAGGATTTAATAGCCTTTTGTGGATTTTAAATAGGCTTTATAGATTTTTCAGAATTTAAATAGATGTTTTTAATATTTTTAATAGCTTTAAATCATTTTTAGAATTTTATAGAGTTTTTAATGAGTTTTTAATAGATTTTTCTTTTATTAGTTTTAAATAGAATTTTAATAGTTTTAATAGAATAATAGATTTTTCTTTTATTAGTTTTAAGTAGAAATTTAATAGGATTAATAGAAATGATTAGAGTTTGTATTTTTTAATTAGATGTTAATTCTTTTTTTAGGCTTAATAGAGATTAATTAGGATTTTAATCTTTTGTTTAGATTTTAATTAGAGTTTAATTGAGAGTATTAATTATATTAGCTTAATTTTCAGTTAGATGTATTAAGTAGGTTTAGTTAATTAGATAATTAGGTGATCTTTGGCTTTAATAGTGTTAATCAACCATTTTATTCAGTCCTTTATCATTTTCGTTGGGCCCAATTGGTATTTGGAGGCCCATTCTATCAGTCCAATGCAGTGACATGTGTCACTATATAAGCGTTCCACGCGTGTAAGTCAAAAAGGGGGGCCACATCATTTTCAGAATTCACCAGAGGAGGCCACCTCATAATCCCACACTCTCAGAACCACACACGTAACCCTCCACGCGGCACGCATGCAACTCTCCCTCTGCCACTAACGCCGCCACTTGTCCCTCGCCTGAGCTTTGCCGGTTGCATGGCCGGCGGCCATGCAACCACCGCCCCACCAAACTCCGGCCAGCTCTAACTAACTTCCGACCACCCTAACCAACCATCTCCGACCATCGTAACCTCCTCCGACCGCCACAACAACCACCGGAAAACATAATTTTTTCCAGAAATTCATCTTCTCCGTTCGCAACTTCATCAACAATCTTCCTCAATCACCAGAAATCATCCAGATTCATCTTCGTCCGTCGCCGGAAAGCTTGTTACGATCCGTCAAGAACTCATCACTACCATCACCGGAGACACGAATTTGCAAGAAAGTTCAACAATTTCTCAAGAACTCTTCTCCAAGATCCGTCCAAGAAGTTTGCCAGAAAGGCTTCAAATGTTCATCAACATGTTCATCCAAGGTCTTCAAGAACTCAGTAAAAACCTCAAGCAATTTCCAGAATCGAGATGCTCATCAGCGATCTTCATTCAAGATCTCTCCAAAAAAAACCTTCATGTGATTCATCGTGTGTTGTTCCCGAGTTCGTTTAATCTTCAAAGATCCACACCTTGCATGACCCTCAAGAACACCGTGTTCATCCAGATCTAAACGGCTCGTCAACGTTTCGTCAAGAACTTCAAAAGAAGCGCATAGATTCTGCCATTTCTTCATGGTTCATTCAAGAACATAGATCCAGAACTCTCGTGGATCTTCACGCAAGAATCATCCGTCAATCTCCAGGAATCGTTCAAAATCTTCAACAAGGTTCATCACCTTATCACGATCTTCCTCCACCTTCAAGGAAATCTTTAGAAGCTCAACGATTCATCAGGACCCTCAATCGTTCACACGATTTCCAGAACCATCAAGAACTCATGTGTTCTTCAACTTGTCTTTTCCAGAAGCTTCCACGAAGCTTCATCAGTGTTTGTTAAACGACCGGTAATACTCATCTTTCCTCATCAGGTTTCTGCTAGATCTCTAAGGATCTTTGAGGATCTTCATCATCTTCGACATGCAGGAAAGCCTCGTTAAGTTCTCACCGTGAAATTCCATCATCGTGAACTCTCATCCTCCAAGTTTCTTGAGTTCGTGTTATCTGGTGGTGGGAAAGGATCTTACCAAGAATATTTGAAAAAGTGAGAGAGTTGAGAGGAGACGGTGAGGAAAGCAAGAACGAAGGAAAGGGAAACAGAGATGAACAGTGAACGGCTGTGAGAGAGAGAGAACGAGGGAACGAGAGAAGAACGGCGCATGAACAGTGTTATGGGAAAGATTGAATTAGGGTTTTGAGTGGTGAGTCGTTGGATCATGTGGGCCTCCCCTAAGCCCAACAGATTTTTGGGCGCATCCCTCCAGTTTTTCGTTGTTCCCCCCCCTGTGTGTTCTTTTTCTTGGATGGACTCTGGGCTGGGCCCAACGAGCCTTTTTGCTGGCTGCCACCTCTGTTTCACTTACTGCACTCCATCCCTCTGTTTTTGTTTGGTGGGCTGGGCCCATTTTGTCTTCTGTCATTTTTGCTTACATATAACCCCTGTATTGACTTTGTACCCCCCTTCCCCTTTCATATTTTCTTTTTGTGTTTCTTTTAGTTCTTTATTATAGAATATGAAGGAGAATATATGAAAAAAATATTGGAAAAAGAATATTGAAAAAAAAGAATAGTGAAAAAAGAATTGAATTGAAAAAGAATAGTGAAAAAGAAAGTGTGAAAAAGAAAAGAGTATGTGAAAAAAATATTGAAAAGAGTATGTGGAAAAAATAAAAGAATATTAAGAGAAAATATTGGAAAAAAGAAAAGAAAAAGAATATTTGAGAAAAAGATTTGGAAAAGAATATGATAAAAAGAAAAATAGTAAAAAAAGAGCATAAAAATATTACTTTGTAGATTCAATATTTTTCTTTAGAATAGATATTTTCTTCGTAGGAGTTTATTTCACCTTTTAGAGATAGTTTTAGAAGTCCACTTGTTAGGGGACTATTTTTCATTTGATTTTTTATAGGATAGGTTTTTAGGAGTTTATCTTTCAGTTCTCAATCATTGTAACCATTTTTCGGAATATCAATAAAACGAGATTTGAGCTGTGGTCCCGAAAGTAGCCGAACTACAGCTGCTCTGATTTCTCGTACCAGACAAGAATATGTAGGCATAGGATGCGATATCCTAGCGAGCACACTAACAACTAACCTTCTGTTCTCTCGCTGTTGTGCGATCGAGACTTTCCCGCTGACGACTGATGTTATCCTTTTCTCTTGCCCGAGTGCATTTGAGACCAGACCGTAGCTTTAAGTCCCATAGGTTCCCGTACCTTTAAAACCATAAATTTCTCACTTCTGTGTGAGAACACCCTGCTTAGCCGTAGTTAGCCTAAACTACGTAAGCTCTGATCTTCCATGCAGTATGGAAGTACGTAGGCACAAGACGCGAAGTCTTGGCGAGCCAATTCCCTGTAGTTTCCCGAACTACGTTGACTATGACTTTCTCTCTTGAGAATACGTAGGCGTAGAGTGCGACACTCTATCGAGTCAATTCCCTTCCGTTTAGATTTAGCAGCCGTAGATAGATTGTTTTTGCATCCTTTAGACAACCCAAGCAAGCGTGGATCCCGTCGAGTACGACGGACGTGAGGGGTGCTAATACCTTCCCCTTGCGTAACCGACTCCCGAACCCAGGTTTTGGTTGCGACGACCATACCTTTCCCGTTTTTTGCGAGGTTTACTTCGAGCGTTTCCTTTCCCTCCGTTGGGATAAATAACGCATGGTGGCGACTCTTCTGTCAGCCGGCGCCGATTTTCGCAGTAGCGACAGCTGGCGACTCTGCTGGGGATCCAACGTCCCCTGGCTGCTAAGGACTACGATAGTTCCTTATGCATGTGGGATCCAACGTCCCCTAAGAGAGTCAATCCTAGCGCTTGTTTGCTTGTCTTTTGGGTGTTTATTTTTTTCGTTGCTATTATCTGTTGCTGTTGTGCTGGGGAGGGTGATACTTTGAGTGATAGCCGAACCTGGGCTGCTTGAGTATGCATTTAGACGTAGTTGTGGAGATTAGTGGGCGAACCTGTTTGTTGAGCAGACACTAGTTCCCCACGAAATTCACGCTCAGACGAGGTTCTCTCCGAGGTGCTTCTTTCCGATCCTAAGTTTCTGAGGGGAGTCCAGACGTGAGGATTGTCGACTCTGGGGACCGATCAATTGGAAGTCAGCTAAGTGAGGCCTCTTCATGAGATGATGGTGCCACTCCTTCTGGGAATCGTATTGTCGCTTATGAAAGTCTGTGACGCTGATGACCGCATAGGATGCCGTACCTTAGGTCCATACCCATGAGTGGGGGGTTTTTTGCGAGAAACTTGACTTCCAGCCTACCCGCTATCTTGGCGTTCTCTTTTAGAGAGAACGTACTCCGTCAGCAGTACAACAGTATTCAGAGCGTGTTGTGGGGGCTGTGATCCCGTGTTTGCTGCATTGCATTGCATTTGCATAAGCATCTTTGCATCATATTGCATAGCATTTCTCCAGCTGGCCAGAGCTCTTATCCAGCCGTTGTTTGATTTCAGAAGGTGATTATCCGGTGATTGGTCTGAGCAACTGTTGATTGTCAGAAGACGACCAAGGGGTTGGAGCAGACTTGAGCAGATTTGAGAATCAAGCAGTGTAGTCAGTTAAAGGTAATTGATAGCTATGTCTGAAGGAAATTTCTAGTCTCCTAACACCTTGACAGGATTTACTATGACGTCCAACCCTCCATATGATTCTATGGAAGACTTCCCGCAAGCGAACAACGTTACTGCAGACCAAGTTGTACAGCCTACTATTGAGAACCGAGATCGACATGAGTAGTTTGTTGCCCGAAATGAACGTCCTCCTCCTGTTAACAATCAAGGTGCTGTTTTCCCTGAGAGGAATCCATGCAGAGATATCCCGGTAGCCAGGACTGTAAACTCAAGAGCTCTTGAAGGTGATAGAAGGCTCCGAGCGTTGGAAGAAGGAATGAAAGCTTTGAAAGTGAAAGATGCTGTTAACCTGAATGCTGCAGACATGTGTTTGGTCCCTGACCTGGTGTTGCCTTATAAGTTCAAAGTGCCGAAATTTGAAAAGTACACGGGAGATAGCTGTTCGAAGCAACATTTGATGATGTTCTGTCGAAGAATGACTTCGTTTGTGCGAGATGACAAATTGATGATCCATTGCTTTCAAGATAGTCTGACTGGGGCATCTTTGAGGTGGTATATGCAGTTAGAGAGTAATCAGATTCGATCATGGGTGGATTTAGCCAGAGCTTTCCTGAAGCCGTACGATTACAACCTGGATATGGCTCCTAGTCTCGTACATCTGCAAGAATTATCTCGGGCGGAGAATGAATCATTCAGAGGGTATGTGCAAAGATGGAAAGAATTGGCTGCTAGTGTTCAACCACCGCTTCAGGAAAGAGAAATGGTTGACCTCTTCTTGGGTACTCTGAAAGGCCATTATTATGACAAATTGTTCGGTTGTACAAGCTTTGTGGGCCTGATGAGAATGGGGGAGCTTGTTGAGAGAGGACTCAAGAGTGGAAAGCTTCAAGATGCTCCTTATATCCCAGTTGATAAGAATGAGTCAGTTGTCAGTTCTCAAGAAGAGTGGGAAGAAGGAAATGACGTCGTCTCAGAATCTCTAGCATCTCAGGATCGGTTTTTAGACATTTCAAGTCAATGGTCGTCCTGTCGTCGATCGCGTCAGCACGCCCAACGAAGACCAAGGAAACCTGAAAGGCAGTTTACTCAACTACCGGTGTCGTACAGTCAGTTGTTGCCAGATCTGGTCAGAAGTGGATTGATAGTGCCGAAAGAGACTAATCCAATGATTCCACCATATCCTCCAGGTTTTGATGCCAGCGCCCGCAGTGAGTACCATGTTGGGGCACAGGGACATTCAACAAATGATTGTAAGGTGCTTAGAAGCCAGGTTCAGGATCTGTTAGACTCTAACCGGATTTTCATCGCGCCCCAGGGTTTTGTTCAGATTAACGATTCTCCGTCGTCCAGTTGTGTGGGTTTGTCAGTTAATGTCATGGAAGACTCCACGGGAAGTGTGTGTTCTGAAGAATGTCAAACGGAGAGTTCAGTTGAATATGGGAGAAGTTTCTAGAGGTTTCTGTGCCGGGTGTCGCATCTGTTTTCTCTGCCTAACCCGTTTAGCTTTTGTGCATTAGTGTTTGCTGACCATCACCAGGATTGTTGGCTGGGGTCATTGTATTCATACTCATTCGTGCTTACGGGCTGCTTTTGTTGGTTGTACATGTGTGGGAGGTGTTCGTCTGGGTGCTTATAGCTTGAGTTTCTCTTTGTCTTGTCATGAATATGTGTTTGCTTTCTGCATTGCATTATCATTTAACAGGTACATCAGAACCGTGGGTCTTATTTCCTCATCGTCCAGTTTGTTGCAGGAGTTCCTTCAGAGATATGGAACAGAATCAGGTTGAATTGATTGAAGTCCGAAGCCAGCTGGGGCAGATGATGAGAGACATGCAAGAGATGCGTTTAGAGCAGAAGACTCTCAAAGAGGAAAATAGTCAGCTGAAGACCCAAATGAGCTTGATCATGGAAGTAGTCAAGAAGGTGCTTAGGAAAGAGGATGATCAGCTATTTGAAGCCGCAATGAAGGAGCTCGTGCCACCTGTGCCTGGGGAACCTGAGCTTAACGAACGTGTTGACAGACATCAGCAACAACAACAAAGGATACATCCGGCTCAACAGAGGATTCAGGAGGGGAGGCCAAAGAGGGTATTTGAGGCGCCACCTTCAACGTATGCTGAGCTCTTTCAGACTTTATTGAGGTTTAAAATGGTTGAAAAAAGACCAATGGAACTGCCCAAGGGAACGATACCGCCTTATGGGTACGATACCAGTAAGCAATGTGAATTTCATTCTGGGGCTCTCGGACACGACATCGAGAGTTGTCATGCTTTTAAGCACAATGTTCAAGACCTGATTAACTCAAAAGATATTGAATTCACGCCAAGCGGTGTAGTTGTACGTATTGGTCATATCCCAGTTGATGCTAAGATGATGGATGCTTCTAAAGCTGCAGTAGGTCAGAAACGTATCCTGGACTCCATGGTGTCAGAATCTCCATGTCCACAACTGTTGCCTATTCCTGGGGCAGAGCTGAGAAAGAAAATGGCTGAGCATAAGGAGTGCCTTAATCAGTACGGTGGAAGTCAAGAAACCGATGTTGTATTTGCTACGAAGGTTGTTCAACAGTCAACCTGGTACCAGCGACGACAGCAACGACCTCAACAGCAGCAAAGGCAACAACATCCCAATCAGCGAAGAGCTCAAAATCAGAGGCCGGTGAGGGTATTTAATGTGCCTCCGATGCCATATGCCGAACTTCTTCAGACGTTGCTACGATTACAGTTGGTTGAGAAGAGGAAGTTAGCCCCGCTGACAGGTACGCCTCCAGCAGGGTATGATATCAATGAGCACTGTGATTTCCATTCAGGAGCACCGGGGCACAACATTGAAGATTGTCTGGCCTTCAAGCACAAGGTGCAGGATCTACTTGATAGTACAACAATCAACTTCGGGCAGGAAGGGCCCAAAATCATCTGAATAAGGAGGAGGGGCTCTATAATTTGGTTGGGTCGCTGAAAGCAGATCAAGACAACATCGAGTTTCCTCTAATAACTGATTGTGAAGATGGCTGGTTCAGCAGCAGGACAGATGTGAAAGCCCGGTTCTCGGAAGCTGGCATTTTTCTTTGTTTTATCTTGTCATTTCTTTACGTTTGTAGTTTCTTTCCTGTTTAAATTGCAATCTTGTTCGTAAAACTTGTTGTTTTCATTCAATTGATGATAATGAAATAAATATGCATGTTTTGATTAAATCCATTCGTGTTCACTAATTGTTTTTACAAATGTCCAATGCTTGGTTAAGAAGGATCTGAGGAGGACGACGAAAATGAACGACATGCAACTTCCGATATTGTATGCTTTTGAAATAAAACCTGCTGATGATGTACAGGCATTGTTTCAAATCCCTAAACACCGGTGATATAAGGAAGATAATCCCTTGCCAACCCCTTTGAGCCTAGTAGTAGGAGTTCTTTCTGAAAACGAAAAACCCTCCATCTTTAACCTGGGGCAGGGTAGGTGTTAGCTAATTTGGCCGAGCGTTCAAGTTGCAAAAGGAGTGTCTGTTCGAGGATCGCACCTCTAGAGGTCGGGCCTAAAAAACCACAATGGTTAAATCAAGAGTGAGACAGTCACATTATCCCCCCAATGAGTCAGACAACCAGTGTCATACGACTTGTTCGGAAAAAGAGAAAGCAAAAAGAGAATCAAAAGCCCGCTAAGTCAAAACTTCAAAACAAATGACTTAGGCAAAAATGAGGGCATCCCGCTGGACTTAAAAAATCAAAAGAAACTCAAAAAGAGTCAGTCTAGGCAAAAGTTAGGGATATGAAAAGAAAAAAGATGAAAGGATGACAAAAGAAAAATCCTCGGATAAATACGAGTCGTGTGACCCTAAGTGTCAAAGACGAAGAGTGAGTGGCTGTCTCTCCCAAAAAACTCATGGTTTCTCGGACTATCACTCCTACCTTTCAGCCTTTGAGAGGTGAGCACTAAGGTCGAATTAGCTGAACGTAGGATGGGAGAACATCAAGGAGAACGGGTGGGTTAAAATAAACTTTGAGCCTTTATCCTTTCCTTTAAAACCGTGAACCTGACCACGTTATAACCTTCAAAAGTCCTAATTGAAGCAGGTTTGTTTCGAAAGCATACTTCGGTAAAGATTGCGTCGAAACTGACTCCTAAAACGGTTCTTCATACCATGTTGGTACTGATGTTGATATTCTTGATAAATGTTTTGTGCATTTTATGCCATAAACTGTTTTTTCCTTTTCCCAGTGAACAGATTGGATGTCAAAATTGTCATATGCGTTGCATTAGTATATCTTTCATGCATAACAACTTGTTTTACTTGCGAGTAAGCGCTTGACAGCAGGAAAGTTTTCTACGATGGAAGGTATGGTCAGGACAGAATACAGAACGCCCGAATGCTCCGCAAGCCAGGGCGAGCTACATCCAGAGATCCCCAGTCAGGTCAGCCTTTCGAAGTCAGTTATCCTGGGGCAATCAGGTGGAGATTCGGTAAATATCTCGTAGTCAGGGGCACTACTCTGAATCAGATAATCAGGGGCAAAGTCATTGCAGTCAGGGGCAGGCCATCTTAAGAGCGCAGAAGTTATTCTTTATCCGAGAAGCATTTGATGTGAAGTATCTCTCCGAAGTTCAGAATGCTGGGGCATTTCATATCAGACCATCAGGGTACAAATTTTCAGATTTCCTTTGGAGGAGCATCACCACAGAGGTCCCGCAGGCTGGGGCATATCAGAAGCGAAGGGATTGTTCTTCTCCGTATCATCAGAGTTATTCAGAGCTATTCGAGCAGATTCAGCCAATTTTCGAGTGCGAGACGAATGTCGGGAAGTTGTGTTACTATCCCTTGACCCTTCAACCAGAAAACTGTGTATTCAGACAGAATGTTTTCCAGCGTCAGTTGTACCTGACCCATCACAGATAGCCTAAAAGCCCAAATCCATGTTGGCGGTCACTGTGAGGCCCATTCGTGTTGGCGCATCAGTTTCCGAATCCAATCGCCATCAGTACGCAAGAAGACTCCGTCTATTTTCTCCAGCAAAGTCCAATTTTTCATTGGCACGGGTAAGCTATCCCCAGAGAAGTCCAATCATACTTGGCACATATGTCATTCCCCAGCGGAGTTGATTTCACTCTTCCAGCATTTATTTTGCTGGAATAATTCTGTGATATCCGGTTTATCCCCAGCGGAGTTGGCTTCGTCTTCAGCATTTATTTTGCTGAAGTGGTTTTCTGTACCCGACTTTCTCCAGCAGCCCGAGCCTGCATTAGCATATTGCATATATCATCATATTTGCATCATACTTGCATTTCAGTTTCAAAATGCGTAGCATTTCCATCCTAAATGGAGCATTACGCCCTAGAAAGATTCAAACATATGCTATGCATACGAAGTATAAGCCAGGTTTTCTATCAGCCTCATATGGCACGTGAATTACTCTGTGATCAGTTCAGGGGCATTCATCCAGCAGCAGTGTTCAGACAATTCAGCAGTTTATTCGTATTTCAGATCATACAACAGTTATGCTTTGATCAATCAGTCATCTGGTATCGACAGACTTTTCTTCCCGTCAATTCATATTGACGATGTGTTCCTCCAATAAGTGGATTTCTCCGTATATCATTAGACTTCTTGAGTTCGAATATGGCTTTCTTTCCGTCTATCTGTAGACGACGTGAAGTTTCGGGTGATTTTTTCAGTGGGGTCTCAAGATGGGGTTTCTCTAGCAAGTGGTTTTCTTTCCGTCTATCATTAGACGATGTGAAGTTTCGGGTGATTTTTTCAGTGGGGTTTCAAGATGGGGTTTCTCTAGCAAGTGGTGTTCTTTCCGTCTATCAGTAGACGATGTGAAGTTTCAGGTGATTTTTTCAGCGGGTTTCTTATCGTCAGATCATACGGATGGTGTGTTTCCCCAGCGAGTCTTCTCCGGCTATCTTTAGATGTTGAGAGGTTTCAAAGCGATCTTTCGGATAGTGGTTTTCTTTCTGTTTATTGGATGAGATGACATTTCAAGAGGGATTTTCTGACCGTCAATCCTTATTGACGTCGAGGCTCTTTGAAGAATGTTCGGTTTTCCTGATTGTCGATTCTTATTGACGACATGGCTCTTTGAAGGTGGTTTTCTTCCCGTCGGTCCTTACTGATGATGTGGCCCCTTTAAGGATATTTCTCTTTCCATCAATTCCCGTAGATGAAAGGACTCTGAAATTTGAGGGATGGTGTTGAAGTGCGTATGGGTGTCTTTCCGTCTATCTTTAGACGATGTGAGTATGGATTAGGGGTGTCTTCCCGTCTATCCTTAGACGATGTGAGTATTGTTTTTTTCCTTCGGGATGGGTGTCTTTCCGTATACCCTTAGACAATGTGAGTATTGAATTTTTCCTTCGGGATGGGTGTCTTTCCGTCTATCCTTAGACGATGTGAGTATGGATTTTGGGTGTCTTTCCGTCTATCCTTAGACAATGTGAGTATTGATTTTTTCCTTCGAGATGGGTGTCTTTCCATCTACCCTTAGACGATGTGAGTATTAAATTTTTCCTTTGGGATGGGTGTCTTTCCGTCTACCCTTAGACGATGTGAGTATTGATTTTTTCCTTCGGGATGGGTGTCTTTCCGTCTATCCTTAGACGATGTGAGTATTGATTTTTTCCTTCGAGATGGGTGTCTTTCCGTCTACCCTTAGACGATGTGAGTATTGATTTTTTCCTTCGGGATGGGTGTCTTTCCGTCTATCCTTAGACGATGTGAGTATTGATTTTTCCTTCGGGATGGGTGTCTTTCCGTCTATCATTAGACGATGTGAGTATTGAATTTTTCCTTCGATATGGGTGTCTTTCCGTCTATCCTTAGACGATGTGAGTATTGATTTTTCCTTCGGGATGGGTGTCTTTCCGTCTATCCTTAGACGATGTGAGTATTGATTTTTCCTTCGGGATGGGTGTCTTTCTGTCTATCCTTAGACGATGTGAGTATTGAATTTTTCCTTAGATATGGGTGTCTTTCCGTCTATCCTTAGACGATGTGAGTATTGATTTTTTCCTTCGGGATGGGTGTCTTTTCGTCTATCCTTAGACGATGTGAGTATTGATTTTTTCCTTCGAGATGGGTGTCTTTCCGTCTACCCTTAGACGATGTGAGTATTAATTTTTTCTTTCGGGATGGGTGTCTTTCCGTCTATCATTAGACGATGTGAGTATTGAATTTTTCCTTCGGGATGGGTGTCTTTCCGTCTATCATTAGACGATGTGAGTATTGAATTTTTCCTTCGGGATGGGTGTCTTTCCGTCTATCATTAGACGATGTGAGTATGGATTTTGGGTGTCTTTCCGTCTATCTTTAGACGATGTGAGTATGGATTTTGGGTGTCTTTCCGTCTATCCTTAGACGATGTGAGTATTGAATTTTTCCTTAGATTTTAGGTGTCTTTCTGTCTATCAGTAGACGATGTGAGAGGATCAGGTGTTTTGTTGCAACCGTCGGGTTTGTTATCTATGGTATCACGCGGGTAACGGTCGTTAAAATCAGGAGTTCTTTACCAGATGATTGATCAGTTTGTTGCCGTGACGACTGAACTCGGTTTTCTGGATTTTATTCCCCAAGCAGTTTTACAGTATATTCTCACGGTTGGCAAATTTTCGGGTTTATTGGTATTCAACCGTCTCGTACCTGTGAATGTTTGAAGGCTGCGTGCTCTTCAACCCTTCAGGTCCAAGCCGCTTGAATAGGGGCAGCTGTTGCACCCTAAAATTTGACCAACCGGTGCCACTTTCGGTTTATGCTTCGGCGCATTTTCGCATTCGCATGTACATACTGCATATAGTGCATTTCCTAAATCATGGTGATTTCATCGGGATTACAGCCCTGCTGTCGCATTTCGGGTATCTCAGACCGGTTCGGATAATCGGAGGTTATTTTGGGAAGTCGCGCACTTCCTGGGTGTTTTCAGCTTACGCAGTGATTTTGGAGGTTCTTGGTGTCGGGGTTTACTGTTTGCTTCGATCTGGTCTCGCGCTCTCTTTTATGTTGGTTATTTGCCTTTGTTTGCATTTTTAGGATTTAATAGCCTTTTGTGGATTTTAAATAGGCTTTATAGATTTTTCAGAATTTAAATAGATGTTTTTAATATTTTTAATAGCTTTAAATCATTTTTAGAATTTTATAGAGTTTTTAATGAGTTTTTAATAGATTTTTCTTTTATTAGTTTTAAATAGAATTTTAATAGTTTTAATAGAATAATAGATTTTTCTTTTATTAGTTTTAAGTAGAAATTTAATAGGATTAATAGAACTGATTAGAGTTTGTATTTTTTAATTAGATGTTAATTCTTTTTTTAGGCTTAATAGAGATTAATTAGGATTTTAATCTTTTGTTTAGATTTGAATTAGAGTTTAATTGAGAGTATTAATTAGATTAACTTAATTTCCAGTTAGATGTATTAAGTAGGTTTAGTTAATTAGATAATTAGGTGATCTTTGGCTTTAATAGTGTTAATCAACCATTTTATTCAATCCTTTATCATTTTCGTTGGGCCCAATTGGTATTTGGAGGCCCATTCTATCAGTCCAATACAGTGACATGTGTCACTATATAAGCGTTCCACGCGTGTAAGTCAAAAAGGGGGGCCACATCATTTTCAGAATTCACCAGAGGAGGCCACCTCATAATCCCACACTCTCAGAACCACACACGTAACCCTCCACGCGGCACGCATGTAACTCTCCCTCTGCCACTAACGCCGCCACTTGTCCCTCGCCTGAGCTTCGCAGGTTGCATGGCCGACGGCCATGCAACCACCGCCCCACCAAACTCCGGCCAACTCTAACTAACTTCCGGCCACCCTAACCAACCATCTCCGACCACCGTAACCTCCTCCGACCGCCACAACAACCACCGAAAAACATAATTTTTTCCAGAAATTCATCTTCTCCGTTCGCAACTTCATCAACAATCTTCCTCAATCACCAGAAATCATCCAGATTCATCTTCGTCCATCGTCGGAAAGCTTGTTACGATCCGTCAAGAACTCATCACTACCGTCACCAGAGACACGAATTTGCAAGAAAGTTCAACAAGTTCTCAAGAACTCTTCTCCAAGATCTGTCCAAGAAGTTTGCCAGAAAGGCTTCAAATGTTCATCAACATGTTCATCCAAGGTCTTCAAGAACTCAGTAAAAACCTCAAGCAATTTCCAGAATCGAGATGCTCATCAGCGATCTTCATTCAAGATCTCTCCAAAAAAAACCTTCATGTGATTCATCGAGTGTTGTTCCCGAGTTCATTTAATCTTCAAAGATACACACCTTGCATGACCCTCAAGAACACCGTGTTCATCCAGATCTAAACGGCTCGTCAACGTTTCGTCAAGAACTTCAAAAGAAGCGCATAGATTCTGCCATTTCTTCATGGTTCATTCAAGAACATAGATCCAGAACTCTCGTGGATCTTCATGCAAGAATCATCCGTCAATCTCCAGGAATCGTTCAAAATCTTCAACAAGGTTCATCACCTTATCACGATCTTCCTCCACCTTCAAGGAAATCTTTAGAAGCTCAACGATTCATCAGGACCCTCAATCGTTCACACGATTTCCAGAACCATCAAGAACTCATGTGTTCTTCAACTTGTCTTTTCTAGAAGCTTCCACGAAGCTTCATCAGTGTTTGTTAAACGACCGGTAATACTCATCTTTTCTCATCAGGTTTCTGCTAGATCTCTAAGGATCTTTGAGGATCTTCATCATCTTCGACATGCAGGAAAGCCTCGTTAAGTTCTCACCGTGAAATTCCATCATCGTGAACTCTCATCCTCCAAGTTTCTTGAGTTCGTGTTATCTGGTGGTGGGAAAGGATCTTACCAAGAATATTTGAAAAAGTGAGAGAGTTGAGAGGAGACGGTGAGGAAAGCAAGAACGAAGGAAAGGGAAACAGAGATGAACAGTGGACGGCCGTGAGAGAGAGAGAGAACGAGGGAACGAGAGAAGAACGACGCATGAACAGTGTTATGGGAAAGATTGAATTAGGGTTTTGAGTGGTGAGTCGTTGGATCATGTGGGCCTCCCCTAAGCCCAACAGATTTTTGGGCGCATCCCTCCAGTTTTTCGTTGTTCCCCCCCCCTGTGTGTTCTTTTTCTTGGATGGACTTTGGGCTGGGCCCAACGAGCCTTTTTGCTGGCTGCCACCTCTGTTTCACTTACTGCACTCCATCCCTCTGTTTTTGTTTGGTGGGCTGGGCCCATTTTGTCTTCTGTCATTTTTGCTTACATATAACCCCTGTATTGACTTTGTACCCCCCCTTCCCCTTTCATATTTTCTTTTTGTGTTTCTTTTAGTTCTTTATTATAGAATATGAAGGAGAATATATGAAAAAAATATTGGAAAAAGAATATTGAAAAAAAAGAATAGTGAAAAAAGAATTGAATTGAAAAAGAATAGTGAAAAAGAAAGTGTGAAAAAGAAAAGAGTATGTGAAAAAAATATTGAAAAGAGTATGTGGAAAAAATAAAAGAATATTAAGAGAAAATATTGGAAAAAAGAAAAGAAAAAGAATATTTGAGAAAAAGATTTGGAAAAGAATATGATAAAAAGAAAAATAGTAAAAAAAGAGCATAAAAATATTACTTTGTAGATTCAATATTTTTCTTTAGAATAGATATTTTCTTCGTAGGAGTTTATTTCACCTTTTAGAGATAGTTTTAGAAGTCCACTTGTTAGGGGACTATTTTTCATTTGATTTTTTATAGGATAGGTTTTTAGGAGTTTATCTTTCAGTTCTCAATCATTGTAACCATTTTTCGGAATATCAATAAAACGAGATTTGAGCTGTGGTCCCGAAAGTAGCCGAACTACAGCTGCTCTGATTTCTCGTACCAGACAAGAATATGTAGGCATAGGATGCGATATCCTAGCGAGCACACTAACAACTAACCTTCTGTTCTCTCGCTGCTGTGCGATCGAGACTTTCCCGCTGACGACTGATGTTATCCTTTTCTCTTGCCCGAGTGCATTTGAGACCAGACCGTAGCTTTAAGTCCCATAGGTTCCCGTACCTTTAAAACCAGAAATTTCTCACTTCTGTGTGAGAACACCCTGCTTAGCCGTAGTTAGCCTGAACTACGTAAGCTCTGATCTTCCATGCAGTGTGGAAGTACGTAGGCACAAGACGCGAAGTCTTGGCGAGCCAATTCCCTGTAGTTTCCCGAACTATGTTGACTCTGACTTTCTCTCTTGAGAATACGTAGGCGTAGAGTGCGACGCTCTATCGAGTCAATTCCCTTCCGTTTAGATTTAGCAGCCGTAGATAGATTGTTTTTGCATCCTTTAGACAACCCAAGCAAGCGTGGATCCCGTCGAGTACGACGGACGTGAGGGGTGCTAATACCTTCCCCTTGCGTAACCGACTCCCGAACCCAGGTTTTGGTTGCGACGACCATACCTTTCCCGTTTTTTGCGAGGTTTACTTCAAGCGTTTCCTTTCCCTCCGTTGGGATAAATAACGCACGGTGGCGACTCTTCTGTCAGCCGGCGCCGATTTTCGCAGTAGCGACAATATCCACAATATATTCTCATGCATTCTTCACATACAATCACATACAAACAATATGCATTCACAATTAATACCATCACCATATTTATCAAGCAATGCACACATATTCACAATATGTTCTCATGCATTCTTCACATACAATAGCATACAAACAATATGCATTCACAATCAATACCATCACCACATTTATTAAGCAATGCACACATATTCACAATATGTTCTCATGCATTCTTCATATACAATCGCATACAAATAATATGCATTCACAACAATTATGCCAAACGGCAACCGAACGCTCTAATTATTTAAGCATCACTTACTTAAAATAATTAATCTCGATTAATCGGTAAAATTGGCTAAAAGTCAGCTAAAAATAATATTTCTTTTCACCAAGTTATAAAACATATTATTAGCTTCAGTTTGATATAAAGAACGACAAAATCCGATAAACGGTGAAGAAGTTATGAATTTTCAAAGTTTTGAAAAATAATATTTTTCTCACACTTACAGTGTTAATCGGTTAACGGATATGGTTAACCGGTTAACGCCTCCAAAAACTCAGTTTTTAGGCCATTTTTATACCGTTAATCGGTTAATCCATAGTGTCAACCGGTTAACACCTGGAAAATTTGGAAAAACAAGCTACAGGTTTGTGCCCAAAACCCCCAAAAACCCGACCGATTTAATTATTTTCTCCCGATTAAATACCTACTCATCATTACCAATCATATAGTAACAATTTAGGACCATAAAACGCAAATTCTACGACTTCCGATTTTCATCCAAAATCTTAACCTCCAATTGCCCAAAAATGTCAAAACTCACAAATTCAACCAAATTCAATCAAACGAAATCCAATAATCACAGCTAAACATTACCCGACTAAACTACGCAATTTATTTCAGATTTTAACCGTTCAAACATCGAGTCTATCGATTAAATCCATTTCTGCCCTAGAATGGAAAACGATGAAAACATCCAAACAAATCCAAACACACACATACATAATCATATACATTGGTAAGATAACAACATTTCACACCTTTACCTTGATTAAATCGAAGCTAGAAGTTGTTCTTGAGCTTTCCAAGCTTTTTCCCTCTTTCCCTTCTCTTTTCTCCTCTTCCTTTTTCTTTCTCTTCTCTTTCTCTTATGTTTTCTATTCTTTCCTTTTCTTTCCCTTTTCCTTATATGTCTTTCCCTTCTATTTCTCTCTAATATATTTCTTCTCAAAATATCTATCAATTCCTTTAAATAATCATCCAATAATTTCAATAAACCAATTAATTAACATAAATAATTAATTAATGAAAATTGGGCTGTTACAACTCGGGTGCAGCCATTAATTGCAAGAGTTGATGGGAATGGTGTGCTTCACGGGGGAACTGCTGCTAATCCTCCTCATAATGATATTGGTACACCACATGCTAATGTTGTTCCTCCAGTGGTTATCCCTCGGGGCGGAGGTAATGTAGGTGGAATCCCTATACCTGAGATGGTGTATGCCGTGCATGGCAACAATGTTCCTCAGTGGGATGAAGATCAGCAGGAAGATGTGTTCTCCATGCGGGATATTGGTGCGGGACTACCGTCTAAGGCGGATAAGAGGTTTAAGCTGATCGAAGAGAAGATGCGGAGCTATGAAAATCAAAACTCTATGGGTTTGGATATGGCCAATTTGGGGCTGATCCTAGATTTGAAAGTACCTTTGAAGTTCAAAGTTCCTGATTTCGACAAACACAAAGGCACTACTTGTCCTAGGGTTCATCTACGTTCCTACTATTGCAAGATGTCCGCCTACTCAGATGATGAAAGGTTGCTTAAGCATTTTTTTCAGGACAACCTTTCTGGTCCTTCTCTTGAATGGTACATGAGCTTAGAACCAGTCAACATCCGATGCTGGATGGATTTGGCTGAGGCCTTTGTTAAGCACTACCAGTATAATAACGACCTTGCACCTAACAGGGTCCAATTGTAGAATTTGTCTCAGAAGAATGGTGAATGCTTCAAAGAGTACGCCCAGAGGTGGCGTAAACTGGCAGCTAAGGTGCAGCCTCCCATGGTGGAAAGGGAGTTAATTGATATGTTTGTCGCCACGTTACCGGGTGTATACTACGAGAAGTTGATCGGTAACATGTCAGGTAGTTTTTCTGATCTGATCATTATTGGGGAGAGGGTTGAGAACGACATTAAGTTGGGAAAGATTCAAGCCGGCGAAGAATCCTTAGCAGAAGGAGGAAATAGAAAGGCTTTTGGAAACAAAAAGCGAGAAGGAGAAACCAACGCAGTATCTAGTTCCCGGGGAAGAAACAGAAATCAGCGTCAACAATATCGTCAGCAGCAACCTCAGGTTGCAAGTATTACCATACCTGCGGTACCACCACAACAACAATAACCACAACAAAATCAGCAGAACTATGCTCCTCGTAGATTTCAAGATCGGGGCAGAGCGGTAAATATGCAGTTTGACGCGCCTCCGATGCCATATTCTCAATTGCTCCAACATTTGTTACAGTTACAGTTAATACAGAAAAGGACTCTGGCTCCTTTGACAAGCGCACCACCTCCTGGTTATGACGCTAATGCTCGGTGTGAGTTTCATTCTGGTGCTCCGGGTCACAATATTGGGAACTGTAAGGCGTTTAAGCATAAGGTCCAGGATCTCATAGACAGTAAGGCTATAAAATTTTCTCACGACGCGCCCAATGTCGTGCAGAACCCCATGCCTAATCATGGGGCAGCTGGGGTCAGTGCTATCCTTGAAGATGAGAGCTTGAATTTGGTGTCGGATGTCGATGAGTTGAAGACGCCGCTGAGTTTTGTAAAGAACAAGTTGTTGAGGGGATGGGTATTCCCAGGTTGTGACGAAGCTTGTACTGAATGTTTGAGCCATCCCGAGGGATGTGAGAAGCTGAAAAACCATATTCAGAAGTTGATGAACGATGGTGTCTTGCAATTTGACAGAGTTGCTGAGAAAAGGACCGAGGAATTAGTGGTTGAAGAGATGGATGAGGTTGCGACAATCTCGAATCCGTACAAGACTATTACTATTTCTGCGCCTCCTAGGCCGCCAACCATCATCATTACCAAAGTTGGTCCTGTACCATATGAAAGTACTAAGGCGATTCCGTGGAATTACAGAGCCGAAGTATACTGTAACAAACAAAAGCAGGAGTTAAAGAATTTACTGGTGGATTCTGTGGACAACTTAGTAGGTGCTGGTGGAATTACCCGGAGTGGAAGAGTGTTTTCGCCTCCTGAGGCGAGTACTGAAAAATCTGACAAGGGGAAGGGTAAAGTAGTGATTGAAGAGACTTCTCAAGCTGGTGAGAAGGAATCCTTGTTGAAGGAGGAGGAGGAGTTCATGCGCTTGATAAGAAAGAGTAATTACAAGATTTTGATCACTTACAGCAGACTCCGTCCAAAATATCCATTTTGTCCTTGTTATTGTGTTCGGAAGCGCACAAGAACGCCTTGTTAAGAATCCTGAATACAGCTTATGTGCCACAGGAAATATCTGTGAATCAGCACGAGGGAGTTGTGGCACATGTAAATGCAGGTAATGGGCTTGGTTTCACTGATTTGGATTTGACGCCCAAGGGGAGGAATCATAACTGTGCGCTGCATATATCTATTGAATTCCGAGGAGCCGTTCTGTCACATGTGCTTGTTGATACAGGTTATCTTTGAATCTGCTACCGAAGAAAGCGCTGATGAAGTTGGATACTCGTGGTATATTGTGTATGCCAAATGACTTGGTAGTACGAGCTTTTAATGGGACTCGAAGGTCTGTGTTCGGGGAGTTGACTTTGCCAATTCAGGTCGGTCCGGAGGTGTTTGACGATGTGCTCTACATCATGGATATTCAGCCAGCTTATAGCTGTCTGCTGGGGTGTCCCTGGATCCATTCGGCAGGCGCCGTAACATCCACATTGCACCAAAAGTTGAAGTACATGGTGGGTGGCAGTGTTGTCACTATTTGCGGAGAAGAAGATATAATGATCAATCATTTGTCTTCATTCAAATATGTCGAGGTTGATGGAAAAATCCACGAGACTTTATGTCAGGACTTCGAAACTGTGCAAATCAAGGATGAAACACCGGTCGTGAGCAAAGCGCCTGAAGTCGCCATGTCATCCTTTAAGGAAGCCCAGGCAGTGGTGAAGGCTGGGGCATCACAAGGTTGGGGCCAAGTGCTGAATATTCCCAACAAGCAAGACAAATCCGGATTGGGATACAGCCTATCTTCCTCCTCCCAGAGCGTGTCGCGCTATAAGTGGCCTGTCCAGTTTACCAGCGGTGGGGTAATCTTTGAGCAGATTAATGTCATATCTGATGAAGACGGTGACAGTGATTGCGACATGGATGCGTGGATTCAGCCATGCACTCCAAGACAAAGCCTAAACAATTGGTCTGTCGAAGAAATCATCCAAGTGTTAGCAGAAGAGTAATGATTTGTTTTTCTGATTATTGTATAGCACTATCTTCTACCTAGAGCATAGCGGTATTTGTCTTTAGGGCCTAATTGTTTATGTTTGAACAGTCTTTTTTATCAATCAAACAAAGGGCATTTTTCTGCATTCAAATATTGTGATCCTTGTCTTTCCTATTTTATTTTTAACAATAAAATGGCAATATGATTTATGCTTGTTTTCATATCATTTTAAGCATTAAATCATCATCATTGCAGGTTTCACATTGCAGATGAGACCGCTCCAGAGCCGTCTATGACTCACTTTGACTTTGATAATCCGATATTTCAAGCCGAAGAGGAGATTGATGAAGATGAAGACTTGCCAGAAGAGCTAGCCATCCTTTTGAAACAGGAAGAGAAAATCATTCTGCCTCATCAGGAAGAAATTGAGGTCGTCAACTTGGGTACTGAGGAAGTCAGAAGAGATGTCAGGATAGGGGTTGCGTTGCAGAGTAATATCAAGCAAAGGTTGGTTGAAATGCTCCGAGAGTATAGTGATATCTTTGCTTGGTCATACGAAGATATGCCTGGTCTTGATACTGATATCGTGGTTCATCGCTTGCCTTTCCGTGAAGAGTGTCCGCCTATTAAGAAGAAGCTCAGAAGGACCAGACCAGATATGGTTGTGAAAATCAAAGAAGAAGTCCAGAAGCAGTTGGATGCTGGATTTCTCGCTGTAACAACTTACGCTCCGTGTTTCGCTAACATCGTACCGGTACCAAAGAAGGATGATAAGGTACGGATGTGTGTTGATTATAGAGACTTGAATAAATCAAGCCCGAAAGATGATTTCCCGCTCCCCCACATTGACGTGTTGGTTGATAATACTGCGCAGTATTCCATGTTTTCCTTCATGGATAGTTTTTCCGGATATAATCGGATTAAGATGGCGCCGAAGGATATGGAGAAAACAACTTTCATTACACCATGGGGGACTTTCTGTTATAAGGTAATGCCTTTTGGGTTGAAAAATGCAGGGGCAACCTATCAGCGGGCAATGGTCACTTTGTTTCATGATATGATTTATCATGAGATTGAGGTCTGTGTTGATGACATGATAGCAAAGTCGAAAACGGAGGAGGAACACCTGGTAAACCTTTTGAAGCTGCTTGAGAGGCTAAGGAAATTCAGACTGAGGTTGAATCCGAACAAGTGCACTTTTGGTGTCATGCCCGGAAAGTTGCTGGGGTTCATTGTTAGTGAAAAAGGAATCAAGGTCGTTCCTGCAAAGATAAAAGCAATTCAAGATATGCCAGCGCCAAAAACGGAGAAAGAGGTTTATGGTTTCTTGGGTAGATTGAACTACATTGTCAGGTTCATATCTCATCTCACAGCCACGTGTGAACCCATGTTCAAATTGTTAAAGAAAGATCAGGCGGTTTGATAAAATAAAAGAATATTTGCAGGAGCCTCCGATACTGATACCTCCAGTAGCTGGAAGACCATTGATAATGTATTTAACGGTTCTTGAGAACATCATGGGTTGTGTTCTCGGTCAACATGGCGAGACTGGAAGAAAAGAGCATGCAATATACTATTTGAGTAAAAAGTTCACAGACTGTGAGTCCAGGTACTCAATGTTGGAAAAAACGTGTTGCGCACTCGCTTGGGCTGCCAAACGCCTAAGACAGTATATGTTAAATCATAGAACCATGCTGATTTCGAAGATGGATCCGATTAAGCACGTCTTTGAAAAACAAGCATTTTCAGGGAGAATTGCCAGATGGCAAATGGTTTTGACAGAGTATGATATTCAATACATTTCCCAAAAAGCTATCAAAGGGAGTGTTCTGTCAGAATATCTTGCTGAACAGCCGATTGACGATTACCAACCGATGAAGTTTGAATTTCCCGATGAAGGTGTCATGTTCTTAAAAGTGAAAGATTATGATGAGCCATTACCCGATGAAGGTCCGGAGAAGGGTTCCTAATGGCAAATGATTTTTGATGGTGCTGTCAACTCCTACGGTAGTGGAATTGGGGCAATCATCACGACGCCTCATGGTTCTCATATCCCCTTCACTGCCAGGTTAACATTTCCTTGCACCAATAATGAAGCCGAATACGAAGTGTGCATCATGGGGTTGGAAGAAGCCATTGATATGAGGATCAAGAATTTAGATGTGTATGGCGATTCAACGCTAGTTGTTAATCAGATCAAGGGCAAATGGGAGACCCGACAGCCTAATCTAATACCTTACATGAATTATGCAAGGAGGCTGTTACCTTTCTTTGATCGGGTAGAATTTCACCATGTGCCTAGAGCAGAGAACCAGATGGCGGATGCCTTAGCCACTTTATCCTCAATGTACAAGGTGAACTATTGGAATGATGCTCCAAGAATAGTCATCTCTCGCCTTGATAGGCCGGCATACGTATTCGCTATTGAGGAAGCTTCGGACGGCAAGCCATGGTATTATGACATCCAGAATTTCCTCAAGAACTAAGAATATCTACCAGGGGCGTCGACACGGGATAAGAAGACTCTGAGGAGGTTGGCTGGGAACTTTTATCTGAACCAGGATGTTGTACTCTACAGGAGGAATTATGACTTGGTTCTTTTAAGATGCGTGGACGAAAAAGAGGCGAGTCTGCTTATGGAAGAAGTCCACGAAGGTGCCTTTGGTACACATGTCGGCGGGCATGCCATGTCTCGAAAGCTGTTACGAGCTGGGTATTATTGGTTGACTATGGAGTCAGATTGCTTCAAGCATGCAAAGAAGTGCCATAAATGCCAAAGTTATGCTGACAAGATTCATGTACCGCCGAGTTCGTTGAATGTCATGGCGTCCCCTTGGCCGTTTTCCATGTGGGGCATTGACATGATATGCAAGATTGAGCCCACCGCATCTAATGGACATTGTTTCATCCTGGTAACCATTGATTACTTCACCAAGTGGGTGGAAGCAGCTTCCTATGCTAATGTCGCTAAACAAGTGGTAGCCCGGTTTATCAAGAAGGACATCATCTGTCGCTACGGAGTGCCTGAGAGAATCATTACTGACAATGGTTCGAATTTGAATAATAAGATGATGAAGGAATTGTGCCAGAATTTCAAAATTGAGCATCACAACTCATCTCCCTATCGTTCGAAGATGAACGATGTTGTCGAAGCAGCCAACAAGAATATCAAGAAGATAGTGCAAAAGATGGTTGTAACCTATAAAGATTGGCACGAGATGTTGCCATTTGCTTTGCATGGATATCGTACCATGGTACGAACTTCAACTGGGGCAACTCCTTTCTCGCTGGTGTATGGCATGGAAGCTGTCTTGCCATTAGAAGTCAAGATTCCTTCTTTGAGAGTCTTGGTTGATGTCAAGCTTTATGATGTAGAATGGATAAGAAATAGATTGAATCAGCTCAGCCCGATGGACGAGAAAAGGCTGACATCTATTGCATATGGTCGATTGTATCAGAGCCGAATGAAGAAAGCTTTTGACAAGAAGGTGTGCCCTCGAAGCTTTCAGACGGGTGAGTTAGTATTGAAGAGGATTCTCCCTCTACAAACAGATCACAGGGGAAAATGGACTCCCAACTATGAAGGTCCATATGTCGTGCGAAAGGTTTTCTCTAGAGGAGCCTTACTGTTATCAACCATGGATGGTGAAGATTTCACATCCCCTGTGAACGCAGACGCAGTTAAAAAATACTTTGCAGAGACCCGCTGGAAAGAAAAAGAATATCCAGGAAAAAATGGGGCATCCTGGCGAACCATAAAAAGAATGGGTTCGGGCAAAAATTAGGGATATAAAAGAAAAGATGTAAACCTGCAAAGTTGAAAACCTGAAAAGGCGACTTTAGCAAAAATGGGTATCCCGGTGAATTGAAAACCCGAAAGGGCGATTCAGGAAAAAGTTAGGGATTTGAAAAAGCAAATGACTGTGGTCTGTGTATTGAGCTTCAGAGTAGTGGATTGAGGGAGGACCCGAGGTCCATTTATCTGAATCAATCTCTTCAGAAGACGAAGCGTTGGGGAATCGTCGAAGTCAGGAAAGTCATAGATGGATCAACTCATGGTGTTTGTATGTGCCACATTGCCGACATTTTGTATATTTTTGTGCATTTATGTAAATTATTGCGCAACTTCCTCTTTTTAGGGGTTGCATCTGTTGTAAATTCGGCCTATTTACAGGCCTTTTGTCAATAAAACATATATTATTCAGTAATTTATTTGTCTTGATTTAGTCTTTACTGTTTTGTTTGCGAAAAACGCCCAATGTTTTGATAAAACTACACATACATAAACTTGCAGGCTTTGGCCGATAATCATTAAAACTTTTATTTATTTGAACCATGTCACAAATGATGACCGAGATAGTTCCCTTTGTGCAGGATATCTTGTTGTTTGTTCATTGCAAGGTCGTTACCCTTGGGGCAAACTTCCAGAGGTGCATCCCCGGTAGGGATCACTGTTCCCATAGAAAAGAGACATATAGTTGAGACCCAATTTTCTCTCCAGCAGAGGCTTGTTTCTACGGGAAAGTGCAGGTAAAGGATGTACACTTCTCCCCAACAGACTGATTGTATACACTCACTTCTCAGCAGTTCAAGACCGATTTCTCCAATAGTTTAGAATCATCCCTAGAGAGTCGGGATTGATATCCCTCGTGCAGGTTAGGTATGTGCTCGTATCCCCAACAAGATGTAGGTACGCACTTACTCCCCAACGAGTCGAGATTAGATTTCTTTCCCCCAGGCAGGTTTGGAACTATTTTCCCAACAGCGGAGAAAGTTCAGGATTTTGATTCCGCACGGAGTCTAAGCGTATGATTTGATTCCCCCTCAGGGTTTAAAGTGGTGATTCATTCCTTAAACAAAGATCGAAGAGGTTTCCTCTCATTGGCTAATCCCCTGCAGAGTCGGCAGAGCAGTTATTCTTCCTCGCAGAGTAAAGTTACTCCCTGAGAATTGCTATTCTTTATCCTCAGCAGAGAGAGTGTGGGATAATTTCCCAGCCAATCTTATTTGATTATCCCCACTGAGTGATCCCTAGCAACTGGATGTAATCTACAACAGAAGTTGATTCCCTAGCTAGGCAATCCCTGGTAGGTCGGATGTTTGATCTTCGGCAAAGCAGGATTGTTCCCAACAGTGTGTTTTGTACCCTAGAAGGACTTTGGTGTTTTAGGAGGCCGTTCAGGGCTGATTTCTCCGGTAATGTGAAGTTAATCTCAGTGGTTGATTGTTATCCCCTGTGGAATCGTTGATTTCCCCCAGCAGGTTAGACTTACCTCCAGTGCTTGGTTGTCTTTCCCCGGTCGGGTCGTCTATTTCCCCAAGAGAGTTGTATCTTGGAAGGCCATTCAGGGCATCTTCTCAGCACAATTTGATTTGATCTCCGATAGAGTAGAGTCTTTGTTTAGCATGTTGTGTTATCTCCCTAGTAGAGTGGATTTGTTCTCCCCAACCAAGTCAGGCGAGCCCCAGAAGAGGCGTATTCTGGTAGGCCATTCAGGGCGCTTTCCCCAGTAGAGTTTGCGTTGATCCCCAGCAGGGTGAATTTTTGTTCTCGCTAGAGAAATATTATCCAAGAAAGTTCTTTTTCAGAAGGCCATCTAGGGCTTGTTTCCTAGCATAAGTCCAATCGTAATTGGCATGTTCCATCTTCCCAGCGGAGTTGACTTTGTCCCTTCAACATTTATTTGGCTGATTCGGTTCTGGTGCATTTTGCATTCTGCATAGCATTCTCAGAAACGCGTAGCATTTCCATTTCGTATGGAGCATTATGCCATATTCAAACATATGCATTTGAAACATAAGCCAGGTTGTTACCTCTTGTTTTTCAGGTGTATTTCCAACAGATGGATGATTTCCTTTACCCGTGTGGTATCCAGAACATGGCAGATTATGATGTGATTCTTTTGCCCGCATGGTATTCAGACCATGGAAATTTGTGACATTAATTCTCCAGCCCGTATAGGTATCCAGACCTCGGCAAAAGAATCTTTGACGGATGTGTTTCAACTTATCAGGTGTTTCCCAACATAGTTGCTTGGTTAAGCTTCTCTTTTCTCTCCCCACCAGAGTTGCTTGTTTAAGTTTCTCTTTCCCCAGCAGAGTTCTCTTGTGAATTGTCGTTAGAAGTTTATCAACTGTGTGTTGATCCGGCCTTCAGGTTTGATGCTCGCTTTTATTTAGCGAATGCCTGCTGGTTAGCAGAAGTTTATCAACTGCATGTTGATCCGCCTTCGGGTTCGATGCTCGCTTTTATTTAGCGAATGCCTGCTGGTTAGCAGATGTTTCCTCTCAACTTCGTGTTGAGTCGGCCTTCGGGTTCGATGCTCGCTTTTATTTAGCGAATGCCTGCTTGGGTTAGCAGATGATCTCAGCTTCGTGTTGAGCCGACCTTCAGGTTCTATGCCTGTTTTTATTTAACAGATGCCTGGCAGCGAGGTCAGATGTTTTCTCAACTTCGGGTTGAGCCGACCTTCGGGTTCGATGCCTGTTTTTATTTAACAGATGCCTGGCGGCGAGGTCAGATGTTTTCTCAACTTCGGGTTGAGCCGGCCTTCGGGTTCGATGCCTGTTTTTATTTAATAGATGCCTGGAAGCGAGGTCATATGTTTTCTCAGCTTCGGGTTGAGTCGGCCTTCGGGTTCGATGCCTATTTTTATTTAACAGATGCCTGACGGTGATGTCAGATGTTTCTTCTCAGCTTCGGTTTGAGCCGGCCTTCGGGTTCGATGCCTATTGTTTCAATAGATGCCTGATGGTGATGTCAGATGATCTTTCTGACTTAGTGTCGTTGCCTGCATTAGTAGATGTTTCTTCCGACTGCATGTCGATGCTTTTTGATTGGTAATCAGTTAGTTTGTTGCCGTTGCAACTATCAATTTAGTTATTTCCGGATTTTTTTTTGTTCCAATAACAATTTGCAGTTCTATTTCTACAGTTGGCAAATTTCTGGGTTCTTTGGTATTCAACCGTCTTTTACCTTGATTGTTTGAAAGTCGTTCACTTTTCACCCAGTCAGGTCTAAGTCGCTTGAATAGGGGCAGCTGTTGCACCCCAAAAATTTTCCAACCTTTTTCTTTACTGGGTGTTGCACCCTAAAATTTGACCAACCGGTTCCCATATCTGGGTTATGTTTTGACGCATTTTGCATTCGCATTCGCATACGGCATGCATTGCATTTTTATCATTCAGATGGGTTTATCGGGATTATAGCCCCTGGCGTTTCAGGCAGTACAGGCCAGTCAGAATAAAAGTCTGTTGAAAATTGGTACTCGTTCCTGGTGTTTTCGGGCCATCTCGGTGCCCGGGTTTCGCTACGGTCGCGCAATTGGATTTTATTCGATTTAATCAGCTTCCTGGCATTTTTAGGATTGTTTTGTCATTTTTCTGGATTTTAATGCACTTAATTGGATTTTTCTGGATTTCATAGGGATTTTTAATATTTTTTTTTAGAGTTGTAAATAAATTTTCTTTTCATTTTTAGAAATTAATAGCTTTTTAGATATTATAGATTTTTAATAAATTCAGATATTATTTTTCTTTTAATAGTTCAATAGATAAATAGATTTTTTCTTTAATAGAATGGATAAAAAATAAAAAAAGATATATGTAGATATTAGTTTGTTTTAGATTGTTTTTAAAAAATGATAGTAGATTTTAAAAGAAACTAAAGGTTTTAGATTTTTAGATTTTTTATTTTTCAGGATTAATTAGGATTTAAAAAAAAGGGTTTTTAACATCAAATAATAGTTTTGGATTTTTTTTAGATTTTATTTCCAATTTTCATTTTTTGGATTAATTAGGGTTTATTAGGTTTTAATTAGGAGTTAGTTTTAATTTTGTTTTATTAGTTAATCAGGTTTAATAACAGATTTTAATTAGGCTTAGATTTAATTTTCGTTTTAGGGTAATTAGGTTTTTTAGAGTTAAATTTCTGTTTTATTTCAGTTTAATTCAGCGTTTAGGTCCATTAATCCATCATTAAGTTTCATGTGGGCCTTATTAGTAATTGTCCAGAGTTCAAAGCCCAAATTCAGGTCCAGTTCGAAGTGCCACGTGTCGTATATAAGCTCAGCCACGCGTGCTGAGAATCTTCTTCCACCTCATTCGGCCCCACCCTGCATGCAACCCACGTGTTGCTCTCTAGTCTCCCCCAGCCACACGTGGCCATCACTCACGTTCCCTCTCTGCCACCTGCTCCCGTCGCCGGAGTCTTCACCGCCGGCCATGCAAGGACCGGCGACCACCACCCCAACCGACTCCGACCGCCACAACTAACCTCCGACCACCGCCAATTTCACCGGAGACACCAAAAAACTCAGAAATCCACCCAAACTTCATCTTCTCCGATACAGCTTCATCTTCCTTCTTCCAACCTTCATCTTCTCCGATCCAGATTCATCCCACCTTCATAGAATTTTTCCAGAAACCTTCGTTTCTCAAGAACACGTAACAACCTTCAACGAAATATTTTCCATCTTCATCCATGATCATCGCTCATCCGCTGGATTGATCATCTAAGATTTCGCCAGAAAGCTGCAATCGCTCAAGAACATCTCTTATTGCATTCATCAAATTCCAGAGATTCTTCTTCTTCTCCGATCTACCCCCGACCAACCTTCATCAGAGATTATCCCAAACTCGCCGAAAATCCATTGACGTTCATCTGTCTTCAAACATTTCCCAGAATCCTTCAACCTTCGACCTTGTTCTTCATCAAATTTCTAGATCTGTGAAGATCTTCAACAATATTCCTCAACTTCATCGGATATCCATCAATCTCCATCCGTTCAAGGAACCTTCACCGAGGAATTTTCATCGCGCCTTCAGGAAATCTGTCCACGCTCTTCCAAGGTTCAGCTCGAGCTTCACGGCGTGGTTCATCACCTTCGTCATCACCAGGTTTTTCTTCCTGAACTTGCTGTTAGCGTTGGAACGAATTGATTTGTGTTGGCTAAATAGTGATATAGGTTGAGATTATAGGGTTGTTGTGTCTGGTTGAGAGATCTAAACGAAGGTTGGGGGAATGGAGAGGATTTCAGATAGAGAGATTTTCAGAGAAGGAGAGTTTGGAGATGGGAAGCGCCGCTAGGGTTTCAATTTGGAAGAAGATGAACAGTATCGTGGGAATGGAGGGTATAGGGGAATTTTAGGTTTTGTTTGGTCTTGCTGAGGTTGGGTTTGATAGAACCCGGGCTTTAGGCCCAATTACACAAATTTCTGAACCATACTCCCATCCTGCTCGTGAAACCCCTTCCCTTGGTTTGTGTTTGGTTGGGCCTATCACCATTGCTAATTGACTCCCCGTTGAGGCCCAACATGGATTATACAAAGGGATATGCTACTGCTTGCCCCCCTTGTTGGCTTATTGTTTGTGTTTTTTTTCTTTTTTTTTCTGAATAAAGTTGGGCCCAGCGCTTTGCTGGTTGCACCCCCATCCTGGGCCCAGTGGCATTTCTGAACTATGTTAATTACTCTTTCCACCCTCTTTTTGTATTCATTTTAATTGCATTTTCTTTTGTACATAAGTCACAAAATAATTCATAAAAAATACAAAAATGATCATTTTTGCATGGGATTTTTTCCCCGTTTCAATGATTGGCTGAAGAAAATTGCAAGAAAATAAAAATATTGTTTTAGTTTTTTTTCCATTTATGGTGATTTTTTACATATTAATTGCTTTTATTTTCATATTATTTGTACATACATATTGATGAATTTCTTTCAGGCATTTAAACTCGCATTTTGATCCCGTTCTTTTTGTGGTAGCTAGATTAGAGCATTAAGTTCCCTTAGAAATTTATTTCACATTTTTGTGAATAAATCTTGATTAGTTTTGATTAGAAAACATTAGGATAGTATAATTAGGGTCTAAACACAACATAGGTGCACTTGAACATTTTATTTTGGGTTTTTTTTAGATTGAATTAGAGTATGGGACCTATGGGGTATATAGGGTAGATATAGGATTTCCCTTAGAATTAATATTAGACTTGTAAATATTATGTTACTATTTTCAGTATATTTTACAATTGTGTGATTGTTTGGTTTGCCCATTTTGGGGGTTTATTTTGTTGTGTGGGCTTTTGCTTGGGGCGTGGGCTTAGTTAGAGCTTGTGGAGCTTGGCAAGGATTAAAGAGAAAATTGAAGATCAAAATCAAAGCTTGATGAAGATTGCTTGGCTTGCTTGGAGTTGTTTGGAGACCATAGGACATAGGGTATAGGTAGAGCCTTAGAATAGAAATTTTCTGCATAAACATGGATGGTTTCTTTTGCCTCCATTCTTCTCAATGATTAAAAGTCTCTCCTTAATACTCATATCCCTCCTTTGGAAGGATCAGTGACTGTGTCTAGGAGATAGAACTTTGAGAGAAACAGTCTGTATTATGTTAACTTTCTGTAGGCCACCTTTGGTGTTCAACAGATTGTTTAACATTCAAAATCCTCTTATAATCAATTCTCTGTTGGAGAGCTTGTTCTGCAGAAGCCATTGAAGATTGAGGATGAAGTACATTGCCTTGAAGATTGTTAGAAGAAGGGGTTGGTGCTGTTAGAGCTGTGCAACTGCTTGAAGTAGAACTTATTGCTGCTTGGCTGTTTAGAGCCGCTTTTGCTGTTTAGAGCTGTGGATGTATTGTTTGAGTTTCTTGACTGTATTGTTTGATAATTACCCTGTTAGGTTTAAAGTGAATTTTGTTCACTTTTGCCTGTTGTTTTCTAGGTTCGAGGTCGAGTGGGACTCCCTTGCCTCGCTTGTACTGCTGCATTCATGCATTTTACTGCTTTACTGTATACATGTTGTTGTTTTTCCGTTTATCCCCTTAGGATCTCTGTTTCTCTCTGTGCAAGAGAGAAATATGACAGACATTAGGCTTTTCACCCATGCATGACAACATTAGGATAGATTTTTATTCCCTTTTCAACCATAGGTTTTAGAGTTGCTGTTTCTCTTCTATCTCAAAGCAAATCAGAAAAACACAATAAACATTTCAAACACAATAAAAGACAGTTCTTGCGTAAAAGACTGTAAAACAATCAAAAGAGTCATTTTTTGTCCGCTTGGACGCGTAATCGGGAGAAAACCTTTTTCAGAAGGATAAAAAACAGTCAAACAAACTTGTGTCGTACGTGGCCCGAACTACGTTTGCTTTGATCTTTCATGCTGTATGAAAGTACGTAGGCATAGGATGCGATATCCTAGCGAGCAACCTTCCCCTCCTTTCCCATAGGTAGGCGAACTACGTTGACTCTGATTTCTCGTTCCCGACGGGAATACGTAGGCATAAAGTGCGATACTTTGCCGAGTCATTTTATTTTCTTTTAACCTCAGACCTGTAGAATAGATAGAATAACAATCCGTACCAGAAAACAAGCATGGATCTCGTCGAGTACGACGGACGTGAGGGATGCTAATACCTTCCCCTTGCGTAACCGACTCCCGAATCCAGGATTTGGTTGCGATGACCATTCCTTTCCCGTCTTTGCGGTAGGTTTACTTCGAGCGTTTCCTTTCCCTCCTTTGGGATAAATAACGCACGGTGGCGACTCTTCTGTTCATCCGGCGCCGATTTTCGCAGTAGCGACAGCTGGCGACTTTGCTGGGGACTCCAACGGTTCCCTACGCGAGTCAATCCTAGCGCTTGTTTTCCCGTCGAGGATTTTGTATGGATTTATGTTTCTGTATTTTACATTCACCATTATATTATTGTGACTATTGCTGGGGGTATGAGGGGCTCTATGATTGAGAGATAAGCCGGACCTGGGCTTGAGTGCACCTAGAATTAGAGTGGAAATTAGTGGGCGCGTGCATGCTTTGCGTGTACTAGTGTCTCATGAAATCCACGCTCGGACGAGGTTCTTCTGGTTGACTTCTTTTTCAACCCTTTGGGTTGAGGGGGTTGTTGGTTAGTTGGATTGTCGACTCCGGGGACCGATCATTTGGAAGTTGGCTAAGTGAGGCCTCTTCAGGACATGATGATGCCACACCTTCTGGGTATCGTATCATCGGTCTTGAATGTCTGTGACGCTGACGACTGCATAGGATGCCATACCTTGTGTCAGTTATTAGGACACCTACCTGTGAGAGGGGTTGGGGCATGCAGGTAACTTGACCTCCAGATTACCGGTTTTCTTGATTGAGATTCAGTGGTGTGATATTTGAGGACAGTGTTATTAAGTCTGTCAGAGACTAGGTTGGAGCATTGTGGATGATCTTGAGCAGCTTGTGGGTCTATTTGAGGCCAGTGTTGTGGATTGGATTTCTCAGCTAGGGGCACTTGATTCCTTATTGCATTGTTGCATACTGCATTGTCGCATACTCATCCTGCATATCATTAACGTGTGTCTGTGCTGCAGGTGCATTTTCATACTTCCCGATTCTAGTGCTCTGGACTTCTATCTGTTATTATGAGTACTTTGAGGAAGACTGTTGCGTATAAGTCGCCTACCCCTGATGTGATTTCTCTGTTGGGTCTGATTTCCCTAGCTGACGATGATGTGAAGAGAAGTTTTAGAAAGAGTTATGGGAAGCTACTGAATTTGGTTGGCAGACCAACCACATATGAGCTGAATGGGTTATACACATTGATGCAGTTATATGATCCCTCCTTGAGGTGTTTTATGTTCCAGGACTTCATTTTGGCCCCGACCATGGAGGAGTACGCTGAGTTTCTAGAGTTGCCAGTTCAGAACAAAGTTCCCTTCATTCACTTTGATGCTAAGCCTAAGCTGGAGGACTTAGTTGTTCCCTTGCATTTGGATCCTGCAGAGTTGTTGTTGACTTCCTGGCATGGAGTTTCGGGGTTTTCTCTCCAATTTTTGGTTGGCAAAGCTCAAGAGTATGCCAAAAGTGGCTGCTGGATTATGTTTAACGCTGTTCTTGCCTTGTGCATCTATGGGATTATACTGTTTCCTAATCTGCCTGAGTTCGTTGATTTGGATGCATTCCACTTGTTTGTTGCAGGCAACCCGGTGCCTACCTTGATTAGGGATTTCTATCATTCCCTGCATTATAAGAATGAAAACAGAAGAGGGAAGAATGTCCATTGTTGTGTACCATTGCTGAATATGTGGTTTGAGAGCCATCTGCCCAAGAAGGGTCTTTTTGCTGAATCTGCACATACAACTGAATGGTCTGAGCGTCTAATGGGGCTTTCTTCAGAAGACATTGTCTGGTTCGATAGAGACTTATTGGGGTCAGAGATTATTTTCAGTTGTGCCGGGTTTCCCAACGTTCCTTTGATTGGAAGGAAGGGATGTATCAACTACAACCCATCTTTGTTGGTTCGACAGTTTGGGTATGCTTTGAAGAGTCCACCGAAGGAAGAAGAAATACAGGAATCTCTGTATTTCACTGGTGACCTGAGTGGGGAATTATTGGCCAAGCTTCAGCGCGTTTGGAATCATATCTGCAGAAGAGGAAAACCATTACTAGGCAAGAATGATTGTCAAGCCTATATGCCATACAAGGTGTGGATTCAGGAGAGGGTAAGACAGGTACAGATGCCTTTTCCAGCAGTATCACGTCCTGTTCCCATTCCCGTGGAGAAACCAACTACTGTAGCTATTGAGGTCTATGAGCGGGTTGTGAAAGAAAAAGAAGACTTAATAAAGATCAATGAAGAGTTAGAGAAGGAATTGGCTCAGATCCGGAGCAAGAAGAACAAAGCTGTGTATTCCTTCCAACAGCAGACTGAGTTAGTAAACAGGCTAGGTGCCGAACTGACAGAAGATAAAAAGAAGCGTGAACGCATGGGAAAAGAATTCAGAAGCTCTCATGACATGTTAGAGTCCAAGAAGAAGTCACTCGATGCCGCCTACCGGGAAATCTCTTCGTGCAACAAAACGTGGAATGCTACGCTAACCAACAACAAAAAGAGGGAAGACAAATTGAAGCAGCAAATTTCTAAACTCGAAGATCAGTTGAAGGCTAGCAAAAGAAGGTATGAAGAAGAGGTTATGACAAGATATAGTCTTCAGAACTCATTGAACAAAGCCATCGAGTGCAAGAAGGAGGCTGTGTCTCAGAAACGGAAATTAGAGGATCGCTCCGGAGAAGGGGCATGGGAGGAATCTACTGGTGATTTACGACGTGTTCTCAAGCGAAGAGATCTACTTGTCGAGGGTTTGCTTACTCAACCAAATCATCCCGAGACTAAGAAGTTATTGGAGGAGTACCAGGCGTATGGTTGCATTTGACTGTCCCATGTATTGATGTGTATGCTTTATTTGCATTGTGCTGGCCATCACCAGGATTGTTGGTTGAGGTCATGCCTTCTTATTGTACGCTCATTAATATTGTATTCCTGACTTGATGGGATTTTTCTGCAATGTATGAGATGTTTTGCTATGATTGGGTTCCGAGCTTCTTACTGCTATCACTGTCACCGCACTGGCACATTAGCACTAGAATTGGGGAGTGATATTCCCTAATGCACAGACACATGTTGCATTTGCATACACATTCATATTGCATTACAGGTGATTATTGAACTGTATCTCATTTCCTGCATTCTCCAGATTTTTCCAGGATTGAAAGTCAACGTCCTCACCGATACTCTACTCGTACCAACTGCAAAAGAGTTATGGATCAGATGCAGAGTGAGATGCAGGACATGCGTGAGAAGCTGACGCTGTTCATGCAGACGATGGAGACAATTGTGAAAGGACAGGGAAACTTGCAAACATTGGTGTAGCCATTGCTGGTGAGAAATGCTGGGCATGGAAACGAAGACCACAATTCTGTACGTGTTGACACCCTTCATGGGGATGGTACTCCTACACCAGTAGCTCCACCTGTGGTGAATATGCCTGCTGTGAATATGAACAATGGCGCTGGCGCAGGGAACGGTAATACATGAATCGGTAATGAGACTGTCATTAACAACGTTGGATTCGGAGATGCCAATCTGGGCGGTGATAATATTGGAGGTAATGGCTTCGGTAACAACGGATTTGGCTATAACGACCAAGGGTTTGATTATGTTAACCAGGACGGGAAGTTTGGCTTCAACGCTCCGGGTTTCGGATATGAGGGATTTGGTAATGCCAATCAGGGCTATGGTGGATTCGGTAACGGAAATGGTGCTGGAATAACACCTTTTGGACCTGCCGGGGTCGCTCAAGGGTATGGTAACAGAGGACGGGGCCCAACGAGGAATCAGCCAGGATTCGGTCGTAATTTTGGTTATGACGGATACGAAAATGAGAATATCGATTGAGGTGAAGACCAACAAGAAGATGCCTTTTCTGGTAGAGGTATTGAAGGACCTATAGACAACACTCAGCAAATCAAGATGCTCGAGGAGCAGATGAAGGGGGTTGTGAATCAGAGTGCTTCCAGTTTGGATATGACCACGATGGGACTGGTGCCTGGTCTAAGGGTACCGTTGAAATTTAAGGCTCCCACCTTTGATAAATATAAGGGAGATACCTGCCCCAAGGTACATGTGCGGTCATACTACAGACGGATGTCCGCTTACTTAAACGACGAAAGAATGCTGATGCATTTCTTCCAAGATAGCTTATCCGGACCGTCACTTGAGTGGTATATGGGGCTGGAACCCACTCAAATTAAAACATGGCAGCAACTGGCTGATGCGTTTGTGATACATTACAAATATAACAGTGACCTGGCACCGAACAGGATCCAGCTGCAAGGCTTGTCTCAGAAAAATGGGGAGAGTTTTAAAGAATACGCGCAAAGATGGCGCGACATGGTTACAAGAGTGCATCCCCCTCTAGTCGAGAAGGAGATGAATGATATGTTCATTGGAACATTCACAGGGATATTCTATGAGAAGTTGTTTCCTGTTGCGTTGGGCAGTTTCTCTGATTTGATTTTGATGGGTGAAATGATTGAGAATAATATTAAGGTGGGAAGGTTCCAAGCAAGTGAGTCTACCTCGGCTGGAGGTACGAAGAAAGCCTTCGGTGGCAGAAAATGAGAAGGGGAAACGAGCTTCGTGTCCAGCTCCCGTGGAAGAAGGAGGAATCAGCGCTGGGACAACCAGCAGCAACAGGTCGCTAATGTCACCATTCTCGTGGCTCCACAGCAGCCGCATAATCAGCAGGGGTATAGGAAGTATCCAGTCCGGCCAGCAAACAGACATTTTGACACACCAAACTCCTCCTATGCTGAGCTACTCCAAACCTTGTTGAGATTACAGCTTGTTCAGAAGAGAACCGTGCCACCCTTGACAGGGACACCACCACCTGGGTATGATGAGAATGTGCAATGTGAGTTTCACTCAGGGGCACCTGGTCATTCGATTGAGCAGTGCAAGGCCTTTAAGCACAAGGTGCAAGACTTGATCGACAGCAAGGCAATCAACTTCTCCGATGATGTCCCCAATGCGGCGCAGGGTCACGGACAAGCCAGAGTCTGAATGACAAAAAGGGGTTCTTTGGTTTGGTAGGGCTGTTGAAAGAAGGTCAAGACAGCAGCAGGCTACCTCTAACATTGGTTTCTGAGGATGGTTGACTCGCCAATAAGTCAAAGTGCAAGAAGTCCGGTTCTGAGACGCTGGCATTGTTCATGTTATCTTGTTCATGTCTTTGCATTTGTAGTTGCCTTTCTGTTTAATTGCAAATTTCGTTTGTAAAACTTGTTGTTGTCTCAACTGATATTGATAAATGAAATAAATATGCATGTTTGAAGTAATCCAGTCGTGTTCACTCTTTGTGTTTTTTATTTATTTCAAACGCTTGTTAAGTGGAATCCGGGGAGGATGACGAAAATGAACGACATGCAAGCTTCCGATATTGTATGCCTTTGAAATAAAACCTGCTGATGATGTACAGGCATTGTTTCAAATCCCTAAACACCAGAGTCATAAGGAAGATAATCCCTTGCCAACCCCTTTGAGCCTAGTTGTAGGAGTTTCTTTCTAAAAATGAAAAACCCTCAATCTCAACCTGGGGCAGGGTAGGTGTTAGCTAATTTGACCAAGCATCCAAATTGCAAAAGGAGTGTCCGTTCGAGGATCGATCACACCTCTGTAGGTCGTACCTAAAAAGCCACAGTGGTTAAGCATCAGGAGTGACCCAGTCACATTATTCCCCAAAGAGTCAGACAACCAGTGTCACACGACTTGTTCGAAAAAATGAAAAGCGAAAAGAATCAAAAGCCCGCTAAGTCAAGACTTGAAAACAAACGACCTAGGCAAAAATAGGGGCATCCCACTGGACTGGAAAATCAAAAGAAACTCAAAAGAGTCAGTCCAGGCAAAAATTAGGGAAAGAAAAGAAAAAATGAAAAGGATTACAAAAGAAAAATCTCAAATGAAATACGAGTCGTGTGACCCCAAGTGTCAAAGACGAAGAGCGAGTGGCCGTCACTCCCAAAGCTCATAGTTCCTCGAACTATCATTCCTATATTTCAATCTCTAAGAGGTGAGCGCTAAGGTCGAATCAGCTGAACGTAGGATCGGAGAACATCAAGGAGAATGGGTGGGTTAAAATTAAACTTTGAGCCTTTATCCCTTTCTTTCAAAAACCGTGAACCTGACCACGTTACAACCTTCAAAAGTCCTAATTGAAGCAGGTGTGTTTCGAAGGCATATATCGGTTAAGATCGCGTCGAAGCTGACTCCTAAGAGGGTTCCTCTTATCAGCATCAATATTGACATTTTGATAATTGATTCAGTGAACAGACTCGGATTTCGAAACTGTCATATGCATTGCATTTAATATATCTTTTACGCAGAACAACTTGTGTTACTTGCGAGTAAGCGCATGCCGGCAGGAAGGGTTCCTACGGTGGAAGGCCTGACCAGGACAAAATGCGGAAGACCCGGTTGTTTCATGAGCTGGGGCAAGATATGTCGATTAATCCAGTAAAAGTCAGCTATCCAAGAATCAACCAATCTGGGGCAATCAGGTCGAGATTTGGCAAATCTCTCGCAGTTATGGGCGCTGCTCCACGAATCAGTCGATCAGGGGCAAAAGATTATCGCAAGACCGGGCCAGAGCACCCTAAAAACAAAAGATGTTGTTGGGACATTCTTTTGGAGTTTGACGTGTAGAAACCGTTCAGATCTAACCGTCAGGGTACAGAGATCGAAGAGTCCTTATCAGAAGGTTGGTGCCGATTCAGGGGCAAGGTATTGTGAGTAGCAATATGGCTAGCCTTTCCTTTCCAGACGAAATGCTCGGACTGGGGCATGTTGGTAGTTATGGGGCAAATTTCCGAGAAGGTGAATGGAATTCATGTTGCCCTAACCAGAGGCTTTTGACAAAAAGACTTGATCATTATGTGAAGTGAATCCCCATGCAGGTCGCGCTTCATTCCCTGAAGCTAAGATGACAATGTTCCTTATTGAAGAAGGATCAAATTCCCCAGCTAGTCGCAGCTTATCCGAAGGACATCCTCCAGCAGGGTCGTTTACCCTCAGCCAAGTTGGGTGTTTCCAAGATTGTAGGCTGTATTCAGATAGTGTGGTGTCCCCCAAAAGGATTCCCTATCTTGAGCAGAGTTGTGTAGCCTCAGAAGATTAATATTTCCAAACTTGTGAGCTGTACCCAGACAGTCTACTCTCCCCAGCAGAGATTCCCTTCCCAGTAGGGTCATTTATCCTCCCCAACGGAGTCAGTTGATATTCCCCAAGAGAGTCGTTTCGTCCCCAGCGGAGTTCTCTCTTTTCAGCAAGGGTTTTCTTTCCTCCCGGTGGAAATCAAAGGTTAAAGCTCTCCCCGGCGGAGTTGGTTGTATATCCTGGCATTTATTTTGCCGAAATATGTGGTGATACCCGTTCATTCCCCAGCAAGGTGGTATTTGTCCTCAGCAGCCGTCGTTGTTGAAGCAAGCTTATCAGAGTTGTTCCCAGCAGTCTGGACCTGCATGTGCATTTGCATATAGTGACATATTTGCATATACCAAAAACGCGTAGCATTTCCATATTGTATGGAGCATTACGCCATTATCAAACATACGCATTTTGAAACATAGATCAGGTTGGTTGACTTTTTGCTTTCAGGTGTGGTTCTCAATAGGAGTATGGAGCTCTAAAAGCTCAGATATTACCAGATATTCGAGGTCTCGCTGTGAGACACGGGATGATATAGTTCATCTTCTTATATTCCCCACAGATATTCTTGGCTAAGTTTCTCTTGCCCTCAGCGGAGTTGGGCTCATATCCTCCAAAGCTGTTCAGAGGTATTTTCCCCAGCATGGAGTTGTGATATTCAGATTGTTGTTCGTCGAGTGTTCTGGCTCCGATGATTGGGGTTCGTTGAGTTTTCCAACTCCGGTTGTTCGTTGAGTTTCCTGACTCCGGTGGCTACGTTGAGTTTTTCGACTCCGGTTGTTACGTTGAGTTTTCCGACTCCGGTTGCCACGTTGAGTTTTCCGACTCCGGTTGTTTCGTGAAGTTTTCTGGTTCCGAGAGTTGTTACATTGAGTTTCCTGACTCCGGTTGCTACGTGAGTTTTCCGACTCTGGTTGTTTATTGAGTTTCCTGACTCCGGTGGCTACGTTGAGTTTTCCGACTCCAGTTGCCACGTTGAGTTTTCCGACTCCGGTTGTTTCGTGAAGTTTTCTGGTTCCGAGAGTTGTTACGTTGAGTTTCCTGACTCCGGTTGCTACGTTGAGTTTCCTGACTCCGGTGGCTACGTTGAGTTTCCTGATTCCGGTTGTTATGTTGAGTTTTCCGACTCCGGTTTGTACGTTGAGTGTTCTGGCTCCGATGATTCATAACGTTGAGTGTTCTGGCACCGATGATTGTTCGTTGAGTGTTCTGGCTCCGATGACTGATGATGTCGAGCGTTCTGGCTCCGATTTCTGCGTTGAATGTTCAGACTCCGGTAAAATCAAGCGAAGGTCCAGACCCCTATTTGGTCTTCGTGGCTATTCCGGCGAGCACCCAGGCTCCGGTAATTTCCAGTTTGTATTGATTCGTTCTCTCGTCGAGTATCCTGACTCCGGTAAATCCCGTGTGATGTGATATTGATAAGCATTTGTAGTATTCTCTTTTCGTCTGACGTGCTTCGTTGAGTAGCCAGGCTCTGATGCATTATTGTTTCGTTGAAGTTTTCTGGCTCCGATAGTTGTTACGTTGAGCGGTACGGCTCTGATTGTTGGTTACATAGAGTATGCGGGCTCCGATGGTTCGTCGAGCATTCTGATCCCAGTTATTACGTTGAGTATCCCGACTCCGATAGATATTCATTTTGTGCCGTGATCATGCTATTGCGGTGAGTGCTCAGACTCCGACTAATTGCTTAGAAAGATTCAAACTTGGTGCTCATTGAACATTCAGGTTCCGACCTTTCCCAGTTACCCCAACAGAGGTGGTCGGTTAAGATTTGTGGTTTTACCAGACGATTGATCAGTTGTTGCTGAAACAACCAAGATTCAGTTCTTTGATTATTTTTTCCCAAGCGAGGGTGCAGTTTATTTCTGCGGTTGGCAAATTTTCGGGTTTATTTTGTATTCAACCGTCTTCCACCTTTGAATGTTTGAAGGTTGTTCGCTCCTCAACCCTTCAGGTCCAAGCCGCTTGAATAGGGGCAGCTGTTGCACCCTAAAATTTGACCAACTGGTTCCCATATATGGGTTATGTTTTGACGCATTTTGCATTCGCATTCGCATACGGCATGCATTGCATTTTTATCATTCAGAAGGGTTTATCGGGATTATAGCCCCTGGCGTTTCAGGCAGTACAGGCCAGTCAGAATAAAAGTCTGTTGAAAATTGGTACTCGTTCCTGGTGTTTTCGGGCCATCTCGGTGCCCGGGTTTCGCTACGGTCGCGCAATTGGATTTTATTCGATTTAATCAGCTTCTTGGCATTTTTAGGATTGTTTTGTCATTTTTCTGGATTTTAATGCACTTAATTGGATTTTTCTGGATTTCATAGGGATTTTTAATATTTTTTTTTAGAGTTGTAAATAAATTTTCTTTTCATTTTTAGAAATTAATAGCTTTTTAGATATTATAGATTTTTAATAAATTCAGATATTATTTTTCTTTTAATAGTTTAATAGATAAATAGATTTTTTCTTTAATAGAATGGATAAAAAATAAAAAAAGATATATGTAGATATTAGTTTGTTTTAGATTGTTTTTAAAAAATGATAGTAGATTTTAAAAGAAATTAAAGGTTTTAGATTTTTAGATTTTTTATTTTTCAGGATTAATTAGGATTTAAAAAAAAAAGGGTTTTTAACATCAAATAATAGTTTTGGATTTTTTTTAGATTTTAGTTCCAATTTTCATTTTTTGGATTAATTAGGGTTTATTAGGTTTTAATTAGGAGTTAGTTTTAATTTCGTTTTATTAGTTAATCAGGTTTAATAACAGATTTTAATTAGGCTTAGATTTAATTTTCGTTTTATGGTAATTAGGTTTTTTTTAGAGTTAAATTTCTGTTTTATTTTAGTTTAATTCAGCGTTTAGGTCCATTAATCCATCATTAAGTTTCATGTGGGCCCTATTAGCAATTGTCCAGAGTTAAAAGCCCAAATTCAGGTCCAGTTCGAAGTGCCACGTGTCGTATATAAGCTCAGCCATGCGTGCTGAGAATCTTCTTCCACCTCATTCGGCCCCACCCTGCATGCAACCCACGTGTTGCTCTCTAGTCTCCCCCAGCCACACGTGGCCATCACTCACGTTCCCTCTCTGCCACCTGCTCCCGTCGCCGGAGTCTTCACCGCCGGCCATGCAAGGACCGGCGGCCACCACCCCAACCGACTCCGACCGCCACAACTAACCTCCGACCACCGCCAATTTCACCGGAGACACCAAAAAACTCAGAAATCCACCCAAACTTCATCTTCTCCGATACAGCTTCATCTTCCTTCTTCCAACCTTCATCTTCTCCGATCCAGATTCATCCCACCTTCATAGAATTTTTCCAGAAACCTTCGTTTCTCAAGAACACGTAACAACCTTCAACGAAATTTTTTCCATCTTCATCTATGATCATCGCTCATCCGCTGGATTGATCATCTAAGATTTCGCCAGAAAGCTGCAATCGCTCAAGAACATCTCTCATTGCATTCATCAAATTCCAGAGATTCTTCTTCTTCTCCGATCTACCCCCGACCAACCTTCATCAGAGATTATCCCAAACTCGCCGAAAATCCATTGACGTTCATCTGTCTTCAAACATTTCCCAGAATCCTTCAACCTTCAACCTTGTTCTTCATCAAATTTCCAGATCTGTGAAGATCTTCAACAATATTCCTCAACTTCATCGGATATCCATCAATCTCCATCCGTTCAAGGAACCTTCACCGGAGAATTTTCATCGCGCCTTCAGGAAATCTGTCCACGCTCCTCCAAGGTTCAGCTCGAGCTTCACGGCGTGGTTCATCACCTTCGTCATCACCAGGTTTTTCTTCCTGAACTTGCTGTTAGCGTTGGAACGAATTGATTTGTGTTGGCTAAATAGTGATATAGGTTGAGATTATAGGGTTATTGTGTCTGGTTGAGAGATCTAAACGAAGTTTGGGGGAATGGAGAGGATTTCAGATAGAGAGATTTTCAGAGAAGGAGAGTTTGGAGATGGGAAGCGCCGCTAGGGTTTCAATTTGGAAGAAGATGAACAGTGTCGTGGGAATGGAGGGTATAAGGGAATTTTAGGTTTTGTTTGGTCTTGCTGAGGTTGGGTTTGATAGAACCCGGGCTTTAGGCCCAATTACACAAATTTCTGAACCATACTCCCATCCTGCTCGTGAAACCCCCTTCCCTTGGGTTGTGTTTGGTTGGGCCTATCACCATTGCTAATTGACCCCCCGTTGAGGCCCAACGTGGATTATACAAAGGGATATGCTACTGCTTGCCCCCCTTGTTGGCTTATTGTTTGTGTTTTTTTTCTTTTTTTTTTTTCTGAATAAAGTTGGGCCCAGCGCTTTGCTGGTTGCACCCCCATCCTGGGCCCAGTGGCATTTCTGAACTATGTTAATTACTCTTTCCACCCCCTTTTTGTATTCATTTTAATTGCATTTTCTTTTGTACATAAGTCACAAAATAATTCATAAAAAATACAAAAATGATCATTTTTGCATGAGATTTTTTTCCCCATTTCAATGATTGGCTGAAGAAAATTGCAAGAAAATAAAAATATTGTTTTAGTTTTTTTTTTCCATTTATGGTGATTTTTTACATATTAATTGCTTTTATTTTCATATTGTTTGTACATACATATTGATGAATTTTGTTCAGGCATTTAAACTCGCATTTTGATCCCGTTCTTTTTGTGGTAGCTAGATTAGAGCATTAAGTTCCCTTAGAAATTTATTTCACATTTTTGTGAATAAATCTTGATTAGTTTTGATTAGAAAACATTAGGATAGTATAATTAGGGTCTAAACACAACATAGGTGCACTTGAACATTTTATTTTGGGTTTTTTTTAGATTGAATTAGAGTATGGGACCTATGGGGTATATAGGGTAGATATAGGATTTCCCTTAGAATTAATATTAGACTTGTAAATATTATGTTACTATTTTCAGTATATTTTACAATTGTGTGATTGTTTGGTTTGCCCATTTTGGGGGTTTATTTTGTTGTGTGGGCTTTTTGGGCTTTTGCTTGGGGCGTGGGCTTAGTTAGAGCTTGTGGAGCTTGGCAAGGATTAAAGAGAAAATTGAAGATCAAAATCAAAGCTTGATGAAGATTGCTTGGCTTGCTTGGAGTTGTTTGGAGACCATAGGACATAGGGTATAGGTAGAGCCTTAGAATAGAAATTTTCTGCATAAACATGGATGGTTTCTTTTGCCTCCATTCTTCTCAATGATTAAAAGTCTCTCCTTAATACTCACATCCCTCCTTTGGAAGGATCAGTGACTGTGTCTAGGAGATAGAACTTTGAGAGAAACAGTCTGTATTATGTTAACTTTCTGTAGGCCACCTTTGGTGTTCAACAGATTGTTTAACATTCAAAATCCTCTTATAATCAATTCTCTGTTGGAGAGCTTGTTCTGCAGAAGCCATTGAAGATTGAGGATAAAGTACATTGCCTTGAAGATTGTTAGAAGAAGGGGCTGGTGCTGTCAGAGCTGTGCAACTGCTTGAAGTAGGACTTATTGCTGCTTGGCTGTTTAGAGCCGCTTTTGCTGTTTAGAGCTGTGGATGTATTGTTTGAGTTTCTTGACTGTATTGTTTGATAATTACCCTGTTAGGTTTAAAGTGAATTTTGTTCACTTTTGCATGTTGTTTTCTAGGTTCGAGGTCGAGTGGGACTCCCTTGCCTCGCTTGTACTGCTGCATTCATGCATTTTACTGCTTTACTGTATACATGCTGTTGTTTTTCCGTTTATCCCCTTAGGATCCCTGTTTCTCTCTGCGCAAGAGAGAAATATGACAGACATTAGGCTTTTCACCCATGCATGACAACATTAGGATAGATTTTTATTCCCTTTTCAACCATAGGTTTTAGAGTTGTTGTTTCTCTTCTATCTCAAAGCAAATCAGAAAAACACAATAAACATTTCAAACACAATAAAAGACAGTTCTTGCGTAAAAGACTGTAAACCAATCAAAAGAGTCATTTTTTGTCCGCTTGGACGCGTAATCGGGAGAAAACCTTTTTCAGAAGGATAAAAAACAGTCAAACAAACTTGTGTCGTACGTGGCCCGAACTACGTTTGCTCTGATCTTTCATGCTGTATGAAAGTACGTAGGCATAGGATGCGATATCCTAGCGAGAAACCTTCCCCTCCTTTCCCATAGGTAGGCGAACTACGTTGACTCTGATTTCTCGTTCCCGACGGGAATACGTAGGCATAAAGTGCGATACTTTACCGAGTCATTTTATTTTCTTTTAACCTCAGACCTGTAGAATAGATAGAATAACAATCTGTACCAGAAAACAAGCGTGGATCTCGTCGAGTACGACGGACGTGAGGGGTGCTAATACCTTCCCCTTGCGTAACCGACTCCCGAATCCAGGATTTGGTTGCGATGACCATTCCTTTCCCGTCTTTGCGGTAGGTTTACTTCGAGCGTTTCCTTTCCCTCCTTTGGGATAAATAACGCACGGTGGCGACTCTTCTGTTCAGCCGGCGCCGATTTTCACAGTAGCGACACTGGGCTTATGTTTCATTTCATTCTTTAGCATTTGCATCTGCATAGCATTGTCTTTTGGAGGGGATCAAGGGAAGTGTTCCATTCAAGATAAGGTTATCAAGGGTATCAAGCTCAACCAAGAGTGCTTACTCAACTTATCAAATGCTTATACTCATCAGGAGGTAGTCAAAGCTCTCTGAGAGAGAAGATTGACAAGCTTTGCTTACCTCCTATCTTGGAGGGCAATTGAGGATCATCAGGGGTTCACAAGGCCATGGTTATGGATAGAGGTGTTTGAGAAGCTCATTGAGTGCTTTTAAAGTCATTGGGGAGCTTATCTAAGTGGTCATATCATTTGCAAGAATTCACAGGCAAAGGTTGTATACCTAGGGTTTCATCTACTTAGTGCAAGGTCAACTGTGGGCTTGAAGGAGTTGGAGACTTGGTTCCAAGTCATTGGAGTCAGGAGAAGTCATGTTGAGACATCTAGGATATCATATCAAGTTCAAATTGTTGCACCCCAAAATTTGACCAACCGTTTCTCGTATTTGGCTTATGTTTCGTTTCATTTGCATTTGCATCTGCATACCGCATACTGTGCATTTTTTGCAGCCGGATTGATTTAATCGGGATTACGGCCCTTTTCCTCGTGTTTCAGACGTTTCAAACCATTTTGGATATGGAGATTTATCGTGGAATTTGCGCTCAGACGAGATTCTCTTTGATGACTTTCTTCCCAGCCCAGTGGGCCGTTGAGAGGATTTCAGATCTGACGGTTGTCGACTCTGGGAACCGATCATTTGTGAGTCAATTGAGTGAGGCCTCTTCGGGAGATGATGATGCCAAACCAGAAATGGTGAATGTATCATCATTTCTTGAAAGTCTATGATGTTGATGAACGCATAGGATGTCGTACCTTGTCAGTTTAGGTCCATACCCGTGAGTGGGAGGGTTTTTGCAGGAAACTTGACTTCCAACCAACCCGGTATTTTGGTTTCTCTCCTTAGAGAGAACTTACTCAGTCAGCAGCTCAGCAGTATTCAGAGCTTTGTGGGGGCTGTGATCCCGTGTTTGCTGCATCTTGCATTGCATTTGCATAAGCATCTTTGCATCATTTTGCAAATCATTTCTCCAGCTAACCAGAGCTCTTATCCAGCCTTTGTTTTGCTTCAGAAGGTGATTCTTCGGTGTTTGGTCTGAGCAAGTGTTGATTGTTAGAAGACGACCAAGGGGGTCAAGCAGAATCAAGTAGTGTCAAGCAGTGAAGTTTGTTGAAAGTTGTTGATAGCTATGTCAGGGAACGACTTCCAGATTGTTGATACCTTGTCAGGTTTTACTGTGACGACCAATATTCTGTATGGTTCTTTGCTCGATGAAGATTTTCCGCAAGTGAACAACCTGACTGAAGCTCGGCCTGTGCAGCCTTCTGTTGAGAACCAAGATCAGCATGAACAGTTTGTTGACCGAAGTGAACGTTCTTCTTCTCTTGATACCTCAGATTATCATGACGTTGGGTCCTCTGTGTTGATTTCCCAAAGATAGGTTCCGATGGCGAAGACTGAAGACCCAAGAGGTCTTGAGTATGCTAAGAGGTTGCATGCGTTGGACGAAAGATTCAAAGCCTTGGAAGTCAAAGATGTTGTTGGTCTCAATGCTTCAGATCTGTGTCTGGTTTCCGGCCTAGTGTTGCCTCCGAATTTCAAAGCACCGAGGTTTGAAAAGTACAAAGGGGATAGCTTCCCGAGGCAACACTTGGTGATGTTCTGCAGAAGAATGACTTCGTTTGTACACGACGACAAATTGATGATTTACTGTTTTCAAGACAGTCTGATTAGGGCATCTCTGAGTTGGTATATGCAGTTGGAGAGTGATCAGATCAGATCATGGGTGGATTTAGCCAAGGCTTTTCTGAAGCAGTATGACTATAATCTGGATATTGCTCCCAGTCGCATGCAGTTGCAAGGATTGTCTCAAGAGAATAATGAACCTTTCAAAAGATATGTTCAAAGATGGAGAGTGTTTGCTTCTAGAGTGCAACCACCGCTTCTTGATCGAGAGTTAATAGACATGTTCGTAAACTCCTTGCAGAGCCCTTACTTCGAAAGAATGCTTGGGATTACACCAAATTTCTCTGAATTAGTAAGAGCAGGAGAACGTATTAAGTATGGCGTAAAAACTGGAAGAATTCAGGATGTTTCAAGCGGTCAGGCTAGTGAAACCAAATCTTTATGTAGCTTTCAAACTGGAAGAAGTCAGGATGTTTCAAGCGGTCAGGCTGGTGAAACTGAATCTCTCTGTAGCTTTCAAGCTGAAGACGAAACTGTGGTCAATGCAGTCATGACAGATGTTGGTTATTCTCAAGATGAATCGATGAAATCTTTTGGTTCTTCATCTTCTCAGCGGTCAGTATCTTCCGTGTCTCGTTATTCTGGACAGACAACTGTGCCTAAAGCACCACATCAGAAACTTCGGGTCGCTCCTCATGCAAATAACCGAGCCCGTGGCCGAGGTTATCCGAATCAGCGTCAGAATCAGAACAGGCCTCGTAACAATTTGGAACGAAGGAATGCTCCTGTTCATCCAGTTCCTGTGCCGTATAGCCAGCTTTTTCCACATTTGATTCAGAATTCTTTGGTGGAACCCAAAGCTCTTAAGCCAGTGCTAGAACCTTACCCTCCAGGGTACGATCCCCATGTTCAGTGTGGATATCATGGTGGATCTATAGGGCATTCAACCGAAGATTGCAAAGCTTTTCAGGCAAAAGTGCAGCAATTGATCGACAAAGGGTGCATTTCCTTTCCAGAAGCAGTTTTAGTTGTTCATGTCAACCTCTCAGCTGTCTGAGCTCGCTGTCGCACCTCGAAAAATCACGGAGACATTTCGGAGAAAGCGACCCTCGCGTGAAAGGCGCAGAAATGCGGTTCGACAGAGTCGCCACCGAACTTTATTATCCCGAATAAACGGGAGAGGAAAATATCGAGAAAACCTCCTAAAAACGAAAGGATAGGAACCAGGCTGTCGCAACCATGTTCCGGGTTCGGGAGTCGGTTACGTGAGGGGAAGGTATTAGCACCCCTCACGTCTGTCATACTCGACGGGAACCTCTTAAGGTAATTGTGGGGAGTGTTGTTTAGGTTTACTTGTTTTCTTCTCGTTGATAAAGGTAGAATTGGTAGGGTAAAAGGTTAAAGACGCAAAGGAGAGATGGGTGGTTAGAGGATAGGGTGCTCGCCAAGGATTGGGGCCCTTGTGCCTACGTATACTCATTCGGACGAGAATGAGAAATCAGAGCGTCGTAGTTCGACTACGGGAAAGGATGGGGGGAAACAGAAGATGGATAGAAGTGTGCTCGCCAAGATCATCGCAATCTTGTGCCTACATATCTTACATTCAAGAATGAATAAAGAATCAGAGCGTCCGTAGTTCGTGGAGACGACCACGAAAGATGAGGTTGAAAAAGTTGGGAGTTTGAGAAAAGAGACGAAAGAGCGACTGACAAGCAACCCAAGAGCACGCCTCAAGAGCTTGTCACTCAAGAATTTAAGGAATGCGAGACTCTAAGAACTCAGTTCTTTCAGGAATTGACTGAATAAATTGAAGATAAAGAGTTGGATGTTTTGAAATTGAAAGAATGAACTAATAACAACTCAAGGGCGCGCCTCGAGAGTTACTCATTCGAATACTCAAAGAATGCTAGACTCTGAGAATATCCCTCTTTCGTAAGTTTTAAAAAATGTTTGTGGAAGGATCAAATCGAAGAATGGCATGCGAGGCCAAAAGGAAGTTGTTTGGAATAGCTCGACGACGTGTCGAGGATTTGTTTGAAAATGGAACCGACTTGACGACGTGTCAAGTGTTAGGATTGTGAGAAATGATACTAGTCCCTGAGGGTGCCCCTAATATCAAAAGCCACGAGGAGTTGTGAATGAAATGGGTTGCGAATGCGGACGAGCATTCGACTTAGGAGAATGTTTGAAAATGGTTAATATTTGAAAAAGTCGAAAGGTTGAGTGAATAACAACTCAAAGGGCGTGCCTCGAGAACTATTCACTCGAAAATTCAAGGAATGCTAGATTCCAAGAATCTCCTTCTTTCGGAGTTTTAATCGAAAAAAGATATTGAGAAAGCGTTTGAGAAAATCAAAAGATTGAGTGAATAACAACTCAAGAGCGTGCCTCGAGAATTATTCACTCGATGATCCAAGGAATGCTAGATTCCAAGAATCTCCTTCTTTTGGAGTTTGATTGAGAAAATGTTTTTAAAAAAATGATTTGAAGCGAAAATGAAATAGTTTCGACTAAATTATCATCTATCAATAATTTGCCCGATAATAATTATTAAAGTCATCATTGACTAAAGAATAAGAAAAAAAAGTGGATAAAAAACGAAAATGAAAGTTTGAAAAAAAATGGTCTCGGGTTTGTTATTATTTGTCAATAATTTGACAAACTATAACTCGGGGTATCGTCATCGACCCGAAAAACGAAATAAAATTGAAATCGAATTCAAGAAATAGTAATTTCAAAATTTCAAGCATGTTCTATTTCAAATAAAACTAAAAACAAAATTAAGAAAATAAATAGAAAATAAAATTAAAGAAATAAATGGGGTGCAACCCTAAATTGAAAGGGTGTGTGTATCAAAACACCATGGGCTTAAAGCCCATTCATCCATGAAGTAAAAAAAATCGGTGGGTTTTAAAAGAAATGGAAGGGGTGAGTTCAGAACAAAAACAGATGGGCTCCAACAAAAGCCCAAATAAAAAACCTAGACGCCTCATGGTTGCCTTCAACAGAAAAACACAAGCATGGCATGAGGAACAAACACAATTTCAGCATATTAGAAAAACATCAGCATATTATATCCTTTAAAAAAAATTATGAAAGGTCCATGGTTCACAACAAAAAGAGAACACCGCTGCTCAAATCACCTCCTCTTCGCCGCCTTGTAAATTCGTCCAGTGCTCGAGTCACGATCGATCTAGGTTCGTGATTCGTGTGGGTTTATGGTCGCTTAATCTTTTTGTCTCACTCTCACGACTCGGTTTATTCTGAATTCTGTGTCAATCTTCCTTTTCTCCGTCTTCTCGTCCTGTTCCGATTTGAGAGGTATGCTTGATGGTTGTGCGATTTGGGTTGATGAAGGGTAGGAAAATGAAGGGTTGAAACATTAAAGATGAGGTTTCGGGTGATGTTGTTGGTTGGAAGTTTATTATGTGTTTTTGAGGTTTGTTGAAGGATGCAAAGTTGGAGGGAGGATGTGTGGTGGTCTTCGGTTCAGAAATGAAGGTTGAGTCATGTTGAGAGAATGGTAGAAAAGTTATATGTTTATTTGATTTTGAAACCAGAAGGGTGTTATGGCTCGATACATTGTCAAGATTTGAAGGATTTGGTGTTTATGAATGTAGGTTGAAAGTGTTTTGAGGGTTTTGCAGGAGAAAAGGTTGAAGTTTTCTTGAGAGTTGATTGAAGGTGATTGGAAATTGGTTGTAGGTGCAAGTTAGTTGAAGGTTGGAGAGGCAATTTTTATGAATGTTTTGGGGGATTGAAGAAGGTTTATGAGTTTTCGGTGTGTTGGTTTTAAGGAGAAGAAGTTGAGGGTGGAGGGAAATCCTTGAAGGAGATGACGGCTAGGGTTTCAAATGGAGGCTGCTAGTTTTTTTCTTTCAGAATGAGAGAAAATGTTGGTTTTTATCATACAGATTGAGGGTAATTTCGGACTTTCTTGGTGTAGCTGAGGGGCTCCTTCACACGGGTTTCTGAGGAGTTGTTTTGATGTTTTTTTTTTGCTGCCAAGAAAAAGTTTGTTGCTGTCCTTTATGCGGTTTCCTCGTACGGTTTGTGTGGCGTGGTTTAATTTTTCCTTGTTGTAAAAAATTTGTGTGGCTGATTTTTTGTATATGTTTCAATGTGTCTTGCAGAGTGGTACCAGTAGTGGGGATTATGGGATGAAAATTAAAACCGTTAGCAACGATTTGAGGGGGATCTTGTGGGGACCAAAGGTACAAGTTTGTCTTTATCATGAGCTGGCAAATTTGTAAGTTTTTCTACAACCAATTCGTTGTTTTACTGCGGTGACTGAGTTTTTGCCTACATGGTTTCACTGCGGTAACTGAGTTTTTGTCTGTTATTTTGTTGAAGTGAGGTCACATGTTGCAAGAAGGGAAATGTCGAAGGAACAAAGTGGAAACAGATAGAGTCAAGCTTAGAATCCTGTTGAAGGTTTGTTTATTCATAAAAATGGCCTGCTTATGCTCTTCCCCCTATTTCTTATTAATTTGTGATCATTTGTACTAACTCCCCACTTCTTATGCGTGTCGGTTTTTATATAAAGAAATCAATACAATGATAAAGCCTTTAATTGGTGTGGACTGTGATGCTGTCTTTGAAATCATGAAGACTTGGCGAAACATTGCTTTGATGGTTTGGAAAACATGTTTGGAATGTTTAGACAACAACTTGTCACACAATGATGACAATCATAATGAAGGTATGGATTGTTCTTATGCTCACATGAACCTCTTTCTTCTGTCTTGTGTATACTCATTGGTGGTCTTTGATTTGTTTTGTAGGTCATGAACCTCATACACCTCCATGCTGGCAAAGGCTGAATTTGTGATGTCTGCCTGTTCCGACTATTTTGCTGACACAGGAATCCTCTTTTGTCTTAACATGTTACTTTATCTTCAGTGCTTTTTATTTAAGCTTCTCACGGATCTTCTGCATTCTTACCACTTTTGACTTCACGCTGACGTGGTGATCTGACATTCTTTTGTATCTCTTTCCATGCACCTTGCTAGAAATGCAGCCTGAGAAAACATGACGAACACATAGTTAACTTCCTCTTCCCTAGGTCTTAAAGGTGTGGTTGGTGAATCTCTAAACTTAATTTGGTAAGCTCGATCAAAATTCCAAATTTCCATCTCCATTTGGTATGAAATACTTTGAGCTTGATTTTCTATCTGTTTTAAATCACCAAACTGCAATTTTGTTTCTATCTGAGCACCATTACCGACTGTATTATCATTCACAGGAACTCAATCCTTTGAAGTACTTTTATTGGCAAGTTTGCATTTAGAGCAGCTGGAGCATGCCTCAACAGTATATGCACATCTGAAAGCCACTGTGCCACGGTATTTGATAACTATAATTCTCCTCACATGATGTTCCAAGATCTTTCATTTGAGATACCAACAAAAATTCAAAACCTCACCACATGGCTCCTGTTCTTACACTGAGCTTGGTCCATTGTAGGTTCATGTCTTGTATTGGATTCACAGCGCTTGGTCACAAGGTGATGTACTGTGTTAAAATTGATACTTGGGTTAAGTAGCAACTTGAGGTGATATACATGAGCCTTAATCTTCTGTTTATTAGTTTTGGTATGTAACCCTGTGCTGATAGAAGCGTTCTTACACATCCCTGTTGTTGTTCTTCCACAAGTTGATGGTGATGCCACTGATGTTCCGTTCATGAGCATGTGCCGTTGGAGAGTCCATTTGGGAACAAGAGCAACAGCACCACCAGGAGCACTTATACAGATACTACAGTCTCCACCAGCCGTTGACCTACGACTAGACCAAGTGTACACAAGCCCCCCTCCGAAGGAGGTTCGACAACATACTGACCAGCAACCATAGCAGGAGAAACATATGCACCAACGCCGACGATACTCAAAGATTTACCACCTGGTGCACCCACAATGCTCAGTCCTGGACCGCTATTACCAGCACTGCTCATAAATATCATACGATGCTTGTTCGCTGCCTTATTCCAAAATGTGCTGCCGTAATTATTTAATATCTTCCTCTTGTTTTGAAAATCGATTCTCAGACTTGGAATTTTTCTTGTGGGATCAGTTTATGTAAAATAAAGGCGATGTGGCAAGTTTTGGTGTTGCCTTGTAGAATTGACTCCGTACGAGGACGAGGAGCCGGGAAATGTACGAATTGATTTCTATTTTGGCCGTGTCGAAGTTTGTGAGCTAGTGCGTGCAACGGCCCGTCGCAAATTCGTACAGGTTAAATTTTACGGCAAATTTTGTTGATGGCTTTGTTATTTGGTATGAGTCGGGTCATGTACGCAGGTTCATTGATGTGTTTTTTCTTTTGCGAATGGTACAGGTAGTGGGGATTCTTCCCAATTGCAAGGTTGATATCCTCCCTTGTGGTACGTTGGAGTATAAAGCTGATGTCCTACACACAATCATGCTCCTCATGGTGGGTCCTAAATTAGGGAGCAGTATCGATGCACATAGGGTACAGGACGCGTGTATTGCAACAAAACAACATTGTGGGGTCTGCCTATGTCCTTGGTACTTGCTGTGAGGTATTTTTCCTTTTGCAATTTGCATTGATATTTCATCATTCATGCAACCTCAATTAGCATTGGGCTATGGTTTGTGGGAACCACCTAATTTATATCATCTTTGTTTTGTCTGCAGGTGATGAAATGTGATACGACGATGGGACAAACTCAAAGCTTGGTCTTGGAACAACTTTTTTTATTTAAAATCTTGTAATGCTTTATCATGCTTATAAGATTCAATAGTAGTATGATTTGTAAACTCAAAATAGAATCTTGTTTTGGGAACCATTTAGCATCTTTGTACCATCCTCTGAATTTAAAGTGAACCTTTCCTCATGACACTTGCGTGGTATTTGAAGCAATTTCAAAAATCAACTTGTAAGAAAGAAACCAGATCTCCCAAACATAATCTTTTGCCAACTTAATCACTTTGAATCATAGCAATGGAGTTCGAATTTGGTGAAACTTGAAGGATACCCTCAACCTTGCCTAATCCCATATTAACGAGTTCAACCAAAATTCACTTTTTTTCTAAAATCTTATCTTCATACCAAATTTTCATGACAAATCAACAAAGGTTATTAATGGCCTTGATCACAATATATATTCACAACGACGTCTTGATATTCAGTGATCTTCCGTTGATGACATACGGACTATAATACCCTTGTCTTCAAGATCCCCCAAGTTTGCATATCTTAGTATTAATTTTTGAAATAAACCTTCATCTAATCGAAATTAGGTAAACAACAAACAACAGTTAATCCAAGCTATACAAATAATGCCCTGATAACCCCAATGACCTTGCAACCATTTGAGTCAAGCAATAGGAAGAATGGAAACATAGACAATATATCTTGGATTTTTTGGCATGTGGTTTGTGGATAGAATCACAAATGAACATCATATAGGTAGGACAAATTTGGGGTATGACAGATGCCCCTATCTAATTGGCTTGAAACTCGTGAGATGAATTACTACATAATTCATTCTTTTGAAGTGCGAGACAATTAGATATGAAGAAAACCCTGAATTTGTCCGAAAGAGATGCTCAGACATTGAAATAATGGATGTGGTATACCAGATGATGAGAAGAAACACACCCGACTATTATCACCAGAGGGATGACAAAACAAACACATACAAACGATATCGCACAATCTGACATTAAAGACTACGACAGACCCCCCACCAAAAGGATGACGGAGCGAAACACAAAACACATCGCACAATCTATCATTAATGACCATGATAGACCCCCCACCAAAAGGATGACGGAGCGAAACAAAAACCAAAACATCACCCAATCTATCATTAATGACCATGATAGACCCCCACCAAAAGGATGACAGAGCGAAAACTCACACAAAACAATATCGCGCAATCTGACATCGACGAAATGCCAGACCCACCACCAAAAGGACGGCAGAGCGAAACACAAACAAGATATCGCACAATCTGACATCGACGAAATGCCAGACCCACCACCAAAAGGATGACGGAGCGAAACACAAACAAAATATCGCACAATCTGACATCGACGAAATGCCAGACCCACCACCAAAAGGATGGCAGAGCGAAACACAAACACACATCGCACAATCCATCATTAATGACCATGATAGACCCCCCACCAAAAGGATGACGGAGCGAAACACAAAACAAAATATCGCGCAATCTATCATTAATGACCATGATAGACCCCCCACCAAAAGGATGACGGAGCGAAACTCACACAAAACAATATCGCGCAATCTGACATCGACGAAATGCCAGACCCACCACCAAAAGGACGGCAGAGCAAAACACAAACAAGATATCGCACAATCTGACATCGACGAAATGCCAGACCCACCACCAAAAGGATGACGGAGCGAAACACAAACAAAATATCGCACAATCTGACATCGACGAAATGCCAGACCCACCACCAAAAGGATGGCAGAGCGAAACACAAACACACATCGCACAATCCATCATTAATGACCATGATAGACCCCCCACCAAAAGGATGACGGAGCGAAACACAAAACAAAATATCGCGCAATCTATCATTAATGACCATGATAGAACCCCCACCAAAAGGATGACGGAGCGAAACTCACACCAAAACATCGCCCAATCTATCATTAATGACCATGATAGACACCCCACCAAAAGGATGACGAAGCGAAAACTCACACAAAACAATATCGCGCAATCTGACATCGACGAAATGCCAGACCCACCACCAAAAGGATGGCAGAGCGAAACACAAACAAGATATCGCACAATCTGACATTGACGAAATGCTAGACCCACCACCAAAAGGATGACGGAGCGAAACACAAACAAAAATATCGCGCAATCTGACATCGACGAAATGCCAGACCCACCACCAAAAGGATGACGGAGCGAAACACAAACAAAAATATCGCGCAATCTGACATCGACGAAATGCCAGACCCACCACCAAAAGGATGATGGAGCGAAACACAACACACAGGTCGCTATCACTAAAAGGATGATAGGACAACACAGACTTGAGGTTTACCAACACCAAAAGGATGCAGGCTAGGTTGAACTGACGAAGTTTGACTATCACCAAAAGGATGATAGGAAGGCAATTGACAACGGTCACGTTTGCTGGGTACAACTCATTGGGGAACCCCCGAGAAGCTGATTGAATTGAAATGAGTCAACGGGGTACGCCCACCATCTTGTTTGGAGATCATAGCTTTGCTGAAGTGATTTCATGGTTACGACCATGAATTCTGAAGAGGATGCCCCTGACTGGGCTGAGTTTGTCTTGATGTCTTGGTTTGCTCAACAAAAGGTTGAACAACTTCGTGGGGAACGCCCACGGTCTTGAATGGTATGCCCCTGACTGGGCTGAATGTTGATTTGCATATTTGATCAACCACGCGGTTGAAATACGTCGTGGGAGACGCCCATGGTCTTGAAAAAGATGCCCCTGACTGGGCTGAATTATGCTTTGAATGACTTCAAATTTTGTGGGAGAAACCCACAATTGCAGAAGATTGCCCCTGACTGGGCTAATGACTGCTTTGAAGCTCTTGAAAACTGTGGGACAAACCCACAATCTTGCAAAAATGCCCCTGATTGGGCTGATGATTGTCTTGAAGTTTCGTCGAGGTTGATCCTGGACCTTGACTTGCACATGTGAATGCTTGATGATATGATGTTCCATATGAGTGGACGTGCAAATGCAAATGCTGAAGCGCGGAGATGCAAGAATTGGGGAAGTATGATATAATTGGAGTACGCATATGATGCAAGATGCGTATGAAGTCGAATGTGATGCGTATGCTGTATATGATTGCAGACAGGTATTTGGAAATGCAAGGTGGAGATGCCAGCATGGTGGACTTTTGGTAGTTGCCAATGCGGATTGGACTTCGGGTGGTGGGAGGGATTGACTTCCTCGACACGCAGTTTACTGAAGATGCCGTGATTGACACAGGCGAAGACACTCTGGATGCCCCAAGTCTGGGTACTTGGTGATATACTGTGGATTTGCTTCAGAGGAGGTTGCAGCTCTGCCTGATGATTAGGGTAACTTGGTCTTGCCCCAGTCTGAATATGGTAATGATATGCCCCTGCTCGAGCTGTTGAATGATTTGCCCCAGCCTGTAGGCTTTGAAATAATCTTGCTTCGTGTACGCCACTGAAAGTCAAGTTTCTCCTCGATTGCCCCTTGCTGGAGTGCCTTTGAATACCTAGCACTGATTTGCAATTAAAATTGTACATTCATAAATGGTAGTATTAATGCACAGTTCAATGTAAGTTTCGTAAAACTGTCTTTTATTGAAGTGTCGTGATAGTGAGAACGAATGGACTGCTAGCCCAGACGTTGTGCTGTTTGATTGGTGCGAAAAGATGTTTGCAAGAATAATGACACCAATGTTAATGATTAACAATCATGTGAGGAGTCAGGTTACGCAACCTCGCAATAGTGTGCTTTCAGAATAAACCTCGCCTCAATTAGGTCTTTCGAGGGTTGTAACGTGGTCTGGTTCACGGTTATGAAACAAAGGATGCTAGGCTCAAAGTATAATTTGTACCCACCCCTTCTTCTTAATGATCTCCAGTCCTACGCTCAGTTAATTCTACACTTGTCTGGACGGTGTAAGCTTGAAGGTTCAAGGTTTGCTCGTCGTGGCAGTCACCTTATTTTGATGGATGCCAGTGCCCCTTTGATCTGGGTGGCCACTGAATCCTTTTTGTTTTTGTTGAGGGTTTCGGGGCCCTCTTTTGCTTTTGTTTTGATCCCTAACTTCTGCATGGATTGACTTTGCTTGTCAGACCCATCGGGATTACCTTGATTTTGCCTAAGTCCTCTCTGAGGTGTTTGACTTAGCTGGCTTTTGATTTTTTCTTTTTTTGGATTTTGTTGTGACTGCCCTGTTGTGAGTCATCGGTGAACAGCCGTCTTTTGGATTTCACTTGTTGATTCAAGTACGGGGTTGAATTAATTGAACACTACCCTGCCCCAGGTTGAGTGTAAAGGTTTGAATATCCGAAGGAAACTGCTACTTCTAAGCTCGAAGTGGTTTACTAGGGATTAAGTCCTTATACCTCTGGTGTTTAGGGCAATTGAAGCAATGCCTGTACATCATTGACGAGATTTGGTCTGAAAGCACACAGTTTGCAATTATGGGTATCTCGTTTTCATCCTCCTCCCTCAAATCAAGCTAAACAACGGTGAATAGAGTGGAGTGAATAAATGTGTTGGTGATAAGTGAAAATGAGTGAATACGACATAACTAATTCAAAACATGCATAAACAATACATTAATGAAAACCAAATACGAATGGCAATTGTTCGAAGCATACAATACTTAAATAAACAAAGACAAAACATAAGAACTGCGAAATATGAAATGGCAGCATGACGGCCTTCTTCGAGGAATGAACTTGACTGGAATCGATCTGACGTTGGCACTAGTTGACTGGTGGCATCGGATTGTTGATGATGTTTGGAGACTTTCCATTGAAGTTGATAGCATCCCTGTCGATCATGTCTTGAATTATGTGCTTGAAAGCCCTGCAGTCCTCAATGGTATGACCTGGAGCGTCCTTATGAAACTCACAATGAGCATTTGCATCGTAATCGGCAGGAATGACAGTTGGAGGAGCCAAATCTCTCGGAACAACAGCTTTCTTCTCCATCAATTGAGCAAAGATTTTGGCATATGTCATTGGTAGACGATCAAAGACTCTATCTGGCCTCCATGTTCTCTGCGGACGCTGTGGGAGAGCCCCTTGTCGTTGCTGAGTAGCTTGCATCTGCTGTTGCTGAGGAGGATACTGATATCTTTGCTGATTGTAGGCTTGTTGCTGAGGAGCCCGTTGCTGTGGCATCTGAGCTTGAACTGCTTGAACAGCTGGCTGATAAGGCATTGGAGCATATTGCGCAGCAGTAGCATATGGATACTGATAATAGGGGACTTGATAAGGCATAGGAGCGGGAGCTTGTTGAGAAGCTTGCCCTTTCTGCAAAAAGATGGCATTTGTTTCGCCCTCCTTCTTCTTGTATCCGTTGAAAGGCTTCTTGACATTAGCCTGGCTGTTAGGACCTCCTGGGATCTTTCCGCTCTTCAGCCCTTCTTCAATTCTCTCACCGATGATCACCAAGTCAGAGAATCCAGCGGAGACACTACCGATCAGCTTTTCGTAGTACTGGCCTTGCAAGGTACCCATGAAGATGTCAATCAATTCACGGTCAACAAGAGGTGGATGCACCCTTGCGGCTAGCTCTCTCCATCGTTGCGCGTACTCCTTGAAAGATTCGTTATCCTTCTGAGTCATACTTTGAAGTTGAGTACGATTCGGAGCAAGATCGGTGTTGTATTTGTACTGCTTGATGAATGCATCGGCTAGCTCGACCCAAGTACGTACGCTGTTACGTTCCAGCTGCATATACCATTCGAGTGATGCCCCAGACAAGCTATCTTGGAAGCAATGGATCATGAGCTTTTCATCTCTGGCATAGGCAGCCATCTTGCGACAGTACATCTTCAGATGAATATTCGGGCAACTGAGACCTTTGTACTTCGAAAATTCGGGCACCTTGAACTTGGGAGGAATGACAACATCAGGCACCAAACACAATTCCAGAGCACTGAAAGAATTTGAGTTATGCCCCTCCATGGCTTGGAGTTTCTCGGCTAGATCTCGGCACATCTTCATGGCTTCTGAATCCTGAGCGGCAACAGGACTGGCGATGGGAATAGCAGCATGATAGTTCTGAACATTGTCATACTGATCCATCAAAGTATCTTCGATATGAGGAGCTGGGATCTGCACAGCAGTAGGCTAGGCCTGCGGGATAACTCCCACAGTAACTCCAGGCGCTGGGATTGGCTGAGAAGTGTTTCCTTCGATTGCGTTGTTGAAGTTCAACGGCATCCCCTGAGAATTTGGAATTGGAACCAAAGGGATGGCAGTAGACCCTTGTCCTTGACCATTGTTGTTGACGACAGCGGCGACTTCACGTTGTTCTTCCTCTCTCCTGGCTGCGAGGATGGCTTCGAGGATCTGGTCGATCTTTCCTTTCATGGAATCCAACTCTTCCCTGAAGGCGACTTGCTCCTGTTGAATATGCTCCATCATTCGTCTGGTATTGGCTCTAGTTGCGTACTGGTGTCGGGGAATCAGCTTGATTTACTGGAGAGGAAGGGACGAAGACATAAGATTCTGTTGAAGGACCAGAAATGCAAAATGCACAACATATGAAATGCAATGCAAATGATATGCAAGATGCAATGCAAGATACAATATCCAGGATCACAGGATCATAATCAAACAATTCCGGAGCTGATAACTGTAATAGATACATAACCATAATTTCCGATAAAAAACTGACAGGTATAACCTATACGGGAAGATCTAAACATTCTACCCATAAACCCACTTATGGGATGGTTTCTATGTTTGGTTCCCAGGATCACGGACACTAGTCGTATTAGCGTCACGCAACAGGCTGGCTGTATTACGACGATAATGACGATAAGGTCTCTCCTGAGCGGGGTCCTCATGCTAGGAGCACAAGGAGCGAGTCCTTGGAGACTAGCACTACACGACCACCAATATCAGAACTGGTGCTAACAAAAGGTTCCCAGAATCACGGACCCTTCATTAATCAAGTCGTGCAACAGGCTAGCTGCGTTACGACGAGATCTACAAATAGGTCTCTTCTGGAGGAGCTTTCATGCTAGGCCCACAAGGAGCAAGTCCTCGGAGACTAACACTACTCAACTACCAATTCTAAACTATGTGTTCTCTCTGCTTTTACCAAAGCTCGGGCGTAGAGCCTTACTCATGATGTCATCCCAAGAACCAACAAGCCCAGATAACAAGCACAAATAAATCCACAAGAGAACAAATACAAAAAGAAAACAAATAAAAAACAAACACTCCTCACAAACCAAAAGATAGGCTCGACTCTCTCTTTGCATGGAGCAAAATGTCCCCATCAGAGTCGCCAGCTGTCGCACCTCCAAAAATCACGGAGACATTTCGGAGAAAGCGACCCTCGCGTGAAAGGCGCGGAAATGCGATTCGACAGAGTCGCCACCGAGCTTTATTATCCCGAATAAACGGGAGAGGAAAATATCGAGAAAACCTCCTAAAAACGAAAGGATAGGAACCAGGCTGTCGCAACCATGTTCCGGGTTCGGGAGTCAGTTACGTGAGGGGAAGGTATTAGCACCCCTCACGTCCGTCGTACTCGACGGGAACCTCTTAAGGTAATTGTGGGGAGTGTTGTTTAGGTTTACTTGTTTTCTTCTCGTTGATAAAGGTATAATTGGTAGGGTAAAAGGTTAAAGATGCAAAGGAGAGATGGGTGGTTAGAGGATAGGGTGCTCGCCAAGGATTGGGGCCCTTGTGCCTACGTATGCTCATTCGGACGAGAATGAGAAATCAGAGCGTCATAGTTTGACTACGGGAAAGGATGGGGGGAAACGGAAGATGGATAGAAGTGTGCTCGCCAAGATCATCGCAATCTTGTGCCTACGTATCTTACATTCAAGAATGAATAAAGAATCAGAGCGTCCGTAGTTCGTGGAGACGACCACGAAAGATGAGGTTGAAAAAGTTGGGAGTTTGAGAAAAGAGACGAAAGAGCGACTGACAAGCAACCCAAGAGCACGCCTCAAGAGCTTGTCACTCAAGAATTTAAGGAATGCGAGACTCCAAGAACTCAGTTCTTTCGGGAATTGACTGAATAAATTGAAGATAAAGAGTTGGATGTTTTGAAATTGAAAGAATGAACTAATAACAACTCAAGGGCGCGCCTCGAGAGTTACTCATTCGAATACTCAAAGAATGCTAGACTCTGAGAATATCCCTCTTTCGTAAGTTTTAAAAAATGTTTGTGGAAGGATCGAATCGAAGAATGGCATGCGAGGCCAAAAGGAAGTTGTTTGGAATAGCTCGACGACGTGTCGAGGATTTGTTTGAAAATGGAACCGACTAGACGACGTGTCAAGTGTTAGGATTGTGAGAAATGATACTAGTCCCTGAGGGTGCCCCTAATATCAAAAGCCATGAGGAGTTGTGAATGAAATGGGTTGCGAATGCGGACGAGCATCCGACTTAGGAGAATGTTTGAAAATGGTTAATATTTGAAAAAGTCGAAAGGTTGAGTGAATAACAACTCAAAGGGCGTGCCTCGAGAACTATTCACTCGAAAATTCAAGGAATGCTAGATTCCAAGAATCTCCTTCTTTCGGAGTTTTAATCGAAAAAAGATATTGAGAAAGCGTTTGAGAAAATCAAAAGATTGAGTGAATAACAACTCAAGAGCGTGCCTCGAGAATTATTCACTCGAAGATCCAAGGAATGCTAGATTCCAAGAATCTCCTTCTTTTGGAGTTTGATCGAGAAAATGTTTTTAAAAAAATGATTTGAAGCGAAAATGAAATAGTTTCGACTAAATTATCATCTATCAATAATTTTCCCGATAATAATTATTAAAGTCATCATTGACTAAAGAATAAGAAAAAAAGGTGGATAAAAAACGAAAATGAAAGTTTGAAAAAAATGGTCTCGGGTTTGTTATTATTTGTCAATAATTTGACAAACTATAACTCGGGGTATCGTCATCGACCCGAAAAATGAAATAAAATTGAAATCGAATTCAAGAAATAGTAATTTCAAAATTTCAAGCATGTTCTATTTAAAATAAAACTAAAAACAAAATTAAGAAAATAAATAGAAAATAAAATTAAAGAAATAAATGGGGTGCAACCCTAAATTGAAAGGGTGTGTGTATCAAAACACCATGGGCTTAAAGCCCATTCATCCATGAAGCAAAAAAAATCGGTGGGTTTTAAAAGAAATGGAAGGGGTGAGTTTAAAACAAAAACAGATGGGCTCCAACAAAATCCCAAATAAAAAACCTAGACGCCTCATGGTTGCCTTCAACAGAAAAACACAAGCATGGCATGAGGAACAAACACAGTTTCAACATATTAGAAAAACATCAGCATATTATATCCTTTAAAAAAAAATTATGAAAGGTCCATGGTTCACAACAAAAAGATAACACCGCTGCTCAAATCACCTCCTCTTCGCCGCCTTGTAAATTCGTTCAGTGCTCGAGTCACGGTCGATCTAGGTTCGTGATTCGTGTGGGTTTATGGTCGCTTAATCTTTTTGTCTCACTCTCACGACTCAGTTTATTCTGAATTCTGTGTCAATCTTCCTTTTCTCCGTCTTCTCGTCCTGTTCCGATTTGAGAGGTATGCTTGATGGTTGTGCGATTTGGGTTGATGAAGGGTAGGAAAATGAAGGGTTGAAACATTAAAGATGAGGTTTCGGGTGATGTTGTTGGTTGGAAGTTTATTATGTGTTTTTGAGGTTTGTTGAAGGATGCAAAGTTGGAGGGAGGATGTGTGGTGGTCTTCGGTTCAGAAATGAAGGTTGAGTCATGTTGAGAGAATGGTAGAAAAGTTATATGTTTATTTGATTTTGAAACCAGAAGGGTGTTATGGCTCGATACATTGTCAAGATTTGAAGGATTTGGTGTTTATGAATGTAGGTTGAAAGTGTTTTGAGGGTTTTGCAGGAGAAAAGGTTGAAGTTTTCTTGAGAGTTGATTGAAGGTGATTGGAAATTGGTTGTAGGTGCAAGTTAGTTGAAGGTTGGAGAGGCAATTTTTATGAATGTTTTGGGGGATTGAAGAAGGTTTATGAGTTTTCGGTGTGTTGATTTTAAGGAGAAGAAGTTGAGGGTGGAGGGAAATCCTTGAAGGAGATGACGGCTAGGGTTTCAAATGGAGGCTGCTAGTTTTTTTCTTTCAGAATGAGAGAAAATGTTGGTTTTTATCATACAGATTGAGGGTAATTTCAGACTTTCTTGGTGTAGCTGAGGGGCTCCTTCACACGGGTTTCTGAGGAGTTGTTTTGATGTTTTTTTTTTGCTGCCAAGAAAAAGTTTGTTGCTGTCCTTTATGCGGTTTCCTCGTACGGTTTGTGTGGCGTGGTTTAATTTTTCCTTGTTGTAAAAAATTTGTGTGGCTGATTTTTTGTATATGTTTCAATGTGTCTTGCAGAGTGGTACCAGTAGTGGGGATTATGGGATGAAAATTAAAACCGTTAGCAACGATTTGAGGGGGATCTTGTGGGGACCAAAGGTACAAGTTTGTCTTTATCATGAGCTGGCAAATTTGTAAGTTTTTCTACAACCAATTCGTTGTTTTACTGCGGTGACTGAGTTTTTGCCTACATGGTTTCACTGCGGTAACTGAGTTTTTGTCTGTTATTTTGTTGAAGTGAGGTCACATGTTGCAAGAAGGGAAATGTCGAAGGAACAAAGTGGAAACAGATAGAGTCAAGCTTAGAATCCTGTTGAAGGTTTGTTTATTCATAAAAATGGCCTGCTTATGCTCTTCCCCCTATTTCTTATTAATTTGTGATCATTTGTACTAACTCCCCACTTCTTATGCGTGTCGGTTTTTATATAAAGAAATCAATACAATGATAAAGCCTTTAATTGGTGTGGACTGTGACGCTGTCTTTGAAATCATGAAGACTTGGCGAAACATTGCTTTGATGGTTTGGAAAACATGTTTGGAATGTTTAGACAACAACTTGTCACACAATGATGACAATCATAATGAAGGTATGAATTGTTCTTATGCTCACATGAACCTCTTTCTTCTGTCCTGTGTATACTTATTGATGGTCTTTGATTTGTTTTGTAGGTCATGAACCTCATACACCTCCATGCTGGCAAAGGCTGAATTTATGATGTCTGACTGTTCCGACTATTTTGTTGACACAGGAATCCTCTTTTGTCTTAACATGTTACTTTATCTTCAGTGCTTTTTATTTAAGCTTCTCACGGATCTTCTGCATTCTTACCACTTTTGACTTCACGCTGACGTGGTGATCTGACATTCTTTTGTATCTCTTTCCATGCACCTTGCTAGAAATGCAGCCTGAGAAAACATGACGAACACATAGTTAACTTCCTCTTCCCTAGGTCTTAAAGGTGTGGTTGGTGAATCTCTAAACTTAATTTGGTAAGCTCGATCAAAATTCCAAATTTCCATCTCCGTTTGGTATGAAATACTTTGAGCTTGATTTTCTATCTGTTTTAAATCACCAAACTGCAATTTTGTTTCTATCTGAGCACCATTACCGACTGTATTATCATTCACAGGAACTCAATCCTTTGAAGTACTTTTATTGGCAAGTTTGCATTTAGAGCAGCTGGAGCATGCCTCAACAGTATATGCACATCTAAAAGCCACTGTGCCACGGTATTTGATAACTATAATTCTCCTCACATGATGTTCCAAGATCTTTCATTTGAGATACCAACAAAAATTCAAAACCTCACCACATGGCTCCTGTTCTTACACTGAGCTTGGTCCATTGTAGGTTCATGTCTTGTATTGGATTCACAGCGCTTGGTCACAAGGTGATGTACTGTGTTAAAATTGATACTTGGGTTAAGTAGCAGCTTGAGGTAATATACATGAGCCTTAATCTTCTGTTTATTAGTTTTGGTATGTAACCCTGTGCTGATAGAAGCGTTCTTACACATCCCTGTTGTTGTTCTTCCACAAGTTGATGGTGATGCCACTGATGTTCCATTCATGAGCATGTGCCGTTGGAGAGTCCATTTGGGAACAAGAGCAACAGCACCACCAGGAGCACTTATACAGATACTACAGTCTCCACCAGCCGTTGACCTACGACTAGACCAAGTGTACACAAGCCCCCCTCCGAAGGAGGTTCGACAACATACTGACCAGCAGCCATAGCAGGAGAAACATATGCACCAACGCCGACGATACTCAAAGATTTACCACCTGGTGCACCCACAATGCTCAGTCCTGGACCGCTATTACCAGCACTGCTCATAAATATCATACGATGCTTGTTCGCTGCCTTATTCCAAAATGTGCTGCCGTAATTATTTAATGTCTTCCTCTTGTTTTGAAAATCGATTCTCAGACTTGGAATTTTTCTTGTGGGATCAGTTTATGTAAAATAAAGGCGATGTGGCAAGTTTTGGTGTTGCCTTATAGAATTGACTCCGTACGAGGACGAGGAGCCGGGAAATGTACGAATTGATTTCTATTTTGGCCGTGTCGAAGTTTGTGAGCTAGTGCGTGCAACGGCCCGTCGCAAATTCGTACAGGTTAAATTTTACGGCAAATTTTGTTGATGGCTTTGTTATTTGGTATGAGTCGGGTCATGTACGCAGGTTCATTGATGTGTTTTTTCTTTTGCGAATGGTACAGGTAGTGGGGATTCTTCCCAATTGCAAGGTTGATATCCTCCCTTGTGGTACGTTGGAGTATAAAGCTGATGCCCTCCACACAATCATGCTCCTCATGGTGGGTCCTAAATTAGGGAGCAGTATCGATGCACACAGGGTACAGGACGTGTGTATTGCAACAAAACAGCATTGTGGGGTCTGCCTATGTCCTTGGTACTTGCTGTGAGGTATTTTTCCTTTTGCAATTTGCATTGATATTTCATCATTCATGCAACCTCAATTAGCATTGGGCTATGGTTTGTGGGAACCACCTAATTTATATCATCTTTGTTTTGTCTGCAGGTGATGAAATGTGATACGACGATGGGACAAACTCAAAGCTTGGTCTTGGAACAACTTTTTTTATTTAAAATCTTGTAATGCTTTATCATGCTTATAAGATTCAATAGTAGTATGATTTGTAAACTCAAAATAGAATCTTGTTTTGGGAACCATTTAGCATCTTTGTACCATCCTCTGAATTTAAAGTGAACCTTTCCTCATGACACTTGCGTGGTATTTGAAGCAATTTCAAAAATCAACTTGTAAGAAAGAAACCACATCTCCCAAACATAATCTTTTGCCAACTTAATCACTTTGAATCATAGCAATGGAGTTCGAATTTGGTGAAACTTGAAGGATACCCTCAACCTTGCCTAATCCCATATTAACGAGTTCAACCAAAATTCACTTTTTTTCTAAAATCTTATCTTCATACCAAATTTTCATGACAAATCAACAAAGGTTATTAATGGCCTTGATCACAATATATATTCACAACGACGTCTTGATATTCAGTGATCTTCCGTTGATGACATACGGACTATAATACCCTTGTCTTCAAGATCCCCCAAGTTTGCATATCTTAGTATTAATTTTTGAAATAAACCTTCATCTAATCGAAATTAGGTAAACAACAAACAGCAGTTAATCCAAGCTATACAAATAATGCCCTGATAACCCCAATGACCTTGCAACCATTTGAGTCAAGCAATAGGAAGAATGGAAACATAGACAATATATCTTGGATTTTTTGGCATGTGGTTTGTGGATAGAATCACAAATGAACATCATATAGGTAGGACAAATTTGGGGTATGACACTCGCAGATTCAGAGTTTTATTTCCAGAAGCCAGTGGTCCAGACAGGCAGACGTCCTCAGCATTGGCAGTCCTCAGACTTTTTTTATCATTTGCATTTGTAGTTTCTTTTATGTTAGTTGCTACTTGTTGTTAAATTTGCGTTTTGAATGGTAATATTAATGAAGTGACTTTGCATTTTTATGAACTAATCATGTCGCTTTCGCTCATTTATTGCACAACACAGACACATGCACTTTTTATCCACTCCACTTTATCACCGTGATTAGCAAAGATTGGAGGGAGGATGACGAAACTAAATACTCATAACTGATGATCGCATGCTTTCGGATAAAATCTTGCCTATGATGTACATGCATTGTTTCAAATCCCCTAAACACTAGAGATATAAGGAGTTAGTCCCTAGTTAACCACTTCGAGCCGGGAAGTAGGAGTTTCTTTCGGACTTTTCAACCTTCAAATATTAACCTGGGGCAGGGTAGTTGTCAGTTAGCTTGACCGAGCGTTCAAATCTTATAGAGGAGTGTTTCCTTTCAAGGATCAATCACATCTTATCCCTCTCAAAAGGCCGTACCTCATCAGCCGCAATGGTTAAACCTCACTAGTCAGGAGTGAGACAGTTATAATCCCTTCGGATAAATCAAGACAGCCAGTGTCACACGGCGTGTTTCAAAAAAAAAGAAGAAGAAAGCCCGCTAAGTAAAAAGAAAAGAAAAGCTGGAAAGCAAATACTTAGGCAAAAATCAGGGCATCCCGTTGGACTTCAAAATTGAAAAGAACTCAAAAGAGTCAGTCCAGGCAAAAATTAGGGAATTAAAAGAATGAAAATGAAAGGATCTCAAAAGAAAAATCCTCAAACAAGGGCAAAGTCGTGTGGATATAGACACCGAAGACGAAGAGGAGTAACTGTCACTCCAAAAACCTTGTGAGTTCTTTAACCATCACTCCTACCATTCAATAAACCTTTTGAAGAGGTGAGGGCTTGTGCCAAATTAACTGAACTTAGGATTGGAGATCATCACGTAGAAGGGGTGGGTACAAATCATACTTTGAGCTTAATATCCTTTATTTCACGAACTGTGAACCCGACCGCGATACAAACCTTAAAAGACCTAATTGAGGCAGGGTTTAATCTAAAAGCGCATTACGATAAGGTTGAGTAACCTGACTCCTACATGATTTGCTAATCATATCCTTATTGTATCTTGCACTAATCAAATCAGCACTACGTTTGAACTTTTGGTTCATTCGTCACTCATTATCACGACACTTGATGAGTGACATTTCTCTCAAAATCTGCATGAACACTGCATTAAAATTACCATTCGTGAACAAACAATTTTAATTGCAGGTCAGTAGTTGACATGGAGGAAATTCCAACAGGGAATAATCAAACAAGACTAGATCTTTCAGCAGTCTGAATCAGAATTGTGTATACTTTGAACCCTGTGAATCTGGGGCATTGACATCCAGTAAGTTTGGAATTAGTTAGTCTGAGGACAAGTCCCGAAGCATCGGTTAATTATGGGACTGTTTATTCAAGAAGCAGTTGATCAGCAATGTATTATCTTGAGACCCAATCAGGGGCAACTACCCAGAGTTTCTGTAAGTTGAGGGCAGATCCCTCCGGTATTCAATCAGACCAGGTTAAGTCGCTTCAACGCTCATTCAGGGGCAAGCCATTTCAAGAGTATATTGAATCCAACCATTCTGAGAGTTGGTCAGTCGAAGATGAATCCTTTCGTGGTACAGATTCTGGGGCAAGCCATCTCGAAATCGTCTCATGGCAAGCTACTTCCTGAACTTTCCCAAAGAATCAGACTGGGGCAAGTTAAGTTACACTGGGGCAAGTTGCTCAAGCTAGTTTGATCTCCCCAGCAAGAGTTGAATGTCAGGGAATCGTGTCATTACCCTCATCAAATAACCTTAACCTTCCGAAAAATCCTTGATGTCATTGGATCATTATCCTACAGTCTAAACCTGTTACCTACCGTGTAACCAAAGTCATTTCCAAAGCCCAGTTCTCGTCTGGCAAAATGGTAACCAGTTCCCGTCTGGTTCACCCTTCCTTAACCACCGGTTCTCGTCTGGTGCATGTCAGCTTTTAAACCAGTTCTCGTCTGGTCACCTTTTCCTCGACCTACTGTTTAACCAGTTCTCAAAACCATAAACCTATCCCAAAACCAGAAAAGCCTAAATATACGTGACACGATAATTCCCAGTGGCACATATGCTATCATGTTCCCTGACACGAGATTCAATTGATCTCAGTTCTCCATGGTTTAGATTCCGCATTCCTAGTGTTGATGTTGTTAAATCAGGAAGATTTCTTTAGTAAAGATATGCAACTTGAGATGGCACTTATCCTTATCAGAGTAGGGTCAAGATTATCCTCAGCAGGTTGAGATTGATATCCCCGGCAGAGTGTAGCCATCTCCGACAGATTGATTTTGTATTCCCAGTGGGTCGAGATAGAAGTTTTCCCTGACAAAGAGGATTTGGTTTTATTTCCCCAGCAGTTAGACGAGTGCAGTGTTGTATTCCCACAGAGTCCAAGTATTTGGCTTCTTTCCCTCTGAGTTTAGGTCATTGACTCATTCCCTAATCAGAGGTCGATATTGATGAATTTAATCCCCAAGCAGAGGTCGGTGCTGATTTCCTTACTGAGTAATCTATAGCAAAGGTAGATTATTCCCCAGTTGAGTATCCCCGGCAGGTTGAATTTGGATTCTTCCCCAGTGAAGCTGTTACTTGCAGATAATTATTTTGTACTCTAGAAGGATTTTGGTATCCTAGGGGGCCGTCAGGGTTGTTTTCCTCGGTGAAGCGAGATTCAATTTCAGTGGTTGATTGTTATCCCCTGCAGAGTTGTTGATTCCCTAGTAGTGTGGGCATGTTTCCTCCAGCTGAGACGTTTGTTTCCCAGAAGAGCCGTATTCTAGTGTGCTATCCAGGGCATTTTCCTCAACAGGGTTTTGATTGGATCCCCGGTGGAGTTGGCTGTCTTCTTTCTATCATTTATTTTGCTGGATCGGTTCCCTTGCATTTTGCATCGTGCATAGCATCTACCTAAACACGTATCATTTCCATCTTGTATGGAGAATTACGCCATTCTTAAACATATGCATTTGAAACATAAGCCAAGTGTTTACTGCTTTGTTCTCAGATGTGTTTTCAGCAGATGGTTGAATTATGTTGCCCGCATGGTATTCAATCCTGGCAAATTTTGGTTGATATTTGTGCCTATATGGTATCCAGACCATGGCAAGTTGAAGAATGGTATCCAAACCATAGTACTTTTCGTTAGCCCGCGTGGTATCCAGACCCCGGCTTACGTTTCTCCCCAGCAGCGTCGTCGAACTTCGGTTGATGATTTTGTTTCTAGCCCTATATGGTATCTAGACCATGGCAAATTGATATGTTTCCATTAGCCTGCGTGGTATCTAGACCCGACTTCTTGTTTTCTCCTGCAGTTAGTCATCTTTTCCTGTGTGGTATTCAGACCATGGCAGTTACCAATATGTTTTGTCCGTTGAGTATCCAGACTCCGGTAAAGTCGGTTGGGTATCCAGACCCTGATGAATCCTATTTGTGCTTTCTTCGTTGAGTATCCAGATTCCGGTAAAGGCAGTTATGGTATCCAGACCATGATAGTTTATCTGATGCTCCGTGATATCCAGATCACAGTAATTGTTATTATCTTCGGCTGCCATGTGGTATCCAGACCTCAACACCTAATGATTTTTTCTCAGCTCGCGTGGTATCCAGACCACAGCTCATATGGTTTCCCAGTAACGTCGTTCGGCTTGAATTCATAGGATATCTAGATCCTGATGAATATATTTCTTTTGCATTGAGCATCCAGGCTCAGATTACTGAGTATCCAGACTCAGATTATTACCGAGTATCCAGACTCCGGTATATTGCATAGAGCATCCAGGCTCAGAAGTGCATTGAGCATCCAGGCTCCGATTGCTGAGTATTCAGACTTAGGTATATCTGCTTTGAGCATCCAGGCTCCGATCACCTTGAGCATCCAGGCTCCGATTTCTCTCGAGTATCCAGACTCTGACAACGTAGATGTTACCTTTAGCCAAAATGATATCCAGACCATGGGGCAGCTTTTGATGAATGTGTTCATCTTATTGTGTGTTACTTAGAGGAGTTACTTGGTTAAGTTTCTCTCGTTTTCTCCCTGCCAGAGTCGTTTGGTTAAGCCTCTCTTCCCCAGCAGAGTATTTTTGTGATCAGTTCAGCTATCTTCCGGAGATCTTTGTTCCAGTATATCAGAGTTTATGGTTCTGTTTTTGCGTTGGAAAATTTCCGGGCTCTTTGATATTCAGCCGTCTTTTACCTTTGAATGTTTGAAAGCCGTTCGCTTTTCAACCCTTCAGGTCTAAGCCGTTTGAATAGGGGCAGCTGTTGCACCCCAAATTTGACCAACCGTTTCTCGTATTTGGCTTATGTTTCGTTTCATTTGCATTTGCATCTGCATACCGCATACTGTGCATTTTTTGCAGCCGGATTGATTTAATCGGGATTACGGCCCTTTTCCTCGTGTTTCGGACGTTTCAAACCATTTCGGATACGAAGATTTATCGTGGAATTTGCGCTCTGCCCGGTAATTCAGTCTACGCTGTTGGTGTCAGTGGTATTTCGGTATTCGGTTTTTCTTACTGTTTATTTTGTCGCATTCTCGCATTTTATCGTTCGTCAATTTATTTTTCTAGATTTAATTTCCTATTTTTGGCATAGTTTTTAGATTTTAAATAGATTTATTTCTATTTTCTATAGGTTTTTAGGATATTATTTGTTTCTTTTAATCCTTTGTTTAAATTTCAAATCTAGTTTTTAATAGAGTAAACAATTAATTTCTTTTTAATAGTTTATTAGAATGATAATTGGTTGTTAAATATTTAATTCTGTTTTAATATTTTCTAGATTTTTTAATTGTTTTTAGAATATAATTAGATTTTATTAATTCTGTTAATTGCTTTATTAGAATTTTGTTAATCTAGATTGATTAGTTGTTATTTAGTTAGTTTAATAATTAGCCTTTAATTTTTGTTTTTGGTAAGCTTTTTATTAACCAATTTTCTTAATTAATATTAATTAGTATTAGTGTTATTTAGTTTAGCCAGATTTAATTAATCATTTACGATTTAATTAAGCAATTTTTAGTCCACTAATCTTTGTTTTCAGCTGCAGTCTGCCATGTGTCAGGCTATAAATAGCCTGACTCTCTCTTCATTAATTCTCTTGGCACGTGTCCCAAGGACGACAGCTCACCATCGGCCATGCAAATGCTGAAAAACCCCCACCGGCAAAATTAACTGAATCAAACCCCATCGGAATCTTCGCCGAAAAGTTCATGAATGTCACCGGAAAATTCAAACCTTCATCGTGTTCATGACCAAACTCCTTCAGTTCATCGTGTACTTCATCACTTTCCCAGAAACTTATCCGAATTCTTCAAACCTTCAAACATGTTTATCCGATTTCCAGATCTTCATATCTCATTTTCCCAGATCTTCATCTAACATTCAAACCTCCTTCATCTTTTTTCCTAGAATCTTCATCCAGTTCATACGTTCTTCATCACTTTCCCCGGATCTTCATCCAAATTCATCTTCCTTCAACATTTTTTCCAGATTTCCTTCGAACACTCATACAGACCTTCATTGTTCATACGAGTTTTCTAAAAACTCAGCAATCTTCATAGCTTCATCCGTAATTTCCCAGATCTAAACCTCCATCTCCAGATTCAAACTTAATGTCACCGATCCAAACTTCAAATCTCAGATCTACATCCCTCAAAATCTCACACAATCCATAAATCTTCACATGCAGCTTCAAATTTCCATCATGAACTCAACAAACCACGGTCCGTCATCATCCTCGCATAACTCTATCAAACCTTCTCCGTTCTTCACGCGAACAAACCTTCAACCCTGTTTTCCATATTTACAACAAACTTCAATAACCTTCAAGAAACTTCATCACCGTCATCGCACCTCCCTCTTCCGATCAGAACACGTTCAACGAATCAAGAAACTTCATCCACCGTCTTCGTCATTCACCAAAATCCCCCGGATCTTCAACATGCAAACAACCATCACCATCAGATCTTTATCACGAATAGCTTCATCACAGATCTCCACTACAAATCTCCAGATCTTCGAATTCACATCTTGAAGAACCTCTTCGTCAGCCATCTTCACCAATCGCAAAACTTCGACAACTCGTCTTCAAGGTCACAACATTCAACTGAAGTTGGAAGGATCTTTTGATTTTGGTTTTGGTCTCTCGTTTGGTGCAGGGTTAGTGTTGAAGAAGAAAAAGAATGCTTGAGTTGTGAAAAACGGCGAAGTAGGTGGAGGACGGCGGCGACGGAGGAACTTAGGTTTTTTTTCTCCTTTGATCAAATGAGGAAGAAGATGAAGATCTCTGTGGTTTCCTCTAGTGGGTTGGTGGGCTACGACCCAGTTCTCTTTCATTTTGGATCATGTACCCCCCATATTACTCATTGTACCCTCCCCATGTGGGTGTGTGTTTTGGGGTTTGGCCGAGCCCAATTGGTTCCCTGCTGTACCTCTGTATCCATTCATACACACCCCCGGTTTGGTGCTGATTGTGGGCTCCAAGCCCATTGTGTTTTTTTCCAGGACTGAACCCCTGTTGCTGCTCTGTACCCCCTGCTGGTTTTTATTTTCATAATTGTTTTGTAAACACTTTTTTTGTATAGATTTATGTTTTGTAAATACTTATATTTTCTTATAGTTTTTTTTATATTCTATATTCATTTTATGTTTTTATTTTACTTAGAATATTATATGTATATATGTAGTATATAGTTTATATTCTATTTTTATATACATTTTTTTCTATTCCTTTTTCTTCTAAATTTCTTTTAGGATTTATTTTCTTATTAGAACTTTATTTTAATCTTAGAATTTGATTTCTTATTTCCATTTGTTATTGGATTTTTCTCACCATTGTTGTTTTGTAGGTCGATGACGAGACCTCCGTAAACCATTATAAATCAACTTGTTGATGGATGATGTAGGATCCGAGACCGCTTATTTTTCTCTCCTCATCTTTTCTTCTTCTTCTGATTTTATTTTGCTTTTCTGTTGTGCTGTCCGTGTGGCATGATTTAATCGGAGAATGATTCTCAATATCATTTCTCCATCTTGTCTTTGACACGGATATCAATACGCTACCTCTTGGGGTTTGACTTCTTTTATAAGTTGAATTATGACGGTTCAACGTCACATTGGTTCTGGTTTGAAATGTCATCAAGGATCGAAAGAGGAAAGCTTGGAAATGGAGCTTGCATGCAAAAGTCAAGGGTCAACGGAACCACTCCGTTCGGTAACATTGTTTTATTTCACTTCTTTCATCTTTTTCTTTTCACCCTTCGAGCGTTGTGAGCCGTAAGCTTTAGATACGTGGGAAATGATAAGTGGGTGGTTGCCTCTCACTTGTCTAGAGTGTTTAGCGTAGGTCCTATGGATAATATGCGACACATTCGCTCCTACTTTTAGGACTTAGCGTGCGTGTCCGGTTTCAGACCTTTTCTCTCGCATCCTGGCGATTGAGACTTCCCCTTTTCTCTCGAGTTCTGGCGATTGAGCTCCCTTCTCTTGCCCCTATGCAATCGAGACTGTTTTCTGTAGTTGGCTGAACTACAGCTGCTCTGATTTCTCGTTCCAGACGAGAATATGTAGGCATAGGATGCGATATCCTAGCGAGCACATTAACAACTAACTTCTCTATTCTCTCGCTACCGTGCGATCGAAACTTTCCCGCTGACGACTAATCTTTCCCTTTCTCTTGCCCTAGCGCAATTGAGACCAGACCGTAGTTCTAGTACCCATAGGTTCCCGTACCTTTAAACCCTTACATACTACGTCCGTTCTACCACAAACAAGTAACGCCTAAGTCTCCAATGGTCGAGCAACATACACCTAATTGTTAGAATGCGCACACTAGTATCGTCAACCTTTTCTCTCACCCCCGTGTGACCGAGAACACCCTTGTTTACCCGTAGTTAGCCTGAACTACGTTTTACTCGGATTTCTCATGCCAGATGAGAATATGTAGGCACAAGACGTGACGTCTTGGCGAGCAATTTCCCCGTTGTTTCCCGAACTACATTGACTCTGACTTTCCCATTGCACAAGGGAATACGTAGGCATAGAGCGGCGGTGCTCTATCGAGTTAGTTCTTTCCGTTTAGTTTTAGTAGCCGTAGATAGATTGTTTTTTCACCCATAGACTAGACAACCCAAACCTTCCCCTTGCGTAACCGACTCCCGAACCTAGGACTTGGTTGCGATGACCTTGTCTTTCCCTTTTTCTTTAGGTTTTTGCGATCGTTTCCTTTCCCTCTCTTTGGGATAAATAACGAAAGTGGCGACTCTTCTGTTTTTTCCACCGGTTGTTTTTCGCAGTAGCGACACAAATCGAGGAGAATCAAGACTCTAAGGAGTTACTAAATTAGGGTTTCAGAGGGTTTCAGTGTAAAATCCCATTCTTTAGTGCCTAACTTCAAGGACCATTTACCTCAAGATACAAGTTCAATCTCATTTTCATGTAAACATAAGACTTGTATGGCATGTTCTAAGCTTTATTTTGAGTACTAGAACTCATCCATTGGGTTTTTGGAACTCAAGTTATGATGCCATCAAGTTATAGGTCTCAGATGAACATATTTTTCAGTCAACAAAAGTCAACCTACTTCCAATGCACGTTTGACATAGAATCAAGTTTCTCCTCAACTTTTGATGAACATTAAAGTTACTCCTCATGATCGTAGCTTTCCAAAAATTCCTATAAGTCCTTGGTATCATTTATGGAACTCAAGTTATGTATCTTGCAAGGCAAGGGTATTTTGGGAAACTTTGACTATAGGTCATTTTCATTATGGGTTATTCTCACGCACTTAAGTACTTCAAATGGAGATTCAACTAACATGAAAGTTGCTCCAAATGACTTCAATTATATCATGGAACTCAAGATTGGTGTGAATTATGCATGGTTATGGACATTGGTGGAGAATTTCAAGTGGAAATTGAATTTTTAAAGGTGAATTCAATTGAACAAGTTATAGGTTTTTTTCATGCCATGTTTTGATCCAATTGTGTTCACAATAATCCAACAAGCAAAATGCACAAATTCATTTTGGTGGTAATGAGGAAAATCACGTGGAATTCAAGCTTCCTTCACAAGTAGGTTTCACATCCAAACTTCATAATTGGACCACATCAAAAGCCCACTCCAATTCTAATGTGTAATTCAAGTTCTCAGCTGCAAAACTAAATGAAATTCAAGTGTGTATGCATGAGCAAATCACAATTTTTGGGCATTTTCAAATTTAAGCCAAACCAAGCTTCATGGGCCTTCCATTTCAATCCTATCCCATCATATATAAGTTCCAAATTCATTTGGAGCTCTCAGAAGAAAGTGCTGATGAAGTTGGATACCCATGGTATATTGTGTACGCCAAGTGACTTGGTAGTACGAGCTTTTGATGGGACTCGAAGGTCCGTGTTTGGGGAGTTGACGTTGCCAATTCAGGTCTGTTCGGAGGTGTTTGACGCTGTGTTCTACATCATGGATATTCAGCCAGCTTATAGTTGTCTGCTAGGGCATCCCTTGATCCATTCGACAGGCCCCGTAACATCCACATTGCACTAAAAGTTGAAGTACATGGTGGGTGGCAGTGTTGTTACTGTTTGCATAGAAGAAGACATAATGATTAGTCATTTGTCTTCATTCATATATGTCGAGGTTGATGGCGAAATCCATGAGACTTTATGTCAGGCCTTTGAAACTGTGCAAATCAAGGATAAAACACCGGTCGTGAGCAAAGCGCCTGAATTCGCCATGTCATCCTTTAAGGAAGCTCAGAAAATGGTGAAGGTTGGGGCATCACAAGGTTGGGGCCAAGTGCTGAACATTCCCAACAAGCAAGACAAATTTGGATTGGGATACAACCCATTTTCCTCCTCCCAGAGCGTGCCACACTATAAGGGGCCTGTCCAGTTTACCAACGGTGGGGTAATCTTTGAGCAGAATAATGCCATATCTGATGAAGACGGTGACAGCGATTGCGACATGGATGTGTGGATTCGGCCATGCACTCCAGGACAAAGCCTAAACAACTGGTATGTCAAAGAAATCATCCAAGTGCTAACAGAAGAGTAATGATTTGTTTTTCTGATTATTGTATACCCCTATGTTCTACCCGGAGCATATCGGTATTTGTCTTCAGGGCCTAATTGTTTATGTTTGAACAATCTTTTTATCAACCAATGAAAGGGCATTTTTATGCATTCAAATATTGTGATCCTTGTCTTTCCTATTTTATTTTTAACAATAAAATGGCAATGTGGTTTGTGCTTGTTTGCATATCATTTTAAGCATTAAATCATCATCATTGCATGTTTCACATTGCAGATGACACCGCTCCAGAGCCGTCTATGACTCGCTTTGACTTTGATAATCCGATATTTCAAGCCGAATAGGAGATTGATGAAGATGAAGACTTGTCAGAAGAGTTAGCCAGCCTTTTGAAACAGGAAGAGAAAATCATTCTGCCTCATCAGGAAGAAATTGAGGTCATCAACTTGGGTACTGAGGAAGTCAGAAGAGATGTTAGGATAGGGGCTACGTTGCAGAGTGATATCAAGCAAAGATTGGTTGAAATGCTCCGAGAGTATAGTGATATATTTTCTAGGTCATACGAAGATATGCCCGGTCTTAATACTGATATCGTGGTTCATCGCTTGCCTTTGCGTAAAGAGTGTCCGCCTGTTAAGCAGAATCTCAGAAGGACCAGACCAGATATGGCTGTGAAAATCAAAGAAGAAGTCCAGAAGCAGTTGGATGCTGGATTTCTTGCTGTAACAACTTACCCTCCGTGTTTCGCTAACATCGTACCAGTACCAAAGAAGGATGGTAAGGTATGGATATGTGTTGATTATAGAGACTTGAATAAAGCGAGCTCAAAAGATGATTTCCCGCTCCCCCACACTGACGTGTTGGTTGATAATACTCCGCAGTATTCCGTGTTTTCCTTCATGGACGGTTTTTCCGGATATAATCAGATTAAGATGGCGCCGGAGGATATGGAGAAAACAACTTTCATTACACCATGGGGGACTTTCTGTTATAAGGTAATTCCTTTTGGGTTGAAAAACGCAGGGGCAACCTATCAGCGGGTGTTGTACCCCAAAATTTGCCCAACCTTTTCTTTACTTGGCTTATGTTTTCACTACATTGTTCTAGAATTTGCATTTGCATATCATTGTTCATTTGTAGGGGATCAAGAGGTGTGCATAGAAATAGAGGTTTGTCAAGGGTTCCAAGCAAGCATGAGTGCTCATCAAGTCATTAGAAGCTGGTTAGAGCTCTTTGAGAAAGTGGATGGTGTATATTGCTTATCTCCTATCTTGGAGGCCAATTGAGGATCATCTGAGGATCAAAAGGTTCATGGATATAGATATGAGATGTTGTGAAGCTCATTGAGTGCTTTGAGAGCCATTGTGGAGCTTATGCAAGTTGTTATATCATGTGCAAGAGGTTGCAGTCAAAGGATTGTACACCTAGGGTTTGATCTGCCTAGTGTAAGATCTACTGTGGATTTGAAGGAGATTAAGACTTATTTCTAGGTCTTTAGAGTCATGGAAATTTGTGTTGAGGCATCTAAGATGTTATTTCAAGATCAATTAAAGAAGAATCAAGAGTGTGAGAAGTTACTAAATTAGGGTTTCAGAGGTTTGTCAGTGTAAAATCCCCTATTTAGTGCCTAACTTCAAGACCACATATCTCAAGATACAAGTGTAATCTCACTTTGACATAAAAATGAGACTTGTAGAGCATGTTCTTAGCTTTATTTTGAGTACTAGAACTCATCCATTGGGTTTGTGGAGCTTAAGTTATGATGCTAGCAAGTTAGAGGTCTCAGATGAATCATATTTTCAGTCAACAAAAGTCAACCAACTTCCAAGGAACGTTTGACCTAAAATCATGTTTCTCTTCAACTTTTGATGAACATGAAAGTTATTACTCATGATCTTAGCTTTCCAAAAAGTCCTATAAGTCTTTCATATCATTTATGGAACTCAAATTGTGAAGCTTGCAAGGCAGGGGTATTTTGAGAAAGTGAGATTATAGGTCATTTTATAGGTCCTTTTCATGATCTTAAGCACTTCAAATGAAAATTTCTCCAACATGAAAGTTGCTTCAAATGATGTCAATTTCATCCTAGAACACAAGTTTATCATGAATTTGGCAAGGTTAGGGATATTGGTGAAGAAATTCAATAGAAAAATGAACTTGAAGTCATGAATTAAATTGAAGTGGTTTTAATTCATTTACATGACATATTTGTGCTCATTTTGATTCACTTTGTCATAACAAGCAAGATGCACAAATTGGATTTGAGGCATGAAGTGAAAAACACGTGCAAATCAAGATTACTTCACAAGGAAGTTTCAAATCAAATATCCACCATTGGATCAATTTAAGGGAAGATTTCAATCCACATGATCAAACCAAACTCTCAACAGCTGATCCAAATCAAATTCAAGAAGAATTGGAGGGAAATACACGTATGCATGAAGCTTCCATTTCCAATTTGGGCATTTCAAAATTACACTCCAATAAGTCCATATTGGGCCTCCAAATCATTTTAGATCCATTGTATAAAAGCTTCAGATGAATTTTTAACCCTCATTCAGGCATTTTCGTGGAGGGAGAGCCAAATTACATTTGGAAATTTCAAGAGCAAAGTGAAAAGTGGAAACTAAGATTCAAGCGAATTCAGGCCAAATCAAAGTAAGCAACATCTTCAGTGAACTTCATTGAGTGATTCTGCATGTTTTTGCTCAAGCTCAACTGCATTAGAAGCTGCAACGGAGAGGCTCCGTTAGGTATTCTTATTTTCCAAAATTCTCGCATGATATGCATCAATTCCAATCCATTTTTATTGCAAACTAAAGACCTACATGTGTAGGCAAGTTCTGGATAATTACTTGACATATTTGATGAACTTTCAGTTTTGAGCATGAAACTTTGATCGTTCGATTTTCTTTATTTGTGCATGATAAATGAAATTGAGTTGTGGATTCATGATCTACATAGCATGAGCTCCATTTTGGTATTAAATTTCGCATGATTTGATGATGTTTGGAACCTGCAACTCCAGTTGCGTTGCCGGAGAAGGCGACCGGAACAGTTGTTTCGGCGTCTGTTTCAATTTCCGTTTGGCTTGCGTGGCTTGCCATGTATGCGTGTTGACTGTTTGACCTGACTGGATGAACGATCCAGATGAAGCTGACCAGCCAGCGTGTGTGGTTTGACTGCCACACATTTAAATGAAACGACACATTTCATTGTTGGATTCAGTTTGCTTTTGTTTGGGCCAGAAGCACTATTCACACCCCCTCTGGTTGAGGCCCATAGTTTTGAACTGCAACCCTTACTATTTGCACCGTGGGTTCATTTAATTGTTTTTTATTTTATTTTCATTTTTGTTTTGATTTTAAATCATTTAAAATACCTCCAATGATGATAAAATTCCCCAAAAATTTTTTTTAGACACTTTAATGTGTTAACTAATTTTTGACATTTTTTATTTTTATTTTTGGTTTATTTTTTCAATTAAAAAGGAATTTATTATTTGGAGGTGTTTTAATTGAATTCTTTCTTGCTCCTTTTGGTTTCATGCCTTGTTCTTGATCCAATCTTTCTCTCCAATGATTGAAACTTTTTTCTCATATCAATGATGAGCTGAAGAGTTTTATAGGATAATTTTTCCTCTGGTTTAATTAATTTTAGTTTGACTTTTGGTCCATTTTTGTTGACCCTCGACAACCCTCCTTCAAAGTGGAGCATCCTTGTGAATCAAATTCTTTGATGATGCTTTGAAGTGACTTTGGTTGTGATCTTTTGGCCTCTGGTTGCCAACTCTATTATGAGCATTTGAGATTTTATTTGGATTTAATTGAGCCTTTTTCCTATTTTTGAGGTAACTTGCAAGTCAAGTTACTTCTAAGGGTGGTTCATACAAGTACTTGACCTAGTTTGATTTGGAAATGACATTTGCGGATCCCTTAAGCTCTCAACTTTTCTTGATTCATATTGTTAACATGTTGAGTTTGCTGGGTATCAATTTTTAGGTCATAAGCTTATCCATTGCTTGTTGAGATTTGCATTTCTTTTTAGGCTTTCCACTTGAAGTTCAAGTGTTGAATGTGCTTAAGACCTAGGTCTTTCGCCATGCCTATTCTTGCATTCTCTTTTGTACTTTTCCTTTGTTGGTTTATGTACATTCTCCTCTCATCCCTACTTCTGTCCAAGGATCCTTGAGTCTCATTTGAGATGGTTTTGTCTCTCCTTTGGAGGTACTTTGAACATGTCATGAATGATGATTCTTTTAAGGACTTTTGTATGCTTTCTTGCTTGCTTTCTTTTGTGTGCATTCTTTTCTTTGCTTGCATCCTTTTTCATCTCTCATATGCATGGTTGAGGTTGAGATGTGCTTATGGAGGCTACTGCCCCACACTTTTTTTCCTCCCTCACTTTCATTCTAATTGTGCATTACATGTTTGCATACTTGCATTTTTCTTATGCTTTCTTCTTCTTCTTCTTCTTTTGTCTTTCTTTTCCATGTTCCCTTAGGACTGTCGCTACTGCGAAAATAAGGTGCCGGCAAAACAGAAGTGTCTCCACCTTTCGTTATTTATCCCACAGAAAGGGAAAGGAAACAATCAGAAAAACCTGACGAAAAGGTATAAGACAAGGTCATCACAACCATGTCTGGGTTCAGGAGTCGGTTACGCAAAGGGAAGGTATTAGCACCCCTCACGTCCGTTGTACTCAACGATATCCACACTTGTTGTGTTTATCTGATGGGTTGGTTTAACTATCTACCTATCAAGGCTGGTCTGAAAAGAAAAGAAAAATGACTCGGCAAAGCATCGTGCTTCGTGCCTACGTATTCTCGTTAGAGAACGAGAAATCAGAGTCAACGTAGTTCGGCTAACTACAGGTGAAAGGATGGGGAAGGTGGCTCGCCAATACGTTAGTATTGTGCCTACGTACTCTCAACAGATATGAGAGATCAGAGCTCACGTAGTTCGGGATACCTTGGATTACGGGTTCAGATTCTTCTGTTTTTCCGAGTAGGGTTAACAAACAGTTCCAGCAATTTGGTGTATGCAGCCTGCTCGTCAGAGACTCGTGCGTTACCGTTTGCGGTAGGGCTGAGAGTTAACGACACTCTTTTTCTGAAAACGTTTTCCTCGAGTTAAGGGCCCACGGGGAAAAAGAGGTTTGATGTTTGTTTTTGTCTTTTACGGAAGAAGTGTCTTTTATGGGTGTTTGTAGTTCGTACTGCACTAGAGACTATGACTCAGGAGTGAATGCGTCACATGTCACCCAAAGGGTACCATACTAAACATCCTGATTATTGGAAGGAAGCCCCCCAACAACCATTTCCTAAGTGGCTTAAGGCTCGTAACGTACTGTACTAACTTGCCTTTATTACATATTTTACTGTGGTTTGAAGAGAGAAGAGAACGGACTACAGGGGAAACTATCAAGCCCTAATTTTGTCATGCCATGGATTCATCCTATGGTTGAGTTTGAAACAGGGAACTCCTAGATGTTATCATGCAAAGGTTTCAACCTAAAGGTCTATCATCACTTCCTTATCAAAGGAGGTGAGAGTCCTAAGGGGATCATGTCAATGGGAAACAGAATACAACTGCTGAAATCATTGAAGCAGATAAAACAGAAAAGAAAATAGTAAAGATGCAAATGCAATTCAGCAATACAAGCAGAGGGAGACTCACTCAACCCCTAAAACAAACAAGCAAAAGGAAAAGCAATCAAGCAAAGGGAGGGTCACCTCAACCTTTCAATGCAAACACATCAGATAGAAAGAGAAAAAACAACATACAGGCAAGGGGAGGATCACCTCAACCCTTAATGCAAGCAAGTAGAGGGAGACCCACTCAACCTCTTAATGCAGTCATGCACCTACACTTAGACTACCCTAAACATGAGCTACCCTAATGCAACACACCACTCAATCATTAATTAAGGAAAGGAATTATGACAAATAAGGAATTTATTCCACAAGTAATCAAACAAGGCATCTATCCTAAAGAAGGAATTGATGATGGGATGCATGGTGTATACCAAAGGTATCCACCATGATGTTCAACCAATCATCGATAATCAAGAAATGAGGTGATACATGGTGTATACCAAAGGTATCCACCATGATATTCAACCATTCATGGGAGATTGAAATGAAGGGAAGCATGATGTATGCCAAAGGCGTCCACCATGACACTCTACCATTCATGGGAGATTGAAATGAAGGGAAGCATGGTGTATGCCAAAGGCATCCACCATGACACTCTACCATTCATGGGAGATTGAAATGAAGGGAAGCATGGTGTATGCCAAAGGCATCCACCATGACACTCTGCCATTCATGGGAGATTGAAATGAAGGGAAGCATGGTGTATGCCAAAGGCATCCACCATGACACTCTACCATTCATGAAAGAATCATCTTCCTAAGAGGCTTCAGGAGGAACCCTAAGGATTAGTTAAGGATCACCTAAACTAAAAGGGATTAAAGGCTCTATCAAGGCCTAATCTAGGTTCTTAGTAGGTCTCAACCTAAGCTTGATCCTATCAAGGAGCAATTAAAAGCCTAAAGTTAGCTAAAGGTTCACCTTTAAGTCTAAACTAAGAGGAAAGCTAGATTAGGATCACCTAAACATCATCCACTTGTAAAATGGGGGAATAATAGAAAATCAATTCTAAAAATCCTAAGAAAAATCCTAGAGCTTCCTAAGTATGTTAATGGATCATGGTAGAAAATTCAAGATCGAAACCTAAATCTAAAGGTCCTAAACAATTTCTTCATTTCAAGGTATACTAAAAGGAAATCATAAGGGGGAAGTCTTAAAAACCTATCTCAAATCCATACTTAGAATCATCTAAAAAATGCAAGAAAAATCATACAATATCCTACAATGTATCAACATTCACCATACAAAAAACCAGAGATTAAATCCAAGCATTGATATGGAAACAAAAATCTAGAAGTTAACATGGCATTATTTCTATTCATGGAAAAACACATAAAAGAAAAATACAAAATTAATTGAAAAAGAATTAAAATTACAATTTAAAAAATGTGACAAATTAGAGAGCATGTTAACATACAATCATGATTTTTTCCAAGATTTATTGAGTCAATTTCATATTTTTTCTGAATTAAAAACAATTAATGATTAATAAAGAAAACTAAAGAAAATGAAATTAAAAGGAAACACAGCAAGGGTGCAGTAAGTAAACTCGCGCGTGCATATTCTATTGGGCGTTGGCAGTGGGGGTGCGGATAGCGAAGTGGATTGCTAGGCCCAACTGAGTCTCAAAACTCAGCGTTTTGCATACGTGAGGAATGGCCAATTCGCGAAACAATCGTGGACGCACGATGCGGCAAACGGGTCAAGGGTCCTGCGCGATCGGATGGCTGTTGTTCAATCTGGCGTTTTAAAAGCAAAACGGAGGGAGTTTACAGGCGTGGTGGTGACGGTGGCCGGACTTCATTCCGGTCATCTTCTTCATCATGTCAAAAATGACACTTTCTCATTTCTTCACCAAAACTAGTTTTTCTTGAACCAAACTTGTGTATTTTTTCGTGTAGAATCCAAATATCAAATTTATTTCTACTTTCCTCCATTAAAACTCAGAAATCATGAACCTCCAAGAATCTCTCAAGAATTATCAATTTTCACAAAATCCAAAATCGAAGCCACTAATCTCTTCCTCTCACTTCCTACATCAACAATCTATGTTTCTTTTCCATTTTCATCCAATAATTAGAGAGAAACTCGAACTACAACCTAAGGTGCTCCGTCAAGAATTGTCATGAAACTTAACCGTTCTAATCCTAAAACATTCTACATACTCTAAGGATCACAATCATGTGAAAATAGCATAGCAATTCATCAAGAACAGAGCTTATGGATGAAAGACAAGAACCTGGTTTTGAGCTTCAATGGAGACTTGAATTATGGATGAAGCTTCAAGCAAATCGTCCAGAATCCATCAATGAACCTTACTGAAGCTTTTTGCAATGGTGATTTGGACTGAAAATGACTCTATCTTCAAAATCAATTTTCCAAGTTTCTCCACTTTTTCTTAACTCAATTTTCTGTTATCTTCCACCAAATTCTGTTATGGCAGTTGGAAATCATCCCAGAGGTTATATGCAATGGACCTAGAGTGATTTGAAGCCCAATTGAAGCCTAGGACAATGCAATTCAAAATCCAATTTTTTGGTTATGGAGCTTTGTGAAACTCCTCAAAACAGAGCTATCAAGCTTGCTCATTGATTCATTCTGGCTCCTTATGATGTGAGGAAGATGTGTGGATAGAATTGAGACCTTGGAAATAGATGGATGGTGGATTTCCATTATGTTGCTTAAAGATGAAGAAACCATGAATTTCCACATGTAAATGGCTTCAAACTTGACTTGTAATTTTTCCAATGTTCTTAAAACACCAATTGTACTAAAAAAAAGCACAAACATGGCCTAATTTGGTTCAAAAATGAATTGATTTGAATTGGCCCTTTTCAAGCTTCCTTTTAATGATTCATTCATGAATTATCCTTCACACATTTCTCATTCTAACCCATATCAATGGATTCTTAGTGCATGGTTGGACAAATAACATCATTTTGAACAACTTTCAAGTTGGACAAAATTCCATTTGAGGTGCTTAAGTTGGTGAAATTGACCCATAATCAAAATGGCCTATAATTCCAAATTCCCAAAATACCCTTGTCTTGCAAAGCTCATATCTTGAGTTCTACAAATCCAATCATAAACTTCTAGTACTTTTTAGAAAGCTAAGAAGATAAGGAACAACATTCATGTTGGACAAAAGTTCATGAGAATCATATCTCTAGGTCAAAAGTGTCATGCAAGTTGGTTGACTTTCAAGCTCCAAATTCACATTCCTATGATGACCTGTAACTTGTCTGGCTTATAACTTGAGTTCTATAAACCCTATCAAGGACTTCTAGTACTCAAATTAAAGCTATGATCATGCTCTACAACAATCATGTTAGGGTCAAGGTGAGATGAAAATCACATATTGAGTTATGTGGTCTTGAAGTTAGGCACTAAACCAGGGGATTTTACACTATCAAGTATAGCAACCCTAGCCTAGGAACTCCTCACACTCTTGATTCATGACGAGTTGACCTTGGAATCATCCATTGGGAATCTTGATACATCAATACATGATCATATGGCCTTGAAATTAGGTCTCAACCTTCTTTAAATCATCAGTTGACCTAGGGTTGACCAGATGAAACCCTAATTGCACTAATCTTGGTTGTAGCTTCTTATCCTTTGCATAATGACCTGTCTAGGCTCCAAAATGACACTCAACACTTTTCATGAGCTCTCTCAAGGTTTCTAGTCTTATCCCATGGATTCAAAATCATCTGAATAGCTTCCTACAACTATCAAATTAGGAGGCACACACACTTGGCTTCAACCACTTTCTCTGAGAATCTTTAACTTCATAGATGAGGATATCAACCCTTAAATACTTGAATAAACCTCTTGGATATCTTCATAACCTTGTGTAGCTCTTTGTTGGTAGTCATACCTCTTGATCCCCTGCACACATGTCAATGCAATGCAGATGATAATGCTAAAATGAATGCAATGAAACACAAGCTAAGTACAAGAAAGGTTAGGCAAATTTTGGGGTGCAACAAGGACCTCTAATCTTTCTTGTTCAAGATTGATTATGATAGACCTTAGCCTTGAACCCGTGCATGACAACATTAGGTAGAATTCCCTTTCATCCCAATCATAGGTGCACTTTATATGATAACTTTAGGGTGAGTCTTAGTCTCCCTTTAGAGTCTCTCTCTTCTGATCTCCAAACTTTCTCAAAACATCTAATAAAGGTTAAGGAGTGTTGTATGCTATGAGCCTTAAGTACTTGGGAAATGGTGATTGGGGGGCCTCCTCTCAATTATCTAGAGTGTTTAGCATATGTCCTTTCGATGATATGCGACGCATTCGCTCCTAGGTCATACTCTTTAGTGCAACATGAATTACAAATAATAATCAATGCACTTCTTCTCTAAAACACACAAAAACAAACTTCAAATGTTTTTATCCTTCGGGATCTTAATTTGGAAAACCTTTTTCATAAGGAGAGTTTTGTTAACTCTTGGTTCTACCGCAAACAGGTAGCGCCTAAGTCTCCAATGGTCGAGCTACATACACCTAACTACTAGAACTAAGTTTTAACCCTACTCGAACTTAAAACACTTTGAACCAACCGGTGTTCTTGTTAGCCCGAACTATGTTTGTTCTGATTTCTCATACTAAATGAGGATACATAGGCACAAGAAGGTGATGTCTAGGCAAGCAACCTTCCCCACTTTCACCCGTAGTTAGCCGAACTACGTTGACTCTGACTTTCCCATTGCACGAGGGAATATGTAGGTATAGAGTGGCGATGCTCTATCGAGTCTCTTTTCTTTTCTTTTGTCCCTGAGCCGTAGCTTAGATAGTAAACACACTTTTAAATAGACAACAAAGCATGGATCCCGTCGAGTACGACGAACGTGAGGGGTGCTCATACCTTCCCCCTGTGTAACCGACTCCCGAACCCAAGACATGGTTGCAATGACCTGTCTTTTCCCGTTTTTGTTAGGTTTTATCTGATCGTTTCCTTTCCTTCTTTTGGGATAAACAACGAACGGTGGCGACTCTTCTGTCATTGTCGGCCCCTCTTCGCAACGATGTGACAGTTGACGACTCTGTTGGGGACAGGAACATCCCCTATGCGAGTCAATCCTAGTGCTTAGTTGATTATGTTTTGGGTGTGTATATCTGTTGTACTTTATTTTCCCGCATTTATAATCAGCATTGTATATATTAGTTCTGATGTGCTGTTGGGGCGGAATGTTCCATTGAGAGATAAGCCAAACCCAGACTTGAGTACAAACATAACATTAGAAGTGGAAAGTAGTGGTGAACCTGTATGTTTGGCATGCACTAGTTCCCACAAAATTCGTGCTCAGATGAGATTCTCTTGGATGACTTCTTTTCTGGCCCTTTGGGCTCGAGGGGATTTTGTTTCTGAGGATTGTCGACTCTGGGGACCGATCATTTGTGATTCAGCTAAGTGAGGCCGCTTCGTTAGACTATGATGCCAAACCCGAAATGGTGAACGTATCATCGTTTCTCGAAAGTTTGTGACGCTGATGACCGCATAGGATGCCGTACCTTGTCAGTGATAGGTTCATACCAATGAGTTGGGAGGGTTATGTAGGAAACCTTTACCTCCAACTGTCGCTACCACGAAAATAAGGTGCCAGCAAAATAGAAGAGTCGCCACCTTTCGTTATTTATCCCACAGAAAGGGAAAGGAAACGATCAGAAAAACCTGACGAAAAAGGTATAAGACAAGGTCATCGCAACCATGTCTGGATTCGGGAGTCGGTTACGCAAGGGGAAGGTATTAGCACCCCTCACGTCCATCGTACTCGATGGGATCCATGCTTGTTGTGTTTATCTGACGGGTTGATTATATCTATCTACGCTAAAGGTCTGGGCTGAAAAGAAAAGAAAATGACTCGGTAGAACACAACAGTTCTATGCCTACGTATTCCCGTATGGAACAAGAAATCAGAGTCAACGTGGTTCGCCTAACTACGGGTTACGGGGAAAGGTTGCTCGCCGAGATGTCGCATCTTGTGCCTACGTACTTTCATACGGTGTGAAAGATCAGAGCAAACGTAGTTCGGGACAACAAGAGACACATGTTTGTCTTTTTTTATCCGAGTAGGGTTAACAGACGGTTCCAGCAGTTGGTGTATGCAGCTCGCTCGACAGAGACTTAGGCGTTTACCATTTGCAGTAGAACCGGGAGTTAACAAAACTCTCCTTCTAAAAAGGGTTTCCAAGGATTAAAGGTCCAAGAGGACAAAAAAATGTTTGATCTTTGTTTTCTGTCTTTTAGAAGAAGTGTTTTTATGGATGTTTGCAACTAACATCGCACTAGAGACTATGACCTGAGAGTGAATGCGTCACATGTCACCCAAAGGGTACTGTCGCTACTGCGAAAATCGGCGCCGGCTGAACAGAAGAGTCGCCACCGTGCGTTATTTATCCCACGGGAGGGAAAGGAAACGCTCAGAGTAAACCTCGCACAACACGGGAAAGGTATGGTCATCGCAACCAAAACCTGGGTTCGGGAGTCGGTTACGCAAGGGGAAGGTATTAGCACCCCTCACGTCCGTCGTACTCGACGGGATCCACGCTTGTTTTCGGGTATGAATTGTTATTCTATCTAAACTATAGGTCAAGGGTGAAAAAGAAAATAAAATGAAAATAAAAATGACTCGGCAAAGTATCGCACTTTATGCCTACGTATTCCCGTCTGGAACGAGAAATCAGAGTCAACGTAGTTCGCCTACCTACGGGAAAGGAGGGGAAGGTTGCTCGCTAGGATATCGCATCCTATGCCTACGTACTTTCATACAGCATGAAAGATCAGAGCAAACGTAGTTCGGGCCACGGAAGACACAAGTCTGTCTTGATTGATTTTATTCCTTCTGAAAAAGGTTTTTCTGATTAACAGTCCCGGCGGACAAAAATGACGTCTTTGATGAGTTCACATTCTTTTACGGAAGAAGTGTCTTTTATTGTGTTTGAAATCTTTATGTGTTTTTCTGTTTGTTTTGAGAAAGAAGAGACAGAACTCTAACCTATGGTTGCGAAAGGAAACAAACTAACCTAATGTTATCATGCATGGGTTAAGACCTAGTGTCTATCATGCTCTTCTCTTGCACAGAGAGAAACAGAGATCCTACGGGATAGGCAGAAACAGAAACAATAACAGATATAATAAAGCGGTAAAATGCATGGATGCAACAGTACAAGCGAGGCAAGGGAGTCCCACTCAACCTCGAACCTAGAAAACAATAGGCGAAAGTGAACAGGCTTCACTTTCAACCTAACAGGGTAAACAGCAAACAATACAACCCAGAAAACCAATCAATACATCAACAATGAAATACATCAGCAAAAGAAACAACATTAGCAGCTCTGACTCAACATCTAGCTTCAAGTAACCTCCAATCAGCTACAGGCTTCAACAAGCATCAATCTCCATCTTCATGGCCTTCAGGCAAGGGCTTTGATCATCAGTCTTCTATAAGCAATGGCTTTTCTTCAAGTTCAAACCTCCAGGATGAGGAATCAGTCACAAGAGTGAAGTGAATGAATGTTAGACAGTTAATTACCTACCAAGGGTGGTTCATCAACTGTTAACATTAAACAGAAAGTTTCCTCTCAAAAGTTCTATCTTTCAAACATATTCACTGATCCTTCCAAAGGAAGGAGGTGGATATTTGAAAGAGACTTTGAATCATAGAGAAAGGATGGATGCAGACAAGGCATTCCATGTTTGAGAAACAAGCTTTCTAATCTAGAGCTCTGCCTAGCTCCTAAACCCTAGTCTCCTCAGCAGCTGCTAGCAAGAACCTCCTCTCCAACTCTGGCAGTTGATCTTCAATCTCTGGATCTCCAATGGTCTTCATCTCCTCAAGTCTTCAGCTCTCCCAAGTTCCCAGACAATCCCAATACCCACACAAACAAGCAATAAACCCCAGAGGGCACACCACACCAGACAATCAGATATATACAGAGTATTAATAGCAGTAGGGGAATCCTGACTTTTTCTAAGGGATCTAATAACTACCCATAGCCCCTATAGTCCCATAACTAAACTAGTCAAACCCTAAGTCCTAAGGGAAAAGAATCAAATCTCCTAAGTCATCACCTAAAAACCCTAATTTGTTCATGTTGTTCAAGCCTACATTAAGCACCTAAAATTAATTTCTAAAAATGGGAACTAAATTGTTTCTACAAGTTCAATATCTCGTCTAAACAACCTAAAAAGAATGAACAAAAAATATTAAAGCATCTAATAGAACAAAAATTAACAAAATCATGCATGAAATGAAACTATTTAAAATGTCATTTATTTAGAAAATATGGGAAAAATATCAAATAAAAATAAAATGCAATTTTTATTTTTTTATAATTTTCTAGACAGAACCAAGAAAGTATAGAAAAAACAACCACTAAAAAAAAGTTAATTTCCTATTTTATATGGTTTTTTAAAGTTGGTAAAAATTAAAGTGAATTAAAAAACTAAATCAATTAAAATGAGAGGGAGGGGGTACTAATAGCAGATGCGCTCAGTTGTAATCAGGATGGGCCAGCAATGGTGGGGTGCGCGTAGCGAGTTTGTATTAAGCCCAGAACAAGTCAGAATTAATGAAAATAAAAGAAAAAAAGTAAGAGGAAGCAGGGGGTGTATTCAGTAGGGTTTTCACGTGCAATTCACAATGGGCTCAGTACTGGGGGGTGGGGATATCATTAAAACACTTAGGCCCGCCCGTTTCATTAAATGAAACGGTGCGTTTAGGGCACCTCTCTCAACTCCCTCCAAAACTCAGAATTGAACTCCAGCCACACGATGGGCTCTTTGGTCCAAGGTCCAACAAGCAATGGACGATCATGATTGCTTCTTCTTCCTCCTTGTGTTCATGAAGCTAGGGTTTCCACCATGGATACACATGCACGAATACACTTCCATCAATCTGCTCTCTCTCCATAGTCCATGGATCAACACGATATAAACATGAAAAACGCTCCAATTTTCTTCCTCTACAAGACTATGGTGGTAGTTTGTTTTGAAACTCAACATAACTCTCAACCCGATAGCAATAAGCTCTGGCCACCATGAAAATACTCTGGTATGCATCATCAAGATTCTCACTCAAACTTGTACTAATCTACTCTATGCCTAATGGTGATTATTCTGATCTATCAAACTAACATTATAATGCACTCTACTACAAGTTCTAAGTCTAAAAAGTTTTGAGCACCTGTTAACAATTATCACTAAACAGCACCAAACTCATCCTAATCGTTCTACTAACAACCTAGATCACATCTAAACTAATAAAACCATGTAAATCTATCTATATCAAGCTATGGGAGAGAAATTGAACCTGGTGCGAAAGCTTGGAAATGGATGTTGAACTCGTGGATCTGAGGCTTCTAATGCTTAGATCTTGATCAACTAACTCAGTGCTTGATTCTGTTTGCAAAACCTTGATGATTCTTGCCTTGGATCTTGCTATCCACTTGAAATTGCAATTTGGATATTGATGATTATGGTGCTCGAAAATGGATCAATTTCAATCAGATCTTTGTTGATCTTTAGTCCATGATGATGATTGAATATGGTGGAATCAATATTGGTGATGATTGATGAAGATTTTGAGAAATTTGGATGAAATTGCAATGAGAAAGAATAGAGAGAATTTGTGAGATTTTTGCACAAATGAGGATTCAACCCCTGCTCAATTCTGATTTCATGAATATATAGTGCTCAAATGAATCTTCTAGAACCATCTTGCAACTTCCCTTGCATTCCAAATTGAGTCCATTTTGGTTATGTTTCTTCAAATGCAAGTAACCATAAATAACTTTTCTTTTTCCTTCTAAACTCAAAAAAGTGCTTGAACCATTGTCTTTGAAATGTCTTTTCCATTCAAAATGACCTATAATTTTGCATCATTTGACCAAGATATGAAAAATCTCATTTTTTAAGCCATTTTTCTTCATTAAATTCACCAATTTTGAAACCTTGTGCTATGAACTTTTCCAATCTCTCATGGTCACTTTTCTAGACTCAAAATGTCATTTGGAGCAAGTTTTATGTTGTAGGTTTTTCCATTTGAGGCCTCCTTGTATGAGTTTTGGACATAGGTTAAAATGACCTGTAATTCACAAATGACCAAAATACCCTTTGCTTGCCAAGACCATAAGTTGAGTTCCACACATCATATGAAGGCATGCCACACCATTCTAGAAAGCTAAGACAATGAGGAACAATTCCTATGTTGACCAGAAATTCATTTGAAATCTCCTTGAGGGGTAAAACTAGCTTGGAAGTCAAGTCACTTTCACAGACAAAATTTCAGATACCTCAGATGACCTGTAACTTGCAAGGACCATAACTTGAGTTCTATAAATCTCCTTGATGTCTTCCACCACTCAAATTAAAGGTCTTGAGATCCTCTACAAGTTCCATGTTGGCCAAGAAGCCATTTGAAGCTAGCATTTTGACTTATCTTGCTTGGAAATTTGACCTAAACTAGGGGATTTTACACAGAAACCCTAATTTAGAAGCTCCTCTTCTCCTTGATTTCTCTTGAATTATTCTTGGAATATCTCCATATCCTTCTTTATATGTCCAATGATGAACCCCACATCTCTCCACTAGACTTGAATGCCCCTTAAATCAGTCAATTGACCTAGGGTTGACCTAGGGTTGACCCAGATGAAACCCTAGTTGACTGCCTTCAGCTATAGCTCTTGTGCTCTCATCAATGACTTGTCTCCTTCTTTAAATGACTTTCTAAGTCTCTCATAATGTCTAGATACTCTCCATGCCTTCAACTCACAGCTCACAACCCTCTTGTTGACCCTCAGATACCCTCAGCTAGGAGATGGACTCAAGGCTTAATCTGCTGAACTCTTTGCTTTCAAATTCTTTCCTGATGACTTGAATGAGATTGAATTGGGATAATAACCTCTGGATAGGCCTCTAGAGATGAGAATAATGACTGGTCCCCCTGTTGTATGACTTGCTATGCTTATGCTATGCAGATGATTAGACTATGCACATGACTCTATATGCAAATGCTAATGACATTGAAACATAAACCAAGTGAATAAGGTTGGGCAAATTTTAGGGTGCAACAGCTGCCCCTATTCAAGCGGCTTGGACCCGATTGGGTGAAGAGCCCGGAGCCTTCAGACATTCGCGGTACGAGACGGTTGAATACTAGGAACCCAGAAATTTGCCAACCGCAGAAATAAACTGCGCCACTGCTTGGGGAACGACATTCATCAGCTGAATTTAACTGTTACGGCAACCCACTGATCTCGTGCGACCGTGCTGGGGATTGTCTTCATCGTTCTGAAGAGGATTCTGTCATAACAGATTGCTTGCTTGTCTACGTTAGGACTCTGTCTGTCATCAATACGAAGAAATCTCAACTAAAACCTGTCCACGTTAGGACTCCACTTGCTGTTAACCCAGAAAAATCTCGGCAACTCCGCTGGGGATAATTCGTCTGCATTTCCATAAACTGAATCGTCCACGTTAGGAATAAAACTCTTTCACGCTAGGAGTAACACCTGTCCACATTAGGAATCATTTCTTCTGTATCTGTCCACGTCAGGACTAACCCTTTCATCTTTCCACGTCAGGAAGCAATCTTCTTTCCACATAAGGAGAACTATATCAATCTGTCCACGTAAGGACTCCAATACCACTTGACATGTCCGCGTCAGGACTCCAATCTTTCCACGTAAGGAATCCAACTTTGGTTCTGAACCTGTCCACGTCAGGACTCAACTTTCCACGTAAGGAGCACATCATTCTTCCACGTCAGGAATCAACTTTTCTTGAATCTGTCCACGTAAGGACCCCAATTTTTCCACGTAAGGAATAAATCTTCTTTTGAGTCTGTCCACATCAGAACTAAACCCCTTCCACGTCAGGAATACACTCTTTCTTTCCACGTCAGGAATACAAACCTCTTTCCACGTAAGGAATGCTATCCGTTTTCCACGCAAGGAAACATAACTTTTCCACATAAGGCAACCAATTCCTTCCGATTTGTCCGCGTCAGGACTACATTTTTCCACGTAAGGAATGCCATCTTAATCTGTCCACGTAAGGACTCCCCTCTTTCCACGTCAGGAATGCTGTCATTTCCACGTAAGGAAACTATCTTTTTCCACGTAAGGAATCATCTCTTTCCACGTAAGGAATCCAACTTGATATGTCCGCGTAAGGACTACATCGTCCACGTTAGGACCCACTTCTCCACGTTAGGAATAATAATCTCTTTGATTTGTCCACGTCAGGACACTGATCTCGTCTTGATTTGTCCACGTAAGGACTACATCTTTTCTGCTGAGAGAATAGATCTTGTCCATGTAAGGACTCACACCCTTGTCTGATCTGTCCATGTCAGGGCACCAACACAAAGAGTAATTACTTTTTTCAACGTCATGACCTCCCATTCCACTAATTTCGAGAACCCGAATCTGCCCACGTTAGGACTAACACACCTCACCAATCCGGGGAAATAAACCTGTCCACGTTAGGACGCCCACTTCTGAAGAAATCCCGTCAATCTAGGAGTAAATTGTCCGCGTCAGGACTTAGTTCTCCAATGATCCTCACCCACAAACTCCTCAGCACCAACGTGACAGCGACTTTGAGGCGGACTCTACTGGGGATGTCTGGAAACCAACTATCGGACGCCTGCTCTGATAACCGGCGGTGGCCTCTGAAATTCTGATTCATGGAACCCCTGATGACAACTAATTCTGCCTGGGAATAAAGAGAAACTTATCCTGGTAACTCTGTGGGGAATACTGCCGAAACTGACATTATCCTTGGATGTCTCATGCCGAGATCTTGAATGTTTGGTTGTTCATTTAAGCAAGAGTTCTCTCCACCTGAACTGCTAGAGTACAGAAATTGCTTCAGCAAAATAAACGCTGAAGATAATGCCGACTCCGCCGGGGATAGCCAGATGCTACAGAATTATTCCAGCAAAATAAATGCTGGGAGGATGAAGTCAACCCTGCTGGGAAATTGGGAACTCAAACCGAGCACCCTGTTGAGGTAACCCCCTGCTGGGGAAAATAACCTTGCTGGGGAGTAGCGGATGCCCTGGTATGATTGAACTTTCTGCTGGAACGTGAACTGATATTACACAGTATCCTTGACAAAATAAATGACAGGACCCACCGCCAACTCTACTGGGGAGAGTCTTGATCTCCGGGTTCCACTGGGAGGAAAGAACGTTTGCTGAAAGGAGAGGACTCCGCTGGAGGTGGGACTATTCTCTCGGGGAAAATCCACTGACTCCGCTGGGGGAGAGTGCATGACCCTGCGGGGATCAAGTCTTTCGTTATCGCGATCTTTCGATCATCTTTCTCGTACGGTTAGGAAACCTGCAACAACACAAACAAAACAAGACAAGCCTATGCAACCAAATCAACTCAGGTTAGCGACGTTATTTTCAGTTAATTCAAAGCTTTAGCAATTGTCGGCAAGGGCCAGTGATGTTATACACCTGCTAGTTTCAGTAAACTTAGGCGATTTATCATGCACAAAACAGTAAAGAACAGTATCAAGTACTGAATAACATATTTTCATTGATTGGGCCCCTGAATGGGCGGAGTTTTTTGTACACGGGATGTAACTCCTGAAAAGAGGAAGCTACGCAAAGCAAATATACAAGTATGCAAGTATGCACAAGAAGCATGAATATTGACGACTTAAATTTGTACACATGTCGGCAACGGGATGCAGATAAACACCACGAACTGATCCTCCCATGACTCGCCCGACTCTAATGCTTTCCCGGTATCCCCACTTCTGAAGAGATTGTATCCGATAACTGGCTCCTCAAATATATTCTCCCGCATTGATGCTCATTGAATTCGGACCGCAGTCATTTGCTTTTCAAATCCCTAACTTTTGCGTGAACCGCCCTTTGCGGGTTTTCAGTTCACCGGGATACCCTTTTTTGCCGAAGCCGCCCAGTGTAGGTTTTCAACTTCGCGGGTGTACATTTTTTTCAATTTTATCCCTAACTTTTGCCCGAACCTTTCATTCTGTTTTTGGTTCGCCAGGATGCCCCATTTTTGCCTGGACTCTCTTTTTCTGTCCAGCGGGTCTATTTTAAGCAAAGTATTTTTTAACGGCGTCCGAATTCACAGGTGACGTGAAGTCTTCTCCGTCCATGGTGGACAACAACAACGCTCCTCCTGAAAAAACCTTACTGACAACGTATGGCCCTTCGTAGTTGGGGGTCCACTTGCCCCTGTGATCTGCTTGCGGCGGGAGAATCCTTTTCAGCACAAGGTCGCCCGTCTGAAAGCTTCGCGGATATATCTTCTTGTCGTACGCTTTCTTCATTCGGCTCTGGTACAAACGACCATATGCTAGAGAAGCTAGCCTCTTCTCATCCATCAAACTCAATTGATTCAACCTGTCTTTCACCCATTCTGTCTCGTCCAGCTGAACGTCTCGCAATACCCTCAGAGAAGGGATCTCAACCTCTAATGGTAATACCGCTTCCATTCCGTATACCAACGAGAACGGAGTTGCCCCGGTTGATGTGCGTACCGTCGTACGATAACCGTGCAAAGCAAAAGGTAGCATTTCATGCCAATCCTTATAGGTCACCACCATTTTCTGAACAATTTTCTTGATATTCTTATTGGCCGCCTCAACAGCGTCATTCATCTTGGGTCGGTAAGGAGAGGAGTTGTGATGTTCGATCTTGAAATTCTGACAGAGCTCCTTCATCATTTTGTTGTTCAGATTTGAACCATTATCCGTGATTATCCGCTCGGGAATCCCATATCGGCAAATGATATCTCTCTTGATGAATCTGGCCACCACTTGCTTCATTACATTTGCGTAAGACGCCGCTTCCACCCACTTGGTGAAATAATCGATTGCTACTAGGATGAACCGATGCCCGTTAGAAGCCGTCGGCTCGATCTTCCCAATCATATCGATTCCCCACATCGAGAATGGCCATGGAGATGACATCACATTTAGAGGACTCGGAGGCACGTGTATCCTGTCGGCATAGATTTGGCACTTGTGGCACTTCCTCGCGAACTTGAAACAATCAGTTTCCATCGTCAGCCAAAAGTAACCTGCCCTCAGCAGCTTTCTCGTCATAGCATGCCCACCAGCATGCGTACCAAAGGTACCTTCGTGAATTTCCTCCATGAGAAGCTTTGCCTCTTTCTCGTCTACACAACGCAACAGCACCAAATCGTGATTCCTTCTGTATAAGACGCCATCCGGATTCAAGTAGAAATTACCCGCTAATCTCCTGAGAGTCTTCTGATCTTGACTGGATGCCCCAGCCGGATACTCTTTATTCTTCAGGAAATTAAGGATATCAAAATACCACGGTTTGTCGTCAGATGCTTCATCGATAGCAAATACATAAGCTGGCCTGTCAAGCCGAGAGATAATGATTCGGGGAGCTTCGTTCCAGAAGTTGACCTTGTACATGGAAGACAAAGTGGCCAGAGCGTCAGCCATTTGATTCTCTGCCCGCGGTACGTGATGCAATTCAACTTTGTCGAAGAAAGGCAACAATCTCCTTGCATAATTCATGTAATGTATCAAATTGGGCTGACGTGTCTCCCATTCCCCTTTTATCTGATTCACTACCAGAGCTGAGTCTCCGTATACATCTAGATGTTTGATTCGCAAATCAATGGCTTCTTCAAGCCCCATTATACAAGCTTCGTATTCGGCCTCATTGTTGGTAACGGCAAAGGTCAATCGGGCAGTAAACGGGATGTGCGACCCGTGTGGCGTCGTGATGATTGCCCCTATTCCGCTACCGTAAGCATTCACGGCTCCGTCAAATATCATCTTCCATTTGGACCCCAACTCTGGTCCCTCGTCTGGCAACGGTTCTTCACAATCTTTCATCTTTAGGTACATGATATCCTCGTCAGGAAAATCAAACCTCATCGATTGGTACTCTTCAATAGGCTGCTCCGCCAGATACTCAGACAGCACACTCCCCTTTATAGCCCTTTGCGAGACGTATTGAATGTCATATTCAGTCAAGACCATCTGCCAACGGGCAATTCTACCTGACAACGCTTGCTTTTCGAATACATATTTGATAGGATCCATCTTTGAGATGAGCATGGTTGTATGATTCAGCATGTACTGCCTCAAACGCTTGGCGGCCCAGGCTAGCGCGCAACAAGTTTTCTCCAGCATTGAGTATCGAGATTCACAGTCTGTAAATTTCTTACTCAGGTAATAGATCGCATGCTCTTTTCTCCCCGTCTCGTCGTGTTGACCGAGAACACAACCCATGCTTCCCTCAAGAACCGTCAAATACATGATCAAGGGTCTCCCTGCCACTGGGGGTATCAGAATAGGAGGCTCCTGCAAATACTGCTTTATTTTATCGAACGCCTTTTGACAATTTTCGTTCCACGTTACAGCTTGATCTTTCTTCAACAGCTTGAATAACGGTTCACACGTGGCCGTTAGGTGAGATATGAACCGGGCAATGTAGTTCAACCTCCCTAAAAACCCGCGCACCTCTTTCTCTGTTTTAGGCGTCGGCATTTCTTGAATCGCTTTTATTTTAGCAGGATCGACCTCTATTCCTCTTTCGCTTACGATAAACCCCAGCAGTTTACCCGATCTCACCCCGAAGGTGCATTTATTAGGGTTCAGCCTCAGCCTGAACTTCCTAAGTCTTTTAAACAACTTCAGCAGATTCACCAGATGCTCTTCCTCCGTCTGGGATTTGGCAATCATATCGTCAACATAAACTTCGATCTCTTTATGCATCATGTCATGGAAAAGAGTCGTCATCGCACGCTGATATGTTGCCCCAGCATTCTTCAAACCAAAGGGCATCACTTTGTAGCAAAATGTTCCCCAAGGTGTTATAAAAGTAGTCTTCTCCATATCCTCTGGCGCCATTTTAATTTGATTATAGCCTGAAAAGCCATCCATGAAGGAGAATACGGAGTATTGAGCAGTATTATCAACTAACACGTCAATGTGAGGAAGTGGAAAATCGTCTTTTGGGCTTGCTTTATTCAAATCTCTATAATCCACGCACATTCGAACCTTGCCATCTTTCTTTGGCACTGGTACGATGTTAGCAACCCATGAGGGATATTTTGTCACAGCCAGGAAACCAGCGTCCCACTGTTTTTGGACTTCCTCTTTGATCTTCATTGCCATATCTGGTCGCGTTCTGCGAAGCTTTTGTTTGACCGGCGGGCAATCTTCTTTCAGTGGCAGGCGGTGCACAACCATATCTGTATCGAGCCCTGGCATATCTTCATACGACCAAGCGAATACATCACTATACTCTCTGAGCATTTCAACCAGTCTTCGCTTGATATCGCTCTGCAGCGCGGCTCCTATACGAATATTCTTCTCAACCCCTTCCGACCCCAAGTTGATAATTTCGATGACCTCGTCGTGAGGCAGAATGGCTCTTTCCTCTTGCTTTACTAACCAAGACAGTTCTTCAGGAACGTCGCTATCTTCGACAACCTCTTCTTCAGCCTGAAACACTGGGTGCTCAAAGTCGGGACGAGTCATAGGTGGTTCAAGGATGTCATCTGAAGATGTTATCCTGCAAAAGGAATGGTTAAGTGCTTCAAAATGCGTATAAAACGAATAACCCCGTTGCCATTTTATTGAAAAATACAAAACAAGAAAGACAGGGATTACGGTATTTGCACATGAAAAAAAACGCCATTTATTTAATGATTAACACGCAATGTTTATAACAACACAGCCCTAAGCAAATCCTGATGCCCCGGGCAAGACATCAGATTATTCAACAATTAATAAAGCAAAGCATTACTGTTTAAAAGTCACAGGAACAAGCTCCTGAATAGACCAGTTGCACAGTCCTTGTCCTGGCGTGCTTGGCTGAATCCAGGCATCCATATCACAGTCGCTGTCTCCTTCATCAGACTCCGAAGCGGCATTGACAGTTTCATGACATACTCCACTGGCAGAGATGGTAATCGGCTTTCTGAAACGGGGGGCTCTCACGGAAGGAGTTGATGACGACGGTTGGTACCCCAGTCCGAACCGGTCCATCTTCACAGGAATGTCCAGCACTTTGCCCCAGCCCTTGGCTTCTCCTGCTTCCACTAGAGCTTGAGCTTCTTTATACGATGAGACGGCTATCTCTGGCACTTTGCTCGGCCCGGGACCCTTGTCCTTGATGCGCAAACCTTCGAATGCCTGGCAGGGCGTTTCATGGATCTCTCCGTCGACTTCCACATATTTAAACGACGATAGATGGCTGACCAGGATGTCTTCTTCTCCGCACACGGTGACTACGCTGTCTCCGACCATATACTTTAACTTCTGATGCAGGGTGGACGTGACTGCCCCTGCTCCATGAATCCAGGGTCTTCCAAGCAAGCAGCTGTACGCAGGCTGTATATCCATGATATAAAACTCAGTTGCAAACACTTCCGGCCCCACTTGCAGAGGCAAAGTGATTGATCCAAAGACTGTTCTCCGCGTGCCGTCAAATGCTCTGACTACCAAATCGCTGGGTGTACACAAAATTCCTCTAACATCCAGCTTCATCATCGCCTTCTTGGGTAACACATTCAAAGATGACCCGGTGTCAACCAATACGTGCGACATTACTGATCCTCTACACTCAACAGATACGTGTAATGCCATATTATGATCTCTCCCTTTCGGAGTCAAGTCAAAATCGGTAAAACCCAAGCTGTGGCCTGCATTCACATGTGCCAATACTCCTTCTAGCTGATTTACGGAGACGTCTTGGGGTACAAAAGAGGTGTCCAGGACTTTCAGCAAAGCATTTCTGTGAGCTTCCGAACACAACAGCAATGATAGGATAGATATTTTGGACGGTGTCTGCTGCAGATGCTCCACAATCTTATAATCACTTTTTCGAATTAAGCGCATGAACTCTTCTACATCCTTCGATGCTGCTTCTTTTTCACTTGCTTGCACTGGGACATTCTCAACCACTTTCCCTTTTCCTTTCGCTAGTCTTTCAGCCTCCACTTCAGGAGATATAAAGATCCTGCCACTCCTTGTCATGCCTCCTGAGCCAACAACATTATCCACAATCTCCGCTGGCTGTTTGTTAACATCAATCTTTATCCCATCACAATACACCTCTAACCCATATGACCATGGGACTGCTTTCGTGTTCTCGTACGGGATTGGCCCGACCTTAGTTATGGTGATCGGTGGTCGCTGAGCTGGTGCTGCAATAGTGATCGTCTTCCGAGGAATCGTTACCGTGGCCACATCACTCCGATTATCCACTACTGCCCCTGCAGGCTCGTCAGTTGCCGCTCGATCAAACTGCAATATGCCCTCATCAATTAAAGCCTGAATGCCTTTCTTCAAATCCTCACACCCCCCAGCTAGGGTCCAACAGTCTAAGCAATACTCGTTACATCCTGGGTAAACACCTCCTTGTAACAGTCGGCTCTTTATCTCGCTCAGCGGCGTCTTTAAATCTTCAACATTCATAATAAGATTCAGACCTTCCTCAGTCAGAACGGCGTTTGCCCCATGATTAGGCATAGGTTTCTGGACTATATTCGGACCTGCCGTTCCGAAATTGATAGTCTTGTTGTCTAAGAGATCCTGCACAACGTGCTTAAAAGCATGGCAACCTTCTATATCGTGACCCGGGGCCCCAGAATGAAACTCACAGTGCCTGCTTGCATCATAACCAAACGGGGGAGCTCCCGTTATCGGCGCCAGAGTTCTTTTCTCTACCAGGTTTAATCCCAACAACGTATGCAACAAATCGGCATATGTTGAGGGAGGCTTCTCAAACACTCTTCTCGGTTTACTGCCCTGGAATCTTCGTTGAGTCTGCTGTGCCCCCTGCTGAGGCTGCTGCTGCTGTGGCATTGGCTGTTGCTGAACCGGTTGTTGTTGCTGGAGTGGTTGTTGCTGATAGGGAATAGTAACACTCGCCACCTGCTGCGGCTGACGATATTGACCTCGTCCCCTGCCTCGGCCCCGGCCTCGGCCTCCAAATACTGCGCTTGCCTCGCCCTGACGGCGCCCACCATAAGCTTTCCTATTACTGCCAGATGCAGTTGATTCCTCGACTTGGAACTTTCCTTGCTTAATGTTACGTTCAATCTTTTCCCCCATCAGAATCAGGTCTGAAAAACTGGCCAGAGACGTATGAAACAGCATATCATGAAACAGACCTGTGAATGTGCCGACAAACATGTCATTCATTTCCTTATCTTCCACCGGAGGACGGACCCTGGCAGCCATATCGCGCCACCTTTGCGCGTACTCTTTAAAGCTCTCCCCCTTCTTCTGCGACAGTCCCGCCAATTGGACCCGATTGGGCGCCAAGTCGCTGTTATACTTGTAGTGAGCTACGAACGCCTCCGCTAATTGCTTCCATGTCTTGATATCAGTTGGCTCCAACCCCATGTACCACTCTAGGGAAGGGCCCGACAGACTATCCTGAAAGAAATGCATTAGCATTCTTTCATCAGTTGAGTATGCAGACATCTTTCTGTAATAAGCTCGTACATGCACTTTTGGACATGTGTCTCCTTTGTACTTGTCAAATGTAGGAGCTTTGAATTTAATTGGCACCCTCAAACCAGGTACCAGACCCATGGTTGCCATGTCCAATCCCACAGCACTTTGGTTTAGGACTCCCTTCATCTGCTCTTCCAGCATCCTAATCTTTTGGGAATCATCCATCGGCCCTTCAAAACCTCCTCCGGAGAAGGCGTCTTCCTGCTGATCTTCTTGCCACATACCGTTTCCAGCTCCGTACCCATCATATCCATTATTACGTCCAGCTCTGATCTGATTCATCCCCGGACCTCGGCCTCTGTTGCCGTACCCTTGAACACCTCCAGCAGGACCAAAAGCCATAAATCCAGTACCGTTTCCGTTTCCAAAGCCTCCGTAACCCTGATTGACCATACCATAACCATCTTGCCCAAAGCCTTGAGCATTAAAGCCATACTTCCCAGTGTTATCGAATCCCTGATCGTTGAATCCGAATCCAGTATTGACAAAGCCATTGCCTCCTAGATTATCTCCCAAATTGACATCACCCAGCCCAGCATTATGGACAGCAGTCTCATTCCCCACTCCGACGTTACCATTCACACCAGCGGTAGCGTTGTTGATATTAGCAGCAGGTGTATTGACTACAGGCGGAGCCACTGGCGTGGGAGTGCCGTCTCCATGAACAGTATCGACCCGTACAGACTGATGATCTTCATTACCATGACCAGCGTTTCGGGCCAACAGAGGCTGGACCATGGCCTGCAAATTCTCCTGCCCTTTTGCTATAGCTTCCATGGTCTGCATGAAGAGAGCGAGCTTCTCGCACACATCTTGCATCTCGTTCTGCATTTGGTCCATGATTTTTCGACAATTGGAGCGTGTAGAATAGCGGTGCGGATGTTGATCTGCAATCCTGTTAAGTACCTGATAAAAGCAGGACATAAGACACTTATTCAAAAATTACCTGTAATGCAATATGAATGCGTGAATGCAATGCAATGTGTCTGTGCATTAGGGAAATTCATTCCCCCAGTTCTAGTGTGAAGGTGCCAGTGCAGTGACAGTGTTGACAATAGGAATATCGGAGCTGAATCATAGAAAGCCTCATATATTGCAGGGAGAATCAATAAGCCCAGGGTACAATGTCACTGAGAGTACAAAGAAGGCATGACCTCAACCAACAATCCTGGTGATGGTCAGCACTATGCAAATAAAGCATACAAGTTACTACATGAAATGATCAAATCCTCCCAAAAGTCTGGTATTCTTCTAACAACTTCTTGGTCTCCGGATGACTCGGTCGAGCAAGCAGTCCTTCAACAAGTTGGTTTCTCCTCTTAAGGACACGGCGTACGTCTTCAGCAGTTTCTTCCCATGTTGCTTCTTCGAAGCAATCTTCTAACTTTCGCTTCTGAGACACTGCTTCATCTCTGGATTTGATTGCCTTGTTCAGTGCATGCTGGACACTATACCGGGTCATCACTTCTTCCTCACACTTCTTAATGCTAGACCTCAACGTCTCCTCGAGGTCGGAAATTTGCTGCTTTAGCTTATCTTCCCTCTTCTTGTTGTTAGTGAGTGTAGCATTCCAAGTCTTATTGCAAGAAGATATCTCTCGGTGAGCGATGTCAAGCGCCTTCTTCTTGGATTCAAGCATGTCATGGGAGCTTCTGAACTCTTTCCCCAGACGTTCACGCTTTTTCTTTTCCTCAGTCAACTCAGCCCCTAACCTGTTTAACAGCTCGATCTGTTGTTGGAAAGCATATACGGCCTTGTTTTTCTCGCTGCGTACTTGAGCTAGCTCTTGCTCTAACCCTTCGTTGATCTTCATCAAGGCTTCTTTTTCCTTCACAACTTGTTCATAGACTTCTCTAGAAACAGTAGTTGGCTCCGCTACCGGAATAGGAACAAGAATTGGTGCATCCGGAAACGGCATTAATAACTGACTTGCTCGTTCCTGGATCCAAACCCTGTAAGGTTCATAAGCCTGGCAATCGTTCTTACCTAACAGTGGCTTCCCTTTGCGGTTAATACGTGTCCAGGCATGTTGCAACTTGGCTAATAACTCCCCCTTCACGTCACCGGTGAAGTACAGAGATTCCTGTACTTCTTCCTCCTGAGGTGGATTCTTCAGTGCGTATCCGAACTGACGGACGAACAGAGATGGGTTGTAGTTAATACACCCTTTTCTTCCTATCAGCGGCACATTAGGGTACCCAGAACAACTAAAGATGAGCTCAGACCCCAACAGGTCTCGATCAAACCACACAACGTCTTCGGAGTATAGCCTCATCAGGCGCTCTGACCAACTGGCTGAGGTTACACTGTCTGCAAAGGGTCCCTTCATGGGGAGATGACTTTTGAACCACATATTTAATAGAGGAGCACAGCAGTAAACAACTTTTCCCCTTCGGTTTTCGTTCTTGTAGTGCAATGAGTGGTAGAAGTCTCCGATCAGCGTTGGCACTGGGTTGCCTGCAGCAAACAGATAGAAAGCGTCCAGGTCCACAAAGTTGGGCAAGTTAGGAAACAGCACAATTCCATAGATGCATAAAGCCAAAATAGCATTGAAAACCACCCAACAACCGTTCTTGGCGTACTCTTGAGCTTTGCCAACTAAGAAATCAAGAGAGAAACCTGAAACCCCAAGCCAAGAAGTCAATAACAGTTCAGCAGCGTTCATATGCAAGGCTTTGGCTAAGTCCTCCAACTTGGGCTCAGCAGTAGAGTGAATAAAGGGAACCTTGTTCTGCACGGGAAGCTCAGTAAACTCCACATACTCCTCAATGGTAGGTCCTAGAATGAAGTCAGCAAACGTAAAACATCTCAATGCGGGATCATAGAACTGCATCAAGGTGTATAGCCCGTTCATCTCATCAGCAGTGGGCTTGCAGACTAATCTCAGTAATCTTCCATGACTCATTCGGAAGCTTCTTCTAACCTCTTTATCAGCAAGAGATATCAGACCGAGTAAAGGGGTAATATCAGGTGAAGGCAGCTTATACGCAACTGTTTTCCTCAAACCAGCCATAATCAATACTCAGAAGTCCGGGCACTAGAACTAGGGAAATGCAAATGCACCTGCAGCACAGACACACGTTAGTGAAATGCAAATGGAAATGGATATGCAGGCAATGCAATGCAAGTAACATGCAACAGGGACCAAAGCTGTAGCTGAATAGCCTGAACCCAATCAAGAAAGGTCTCAGATAGACCATCCAGAAGTCATCCAACCCTGGTCTCTGATAGACCTAAAACAAAGCTCCATTACTGGTCTTTGATGGACCTCAAACCATAACTCCCACTGGTCTCTGGTAGACCTCCAATCACATCTCCAATTGGTCTCTGACAGACCTCAGAACACATCTCCAAATGGTCTCTGACAGACCTCATAACTCTCCATAAATACCCAGGATCTCTGATCGAGAACAAACCGGTATCTGAAGGTCTGGTTACCTGCATAACCCCAAATCCCCTCACAGGTGGGTGGCCCTATAACTGGCACGAGGTACGGCATCCTATGCGGTCGTCGGCGTCACAGACTTTCAGGGTTGATGATACGATTCCCAGAAGGAGTGGCATCATCAATTCCTGAAGAGGCCTCACTTAGCCAACTTCCAAGTGATCGGTCCCCGGAGTCGACAATTCAGCTGACCAACAACCCCTTCGACCCAAAGGGTATAAAAAGAAGCCAACCAGAAGAACCTCATCCGAGTGTAGATTTCATGAGACACTAATGCAAGCAAAGCCGGCACGCGCCCACTACTTTCTACGCTAATTCTAGGTGCACTCAAGCCCAGGTCCGGCTTATCTCTCAATATCAGAACACCCGTTACACCCCAAATACAGCAATAATAATCAATATACAAAGCTGAAAATACAAGGTTAGAAATATACAATAACTCCATACAAAATCCTCGACGGGAAAACAAGCGCTAGGATTGACTCGCTCAAAGGGACGTTGGATCCCAAATGCATAAGAACCATCGCAGTCCTTAGCAGCCAGGGGACGTTGGATCCCCAGCAGAGTCGCCAGCTGTCGCTACTGCGAAAATCGGCGCCGGCTGAACAGAAGAGTCGCCACCGTGCGTTATTTATCCCACGGGAGGGAAAGGAAACGCTCAGAGTAAACCTCGCACAACACGGGAAAGGTATGGTCATCGCAACCAAAACCTGGGTTCGGGAGTCGGTTACGCAAGGGGAAGGTATTAGCACCCCTCACGTCCGTCGTACTCGACGGGATCCACGCTTGTTTTCGGGTATGAATTGTTATTCTATCTAAACTATAGGTCAAGGGTGAAAAAGAAAATAAAATGAAAATAAAAATGACTCGGCAAAGTATCGCACTTTATGCCTACGTATTCCCGTCTGGAACGAGAAATCAGAGTCAACGTAGTTCGCCTACCTACGGGAAAGGAGGGGAAGGTTGCTCGCTAGGATATCGCATCCTATGCCTACGTACTTTCATACAACATGAAAGATCAGAGCAAACGTAGTTCGGGCCACGGAAGACACAAGTCTGTCTTGATTGATTTTATTCCTTCTGAAAAAGGTTTTTCTGATTAACAGTCCCGGCGGACAAAAATGACGTCTTTGATGAGTTCACATTCTTTTACGGAAGAAGTGTCTTTTATTGTGTTTGAAATCTTTATGTGTTTTTCTGTTTGTTTTGAGAAAGAAGAGACAGAACTCTAACCTATGGTTGCGAAAGGAAACAAACTAACCTAATGTTATCATGCATGGGTTAAGACCTAGTGTCTATCATGCTCTTCTCTTGCACAGAGAGAAACAGAGATCCTACGGGATAGGCAGAAACAGAAACAATAACAGATATAATAAAGCGGTAAAATGCATGGATGCAACAGTACAAGCGAGGCAAGGGAGTCCCACTCAACCTCGAACCTAGAAAACAATAGGCGAAAGTGAACAGGCTTCACTTTCAACCTAACAGGGTAAACAGCAAACAATACAACCCAGAAAACCAATCAATACATCAACAATGAAATACATCAGCAAAAGAAACAACATTAGCAGCTCTGACTCAACATCTAGCTTCAAGTAACCTCGAATCAGCTACAGGCTTCAACAAGCATCAATCTCCATCTTCATGGCCTTCAGGCAAGGGCTTTGATCATCAGTCTTCTATAAGCAATGGCTTTTCTTCAAGTTCAAACCTCCAGGATGAGGAATCAGTCACAAGAGTGAAGTGAATGAATGTTAGACAGTTAATTACCTACCAAGGGTGGTTCATCAACTGTTAACATTAAACAGAAAGTTTCCTCTCAAAAGTTCTATCTTTCAAACATATTCACTGATCCTTCCAAAGGAAGGAGGTGGATATTTGAAAGAGACTTTGAATCATAGAGAAAGGATGGATGCAGACAAGGCATTCCATGTTTGAGAAACAAGCTTTCTAATCTAGAGCTCTGCCTAGCTCCTAAACCCTAGTCTCCTCAGCAGCTGCTAGCAAGAACCTCCTCTCCAACTCTGGCAGTTGATCTTCAATCTCTGGATCTCCAATGGTCTTCATCTCCTCAAGTCTTCAGCTCTCCCAAGTTCCCAGACAATCCCAATACCCACACAAACAAGCAATAAACCCCAGAGGGCACACCACACCAGACAATCAGATATATACAGAGTATTAATAGCAGTAGGGGAATCCTGACTTTTTCTAAGGGATCTAATAACTACCCATAGCCCCTATAGTCCCATAACTAAACTAGTCAAACCCTAAGTCCTAAGGGAAAAGAATCAAATCTCCTAAGTCATCACCTAAAAACCCTAATTTGTTCATGTTGTTCAAGCCTACATTAAGCACCTAAAATTAATTTCTAAAAATGGGAACTAAATTGTTTCTACAAGTTCAATATCTCGTCTAAACAACCTAAAAAGAATGAACAAAAAATATTAAAGCATCTAATAGAACAAAAATTAACAAAATCATGCATGAAATGAAACTATTTAAAATGTCATTTATTTAGAAAATATGGGAAAAATATCAAATAAAAATAAAATGCAATTTTTATTTTTTTATAATTTTCTAGACAGAACCAAGAAAGTATAGAAAAAACAACCACTAAAAAAAAGTTAATTTCCTATTTTATATGGTTTTTTAAAGTTGGTAAAAATTAAAGTGAATTAAAAAACTAAATCAATTAAAATGAGAGGGAGGGGGTACTAATAGCAGATGCGCTCAGTTGTAATCAGGATGGGCCAGCAATGGTGGGGTGCGCGTAGCGAGTTTGTATTAAGCCCAGAACAAGTCAGAATTAATGAAAATAAAAGAAAAAAAGTAAGAGGAAGCAGGGGGTGTATTCAGTAGGGTTTTCACGTGCAATTCACAATGGGCTCAGTACTGGGGGGTGGGGATATCATTAAAACACTTAGGCCCGCCCGTTTCATTAAATGAAACGGTGCGTTTAGGGCACCTCTCTCAACTCCCTCCAAAACTCAGAATTGAACTCCAGCCACACGATGGGCTCTTTGGTCCAAGGTCCAACAAGCAATGGACGATCATGATTTCTTCTTCTTCCTCCTTGTGTTCATGAAGCTAGGGTTTCCACCATGGATACACATGCACGAATACACTTCCATCAATCTGCTCTCTCTCCATAGTCCATGGATCAACACGATATAAACATGAAAAACGCTCCAATTTTCTTCCTCTACAAGACTATGGTGGTAGTTTGTTTTGAAACTCAACATAACTCTCAACCCGATAGCAATAAGCTCTGGCCACCATGAAAATACTCTGGTATGCATCATCAAGATTCTCACTCAAACTTGTACTAATCTACTCTATGCCTAATGGTGATTATTCTGATCTATCAAACTAACATTATAATGCACTCTACTACAAGTTCTAAGTCTAAAAAGTTTTGAGCACCTGTTAACAATTATCACTAAACAGCACCAAACTCATCCTAATCGTTCTACTAACAACCTAGATCACATCTAAACTAATAAAACCATGTAAATCTATCTATATCAAGCTATGGGAGAGAAATTGAACCTGGTGCGAAAGCTTGGAAATGGATGTTGAACTCGTGGATCTGAGGCTTCTAATGCTTAGATCTTGATCAACTAACTCAGTGCTTGATTCTGTTTGCAAAACCTTGATGATTCTTGCCTTGGATCTTGCTATCCACTTGAAATTGCAATTTGGATATTGATGATTATGGTGCTCGAAAATGGATCAATTTCAATCAGATCTTTGTTGATCTTTAGTCCATGATGATGATTGAATATGGTGGAATCAATATTGGTGATGATTGATGAAGATTTTGAGAAATTTGGATGAAATTGCAATGAGAAAGAATAGAGAGAATTTGTGAGATTTTTGCACAAATGAGGATTCAACCCCTGCTCAATTCTGATTTCATGAATATATAGTGCTCAAATGAATCTTCTAGAACCATCTTGCAACTTCCCTTGCATTCCAAATTGAGTCCATTTTGGTTATGTTTCTTCAAATGCAAGTAACCATAAATAACTTTTCTTTTTCCTTCTAAACTCAAAAAAGTGCTTGAACCATTGTCTTTGAAATGTCTTTTCCATTCAAAATGACCTATAATTTTGCATCATTTGACCAAGATATGAAAAATCTCATTTTTTAAGCCATTTTTCTTCATTAAATTCACCAATTTTGAAACCTTGTGCTATGAACTTTTCCAATCTCTCATGGTCACTTTTCTAGACTCAAAATGTCATTTGGAGCAAGTTTGATGTTGTAGGTTTTTCCATTTGAGGCCTCCTTGTATGAGTTTTGGACATAGGTTAAAATGACCTGTAATTCACAAATGACCAAAATACCCTTTGCTTGCCAAGACCATAAGTTGAGTTCCACACATCATATGAAGGCATGCCACACCATTCTAGAAAGCTAAGACAATGAGTAACAATTCCTATGTTGACCAGAAATTCATTTGAAATCTCCTTGAGGGGTAAAACTAGCTTGGAAGTCAAGTCACTTTCACAGACAAAATTTCAGATACCTCAGATGACCTGTAACTTGCAAGGACCATAACTTGAGTTCTATAAATCTCCTTGATGTCTTCCACCACTAAAATTAAAGGTCTTGAGATCCTCTACAAGTTCCATGTTGGCCAAGAAGCCATTTGAAGCTAGCATTTTGACTTATCTTGCTTGGAAATTTGACCTAAACTAGGGGATTTTACACAGAAACCCTAATTTAGAAGCTCCTCTTCTCCTTGATTTCTCTTGAATTCTTCTTGGCATATCTCCATATCCTTCTTTATATGTCCAATGATGAACCCCACATCTCTCCACTAGACTTGAATGCCCCTTAAATCAGTCAATTGACCTAGGGTTGACCTAGGGTTGACCCAGATGAAACCCTAGTTGACTGCCTTCAGCTATAGCTCTTGTGCTCTCATCAATGACTTGTCTCCTTCTTTAAATGACTTTCTAAGTCTCTCATAATGTCTAGATACTCTCCATGCCTTCAACTCACAGCTCACAACCCTCTTGTTGACCCTCAGATACCCTCAGCTAGGAGATGGACTCAAGGCTTGATCTGCTGAACTCTTTGCTTTCAAATTCTTTCCTGATGACTTGAATGAGATTGAATTGGGATAATAACCTCTGGATAGGCCTCTAGAGATGAGAATAATGACTGGTCCCCCTGTTGTATGACTTGCTATGCTTATGCTATGCAGATGATTAGACTATGCACATGACTCTATATGCAAATGCTAATGACATTGAAACATAAACCAAGTGAATAAGGTTGGGCAAATTTTAGGGTGCAACAGGTACCATACTAAACATCCAACCTGTTGGAAAGAAACTCTCCAATAACCCTTTCTCAAGTAGCTTAACGCTCGTAGCGTACGACATCAATTAACCTTTATTACTGTATTTTGATTTGTTTGAAGATGAGAAGAGAAAGGACGCACTAAAGGGGAACTGATCCAATCCTAAAGTTGTCATGCAAAGTTGATCCTATGGTTGAGGTTAGGAGGGAACTACCTAATGTTATCATGCCTGGTTAGAACCCTAATGCCTGTCATAACTTCTCTTGAACAAGAGAAGTCAGAGTCCCTAGGGGAACATGGCAAATGAAGGCAACAACAAAAGAAATAAATTGTAAAGAAAATAGCTGTAAATAAAAATGCATGCAATGCAACAATACAAGTAGAAGGAGCCCATCTCAACTTCTAGAGAAAGCAATCCAGAGGCAACACACCACACAGGCAAGAGAGACATACTCAACCTTAAGCCAGCAAGCAAAGCCAAGCAATAACAATTAAGCAGAGGGAGACAGACTCAATCTCTAATGCAGACAAGAAAAGGGAGAAACTCAACCTTTAGGATGCACTTAGGCCTAGAAACATCTACACGAGGCCTAGTCTAATGCAACACACCAAACAGTCACACAAGCAAAGCACAACAAAATAGCAGACAAGCAGCTCAACAGCAAAGCAGATAAACAGCCAAAACAAATCAACAGTCTATAGACAACTTCAAGCCCAAGCCATCTTAAAGAGAAGGAAATATCCATCTTCAAGCTCCAACAAAAGAGAAGAGAGTTAACATCAATATTATTGCTTGATGACGAGAAGCATGATGGAAACCAAGGGAATCCATCATGGCACTCAACCATACGTCTGAGATAGGCATCCTCAAAGGTTCTACCTCTTGTGATATACCACACATCCTTCCAAAGGAGGGATGAGGCTTCCACATAGGGACCTTGAATCATAGGATGAGAATGGAAAGAAATCAAGGCTATCCATGTTTATTTGAAGAAAGAGAAATCAAACTAAGCTCTTCCTAAACCCTAATTGATTAAGCTACAAGAAAGCTACTAAAAGAAGGTCTAAACACCAAAACCAAGCACCACAATCAAGCAAACATAAGCCTCTATATGTCTAAAGCACTATCCAAAAGGATTGGAAAATTTATTTCATGCTATGGGTCACCATTGAGGTCATTCTAAAGGAAAGGTCATGTTAGAAGCAACATAAAACTAGTCCAATTGTTAATTCTAAGAAAAATATGAAATCAAGTCCTAAAATTCTAAGGAATTTTCTAAGGGATCTTTGGAGGGTTAGGGACCTATGGTAGAAAAGTCAGGGACTAATTCAATAGGTAAGGCACCTAAAGAAATTCTAAATCACAAAGGTATCAAATGGAGGTCAAATGGGGAAGCTTCTAAAAGTCTAGTTCAAAACAGAACTTAAAGTCATCTAAAAAATGTAAGAAAAATCCTACAATATACTACAATGTGTCAACATTCATCATGTAAAAAATCAGAAATTAAATCCAAGCATTGGTATGGAAACAAAATTCTAAAAGTTAACACAACATTATTTCTATACATGGAACAACACATACAAGAAAAATACAAAATTAAATGGAAAAAGCATTAAAATTGCAATAAAAAAACATGACAATTTTCTACACATGTCAAACTATCTCCAGTATTTTTTCCATGATTTTATGACATTATTTACTATTTTTCATGAATTAATATCAAACAACATCAAAACAAAAAAATAATAGAAAAGAAATTTAAAAGAATAAAAGGGAGGTGTATCTAGTAATGGATTCATGTTATATTTCCGTTTGGGCTTTGCGCGTGGGCTGTGAGTAGCAGAAGAGTTGGAGCCCAGTTTTTTACTCAAGGGAACTGGCCAGGGGGTGCTGGTTAATATTGTTTTCATGTGTAATTCCGTGTTGGACCTTGCGTTGGGAGGTGCAGATAGCGTTACGCACACGGGCCCAGCTGAGAGAACAAAAACTCAGCACTTTGGTAAGCAAAACGCAGCGTTTGCTGCTTGAAGGGAAGTGCCACGCGAGCAATTGATCTTGGCCGTACGCGAGTGATACCGAGTCAAGGCCAGGCGCACGATCGGACGGTCACGATCGCGCCTGGGAAATTTGAATTGAAAAACGGAGGGAGCTGCGCTCGCGGTGGGGGAGACGGTGGTGCGGTGGCCGAAATTTTTCCGATCATCTTCTCCAAATGTCCAACAACGACATTTCCTTATTTCTTCACCAAAATTCAATTTTCTTTAACCAAAACTGTATGATTTTTCACGTAGATTCCAAATATCCAATTTGTTTCCACTTTCAACCATTAAAACTCAGAATCCATGGACGTCCAAGGATCCCTCAAGAAAATCAATTTTCTCAAAACTCCAAATTGAAACCACTAATCTCTTCCTCTCACTTCCTACATCAACAATCTATGTTTATTTTCCATTTTCATCCACTAATTAGAGAGAAAATCAAACTACAACCTAGGGTGTCAATTTCTAATGTTTCAAGAAACCTAACCAAACTAATCCTAAAAGTTTCTATACATCTTAAGGATTATAATTATGTGAAAATGGCGACTAAATTCAACACAAACAGAGAGCATGGATTAAAAATAAGAACCTTGTTTGGAGCTTCAATGGTGGCTTGAGAGGTTGTTGAAGCTTCACGAAAAGTGTCCAGAATCATTCCATAATCATCATAGAAGCTTCTCCAATGCTCAATCTTGCTTGAAAATGTGCCAAATTCCAAATTCAAAGATCAAATTTTCACCACTTTTTCTCCATGAATTCTTGTTGTAACCACCTCCAAACTCAGTTATTTTATGTTAGGAATGATTGAAATGTTATATACAATGGATCTTGAATGATTTTCAGCCCAATGGGAGCCCATAAGAGTCCAATTCGAAATTCACATTTTTGAGTTTTAAGCTTTATGGAAATGGTGGGAATGGAGTCAAAACAGCTTGCAAGAGGATTCATACCAATTACTTATGTTGCAAGGAATATGTAGGGCCGAGACTGCACCCTTGGAATTGAATGGATGGTGGATTTCCATTATTTGACTTTTTGGTGAAGAAAGCATAAAATTGGCACACCAAATGACTTTAAATTGGATTTCTGATTTTTTCAATGTTCTTAAAACATTGTTTGCACTCAAAAAATGAACCAATATGAGATAATTTGATTTAATTGGCATTAAATCCAAACTAGGCCTTTTCAAACTTCTTTTCATGAAATTTTCTCCATACATTCTCATTTCCAAGATATGTGAATGATCCCTTGAGGTTTGGTTAACCAAATAATCCCATTTGGAGCAACTTTCAAGTTGGAAAGATTTTCATTTGAGGTATGAAAAGTGGTGAACTCAACCTGTAATGAAAATGACCTGTAATCTTACTTTCCTAAAATACCCCTGACTTGTAAACCTCATAACTTGAGTTCTACAAATCAGATGAAAGACGTCTAATACAATTTCGAAAGATAAGATCAAGACCTACAACTTTCATGTTGGCCAAAAGTTGAGGAGAAACATCCTTCTAGGTCAAAAGTTCCTTGGAAGTTGGTTGACTTTTGCAGACAAATTTCAAATTCATCTGATGCCATGTAACTTGTCTGAGCCATAACTTGAGTTCTATAAATCCAATGGAGGCCTTATAGTACTCAAATTAAAGCTAATAACATGCTCTACAAGTTCCATGTTGGCCAAAAGTTGAGATGAAACTTGCATCTTGAGATAAGTGGTCTTGACGTTAGGCACTAAATAGGGGATTTTACCCTGAGAACCCTAGTTTAGCAACTCCTCACACTTGGAATTATTCTTGAATTGATCTTGGAACATCACCTCATGTATATCAACACAACTTTCCATGATCACAAAGACTTAGAAATAGGTTTTGATCCTCTTCAATTGCACAGTTGACTCAAGGTTGACCAGGCCAAAGCCCTAATTGCAACACCCTCAACTATGGCTCTTCACACCTAGCATAATGACTTGACTGAGCTCCACCATGACCCTCAAGGCACCCCATGAGCTATATACACACTCTATCCATGATCAAGGCTCCACAACCCACTGATGGTCTTCAATTGGTCCTCAGGTTAGGAGATGAACCACATACAAACAACCAAACTTCTCAAAAACACAACCCACTTTCTGATGACCTTGGTGACACCTCAAGCTTGAATAAGACCTCTAGATAGGCTACTCTTGATATAAACCACACTTGATCCCCTGCTAAATGAATAATGCTATGCTATGCACATGCTAGACCAATGATATGCTAACGCACTGAAACAAAAGCCAAGTAAGAAAAAGGTTAGGCAAATTTTGGGGTGCAACAGCATGCCCCTATTCAAGCGGCTTGAACCTGACTGGATGAAAAGCGAACGGATTTCAAACAATCGAGGTAAAAGACTGTTGAATACCAAAGGACTCGGAAATTTACCAACCAAAGAAATAAACTGCACAAACTGCTTGGGGAACAAAATCCAGACAATTGAATGCGGTTGTCACGGCAACAACTGATCAATCATCTGATACAGAACCTGATTTCAACATCAACCACCTGTGTGACACCACAGGCATTGAATCCAAACAATCAATCTTCAAATATACGCTACAATAAGCGGGCACCAAGCCACAGGACCATATCAAAATATTATCCTTGACCTTCCATCTCCGAAGAAACGAGCATGCACTACGTAATGTGCGCCATCCATATACTATCCTGGATCTTCCATTTCCGAAGAAACGAGCATTGCACTAAATAAAAGCACGGCATGTCAATATACTATCCTCGACCTTCCATTTCCGAAGAAACGAGCATACACTACGTAAAGTGCGTCATCCATGTACTATCCTGGATCTTCCATTTCCGAAGAAACGAGCATCGCACTAAATAAAAGTGCGGATTGTTAATATACTATCCTTGACCTTCCATTTCCGAAGAAACGAGCATGCACTACGTAACGTGCGTCATCCATATACTATCTTGGATCATCCATTTCCGAAGAAACGAGCATCGCACTAAATAAAAGCGCGGTATGTCAATATACTATCCTTGACCTTCCATTTCCGAAGAAACGAGCATACACTACGTAAAGTGAGGTATGTCAATATACTATCCTTGACCTTCCATTTCCGAAGAAACGAGCATACATTATGTAAAGTGCGTCATCCATGTATTATCCTGGATCTTCCATTTCCAAAGAAACGAGCATCACACTAAATAAAAGCGCGGTATGTCAATATAATATCCTTGACCTTCCATTTCTGAAGAAACGAGCATGCACTACGTAACGTGCGTCATCCATATACTATCCTGGATCTTCCATTTCCGAAGAAACGAGCATCGCACTAAATAAAAGCGCGGTATGTCAATATACTATCCTTGAGCTTCCATTTCTGAAGAAACGGGCGAAGCACTAAATAAAAGTGCTAATCTGGCATCCGAACAACTCTGTGGGGAACATTTCTGACACTACCAGTATTTGCACTACGTAAAGCGCGAATCTGGGTAAAATCTCCGTCAACACGGGTAACAATTCCGTCAACACGGGTAACATCTCCGTCAACACGGGTAACAATCTCCGTCAACACGGGTAACATCTCCGTCAACACGGGTAACATCTCCGTCAACACGGGTAACAATCTCCAAAGGTTTAATCCATGAGACTTTTGACGTTGACGTAACAACAATCCGAGGAAAACTCTACTGGGGAAATTCTGACGTCAACAACCTGACACTTACTTTGACAACAAGTAACGACCTCAGAGGTCTAATCCCTGAAATCTCTTAACGCTGACGTAACAACAATCTGAGGAAAACTTCTCCGGGGAAGAAGAGAAACTTCAATCAAGCAACTCTGATAAAAGCACACATGATAGGACAAACGTTATCATCACATATCTCACGCCGAGCATTTGAATATTCGAAAACCATCCTGAACAAGAATTCCAATTACCTGCAGGGAAAAACACCTGAAAACAAAGAGGTAACCAACCTGCCTTATGTTTCAAAATGCACATGTTTGAAAATGGCGTAATGCTCCATACGCAATGGAAATGCTACGCGTTTGGGGTAGATGCTATGCACGATGTAAATGCAAAGAGGGCGTTCCGGCAAAATAAATGCCGGAGGAACGAAACCAAACATCCGCTGGGGGAAGAAACAATCTTGCTGGGGATGGCCCAAAATATCCAGAATTACGAACTCTGCAGAGGATGAACAACCTATTGGAGGAAAGACAACTTGCTAGGGAACAGAAAGAACAGTCCTGCATGGGGATGCTCCTTCTAAACCGACGACAACCTGGTTGTACTCTGTGAGGACTTCACTGGGAATCAAATGTGCACATGACCGACTGCTGGGAATGCATGTAACTGCCTGACTTCCTGCTAGCTTGCATCCGACTCTTTCGGGGATAAAATGCAAATTCCATCTACTGGAGAGGAATAAATTTCACATAGAGCCTACTCCTATGTTAAGGAACTCCGGCTGGGGAAACACAATCCTTGCCAAGGATGCATCTGGTTGGGGAGAATCTATCTCCATTCGGGGAGACACATCAATGCTCACAGTCCCATGTTCAGCTTTTGTGGGGAAACACGACCGAACCTGCTGAGGAAGAAGGAGTCATCCTGCTTGGAAAAACAGCCCTGACACAAACTCGAAACGGCTTACCCCAAGATCTATAACAACTTTTGACAAACTCTGCGGATATGGAGAGGCACGGTTCCTTCGCTTTCAACTTTTTCCCTAGCCTTTGGGATCTTCGTCATATCCTTTCAAAAGGAAACCTGAGATCTCTGTACTCTGGGGGTTTGATACGAACGGCTTCAGCACTTCGAACCTCACGGAGGTGCTTCAAGTTAATCGACTTCAGGATAAGGATAGCTTTGGCACTCTCGGGGTGACCTACCCCAGTCTTGTCGTGACTTTGCCCCTCATGGGCTGATCTGTGGGGAGTAGTACCCTTGGCTGTGAGAGATTCATCAAATCTTGACCTGATTGCCCCGGATTACCTGATTTCTGGATGGTTGACTCCCATGCCGCGATCATTTGACATAGCTTGCCCCGGTTCGCCGGGATATTCTGGCGTCCTGCATTCTGTCCTGATCAAATCTTTCCATCGTGGAAACTTTCCTGCTGTCAAGCGCTTACTCGCTAGTAAAACAAATTGTTCTGCATAAAAGACATATCAAATGCAATGCATATGACAGTTTTCAAAATCCATTCCTGTTCACTGGAAAAAATTTATGGCATAAAATGTATGAATCATTCATCAACATGTCAAAACCAATACAACATCGTAAGAAGAATCCTTTCAGGAATCAGTTCCAATGTGATCTTTACCGAAGTATGCTTTCGAAACAAACCTATCTCAATTAGGACTTTTTAAGGGTTGTAACGTGGTCAGGTTCACTGTTTATGAAAGAAAAGATAAAGGCTCAAAATTCATTTTAACCCACCCATTCTCCATGATGTTCTCCGATCCTACGTTCAACTAATTCGACCTTAGCGTTCTCCTTTCAAAGGTCGAGTGACAGTTCAAGGAATTACACTTTTCGAAGTGACAGTCGCTCCCTGTTCGTCTTTTGGCGTCCGGGGCCACACGATTTCGTTCTTGTTTGAAGATTTTTCTTTCACAATCCCTTTTCGCTTTTCGTTTTTCGTTTTTTCGTTTCCCCCTAACTTTTTCCTGGACTAACTCTTTAGAGTTTCTTCAATTTTGAAGTCCAGCGGGGTACCCTAGTTTTTGCCTAAGTCGCTTGCTTTCAAGATTTGACTTAGCGGGCTTTTCTTTTCGATTCTTTTCTTTCTCTTTTTTTTTTTGAAACAAATCGTATGACATCGGCTCGCATGACTTGTTAAAGGGATTGTGGCTGTTTCATTCCTGATCGACCAGGCTTAACCATTGTGGTTTTTTAGGTACGACCTATATAAGTGTGATCTATCCTCGAACGGACACTCCTTTTGTAATTCGAACACTTGGTCAAATTAACTGACACCTACCTTGCCCCGGGTTAAGATTGAGGGTTTTTCATTTTCAGAAAGAAACTCTTACAACTAAGCTCAAGGGGTTAACAAGGGATTATCTTCCTTATATCTCCGGTGTTTGGGAATTGAAACAATGCCTGTACATCATCAACAGGTTTTTATTCAAAAGCATAGCATCGGAAGCTTACGCATCATTGGGTTTCGTCATCCTCCCCGGATTCCACTTGAACAACCGTTTGCAATAAAAGAAAGCAATAGAGTGAACACGAATGGATTAGTTCAAAACATGCATATTTATTTCATCATCAATATCAATTGAAAACAACATGCTTTACAAATGAAATTTGCAATTAAACAGGAAAGAAACTACAAATGTAAAGAAATGACATGAAAAATGCAGATTGCCAGCTTCTAGGAACTGGGCTTTCGAACTTGTTTGCTCCGCTGAGGCAGCCATCTTCAGAGTTTACTCGTCGAGGTCAGTCTGAAAGGTTTCTGAACCTTCATTCTCGGGGGACTCTTCCACTGTATGAACTGATGTACCTACCTGGCTGGATGAAGGAAGGTCGTTAATCTGAATACCCTGAGGCGTGAACGAGAACCTATTGGCATCCAATAGAGTCTGAACCTGGCTATTAAGCACCTTGCAGTCATTCGTTGAATGCCCCTGTGCTCAAACATGGTACTCACAGCGGGCGCTGAAATCAAAACCTGGCGGGATCATTGGATTACTCTTTCGGCACTATCAACCCACCTTTGACCAAATCCGGAAACAACTGACTGTATGACGCCGATAGCTGAGTAAACTGCCTTTCAGGTTTCCTTGGTCTTCGTCGGGCATGTTGCCCCTGTTGATGGCGATATGACCGTTGACTCCGGAAGGGAGATGATGTCTGATGCGTGGACCCGAGGGATTGTTGACTCTGAACGGTCAAGACATCTGGATATTGGTCCTGAGATGCCAAGGACTCCTTTTGCTCGGATGCCCTCATCCTCAGGTTTAGCCCCGAAATTGGCAATAACTGCGGGCACGGAGATTTAGAAGTCATAAATTGCAAGGCATCCTTTGGGTCCAATGCATTTTTGGGGACGAAAGCAGGAGTGTCCATCTTTTCTGTAATGCCTAGAATGGGAACTTTCGTTATACTCGTGTCGCCCGACGCGAACTTAACGGTCTTTGAATCGATCAAATCTTGAACTACGTGCTTAAAAGCTTTACAGTTCTCAATGTAGTGTCCGGGTGCCCCCTCATGGAAATCACAATGGGCGTTTGCATTATAGCCAGGTGGTGGGGTCCTAGTTAGTGGATGTAACTTCCGTAATTCGACCAACCGAAGCTCAAGCAAGACTTGCAGCAACTGAGCATATGTCATTGGGATCAGATCAAAAGCTATGTCAGCTGATTTTACCTTCTGAGCGTACCCTCTCCTAGTCACACGATTATCTCGAGAAGCAATGTGTTGAAGAGAAAAATTCAAAGCTCTTTGTCACCTATTAGACATCCGAGGCTTATCAACCCTTGGTACGGGTTCCACAGGCACAGGTTCCACAGGCACAAGTGGAACAAGCATCTTTGCTGCGACTTCAGGTAGCTGATCATCTTCTTTCCTGAGCACATCCTTTAACACCTCCATGATCAAGCCCACGTGGATCTTCAGCTGATTGTTTTCCTCTTTGAGTACCTACTGGTTCGAACGCAACTCTTGCATGTTCCCCATAACCTGCCTCATCTGGCCTCGGACCTCACTCAACTCTGCTCATACCTGTTCCATATCCTAGTAGAGATTTCTGTAACTTTCTTGATCGGATATCCTGCAATAAACTGGTTAGCACAGGGAATAAGATCAATGGTTCTGCGGTACCTATTATGCAAAATGATATGCAGATGCAAATGCAAACATGTAGCAAGGGATCAAGAGTGCGCTGTTGAGGAGACCAAGGCTCTGTTTCAATACAATCACAACAATGCTTTGATAATACAACCTTGAAGAGGACCAATAATTATGCACCGTCGAGAACAGACATATCTCTGATGATAAGAACCCTCTGATACCAACAATACTGATTCACTGTCAAGAAAACCAGGTGATCTGAAGGTTAAGGTTTCCTGCAATAACTCGACCCCGCTCACAGGTATGGACCTAGTCACTGATAAGGTATGGCATCCTATGCGTTTCCCAGCGTCACAGACTTTCAAGAGCGATGATACGATACCCAGGAAGGTGTGACATCATTATCTCTTGAAGCGGCCTCACTTAGCTGAGTCACAAATGATCGGTCCCCAGAGTCGACAATCCTCCAAACCAACAACCCCTCAAGCCCAAAGGGCCGGAAAAGAAGTCAACCGGGAGAATCTCGTCTGAGCATGGATTTCGTGAGACACTAGAACCTTCAAAGCAAGAACGCGCCCACTACTTTCCACAACTAATGCTAGGTATATACTCAAGCCTGAGTCTGGCTTATCACTCATCCGAGCCCCTTCCCACAACAGCACAATAATGATACCATACTGAAAATAAAATATGGAAGGTAAAGTGTGATGGGCTAAAGACGTGTCTACTTATGCGTCTAGCGGTATCTTACTGCAAGTGCACAGCCTATCGAAGTAATATTTAAGATTATCGATCCACAGGGATTCTATTGTTACTTAGTGCTAGATGAACTTCTAGTTTAGCTAAGGCGAATGGTTGTCACGATTGTTGTTGGTTTTTAAGACTATTAAAGGCGGAATTAAATTTAAGTTTTTAATAAAATAATACTAAGGCGGTCGGTATGTAATTATACTAACTTAGGTGGGTCAATCTAACCTAGGCTTATAAAGATGTTCACTTAATCTATTCGGTAGAGATTACCAGTTTAAATACCCTCAACTCACACTCTCGTGGTCTTATATCAGATCTTATCCCTAAAGCCCTATGCCTGCTCTCGCTAGCCCATAAGTGTTTAGAGGTAATTTTTGGAAACTAAATAATTCTAATTTATCTTAAAGCGCTCTCGCTGTGTTTAATTTAAATGCCTAACTTTAGCTATCTGGTTAAATCTCACACTCTCGTGGTCTTGACCCAACCTAATACCCTTTTCTTACTCTCGTAACGAAAAGGTCTATTTCAATTAAAAAGTATCAGCCAGAATGTTAAGTGATTAATTATTTTAGCCTATGGTTATATTTTACCGGTTAAGTTGGTTATAACTACATACCGCCCTAAGGTATTTAGCTACTCATCGAGGTTGAATCAGACACAGAATTAAATAATAACTTACTCATGGCAGAAAAATAAATAGACATTATAATTAAATTAAAGTGCAATAAATTGAAAAACCTGATTAACAAATATCTGAGTAGACTCCTTCTTCCACAGACCGGAAGGCTTGGAGTAGGCGGAAATAAAAATTAAAACGAATGCTGAAGGTTGGAAACAAATAAAAGTATAACAATTCCCTAATGTTGGAAATTGTTACACGGTTGGTTTGGATACAAATAAAACAAGACAGAAAGTAAAATAATGCTGGAATAAAAATTCTGGTTCGTAAGGTAATTCGGCAGAGCTTCCGCAGGAATTTTGGATAATGAAGTCTCTCCTTTGAGTTCTCCTGAGCTGGTACTATTTATAGAGCTTTTAATGGGCTGGAGTCTTGGTCTTTTGTTTCTTGGGCCTTGCTGAAGTGGTTGAGAAAATGTTAGAAAGTGGCAGCAAAAATGGGAGAAGTCGTCTTCACGTGCTGCCTTGAGGAGAATTACTAGGAGAAGTGGTCTTCAGTGGTGGCTTGACGTAGTCTGAGTCAAAACCAAGTTTTATCCTTGTCACGGGCGTGACAAGGGCTTCACGTTCGTTATTTGAGGATTTTAAGTGTCACGGTCGTGACTACTTCCTCACGGTCGTGATGGCCCAAATTTGGGTGTCACGGTCGTGACACCCTTGTAACGACCGTGGCTGTAACAAATTATGCAGACTCTTTGCAGGCTTCTGCCTTTCTTCATTTTCTTGTGGTTTCTTTCGTTCCTTTCCTCTTAATTCATGATTCGGCCTCACATAACGATGTACCTGCAAAATAGTAAGAAAAACTCGAGAAATCGAGCGTTAAAACGGTGAATGCGCGATAAAACGTCAATGAAATCTAGCGATATAATCGATGCGTTTTCTCGTCATCAAAGTGCGATAAACGAAACCCAACATGTAAACACACAAGCGCTAGGATTGACTCGCATAGGGGATGGGAAACGGTCCCAGCATAGGGGATGGGAAAAGTCCCCAGCAGCTATAGTCCCCAGCAGAGTCGCTAACTGTCGCTACCGCGAAAATAAGGTGCCGGCAAAACAGAAGAGTCGCCACCTTTCGTTATTTATCCCACAGAAAGGGAAAGGAAACAATCGAAAAAACCTGACGAAAAAGGTATAAGACAAGGTCATCGCAACCATGTCTGGATTCGAAAGCCGGTTACGCAAGGGGAAGGTATTAGCGCCCCTCACGTCCATCGTACTCGATGGGATCCATGCTTGTTGTGTTTATCTGACGGGTTGATTATATCTATCTACGCTAAAGGTCTGGGCTGGAAAAAAAAGAAAATGACTCGGCAGAACACAACAGTTCTATGCGTACGTATTCCCGTCTGGAACGAGAAATCGGAGTCAACGTGGTTCGCCTAACTATGAGTTACGGGGAAAGGTTGCTCGCCGAGATGTCGCATCTCGTACCTACGTACTTTCATACAGTGTGAAAGATCAGAGCAAACGTAGTTCGGGACAACAAGAGACACAAGTTTGTCTTTTTTATCCGAGTTGGGTTAACAGACGGTTCCAGCAGTTGGTGTATGCAGCTCGCTCGACGGAGACTTAGGCGTTTACCGTTTGCGGTAGAACCGGGAGTTAACAAAACTCTCCTTCTGAAAAGGGTTTCCAAGGATTAAAGGTACAAGAGGACAAAAAGATGTTTGATCTTTGTTTTCTGTCTTTTAGAAGAAGTGTTTTTTATGAATGTTTGCAACTAATATCGCACTAAAGACTATGACCTGAGAGTGAATGCGTCGCATGTCACCCAAAGGGTACCATACTAAAAATCCAAGCTGTTGGAAAGAAACTCTCCAACAACCCTTTCTCAAGTAGCTTAAGGATCGTAGCGTACGACATCAATTAACCTTTATTATTGTATTTTGATTTGTTTGAAGATGAGAAGAGAAAGGACGCACTAAAGGGGAACTGATCCAATCCTAAATTTGTCATGCAAATTTGATCCTATGGTTGAGGTTAGGAGGGAACTACCTAATGTTATGATGCTTGGTTAGAACCCTAATGTCTGTCATAACTTCTCTTGAACAAGAGAAGTCAGAGTCCCTAGGGAAACATGGCAAAGGAAAGCAACACCAAAAGAAATAAACTGTAAAGAAAATAGCTGTAAATAAAAATGCATGCAATGCAACAATACAAGCAGAAGGAGCCCAGATCAACTTCTAGAGCAAGCAAGCCAGAGGCAACACACCATACAGGCAAGGGAGATAGACTCAACCTTAAGCCAGCAAGCAAAGCCAAGCAATAACAGTCAAGCAAAGGGAGACAGACTCAACCTCTAATGCAGACAAGAAAAGGGAGAAACTCAACCTTTAGGATGCTCTTAGGCCTAGAATCATCTATATGAGGCCTAGTCTAATGCAACACACCAAACAGTCACACAAGCAAAGCACAATAAAATAGCAGACAAACAACTCAACAACAAAGCAGATAAATAGCCAAAACAAATCAACAGTCTACAGACAACTTCAAGCCCAAGCCATCTTTAAGAGAAGGAAATCTCCATATTCAAGCTCCAACAAAAGAGAAGAGAGTTAACATCAAGATTATTGCTTGATGATGAGAAGCATGATGGAAATCAAGGGAATCCATCATGGCACTCAACCATACGTCTGAGATAGGCATCCTCAAAGGTTCTACCTCTTGTGATATACCACACATCCTTCCAAAGGAGGGATGAGGCTTCCACATAGGGACCTTGAATCATAGGATGAGAATGGAAAGCAATCAAGGCTATCCATGTTTGTTTGAAGAAAGAGAAATCAAACTAAGCTCTTCCTAAACCCTAATTGATTAAGCTACAAGAAAGCTACTAAAAGAAGGTCTAAACACCAAAACCAAGCACCACAATCAAGCAAACATAAGCCTCTATATGTCTAAAGCACTATCCAAAAGGAATGGAAAATTTATTTCATGCTATGGGTCACCATTGAGGTCATTCTAAAGGAAAGGTCATGTTAGAAGCAACATAAAACTAGTCCAATTGTTAATTCTAAGAAAAATATGAAATCAAGTCCTAAAATTCTAGGGAATTTTCTAAGGGATCTTTAGAGGGTTAGGGACCTATGGTAGAAAAGTCAGGGATTAATTCAATAGGTAAAGCACCTAAAGAAATTCTAAATCACAAAGGTATCAAATGGAGGTCAAATGGGGAAGCTCCTAAAAGTCAACTTAAAGTCATCTAAAAAATGTAAGAAAAATCCTACAATATACTACAATGTGTCAACATTCATCATGTAAAAATTCATAAATTAAATCCAAGCATTGATATGGAAACAAAATTCTAAAAGTTAACACGACATTATTTCTATACATGGAACAACACATACAAGAAAAATACAAAATTAAATGGAAAAAGCATTAAAATTGCAATAAAAAAACATGACAATTTTCTACACATGTCAAACTATCTCCAGTATTTTTGCCATGATTTTATGACATTATTTACTATTTTTCATGAATTAATATCAAATAGCATCAAAACAGAAAAATAATAGAAAAGAAATTTAAAAGAATAAAAGGGAGGTGTATCTAGTAATGGATTCATGTTATATTTCCGTTTGGGCTTTGTGCGTGGGGTGTGAGTAGCAGAAGAGTTGGAGCCCAGTTTTTTACTCAAGGCAACTGGCCAGGGGGTGCTGGTTAGTATTGTTTTCATGTGTAATTCCGTGTTGGGCCTTGCGTTTGGAGGTGTAGATAGCATTACGCACGCTGGCCCAGCTGAGAGAACAAAAACTCAGCACTTTGGTGAGCAAAACGCAACATTTGTTGCTTGAAGGGAAGTGCCACGCGAGCAATTAATCTTGGCCGTACGTGAGTGATACCGAGTCAAGGCCAGGCGCACGATCGGACGGTCACGATCGCGCCTGGGAAATTTGAATTGAAAAATGGAGGGAGCTGCGCTCGCGGTGGGGGAGACGGTGGTGCGGTGGCCGGAATTTTTCCGGTCATCTTCTTCAAATGTCCAACAACGGCATTTCCTTATTTCTTCACCAAAATTCAATTTTCTTTAACCAAAACTGTATGACTTTTCGCCTAGATTCCAAATATCCAATTTGTTTCCACTTTCATCCATTAAAACTCATAATCCATGGACGTCCAAGAATCACTCAAGAAAATCAATTTTCTCAAAACTCCAAATTGAAACCACTAATCTCTTCCTATCACTTCCTACATCAATAATCTATGTGTATTTTCCATTTTCATCCACTAATTAAAGAGAAAATCAAACTACAACCTAGGGTGTCAATTTCTAAAGTTTCAAGAAACCTAACCAAACTAATCCTAAAAGTTTCTATACATCTTAAGGATTATAATTATGTGAAAATGGCGACTAAATTCAACACAAACAGAGAGCATGGATTAAAAATTAGAACCTTGTTTGGAGCTTCAATGGTGGCTTGAGAGGTTGTTGAAGCTTCACGAAAAGTGTCCAGAATCATTCCATGATCATCATAGAAGCTTCTCCAATGCTCTATCTTGCTTGAAAATGTGCCAAATTCCAAATTCAAAAATCAAAGTGCACCAACATGACATAATTTGATTTAATTGACATTAAATCCAAACTAGGCCTTTTCAAACTTCTTTTCATGAAATTTTCTCCATACATTCTCATTTCCAAGACATGTCAATGATCCCTTGAGGTTTGGTTGACCAAATAATCCCATTTGGAGCAACTTTCGAGTTGGAAAGATTTTCATTTGAGGTATGCAAAGTGGTGAACTCAACCTGTAATGAAAATGACCTGTAATCTTACTTTCCCAAAATACCCCTGACTTGTAAACCTCATAACTTGAGTTCTACAAATCAGATAAAAGACTTCTAATACAATTTGGAAATCTAAGATTAATACCTACAACTTTCATGTTGGCCAAAAGTTGAGGAGAAACATCCTTCTAGGTCAAAAGTTCCTTGGAAGTTGGTTGACTTTTGTAAACAAATTTCACATTCATCTGATGCCATGTAACTTGTCTGAGCCATAACTTGAGTTCTATAAATCCAATGGAGGACTTATAGTACTAAAATTAAAGCTAATAACATGCTCTACAAGTTCCATGTTAGCCAAAAGTTGAGATTAAACTTGCATCTTGAGATAAGTGGTCTTGAAGTTAGGCACTAAATAGGGGATTTTACCCTGAGAACCCTAGTTTAGCAACTCCTCACACTTGGTATTCTTCTTGAATTGATCTTGGAACATCACCTCATGTATCTCAACACAACTTTCCATGATCACAAAGACTTAGAAATAGGTTTTGATCCTCTTCAATTGCACAGTTGACTCAAGGTTGACCAGGCCAAAGCCCTAATTGCAACACCCTCAACTGTGGCTCTTCACACCTAGCATAATGACTTGAATGAGCTCCACCATGACCCTCAAGGCACCCCATGAGCTCTATCCACACTCTATCCATGATCAAGGCTCCACAACCCACTGATGGTCTTCAATTGGTCCTTAGGTTAGGAGATGAACCACATACAAATAACCAAACTTCTCAAGAACACAACCCACTTTCTGATGACCTTGGTGACATCTCAAGCTTGAATAAGACCTCTAGATAGGCTCCTCTTGATATAAACCATACTTTATCCACTGATAAATGAATAATGCTATGCTATGCACATGCTAGACCAATGATATGCTAACGCACTAAAACAAAAGCCAAGTAAGAAAAAGGTTAGGCAAATTTTGGGGTGCAACACCAACCTACCCGGTTTTCTCGTCGGTGCAAAATTTTGATCTTGACACAATGGGTCCTAATTATCAGTGCTATGTTCTTGTCAAAACGGAGCACTGGTTCTTCTCAATCAACAACACAATAGTCTTGATCCCTTGTTTGCATTTGCATTTGCATTTTCATATTGCATATTCATTAACATGTATTTATGCTGCAGGTGTACATTTCCCCTTGATTCTAGTGTTCTTATTTATCTGACATGGAGCCTAGCCTGAGGAATACAGTGGTATACAAGTTTCCAACACCTGACATTAGATCTCTTCTGGGTCTGATTTCTGTGGCTGACAGGTGTTGCACCCTAAAATTTGCCCAACATTTCTTTACCTAGCTTATGTTTCATTTCATTCACATTAGCATTATCATTTGCATTTCATTGACATGTATGCAGGAGATCAAGAGGTATGATTACCAATCAAGGGCAACACAAGACTTTGAAGCTAGCTGGGAGGCTTATTCAGGTGTTCAAGGGTTGATATCCTTGTCAGAGAAGTTAAAAGATCCTCAGAGAGAGTGATTGAAGCCAAGAGGGTGTGTCTCCTAATTTGAGAGTTGTGGGAAGTCATCAGATGATTCTGAAGCCATGAATTTAGACTTGAGGTCTTGAGAGAGCTCATGAGAAGTGTTGAAGATCACTTTGAGGCCTAGACAGGTCATTGTGCAAGAATAAGAAGCCTTAGCCATGATTGGTGCAGCTAGGGTTTGACTAGGTCAACCCTAAGTCAACTGATGATTTGAAGGAGGTTGAGACCTAACTCAAGAGCCATGTGATCATGGATTGATACATTGAGATGTTATAAGGATGATTCCAAGGTTAAATCATCATGATTGAAGAGTTTGAGAAGTTTCAGGCTAGGGTTTCTAAGACTTGACAGTGTAAAATCCCTTAGTTTGACCCCTGACTTCAAGACTATTTAACTCAAGATATGATCTTCATCTCATCTTGACCCTAACATGATTGTTGTAGTGCATGGTCCTAGATTTAATTTGAGTATTAGAAGTCCTTGATAGGGTTTATAGAACTCAAGTTATGAGCCATACAAGTTACAAGTCATTTGAGGTATGTGAATTTGGAGCTTGAAAGTTACCCAACTTGCATGAAACTTTTGCCCAAGAAGTATGATTCCTATGACCTTTTGGTCAACATGAATGTTGTTCCTTATTCTCTTAGGTTTCGATAGAGTACTAGAGGTCCTTGATAGGATTTGTAGAGCTCAAGTTATGGCTTTGACAAGACAAGGGTATTTTGGGAAGTTATGATTATAGGTCATTTTTGGTTATAGGTCATTTTCACCAACTTAGACACCTCAAATGAAATTTTGTTCAACTTGAAAGTTGCTCAAAATGGGGTTTTAACCTTGACCATGTATCAAGGAGACATTGAAATGGCTCAAGGAAGGACTTGGTTCAAGGAGTTGTGAAAAAAGAAGGATTAAAGGCATTTAATGACCAAAAATTGAAATAAATTGATTTGTGTCCAAACAAGGAAAAATTATAGGTCATTTTGAATGGAAAAATCATTTTAGAAACAATGGCAATATTACATTTTTGGTTTGAGTCCATTTTCATGCACTTTTACTTTGTTGCTTCATGATGAAGTAACATAATTAACATGAACCATTGGATTGCAAACAAGGAAATGATCATAACCAATCAATTCAATATCTCATGAGATGAAGATTCCAAGTGTTTTCATGCCCAAACAGAGATGAATTCGCAACTGTGCATATGAGATTTTGAAAGAGAAATTGAAATTGCAAAATCTCATTTGGAAGCTTATAGAACTTTCTGGATGAGTCCATTGAGTTCTATATAAGATTTGGAGTGAGTTTAGAGCTTTTTTTGGAGAGGTTTGATACTGATAACAGAAGGAGCAATTGAAAACTCAGAGCTGCAACTCAAGATCGTGTTCTTGGATTGAGTTGAAATCAGAGCAAATCAAGGTGTGCAAAAGCTTTAGGAGTGAATTTAGAGTGATTCTGGACAAGCTTGGAGGAAGAATCGAGCAGAAATTGTACCTGTTCTTCATCTGAAACCAGGTTTGTACCAATCAAAATTTTGCTTAATCTATAGGGAGATACCTAGAAACTTGCATGTGGTTAGGTTCCTGGTAGGACATAGATGGATTTTGGTACAAGAAATTGAGGAATAGAGACACTTTAGGTCATGGATCATTTTCTGTTGAGACAGATTTCTTGTGATTCTTGGTGATATAATTGTGTCTGGATAATGGATTCTAACCTCTGAAGAGTGTAGATTACATTAGGACCATTATTTTGGAGAATTATGATGAATAAGAATTTGGTGTGTTTCTAAAAGTATGATCGGATTTGAAGTTAGAGGAAGAAGTAGGCAATTTGGATGATGGATTCGTGTTCAGGAGGAAAAATTGAGTAAGATAGGGTGTTTGATTGTATGGATTGATGACCTGTGATGACCACTCCACCGGAGAAGACGGTGGCGCTGCAGCTCAGGCCACCGTCTGGGAAATTCCCTCCATCTGATTTGAATTTGGGGACGAAAAGCCATGACCATTGGATTAGGGTTGGACCTTTGACTCAGACTAGGAATGGATGGCCACGATTTGAAGAAAACTCTGAAGAGAGATTGAGAAGTGAAACACAACGTTTCATTTAATTGTTGTTTTGGGCTTAAGGATCCAGTTTCTATCCACACCACCGTTTGGGCCCAAATCCTGGAATGAACTGGTTATATTTGCTATTTGTCACACTGATCTTGTTATTTTCTTTTGTTTTTTTCTTTATTTTTCATCATTTCATATAGTTTGAAATTAATTCATAATAAATAGAAAAATAACTCAATTTGATCCATATTTTTTCCCCCTGACTCATGAATGAGTCTAGAATTTTAGGAAATTAAGAGTTTAGGAATTCATGCATTTTTTATTTTAATTGCATTTTTTGTATTTTAATTGATATTAATTTCATTATGGTTGATACCTTGACTTGTAAATTTTTGTGTGATCATTTGATGATGATTTTTGAGCTGATTTTTTGTGTGTAGCTAGTTTAGACATGTATGCTCCTCTAGTAATTTTCTCACATTTTTGTGAAGAAGTTTAGGGCTGTTTTTGTATTGGAACTTTAGGTGCTCTAGTTTTAGGGTTTAACCTTTGTACCCCATAGTTTAGGATTTAATTCTAGGACTTATTGGATGATTTGATCTCTGGAATTAACATGGTAGAGTCATGATTGACTTAGGTTCCCATAGTTATTTTTGTAGGATTTTACAATTGGGTTTAGTATTTTTGTTATAATTAACTTTAGTACTAGGTTTTAGGTGATCCTAACTTGCTAACTCAACTAGAATGATTTCTTTAGTTCCCTTAGATTAGGGTGTGGCATCTCTTGCTCTTGGATGATGATGAAGACTTATGTGGGCTGCTGTGGAATGCATGATGGAGCTTGGACTTGAAGTTTTCTCTCCCTTTGGTGTAGTTTGTTCAGGATTAAGGATTAGGGTTTTTAGGGAGATCTCTTAGAGTAGATTTTCTTCCTTCATGAAACATGGAAGGTGTTGATCACTTCCATCCCTCCCTATGATGTAAGGTCCCATTGTGGAGGCCTCATCCCTCCTTTGGTAGGATGAGTAGCTCCTCACAAATTGGTAGAACCTTTGAGGGTTCCTTTCTTTGATGGTGGAGTGCTTAGAGGTGACCTTTGGTCTTCACTTTGCTCACCACTATCCACACCTTGCTCTTGTTAGATGAATCTTTCTCCCTTGCTAGAGGATGGAGTTCCTTGCTAGAAGATTGAAGATGTTAGAGGTTGCCACTTCCCTATGTTTGAAGACTGGCCCTTGAAGCAGAGGCTTGAAGATCAAGAAGAACAAGTTGATACTTGTGTGAAGAAAATCAAAGTGAGATTGAAGAAAGAGCTGAAGCTTGAAGAAGTTGGAGAACAAGTTGGTACTTGTGTTTGATGCATTGAAAGCTTGAAGAAGCAAGTTGATACTTGCTATTGAAGATTGAAGCTTGAAAATGGAGTACCTTTCATTCTCTTGAAGAGGATAGACTTAAAGAACAGTTACAGACTGAGGACTGAGCTGCTGTCAGAGGATTACTTTGCTGTGAAGCTGTGGAAGCTGTTGATCTGCTTTCTTGTCTGTTTGCTTTCTGTGCAAATGTGTTGATGTGACTTGGTTGATTTGCTTGATGCATAAGAATAAGTTCATGTTTAGATTGATTTAAGCTAGGAGCATGATTGCACTAGAGGTTGAGTTGCTCCCTCTGCTTGTATTTTTACTGTATGGCTTTGTTTGCGGGTATTCGGTAGAGCCCTGCTTCCTTGCCTATGTGGTTTGTGATTTGCTTGATGGCATTTTATTTCTTTCATGATTGCAGTTATTCATATATGGCTTGAGGTCGAGACGAGCTTGTGGAGGCTGATGCCCCATACACATTTCCTCCCTCACTTGCATTGCATGCATTTTACAGTCATATATCTGTTTACTGTTTGAGCTGATGCTTTATCTGTTTCTGTTTATCATTGACATGATCCCCTAGGAATCTCACTTCCTTTGATAAGGAAGTGATGATTAGAACTTTAGGTTGAAACCTATGCATAATAACGTCTAGGAGTTCCTTGTTTCAAACCTCAACCATAGGATGAATCATTGGCATGACAACATTAGGACTTGACAGTCTCCCCGTAGAAGTCATTCTCTTCTCATCTTGAAACAACAGTAAAAAACGTAATAAAGGCAAGTTAGTATAAGCGCGATACAAGCCTTAAGCTACTTGGGTAATGATAATTGAGCGGCCGCCTCTTAATCGTCTAGAATGTTTAGTATACGTCCTTTGGACGATATGCGATGCATTCGTTCCTAGGTCATAGTCTCTAGTGCTGTACAAACTACAGACAACCATAAAAAACAGTTCTTCCGTAAAAGACAGAAAACAAACTTCAAACCTTTTTGCCCTGTGGGCCCATAATTCAAAGGAAGCTTTTCTGAAGAAAAGAGTGTCGTTAACTCCCACTTCTACCGCAAACGATAACGCTTAAGTCTCCAAGGGTCGAGCTACGTACGCCAAACTGCTGGAACTGTTTGTTAACCCTACTCGAAAAAAATAGATGAATCTGAATTCCCGTAATCCGTATTATCCCGAACTATGTAAGCTCTGATCTCTCATACCTGTTGAGAATACGTAGGTACAATACTGACGTATTGGCGAGCCACCTCCCCCGTAACCCGTAGTTAGTCGAACTACGTTGACTCTGATTTCTCATTCTCTGATGGGAATACGTAGGCACAAAGCGCGATGCTTTGCCGAGTCTTCTCAACCCGTCAGGTGAACACAACAAGTGTGGATCCCATCGAGTATGATAGACGTGAGGGGTGCTAATACCTTCCCCTTGCGTAATCGACTCCCGAACCCAGACAATGGTTACGATGACCTTGTCTTATACCTTTTCGTCAGGTTTTTCCGATCGTTTCCTTTCCCGCTCTGAGGGATAAATAACGAAAGGTGGCGACTCTTCTGTTTTGCCGACACCTTATTTTCGCGGTAGCGACAACAGGAAAGTGATGGAAGACTTCAAGGAATCATATGGGAAGCTTCTGAGTGTTGTCTGCAAGCCATCAATATATGAGTTGAATGGTCTTTATGCTCTCTTGCAGTTTTATGACTCACAGCTGAGGTGCCTTACTTTTCCTGGTTATATTCTGGTGCCTACCTTAGAGGAGTTCTCTGTGTTGTTGGGAATGCCTGTTCTTGATTAGATGTCATTCTATCACACCGAAGTTGAACCTGATCTAGCTAAGCTTGCTGCTGCTTTGCATCTGGATGTTTCTGAGCTGAAGGGGCATTTGGCTAAGAGGAGTGGAATGCCTGGTTTCCCTTTATCTTTTCTGATTGAGAAAGCTCAACAGTTTGCCAAAGATGGTTGTTGGGTGGTTTTTAATGCTATCTTACTGTTATGTATCTACGGTATCATGTTAATTCCTAACATTCCGAATTTTGTAGATTTGGATGCGTTCTATATCTTTTCTTTAGGGAATCCTATACCTACACTGCTAGGCGATGTCTATCATTTTGTGCACTACAAGAATGAGAACAGAAGAGGGAAGAATGTATCTTGCTGTAGGCCTTTGTTGTATATGTGGTTTGCTAGTCATCTTCCCAAATATGGTCCTTTCATTACTACTGCAGGTACTTCAGAATGGTCTGAGAGGTTGATGGGGTTGTCTGCTAAAAACATTATCTAGTTTGACAGAGATATGTTGGATACTGAGATCATTTATAGTTGCAGAGGTTTTCCTAACGTCCCGTTGGTGGGAAGGAAATGATGCATCAACTATAACCCATCCTTGACAGTCAGACAGTTTGGGTATGCCATGAGAGATCCTCCTAAGGAAGAAGAGATACAGGAATCTCTGTATATCACTGGCTTGTTGGAGGGTGATACTTTTCTTCGAGTTGAGGCTGCTTGGAGCAGAATCCACAGGAAAGGGAAAGTTTCTGTGGGGAAGAGTAACAGTCAAGCTTACGACCCTTATTTTACTTGGATCCAGGATAGAGCAAAGAAGTTACTGATGCCTTTCCCATCTGTAGAGCCTTTGTATCCTCTCATGATTGAGGAACCCACCAATGTGGATGTCCAGAAGTAAAACCAATTGTGGTCTGAGAAAGAGGAGCTCCGGAAGGCTAATGAAGAGTTAGAGAAGGAGATCATTCAGCTCCGGAGTGAGAAGACTGGAGTTGTGTATTCTGCTAAGAGGCAGACTGAGCTTGTGAATAGGTTGGGTACAGATTTGAATAAGGAGACTCGTTCCTGTGAACATTTGGGTTTAGATATGAAAGTTGTTAGTGATGTTCTCGCTTCTAAGAAGAAGGACTTGGATAGAGCTTATCTGGATATTTCCAAGTTCAATGATTAGTGGAATGCTACTCTTTCCAACAACAAGGAGCGTAAGGATAAGTTGAAGCGGCAGATCGCTAGACTGAAGACTCAGCTCAGGGCGAAGGATGCGAAGATTGCAGATGAAGCTTCACTCAGACGTGACAGTGATTGCAGAATGAACGAAGCTTTGGCAACCTTGGAGGATTACAAGCTGAGGGCTGATTCAAAGAGGTGCAAGCTAGAGGAAGTCTTTGGTGAGGGAGCCTGGGAAGACTATGTTGAGGGTTTACAGACCACTATTAGACAAAGAGAGGCGCTCATCCAGGGGTTACTCGTTACACCAGACCATCCTGAGACATAGGAGCTGTTGGAGGAGTTTCGTGCTCGTTGCCGTACCTGATGTCTTTCATTTCCTTTGTAGCTTGTTGCTTATGTTTGTATTGACCATCACCAAACCTGTTGGCTGAGGTCCTTCTGTTGATTCTTTGTACTCAATTGTATGTTGTACCTTGCCTATTGTGCCTTTTCTTGGATGTATGAGATGTTTGGCTATATGCTTGGCTGTGGGTTTCCCTATGTCTTGTTGTTCGCACCGGAACTAGAATCGAGCGGAAACGTCCCTAATGCATATATACATGTTTGCATTTTGCATAGCATTTTTTCATAGCAGGTGCAGCGGAACCATTGATCTTATTCCTGTTGGTTTGTTAGCTTGTTTCAGGATAGACAATCAGACAGTTCACCGTTACGCCACCAGAGGTAATCAATGCAGAGTCATGGAACAAGTGCAAACTGAGACGCAAGAGATAAGGGATAGGATGACTCAGTTTATGGAGCTAATGCAGGGTGTGGAAAATGGCCAGGAGCAATTGAGGACTCTAGTCCAACCATTGGTTGCTCGTGTTGACAATAATGGTGTGCTTCATAGAGGTGCTGCTGCTAACCCTCCTCACAGTGAGATTGGTACACCACGTGCCAACATTGTTCCCCCAACAGTGGTACCTCCGAGCGGAGGAAATCAAGCTGCAATTCCTCTTCCTATTCCTTGTGTTGTTCATAGGAATGTTCCTCAATGGGATGAAGATCAACAGGAGGATGCTTTTTCAATGAGGGATATTGGTGCTGAGCTGCCAGTTGAGACTGATAGGAGGTTCAAATTGCTGGAGGATAAAATGAAGAGTTATGAGAACCAAAATTCCATGGGCTAGACATGGCCAATCTGGGGCTGATCCTAGATCTGAAAGTTCTGTTGAAGTTCAAAGTCCCTAACTTTGACAAGTATAAGGGAACTACTTGCCAAAGGGTCCATTTGCATTCTTATTATCGCAAAATGTCTGCTTACTCGGATGACAAAAAATTGCTCATGCATTTCTTTCAAGACAGCTTGTCAGGGCCCTCACTTGAATGGTATATGGGACTGGAGCCTGTTAATATCCGCAGTTGGAGAGACTTAGCTGAAGCCTTCGTGAGACACTATCAGTATAATAGCGACCTTGCTCCTATCAGGGTCCAACTCCATAATTTGTCTCAAAAGACTGGTGAATGCTTTAAGGAATACGCCTAGAGGTGGCGCAAACTTGCAGCAAGAGTTCAGCCTCCGATGGTGGAGCGTGAACTGATTGATATGTTCGTGGCTACTTTGCCTGGTGTCTATTATGAGAAGCTTATCAGTAGCATGTCTGGTAGCTTTTCCGACTTGATCATCACTGGGGAGAGGGTAGAGAATGGTATAAAGTTGGGAAAGACCCAATCTGGTGAAGTGTCCTCATCTAGAGAAGGAGGTAAAAAGGTATTTGGTAATAAGAAGCGTGAAAGTGAGACCAATTTAGTGTCTAGTTCCCGAATGAATAGATATCAACGACCAGTGCAAAATCGTCAGCAACAGTAGGTTGCTAGTATCACAATTCCAACCGTTCCTCAACATCAACAACAACCACAACAATAGCAGAATCAACAGGGTTATAGAAGATTTCAGGATCAAGGTCGGGTGGTGAATAGACAATTTGACGCGCCTCTGATGCCGTATTCCCAACTGCTTCAGCACTTGCTACAACTACAGTTAATCCAGAAGAGTATTATGGCTCTTTTGATAGGACCACCACCACCCGATTATGATGCAAATGCTCATTGTGAGTTCTATTCCGGGGCACCTGGACACAACATTGATAACTGTAAGGCCTTTAAACACAAAGTTCAGGATTTGGTGGATAGCAAGACAATAAAATTTTCTCACGATGCTCCCAATATTGTGAAGAACCCCATGCCCAACCATGGGGCAGCCGGAGTCAATGCAATCATTGAAGACGAGAGTTTAGACCTGATAACTTATGTCAATGATTTGAAGAAACCGTTGGGCTTTGTGAAGGAAAATTTATTGAAGGGAGGGATATTCCCAGGCTGTAACGAATCGTGTGCTGAGTGTTTGAGTCATCCCGAGGGATGTGCAAAGCTGAAGAGCTGTATTCAGGGAATGATGAATGACAGAATGTTGCAATTTGACCGGATTGCTGAGAAGAAGTCTGAAGAAATAATGGTTGAGGAAAGGAATGAGGTTGCAACGATCTCAATTCCATACAAAATTATAACTATTTCTGCATCGAGGCCGCCAACCATTATTATCACCAAAGCTAGTTATGTGCTGTATGAGAGTACCAAAGCATTTCCGTGGAACTACGGAGCGGAGGTATATTGTAATGGGCAGAAATAGGAATTGAAGAGCTTGCCGGTTGATTTGGTGGATAATCTAGTTAGAGCTGGGGGAATTAATCGAAGCAGAAGAGTGTTCTCATCACCTGAAGTGGTCGCAGACAGAGCTGATAAGGGTAAGAAAGTTGTGGTTGAAGAAACTTCTCAGGCGGGAGAGAATAATTCTTTGGAGAATGCAGGTAATGGTCTAGGTTTCACGGACTTAGATCTGACACCAAAGGGCAAGAATCATGATTGTGCGTTGCACATTTTAGTTGAATGTCGTGGGGACGTCTTGTCTCATGTGCTGGTAGATACATGATCGTCTTTGAATGTGCTTCCGAAGAAGGCACTGATGAAACTAGATACTCGAGGCATTACGTACACGCCAAGTGACTTGGTAGTACGTGCTTTTGATGGTACCAGAAGATCTGTATTTGGAGAGATGATGTTGCCTATTCTGGTGGGTCCCGAAGTATTTGATGCGGTATTCTATATTATGGACATTCATCCTGCCTATAGTTATTTGTTGGGCCGTCCATGGATTCACTCGGCAGGAGCCGTAACTTCCACGCTGCACCAGAAGCTCAAGTACATTGTGGGTGGCAGCGTTGTCACTGTATGTGGAGAGAAGGATATAATGATTAATCATTTATCTTCATTCAAATACGTTGAGGTGGATGGTGAAATCCATGAGACTCTTTGCCAAGCCTTTGAGACGGTACAGATTAAAGACAAAGTGTCTACTGTGAGCAAAGCGCCCGAAGTGGCCATGTCATCCTTCATACGTTTGGTATGGGATACCGCCCATCTTCTTCATCATCCTCACAGAGCGCGCCGCGCTACAAAGGGCTGGTACAGTTTACCAAAGGCGGGATTATCTTCGAGCGGATCAACGTTGTTTCAGATGAAGACGGGGATAGCGACAACGATATGGACTTGTGGATTCAGCCATGCATTCTAGGACAAAGCCTCAACAATTGGTCTATCGAGGAATTCGTTCAAGCGACAACGGAAGAGTAATACTTTGTTTTTCTGATAATTGTACAACCCTATGTTCTACCCGGAGCATAGTGGTTTTTGTTTTCAGGGCCTTATTGTTTATGCTTGCACAATCTTTTTCAATTAATCAAAGGGCGTTTTTCTGCATTCAAATATTGTGATCCTTGTTTTTCATGTTTTATGTTCAACAATAAAATGGCAATGTGGCTTTTTGCTTGATTTTCATATCATTTTAAGCATTTAACCATTATCATTGCAGGATTCACATTGCAGATGACACCGCGCCAGAGACATCTATGACTTGCTTCGACTTTGATAATCCGAAATTTCAAGCCAAAGAAGAGATTGATGAAGATGAAGACTTACCAGAAGATCTAGCTAGACTCTTGAAACAAGAAGAAAAGGTTATTCTGCCTCATCAATGTTGCACCCTAAAATTTGCTCAACCTACTTCACTTGGTTTATGTTTCAATTGCATTAGCATTTGCATGATTAGGTCATGTACATAATTCATTCATCTGCATAGCATAGCATGGGCAAGTCATCCAATAAGGGATCGAATGCTATTCTTATCTCTATGAGCCTATTAAGAGGTTCTTATTCAAATTCAAGCCTATCCAAGTCATCAGAAAGAAATTGAAATCTAAGAAGTCAGTGGATCTCTCTCCTATCTTGAGTGTATTTGAAGATCATCAAAGAAGTTGTGAGCTGTGAATTGAGCATGGAGGGTATATAGACATCATGGAGGACCTATAGGGCCATTTTGAAAGTGAGACAAGTCATTGATGTGGTCACAAGAGTTGCAGTTGAAGACAGTCAACTAGGGTTTCATCTGGGTCAACCCTAGGTCAACCCTAGGTCAAATGCTTGATTGAAAGGCATCAAGGTCTATTTGAAAGATGTGGGGTTCATCATTTGACATGTAAATATGGATTTGGTGTTGTGCCAAGGAGAAATCAAGAGGAATCAAGAAGAAGAGGAGTTTCTAAATTAGGGTTTCTGTGTAAAATCCCCTGATTTAGGTCAAACTTCCAAGCAAGATAATTTAATATTCAAGCTTCAAATGGATCCTTGGCCAACATGAAACTTGTATATGATCTCAAGACCTTTAATTTGAGTGGTGGAAGACATCAAGGAGATTTATAGAACTCAAGTTATGGTTCTTGCAAGTTACAGGCCATCTGAGGACACTGAAATTTGTCTGTGAAAGTTACTTGGCTTCCAAGCAACTTTTACCCCTCAAGTAGCTGTCAAATTGATTTCTGGACAACATGAAAGTTGTTCCTCATGATCTTAGCTTTCTATAAAGGTATGGTATGCCTTAATCTGATTTGTGGAACTCTACTTATGTCTTTGGCAAGCAAAGGGTATTTTGGTCATTTGGAAATTACAGGTCATTTCAAGCATATGCCTAAAACTCATACAAGGAAGCATCAAATGAAAAACTTCACAACATCAAAGTTGTTCCAAATGACATTTTGAGTCTAGAAAAGTGGTCATGGAGGTTGGCAAATTCTCATAGCTCAAGATTGCAAATTTGGTCAATTAAAGGTGAATTTAATGAATAAAAGTGACCTAAAAAATGAGATTTTGCAATACATGTCCAAATGGGATGAAATTATAGGTCATTTTGATTGGAAATAATGTTTTGAGACCATTGGAAATAGTGTATTTTTGAGTTTAGTTCAAAATTGGAGAGTTATCATGACTTGCTTATGATTAAAGTAACATATGCCAAATCACAAGGGATTTGTGTGCAAGGAACTTCCAGCAATTTCTAGATGATTCCATGGGCATCTATATAAACCCTAGAGCTCATTCAATGCAGGGTTGCATTTCATTTTGATCCAAAACACCTAGTTTCACTCTCTCTTGCATTTTTGCAAATTCATTCAAACTCTCCCAATTCTTCATCATTCTGCAAAGTTCTTGATCCTACCATGCTCCATGATCATCATTGATCACATCCCAAGCAAGATCTGAGTGCATTGAAGTCATAATCGTGTGCTGCAAGTTCATCATCCAAATTGCAAGAAGAGTTAGTTACAAGAATCCAAGGCATCTGAGCAAGAACAAGTGCATACAGAACCAAGATCCATAGCCATTGATCAAGTCCAAAGCATTGCTAGCTGTAAATCCAAGAGTTCATCTATCTGTTTTCATATTTCTACCAGGTTAGTGATCTCTTCGGATTAGCTTGATTTAGTTAGCATGATGTAGATTGGTTAGGATAAGAATGATCTAGGTGGTTAGATGAGCATTTCTGGAGATTTTGATCGAATTTGGTGAAGTTTGACATTGGAGCACAAATTCTGTTGAGACCTAGAACTTGGTGAATAAACTGTTAGAATCTTAAGTTGATAGTGATTATTGCTCAGTGAGAGGTCAGGAAGAGATTAGTACAATTAGGTTGTTGATTCGTGATGATGGAATTTTTGAGCATGTTGGAGATGGTGATCGTGTTTTATGATAGAGTCGATGTGAATTAATGCTGATGACATGAGTGAGTTCAGGGAGCAAAATAGAGTAGAATTGGGCTTTGAACTTTTGAAATTGATGCTGTGATGATGATGCACGAATTAATGGAAGATGATGATGAAGGTTCAGTTTCCATGGCGTTTTTACTACAAACCCTAGGTCCATTGGAGAAGATGAGTGACAAGCGTTAGATGAGGTCTTAATTGTTGACTGAGAGCTTGATCTAACGGCCTGTATTCAAAGATGAAATAGGAGGGAACTCAGAAACGTGAAACGCACCGTTTCACTTAAGTTCTCAGCATTGGGCTTAAGGATCATTACTATTCGCACCACCATTTCCAGGCCCATTCCCAATTGAACTGCGTTTGTTGCTTTTTGCACCGCATGGCTGTTTTTTTTGTTTATGAGTTTTCTGATTAAACTGGGCCCAGGCGCGCCTTGCTACGCGCACCCCCAGTCTGGGCTCATCATCCATTTTCCAATGCATTTTCTTACTTACTGCACCCCTAGCTCATTTTACTTCATTTTGATTTCCTTTATTTTCCTTAATTGTTTGAAAATTCATAATAAATTGGAAATTCCATATTTTTGATTGGTTGTTTTTTTTACCATTTTCATATTTCTGTGTAGAAAAATATCATGTAATAAAATTTCCATTTTATCTTTTTTTAATATTTTTTGCATATTTTTTCTTTTAATGCCTTTTTAATACTTTTAGTTTGTACATAGTTTTTGTAGAATTTCTTTTAGGTGGTTCTCATGATCTTTTTAGGCCAAATTTTTTAGTATAACTAGATACATACCTTAGGTGCCCCCTTTGATTTTTATACCAATTTTTTAGGATTTATTTTAGGTAGTTTAGTTAGAAAACATTAGGCTAATCATTTAGGGTTGTGAATATAAGATAGGTCTAACAAAGCAATTTCTTTTGGGTTTTCTTTAGGACAAATTAAGTGATGGGACTATAGGGGTATTGAGGGTAAATAATAGCTCCCTTAGAAAATGCTAAGACTTCCCCTATTCTATTATTACTATTAGTATATGCTTGTAATTGATTGATTGTGTGGTGTGCCCTCTCTAGGGTTATTGTTTGACTGTATGGGGTATTGGGCCTGCTTGGGGTTTGGGTTGAGCTGAAGACTTTGTTGATGAAACCCATTGAAGACAAAGAATGAAGACCAATTTCCAGAGTGGATGAAGAGTATCTCTTGCTGGCAGCTGTTGAAGGTTATAGGATCTAGGAGCTAGGCAGAGCTCTAGAGTAGAAAACTTGCTTCATAAACATGGAAGGTCTTGTTTGCCTCCATTCTTTCTCTATGATTCAAAGTCTCTTTTAAATACCCACCTCCTTCCTTTGGAAGGATTAGTGAATGTATTTAAAAGATAGAACTTTTGAGAGAAAACTGTCAGTATCATGTTAACAGTCAGTAGGCCACCCTTGGTAGGCAATTAACTGCTTAACATCCAATTCATCTTGTGGACTGCTGCTCATCTTGGAGAGTGAGACTTGAAGAAAAGCCCTGAAAGATTGAAGACAGACACCTTGCTTGAAGGCTGTGAAGATGAAGACTGCTGTTTGCTGTTTATTTCTGCTGTTTATAATTTTTGATGTATTGTTTGAATTTCCCTGACTGTATTGCTTGCTGTTTAACCTGTTAGGTTGAAAGCGAATTTTGTTCGCTTTTGCCTGTTGTTTTCTAGGTTCGAGGTTGAGTGGGACTCCCTTGCCTCGCTTGCATTGCTGCATCCATGCATTTTACTGCTTTATTGTATATATGCTATTGTTTCTGCTTCCGTTTATCCCTTAGGATCTCTGTTTCTCTCTGCGCAAGAGAGGAGCATGATAGACATTAGGTCTTAACCCATGCATGATAACATTAGGTTAGTTGGATTCCCTTTTCACCCCTAGGTTAGAGTTCTGTCTCTTCTTTCTCAAAACAAACAGAAAAACACAATAAATCTTTCAAACACAATAAAAGACACTTCTTCCGTAAAAGAATGTGAACTCATCAAAACGTCATTTTTGTCCGCTTGGACCAGTAATCAGAAAAACCCATTTTTTAGAAGGAGATAAAAGCAATCAAGACAGACTTATGTCGTACGTGGCCCGAACTACGTTTGCTCTGATCTTTCATGCTGTATGAAAGTACGTAAGCATAGGATGCGATATCCTAGCGAGCAACCTTCCCCTCCTTTCCCGTAGGTAGGCGAACTACGTTGACTCTGATTTCTCGTTCCAGACGGGAATACGTAGGCATAAAGTGCGATACTTTGCCGAGTCAGTTTATTTTCTTTTAACCCCAGACCTGTAGAGTAGATAGAATAACAATCCGTACCAGAAAACAAGCGTGGATCCCGTCGAGTACGACGGACGTGAGGGGTGCTAATACCTTCCCCTTGCGTAACTGACTCCCGAATCCAGGATTTGGTTGCGATGACCATTCCTTTCCCCGTTTTGCGGTTGGTTTACCTCGAGCGTTTCCTTTCCCCTCTTTGGGATAAATAACGCACGGTGGCGACTCTTCTGTTCAGCCGGCGCCGATTTTCGCAGTAGCGACAGCTGGGGACTCTGCTGGGGACTCCAACGGTTCCCTACGCGAGTCAATCCTAGCGCTTGTTTTCCCGTCGAGGATTTTGTATGGATTTACTTTTTCTGTCATTTACTTTCAGCATTATATTATTGTTATTATTGCTGTATTGGGGCTGTGACGGGTGATTCTATGATTGAGAGATAAGTCGGACCTGGGCTTGAGTGCACTTAGAATTAGAGTAGAAAGTAGTGGGCGCGTGCCGACTTTGCTTGCATTAGTGTCCCACAAAATCTACACTCGAACGAGGTTCTTCTGGTTGACTTCTTTTTCTACCCTTTGGGTCGAAGGGGTTGTTGGTTAGTTGGATTGTCGACTCCGGGAACCGATCATTTGGAAGTTGGCTAAGTGAGGCCTCTTCAGGATTTGGTGATGCCACTCCTTCTGGGAATCGTATCATCAATCCTGAAAGTCTGTGACGCCGAAGACCGCATAGGATGCCATACCATTGTCAGTTACTAGGATACCTACCTGTGAGAGGGTTTGGGGCTATGCAGGTAACTAGACCTTCAGATACCGGTTTGTTTCTTGATCTGAGATCCTGGGTATTTATGGACAGTTATGAGGTCTATCAGAGACCAGTTGGAGTTATGGTATGAGGTCTATCAGAGACCAGTTGGAGTTATGTTATGGGGTCTATCAGAGACCAGTGTTGGAGCTTTGTATTGGGTCTGTCCAAGACCAGGGTTTGAGGAATTCTGGAGGGTCTATCTGAGACTTTTGATATGGTTCAGGCTTCTCATCCATGGCATTTGGTCCCTGTTGCATCAATTTGCATTGCATTGCTCGCATAACCATTATCATGTGCATTTCATTAACGTGTGTCTGTGCTGCAGGTGCATTTGCATATTCCCTGATTCTAGTGCCCGGATTTCTGCTTATTGATCATGGCTAGTTTGAGAAAGACAGTTGCGTACAAGTTGCCTACACCTGACATTACTCCCCTACTTGGTCTGATGTCCCTTGCTGATGAGGAGGTTAGGCGATGTTTCAGGATGAGTCATGGAAGATTGTTGAGACTGGTCTGCAAGCCAACTGCTGTTGAGATGAATGGGCTGTATACCTTGATGCAATTCTATGACCCTGTCTTGAGGTGCTTTACATTTGCTGACTTTATTTTGGGGCCTACCATGGAAGAATACGCAGAGTTTATCGAGCTTCCGGTGCAAAATAAGGTTCCTTTCATCCATCGTGACGCTAAGCCCCAGCTGGAGGACTTAGCTAAGGCCTTGCACATGAACGCTTCTGAACTATTAGTGACTTCTTGGCTTGGGGTTCCAGGTTTCTCCCTGGATTTTCTGGTTGGCAAAGCTCAAGAATACGCCAAGAGTGGGTGCTAGATAGTCTTTAATGCTATCTTGGCTCTATGCATCTACGGAATAGTGTTGTTTCCCAACTTACCCAAATTTGTGGACTTGGACGCCTTTCATCTGTTTGCTGTTGGCAACCCGGTACCCACTTTGATTGGAGATCTCTATCATTCATTGCACTACAAAAATGAAAATAGAAGAGGAAAGATTGTTTACTGTTGTGCTCCGTTGTTGAACATGTGGTTTAAGAGCCATCTCCCCCTGAAGGGACCTTTTGTAGATAGTGCAACTACAGCTGATTGGCCAGAGCGCCTGATGAGACTATCTTCTGAAGACATTGAGTGGTTTGACCAAGACTTGTTGGGGTCTGAGCTCATTTTCAGTTGTTCTGGGTATCCTAATGTTCCTTTGATAGGAAGAAAAGGATGCATCAATTATAACCCATCTCTGTTCGTTCGCCAGTTTGGATACGCGTTGAAGAACCCACCCAAGGAGGAAGAAGTACAGGAATCTCTGTACTTCACCGGTGATTTGAATGGAGAGTTACTAGATAAGCTCCAGCACGCATGGATGCGTATCAACAGAAGAGGAAAACCACTGTTGGGGAAGAATGATTGTCAGGCTTATGTACCATACGAAGTTTGGATCCAAGAGAGAGCAAGACAGTTGCTGATGCCATTTCCAGCTTCACCAGTCCCTGTTCATATTCCGGTAGAGGAACCAACCACTGTTACTATGGAGGTCTACAAGCGAGTTGTAAAAGAAAAGGAAGCCTTGATGAGGATCAATGAAGAGTTAGAAAAGGAACTGGCTCAGATGCGTAGTGAGAAGAACAAGGCTGTGCATTCTTTCCAACAGCAGATTGAATTAGTAAACAGGCTAGGTGCTGAATTGACCAAAGAGAAGAAGAAGCGTGAACGCCTGGGGAAAGACTTCAGAAGCTCTCATGACATGTTGGATTCCAAAAAGAAAGCACTCGATGCCGCCCACCGGGAAATCTCTTCTTGTAACAAGACGTGGAATGCTACGCTAACCAACAACAAAAAGAGGGAAGACAAATTGAAGCAGCAAATTTCTGAACTCGAAGAACAGTTGAAGGCTAGCACTAAGAAGTATGAAGAGGAGGTAATGGCAAGATATAGTCTCCAGAATGCATTGAACAAGGCCATCGAAAGCAAGAAAGAGGCTGTGTCTCAGAAGCGGAAGCTAGAGGATCGCTTCGGAGAAGGGGCATGGGAGGAATCCGCTGGTGATTTGCGACGTGTTCTCAAGCGAAGAGATCTACTTGTTGAGGGTCTGCTTACCCGAACAAGTCATCCAGAGACTAAGAAGTTATTAGAGGAACACTTGACCATTTCATGTATTAATGTGTATGCTTTATTTGCATAGCGCTGACCATCACCAGGGTTGTTGGTTGAGGTCATGCCTTCTTATTGTACATTCATTGATATTGTATTCCTGACTTAATGGATTTCTCTGCAATATATGAGGTGTTTTCTATGATTCGGCTCCGAACTTCGTATTGCTAGCACTGTCACCGCACTGGCACATTCGCACTAGAATCGGGGAATGATATTCCCTAATGCACAGACACACATATTGCATTGCATTCACATCCATATTTCATTACAAGTAATTATGGAGCGGTATCTCATTTCCTGCACTGTACCAGGTCTTTTCAGGATTGAAAGTCAGCGCCCGCACCGATATTCCACTCGTACCAACTGCCGAAGAATTATGGATCAGATGCAGAATGAAATGCAGGACATGCGTGAGAAGCTGGCGCTATTCATGCAGACAATGGAGACCATTGCGAAAGGCCAGGAGAATTTGCAAGCTTTGGTGCAGCCTTTGTTGGTGAGAAATGCTGGGCACGGAAATGAAGACCATAATTCTGTGCGAGTTGACACTATTCACGGGGATGGTACTCCCATACCAGTAGCTCCACCTGTAGTAAACATACCTGCTGTCAATGTGAACAACGGCGCTGTCGCCGGGAACGGTAACGTTGGAATCGGTAACGAGACTATCGTCAACAACGTTGGGCTCGGAGATGTCAACCTGGGTGATAATATGGGAGGTAATGGCTTCGGTAATAATGGATTCGGCTTCAATGACCAGGGGTTTGATCATGCTGGGAAGTACGGCTTCAACGCTCAGGGCTTCGGACAAGACGGATTTGGTATGACTAATCAGGGTTATGGCGGATTCGGAAATGGAAATGGCGCTGGGTTAATGGCTTTTGGACCTGCAGGAGTCGCTCCGGGGTATGGTAACAGGGGGCGAGGCCCTGTAATGAATCAGACTAGAGTTGGCCGTAACAACGGGTATGATGGATACGGAACTGGGAACGGTAATTGGCTAGAAGATCAGCAAGAGGATGCTTTCTCCGGTGGAGGTTTCGAAGGTCCTATGGATGACTCTCAGAGAATCAAGATGCTCGAGGAGCAGATGAAGGGGGTCGTGAATCAAAGCGCTGTTGGCTTAGATATGACTACAATGGGTCTGGTGCCTGGCTTGAGGGTACCAATAAAATTCAAAGCTCCCACATTCGACAAATATAAGGGGGATACCTGTCCAAAAGTGCACGTGCGGTCATACTACAGAAGGATGTCGGCATATTCAAACGATGAGAGGATGCTGATGCATTTCTTTCAAGATAGCTTGTCTGGTCCTTCCCTTGAATGGTATATGGGATTGGAACCAACACAGATAAAGACATGGAAGCAGCTGGCTGAAGCGTTTGTGGCTCACTATAAGTACAACAGTGACTTGGCACCCAAACGGGTCCAATTGCAGGGATTGTCCCAGAAGAAGGGCGAGAGCTTCAAAGAGTATGCGCAGAGATGGCGCGACATGGCTGCTCGAGTTCATCCTCCTTTGGATGACAAAGAAATGAATGATATGTTCATAGGAACATTTACCGGTATGTTTTATGACAAGCTGTTTCACACATCCTTAGGCAGTTTCTCAGACTTAATCCTGATGGGTGAGAAGATTGAAAGCAACATTAAACAGGGAAGATTCCAAGCTGAGGAATCCACCTCAGCTGGCAGTAACAGAAGGGCTTTCGGTGGGCGCCGTCAAGGTGATGCAAGTGCAGTGTTTAGGGGACGAGGCCGAGGCCGGGGCAGAGGTCGAAACCAGTATAATCAGCCGCAGCAGGTGGCAAGTGTTACCATTCCATTTCAGCAACAACCAATACAGCAACAGCAACGGCAGCCACAACAGGGGGTACATCCTGCTCAGCGCAGAATCCAGGGGGGCAAACCAAGGAGGGTGTTTGAAACGCCTCCTTCAACGTATGCAGAATTGCTACAGATGTTACTGGGTTTGAACTTGGTGGAAAAGAGAACTATGGCGCCAGTAACAGGCACTCCTCCATACGACTTTGATGCAAGCAAGCACTGTGAATTCCACTCCGGGGCTCCTGGCCACGATATAGAGGGTTGCCACGCGTTCAAGCATGTGGTGCAGGATCTATTGGATAGTAAGGCTATCAATTTTGGACAGGCAGGTCCGAACATAGTACAAAAGCCCATGCCCAACCATGGGGCAAATGCCATTTTAACTGAGGAGGGTTTGAACTTGATTATGAATGTTGACGACCTCAAGACACCGTTGTGCGAGATAAAGAGCAGGTTATTGCAAGGAGGTGTGTATCCAGGCTGCGACGAGTATTGTTTAGAGTGTTGGACCCAAGCTAGGGGTTGTGATGAATTAAAGAAGGGTATTCAGACCTTGATAGATGGAGGCACATTGCAATTCGACAGAACGACAGTTGAAGAACCTGCAGAGGTATTAGCAGACAAGGAAAGTGATGTAGCTACTGTGACGATTCCCCGAAAAACAATAACTATAACGGCGCCAGCCAGGCGACCGCCGATCACTATCACCAAGGCAGGACCAATCCCTTATGAGAGCACTAAGGCAGTCCCCTGGACCTATGGGTTGGAAGTGTACTGTGATGGGGTGAAAATTGATGTTAGTAAGCAGCCAGTTGAGGTTGTAGACAACGTCGTCGGCACCGGAGGGATGACAAGAAGTGGGAGAATCTTCATATCGCCTGAGGTAGAGGCTGAACGACTGGCGAAAGGAAAAGGAAAGATGAATGAGAATGTCCCAGTGCAGAGGAACGAAAAAGAAACGTCGTTGAAGGATGTGGAAGAGTTTATGCGCCTTATTCGTAAGAGCGATTATAAGATTGTTGAGCACCTTCAACAGACGCCGTCAAAGATATCCATACTGTCGTTGCTATTGTGTTCCGAAGCTCACAGAAATGCATTGCTGAAAGTTCTGGATACGTCCTTCGTACCCCAAGATGTTTCTGTGAATCAGCTGGAGGGGGTATTGGCACATGTGAACGCAGGCCATAGCTTGGGATTTACGGACTTCGATTTGACCCCGAAGGGGAGAGAGCATAACATGGCATTGCACGTCTCAGTTGAGTGTAGCGGCTCAGTCATGTCTCATGTACTGGTAGACACCGGATCTTCCTTGAACGTGCTGCCCAAGAAAGCAATGATGAAACTGGACGTCAGAGGAATCCTTTGTACGCCTAGTGACTTGGTGGTCAGGGCATTTGATGGTACACGAAGAACAGTCTTTGGATCCATAACATTACCTCTACAGGTGGGGCCGGAGGTTTTCACAACTGAATTTTATATTATGGACATCCAGCCAGCATACAGTTGCCTTCTCGGACGACCCTGGATCCATGGTGCTGGGGCAGTCACATCTACCTTGCACCAAAAGCTGAAATACATGGTAGGGGACAGTGTGGTCACAGTCTGTGGAGAAGAAGATATATTGGTTAGCCATCTGTCATCATTCAAGTATGTAGAAGTCGACGGCGAGATTCATGAAACACCCTGTCAAGCCTTTGAAGGGTTGCGCATCAAAGACAAAGGTCCCGGGCCGAGTAAAGCGTCAGAGGTAGCCGTCTCGTCATACAAGGAGGCTCAGGCTCTAGTAAAGACAGGTGAGACAAAAGGCTGGGGCAAGGTGCTGGATATTCCCGTGAAGATGGACCGATTTGGGCTGGGATATCAACCGTTGTCATCAACGCCTGCTGCAGGGGCACCCCGTTTCAAAGGGCCGATAACCATCACAGCTAGTGGAGTGTGTCACGAGGCCATCAACGCTGTTTCAGATTCTGAAGAAGGAGACAGTGATTGCGATATGGACGCCTGGATTCAGTCGAGTGTGCCAGGACAAGGATTATGCAATTGGTCTATTCAGGAGATTGTTCCTGTGACTCTCAAATAGTAATACTTTGTTTTCTTAATTGTTGAACAATCTGGTGTCTTACCCGGGGCATCGTGATTTTGCTTAGGGCTGTGCTGTTATGTACATTGCGTTGTTTAATCATTAAATAAAAGGCGTTTTTTTTCATGTACAAATATTGCGATCTCTATTTTTCCTGTTTTGTGTTAAAATGGCAACGTGGTTATTCGCTTTATACGCATTTTGAAGCATTTAACCATTCCTTTTGCAGGATAACATTTTCAGATGACATCATTGAACCGCCTATGACTCGTCTCGACTTTGAGCACCCGGTATTTCAGGCCGAAGAAGAGATTGTTGAGGATGGCGACGTTCCAGAAGAATTGTCTTGGTTGGTGAAACAAGAAGAACGAGTCATTTTGCCTCATGAGGAGGTCATTGAAATTATTAACCTGGGGTCGGAAGGGGTTGAAAAGAACATCCGTATAGGAGCCGCGCTGCAGAGCGACGTCAAGCGAAGACTGGTTGGAATGCTCAGAGAGTACAGTGATGTGTTCGCTTGGTCGTACGAAGACATGCCTGGGCTTGATACAGATATGGTTGTGCACCGCCTGCCGTTAAAAGAAGAATGCCCGCCGGTCAAGCAGAAGCTTCGCAGAACTAGACCTGATATGGCAGTGAAAATTAAGGAGGAGGTTCAAAAGCAGTGGGATGCTGGTTTCCTAGCTGTTACAAAATATCCCTCATGGGTCGCTAATATTGTACCAGTGCCAAAGAAAGACGGTAAAGTGAGAATGCGCGTAGATTACCGTGATTTGAATAAAGCGAGCCTGAAAGATGATTTTCCGCTTCCTCACATCGATGTGCTGGTTGACAACACTGCTCAATTCTCCATATTCTCCTTCATGGATGGCTTCTCGGGCTATAATCAGATTAAAATGGCGCCAGAAGACATGGAGAAGACTACTTTTATAACACCTTGGGGAACATTTTGTTACAAAGTGATGCCCTTCGGATTGAAGAATGCTGGGGCAACGTATCAGCGTGCAATGACGACTCTTTTCCATGATATGATGCATAAGGAGATCGAGGTTTATGTCGATGATATGATTGCCAAATCCCAGACGGAGGAAGAGCACTTGGTGAATCTGCTGAAGTTATTCAAAAGGCTTAGGAAGTTCAGGTTGAGACTGAACCCTAACAAGTGCACCTTCGGGGTGAGATCGGGTAAACTACTGGGGTTTATCGTGAGCGTAAAAGGAATAGAGGTTGATCCTGCAAAAATAAAAGCAATACAAGAGATGCCGACGCCTAGAACAAAGAAAGATGTGCGCGGGTTTTTGGGGAGGTTGAACTACATCGCTCGGTTCATATCTCACCTGACAGCTACGTGTGAGCCGTTGTTCAAGTTGTTGAAAAAAGACCAAGTTGTAACATGGAATGAAAATTGTCAAAAGGCGTTCGATAATATAAAGCAGTATTTGCAGGAACCTCCTGTTTTGATACCTCCAGTGGCAGGGAGACCCTTGATTATGTATTTGACAGTTCTTGAGGGAAGTATGGGTTGTGTTCTCGGTCAGCACGACGAGACAGGAAGAAAAGAGCATGCAATATACTACTTGAGTAAGAAGTTTACTGAATGTGAATCTCGATATTCAATGCTTGAAAAAACTTGTTGCGCGCTAGCCTGGGCCGCCAAGCGTTTGAGGCAATACATGCTGAACCATACAACCATGCTCATCTCGAAGATGGATCCTATCAAATATGTATTCGAAAAGCAGGCATTATCGGGGAGAATTGCCCGTTGGCAGATGGTTTTGACCGAATATGACATCCAGTATGTCTCGCAGAAGGCTATAAAGGGGAGCATATTATCCGAGTACTTGGCAGAGCAGCCTATTGAGGATTACCAATTGATGAGGTTTGATTTTCCTGACGAGGATATCATGTACCTAAAGATGAAAGATTGTGAAGAGCCGTTGCCAGACGAAGGACCAGAATTGGGCTCCAAATGGAAGTTGATCTTTGACGGAGCTGTAAACGCCTACGGTAGCGGAATAGGGGCAATCATTACTACTCCACACGGGTCGCACATCCCGTTTACTGCTCGATTGACCTTTCCAGTTACCAATAATGAAGCCGAATACGAAGCTTGTATCATGGGGCTTGAAGAAGCCATTGATCTGCGAATCAAAAATCTGGATGTATACGGAGACTCAGCTCTGGTGGTGAATCAAATAAAAGGAGAATGAGAGACACGTCAGCCCAATTTGATACCGTAAATGAATTACGCAAGGAGATTGTTGTCTTTCTTTGACAAGGTTGAATTGCATCATGTACCGCGAGTAGAGAATCAGATGGCTGACGCCCTGGCCACTTTGTCTTCCATGTATAAAGTCAACTTCTGGAATGAGGCTCCCAGAATTGTTATCTCTCGGCTTGACAGACCCGCCTTCGTGTTTGCCATTGACGAAGCATCTGATGATAAACCGTGGTATTTCGATATCCTTAATTTCCTGAAAAATAAAGAGTATCCGACTGGGGCATCCAGTCACGATCAGAAGACTCTCAGGAGATTGGCGGGTAATTTCTATCTGAATCCGGACGGTGTCCTATACAGAAGAAATCACGACTTGGTGCTACTACGTTGTGTAGACGAAAAAGAGGCGAAGCTGCTCATGGAGGAAATACATGAGGGTACATTTGGTACGCATGCTGGTGGGCATGCTATGACGAGGAAGCTGCTGCGGGCAGGTTATTTTTGGCTAACTATGGAAACTGATTGTTTCAAGTTTGCGAGGAAGTGTCATAAGTGCCAAATCTATGCAGATAAGATCCATGTGCCTCCGAGTCCTCTGAACGTGATGTCGTCACCGTGGTCGTTCTTAATGTGGGGAATCGATATGATTGGAAAGATCGAGCCTACGACTTCTAACGGACACCGGTTTATTCTTGTAGCGATCGATTATTTTACTAAATGGGTGGAAGCGGCATCCTATGCAAATGTGACCAGGCAGGTGGTAGCCAGATTCATCAAGAGAGATATCATTTGCAGATATGGAATCCCCGAGCGGATAATCACCGACAACGGTTCGAACCTGAACAACAAAATGATGAAGGAGCTGTGTCAGAGTTTTAAGATCGAGCATCACAACTATTCCCCTTATCGACCCAAGATGAATGGCGCTGTGGAAGCGGCCAATAAGAATATAAAGAAGATCGTTCAGAAGATGGTGGTGACCTATAAGGACTGGCATGAGATGCTACCTTTTGCTTTGCACGGTTATCGTACGACGGTACGCACATCAACCGGGGCAACCCCGTTCTCGTTGGTATATGGAATGGAAGCAGTGTTACCACTGGAAGTTGAGATTCCTTCGCTGAGAGTATTACGAGATGTCCAACTAGACGAGGCAGAATGGGTGAAAGATAGGTTGAACCAGTTGAGTTTAATGGATGAGAAGAGGCTAGCTTCTCTAGCATACGGTCGTTTGTACCAGAGCCGAATGAAGAAAGCATATGATAAGAAGATACATCCTCGGAGCTTTCAGACGGGCGACCTTGTGCTAAAGAGGATTCTCCCGCCACAGGCAGATCACAGGGGCAAGTGGACCCCCAACTACGAAGGGCCATACGTTGTCAGAAAAGTCTTTTCAGGAGGAGCTTTGTTGTTGTCCACCATGGACGGTGAAGACTTTACGTTGCCTGTGAATTCGGACGCAGTTAAAAAATACTTTGCTTGAAACTGACCCGCTGGACAAAAAAAAAGAGAGTCCAGGCAAAAATGGGGCATCCTGGCGAACCAAAAACAGAATGAAAGGTTCGGGCAAAAGTTAGGGATAAAATTGAAAAATGTACACCCGCGAAGTTGAAAACCTACACTGGGCGGCTTCGGCAAAAAAGGGTATCCCGGTGAACTGAAAACCCGTAAAGGGCGGTTCACGCAAAAGTTAGGGATTTGAAAAGCAAATGACTGCGGTCCGAATTTGATATTGCAGTGAGCATTGGTGCGGGAGAATACACCTGAGGGGTCGATTATCAGATACAGTCTCTTCGGAAGTACGAATACCGGGAAGGCACTAGAGTCAGGCGAGTCATAGAAGGATCAGCTCACGATGTTCGTCTGCATCCCGTTGCCGACATGTGTACAAATTTGATTTGTCATTATATTTATGCTTCTTGTGCATACTTGTATATTTGTTGTGCGTAGCTTCCTCTTTTCAGGAGTTACATCCCGTGTACAAAACTCCGCCCATTTAGGGGCCCAATCAATAAAACATGTTATTCAGTATTTGATGCTGGTTCTTTACTGTTTTGTACATGATGAACGCCTAGGTTTAATAAAACTAGCAAGTGTATAACGTCGCTGGCCCTTGCCAATAATTGCTAAAACTTTGAATTAACTGAAAATAATGTCACTAACACTAACCTGAATAGATTTGGTTGCATAGACTTGTCTTGTCTTGTTTGTGGTGTTGCAGGGTTCATAGTCGTATGAAGTGGACGATCAAAAGATTGTAGTATTAACCAGAAGCTCGTAACGAAATACTCGATCCCCATGCAGGTCGCGCTTCTGAGATGACAATGTTCCTTACTAAAGAAGGATCAAATTCCCCAGCTAGTCGCAGCTTATCCGAAGGACATTCTCCAGCAGGGTCGTCCACCCTCAGCAGAATTGGCGATTCCGAGATTAAAGGCAGTATTTAGACAGTGTGGTGTCCCCCAGAAGGATTCCCCCATCTCGAGCAGAGTGGTTTAGCCTCAGAAGATTAATATTTCCAACTTGTGAGCTGCACTCAGGCAGTTTACCCTTCCCAGTAGGGTCATTCACTCTCCCCAACGGAGTCAGTTGATTTTCCCCGAGAGAGTCGTTTCGTCCCCAGCGGAGTTCTCTCTTTTCAGCAAGTGTTCTTTTTCCTCCCAGTGGAACTCGAAGATTAAGACTCTCCCCGGCAGAGTTGGCTGTGTGTCCTGGCATTTATTTTGTCGGAATACCGTGTGATACCCGTTCACTCTCCAGCAGAAGTCCAATCATAATTGGCGCATTCAGATATTCCTCAGCGAAGCGGGCTTCACCCTTCCAGCATTTATTTTGCTGGAATAATTCTGTAACGCCTGATTACCCCGGAGGAATTGGCATTGTCTTCAGCATTTATTTTGCTGAAGCGGTTTTCTGTATCCCAGCAGTTCGAGTCTGCATTTGCATTGGCATATAGTGTCATATTTGCATCTACCAAATAAAAACGCGTAGCATTTCCATGTCGAATGGAGCATTACGCCATTGTCAAACATATGCATTTTGAAACATAAGCCAGGTTGGTTAACCTGTTTGTTTTCAAGTGTTGTTTCCCTTGCAGGTGGAGAGAGCTCTTGCTCAAATTAATTGTCAAACATTCAAGATCTCGGCGTGAGACATGTAATGATAATGTCAATCGTGGCATTATTCCCCACAGAGTTGTTTGTTTAAGTTTCTCTTACCCCTCCAGCGGAGTACTTCTTCAAGGTTGTTGTTGTGACAGTATCAAAAGATGTCGTGAATCGACTTTTGGAGGTTGTCTGGCAGTGTGGATTCAGAAAATCCCCAGTAGAGTCCTTCTCAGATTTGCTGCCATGTCAGCACTGAAAATTGGAAGATTAGACTCAGATTGTGTTACCCATATGATTGATAGAGCTAGCTGCTGCAAAGATAGGCAAAAAAGCTGTATCAGAGTTATTTCCCGCAGTGGTGGCGGAGTTATTTCCCGCAGTGGTGGCGGAGTTATTTCCCGCAGTGGTGGCGGAGTTATTTTCCCGTAGCGGTGACGGAGTTATTTCCCGCAGTGGTGGCAGAGTTATTTCCCGCAGTGGTGGCAGAGTTATTTCCCGTAGTGGTGGCGGAGTTATTTCCCGCAGTGGTGGCGGAGTTATTTCCCGTAGTGGTGGCGGAGTTATTTCCCGTAGTGGTGACGGAGTTGGTACCCGTAGCGATGGCGGTGTTGTTATTTCTTCAGATTATCTTCCCGCAGTGGTGGCGGAGTGATGGCGGAGTTATTTCCCGTAGTGGTGGCGGAGTTATTTCCCGCAGTGGTGGCGGAGTTATTTCCCGTAGTGGTGGCGGAGTTATTTCCCGTAGTGGTGACGGAGTTGGTACCCGTAGCGATGGCGGTGTTGTTATTTCTTCAAATTATCTTCCCACAGTGGTGGCGGAGTGATGACGGTGTTATTTTCCCGTAGTGGTGAAGGAGTTATTACCCGTAGCGATGGCGGAGTTATTTCCTGTAGTAATGATAAAGTAGTACCCATAGCGATGGCGGTGTTGTTATTTTTCCAGATTATCTTCCCGCAGTGGTGGCGGAGTGATGACGGTGTTATTTTTTCTGTAATGGTGACAGAGTGATTTTCCGGTATCGTTGGCAGGGTCATGTTGTGTTGACGGAAGTACTTCTCCCGGTGAAGTCGATAAGTTCATTCCAGTATTGACAAGATAATATTGAAATCAGATTTGTAGATAATGTTCCCCAAACAGTAGTGCAGTTCATTTCTGCGGTTGGCAAATTTCTGGGTTCTTAGTATTCAACCGTCTCGTACCTCGAATGTTTGAAGGCCGTTCGCGCTTCACCCAGTCGGGTCCAATTCGCTTGAATAGGGGCAGCTGTTGCACCCTAAAATTTGCTCAACCTACTTCACTTGGTTTATGTTTCAATTGCATTAGCATTTGCATGATTAGGTCATGTACATAATTCATTCATCTGCATAGCATAGCATGGGCAAGTCATCCAATAAGGGATCGAATGCTATTCTTATCTCTATGAGCCTATTAAGAGGTTCTTATTCAAATTCAATCCTATCCAAGTCATCAGAAAGAAATTGAAATCTAAGAAGTCAGTGGATCAAGCAGTGGATCTCTCTCCTATCTTGAGTGTATTTGAAGATCATCAAAGAAGTTGTGAGCTGTGAATTGAGCATGGAGGGTATATAAACATCATGGAGGACCTATATGGCCATTTTGAAAGTGAGACAAGTCATTGATGTGATCACAAGAGTTGCAGTTGAAGACAGTCAACTAGGGTTTCATCTGGGTCAACCCTAGGTCAAATGCTTGATTGAAAGGCATCAAGGTCTATTTGAAAGATGTGGGGTTCATCATTTGACATGTAAATATGGATGTGGTGTTGTGCCAAGGAGAAATCAAGAGGAATCAAGAAGAAGAGGAGTTTCTAAATTAGGGTTTCTGTGTAAAATCCCCTGATTTAGGTCAAACTTCCAAGCAAGATAATTTAAAATGCAAGCTTCAAATGGATCCTTGGTCAACATGAAACTTGTATAGGATCTCAAGACCTTTAATTTGAGTGGTGGAAGACATCAAGGAGATTTATAGAACTCAAGTTATGGTTCTTGCAAGTTACAGGTCATCTGAGGACACTGAAATTTGTCTGTGAAAGTTACTTGGCTTCCAAGCCACTTTTACCCCTCAAGGATATGTCAAATGGATTTCTGGACAACATGAAAGTTGTTCCTCATGATCTTATATTTCTAGAAAGGTATGGTATGCCTTCATCTGATTTGTGGAACTCTACTTATGTCTTTGGCAAGCAAAGGGTATTTTGGTCATTTGGAAATTACAGGTCATTTCAAGCATATGCCTAAAACTCATACAAGGAAGCTTCAAATGAAAAACTTCACAACATCAAAGTTGTTCCAAATGACATTTTGAGTCTAGAAAAGTGGTCATGGAGGTTGGAAAATGCTCATATCTCAAGATTGCAAATTTGGTCAATTAAAGGTGAATTTAATGAATAAAAGTGACCTAAAAAATGAGATTTTGCAATACATGTCCAAATGGGATGAAATTATAGGTCATTTTGATTGGAAATAATGTTTTGAGACCATTGGCAATAGTGGATTTTTGAGTTTAGTTCAAAATTGGAGAGTTATCATGACTTGCTTATGATTAAAGTAACATATGCCAAATCACAAGGGATTTGTGTGCAAGGAACTTCCAGCAATTTCTAGATGATTCCATGGGCATCTATATAAACCCTAGAGCTCATTCAATGCAGGGTTGCATTTCGTTTTGATCCAAAACACCTAGTTTCACTCTCTCTTGCATTTTTGCAAATTCATTCAAACTCTCCCAATTCTTCATCATTCTGCAAAGTTCTTGATCCTACCATGCTCCATGATCATCATTGATCACATCCCAAGCAAGATCTGAGTGCATTGAAGTCATAATCGTGTGCTGCAAGTTCATCATCCAAATTGCAAGAAGAGTTAGTTACAAGAATCTGAGGCATCTGAGCAAGAACAAGTGCATACAAAACCAAGATCCATAGCCATTGATCAAGTCCAGAGCATTGCTAGCTGTAAATCCAAGAGTTCATCTATCTGTTTTCAGATTTCTACTAGGTTAGTGATCTCTTCGAATTAGCTTGATTTAGTTAGCATGATGTAGATTGGTTAGGATAAGAATGATCTAGGTGGTTAGATGAGCATTTCTGGAGATTTTGATCGAATTTGGTGAAGTTTGACATTGGAGCACAAATTCTGTTGAGACCTAGAACTTGGTGAATAAACTGTTAGAATCTTAAGTTGATAGTGATTATTGCTCAGTGAGAGGTCAGGAAGAGATTAGTACAATTAGGTTTTTGATTCGTGATGATGGAATTTTTGAGCATGTTGGAGATGGTGATCGTGTTTTATGATAGAGTCGATGTGAATTGATGCTGATGACATGAGTGAGTTCAGGGAGCAAAATAGAGTAGAATTGGGCTTTGAACTTTTGAAATTGATGCTGTGACGATGATGCACGAATTAATGGAAGATGATGATGAAGGTTCAGTTTCCATGGCGTTTTTACTACAAACCCTAGGTCCATTGGAGAAGATGAGTGACAAGCGTTGGATGAGGTCTTAATTGTTGACTGAGAGCTTGATCTAACGACCTGTATTCAAAGATGAAATAGGAGGGAACTCAGAAACGTGAAACGCACCGTTTCACTTAAGTTCTCAGCATTGGGCTTAAGGATCATTACTATTCGCACCACCATTTCCAGGCCCATTCCCAATTGAACTGCGTTTGTTGCTTTTTGCACCGCATGGCTGTTTTTTTTGTTTATGAGTTTTCTGATTAAACTGGGCCCAGGCGCGCCTTGCTACGCGCACCCCCAGTCTGGGCCCATCATCCATTTTCCAATGCATTTTCTTACTTACTGCACCCCTAGCTCATTTTACTTCATTTTGATTTCCTTTATTTCCCTTAATTGTTTGAAAATTCATAATAAATTGGAAATTCCATATTTTTGATTGGTTGTTTTTTTTACCATTTTCATATTTCTGTGTAGAAAAATATCATGTAATAAAAATTCCATTTTATCTTTTTTTAATATTTTTTGCATATTTTTTCTTTTAATGCCTTTTTAATACTTTTAGTTTGTACATAGTTTTTGTAGAATTTCTTTTAGGCGGTTCTCATGATCTTTTTAGGCCAAATTTTTTAGTATAACTAGATACATACCTTAGGTGCCCCCTTTGATTTTTATACAAATTTTTTAGGATTTATTTTAGGTAGTTTAGTTAGAAAACATTAGGCTAATCATTTAGGGTTGTGAATATAAGATAGGTCTAACAAAGCAATTTCTTTTGGGTTTTCTTTAGGACAAATTAAGTGATGGGACTATAGGGGTATTGAGGGTAAATAATAGCTCCCTTAGAAAATGCTAAGACTTCCCCTATTCTATTATTACTATTAGTATATGCTTGTAATTGATTGATTGTGTGGTGTGCCCTCTCTAGGGTTATTGTTTGACTGTATGGGGTATTGGGCCTGCTTGGGGTTTGGGTTGAGCTGAAGACTTTGTTGATGAAACCCATTGAAGACAAAGAATGAAGACCAATTTCCAGAGTGGATGAAAAGTATCTCTTGCTGGCAGATGTTGAAGGTTATAGGATCTAGGAGCCAGGCAGAGCTCTAGAGTAGAAAACATGCTTCATAAACATGGAAGGTCTTGTTTGCCTCCATTCTTTCTCTATGATTCAAAGTCTCTTTTAAATACCCACCTCCTTCCTTTGGAAGGATTAGTGAATGTATTTAAAAGATAGAACTTTTGAGAGAAAACTGTCAGTATCATGTTAACAGTCAGTAGGCCACCCTTGGTAGGCAATTAACTGCTTAACATCCAATTCATCTTGTGGACTGCTGCTCATCTTGGAGAGTGAGACTTGAAGAAAAGCCCTGAAAGATTGAAGACAGAGACCTTGCTTGAAGGCTATGAAGATGAAGACTGTTGTTTGCTGTTTATTTCTGCTGTTTATAATTTTTGATGTATTGTTTGAATTTCTCTGACTGTATTGCTTGCTGTTTAACCTGTTAGGTTGAAAGCGAATTTTGTTCGCTTTTGCCTGTTGTTTTCTAGGTTCGAGGTTGAGTGGGACTCCCTTGCCTCGCTTACATTGCTGCATCCATGCATTTTACTGCTTTATTGTATATATGCTATTGTTTCTGCTTCCGTTTATCCCTTAGGATCTCTGTTTCTCTCTGCGCAAGAGAGGAGCATGATAGACATTAGGTCTTAACCCATGCATGATAACATTAGGTTAGTTGGATTCCCTTTTCACCCCTAGGTTAGAGTTCTGTCTCTTCTTTCTCGAAACAAACAGAAAAACACAATAAATCTTTCAAACACAATAAAAGACACTTCTTCCGTAAAAGAATGTGAACTCATCAAAACGTCATTTTTGTCTGCTTGGACCAGTAATCAGAAAAACCCCTTTTTTAGAAGGAGATAAAAGCAATCAAGACAGACTTGTGTCGTACGTGGCCCGAACTACGTTTGCTCTGATCTTTCATGCTGTATGAAAGTACTTAAGCATAGGATGCGATATCCTAGAGAGCAACCTTCCCCTCCTTTCCCGTAGGTAGGCGAACTACGTTGACTCTGATTTCTCGTTCCAGACGGGAATACGTAGGCATAAAGTGCGATACTTTGCCGAGTCAGTTTATTTTCTTTTAACCCCAGACCTGTAGAGTAGATAGAATAACAATCCGTACCAAAAAACAAGTGTGGATCCCGTCGAGTACGACGGACGTGAGGGGTGCTAATACCTTCCCCTTGCGTAACCGACTTCCGAATCCAGGATTTGGTTGCGATGACCATTCCTTTCCCTGTTTTGCGGTAGGTTTACCTCGAGCGTTTCCTTTCCCCTCTTTGGGATAAATAACGCACGGTGGCGACTCTTCTGTTCAGCCGGCGCCGATTTTCGCAGTAGCGACAATCAAAAGGAAATCGAGATTATTAACTTGGGTTCTGAGGAAGTTGTGAGGAATGTTCGGATAGGGGCTGCGTTGCAGAGTGACATCAAGAAAATATTGGTTGAGATGCTCCGTGAGTATAGTGATATCTTTGCTTGGTCATACATAGACATGCCCGTGCTTGACACAGACATCGTGGTTCATCGCTTGTCGTTGCATGAAGAGTATCTGCCAGTCAAGCAGAAGCTCAGGCGTACGAGACCAGATATGGCTGTGAAAATCAAAGAAGAAGTCCAGAAGCAGTTGGACGCAAGATTTTTAGCCGTAACAACTTACCCTCCGTGGGTCACTAACATCGTACTTGTACCTAAGAAGGATGGCAAGGTACGGATGTATGTTGATTACAGAGATTTAAATAAGGCGAGCTAGAAGGATGATTTCCCGCTCCCCCACATTGACGTATTGGTTGATAATACTGCTCAATATTTCGTGTTTTCCTTCATGGACGGTTTTTCCGGTTATAACCAGATCAAGATGACGCTGGAGGATATGGAGAAAACAATGTTTATCATGCCGCAGGGACTTTCTGTTATAAGGTAATGCCTTTTGGGTTGAAAAACGAAGGGGCAACCTATCAGCGGGCTATGATCACTTTGTTTCATGATATGATTCATCATGAGATTGAGGTCTATGTTGATGACATGATAGCAAAGTCACAAACAGAGGAAGAACATCTGGTCAATTTGCTGAATCTGTTTAAAAGGCTCAGGAAATTCAGATTGAGGTTGAACCCTAACAAGTGTACTTTCGGGGTCAGATCAGGAAAGCTGCTGGGGTTCATTGTCAGTGAAAAAGGAATCGAGGTCGATCCTGCAAAAATAAAAGCTATTCAAGATATGCCAGCGCCGAAAACCGAAAAAGAGGTTCGTAGTTTCTTGGGGAGATTGAACTACATCGCTCGGTTCATATCTCATCTCACAGCCATGTGTGAACCAATGTTCAAATTGCTAAAGAAAGATCAGGCGGTCGTCTGGAATTAAATTTGCCAAAGGGCATTTGATAAGATAAAAGAATATTTGCAGGAACCTCTGATACTAATACCCCTAGTCTCTGGAAGACCTTTGATAATGTATCTAACGGTTCTTGAGAACAACATGGGTTGTGTTCTCGGTCAGCAAGACGAGACTGGAAGAAAAGAGCATGCAATATACTATCTGAGCAAAACGTTCACAAATTGTGAGTCTCGGTACTCGATGTTGGAGAAAACATGTTGCGCACTCGCGTGGGCTGCCAAACGTTTGAGACAGTATATGCTTAATTATACAACCATGCTGATTTCGAAGATGGATCCGATTAAATACGTCTTCAAAAAGCAAGCATTTTCCGGAAGAATTGCTAGGTGGCAGATGGTACTGGCAAAGTACGACATCTAATATGTCTCCCAGAAGGCTATCAAAGGGAGTTTTGTCAGAGTATCTTGCCGAACAGCCGATCGAAGACTATCAACCAATGAAATTTGATTTTCTTGATGAAGACATCATGTATCTGAAGATGAAAGATTGTGATGAACCGTTGCCTAATGAAGGTCCTGAGCTTGGCTCCCAGTGGCAAATGATATTTGATGGTGTTGTTAACTCCTACGGAAGTGGAATTGGGGCAATCATCACGACTCCCCATGGGTCTCATATACCATTCACTGACAGGTTGACATTTCCTTGCACCAACAACGAAGCAGAATACGAAGCGTGCATCATGGGGTTGGAAGAAGCCATTGATCTGCGGATCAAGGACCTAGATGTGTACGACGATTCAACGCTAGTTGTAAATCAAATCAAAGGAGAATGGGAGACCAGGAAACCCAATCTGATCCCTTACATGAACTATGCGAGGAGGCTGTTGCCATTCTTTGATCGTGTAGAGTTCCATCACGTGCCAAGAGCAGAGAACCAGATGGCAGACGCTCTAGCAACGTTATCCTCGATGTACAAGGTGAACTATTGGAATGATACTCCAAGAATAGTCATCTCGAGCCTTGACAGGCCGTGGTTTTATGACGTCCAGAACTTTCTTAAGAAACAAGAGTATCCGCCAGGGGCGTCAACCCGGGATAAGAAGACTCTGAGAAGGTTGTCTGGCAACTTTTATCTAAACCAAGATGGTGTACTCTACAGGAGGAATTATGACTTGGTATTACTCAGATGCATGGACGAAAAAGAAGCAAGCTTGCTTATGGAAGAGGTCCACGAAGGAGCCTTTGGTACACATGCCGGCGAGCATGCCATGTCTCGAAAGCTGTTGCGAGCAGGGTATTATTGGCTAACGATGGAATCTGATTGCTTCAAATATGCGAAGAAATGCCATAAATGCAAGATTTATGCAGACAAGATTCATGTGCCGCCGTGTCCTCTGAACGTCATGGCATATCCTTGGCCCTTTTCCATGTGGGGCATTGACATGATTGGAAAGATCGAGCCAACCGCATCCAATGGACATTGTTTTATCTTGGTCGTCGTTGACTACTTTACCAAGTGGGTGGAAGCAGCCTCCTATGCGAATGTCACGAAGCAAGTCATATCGAGATTTATCAAAAAGGACATCATCTGTAGATACGGAGTGCCTGAAAGAATCATTACTGACAATGGTTCGAACTTGAACAACAAGATGATGAAGGAGCTGTGTCGGGGTTTCAAAATTGAGCATCACAACTCATCGCCCTATCGTCCGAAGATGAACGGTGCTGTCGAAGCGGCCAACAAGAATATCAAGAAGATAGTGCAGAAGATGGTTGTAACCTATAAAGATTGACACGAGATGTTGCCTTTTGCTTTGCATGGATATCGTACCATGGTACAAACTTTAACTGGGCCAACTTCTTTCTCGCTAGTGTATGGCATGGAAGCTATCTTGCCATTAGAAGTCGAGATTCCTTCTCTGAGAGTTTTGGTCGATATCAAGCTCGATGAGGCAGAATGGGTAAAAAACATATTGAATTAGATTATCCTAATGGATGAGAAAAGGCTAGCGTCTATTGCATATGGTCGGTTGTATCAGAGCCGGATGAAGAAAGCTTTCGACAAGAAGGTGCACCCTTAAAGCTTTCAGATGGGTGATCTTGTGCTGAAAAAGATTATCCCTCCACAAACAGATCACAGGGGAAAATAGACTCCCAACTATGAAGGTCCATATATCGTGTAAAAGGTCTTCTCCAGAGGAGCCTTGCTGTTATCCACCATGGATGGTGAGGATTTTACATCCCCTGTGAACGCATGCGCAGTTAAAAAATAGTTTGCTTAAAGAGACCCGCTGGAAAAAAAGAATATCCAGGAAAAATGGGGCATCTCGGCGAACCATAAAAGGAATAGGTTCAGGCAAAAGTTAGGGATATAAAGAAAAAGATGTTAACTCGCAAAGTTGAAAACTTGAAAAGGCGACTTTGACAAAAAAGGGAATCCCGGTGAATTGAAAACCCGAAAGGGTAATTCAGGCAAAAGTTAGGGATTTGAAAAGCAAATGACTGCGGTCTGCGTGTGATCTTCAGAGCTTAGTGGATTGAGGGCCTGAGGGTCGTTTATCCGAATCAATCTCTTCAGAAGACGAAGCATCGGGGAATCGTCAAAGTCAGGCGAGTCGTAGATGGATCAACTCATGGTGTTTGTCTATGCCACATTGCCGACATTTTGTATATTTTTGTGCATTTCTGTAAATTTTTGCGCAACTTCCTCTTTTCAGGGGTTGCATCTGTTGTAAATTCTGCCTAATTACAGGCCTTTTGTTAATAAAACATATATTATTCAGTAATTTGTTTGTCTTGCTTTAGTCTTTACTGTTTTGTTTGCGAAAAATGCCCAATGTTTTGATAAAACTACGCATACATAAACTTGCCACCTTTGGCCGATAATCATTAAAACTTTGATTTATTTGAACCATGTCACGGATGATGACCGAAATAGTTCCCTTTGTGCAGGATATCTTGTTGTTTGTTCATTTGCAGGGTCGTTACCCTTGGGGAAAACTTCCAGAGGTGCATCCCCGGTAGGGATCATCGTTCCCACAGAAAAGAGGCGTATAGTTGAGACCCAGTTTTCTCTCTAGCAGAGGCTTGTTTCTACAGGAAAGTGCAGGTAAAGGGTGTACGCTTCTCCCCAGCAGACTGGTTGTATACACTCACTTCTCGGCAGTTCAAGACTGAATTCTCCAACAGGGTAGAATCATCCCCAGACAGTTGGGATTGATATCCCTCGTGCAGGACATGTATGTGCTCGTATCCCCAGCAGGTTGTAGGTACGCACTTACTCCCCAGCGAGTCGAGATTAGATTTCTTTCCACCAGGCAAGTTTGGAACTGTTTTCCCAACAGCGGAGCAAGTTCAGGATTTTGATTCCCCACAGAGTCTAAGCGTATGATTTGATATCCCCTCATGGTTTAAAGTGGTGATTCATTACCCAAGCAGAGGTCGAAGAGGTTTCCTCTCATTGGCTAATCCCCTGCGGAGTCAGCAGAGCATTTATTCTTCCTCACAGAGTGAAGTTACTCCCTGAGAATTGCTATTCTTTATCCTCAGTAGAGAGAGTGGGATAATTTCCCAGCCAATCTTATTCGGTTATCCCCACTGAGTGATCCCTAGCAATTGGATGTAATTTACAACAGAAGTTGATTCCCCATCTAGGCAATCCCCAGTAGGTCGGATTTTTGATCTTCGGCAAAGCAGGATTGTTCCCAGCAGTGTGTTTTGTACCCTAGAAGGACTTCAGTGTTTTAGGAGGCCGTTTAGGGATGATTTCTCCGGTAATGTGAAGTTAATCTCAGTGGTTGATTGTTATCCCATGTGGAGTCTTTGATTTCCCCGAGAAGGTTAGACATACCTCCAGTGCTTGGTTGTCTTTCCCCGGTCGGGTCGTCTATTTCCCCAAGGGAGTTGTATCTTGGAAGGCCGTTCAGGGCATCTTCTCAGTAGGATTTAATTTGATCTCCGGCAGAGTAGAGTCTTTGTTTAGCATGTTGTGCTATCTCCCTGGTAGAATGGATTTGTTCTCCCCAGCCGAGTCGGGTGAGCCCCAAAAGAGGCGTATTCTGGTAGGCCATTCAGGGAGCTTTCCCCAGTAGAGTTTGCGTTGATCCCTAGCAGGGTGAATTTTTGTTCTCGTTAGAGCAATATTATCTAGGAAAGTTCTTTTTCAGAAGGCCATCCAGGGCTTGTTTCCTAGCATAAGTCCAATCGTAATTGGCATGTTCCATCTCCCCGGCGGAGTTGACTTTGTCCCTTCGGCATTTATTTTGCTGAGTCAGTTCAGGTGCATTTTGCATTGCGCATAGTATTCTCATAAACGCGTAGCATTTCCATTTCGTATGGAGCATTACACCATATTCAAACATATGCATTTGAAACATAAGCCAGGTTGTTACCTCTTGTTTTTCAGGTGTATTTCCAACAGATGGATGATTTCCTTTGCTCGTGTGGTATCCAGACCATGACAGATTATGATGTGATTCTTTTGCGTGTATGGTATTCAGACCATGGCAATTTCTGATATTAATTCTCCAGCCCGTACAGTTATCCAGACCTCGGGAAAAGAATCTTTGACGGACCTGTTTCAACTTATCAGGTGTTTCCCAATAGAGTTGCTTGGTTAAGCTTCTCTTTTCTCTCCCCACCAGAGTTGCTTGTTTAATTTTCTCTTTCCCCAACGGAGTTCTCTTGTGAATTGTCGTTAGAAGTTTATCAACTGCGTGTTGATCCGACCTTCGGGTTCGATGCTCGCTTTTATTTAGCGAATGCCTATTGGTTAACATAAGTTTATCAACTGCGTGTTGATCTGGCCTTCAGGTTCGACACTCGCTTTTATTTAGCGAATGCCTGCTGGTTAGCAGATGTTTTCTCTCAACTTCGTGTTGAGCCGGCCTTCGGGTTTGTTGCTCGCTTTTATTTAGTGAATGCCTGCTTGGATTACCATATGATCTCAGCTTCGTGTTGAGCCGACCTTCGGGTTCGATGCCTGTTTTTATTTAACAAATGCCTGGCAGCGAGGTCAAATGTTTTCTCAGCTTTGGGTTGAGCCGACCTTCGGGTTCGATGCCTGTTTTTATTTAACAGATGCCTGGCAGCGAGGTCATATGTTTTCTCATCTTTGGGTTGAGCCGACCTTCGGGTTCAATGCCTGTTTTTATTTAAAAGATGCCTGGCAGCAAGGTCAGATGTTTTCTCAGCTTTGGGTTGAGCCGGCCTTCAGGTTCGATGCCTTTTTTTATTTAACAGATGCCTGACAGCGATGTCAGATGTTTCTTCTCAGCTTCGGTTTGAGCCGGCCTTCGGGTTCGATGACTATTGTTTCAATAGATGCCTGATGGTGATGTCAAATGATCTTTACGACTTAGTGTCGTTGCTTACGTCAGCAGATGTTTCTTCCGACTGCGTGTCGATGCTTTCTTATTGGTAATTAGTTAGTTTGTTGCCGTTGCAACTATCAATTTAGTTATTTCCAGAGTTTTTTTTGTTCCAGTAACAGTTTGCAGTACTATTTCTGCGGTTGGAAAATTTTCGGGTTCTTTGGTATTCAACTGTCTTTTTCCTTGATTGTTTGAAAGTCGTTCTCTTTTCACCCAGTCAGGACAAGTCGCTTGAATAGGAGCAGCTGTTGTACCCCAAAATTTGCCCAACCTTTTTCTTTACTTGGTTTATGTTTCATTTCATTCTTTAGCATTTGCATCTGCATAGCATTGTCTTTTGCAGGGGATCAAGGGAAGTGTGCCATTCAAGAGAAGATTATTAAGGGTATCAAGCTCAACCAAGAGTGCTTATTCAACTTATCAAATGCTTATACTCATCAGGAGGTAGTCTAAGCTCTCTGAGAGAGAAGATTGACAAGCTTTGCTTACCTCCTATCTTGGAGGGAAACTGAGGATCATCAGGGGTTCACAAGGCCATGGTTATAGATAGAGGTGTTTGAGAAGCTCATTGAGTTCTTTTGAAGTCATTGTGGAGCTTATCTAAGTGGTCATATCATTTGCAAGAATTCACAGGCAAAGGTTGTACACCTAGGGTTTCATCTTCTTAGTGCAAGGTCAACTGTGGGCTTGAAGGAGTTGGAGACTTGGTTCCAAGTCATTGGAGTCAGGAGAAGTCATGTTGAGACATCTAGGATTTCATATCAAGTTCAAATCAAGGAGAGTCAAGAGTCTAAGGATTTACTAAATTAGGGTTTCAGTGTAAAATCCCCTTCTTTAGTGCCTAACTTCAAGGAAACTTTACCTCAAGATATAAGTTCAATCTCATTTTCATGTAAACGTGAGACTTGTAGGGCATGTTCTAAGATTTCTTTTGAGTACTAGAACTCATCAATTGGGTTTGTGGAACTCAAGTTATGATGCCATCAAGTTATAGGTCTCAGATGAACATATTTTTCAGTCAAGAAAAGTCAACCCACTTCCAAGGCTCTTTTGACATAGAATCATGTTTATCATTGTCGCTACTGCGAAAATCGGCGCCGGCTGAACAGAAGAGTCGCCACCGTGCGTTATTTATCCCACGGGAGGGAAAGGAAACGCTCAGAGTAAACCTCGCACAACACGGGAAAGGTATGGTCGTCGCAACCAAAACCTGGGTTCGGGAGTCGGTTACGCAAGGGGAAGGTATTAGCACCCCTCACGTCCGTCGTACTCGACGGGATCCACGCTTGTTTTCGGGTATGGATTGTTATTCTATCTAAACTAAAGGTCAAGGGTGAAAAAGAAAATAAAATGAAAATAAAAATGACTCGGCAAAGTATCGCACTTTATGCCTACGTATTCTCGCCTGGAACGAGAAATCAGAGTCAACGTAGTTCGCCTACCTACGGGAAAGGAGGGGAAGGTTGCTCGCTAGGATATCGCATCCTATGCCTACGTACTTCCACACGGCATGGAAGATCAGAGCAAACGTAGTTCGGGCCACGTACGACACAAGCTTGTCTTGGTTGATTTTATTCCTTCTGAAAAAGGTTTTTCTGATTAACAGTCCAAGAGGACAAAAATGACGCTTTGATGAGTTCACATTCTTTTACGGAAGAAGTGTCTTTTATTGTGTTTGAAATCTTTATGTGTTTTTCTGTTTGTTTTGAGAAAGAAAGAGACAGAACTCTAACCTACGGTTGCGAAGGGAAACAAACTAACCTAATGTTATCATGCATGGGTTAAGACCTAGTGTCTATCATGCTCCTCTCCTGCACAGAGAGAAACAGAGATCCTAAGGGATAGGCAGAAACAGAAACAATATCAGATATATACAGTAAAACAGTAAAATGCATGGATGCAGCAATACAAGCGAGGCAAGGGAGTACCACTCAACCTCGAACCTAGAAAACAATAGGCAAAAGTGAACAGGCTTCACTTTCAACCCAACAGGGTAAACAGCAAACAATACAGTTCAGAAAACCAATCAATACATCAAAAATGAAATACAACAGCAGAAGAAACAGCATCAGCAGCTCTGAATCAACAACTGGCTTCAAGCAATCTCCAATCAGCTACAGGCTTCAACAAGCATCAATCTCCATCTTCATGGCCTTCAGACAAGGGCTTTGATCATCAGTCTTCCATCTGCAATGGCTTTTCTTCAAGCTCAAACCTCCAGGATGAGGGATTAGTCACAAGAGTGAATTGGGTGTTAAGCAATCAGTTGACTACCAAGGGTGGTGAACAAACTGCTTCTAACACAAGAGACATTTTCTCTCAAGAGTTCTATCTCATAGACACCATCACCAAGCCTTCCAAAGGAAGGGGGTGAGTGTCTTAGAGAGACTCTGAATCACAGAGAAGAATGGATGCAGACAAGGCAATCCATGTTTGAGAAATAATCATTCTAATCTAGAGCTCTGCCTAGCTCCTAAACCCTAATCTCCTCAGCATCTGCTAGCAAGAAACTCCTCCTCAACTCTGACAGTTGATCTTCAGTCTTTGAATCTCCAATAGCTTCATCTCCACAAATCTTCAGCTTCCCCAGGGCCCCAGACAAACCCAATACCCATACAAACAATCAATAAACCCCAGAGGGCACACCACACCAGACAACAGATATACAGACAGTAATAATAGCAGTAGGGGAATCCTAACTGTTCTCTAAGGGATCTAATAACTACCCATAGCCCCTATAGTCCCATAACTAATCTATTCAAACCCTAAGTCCTAAGGGAAAAAATTGAACTTCCTAAGTTGTCACCTAAAAACCCTAGTTTTGTACATGATATTCAAGCATTTATTAATCACCTAAAATTAACTTCTAAAAATGGGAACTAAAATATTTCTACAAGCCTAATATCTCATCTAAACAATATGAAAAGAATGATCAAAAAATATCAAAGCATGTGAGAGAACAAAAATCACAAAAAAATGCATGAAATGAATCTATTTAATATGACATTTATTTAAAAAATATGTAAAAAATATGAAATAAAACTAAAAATGAAATTTTGTTTTCCTATAATATTCTAGACATTTTAATGAAAATATGGTAAAAAGAATGGGTTAAAAAGCATTTTTTATGAATTATTTATGATTTTATGAAAATTGGTAAAAATTAGAATGGAATTAAGACAAATAAAATGAATTAAATGAGCCAGAGGGGGTATGAAAAGAAATTCGCCCCAGTTCAGAACCAGGATGGGCCACATAATGGGGGTGCGCGTAGCAGTTTTACCAAGGCCCAGCTTGAGTCAGCAACAAAAAAACATAGGAAGAAATGCCAGGGGGTGAGAGAAGTAACCAAAACGCGTTGTAAATTGGAATTGGGCCTAACTCGGGGGTGGGGATAACAAAAGAGACTCAGGCCCGCCCGTTTCAATTAATGAAACGGTGCGTTTAGAGCCAAAGTCATTCCCTCCAAATCTCAGATCAAACGCTAGCCATTGGATCGCTATGGTAGTCAAAGGTCCTACTCCAAACGAAGGGCCACGATTTCATCTTCTTCAATTGGCCTGAAACTTAGGGTTTCAAACCACCATGGCAGCCATGCACGACCTACGTTCCACCTCTCTGTTCTCCATCTACACGCAACCAATCTACACGACGTGAACATGAAAACCACTCCAAATTCTTCCCTCTACAAGCTTAGGGCATTAGATCACCTTGAAACTCAACATAACAACAAACACGATTGGATCAACATCCGGCCTCCATTGAAATGCACTGATATGGACCATCACCAATCTTCCCCAAACTTAGCCTAAATTAAACTACATCTAATGGAGATTAACATATGCTATCAAGCCACAATTATAACACACTAATCTAAGAGATATAAGCACCAACAGATTATGGCACCTGTCACTAACCATCCCCAAATCTCTCCAAATTCATCTAACTTAATCTCCTAACCACCTAGATCAATTCTACACTAACAAAATCATGCCTAACTAACTGGATCAAGCAGTTTGAATGAAAACTTACCTTGTGCAAAATCTTGCAAACAGCTATGGAGATTGATGATTTGAGGCTTTTGAGACTTGGATCTTGATCAATCCTTGATGAACTTGATTCTGTATGCAAGCTTTGGATGAGATTTGGCCAGAATTATGCTATCCACTTGAATTGGCAACTTTGATATCCTTGCAAAAAGCACTCGAAAATGGATGATAACCACCTTGTTCTTGATTGAATTATACTATATGATGATGAATCAGTATGAGAAGGTTGATTATGATGAAGATTGATGAAGGTTTTGAGAGAATTGGAATGAAACTTCAATGTAAAAGAATGAGAAATCTTGTGAAATTCTTGGTGCAAATGAGGCCAACCCTTGCCAAATTCTCCTTTCATGAATATATAGACCCCAAATGAACATTCTAGATCCATCTTGCACATTCCCTTGTTTTCAAACTTTGGCTCATTTTGGATTATGTTTCTTAAAAGGTAAGCAACCATGGATAACTTCATTTTTTCCTTCTAAACTCAAAAAAGTGTGTGAACCATTGTTCTTAGAATTGTTTTTCCATTCAAAATCATATATTGGAAGTCTCCATTTGGACTTGTAAATCTCCCAAACCATTTTCCAATTTGAAATTATTCACTTTATAAGCCTTTTTAGTTCATATTTTGACCAATCATGCAACTCCATGCTATGAGCTTCTCCAATAATTTGTGACCTTCTTTCTAGACTTAAAATCTCATTTGGAGCAAGTTTGATGTTGTAAGTTTTTCCATTTGAGGCCTCCTTGTATGAGTTTTGGGTATAGGTTAAAATGACCTGTAATTCACAAATGCCCAAAATACCCTTTGCTTGTCAAGACCATAAGTTGAGTTCTCCACATCATATGAAGGCATGCCATACCATTCTAGAAAGCTAAGACAATGAGGAACAATTCTTATGTTGACCAAGAATTCATTTGAAATCTCCTTGAGGGGCAAAACTAGCTTGGAAGTCAAGTCACTTTCACAGACAAAAATTCAGACACCCCAGATGACCTGTAACTTGCAAGGACCATAACTTGAGTTCTATAAATCTCCTTGAGGTCTTCCACCACTCAAATTAAAGGTCTTGAGATCCTCTACAAGTTTCATGTTGGCCAAGGAGCCATTTGAAGCTAGCATTTTGACTTATCTTGCTTGGAAATTTGCCCTAAATTAGGGGATTTTACACAGAAACCCTAATTTAGAAACCTCTCTTCTTCTTGATTTCTCTTGATTTCTTCTTGGCACAACACCATATCCTTATTTACATGTCAAATGATGAACCCCACACCCCTTAGATAGACCTTGATGCCTTTCAATCAATCAATTGACCTAGGGTTGACCCAGGGTTGACCCAGATGAAACCCTAGTTGACTGTCTTCAACTGCAACTCTTGTGATCATATCAATGACTTGCCTCCTTCTCCAGATGACTTTCTAAGTCTTCCATGATGTCTACATACTCTCCATGCTCATTTCACAGCTCATAACCCTCTTGTTGATCCTCAGACACCCTCAGCTAGGAGATGGACTCAAGGCTTGATCTGCTAAACTCTTTGCTTTCAAATTCTTTCCTGATGACTTGAATAGGATGGAATTAGGATAATAACCTCTTGATAGGCCTCTAGAGATGAAAATAATGATTGGTCTCCTGTTGAATGACTTGCTATGCTTATGCTATGCAGATGGTTAGTCTATGTACATGACTCTATATGCAAATGCTAATGATAATGAAACATAAATCCAAGGAATAAGGCTGGGCAAATTTTAGGGTGCAACAGCTGCCCCTATTCAAGCGACTTGGACCCGATTGGGTGAAGAGCCCGGAGCCTTCAGACATTCGCGGTACGAGACGGTTGAATACTAGTGAAACCAGAAATTTGCCAACCGCAGAAATAAACTGCGCTCCTGCTTGAGGAATAACATTCGTCAGCTGAATCTGACTGTTACGATAACCCACTGATCTTGCGCGACCGTGCTGGGGATTGTTTCCATCGTTCTGAAGAGGATTCTGTCATAACAGATTGCTTGCTTGTCCACGTTAGGACTCTGTCTGTCGTCGATACGAAGAAATCTCAACTAAAACTTGTCCACGTTAGGACTCCACTTACTGTCAACCCAGGAAAATCTCGGCAACTCCGCTGGGGATAACTCACCTGCATTTCCGTAAACTGAATCGCCCACGTTAGGAATAACACTCTTCCACGTTAGGAGTAACACTTGTCCACGTTAGGAATCACATCATCCGCGTTAGGAGTAACGCTTTTATCTTTCCACGTTAGGAAGCAATCTTCTTTCCACGTTAGGAAACTATATCAATCTGTCCACGTAAGGACTCCAATGCCATTTGACGTGTCCGCGTCAGGACTCCGATCTTTCCACGTAAGGAATTCCACTTTTCTTGAATCTGTCCACGTAAGGACTAACTTCCTTCTTCCACGTTAGGAATATCTTCTTCGATCTGTCCGCGCCAGGACTAAACTCTCTTTCCACGTCAGGAATAATCCATTTCTTTCCACGTCAGGAATCAATCTTGATATATCCGCGTCAGGACTTAATCTTTCCACGTAAGGAATAAGCTCGTCTTTCCACGTAAGGAAACCATTTTTCTTCCACATAAGGAATGCTCTTGATATGTCCACGTAAGGACTCTGATCTTCCCACGTAAGGAATACCAACTTCTTTCTGATTTGTCCGCGTCAGGACTCATTTTTCCACGTAAGGAATGCCATCTTAACCTGTCCACGTAAGGACTCTCTTTTTTCCACGTTAGGAATACTGTCATTTCCACGTTAGGAATCACTTCTGATAATAGGTCCGCGTAAGGACTACATCTTTCCACGTTAGGAATAATAATCTCTTTGATCTGTCCGCGTTAGGACACTGATCTCGTCTTGATTCGTCCACGTTAGGACTCAGGCATCTTCGACTCACTGAGGAAATAAGACTTGTCCGCGTAAGGACTCACACGTCTTCGACTTGCTGGGGAAATATCCGCGTTAGGACTTACACTTTGCCAACAACACGAAGAAGGATAAATTTGTCCACGTCAGGATTCTTGTATCTTGTCATCACAAAGAACTACAAACTTGTCCACGTCAGGACGCACGTTCACCATCACGAATAACGATATCTGCTGGACACAAATGATCCACGTCAGGACGCCAACACGAAGAGTAACCAATCTCTTTGTCAACGTCATGACCTCCCTTTCTCCAAATTTCGGGGGACCGAATCTATCCACGTCAGGATTAACGCACCTTACCAATCTGGTAAAACAAACCTGTCCACGTTAGGACGCCCACTTCTGAAAAAAATCCCGTCATTCTAGGAGTAAATGGTCCACGTCAGGACTTAATTCTTCAATGATCCTTACCTACAAACTGCTCAGCACTGACGTGACAGCGACTTCGAGATGAACTCTACTGGGGATGTCTGAAAACCAACTATCGGACGCCTGCTCTGATAACCGGCGGTGGCCTCTGAAATTCTGATTCATGCGACCCGTTGATGACAAACAAACCCTGCTTGGGGATAAGGAGATTCTTATCCTGGCCACTCTGGCTGGGGAAAATCAGATACATTTGCATAAATGACTCTGCTGGAGACAAAGAGAGTTTTATCACGATAACTCTGTGGGGAATACCGCCGAAACTGACATTATCATTGAATATCTCCTGCCGAGATCTTGAATGTTTGGTAATTTATTTGAGCAAGAGCTCTCTCCACCCGAACTACTAGAGTACAGAAACTGCTTCAGCAAAATAAATGCTGGAAGGATAACGCCGACTCGCCGGGGATAGCCTGATGCTACAAAATTATTCCGGCAAAATAAATGCTGGTAGGATGAAGTCGACCCTGCTGGGAATTTGGGAACTCAAACCACCCGTCTTGTTGAAGTAACCCCCTGCTGGGGAATATAACTCTGCTGGGGAATAGCAGATGTGCACGGTATGCTCAGACCTTCTGCTGGAACGTGAACCGATATCACCAGTATCTCTGACGAAATAAATGACAGGACCCACCATCAACCCTGCTGGGGAGAGTCTTGATCTTCGAATTCCACTGGAAGGAAATAACATTTGTTGAAAAGAGAACTCCGCTGGGGATGGCTGGATTCTCTTGGGGAAAATTAACTGACTCCGCCGGGGGAGAATGCATGACCCTGCGGGGGGAGATGAACCTGTCTGAATACAGCCTTACGATCCCGGAATCACCAAACTCTGCTGAGGACGAGTAACTTCTCTGGAGCACGTCCTTTGGATAAGCTACGGCTAGCTGGAGAATTCTATCCTTCTTCAGGAAGAACATGCCTGACCTGCGTGAGGATCAAGCCTTTCACTATTGCAATCTTTTGATCACCTTCCTCGTACGGTTGTGAAACCTGCAACAACACAAACAAGACACGACAAGCCTATGCAATCGAATCAATTCAGGTTAGTGACGTTACACTCAGTTAATTCAAAGCTTTAACGATTGTTGGCAAGGGCCAGTGATGTTATACTCATGCTAGTTTCAATAAACTTAGGCGTTTTATCATGCGCAAAACAGTAAAGAACAGGCATCAAGTACTGAATAACACATTTTCATTGATTGGGCCCCTGAATGGGCGGAGTTTTTTGTACACGGGATGTAACTCCTGAAAAGAGGAAGCTACACAAAGCAAATATACAAGTATGCAAGTATTCACAAGAAGCATAAATATTGACAAATTAAATTTTGTACACATGTCGGCAACTGGATGCAGATGAACATCACGAACTGATCCTCCCATGACTCGTCCGACTCTAATACTTTCTCGGTATCCCTACTTCTGAAGAGGTTGTATCCGATAACTGACTCCTCAACCATATTCTCCCACACTGATGCTCATTGAACCCCAAATTCGGACCGCAGTCATTTTCTTTTCTCATCCCTAACTTTTGCGTGAACCGCCCTTTACGGGTTTTCAGTTCACCGGGATACCCCTTTTTGCCGAAGCCGCCCAGTGTAGGTTTTCAACTTCGCGGGTGTACATTTTTTCAATTTTATCCCTAACTTTTGCCCGAACCTTTCATTCTGTTTTTGGTTCGCCAGGATGCCCCATTTTTGCCTGGACTCTCTTTTTTCTGTCCAGCGGGTCTATTTTAAGCAAAGTATTTTTTAACTGCGTCCGAATTCACAGGTGATGCAAAGTCTTCCCCGTCCATGGTGGACAACAATAAAGCTCCTCCTGAAAAAACCTTACTGACAACATATGGCCCTTCGTAGTTGGGGGTCCACTTGCCCCTGTGATCTGCTTGCGGCGGGAGAATCCTTTTCAGCACAAGGTCGCCCGTCTGAAAGCTTCGCGGAAGTATCTTCTTGTCGTACGCTTTCTTCATTCGTCTCTGATACAAACGACCGTATGCCAGAGAAGCTAGCCTCTTCTCATCCATCAAACTCAGTTGGTTCAATCTATTCGTTACCCATTCTGCCTCGTCCAGCTGAACGTCTCGCAATACCCTCAGAGAAGGGATCTCAACTTCCAATGGTAATACCGCTTCCATTCCGTATACCAACGAGAACGGAGTTGCCCCGGTTGATGTGCGTACCGTCGTACGATAACCGTGCAAAGCGAAAGGTAGCATCTCGTGCCAATCCTTATACGTCACCACCATTTTCTGGACGATCTTCTTGATATTCTTATTGGCCGCTTCGACAGCGCCATTCATCTTGGGTCGGTAAGGGGAAGAGTTGTGATGTTCGATCTTGAAATTCTGACAGAGCTCCTTCATCATTTTGTTGTTCAGATTAGAACCATTATCCGTGATTATCCGCTCAGGAATTCCGTATCGGCAAATGATATCTCTTTTGATGAATCTAGCCACCACTTGCTTCGTTACATTTGCATAAGACGCTGCTTCCACCCATTTGGTGAAATAATCGATTGCTACTAGTATGAACCGATGCCCGTTAGAAGCCGTCGGCTCGATCTTTCCAATCATATCGATTCCCCACATTGAGAATGGCCATGGAGATGACATCACATTTAGAGGACTCGGAGGCACATGTATTTTGTCAGCATATATTTGGCACTTGTGGCACTTTCTTGCAAATTTGAAACAATCAGTTTCCATCGTCAGCCAAAAATAACCTGCCCGCAGCAGTTTTCTCGTCATAGCATGCCCACCAGCATGCGTACCGAATGCACCTTCGTGAATTTCCTCCATGAGAAGCTTTGCCTCCTTCTCGTCCACACAACGCAACAACACCAAGTCGTGGTTTCTTCTGTATAAGACGCCATCCGGGTTCAAATAGAAATTACCCGCTAATCTCCTGAGAGTCTTCTGATCTTGACTGGATGCCCCAGCCGGATACTCTTTATTCTTCAGGAAATTAAGGATATCAAAATACCACGGTTTGCCATCAGACGCTTCATCAATAGCAAATACATAAGCTGGCCTGTCCAACCGAGAGATAGTGATTTGGGGAGCTTCGTTCCAGAAATTGACCTTGTACATGGAAGACAAGGTGGCAAGGGCGTCAGCCATTTGATTTTCTGCCCGTGGCACGTGATGCAATTCAACTTTGTCGAAGAAAGGCAACAATCTCCTTGCATAATTCATATAATGTATCAAATTGGGCTGCCGTGTCTCCCATTCCCCTTTGATCTGATTCACCACCAGAGCTGAGTCTCCGTATACGTCTAAATGTTTGATTCGCAAATCAATGGCTTCTTCAAGCCCCATTATACAAGCTTCGTATTCGGCCTCATTGTTGGTAACAGCAAAGGTCAATCGGGCAGTAAACGGGATGTGCGACCCGTGCGGCGTAGTGATAATTGCCCCTATTCCGCTACCGTAAGCATTCACAGCTCCGTCAAATATCATCTGCCATTTGGACCCCGGCTCTGGTCCTTCGTCTGGTAACGGCTCTTCACAATCCTTCATCTTGAGATACATGATATCCTCGTCAGGAAAGTCAAATCTCATCGATTGATACTCTTCAATAGGCTGCTCCGCCAGATACTCAGACAACACACTCCCCTTTATTGCCTTTTGCGAGACGTATTGAATATCGTATTCAGTCAAGATCATCTGCCACCGGGCAATTCTACCTGACAACGCCTGCTTTTCGAATATATATTTGATCGGATCCATCTTCGAGATGAGCATGGTTGTATGATTCAGCATGTACTGCCTCAGACGCTTGGCGGCCCAGGCTAACGCGCAACAAGTTTTCTCCAGCATTGAATATCGAGATTCACAGTCCGTAAATTTCTTACTCAGATAATAGATTGCATGCTCTTTTCTCCCCGTCTCGTCGTGTTGACCGAGAACACAACCCATGCTTCCCTCAAGAACCGTCAAATACATTATCAAGGGTCTCCCTGCCACCGGGGGTATCAAAATAGGAGGCTCCTGCAGATACTTCTTTATTTTATCGAACGCCTTTTGACAATTATCGTTCCACGTTACAGCTTGATCTTTCTTTAGCAGCTTGAATAATGGTTCACACGTGGCCGTTAGGTGAGATATGAACCGAGCGATGTAGTTCAACCTCCCTAAAAACCCGCGCACCTCTTTCTCTGTTTTAGGCGTCGGCATTTCTTGAATCGCTTTTATTTTAGCAGGATCGACCTCTATTCCTCTTTCGCTTACTATGAACCCCAGGAGCTTACCCGATCTCACCCCGAAGGTGCATTTGTTAGGGTTCAGCCTCAGCCTGAACTTCCTAAGCCTTTTAAACAACTTCAACAGATTCACCAGATGCTCTTCCTCCGTCTGGGATTTGGCAATCATATCGTCAACATAAACTTCAATCTCTTTATGCATCATGTCATGAAAGAGAGTTGTCATCGCACGCTGATACGTTGCCCCAGCATTTTTCAAACCAAAGGGCATCACTTTATAGCAAAATGTTCCCCAAGGCGTTATGAAAGTAGTCTTCTCCATATCCTCTGGCGCCATTTTAATTTGATTATAGCCTGAAAAGCCGTCCATGAAGGAGAATACGGAGTACTGAGCAGTATTATCAACTAACACATCAATGTGAGGAAGTGGGAAATCGTCTTTTGGGCTTGCTTTATTCAAATCTCTATAGTCCACGCACATTCGAACCTTGCCATCTTTCTTTGGCACTGGTACGATGTTAGCAACCCACGAGGGATACTTCGTCACAGCCAGGAAACCAGCGTCCCACTGTTTCTGAACCTCCTCTTTGATCTTCATTGCCATATCTGGACGAGTTCTGCGAAGTTTTTGTTTGACAGGCGGGCAGTCTTCTTTCAGTGGCAGACGATGCACAACCATATCAGTATCGAGCCCTGGCATATCTTGATACGACCAAGCGAATACATCATTATACTCTCGGAGCATTTCAACCAGTTTTCGCTTGATATCACTCTGTAGTGCGGCTCCGATACGAATATTTTTCTCAACCCCTTCCGACCCCAAATTGATAATTTCGATAACCTCGTCGTGAGGCAGAATGGCTCTTTCCTCTTGCTTCACCAACCAAGACAGTTCTTCAGGAACGTCGCTATCTTCAACAACCTCTTCTTCGGTCTGGAATACCGGGTGCTCGAAGTCGGGACGAGTCATAGGTGGCTCAAAGATGTCATCTGAAAATGTTATCCTGCAAAAGAAAGGGTTAAGTGCTTCAAAATGCGTATAAAGCGGATAACCACGTTGCCATTTTATTGAAAAATACAAAACAAGAAAGACAGGGATTACGGTATTTACACATGAAAAAAAACGCCATTTATTTAATGATTAACAAAGCAATGTTTATAACAACGCAGCCCTAAGCAAATCCTGATGCCCCGGGCAAGACATCAGATTATTCAACAATTAATAAAGCAAAGCATTACTGTTTAAAAGTCACAGGAACAAGCTCCTGAATGGACCAGTTGCACAGTCCTTGTCCTGGCGTGCTTGGCTGAATCCAGGCATCCATATCACAGTCGCTGTCCCCTTCATCGGATTCCGAAGCAGCATTGACAGATTCCTGGCATACTCCACTGGCAGAGATGGTGATTGACTTTCTGAAATGAGGGGCCCCCACGGAAGGAGTTGATGACGACGGTCGGTACCCCAGTCCGAACCGGTCCATTTTTACAGGAATGTCCAGTACTTTGCCCCAGCCCGTGGCTTCTCCTGCCTTCACTAGCGCTTGAGCCTCTTTATACGAAGAAACAGCTACCTCTGGCACTTTGCTTGGCCCGGGACTCTTGTCCTTTACGCGCAAACCTTCGAATGCCTGGCATGGCGTCTCATGGATCTCCCCGTCGACTTCCACATATTTGAACGAAGAAAGACTGACCAGGATGTCTTCTTCTCCGCACACGGTGACTACACTGTCCCCGACCATATACTTTAACTTCTGATGCAGGGTTGACGTAACTGCCCCTGCCCCGTGAATCCAAGGTCTTCCCAGCAAGCAGTTGTACGCAGGCTGTATATCCATGATATAAAACTCCGTTGCAAACACTTCCGGCCCCACTTGCAGAGGCAATGTAATTGATCCGAAGACTGTTCTCCGCGTGCCGTCAAACGCTCTGACCACCAAATCACTTGGTGTACACAAAATCCCTCGAACATCCAGCTTCATCATAGCCTTCTTAGGCAGCACATTCAAAGACGACCCGGTGTCAACCAATACATGTGACATTGTCGACCCTCTGCACTCAACGGATACATGTAATGCCATATTATGATCCCTTCCTTTCGGAGTCAAGTCGAAATCAGTAAAGCCCAGACTGTGGCCTGCATTTACGTGTGCCAATACTCCTTCTAGCTGGTTCACGGAGACATCCTGTGGTACAAAAGAAGTGTCCAGGACTTTCAGCAAAGCATTTCGGTGAGCCTCTGAACACAACAGCAATGACAGAATAGATATTTTGGACGGTGTTTGCTGCAGATGCTCCACAATTTTATAATCGCTTTTCCGAATTAAGCGCATGAATTCTTCGACATCCTTAGATGCTGCTTCTTTTTCATTTGCTTGAACCGGAACATTCTCAACCGCTTTCCCCTTTCCCTTCGCTAGCCTTTCGGCTTCCACTTCAGGAGATATAAAGATCCTGCCGCTTCTCGTCATGCCTCCTGAGCCCACAACATTATCCACAACCTCCGCTGACTGCTTGTTAACATCGATTTTAATCCCGTCACAATACACCTCTAGCCCATATGACCATGGGACCGCTTTCGTGTTCTCATACGGGATTGGCCCGGCTTTAGTTATAGTAATCGGTGGTCGCTGAGCTGGTGCTGAAATAGTGATCGTCTTCCTAGGAATTGTCACTGTGGCAACATCACTCTGATTATCCATTACTGCCCCTGCCGGCTCATCAGTTGCTGTTCTATCAAACTGCAATACACCTTCATCAATTAAGGCCTGAATGCCCTTCTTCAAATCCTCACACCCCCCAGACAGGGCCCAACAATCTAAGCAGTACTCATTACAACCCGGGTAAACACCTCCTTGCAACAGTCGGCTTTTTATTTCGCTCAGCGGCGTCTTTAAATCCTCAACATTCATAATCAGATTCAGACCTTCCTCAGTCAGCACGGCGTTCGCCCCATGATTAGGCATGGGTTTCTGGACTATATTCGCACCGGTCGTTCCGAAGTTGATAGACTTGTTGTCCAAGAGATCCTGCACAACGTGCTTAAAAGCGTGACAACCTTCTATATCATGGCCCGGGGCCCCAGAATGAAACTCGCAGCGCCTATTTGCATCATAGCCGAACGGGGGAGTTCCCGTTATCGGTGCCAAGGTTCTTTTCTCCACCAGATTCAATCCCAACAAGGTCTGCAATAAATCAGCATAGTTAGAGGGAGGCTTCTCGAACACCCTTCTCGGCTTACCACCCTGGAATTTTCTCTGAGCTTGCTGTGCCCCCTGCTGAGGCTGCTGCTGCTGTGGCATTGGTTGCTGCTGAACCTGTTGTTGTTGCTGGATTGGCTGCTGTTGATACGGGATGGTGACACTCGACACTTGCTGCGGCTGACGATATTGATTTCTTCCCCTGCCTCGGCCTCGGCCTCGGCCTCCAAATACAGCACTAGCTTCGCCCTGACGGCGCCCACCATAAGCTTTCCTATTACTGCCAGATGCAGCTGACTCGTCAACTTGGAACTTTCCTTGCTTAATGTTCCGCTCAATCTTTTCACCCATCAGAATCAGGTCTGAAAAACTAGCCAGAGACGTATGAAACAGCATATCATGAAACAGCCCGGTGAATGTGCCAACAAACATGTCGTTCATTTCTTTATCTTCCACAGGAGGACGAACCCTGGCAGCCATATCGCGCCACCTTTGCGCGTATTCTTTAAAACTCTCCCCCTTCTTCTGCGAAAGCCCGGCCAACTGGACCCGATTGGGTGCCAGGTCACTGTTATATTTGTAATGGGCTACGAACGCCTCTGCTAATTGCTTCCAAGTCTTGATATCAGTGGGCTCCAACCCCATGTACCACTCTAAGGAAGGACCCGATAGGCTATCCTGAAAGAAATGCATGAGCATTCTTTCGTCAGTGGAGTATGCAGACATCTTTCTGTAATAAGCTCGTACATGAACCTTCGGACATGTATCTCCTTTGTACTTATCGAACGCAGGCGCTTTGAACTTGATTGGCACCCTCAGCCCAGGTACCAAGCCCATTGTTGCCATGTCCAGACCCACAGCACTCTGGTTTAGGACTCCCTTCATTTGCTCTTCCAGCATTCTAATCTTTTGAGAATCATCCATCGGCCCGTCAAAACCCCCTCCAGAGAAGGCGTCCTCCTGCTGATCCTCTTGCCACATACCGTTTCCAGCCCCGTATCCATCATACGCATTATTACGTCCAGCTCTGACCTGATTCATCCCCGGAACTCGGCCTCTGTTGCCATACCCTTGAACACCTCCAGCAGGACCACCAGCCATAAAACCAGCACCGTTTCCGTTGCCAAAGCCTCCGTAGCCCTGATTGACCATACCATAACCATCTTGCCCAAAGCCTTGAGCATTAAAGCCATACTTGCCAGTGTTGTCGAATCCCTGATCGTTGAATCCGAACCCAGCGTTGACAAAGCCATTGCCTCCGAGATTATCTCCCACATTGACATCACCCAGCCCAGCGTTATGGACAGCAGTTTCATTACCAACTCCGACATTACCATTCACAGCAGCGGTAGCGTTGTTGACGTTAGCAGCATTCATATTGACGACAGGCGGAGCCACTGGCGTTGGAGGGCCGTCTCCATGAGCAGTATCAACCCGGACAGACTGATGATCTTCGTTACCATGACCAGCGTTGCGAGCCAATAGAGGCTGGACCATGGCCTGCAAGTTCTCTTGCCCTTTTGCTATAGCCTCCATGGTTTGCATGAAGAGGGCGAGCTTCTCGCGTACATCCTGCATCTCGTTCTGAATCTGGTCCATGACTTTCCGACAGTTGGATCGTGTAGAATAGCGGTGCGGATGTTGATCTGGAATCCTGTTAAGTACCTGATACAGAGCAAGAGATAAGACACCATTCATAGATTACCTGTTATGCAATATGAATATGAATGCGATGCAATGTGTCTGTGCATTAGGGAAGTTCATTCCCCCAGTTCTAGTGCGAAGGTGCCGGTGCGGTGACAGTGCTGACAATAAGAATACTGGAGCTGAATCATAGAAAGCCTCATATATTGCAGAGAGAATCAATAAGCCCATGGTACAATATCACTGAGAGTACAAAGAAGGCATGACCCCAACCAACAATCCTGGTGATGGTCAGCACTATGCAAATAAAGCATACAAATAGTGGAATGATCAAATCCTCCCAAAAGTCTGGTACTCCTCTAACAACTTCTTGGTCTCCGGATGGCTTGGTCGATCAAGCAGCCCTTCAACAAGCTGGTTTCTCTTCTTAAGGACACGGCGTACGTCTTCAGCAGTTTCTTCCCATGTTGCTTCTCCGAAGCAATCTTCTAACTTTCGCTTCTGGGACACTGCTTCATCTCTGGATTTGATTGCCTTGTTCAGTGCATGCTGGACACTGTACCGGTTCATCACTTCCTCCTCACACTTCTTGATGCTAGACTTCAACTTCTCTTCGAGGTCGGAAATTTGCTGCTTCAGCTTATCTTCCCTCTTCTTGTTATTGGTGAGTGTAGCATTCCAAGTCTTGTCGCAAGAAGATATCTCTCGGTGTGCTGCGTCAAGCGCCTTCTTTTTGGCTTCCAGCATGTCATGGGAACTTCTGAACTCTTGCCCCAGACGTTCGCGCTTCTTCTTTTCCTCGGTCAACTCGGCTCCTAACCTGTTCACCAGCTCAATCTGTTGTTGGAAAGCATATACGGCCTTGTTTTTCTCACTGCGTGCCTGGGCTAGCTCTTGCTCTAACCCTTCGTTAATCTTCATTAAGGCTTCTTTCTCCTTCACAACCTGTTCATATGCTTCTCTAGAAACAGTAGTCGGCTCTTCTACCGGAATAGGATCAAGAATTGGTGCCTCTGGAAACGGCATCTTCAACTGACTAGCCCTCTCCTGAATCCAAGCTCTATAAGGTGCATAGGCCTGACAGTCATTCTTTCCTAACAACGGCTTCCCTTTGTGGTTAATACTCGTCCAGGCATGTCGCAACTTGGCTAATAACTCCCCCTTCACGTCACCGGTGAAGTACAGAGATTCCTGTACTTCTTCCTCCTGAGGTGGATTCTTCAGCGCATATCCGAACTGGCGAATGAATAGAGAAGGGTTGTAATTGATACACCCTTTTCTTCCTATCAATGGGACATTAGGGTAACTAGCACAGCTAAAGATGAGCTCAGATCCCAACAGGTCCCTATCAAACCACTCCATATCTTCCGACGATAGCCTCATCAAACGCTCCGGCCAACCAACTGGAACTGTAGCCTCTGCAGCAGATCCTCTCTTAGGAAGGTGACTCTCAAACCACATACTCAACAAGGGCACACACAGATGAACATTCTTCCCTCTTCCCTTCTCATTCTTGTAATGCAGTGAGTGGTAGAAATCTCCGAGTAAGGTAGGTACAGGATTACCAGCGGCAAACAAGTAGAAAGCATCGAAGTCCACAAAATCCGGTATATTGGGGAATAGTACTATGCCATAAATGCACAAGGCCAACATAGCATTGAAAGCAACCCAGCACCCATTCTTGGCGTACTCTTGGGCTTTACCCACTAAGAACTGAAATGAGAAGCCTGGAACTCCACGGGAAACAGTAGTCACAAGTTCAGAAGCATCAACATGCAAGGCTTTTGCCAATTCCTCCGGCTTAGGTTTGGCATCATAATGAATGAATGGAACCTGGTTCTGCACGGGCAGCTCAACATACTCAGCGTATTCCTCCAGAGTTGGTCCCATAATAAAGTCAGAGAACGTAAAACACCTCAAAGCAGGGTCATAGAATTGCATCAAAGCATACAGCCCATCCAACTCTACCTCTGTAGGTTTGCACACCAATCTCAATAATCTACCATAGCTCATCCGGAAACTCCTACGAACACTCTCATCAGCAAGAGAGATCAACCCCAGTAAAGGAACAATATCAGGCGTAGGCAATTTGTAAGCAACCGTTCTCCGTAGGCTAGTCATGATCAAAACTCAGAAGTCCGGGCACTAGAACTAGGGAAATGCAAATGCACCTGCAGCACAGACACACGTTAGTAAAATGCAAATGATAATGTATATGCAGGGATGCAATGCAAGTAACATTCAACAGGGACCGAAGCTGTAGCTGAATAGCATAAACCCAATCAAGAAAGGTCTCAGATAGACCATCCAGAAGTCATCAAACCCTGGTCTCAGATAGACCTAAAATAGAACTCCAACACTGGTCTCTGACAGACCTCAAACCATAACTCACTGGTCTCTGATAGACCTCAAATCCCATCTATAACTGGTCTCTGACAGACCTCATAACACATCTCCAAATGGTCTCTGACAGACCTCAGAATAAATCTCCAAATGGTCTCTGACAGACCTCAGAATAAATCTCCAAATGGTCTCTGACAGACCTCAGAATAAATCTCCACATGGTCTCTGGCAGACCTCATAACTCTCCATAAATAACCCGGATCTCTGATCAAGAAATAACCGGTAGTCTGGAGGTCTAGTTACCTGCATAACCCTGAATCCCCTCACAGGTGGGTGGCCCTATAACTGGCACAAGGTACGGCATCCTATGCGGTCGTCGGCGTCACAGACTTTCAGGGTTGATGATACGATTCCCAGAAGGAGTGGCATCATCAATTCCTGAAGAGGCCTCACTTAGCCAACTTCCAAATGATCGGTCCCCAGAGTCGACAATCCAACTAACCAGCAACCCACGCCAACCAAAGGAAGGGGCAGGAGGCCAACCAGAGGAACCTCGTCTGAGTGTAGATTTCATGGGACACCGAAGCAAGCAAAGCAAGCGGGCGCCCACTAATTTCTACTCTAATTCTAGGTGCACTCAAGCCCAGGTCCGGCTTATCTCTCAATATCAGAACACCCGTCACACCCCAGATACAGCAACAATAATCAATATATAAAGCTGAAAATACAAGGTTAGAAATATAAAATAACTCCATACAAAATCCTCGACGGGAAAACAAGCGTTAGGATTGACTCTATCAAGGGACGTTGGATCCCAAATGCATAAGAACCATCGCAGTCCTTAGCAGCCAGGGGACGTTGGATCCCCAGCAGAGTCGCCAGCTGTCGCTACTGCGAAAATCGGCGCCGGCTGAACAGAAGAGTCGCCACCGTGCGTTATTTATCCCACGGGAGGGAAAGGAAACGCTCAGAGTAAACCTCGCACAACACGGGAAAGGTATGGTCGTCGCAACCAAAACCTGGGTTCGGGAGTCGGTTACGCAAGGGGAAGGTATTAGCACCCCTCACGTCCGTCGTACTCGACGGGATCCACGCTTGTTTTCGGGTATGGATTGTTATTCTATCTAAACTAAAGGTCAAGGGTGAAAAAGAAAATAAAATGAAAATAAAAATGACTCGGCAAAGTATCGCACTTTATGCCTACGTATTCTCGCCTGGAACGAGAAATCAGAGTCAACGTAGTTCGCCTACCTACGGGAAAGGAGGGGAAGGTTGCTCGCTAGGATATCGCATCCTATGCCTACGTACTTCCACACGGCATGGAAGATCAGAGCAAACGTAGTTCGGGCCACGTACGACACAAGCTTGTCTTGGTTGATTTTATTCCTTCTGAAAAAGGTTTTTCTGATTAACAGTCCAAGAGGACAAAAATGACGCTTTGATGAGTTCACATTCTTTTACGGAAGAAGTGTCTTTTATTGTGTTTGAAATCTTTATGTGTTTTTCTGTTTGTTTTGAGAAAGAAAGAGACAGAACTCTAACCTACGGTTGCGAAGGGAAACAAACTAACCTAATGTTATCATGCATGGGTTAAGACCTAGTGTCTATCATGCTCCTCTCCTGCACAGAGAGAAACAGAGATCCTAAGGGATAGGCAGAAACAGAAACAATATCAGATATATACAGTAAAACAGTAAAATGCATGGATGCAGCAATACAAGCGAGGCAAGGGAGTACCACTCAACCTCGAACCTAGAAAACAATAGGCAAAAGTGAACAGGCTTCACTTTCAACCCAACAGGGTAAACAGCAAACAATACAGTTCAGAAAACCAATCAATACATCAAAAATGAAATACAACAGCAGAAGAAACAGCATCAGCAGCTCTGAATCAACAACTGGCTTCAAGCAATCTCCAATCAGCTACAGGCTTCAACAAGCATCAATCTCCATCTTCATGGCCTTCAGACAAGGGCTTTGATCATCAGTCTTCCATCTGCAATGGCTTTTCTTCAAGCTCAAACCTCCAGGATGAGGGATTAGTCACAAGAGTGAATTGGGTGTTAAGCAATCAGTTGACTACCAAGGGTGGTGAACAAACTGCTTCTAACACAAGAGACATTTTCTCTCAAGAGTTCTATCTCATAGACACCATCACCAAGCCTTCCAAAGGAAGGGGGTGAGTGTCTTAGAGAGACTCTGAATCACAGAGAAGAATGGATGCAGACAAGGCAATCCATGTTTGAGAAATAATCATTCTAATCTAGAGCTCTGCCTAGCTCCTAAACCCTAATCTCCTCAGCATCTGCTAGCAAGAAACTCCTCCTCAACTCTGACAGTTGATCTTCAGTCTTTGAATCTCCAATAGCTTCATCTCCACAAATCTTCAGCTTCCCCAGGGCCCCAGACAAACCCAATACCCATACAAACAATCAATAAACCCCAGAGGGCACACCACACCAGACAACAGATATACAGACAGTAATAATAGCAGTAGGGGAATCCTAACTGTTCTCTAAGGGATCTAATAACTACCCATAGCCCCTATAGTCCCATAACTAATCTATTCAAACCCTAAGTCCTAAGGGAAAAAATTGAACTTCCTAAGTTGTCACCTAAAAACCCTAGTTTTGTACATGATATTCAAGCATTTATTAATCACCTAAAATTAACTTCTAAAAATGGGAACTAAAATATTTCTACAAGCCTAATATCTCATCTAAACAATATGAAAAGAATGATCAAAAAATATCAAAGCATGTGAGAGAACAAAAATCACAAAAAAATGCATGAAATGAATCTATTTAATATGACATTTATTTTAAAAATATGTAAAAAATATGAAATAAAACTAAAAATGAAATTTTGTTTTCCTATAATATTCTAGACATTTTAATGAAAATATGGTAAAAAGAATGGGTTAAAAAGCATTTTTTATGAATTATTTATGATTTTATGAAAATTGGTAAAAATTAGAATGGAATTAAGACAAATAAAATGAATTAAATGAGCCAGAGGGGGTATGAAAAGAAATTCGCCCCAGTTCAGAACCAGGATGGGCCACATAATGGGGGTGCGCGTAGCAGTTTTACCAAGGCCCAGCTTGAGTCAGCAACAAAAAAACATAGGAAGAAATGCCAGGGGGTGAGAGAAGTAACCAAAACGCGTTGTAAATTGGAATTGGGCCTAACTCGGGGGTGGGGATAACAAAAGAGACTCAGGCCCGCCCGTTTCAATTAATGAAACGGTGCGTTTAGAGCCAAAGTCATTCCCTCCAAATCTCAGATCAAACGCTAGCCATTGGATCGCTATGGTAGTCAAAGGTCCTACTCCAAACGAAGGGCCACGATTTCATCTTCTTCAATTGGCCTGAAACTTAGGGTTTCAAACCACCATGGCAGCCATGCACGACCTACGTTCCACCTCTCTGTTCTCCATCTACACGCAACCAATCTACACGACGTGAACATGAAAACCACTCCAAATTCTTCCCTCTACAAGCTTAGGGCATTAGATCACCTTGAAACTCAACATAACAACAAACACGATTGGATCAACATCCGGCCTCCATTGAAATGCACTGATATGGACCATCACCAATCTTCCCCAAACTTAGCCTAAATTAAACTACATCTAATGGAGATTAACATATGCTATCAAGCCACAATTATAACACACTAATCTAAGAGATATAAGCACCAACAGATTATGGCACCTGTCACTAACCATCCCCAAATCTCTCCAAATTCATCTAACTTAATCTCCTAACCACCTAGATCAATTCTACACTAACAAAATCATGCCTAACTAACTGGATCAAGCAGTTTGAATGAAAACTTACCTTGTGCAAAATCTTGCAAACAGCTATGGAGATTGATGATTTGAGGCTTTTGAGACTTGGATCTTGATCAATCCTTGATGAACTTGATTCTGTATGCAAGCTTTGGATGAGATTTGGCCAGAATTATGCTATCCACTTGAATTGGCAACTTTGATATCCTTGCAAAAAGCACTCGAAAATGGATGATAACCACCTTGTTCTTGATTGAATTATACTATATGATGATGAATCAGTATGAGAAGGTTGATTATGATGAAGATTGATGAAGGTTTTGAGAGAATTGGAATGAAACTTCAATGTAAAAGAATGAGAAATCTTGTGAAATTCTTGGTGCAAATGAGGCCAACCCTTGCCAAATTCTCCTTTCATGAATATATAGACCCCAAATGAACATTCTAGATCCATCTTGCACATTCCCTTGTTTTCAAACTTTGGCTCATTTTGGATTATGTTTCTTAAAAGGTAAGCAACCATGGATAACTTCATTTTTTCCTTCTAAACTCAAAAAAGTGTGTGAACCATTGTTCTTAGAATTGTTTTTCCATTCAAAATCATATATTGGAAGTCTCCATTTGGACTTGTAAATCTCCCAAACCATTTTCCAATTTGAAATTATTCACTTTATAAGCCTTTTTAGTTCATATTTTGACCAATCATGCAACTCCATGCTATGAGCTTCTCCAATAATTTGTGACCTTCTTTCTAGACTTAAAATCTCATTTGGAGCAAGTTTGATGTTGTAAGTTTTTCCATTTGAGGCCTCCTTGTATGAGTTTTGGGTATAGGTTAAAATGACCTGTAATTCACAAATGCCCAAAATACCCTTTGCTTGTCAAGACCATAAGTTGAGTTCTCCACATCATATGAAGGCATGCCATACCATTCTAGAAAGCTAAGACAATGAGGAACAATTCTTATGTTGACCAAGAATTCATTTGAAATCTCCTTGAGGGGCAAAACTAGCTTGGAAGTCAAGTCACTTTCACAGACAAAAATTCAGACACCCCAGATGACCTGTAACTTGCAAGGACCATAACTTGAGTTCTATAAATCTCCTTGAGGTCTTCCACCACTCAAATTAAAGGTCTTGAGATCCTCTACAAGTTTCATGTTGGCCAAGGAGCCATTTGAAGCTAGCATTTTGACTTATCTTGCTTGGAAATTTGCCCTAAATTAGGGGATTTTACACAGAAACCCTAATTTAGAAACCTCTCTTCTTCTTGATTTCTCTTGATTTCTTCTTGGCACAACACCATATCCTTATTTACATGTCAAATGATGAACCCCACACCCCTTAGATAGACCTTGATGCCTTTCAATCAATCAATTGACCTAGGGTTGACCCAGGGTTGACCCAGATGAAACCCTAGTTGACTGTCTTCAACTGCAACTCTTGTGATCATATCAATGACTTGCCTCCTTCTCCAGATGACTTTCTAAGTCTTCCATGATGTCTACATACTCTCCATGCTCATTTCACAGCTCATAACCCTCTTGTTGATCCTCAGACACCCTCAGCTAGGAGATGGACTCAAGGCTTGATCTGCTAAACTCTTTGCTTTCAAATTCTTTCCTGATGACTTGAATAGGATGGAATTAGGATAATAACCTCTTGATAGGCCTCTAGAGATGAAAATAATGATTGGTCTCCTGTTGAATGACTTGCTATGCTTATGCTATGCAGATGGTTAGTCTATGTACATGACTCTATATGCAAATGCTAATGATAATGAAACATAAATCCAAGGAATAAGGCTGGGCAAATTTTAGGGTGCAACAATCATCAACTTTTGATGAACATGAAAGTTATTCCTCATGATCTTAGCTTTCTAAAAAGTTCTAGAAGTCCTTGATATCATTTGTGTAACTCAAGTTATGGATCTTGCAAGGCAAGGGTATTTTGGGAAACTTGGATTATAGGTCATTCTCATGCACTTAAGTACTTCAAATGGAGATTCAACCAACATGAAAGTTGCTCCAAATGAATTCAATCATATCATGGAACTCAATATTGGTGTGAATTATGCATGGTTATGGACATTGGTAGAGAATTTCAAGTGGAAATTGAACTTTTAAAGGTGAGTTCAATTGAACAAGTTATAGGTCTTTTTCATGCCATGTTTTGATCCAATTGTGTTCACAATAATCCAACAAGCAAAATGCACAAATTCTTTTTGGTGGTAATGAGGAAAATCATGTGGAATTCAAGCTTCCTTCACAAGAAAGTTTCACATCCAAACTTCATAATTGGACCACATCAAAAGCCCACTCAAAATCCAATGTATAATTCAAGTTCTCAGCTGCAAAACTAAATGAAACTCAAGTGTGTATGCATTGGTTTTCACGTGTGCATGAGCAAATAATAATTTTTGGGCATTTTCAAATTTCAGCCAAACCAAGCTTCATGGGACTTCCATTTCAATCCTAACCCATCATATATAAGTTCCAAATTCATTTGGAGCTCTCAGAAGTGCAACTTCGTGGAAGAGAGCTCAAGTTCAGTTTTGAAATTTGAGAGAGAAATTCAAAATCGTGAATCAAGATCCAGAGCAATTCAAAGCAAATTGAAGCAAGTATCATCTTCCTCAAGCTACTTGGAGTTGATCTGCACTGTTTAGAGCAAACTAACACTCAATTGAAGCACCAAAGAAGTGTCTCCGTTACGTAATATTCCAGTCCATTTTTCTCTCATGTTAGGCACTGATTTAGGTCATTGTTGGCTGCATCTAAAGCCCTACCTAGTGTAGGCAATGTTTGAGTGCTTGATTGTGATGTTTGATGAAGTTTGCAGATGTGCATTCCAAACTTGATCCGTTCGATTCTCATAATTTAGTTGTGTTTAAAACAAATGAACCATGGATTTGCAATGTACATGTGTTGCACCCCAAAATTTGCCTAACCTTATCTCGCCTGGTTTATGTTTCATTGCATAGCATAACATTGTTCTAACATAGTTCTAGCATTTGCATATCATTACATTAGCATTTAGCAGGGGATCAGGTGTAGTATATGTCAAAAGAAGCCTAGCCAGAGGTCTTATGCAAGTTTGAGAAGCCATCATGATCATCAGTCAGGGGGTCGGGTTCTTAAGAGGTTCAGTTGCTTGTATGTGGTTTATTTCCTAGCATGAGGAGCCATTTGAAGAGTATCAGAAGTTGTGGAGCCTTGGATGTGGATATGATGTGTGGATAAAGCTCACGGAGTTCCTAGAGGATCAAGACAGAGCTCAGTTAGATGTTTGTAGCAAGTACAGGAGCCACAATTAAAGTGGATGCAACTAGGGTTTCATCTGGTTAATCCTAGGCCAAAATGAGCAATTGAAGAAGATCAAAGCCTACTTCTAGATCATTGATATCATGAAATGATATGTTGAGGCATATGGGAGATTGTTCTGAGATCAAATTGAGAAGAATCAAGAGTGGTTGGAGTTGCTAAGTCAGGGTTCTTAGGGTAAAATCCCCTGTTTAGTGCCAAACTTCCAAGCCATGTAAGTTAAGATACAAGTCTCATATGACTTTGGCCTCCACATGAATGTTGTAGAGGATTATCGTAGCTTTAATTTGAGTACTAGAAGTCCTCCATTGGATTTATAGAACTCAAGTTATGGTCCAACTAAGTTACAGGTCCTTAGATGACTCTGAAATTTGTCTGTGAAAATCATCTGAATTCCAAGCTACTTTTGACCTAGGAGGGTGTTTCTCCTAAACGTTTGGCCAACATGAAAGTTGTTCCTCATGATCTTAGATTTCCAAATTGTATTAGACGTCTTCCATCTGATTTGTAGAACTCAAGTTATGAGGTTTACAAGTTAGTGGTATTTTGGGAAAGTGAGATTATAGGCCATTTTCAATCATAGGTCAAAATCTGCAACTTGCACATCTTGAATGAAATTTTGTTCAACATGGAACTTGCTCAAAATATGGTTTTTAGGTCAACCAAGAACTCATGGTGAATTGATTTGGCTCATATCAAAGATTGGTGTGAAGTGGTTTGAATAAAAGAGAAATTCAAAGGCATTTTTGGTGGGAAATTAAAATAAATGATTATGGGTCCAAAACAAGTCAAATAACCACTCATTTTAATTAGAAAATATGTTTTAAAGATATTGGCAATTGTGGAATTTTCATTTGAAGGATGCTTCATGACCTTTCATAAGATTTCTTCATATATAAGTTACATTACACAATTCCTTCACAAAGGCAATTTGGAAACTCCTTTTGGGCTGAATTCATTCTAAATGAGATATGCAAGTCATCCAAAGCTTCCAATGCAAGCTATGAAGCCAATGTCATGTATTGCCATAATCAAATTTTTGAAGGAAAGTTGAATTTGGGTTTTTTATTTTGGGCTTGGGCCTGAGCTCTAGATGGTTCTAAATCATCCTATAAGTGTCTAGGAACTCATCAGAAACAAGGTTGGTGATTGATTGGGGCTGAGAGCAAAGATCACCATTGAAGCTTGAAGAAGAAAAGTGAAAGAGTGACTTTCTGTTAGAGGCCATTTCAAGCGCAATTGGAGCTTCAATCTTCTTCTAACATCATCACTGATTGGATCTTGAAAGTTTTGGAGAAAGAATCAAGCCAGAAATGCCTCCAATTGAAGCTTGAACTCAGGTTCTTACTTCTTGAAATTACACTCCATTCATGCGTTTTCAATGCATTAGAATCATGTGGTTAGGTTCACCTTAGGTTGTAGATGATTTCTAGGCAAAGAATTGAATGATTAGTGACAATTTAGGATTGAATCCGTTTTAGGTTGAGATGTATAATTTTTTATTCTTGGAGTTTTAGGCTGTTTAAGTGGTATATTTGGATTCCTCTCGAAATTTCGTGTGATTTTCATTCAAGAATCATCGCGATTGGTTGAGTATTGATGGAGATACGGTCGTTCGAAGTTCGCCGGAATTGATTCCTTTACCGTCATCCATGGCTGCGCGCGCGAAGCTTCATAGCTTGCAGAAGTTTAAAAACGAAGAAGATACAATCGTATCTGTCCATGCGTGAGAGAGAATAAGACTTTGTCAACCAATCCAATGGCCGCGAGGGCGCCACCTCACCCTTCCCCTAAAACGCCGCGTTTTGGTTAGTGGAAATCTAAGTTTTGCAGCGCGCCTACGTGAACCCAGGGCGAGTGTGTTCGATCCCTGGCGTGTGTTCTTTTATTAATATTGAAGCTGGATTGATTTAGTTTGTTGTGAATGGGCCTTAGTGCTTTTTCGCTAACCACACCTCCCCTATCTAGGCCCAAATGAATTAACACATGGAATACTCGCTAGTTACACCTCCTGAACATTATTTTGAGAGTGAGATTTAAGCTAAATTGTAAATCAGGTGGGCCTTGCGCCCAAGTGTTATGCGCACCCCCTAGTCTTGGGCCCAGGCGCCTATAGACTGGTCTTCCTTGCTGTTGGACCCCCTCCCCTGTTTTGCTTTAATTTCTTTTCTTTTATTTTTTGTTGTTTAATGATTGTTAGAATTAAATCATAAAAAATAGTAAATGTTACAAAATAATTCTGAAAAAAATGGTGATTGTAGATTTAGATGTTCATGATTTTAACATGCTTTGCATTTTATCTTTCCATGCATTTTCCATTTTATTGCATATTTTCTTTTTAATGCACTTGTAATAATGAAATAATGATGTCATGAATTTGTTGATTTTCTTTCTCTCTCATTATTTTGGAGTTTGATCTTGAGATTTTACAGGCTGGTTATATACATATTGTTGGTATTGTGTGATTTTTGTTATGATTTTTTAATCCTTTTAAATAAGATTTTAGTGTAGTTGTTTAGGGGTACTCTTTAGTGGATCTCTTTAGTGATGCCTTTCAACTTAGGATTTTATTATAGGACTTAGAAATTGAATTAGGTCCTGATTTTTTAAATGTAGATCATTAACAAATTCATGTTCACATAGAAAAATAATTAGATTTTTAGAATGTGTTTTGATATTTTAGATAGAATATTCAAGTTGATTGTTCATTTGGTGTTTCAACTTTGGTGATTGATTTGGAATGGACTCAAATTGGGCTTTTCTTGCATGGTGGGCTTCTGGTTCTTATTGGAGGATATCATGGACATGATGAAGCTTTTGTAGAGTGGCTGGAGGAGCTTGGCTTGGAGCTTTTCTTTTCTTTTTTGTTAGCTTTTTGTAGCTTATGAGATTAGGGTTTTAGGAGAGAGCTTTAGAAATAGTTTTTTCTTCAAATAATGGTTGGTTTCATTCACCTTCCATCCTATCCTATGATTCAAAGTCCTCATGTTAAAGTCTTATCTCTCCTTTGGAGGGATGTGTGACATTTACAATGAGTAGAACTTTTGAGGATGCCTTTCTCTGATGACTGGTTGAGTGTCAGATGGGATTTCTTTGGTTTCCTGTCTGCTTCCCATTATCAAATACTCATCTTGTTGATTCTCTTCATGCTTGGTGGAGTGCATTGTTAAAGCTTGAAGATGGAGTATCCCTTTCCTTCTCTTGAAGATGGTGGACTTGAAGAACAATTACAGACTTTGGATTGGATCGCTGTCAGAAGATTGCTCTGCTGTGGAGTTTGCTGGCTTGTTTTCCCTGTTTGTCTGTTTTCTTCTTGTTCAACTGTATTGATGTGACTTGCTTGGTGTGATGCATTTATATTAGGTCATGTAGTCGAATAAGCCTAAGTGCATCCTAAGGGTTGAGCTTCTCCCCTTGCTTGTATTGCATTAGAGGTTGAGTTTCTCCCTCTGCTTGTATTTTTACTGTGTGGCTTTGCTTGCTGGTATTTGGTAGAGCTTCGCTCCCTTGTCTGTGTGGTTTGTGGTTTGTTTAATTGCATTTACTTTCTTTTACTGTCTTTGTTGTTATTCATATCTGGCTTGAGGTTGAGATGAGCTTGTGGAGGCTTATGCCCCACACACACTTCCTCCCTCACTTGCATTACATGCATCTTTATAGAAATTTATGTACAGTTTTCCTGTTTACTGTTTGATTTCCATTGCCATGTTCCCCTAGGAACTCTGACTTCTCTTGTTTAAGAGAAGTTATGACAGACATTAGGATTCTAACCATGCATGATAACATTAGTTAGTTTCCCTTTCAACCACAACCGTAGGATGAATATTGCATGATAACTGTAGGATCGAGTCAGTTTCCCTGTAGAGAGTCTGTTTCTCTTCTCATCTTCGAATACAGTTAAAACACTTAATAAAGGTTAACACGTGTTGTGCGTTATGAGCCTTATGCTACTTGAGAAAGAGTTGTGGGAGGGTTTCCCTCATATAACTCGAGTGTTTAGTGTGGTACCCTTTGGGTGACATGCGATGCATTCACTCTCAAGTCCAAGTCTTTAGTGCAACACGAGTTACAAACAGAACTCAATTCACTTCTTCCGTAAAAAACAGGAAACAAACATTCAAATCCTTATTTGTCCTCTTGGACCCTTAATCAGGAAAACTCTTTGTGTAAAGAGAGTTCTGTTAACTTTCAGTTCTACCGCAAATGGTAACGCCTAAGTCTCCAAGGATCGAGCTGCAAACACCAACTGCTGGAACTTTCTGTTAACTTTACTTGGATAAAAAAGCAGCTGAATAAACTTGTGTTCTCCGTAGCCCGAACTACGTTTGCTCTGATCTTTCATGCCGTATGAAAGTACGTAGGCACAAGATGCGATATCTTGGTGAGCAACCTTCCCCCGTAGTTAGGTGAACTACGTTGACTCTGATTTCTCGTTCCAGACGGGAATACGTAGGCATAAAGTGCGATACTTTGCCGAGTCATTTTATTTTCTTTTTAGACCAGACCTTTTAGCGTAGATAGTTGAATCCACCCGTCAGATAAACACAACAAGCGTGGATCCCATCGAGTACGATGGACGTGAGGGGTGCTAATACCTTCCCATTGCGTAACCGACTCCCGAACCCAGACAATGGTTGCGATGACCTTGTCTTATACCCTTTGCATCAAGTATTTCCGATCGTTTCCTTTCCCATTCTAAGGGATAAATAACTAAAGGTGGCGACTCTTCTATCATTGCTGGCACCTTATTTTCGCAGTAGCGACAGCTGGCGACTCTGCTGGGGACTGCGATAGTTTCCTGGGGATCCAACGTCCCCTATGCGAGTCAATCGGGGGATCCAACGTCCCTGTGCGAGTCATTCCTAGCGCTTGTGTGTTTACCTATTGGGTTTTATTGCACTTTACCTTTCGCATTTTATTTTTAGTATATTATTATTGTGCTGTTTGGGGAAGGGGATCTGATGAGCGAGAAGCCAGACCCAGGATTGAGTGTACTTAGCATTAGTTGTGGAAATTAGTGGGCGCGTGCTTGCTTTGCAGGCACTAGTGTCTCATGAAATCCACGCTCAGACGAGGTTCTCCCGGTTGACTTCTTTTCCGGCCCTTTGGGCCTGAGGGGTTGTTGGTTTGGAGGATTGTCGACTCTGGGGACCGATCATTTGTGACTCAGCAGAGTGAGGCCACTTCAAGGGATGATGATGCCACACCTTCTGGGTATCGTATCATCGCTCTTGAAAGTCTGTGACGTTGGGGAACGCATAGGATGCCATACCTTGTCTGTGATTAGGTCCATACCTATGAGCGAGGTCGGGTTTACTGCAGGACACCTTAACCTTCAAACTACCTGGTTTTCTTGTCAATGAGCCAGTGTTGTTGGGTTCAGAGGTTTTTATCGTCAGAGATGTGGTTGTTCTCGATAGTGTGTATCTATTGGTCCTCTTCAGGGTTGTCCTATCAGAGCAGAGTTTTGATTGTGTTGGATTAGAGCTTTGGTCCTCTCAGCAGCCACCTTGATCCCCTATTGCATGTTTGCATTTTGCATACTCATTTGCATATCATTAACGTGTGTCTGTGTTGCAGGTACACTGTTCCCCGGTTCCGGTATTTTCTTGCCTGCTGTTGTGCTATTATGGGTTCTCTGAGGAAGACCGTGGCCTATAAGCTCCCCACTCCAGATGTTTCTCAGTTGTTCGGTTTGATTGCTTTAGCAGATGATGCTGTGAGAGGTGAATTCAGAGAGTCTTATGGGAAGCTGCTCAGTTTGGTCTGTAAACCTTCTGTGTATGAGCTGAATGGGTTGTATGCCTTGCTGCAGTTCTATGATCCTCCTTTGAGATGCTTTACTTTCCCAGACTTCATTCTGGAGCCTACATTAGAGGAGTATGCTGTATTGTTAGGTGTGCCTATCAAGAGTCAGATGCCATTTGTTCATATGGAGGCCGAGCCTAATCTGGCTAATCTAGCTCTTTCTCTTCATCTGGATGCCTCTGAGTTGATCTTGTCCAGTTGGAACGGGGTTCCTGGTTTCTCTTTGCAGTTCTTAGTTGGGAAAGCCCAACAATGTGCCAAAGACGGTTGTTGGATTGTGTTCAACGCCATTCTTGCTCTCTGCATATATGGCATCATTCTGTTTCCTAACATGCCTGATTTTGTGGACTTAGATGCCTTTCATATCTTTGCATCAGGGAATCCTGTCCCTACCTTGATTGGCGATGTGTATCATTCCATCCATTACAAGAACGAGAATAGGAGGGGTAAGAATGTATCATGTTGTGTGCCCTTGCTCTATAGATGGTTTGATAATCACCTACCCAACAAGGGTCTCTTTGCTTCATCTGCAGCCACAGCTGAGTGGTCCGAGCGATTGATGAGTTTATCAGCAGAGAGTATCGTGTGGTTTGATAGAGATATGTTGGGTACTGAGGTTATATTCAGCTGCCGTGGGTTTTCGAATGTGCCTTTGATTGGAAGAAAGGGTTGTATCAACTATAATCCATCTCTACTTGTCAGACAGTTTGCTTATGCTTTGAGAGCTCCGCCAAAGGATGAAGAGGTGCAGGAATCTCTGTACCTCACCGGTCTTCTAGAGGGGAACATGTTATCTAAGCTTCAGCATCCCTGGAATGATATTAGTAGACGAGGGAAGTCATCATTGGGGAAAAGTAATATCCAAGCCTACCCTCCGTATGTGACCTGGGTCAAGCGCCGAGCAGAGACCATAGGGATGCCATTTCTACCTGCTAAGCAGGAATGCCCTCCAGTGGTGGAAGAGCCTACCACTGTGTCTATTCAGCAGTATAATCAGGTGTTAGCTAAGACAGAAGAGCTGAAGAAAGCCAATGAAGAGTTAGAGAGAGAGTTGGCACAGGTCAGAGGCGAGAGAAGTGAAGTTGTCCATTCCTTCAAGAGGCAAACAAAGTTGGTGAACAGGTTAGGTGCGGATTTGACTAAGCAGATGGCTGAACGTGAGCGTTTGGGTAGAGACTTCAAGTCTGTCAATGACGTACTGGCTACCAAGAAGCAGCACTTGGATGAAGCGTACAGGAGAATATCCAAGTTCAATCAGCAGTGGGATGCCACTATAGCCAACAACAAAGAGAGGGAGGATAAACTGAAACAACAGATCTCCAACCTGAAGGCTCAGGTGAAGGCTAGTGAGGAAAGGTTCAATGAGGAAACGACTCGCCGATATGCCACTGAAGCCAGGCTCAACAAAGCCCTTGCCAACCTGAAGAATCACAAGCAGGTGTTCGAGTCCAAGAAGCGGAAGTTAGAGGAGTGCTTTGGCCAGGAAGATCCGGTTGAAAGTCTCCAGGGTACTATTATGCATAGAGAGTTGCTCGTCGAAGGGTTACTCACTCATCCTGACCACCCGAAGACAAAAGAGTTGCTAGAGGAGTTTCATGCTCGCTCTCGCACTTGATTATCTTTGTAACCTTTTGTATTCTTTCTGATTTCTGCTGTAGGCTGACCATCACCAGGCTTGTTGGTTGAGGTCATGCTAATGATATCCCATGTATTCATTGACTTTGTACTGCTGCCTTGCTGGCCCATATATATATGAGATGTTATTTCAGTGACTAGATTCGGACTTCTTGTTATCGGCACTGACACTATGGCACTCGAACCGGGGAAAAATATCCCTAACACACAGATGCACGTTTGCATTTGCATAAAACATTTGCATAACAGAGACCGTTGTACTATGTTTCCTAATCTTCTGTTGATGCAGGTTCCAGGATTGCCGAACACCGAACTCACCGTTACTCAACCAAAAGCAACTGTAAGAAAATCATGGACCAGATGCAGTCAGAGATGCAGGAGATACATGACCGTATGGCTCAGTTCATGCAAGTGATGGAGATCGTGGCTAAAGGCCAAGAACAGCTCCAGACTCTCGTGCAGCCGCTGATTGTACGAGTTGATAGCAACGATGTGCTACATGGGGGTACAGATGCTAATCGTCCTCATGGTGAAACTCCTCAGGCTGGTGATACTATACCAGTGGTCGATCTTGACGCTGGTGAGAACGTTCTCGTGGCTGGTAATGGGAGCGCTGGTAATAGGAATGATAACTTGGAAACCAATGGGAACGTTGTTGGCAATGGTAATGCTGGTTTCAACACTGGTGCTGGGAATACCAGTGTGAATGTGGTCAATGGTAATACAAGCTTTGCTGGTGTGAATATGGGCTTCAGTAACGCTGGTGGTGCCAATGCTGGATTTGGTAATCAGGGTTTTGGAACTATGAGTAACAATGGTTACGGAATGGGTGCCTACAATACTGGCTTCGGGACAGCGACTGTTAATCAAGAGCTCGGTAATCTGAGGTATGACCCTAGGTTTTTCCAGAACAGTCACGGTCGCAATGCTGCGTACGCTGGGTACGACAATGAGGGTCCTTATTAGGGTGAAGACCGCCAAGAAGATGCTTTTTCTGGTCAAGGCATGGGTTATGAGAGGCCTACCGAAAATGATCGCAGGATCAAGATGCTAGAAGAGCAGATCAAAGGGATAGCCAACCAGAATTCTGTGGGATTGGATATGGCGAACATGGGATTGGTTCCTGGGCTGAGGGTGCCACTCAAGTTTAAGGCCCCTGCGTTTGACAAATACAAGGGAGACACGTGTCCCAGAGTGCATGTACGATCTTATTACAGAAGGATGTCTGCTTACTCCAACGATGAGAAGATGTTAATGCACGTCTTTCAGGATAGTCTGTCCGGGCCGTCATTGGAATGGTACATGGGACTAGAACCTACTCAAATTGGAAGTTGGAAAGAACTGGCCGAAGCTTTCGTGAGACACTACCAATATAACAGTGATTTTGCTCCGAATCGGGTTCAATTGCAGAATCTCTCTCAGAAGACTGGTGAAAGTTTCAAAGAATACGCCCAGAGATGGCGCGAGTTGGCTGCAAGGGTACAACCACCCATGGTGGAGAGAGAGTTGATAGGAATATCTTCGTGGGTACGTTTTTAGGGCTGTATTACGATAAACTTCTCAACTGTTCAATGAGCAATTTCTCTGACTTGATTCTGATGGGTGAACGAGTTGAGAATGGAATTAAGATTGGTAAGCTTCATACTGGTGAATCAACCTCAGCTGGAGGTGGCAAGAAGGCTTTCGGGGGTAAAAAACAAGGAGACACTAACTCAGTGTACAGTGCTCGAAAGAAGAATAAGAGTCAACGCTGGCGTATGCAGCAACAAGTTGCTAGTGTGACAATCCCTGCACCGCAACAACAGCAGTAACAACCTCAGCAGCAGTCGAGGCAGCAGAATACCAATCAGCGAAGAGTTCAGAATCCAAAGCCAAAAAGGATATTTGATGTACCTCCAGTATCGTATGCTGAACTTCTTCAGACTTTGTTGAGATTACAATTGGTTGAGAAAAGGACCTTGGCCCCGCCGACGGGTACACCACCGTATGGGTATGACGCCAATGAGCATTGTGAATTTCATTCCGGGGCGCCCGGTTATAATATTGAAAACTGTCAGGCTTTCAAGCACAAGGTGTAAGATTTACTTGATAGTACAACTATTAATTTCGGTACGGAAGGACCCAATATTGTTCAACAACCAATGCCAAAGCATGGGGCAGTAGGAGTGAACGCTATTCTGACAGATGCAGAGTTAGATCTGGTTGTGAATGTGGAGGAACTAAAGACACCTCTGGGTTACGTGAAAAGCTGTCTGTTGAAAGGGGGAGTTTACCCCGGATGTGATGAGGGTTGTGTAGATTGTTCAACTAGGCCTGAGGGTTGCGATAGTTTGAAAAGCGGAATTCAAAGTCTGATTGATGAGGGTATGTTACAATTTGATCGTACTGCTACCGAAGAGAAGCCTGTTGAGGCAATGGTCGAAGAGCAGGGTGAGATTGCCACTGTTACGATACCATTCAAGTCTGTCACGATATCGGCGCCTGCCAAGCGGCCGAATATCACCATCACTAAAGTAAAACCCATTCCGTATGAGAGCACCAAGGCCGTTCCTTGGAGTTATGGAGCAGAAGTGTATTGTAATGGTGAGAAAATTAATTTGGATGATCTTCCGGTGGGATCAGTTGATAATCTGGTAGGAACGGGCGGTATGACCCATAGTGGAAGAATCTTTACTTCACCAGAAGTAGAAGCAGAAAGAATTGCGAAGGGCAAAAGCAAAGTGAATGAGGGTGGACCTTCCCTGGAGAAGGAGAAAGAACCATTGAATAAAGACGTGGAGGAGTTTATGAGGCTAATTCAAAAGAGTGATTACAAGATCGTTGATCATTTACGGCAAACTCCTTCAAAAATCTCCATTTTGTATTTATTGCTGTGTTCCGAAGCTCACCGGAACGCCCTGTTGAAAGTGCTCGAGACGTCCTTCGTACCCCAGGAGATTTCTGTTAATCAACTTGAGGGGGTAATGGCCCATGTGAATGCGGGGCACGGTCTGGGGTTTACTGATTTCGACTTGACGCCTAGAGGTCGCAACCACAATAATGCTTTGCACATCTCAGTTGAGTGCAGGGGCACCGTCATGTCCCACGTTCTTGTTGATACCGGGTCATCCCTGAATGTGTTTCCTAAAAAGGCACTGTTGAAATTGGATACTCGAGGAATAATTTGCACGCCTAATGATCTGGTCGTAAGAGCGTTTGATGGAACCCGGAGGTCTGTGTTCGGGGCGCTGACATTGCGAATACAAGTGGGTCCAGAAGTATTTGACATCATGTTCTATATTATGGACATCCAACCAGCATACAGTTGTCTACTTGGAAGACCGTGGATTCATTCCGCCGGGGCTGTGACATCCACGCTTCACCAAAAGCTGAAATATATGGTTGATGGCAGTATTGTTACTGTGTGTGGTGAAGAGGACATTCTGGTCAGTCATTTATCATCCTTCAAATACGTCGAAATGGACGGAGAAATCCACGAGACGCTGTGCCAAGCCTTCGAAGGGGTGAAGATTAAGGATGAAGCTCCTGTGAGCAGCAAAGGGCCAGAAGTGGCCATGTCTTCATATAGGGAAGCCCAGGCAGTGGTGCAGACCGGAGAGACCAAGAGGTGGGGTCAAGTCCTGGATATTCCTGTAAAGTAGGACAAATTTGGGTTGGGGTACCGCCCATCATCGTCATCTTCCCCACAACGCGCACTGAGGTTCCGAGGGCCGGTTGTGTTTACTCCTGGAGGAGTCAGCTACGAGAGGATCAATGTTGTGTCCGATTCTGAAGACGGAGACAGTGACTGCAATATGGATGCTTGGATCAGACCCAGCGTACCAGAGCAGAGCTTATGCAACTGGTCAATCCAGGATGTTATCCAAGTGACAACGAAACAGTGATGCTTTGTTTTCCAATTATTGTACAATCCTATGTCTTACCCGGGGCATAGAGATTTTATTTCAGGGCCTGTTTGCTTACGTGTATGCTTTGTTTAATCATTAAATAAAGGCGTTTTTCCTTACAAATTTTGTGATCCTTGTCTTTCTGTTTTTATTTTTTAGCAATAAAATAGAAACGTGGTTATGTGCTTTGTTTGCATATCATTTGAAGCGTTTAACCATTTTTTCTCGCAGGACTCACATAATTTCAGATGACACCGACCAAGAACTTCCTATGACTCGCTTCGACTTTGAGCACCCGATCTTTCAAGCCGAAGAAGAGATTGTTGAGGATAATGACTTATCAGAAGAGCTGACTTGGTTATTGAAGCAGGAAGATAGGGTTATTCTGCCTCATCAGAAGGAAATTGAAGTTATTAACTTGGGGTCTGAGGAATGTGTCAGGAATATTAGTATAGGGGTTGTACTGCAGAGTGATATCAAGCAAAGGCTTATCGAGATACTTCGAGAGTATAGTGATATATTTGCTTGGTCTTACGAAGATATGTAAGAACATAGATTGCTTCTTAGTAATATCTCTATGTTTTGATGATAACTCTTATGAAATTTTGTATTAAAGAATTATATACTCTAAAATTGGTTCATGAATATTTGCTGCAGATGATTAAAGTATATATACATCCAAGAGCAAATTAATCTGAACATGGAACTATGGAAGGCTCTGAAGAGTCAGAATCATCTTATAGAAGAATCTGAGCGCTGTCTGCAGAAGGATCTGAAGTAGAAGCTACAGAAGAATATGAAGCAGAAGCTGCAGAAGGATCTGAAGCAGAAGACTCTAATAGATCTGAAGACTCTGAAGCATTGAAGAACTTTGTATGAGAGTTAAGAAGCACAATTTTTCAGAAGACTCTGAGAGTATTACACGCTGTATGTACTGAGGATCTGATTCATAAAACTCTGCTCTGATAGAACTACACGCTAAAGCACACTTGCTGCATTACTCTAATTCAGCAAAATCTGATGGGCATCCAAGACTCTGATCATGCAAAATCTGATGGTTAACTTTGCTGAAAAGAAATACTTGTTGAAGAAGAATTCAAAGTAATATCTTTTGATTTGGCTCAACGACTCTTTCCTCTTTCATGCTTGACACTAGAACACATACCAAAAGCATTTCTCTGTGCATTCTACTTCCAGGAAAGGTCATGTGATGTAAAGACAAAAAGGTTCAGGCCTTTTCAGTACATAGCCTCCAACGTCAAGACTTTGTGGACTACTGTGCATATAAAAGCAAGTCTTCCTCATCTTTTTCAATGTGATCAAGAACCAACGAATCTGTGATAGAAACTCTTACAAGCTCTCATAAAATATTCTTATTGCTGAGTTTATTCTTTTGTTCTTAACATTAAGTGAAAAATCACTGTTGTGATAAAGCTTGTTAGAAGCTTTCAAACACTTGTATTAATCTTACATTTCATTGTAATAGTTCCTTAAGAAGATCCAGTTGGGATCAGTAGTTCTTGAGAAGACTTTGAACAGTTGTTCTTAGTGCTTACTATTGTAATCAGTTGATTAAATAGTGGATTAAGTCCTTGTTTGAGAAAGGCAAATCACTCTAGATAGGGTGGACTGGAGTAGTTGAGTTCAACGAACCAGGATAAAAATACTTGAGTTTTTACTTCTAAGTTTTATCTTCATACTTATTCAACCCCCCCCCCCCCCCCCCTTCTAAGTATTTTCTCACCTTCAGTTGGCATCATAGCTCCGGTTCTGTGTGTGCTACCACTTCACAGTGACAGAAAAGATCCAGTGAGAAAAACTTTGATACTTATATTTTGTTGTTTATAATGGTTGATGTTTCAACATCTAACAAGTATGAAGAAAGAGACAAAATCAGTACTAAACCCCCTATGTTTGATGGGGAGAAATTTGATTATTGGAAAGACAGGATTGAAAGTTTTTTCCTTGGTTATGATGCTGAATTATGGGATTTGGTCATAGATGGATATGTCCATCCCATTGATGGCAATAGCAAGAAAGTAGATAGAAAATCTATGACAGAAGCCCAAAAGAAGGAATTTAGGAATCACCACAAGGCTAGAACAATATTGTTAAATGCAATATCTCACACTGAGTATGAAAAGATCACAAATAGAGAAACTACATTTGACATGTTTGAGTCCTTGAAAATGACTCATGAGGGAAACTCTCAAGTCAAGGAAACAAAGGCTCTGGCTCTAATTCAGAAGTATGAAGCTTTCAAGATGGAAGAAGCTGAATCTGTTGAAGCCATGTTCTCCAGATTTCAAATACTTACAGCTGGACTAAAGGTTCTGGATAAAGGTTACTCTACTGTTGATCACGTGAAGAAGATCGTCAGAAGCTTACCTACCAGATGGAGACCTATGGTGACTGCGCTGAAAATGGCTAAAGATCTGAACCAGATTTCCTTGGAGGAACTAATCAGCTCACTAAGGAGCCATGAAATTGAACTTGAGGAAGATGAGCCTCAAAAGAAAGGTAAGTCAATTGCCTTAAAATCTAATAAATCTGCTAAAGCGTTGCAGGTAATAGAGGAAAGCTCTGAAGAATCCTCATCTGAAGATGAAGATGAATTATCCATGTTGTCCAGAAGAATAAACAGACTCTAGAAGCATAAAGGAAAGAAGTTTAAAAACTTCAGGAAGTCTGACCAAAGAAAGGAATCTTCTGGACACAGAAGATCTGGCAAAAAGGAGGTTGTCTGCTACGAATGTAAAGAACCTGGGAATTACAAAAATGAATGTCCAAAGATTCTGAAAGAAAAGCCTAAAAGAAAATTTGATAAGAAGAAGAAGGTTCTAATGGAAACCTGGGATGATTCAGATACATCTGAATCTGAATCTAAGGCAGAAGAAGAATGTGCCAACGTAGCATTGATGGCAGACATAGAAGATCAGGAGGAAGGAATTTCAGGATCTGAATCTGACTCTGAATCTGACTCTGACGCTGAAGAGGTAATGGCTAAACTCACTAAAGATGAACTTATCAAAGTGTTATCAGAGGTTCTGAAGAGCTATAATAATATTAAGCTCAAATACAAGGAGCGTCAAAGCAATCTTGTATCTGAAAATAATATTCTCAAATCAGAAGTGGCTGAGCTAAATGAAAAGAACTTAAAAATGAAAAATGATTTTGAATTAGCTCAACAAGACTCTGACTCTGAATGCAAAAATATTTTGGAAAAATATGACTACATCTTTCAGAAGTTTCTTGCTAAAAGCATAGACAGAAGCAAAATGGCTTCTATGATCTATGGAGTTAGCAGAAATAACAGAAAAGGAATTGGATACAAATCTTCCTCTGATTTAAATCTAAAACCTGTTGATAAGATTATCATCAAGAAGACTCCTTTATATTCCCACTTTAAATTTGGTCACTTGAATGATATCAAACACACTCGTTCTGAAAAGAACATTCATGTGTTTAAATCTAAGGCTAGTCAGAATAAACCTTATGTTGAAAAACAGAAGTTTAGACGAACCTTCAGAACAACTAACCCAAAAGAACCCAAGAAGATCTGGGTACCTAAGAGTAAAATAATTCCTGTTGCAGATGTTCTTAGCAGCAAGGTCAGGACGCCAGTCATGGTACCTAGACTCTGGATGCTCGCGACATATGACGGGAGAAAGGTCTATGTTCCAAAGTATGGAGCTTAGATCTGGAGGTGACGTAAAATTTGGAGGGAATCAGAAGGGCAAGATCATTGGATCTGGCACTATTGGAAATGGTAACCTTCCCTCTATTACTAATATTTTACTTGTAGAAGGATTAAAGCATAATCTATTGTCCATAAGTCAATTAAGTGACAATGGTTATGACATATTCTTTAATCAAAAATGTTGTAAAGCTATTAGTCAAAAGGATGGCTCAATCCTATTTAGTGGAAAGACGAAGAACAACATTTATAAAATAAATATTTCAGAACTTAAGGTTCAGAATGTTAAATGCCTCTTGTATGTTAATGAGGAGCAATGGGTCTGGCACAGAAGATTAGGGCATATTAATATGAGACGTATATCTCAAATTAATAAACTTAATCTTGTCAGAGGACTTCCTAAGTTGAAGTTCACCTCAGATGCTCTTTGTGAAGCATGTCAAAAAGGGAAGTTTTCAAAATCCTCTTTTAAATCAAAAAATGTTGTTTCTACTTCCAGACCATTAGAATTACTTCATATTAATCTGTTTGGACCAGTGAAAACTGCACCCATCAGAGGCAAGAAGTATGGATTAGTCATTGTTGATGACTATAGTAGATGGACATGGGTAAAGCTCCTAAAACACAAGGATGAGTCACATTCTGTGTTCTTTGACTTCTGCAAACAAGTCCAGAATGAAAAAGATTTCAAAATTATAAAAGTCAGAAGTGATCATGGTGGTGAATTTGAAAACAAACATTTTGAAAAATATTTTAATGAAAATGGCATTGCTCATGATTTTTCCTGTCCTAGAACTCCACAACAGAATGGAGTTGTAGAGAGGAAAAATAGAACTCTGCAAGAAATGGCCAGAACCATGATCAATGAGACTAATCTGGCAAAGCACTTTTGGGCAGAAGCAATCAACACAACATGTTACATTCAGAACAGAGTGTCTGTAAGTCCTCTTCTGGAAAAGACTCCCTATGAATTGTGGAGGAACAGAAAGCCCAACATTGCTTATTTTCATCCGTTTGGATGTATTTGTTATATGTTGAACACTAAAGAGAATCTTAGCAAGTTTGATTCTAAAGCACAGAAGTGTTTCATGCTTGGATATTCTGAACGCTCTAACGGCTACAGAGTATACAATACTGAAACACAGATTGTGGAAGAATCTATACATGTTAGATTTGATGATAAGCTTGGCATTAAAAAGCCAAAGCAGTTTGAAAGTTTTGCAGATAGAGAAGTAGTCTTCACAGACTCTAAAAGCTCAGAGGCAGACAAAGCTCAAGTGAAGGAACCAGAAGCAACACCAGATGCAATTCCTTTGACTTCTCAGATGAACAACTTAAACATTTCTGAAGAATCAACTGTTAGAGGATCATCTTCCAGAATCAAAGCTTCTCATCCAGAGAATGTGATCATTGGAAAGAAGGATGACCCTATCAGAACAAGATCCTTCCTCAGATCCTCTGAAGCACCATTATTTGGACTGGTGTCAGTAATTGAACCAACCACTGTGGATGAAGCTCTGCAAGACAATGACTAGATTATTGCCATGCAAGAAGAGATAAATCAGTTCACTAGAAATGATGTGTGTGACTTAGTTCCAAGACTAAAAGGATTCAACATAATTGGAACTAAATGGGTCTTCAAAAACAAGCTTAATGAGAAAGGAGAAGTTGAAAGAAATAAGGCAAGGCTTGTTGCTCAAGGGTACATTCAACAAGAAGGTATTGATTACACTGAAACTTATGCTCCAGTGGCAAGGTTAGAATTTATACACCTTCTTATTTCATTTGCTGCACAATATAACATCACTCTATATCAGATGGATGTTAAAAGTGCCTTTCTAAATGGTATTATAGAAGAAGAAGTTTATGTTCACCAGCCTCCTGGTTTTGAGAGTGAAAAATATCCAAAACATGTTTTTAAACTAAAGAAATCTCTGTATGGTTTAAAACAAGCTCCCAGAGCTTGGTATGAGAGATTAAGTAATTTTCTTCTGGAGAAAAACTTCATCAGAGGCAAAGTGGACACAACACTCTTTTGTAAAAAATTTAAGAAAGATCTTCTAATATGTCAAATATATGTGGATAATATTATATTTGGATCTACCAATACTATGCTGGGAAAGGAGTTTGCTCAATGTATGCAGGCAAAATTTGAAATGAGCATGATGGGAGAATTGAGATTCTTTCTGGGAATTCAAGTCAACCAAACTCCAGAGTGCACTTACATTCATCAGACCAAATATGTTAAAGAACTTCTGAAGAAATTTAACATGACTGATAGTAAGATGGCAAAGACTCCCATGCATCCAACTAGTACACTAGGCAAGGAAGAGGTAAGTAAAAAAGTGGATCAGAAACTCTACAGAGGTATGATAGGATCTCTTCTCTACTTAACTGCTTCTAGACCTGACATTCTGCTTAGTGTATGCTTATGTGTAAGATTCCAATCAGATCCTAGAGAATCTCACTTAACTACTGTTAAGAGGATTCTAAGGTATCTGAAAGGTACTACTAACGTGGGTCTGTGTTACAGAAGATCTGATAAATATACATTAGTTGGATTCTTTGATGTTGATTATGCTGGAGACAGAGTAGAGCGTAAAAGTACTTCTGGAAGCTGTCAGTTCCTTGGAAGTCATCTGATCTCATGGTACAGCAAGAAGCAACCCACAATTGCACTTTCTACAACACAGGCAGAATACATTGCTGCTGCTGGATGTAGCACGCAGATGCTCTGGATGAAGAGTCAATTAGAGGATTATCAGATCTTTGAGAGTAATGTATCTATCTTCTATGATAATACTTCTGCTATATGTTTGTCTAAAAATACAATTTTACACTCTAAGGCAAAACATATAGAAATTAAACATCATTTCATCAGAGACTATGTTCAGAAGGGTATTATAAACTTAGCTTTTGTTTATTCAGATCATCAATGGGCTGATATTTTTACAAAACCCCTTGCTGAAGATAGGTTCAATTTTATTCTGAAAAATATTGGTATGGATTTTTGTCCAGAATAATATTTATCAGAGGCAAACTTCTCAGATGCAAAATGTTTAATGCTCTGAAGTATTTCATCTGTTAATTTATTCATTTTCTTGAATTATTTTACTTGTGTAAATCTGAACTAACAATGCTTAGAGGATCTAACGTTGTCTAACGTTTCATTTCTCAAGAGATTTCAGAAGCACAAGCAAGCAAACACGTGTAGCTCAGAAACTGGAAAGGTAGAGTGCACTTTACTGAATTAGCGTTTGAAGTACTGCTTTGAAAATTTGACTTTTCTTGATTTTCCCCCCATCTGTCAGAATCATAATTGCTGTGCAATGATGTTTTTACTTTTTCATTTAATGCTATGTGAAGCGTGCTTATGTGATTGTTTGTGTGCCTGATTTTATCTATAAATACCACAAATCACACCATTTCACACTTTTCACTTCACAAACCTTTTATGCATTTCTGTCTTCTCTTTGCTCTTCACCTAAACCCTAAACCTAAAACCTCTTTCTCAAGAACAACAATGGCATCTTCTTCATCAACATCTACTCAGATGCAATCAACCACTGCTGAAGCTTACAAGGAACCTGTGAGCACTCTTCTCACTCCAACTATAGAACTGGAAGTTCTGAGTGAATGCTTCATAGATTTTGAGTCCATTAAAGAAAATGGATTTAATCTTTCTTCAACCATTCAAACTCAGAGTTGGACAAAGTATTTTGACAGGCTTATGGGTCCTGTTTATCCAACTTTGGTGAAAGAATTATGGATACATGCTCAGGTGTGCCCTAAATTCATCCATTCTTCTGTCCTTGGAAAGGAGATTGTGATTACTAAGAAGCTAATCAGACAACTCATTGGGTACTCTGAAACTGATGGTGAAACCAGTCTACAATCTGCTCGTGTGGATCTTGCTGATGTGTTTCAAGAAGTTACTATTTCTGGGGAACCAACTAGCAAAGTAAGGGAACTGAAGCCAGTCTACAGGATCTGGGCCAAGATTTTCATGAGTTCCATCTTTCACAGAAAATCATCGAATTCCCCAGATTATGTCAGTGCTGAAAAACTATACTTTATGTTCTGTATGAGCAAGGGAAAGAAGGTGGACTTGCCTTATCTTCTGTTTAGTCACCTTCTGAATCATATAAAGGAAACAAGAGAAGATGTAAGAGTCAAAACTGGAAAAGTTAGGAATTGGATTCCTATGGGTAGACTGATATCAGACATTCTAACAGAGAATGGTCTTGTGAAATATCTGTATGATACTGGACTGACAGAGGATTTGTCATATGTCATAGGTTCTGTCATCAATGGCAATACTCTGAAGAGGATGAAAGTCATCACAGAGCTTGCTAGCAAACCTAAGAAAATTGCTACTAAGGATGTCAGCAACAGAAGGATTCCTGTTGAAGATTTTCCAATGTTCAGTGCTGACGAACCAAGGGAGATCATCTTATGCTACATAGCTGATTGTCTGTTAAATGGTGTTCCTCTGCCTGTGAACATCGTCCAGAAGGAAGGAGAAGTTCTGCCTAATCTTGTTAGAGAAAGGCGTTCAAAGAAGATTTCTGAAGAAGGATCTGAGGCTCAGCCAAAGAGAAAAGCCTCTGAAGCTGCTGTTAAGCCTCAGAAGGTAAAGAAAGTGAAACCCACTCCTCCAGAGGCAAGTCTGGAAGACATAAGAGAAACTATCAAACATGTATTAACATCTGATCCAACTCCAACCATTCACTCTCCATTACCTTCACCTCCTCCATCACCTTCTAGACCACAATCATCTGTACCACCATCATCTGGAATTCAAACATCTGAACCCCCTCCATTTCAAACTACACCTTCTCAACCATCTTCTGTACAAACTCCATTTGAACCACCTCAAACAGAAACACAACCAGAACATCAACAACAAGAACCACCTCAGCCACACCCACAACAACAACAACTACAACCAGAATAACAACAACAACTGCCAGAACATCAATCTCAACCCATTTCATCTGAATCTCTCCAACCAACTCCATCTGAACATCCCTCAATAATAGAACAACCGTTACCTGTTCCAGAACCCTCAAATGACATTCTTGATTTGGAACCACTTGCAACCATGGTTGTCTTGTCATCTACCTCATGCCACTCCACTGAATCATTTGATTTTGAATCAGAAGTCCACTCACCCTCTTGTTTACACATTCCTGATCCATTCAAACCTGCATTTTCTGATCTATCAGCACCTGACCAAATAAATCGTAGACTTTCACTTTGCTCAAAATTCAACCTCTCAGACTTTCAACCTTCATCATCTGAAGCTGATATTTCTCCAACCCCTACACCTCAACTCACAATACCACAACCATCTGAACCTCAACCATCTGCATCTCAACCATCTGAACACCCACCATCTAATCCAACACCTCCTAACATCACTTGTGAACAACCTCAGCCAAACTCTGAATCTGCTGAGAAAGTGACTCTTGAGGAATTTCTTTACCCCAACCCTAGATCAGATGTTGATAAACTGTTTGAAAATTTCAAAAAGGAAGTTCGTATGGGGATTGCACGTGTGGAAGAAGAGTGTCTGTTCAGTATAGATCCTGTTAAGTCTGAAGCTGCTTGGGATAAATTTATCTCTAAGTTTAACGTGGTGGCCTCTCATCTCAAGACAGTCTGTGCTGAAGATGCTAAGGCAAAGTTTGCTGAGTTGGTAAGACAGACTTTGATGAGCATTCCCAAACCACCAGTGTTGCTTCTGGAAGCTGCTCCTGCTGAAGACTCTCCATCTGAAGATGTTGCATCTGATATGGACATTGATGCGTTTGCATCTGAAGTGAAGGCTGACAATTCAGAACTTGTGAAAGAGGTTAAGGAAATCAAGTCCTGGATGATCAAACAAGAACAAACCACTAAAGAGATTAAGACTTGGATGGCCAAGCAAGAAGAGTCTACTACAAAGATCACAGATCTTCTGACCCTGATTGCATCTCGCCAACCTTAGTTTCTTTTCTTTTTTTTTTGTGCACTGTTGTTTGCATCTGTCTTATTTTGCTTATGTGTTTATCATCTGTTATGTGAATCATCTGATTGAATGATAATGTTTGTTCTATTTTTCTTCTGTTATCTTTTCTGTCTTTACACATCTTTTTGATTATGACAAAAAGGGGGAGAAAAAGAATCTGATTGTTCAATCCATAAGCAAATACTAAAACAAAATTCAGACATATTATTAACTACCTTTGAATTTAAGTCTTTCAGATTCTATTGTTTCATCTAACAAAATAAATTCATTGAAGTTATCCTGAGAATTACCCAACCAGACTCTGATTCTTGAAGCAAATTGTACTCTGAGTTTAAACGCAAAACCAGACTCTGTGTTTGAAAGAAGTCATCTGACTCTGATTAACCAGACTCTGTGTTTGAAAGAAATCATCAGACTCTGATTCTGAAATACACTCAAGCAAAAAGGGAAGTATTCTTTTCCTTAGAGTATTCATTTCAGGGGGAGATTCTTAATCTCAAGGGGAGTTATAATTATTGTTTTTTTTATTGAACAAAATTTCTCATGTTTTGTCATCATCAAAAAGGGGGAGATTGTAAGAACATAGATTGTTTCTTAGTAATATCTCTATGTTTTGATGATAACTCTTATGAAATTTTGTATTAAAGAATTATATACTCTAAAATTGGTTCATGAATATTTGCTGCAGATGTTTAAAGTATATATACACCCAAGAGAAAATTAATCTGAACATGGAACTATGGAAGGCTCTGAAGAGTCAGAATCATCTTATAGAAGAATCTGAGCGCTGTCTGCAGAAGGATCTGAAGCAGAAGCTACAGAAGAATCTGAAGCAGAAGCTGCAGAAGGATCTGAAGCAGAAGACTCTAATAGATTTGAAGACTCTGAAGCATTGAAGAACTTTGTATGAGAGTTAAGAAGCACAGTTTTTCAGAAGACTCTGAGAGTACTACACGCTGTATGTAGTGAGGATCTGATTCATAAAACTTTGCTCTGATAGAACTACACGCTAAAGCACACTTGCTGCATTACTCTGATTCAGCAAAATCTGATGGGCATCCAAGACTCTGATCATGCAAAATCTGATGGTTAACTTTGCTGAAAAGAAATACTTGTTGAAGAAGAATTCAAAGTAATATCTTTTGATTTGGCTCAACGACTCTTTCCTCTTTCATGCTTGACACTAGAACACAGACCAAAAGCATTTCTCTGTGCATTCTACTTCCAGGAAAGGTCATGTGATGTAAAGACAAAAAGGTTCAGGCCTTTTCAGTACACAGCCTCCAACGTCAAGACTTTGTGGACTACTGTGCATATAAAAACAAGTCTTCCTCATCTTCTTCAATGTGATCAAGAACCAATGAATCTGTGATAGAAACTCTTACAAGCTCTTATAAAATTGCTGAGTTTATTCTTTTGTTCTTAACATTAAGTGAAAAACCACTGTTGTGATAAAGCTTGTTAGAAGCATTCAAACACTTGTATTAATCTTACATTTCATTGTAATAGTTCCTTAGGAAGATCCAGTTGGGATCAGTAGTTCTTTAGAAGACTTTGAACAGTTGTTCTTAGTGCTTACTATTGTAATCAGTTGATTAAATAGTGGATTAAGTTCTTATTTCAGAAAGGCAAATCACTCTAGATAGGGTGGACTGGAGTAGTTGAGTTCAACGTACCAGGATAAAAATACTTGAGTTTTTAATTCTAAGTTTTATCTTCATACTTATTCAACCCCCCCCCCCCCCCTTCTAAGTATTTTCTCACCTTCAAGATATGCCCGGGCTGGATACTGATATGGTGGTTCATCGTTTGCCGTTGTGAGAGGAATGTCCGCCGATTAAACAGAAACTCAGAAGAACTCGACCAGATATGGCTGTGAAAATTAAGGAGGAAGTGCAGAAACATTGGGACGCTGGTTTTCTTGCTTTTACAACTTACCCTTCTTGGGTCGCCAATATCGTACCTGTACCGAAGAAAGACGGTAAGGTGCGGATGTGCGTTGATTATAGAGATCTGAACAAGGCGAGCCCAAAGGATGACTTCCCGCTTCCTCACATTGATGTGTTGGTTGATAATACAACTCAATTTTCAGTGTTTTCCTTCATGGACGGCTTTTCGGGCTATAATCAGATAAAGATGGTGCCGGAGGATATGGAGAAAACGAATTTTATTACCCCGTGGGAAATGTTCTGCTACAAAGTGATGCCCTTTGGTTTGAAGAACGCCGGGGCAACATATCAGCGAGCTATGACAACACTCTTTCATGACATGATGCATAAAGAGATCGAAGTCTATGTTGACGATATGATTGCCAAATCCCAGACAGAGGAAGAGCATCTGGTCAATCTTCTGAAATTATTCAAGAGGCTTAAGAAATTCAGGCTGAGGCTGAATCCTAACAAGTGCACCTTTGGGGTGAGATCTGGTAAGCTATTGGGGTTCATTGTTAGTGAGAAAGGAATTGAGGTTGATCCTGCAAAGATAAAAGCTATACAAGAAATGCCAGCACCGAAAAAAGAGAAAGAGGTTCGTGGGTTTTTGGGGAGGTTGAACTATATTGCCCGGTTCATATCTCACCTAACGGCCACGTGTGAGCCAATGTTTAAGCTGTTGAAAAAAGATCAAGCGGTGGTCTGGAATGAGAATTGCCAAAGGGCATTTGAAAGAATAAAGGAGTATTTGCAGGAACCTCCAATTTTGATACCCCCAGTAGCCGGGAGACCATTGATTATATACTTGACGGTTCTTGAGAACAGTATGGGTTGTGTTCTCGGTCAACATGACGAGACTGGACGGAAAGAGCATGCGATTTATTATTTGAGTAAAAAATTCACGGATTGTGAGTCTCGATACTTTATGCTCGAAAAGACGTGTTGTGAACTTGCTTGGGGTGCCAAACGTCTGAGACAGTACATGCTGAATCATACAACCATGCTGATATCGAAGATGGACCCGATCAAATACGTCTTTGAGAAGCAGGCACTTTCTGGAAGGATTGCCCGATGGCAGATGGTACTGACAGAGTACGATATACAGTATGTCTCGCAAAAGGCTATCAAAGGTAGCGTACTGTCAGAGTACCTGGCTGAGCAGCCAATTGATGATTACCAGCCGATGAAGTTTGATTTTCCTGACGAGGATATCATGTACTTAAAGATGAAAGATTGCGAAGAGCCATTGCATGGTGAAGGTCCTAAGTGGAGTTCCCAATGGAAATTGATTTTTGACGGTGCTGTGAATTCATATGGAAGTGGAATTGGGGCAATCATCACGACTCCCCATGGGACGCACATCCCGTTCACTGCCAGATTGACCTTCCCAGTTACTAATAACGAAGCCGAATATGAGGTGTGCATCATGGGTCTCGAGGAGGCTATTGATTTGAGGATTAAAAACCTTGATGTGTATGGAGACTCCGCGCTAGTCGTGAACCAGATCAAGGGTGAATGGGAGACCCGTCAGCCCAATCTGATACTGTATATGAATTATGCGAGAAGACTGTTGCCTTTCTTTGACAGGGTAGAGTTTCATCATGTTCCACGGGCAGAAAATCAGATGGCTGACGCCCTTGCGACGTTGTCTTCCATGTACAAAGTTAACTTCTGGAATGAGGCTCCCAGAATAGTTATCTCATATTCGCCATTGAGGAAACCTCCGATGGCAAGCCTTGGTATTTCGATATCCAGAATTTCCTAAAGAACCAAGAGTATCCGACTGGGGCATCCAACCGCGATAAGAAGACTCTTAGGAGATTGGCTGGCAATTTCTATTTGAATCCGGATGGTGTTCTGTATAGGAGAAACCATGATTTGGTGCTTTTGCGATGTGTTGATGAGAAGGAGGCTAATTTACTCATGAAAGAGATCCACGAGGGAACCTTTGGCACGCACGCTGGCGGACATGCTATGTCTAAGAAGTTATTACGGGCAGGATATTATTGGTTGACAATGGAACGAGACTGTTTCAAAATTGCAAAGAAGTGCCACAAGTGCCAAATTTATGTGGATAAGATCCAGGTGCCACCAAGCCCTTTGAACGTTATGGCATCCTCGTGGCCTTTCTCCATGTGGGGCATCGATATGATTGGCAAAATTGAGCCCACCGCATCCAATGGACACCGGTTCATCTTGGTAGCTATCGATTACTTCACCAAATGGGTTGAAGCAGCGTCTTACGCTAATGTTACCAAGCAAGTGGTAGCCCGGTTTATCAAAAAGGACATCATTTGTCGCTACGGTATTCCTGAAAGAATCATTACTGACAATGGTTCGAACCTGAATAACAAGATGATGAAAGAATTGTGCCAGAACATCAAGAGGATAGTTCAAAAGATGGTTGTGACATACAAAGACTGGCACGAGATGTTGCCCTTCGCATTGCACGGTTATTGTACGACCGTACGCACATCAACCGGGGCAACACCTTTCTCATTGGTGTATGGTATGAAGGCTTTCCTACCATTAGAAGTTGAGATTCCTTCCTTGAGAGTATTGCTCGATGTCCAACTAGATGAGGCAGAATGGGTACGGAATAGATTGAATTAGTTAAGTTTGATGGATGAGAAGAGACTTGCATCTATCGCATATGGTCGGTTATACTAGAGCCGGATGAAGAAAGCTTTCGACAAGAAGGTGCACCCTTGAAGCTTTCAGACGGGTGATCTTGTGCTAAAGAAGATTCTCCCGCCACAGTCAGATCACAGGGGCAAATGGACTCCTAACTATGAAGGTCCATATATCGTTCGCAAGGCCTTCTCTGGAGGAGCCTTACTGTTGTCCACCATGGATGGCGAAGATTTTTCATCCCCTGTGAACTCGGACGCAGTTAAAAAATACATTGCTTAAAGAGACCCGCTGGACAGAAAAAAGAGATTCCAGGCAAAAATAGGGCATCCCGGCGAACCAAGAAAATAGAAAAAGGTTCGGGCAAAAGTTAGGGATAAAATTGAAAAGATGTACACCCGCGAAGTCGAAAACTTGAGAAGGCGACTTCGGCAAAAATGGGTATCCCGGTGAATTAAAAACCCGCAAAGGGCGATTCAGGCAAAAGTTAGGAATTGAAAAAGCAAATGACTGCGGTCCGAGTTCGATACTGCATTGCTTAGTGGTTTGGGAGCACCTGAGGGTCGATTATCCAAAACAATCTCTTCCGAGGACGGAGCATCGGGAAAGTGTCAGAGTCAGGTGAGTCATAGGAGGATCAGCTCATGGTGTTCGTCTGTACCACGTTGCCGACATGTATACAATTTCCTCTTTTGTATTTTTATACATATTTGCATTCGCTCTGGCGTGACTTCCTCTTTTCAGGAGTTGCATCCGATGTACAACCGTTGCCTATTTACAGACTGTTATTGTAAAACCCCGTTTCCCAAGATAAAATAAAATAATTAAAAGAAATACATATCAGAGTTTCTCCCGCGTACGGGATGTCACAATTCACCACAAAATTCCACATATCAATTTTGAAAATAGAATTTTCAAATATATATTGCAGCGGTAAATAAGAATAGTCAGCCATAAACCACATAACATATATATATATATATATATATATATATATATATATATATATATATATATATATATATATATATATATATATATATATATATATATATATATATATATATATATATATATATATATATATATATATATATATATATATATATATATATATATATATATATATATATATATATATATATATATATATATATATATATATATATATATATATATATATATATATATATATATATATATATATATATATACATCATCATCTATACAAAAATTGGCCATCTGCCCAAAAACATGTATATCCGTCATGCATCTTCACATATACACAAAAGAAAGATACGCCACTGGGGCACACGTAACAATAATAATCGAAAAATTCCCAAAACGCCCCGGTGTTACGTATCAGAGCAGTCCTACGAGACACCACACATCCATCTAGCTATCACCTGAATTATCTGCACTTCTGAAGAAGCACAGACCATAACAACAACAACAACAAAGGGTGAGATTTACGATCAAATAATAATGGCATATAAATGCATGAAATAAAAGCAGAATCAATAATAATATTATTTCATGCACGCATCATCCAGGCTCTCGGCCCCACCCTCATCTACCATTCACAATCGTGCTACACGTGCACTCACACCATCCCCAATATACAACACTGAATCACAAACATGAGGGGCACCTGGCCTACAACCCTCCACTCAGGAGCACCAAATATACGATGGGCAACTGGCCATCAACCCTCCACTCAGGGAGCACACCACACCGATGGGCAACTGGCCATCGACCCTCCACAATGGGAGCACTATAATAATACCGATGGACAACTGGCCATCACCCTCCGCTACGGGAGCACAACAATTAACGTCGATGGACACATGGCCATCACCCTCCTCACCGGGAGAACAACGCATAAATGCACGATGGACACATGGCCATCACCCTCCTCACCGGGAGCACAACGCATTAAACAACTAGCACACTAAGTGCACCTAGGTCATATTGATCCATAGCTCGCCTCACACATACACTACGCCCACGGCGTACCGATCTCATGGATCATTCACATTGTAACATACACACAGCAAGCACACACAGTGCAACGATCCCACGGATCTTCTCACCGCACAATTCATGAATTACCATGCACATAAAGTGCTACGATCATACTTATTTTCACCTCTCACACTCAGCACACTCACACTGTGCACACATTCAACTATGTGTAATATCCGCACCGGTTCACACATAACGCATAATCCTCCAATTTTGCCACGGACGTTAATGCTGGCTCAACAGCCCCACAACCTCTCACACATGCTCGTGTTAGCTTCCCAACGAGCCTTCCATTGCGTATGACCAGCAAGGGTCGAAGTTCGCGAAGGAACCACACCAAAACAGCAGCAAAATACAGTTCTGCTGTCTGGTTCGCTGGCACACTCGCCTGGCGAGGGCCCGCAGCGAACACTCGCCTGGCGAAGCCTCGCTTCCATTCGCCCAGCGAAGGCTGGCGAATGCTGCAGATTTCAGCGCATTCTGCACTTCAGAGTCGCTCCCCACTTCCGATTTCGCCCGATTAAATTATCACCCAATAACATGCAACGTACTACTACTACAATACTGATCAATCTCCGATTCTATTCCGATTAATCCCCTACTCTACTCTCTGAACCAACTTCCGGTTCAACTCCGAAGTTCTACCGAAATATTCCGAAACTCGCACAAAACCACATTCCAGCACATGCACGAATCAAACAACACCCAATTCAACATTTACAATAATCACAACACAAAATCAGTATCAAACATTAGCAATTCTATGGAGTTATGGATTTTTCCCAATATCTACCGATTATCATGCAAGGCCGAAACAATCGTAAAAACCCCCCTATTTACCTCAATAAGCAGTTTGATGATGTTGAACTTTCAAGAATCCACACGAATTGATAGTCTTGATGATCTCCTTGCTCAAGCTTGCTCTTGGTTGCTTCCACCTCCTTCACCGTGTTTTCCTTCTTTCCAACCATGTTCTTGTTCTCTCCCTCTTTTCAAATGCCCCACATGCCCTTCATCCCAAAAATACTCTTTTATTTTCTTTTATTCCCAATAACAATATTACTCATAATTCTTTTATTCCAAAAATCTCAATAATTCACCTTTTTAATTCCAAAATAATATTAACACCTCATAATATTAATAATAATGATAATAATAATAATAATAATAATAATAATAATAATAATAATAATAATAATATCAACATTAATATTAATTATTAATTATTATCATTATCAATGATCTAATATTAATACTATGCTCCTATTTCTTCATCAATTCCACACAAAACACGTTGACGAATGAATAAAATAACTCCGGAAACCAAAAACAATTAAAATGGGCGTTACAACTCTCCCCCACTTTAATTATTTTCGTCCCCGAAAATACCTGATGGAACAGCTCTGGATACGCTTCCCGCATCTTGCTTTCCAGTTCCCAGGTCACACTGCCTCCTGCAGCACCTCCCCAAGCCACTCTCACCAACGATATATCTTTCCCTCTGAGCCGCTTTATCTTGCGATCCTCGATCCTCAGTGGCAATGCCTCCACAGTTAGATTCTCTCTAACTTGAACTTCATCCCTCTGAATCACATGAGACGGATCGTGCACATACTTCCGAAGTTGCGACACGTGAAACACGTCGTGCAAGTTCGAAAGCTCCGGCGGCAACGCCACCCTATAAGCCACAGTACTGATCCTCTGCAAGATCTGATATGGTCCGATAAACTTCGGATCCAACTTCTTGGACTTCAAAGCACGTCCAACACCCATCACTGGGTTAACCCTCAAGAATACATGGTCACCCTCACTGAACTCCAACTCTTTCCTGCGGCTATCATAATAACTCTTTTGGCGATCCTGAGATGCTTTCATCTTTTCACGGATCATCTGCACTGTCTCGGTAGTCCGCTGTATCAATTCTGGTCCCAGAACCACACTCTCACTCGACTCGTACCAACACAAAGGAGTTCTGCACCTCCTGCCATAAAGAGCCTCGAATGGTGCCATCCCAATACTGGAATGATAACTGTTATTGTACGTGAACTCAATCAAAGGCAAATGAGTATCCCACGTACCACCCTTCTCTAACACACATGCTCGCAACAAATCCTCCAAGGTCTGAATAGTCCCCTCCGACTGACCATCTGTCTGCGGATGATACGATGAACTCAGCTTCAACTCAGTACCCAAAGCCTCTTGCAAACTCTTCCAAAACACAGATGTGAACCTCAGATCTCTATCCGATACAATGCTTAACGGTATACCGTGCAGCTTCACAATTACCCTAATGTAGATCTCTGCCAGCTTTTCCAACGGAAAGCCAACACTGATCGGAACAAAGTGCGCAGACTTCGTAAGTCGATCTACAATCACCCAAATGGCGTTAAAACCTCTCGCCGTATTCGGCAAACCTGTGACAAAGTCCATAACAATACAATCCCACTTCCAAACCGGAATTTCCAACGGCTGCATCATTCCTGAAGGTCTCTGATGCTCCACTTTCGCTTTCTGACAAACCAAACAAGCATAAACATAACGAGCAATGTCCTTTTTCATGCGCGACCACCAAAATAACTCTTTCAAGTCCTGATACATTTTCGTAGCTCCTGGATGAACACTCAGGCTACTACAATGTCCTTCGTCCAAAATCGACTTTTTCAACTCATCATTATCTGGCACACAAATTCTGTCCCGAAATCTCAACACACCTGAGCCATCCAATTTAAAATCACTACCGGAGTCGCTTCCGGCCTCTCGCATCAAATCCACAAGTCTCACATCCAACTTCTGATGTTCTCTAATTATGCCCAAGAAATCATTCTTCACTTGTAATTTGCCCAACATCACACCGTCCGATGTAAACTCACAAACCATACTCAAATCCCGAAACTGCTCAATAAGCTCCATTTCTTTTACCATCAATGCCGACATATGAATGGTCTTTCTACTCAACGCATCCGCAACTACATTTGCTTTCCCCGGGTGATAACTCAAACTAAAATCATAATCCTTCAAGAATTCCAACCATCTCCGCTGCCGCATATTCAGCTCCTTCTGATCAAACAAATATTTCAAACTCTTGTGATCGCTGAATACCTCGAATCTCGAACCATATAAATAATGTCGCCAAATCTTTAACACAAATACCACCGCAGCCAGTTCAAGGTCATGAGTAGGATAGTTTCGCTCATGCACCCTCAATTGCCGCGAAGCATAAGCTACCACTCTTCCATTCTGCATAAGAACTCCGCCCAATCCCATTTTGGACGCATCACAATATACCACAAAAGGCTCAATCGGATTCGGTAACACTAAAACTGGTGCTGAAGTCAATCTCTTCTTCAGTTCTTCAAAACTCTCTTCACAAGAAGCATCCCATACAAACACTTGATCTTTCCTTGTCAACTGCGTCAACGGCAAGGCCAATCTAGAAAAACCTTCAATGAATCTTCGGTAATATCCTGCTAAGCCCAAAAAGCTTCTAACTTCTGTTACCGTCTTCGGCGGTTCCCACTGTAGCACTACACTCACCTTAGATGGATCCACGGAAACACCGTCCCCTGAAATCACATGCCCCAGAAAACTCACCGTCTTCAACCAGAATTCACACTTTGATAGCTTAACAAACAACTTGTTATCTTTTAACACCTGCAAAGCGATCCTCAAATGCTCTGCATGTTCTTCCTCAGACTTAGAATAAATCAAAATGTCATCTATGAACACGACAATAAACTGATCCAAATAAGAATGGAAGATACGGTTCATATACTCCATAAACACACCCGGCGCATTAGACACTCCGAAAGGCATTACGACATACTCGTAATGTCCATATCGAGTCCTAAACGTCGTCTTCTGAATGTCACCTTCCTTCACTCTTATCTGATGGTAACCCGACCTCAAGTCAATCTTACTGAACACACGAGCCCCCACTAGCTGATCCATCAAATCATCAATTCTTGGAAGAGGATATTTGTTCTTGATGGTCACTTTGTTCAACTGCCGGTAATCAATGCACAAACGCATGTTGCCGTCCTTCTTCTTTACTAACAAAGCTGGAGCTCCCCATGGCGACACACTTGGTCTGATAAATTTTCTATCTAGCAACTCTCCAATCTGAGTCTTTAACTCGGCTAACTCCACCGCCGACATCCTGTACGGCGCCATAGAAATAGGCCTCGTACCCGGAACAAGATTAATGCTAAACTCCACCTCTCTCTTCGGAGGCAACTCTGTAATATCATCCGGGAATACCTCTGGGAACTCATTCACAACCACTAACTCATCCAACAATGCCTTGTTGTCGACGGATAGTGATGCAAATAAAGCAAACACCTGTGCTTCGTCTTCCAACAAGGTCCTCAATTCCTTACCGGACAAAGAATCCGCCAATGCTTCCTCCTCTGGAGCCAAAAACAGTAACACTTTCCGAAAACAGTCGATGTACACCCGATTGAACTCCAACCAGTTCATACCAAGTATCACATCCAAACCACCAAGTGGCAAACAGATCAAATCTACACCGAAGTCTCGGTCAAAAATCGTCAGTGGACACTTCAGACACACGAGTGAAGTAGTCACTGAACCAATCGAGGGGGTCTCAATAGTCATCCGCCGCTCAAGAGTAGTCGGCTCCAACCCTAACCTCTTCACACAATCAACAGAGATAAACGAGTGGGTCGCACCCGTATCAATCATGGCAGTCAAAGGAGTGTTATTGATAAAGCAAGTACCTTTGATCGAACACTCTCCGTCATCCGCTTGAGTTCCCACAACCGCAAATACTTTACCCGTCACCTGAGGCGCCTGAGGCCTCCTTGGCTTCTCACAATGAGTACTGACGTGGCCCTTCTCGCCATAGTTATAACATGTAGGCATATTAGTCCTACAGTCCGCCATCACGTGGCCCGGCTTCCCACACTTGAAGCACTTTTTCGCATCAGGAGGACCATCGTTGGCACGATGACCCATTTCACCGCACCGGAAACACTTCGTACTAGCCAAAGCCTTACCCTCTCTGGGCTTCCTGTCAACAACACCCTTAAACTTCCCCTTACCAGTCGGAACACTGTAAGGAGTACCTCCGAACCTTTATTTTCCCTTACGATCACTTGCCGCCTTGTAGTGTGCGATCCCCGCACGATTATCATTATCATAGATGCGGCTCCTACTCACCAACTCAGGATAGCTCCTGATTTTCTGACATGCGATTCCCATCTTGATTTCTGGCCTCAGCCCATTCTCAAATTTCAAACACTTCGAAGTCATAGCTTCCTCAGTATTGTAATGAGGACAATACTGAGCCAACTCCTCGAACTTAGCCGCATACTCGGCTACTGTCATACTGTCATGTTTTAATTCCAAGAATTCTACTTCTTTTGCACTTCTGACATCTTCTGGGAAATACTTCTCCAGAAATCCAGACCAAACCAGTTCCCAAGTGATCGGGGTCCCCGAAGCTTCCATCCTATGACGACAGTTATCCCACCAAGCCTCGGCCTCCCCCTCAAGCATGTGAGTGCCGAACCTCACCTTTTGCTCATCACTGCACCCCATAGTTCTGAAGATCTTCTCGATTGCTTTCAGCCACTTCTGGGCAGCTACCGGATCCAAAATCCCACCTTCGAACTTTGGTGGCTTGTTGCTCTGGAACTGCGTCAAGTCCCTGAACTGAGCTCCAGCAGCCAGATTCTGATTGGCCACCACTTGCGCCATAGCTTGCATCGCCGCAGCCAATGCCGCGTCATTTCTCCCAGCCATACTGCTCAACAACAACAATCCAGGTTAACAGATAACAAGCAATTCTATCCTATAGACAGACTCTATACATTACTCAGGCCGGACGGACCGACCTGCTCTGATACCAACTTGTAACACCCCGTTTCCCAAGATAAAATAAAATAATTCAAAGAAATACATATCAGAGTTTCTCCCGCGTACGGGATGTCACAATTCACCACAAAATTCCACATATCAATTTTCAAAATAGAATTTTCAAATATATATTGCAGCGGTAAATAAGAATAGTCAGCCATAAACCACATAACATATATATATATATATATATATATATATATATATATATATATATATATATATATATATATATATATATATATATATATATATATATATATATATATATATATATATATACATCATCATCTATACAAAAATTGGCCATCTGCCCAAAAACATGTATATCCGTCATGCATCTTCACATATACACAAAAGAAAGATACGCCACTGGGGCACACGTAACAATAATAACCGAAAAACTCCCAAAACGCCCCGGTGTTACGTATCAGAGCAGTCCTACGAGACACCACACATTCATCTAGCTATCACCTGAATTATCTGCACTTCCGAAGAAGCACAAACCATAACAACAACAACAAAGGGTGAGATTTACGATCAAATAATAATGGCATATAAATGCATGAAATAAAAGCAGAATCAATAATAATATTATTTCATGCACGCATCATCCGGGCTCTCGGCCCCACCCTCATCTACCATTCACAATCGTGCTACACGTGCACTCACACCATCCCCAATATACAACACTGAATCACAAACATGATGGGCACCTGGCCATCAACCCTCCACTCAGGAGCACCAAATATACGATGGGCAACTGGCCATCAACCCTCCACTCAGGGAGCACACCACACCGATGGGCCACTGGCCATCAACCCTCCACAATAGGAGCACTATAATAATATTGATGGACAACTGGCCATCACCCTCCGCTACGGGAGCACAACAATTAACGTCGATGGAGACATGGCCATCACCCTCCTCACCGGGAGCACAACGCATAAACGCACGATGGACACATGGCCATCACCCTCCTCACCGGGAGCACAACGCATTAAACAACTAGCACACTAAGTGCATCTGGGTCATATTGATCCATAGCTTGCCTCACACATACACTACGCCCACGGCGTACCGATCTCACGGATCATTCACATTGTAACATACACACAGCAAGCACACACAGTGCAACGATCCCACGGATCCGCTCACCGCACAATTCATTAATTACCATGCACATAAAGCGCTATGATCATACTTATCTTCACCTCTCACACTCAGCACACTCACACTGTGCACACATTCAACTATGTGTAATATCCGCACCGGTTCACAGATAACGCATAATCTGCCGATTTTGCCACGGACGTTAACGCCGGCTCAACAGCCCCACAACCTCTCACACATGCTCGTGTTAGCTTCCCAACGAGCCTTCCATTGCGTATGACCAGCAAGGGTCGAAGTTCGCGAAGGAACCACACCAAAACAACAGCAAAATACAGTTCTGCTGTCTAGTTCGCTGGCACACTCGCCTGGCGAGGGCCCGCAGCAAACACTCGCCTGGCGAAGCCTGGCGAAGCCTCGCTTCCATTCGCCCAGCGAAGGCTGGCGAATGCTGCAGAATTCAGCGCATTCTGCACTTCAGAATCGCTCCCCACTTCCGATTTTGCCCGATTAAATTATCACCTAATAACATGCAACGTACTACTACTATAATACTGATCAATCTCCGATTCTATTCCGATTAATCCCCTACTCTACTCTCCGAACCAACTTCCGGTTCAACTCCGAAGTTCTACCGAAATGTTCCGAAACTCGCACAAAACCACATTCCAGCACATGCACGAATCAAACAACATCCGATTCAACATTTACAACAATCACAACACAAAATCAGTATCAAACATTAGCAATTCTATGGAGTTAGGGATTTTTCCCAATATCTACCGATTATCATGCAAGGCCGAAACAACCGTAAAAACCCCCCCTTTACCTTAGTAAACAGTTTGATGATGTTGAACTTTCAAGAATCCACACGAATTGATAGTCTTGATGATCTCCTTGCTCAAGCTTGCTCTTGGTTGCTTCCACCTCCTTCACCGTGTTTTCCTTCTTTCCAACCGTGTTCTTGTTCTCTCCCTCTTTTCAAATGCCCCACATGCCCTTCATCCCAAAAATACTCTTTTATTTTCTTTTATTCCCAATAACAATATTACTCATAATTCTTTTATTCCAAAAATCTCAATAATTCACCTTTTTAATTCCAAAATAATATTAACACCTCATAATATTAATAATAATGATAATAGTAATAATAATAATAACAATACTAATATCAACATTAATATTAATTAATAATTATTATCATTATCAATGATCTAATATTAATACTATGCTCCTATTTCTTCATCAATTCCACACAAAACACGTTGACGAATGAATAAAATAACTCCGGAAACCAAAAATAATTAAAATGGGCGTTACAGTTATCAATAAAACATACTATTCAGTACTTGATGTTTAATTCTTGTTTTAACTTTTACTGTTTTGTTTGTGGAAAACGCTGATGTTTTGATAAACTTACATGTGCATAAGCTTGTAGGCCCCGACCAGTGAGTGTTAAAACTTCGAATTAACTGAATAGTGGTCACGGATACTAACCGGGATAATTCCTTTTGTATAGAATGTCTTGTGTTCGTTCGTGTTTTGCAGGGTTGTCACCTTTGCAGCAGATATCCAAGGGATGGTGTTCCCCAGCCAGAGCAAGATTCATGTGAAATTTTTTCCTCCCAGCAGGCGAAATTGGCTTTTCATTCCCGGCAGACGGAAGTCGAAGTTTTTATCCCCAGGAGAGTTGGGATTGCATCGGAGCAGGATCAGATTATCCTCAGCAATTCAAGATGGACTTATTCGGTAGGATAAAGTCATCCCCAGTGGGTCAAGATTGATGTACCCAGCGGGGCGTGCATCCCTGGTGGTTGGTTATGAATATATTTGCTCCTCAGAGAGAGTCCTCGCAGAGTACAATCAGAGTACACAAATCGATTCCCATATGAGTATCCCCAGCAAGAGGGTTAATCCCCACAGAGCATGATCAGTGATCAGTGATTTGAAAGGAGTATCCCCGTGTAGGACCGTTCTTTCTGTTCTCCAGCAGGTTGCTTTTCCTCCAACAGGATGATCATCCTCAGCAGAGTTTGCAATTCAGGACTTGTGAGCTATTCCTCAGCAGGATGGTTATCCACAGAGGAGTTGGTTTCATCTTTCCAGTATTTATTTTGCTGGAATATGTCTGTGATACCTGGTTATCCCCAGCGGATTCGGCTTTGCCTTCAGCATTTATTTTGCTGGAGCACCTCCTTGCATTTGCATATATCATCATATTTGCATCTACCCACGCGTAGCATTTCCATTCTGTATGGAGCATTACGCCATTGTCAAACATATGCATTTTGAAACATAAGCCAGGTTGGTTACCTCTTTGTTTTCAGGTATGTTTCCCTGCAGATAATTGAGATTATTGTTCAGGAAGGTGTCCAGATATTCAGATTTTATGGAGCGAGATACGCGATGATAGTGTTCGCCCTGTCATATGCTCCCCTAGCAGAGTTACTTGGTTAAGTTTCTCTTCTCTCCCCAGCGGAGTTATTCTCAGGTTACTGTTACGTCAGCATTAAAAGATTTCGTGGTTTAAACTGTCAGAATTGTTATCCGGGATTTCCCCAGTAGAGTTTTTCCCCACCGAGTTACTTGGTTAATTTCTCGTCTTACCCAGCGAAGTATTCTTCAGACTGCTGTCCATCAGTTTTGGAAAATCTTGAAGTTGTTACCTGTTGTCGAAGTAGGTGTTTGATGGCCGTCGTCAGAATCTCCCCGCAGAGTTGTTTGTTCAAGTCTTCGGATGTACAGTTCACACTTTTATTTAGTGCTTTTCCCGTTTCTTAGGAAAAGGAAGGTTAGTGATATTGACGATACTCGCTTTTATTTAGCGTATGCCCGTTTCTTAGGAAAAGGAAGGTCAGTGATATTGACGATACTCGCTTTTATTTAGCGTATGCCTGTTTCTTAGGAAAAAGAAGGTCAGTGATATTGACGATACTCGCTTTTATCTAGCGTATGTCCGTTTCTTAGGAAAAGAAAGGTTAGTGATATCGACGATACTCGCTTTTATTTAGCGTATGCTTGTTTCCTTGTGAACGAAAGGTCGGCGTGATGGTTCGACAGTACTCGCTTTTATTTAGCGTATGCTCGTTTCCTCGTAAACGAAAGATTGACGTGATGGTTCAATAGTCGACGTGATGGTTCGACAACACTCGCTTTTATTTAGCGTATGCTCGTTTCCTTGTAAACGAAAGGTTGACATGATGGTTCAACAGTCGACGTGATGGTTCGACAGTTCGCGCTATGGTCGACGTGATGGTTTGACATGTCTCGCTTTATTTAGCATTTGCCCATTTCTTAGGAGTTGGAAGGTCAGAGACATTGACGTGATTCGATTTTATGTACCGTATGCCTGTTTCTGCGGAAACTGAGGAGCAAGGATATTGATGTCATGCTTTATGTTGTGCCCGCTTATTGTAGTGTTTGTCGTTGATTCGACACCTGGGGCGTCACGCAGGTGTTCGATATTGAAAATCAGGTTCTATATCGGATGGTTGACCAGTTGTTGCCGTGACAACCAGATTCAATCGTCTAGATAAGTTGTCCCCAAGCAGTTTGTGCAGATTATTTCTTCGGTTAGAAAGTTTCTGGGTTCTCTGGTATTCAACCGTCTTATACCTCGATTGCCTGAAATTCGTTCGCTTTCCACCCAGTCGGGTCCAAGCCGCTTGAATAGGGGCAGCTGTTGCACCCCAAAATTTGCCTAACCTTATCTCGCCTGGTTTATGTTTCATTGCATAACATAGCATTGTTCTAACATATTTCTAGCATTTGCATATCATTACATTAGCATTTATCAGGGGATCAGGTGTAGTATATGTCAAAAGAAGCCTAGACAGAGGTCTTATGCAAGTTTGAGAAGCCATCATGATCATCAGTCAGGGGGTCGGGTTCTTAAGAGGTTCAGTTGCTTATATGGGGTTTATTTCCTAGCATTAGGAGCCATTTGAAGAGTATCAGAGGTTGTGGAGCCTTGGATGTGGATATGATGTGTGGGTAAAGCTCACAGAATTCCTAGAGGATCAAGACAGAGCTCAGTCAGATGTTTGTAGCAAGTACAGGAGCCACAGTTAAAGTGGATGCAACTAGGGTTTCATCTGGTTAATCCTAGGCCAAAATGAGCAATTGAAGAAGATCAAAGCCTACTTCTAGATCATTGAGATCATGAAATGATATTTTGAGGCATATGGGAGATTTTTCCGAGATCAAATTGAGAAGAATCAAGAGTGGTTGGAGTTGCTAAGTCAGGGTTCCTAGAGTAAAATCCCCTATTTAGTGCCAAACTTCCAAGCCATGTAAGTCAAGATAAAAGTCTCATATGACTTTGGCCTCCACATGAATGTTGTAGAGGATGCTCTTAGATTTAATTTGAGTAGTAGAAGTCCTCCATTGGATTTATAGAACTCAAGTTATGGTCCAGGAAAGTTACAGGTCCTCAGATGCCTCTGAAATTTGTCTGTGAAAATCATCTAACTTCCAAGCTACTTTTGACCTAGGAGGGTGTTTCTCCTAAACTTTTGTCCAACATGAAAGTTTTTCCTCATGATCTTAACTTTCCAAATTGTATTAGAAGTCTCCCATCTGATTTGTAGAACTCAAGTTATGATGTTTACAAGTTAGGGGTATTTTGGGAAAGTGAGATTATAGGCCATTTTCAATCATAGGTCAAAATCTCCAACTTGCACATCTCGAATGCAATTTTTTTCAACATGGAACTTGCTCAAAATATGGTTTTTAGATCAACCAAGAACTCATGGTGAATTGATTTGGCTCATATCAAAGATTGGTGTGAAGTGGTTTGAATAAAAGAGAAATTCAAAGGCATTTTTGGTGGGAAATTGAAATAAATGATTATGGGTCCAAAACAAGTCAAATAACCACTCATTTTAATCAGAAAATATGTTTTAAAGACATTGGAAATTGTGGAATTTTCATTTGAAGGATGCTTCATGACCTTTCATAAGATTTCTTCATATATAAGTTACATTACACAATTCCTTCACAAAGGCAATTTGGAGACTCCTTTTGGGCTGAATTCATTCTAAATGAGATATGCAAGTCATCCAAAGCTTCCAATGCAAGCTATGAAGCCAATGTCATGTATTGCCATAATCAAATTTTTGAAGGAAAGTTGGATTTAGATTTTTTATTTTGGGCTTGGGCCTGAGCTCTAGAAGGTTCTAAATCATCCTATAAGTGTCTAGGAACTCATCAGAAACAAGGTTGGTGATTGATTGGGGCTGAGAGCAAAGATCACCATTGAAGCTTGAAGAAGAAAAGTGAAAGAGTGAATTTCTATTAGAGGCCATTTCAAGCGCAATTGGAGCTTCAATCTTCTTCTAACATCATCACTGATTGGATCTTGAAAGTTTTGGAGAAAGAATCAAGCCAGAAACGCCTCCAATTGAAGCTTGAACTCAGGTTCTTACTTCTTGAAATTACACTCCATTCATGCGTTTTCAATGCATTAGAATCATGTGGTTAGGTTCACCTTAGGTTGTAGATGATTTCTGGGCAAAGAATTGAATGATTAGTGACAATTTAGGATTGAATCCGTTTTAGGTTGAGATGTATAACTTTTTATTCTTGGAGTTTTAGGCTGTTTAAGTGGTATATTTGGATTCCTCTCGAAATTTCGTGCGATTTTCATTCAAGAATCATCGCTATTGGTTGAGTATTGATGGAGATACGGTCGTTCGAAGTTCGCCGGAATTGATTCCTTTACCGTCGTCCATGGCTGCGCGCGTGAAGCTTCATAGCTTGCAGAAGTTTAAAAATGAAGAAGATGCAATCGTATCCGTCCATGCGTGAGAGAGAGTAAGACTTCGTCAACCAATCCAATGGCCGCGAGGGCGCCACCTCACCCTTCCCCTAAAACACCGCCCAGTCTTGGGCCCAGGCGCCTATAGACTGGTCTTCCTTGCTGTTGGAACCCCTCCCCTGTTTTGCTTTAATTTCTTTTCTTTTATTTTTTGTTGTTTAATGATTGTTAGAATTAAATCATAAAAAATAGTAAATGTTACAAATAAATTCTAAAAAAAATGGTGATTGTAGATTTAGATGTTCATGGTTTTAACATGCTTTGCATTTTACCTTTCCATGCATTTTCCATTTTATTGCATATTTTCTTTTTAATGTACTTGTAATAATGAAATAATGATGTCATGAATTTGTTGATTTTCTTTCTCTCTCATTATTTTGGAGTTTGATCTTGAGATTTTACAGGCTGGTTATATACATATTGTTGGTATTGTGTGATTTTTGTTATGATTTTTTAATCATTTTAAATAAGATTTTAGTGTAGTTGTTTAGGAGTACTCTTTAGTGGATCTCTTTAGTGATGCCTTTCAACTTAGGATTTTATTAGAGGACTTAAAAACTGAATTAGGTCCTGATTTTTTAATTGTAGATCATTAACAAATGCATGTTCCTATAGAAAAATAATTAGATTTTTAGATTGTGTTTTGATATTTTAGATAGAATATTCAAGTTGATTGTTCATTTGGTGTTTCAACTTTAGTGATTGATTTGGAATGGACTCAAATTGGGCTTTTCTTTCATGGTGGGCTTCTGGTTCTTATTGGAGGATATCATGGACATGATGAAGCTTTTGTAGAATGGCTGGAGGAGCTTGGCTTGGAGCTTTTCTTTTCTTTTTTGTTAGCTTTTTGTAGCTTATGAGATTAGGGTTTTAGGAGAGAGCTTTAGAAATAGTTTTTTCTTCAAATAATGGTTGGTTTCATTCACCTTCCATCCTATCCTATGATTCAAAGTCCTCATGTTAAAGTCTCATCTCTCCTTTGGAGGGATGTGTGACATTTACAATGAGTAGAACTTTTGAGGATGCCTTTCTTTGATGATTGGTTGAGTGTCAGATGGGATTCCTTTGGTTTCCTGTCTGCTTCCCATTATCAAATACTCATCTTGTTGATTCTCTTCATGCTTGGTGGAGTGCATTGTTAAAGCTTGAAGATGGAGTATCCCTTTACTTCTCTTGAAGATGGTGGACTTGAAGAACAGTTACAGACTTTGGATTGGATCGCTGTCAGAAGATTGCTCTGCTGTGGAGTTTGCTGGCTTGTTTTCCCTGTTTGTCTGTTTTCTTCTTGTTCAACTGTATTGATGTGACTTGCTTGGTGTGATGCATTTAGATTAGGTCATGTAGTCTAATAAGCCTAAGAGCATCCTAAGGGTTGAGCTTCTCCCCTTGCTTGTATTGCATTAGAGGTTGAGTTTCTCCCTCTGCTTGTATTTTTACTGTGTGGCTTTGCTTGCTGGTATTTTGTAGAGCTTCGCTGCCTTGCCTGTGTGGTTTGTGGTTTGTTTAATTGCATTTAATTTCTTTTACTGTCTTTGCTGTTATTCATATCTGGCTTGAGGTTGAGATGAGCTTGTGGAGGCTTATTCCCCACACACACTTCCTCCCTCACTTGCATTGCATGCATCTTTACAGTAATTTCTGTACAGTTTTCCTGTTTACTGTTTGACAGACATTAGGATTCTAACCATGCATGATAACATTAGTTAGTTTCCCTTTCAACCACAACCGTAGGACGAATATTGCATGATAACTGTAGGATCGAGTCAGTTTCCCTGTAGAGAGTATGTTTCTCTTCTCATCTTCGAATACAGTTAAAACACTTAATAAAGGTTAACACGTGCTGTGCGTTACGAGCCTTATGCTACTTGAGAAAGAGTTGTGGGAGGGTTTCCCTCACATAACTCGAGTGTTTAGTGTGGTACCCTTTGGGTGACATACGACACATTCACTCTCAAATCCAAGTCTTTAGTGAAACACGAGTTACAAACAAAACTCAATTCACTTCTTTCGTAAAACAGAAAACAAACATTCAAATCCTTTTTTGTCCTCTTGGACCCTTAATCAGAAAACGCTTTGCGTAAAGAGAGTTCTGTTAACTTTCAGTTCTACCGCAAACGGTAACGCCTAAGTCTCCAAGGATCGAGCTGCAAACACCAACTGCTGGAACTGTCTGTTAACTTTACTTGGATAAAAAAGTAGCTGAATAAACTTGTGTTCTCCGTAGCCCGAACTACGTTTGCTCTGATCTTTCATGCCATATGAAAGTACGTAGGCACAAGATGCGATATCTTGGTGAGCAACCTTCCCCCGTAGTTAGGTGAACTACGTTGACTCTGATTTCTCGTTCCAGACGGGAATACGTAGGCATAAAGTGCGATACTTTGCCGAGTCATTTTCTTTTCTTTTTAGACCAGACCTTTTAACGTAGATAGTTGAATCCACCCATCAGATGAACGCAACAAGCATGGATCCTATCGAGTACGATGGACGTGAGGGGTGCTAATACCTTCCCCTTGCGTAACCGACTCCCGAACCCAGACAATGGTTACAATGACCTTGTCTTATACCCTTTGCGTCAGGTTTTTCCGATCGTTTCCTTTCCCATTCTGAGGGATAAATAACAAAAGGTGGCGACTCTTCTGTCATTGCCGGCACCTTATTTTTGCAGTAGAGACAACATGAGTAGAGCTTCAATTTGGTATAAAATTTGGCATGATTTGGTGGAGTTTTCAGACCTGAACTCCGGCCACCTCGCCGAAGAAGACGACCGGAGCTAAGGCTCAGGCGTCTGGTTCAAACTCAGATGAAGGTGATGTGTCATTGTTTGACTTGTTGACCGGATGAGATGAAAGTCCCAGATTGTTTTGACTTGCACGCGGGGATGATTGACTGCCATGTCAATTAAATAAAACGATGTGTTTTGGTGTTGAGCTGAGTTGTGTTTAGTTTGGGCTAAAGCTGCTATACGCACCCCCTTTCTTTGGAGCCTAATGATTCTGAACGAGAATCCTTGCTATTTGCACCATTTTTTATTTTAATTGTTTTTATTTTAATTCTGTTTTCATTTTTAATTGTTAAAAATAGCTCCAAGTGTTATAAAATTCCATAAAAAATATTTTCTAACACCTTAGGGTGTTAATTAATTTTCTCAATTTTTTATTTTTGTTTTCCTTTATTTTTTCAATATAATTGGAATTTTACAAGTGAAGGTGTTTTTATGATGAGTTGAGGTGCGTTAGAGGCTAGTTTTGGTCAAGGTTTGACCTACTTTTGGTTGACTTTCTTTTCCATTTGTTTGACCCTCGACAACCCTCCTTCAATGTGGATCACCCTTAGTGAATCAATTTCTTTGGTGATGCTTTAATTGGACTTTGGTTGTGTTGCTTTGGCCTCTGGTTGCCAACATCTTTGTGAGCTTTGTGCATTTTATTTAGCTTTTATTGAATCATTTTCCTATTCATGGTGTACCTTGCAAGTCAAGTCACCCTAGGAATGGTTCACGCATACTAGTTGACCTAGTTTGGGCGGGAGATGACCTTTGTGGATCCCATATGCTTCCAACTCCTCTTGACTCACATTTCTAACATGTTGAAGTTGCTGGTTGCAAATTTTTAGGTCATAAAGTTGGTTGGTTCTTGTTGTAAGTTGCATTTGTTTAAGGATTTCCATTTGATGTTGAATGTTGAAAGTGTTTAGAACCTAGGTTCTTTACCATGCCTTATCTTGCAACTTGTCTTGCTTTACTTCCTTCTTTCATTTTCCTATTATCTTCTCTTGTTCTCAATTCTGTCCTAGGACCTTGGGGAATCATTCAAGATGATTTGGTGCTTTGGTTTTGCACTTTAAGTTTGACGTGGATGAGAGGCCACTTTGAGAACTTCTTTTGGTTCCTTTCTTGCATGATCATTGTGATGTTTATGGTTGAGATTTCTTTTGATGTTGCTTGCTACCCAAACTTATTCTCCCATCTTCATCTTGATCATGTCTTCTCCTTTTGCTTTCTTTCATTGCCTTTTGGTTTAGTGATTGATGCTCAAATGGTTGTAGGAATTCTATTTCTCCCATTTAATCTCACTTTTGGCTTGAACTTGTTTAAGTTCTTTTGTTTTCTTTTCTTGTTTTGTTTTGCATATTCTTGTTTGCTTGAAGAGGTTGAGATGTGGTTGTGGTGGTTGTTACCCCACACCTTTGTTCCTCCCTCTTTCTTCATCTTTGTGTTGCATGTTTGCATCTTTTCTTCTTTCTCATTTGTGTTTGCTTTCTTCTTCTTTTTGTTTTTCTTTGCCATGTTCCCTTAGGACCTCTAATATTTTTTGTTCAAAATAGATTATGATAGACATTAGGTTTGAATCCAAGGATGATAAAATTAGGGTAGTCTTCCCTTTTCATCTCAATCATAGGTGTATATTGCATGATAACAATAAGTTAAGTTTAGTCTCCCTTTTAGAGTGTGTTTTCTCTTCTCATCTCCAAAATTCTTCAAAACACATAATAAAGGATAATAAGTGTTGTACGCTACGAGCCTTAAGCATTTGGGAAATGATGATTAGGGGGCCTCCTCTCAATTGTCTAGAGTGTTTAGCGTATGTCCTTTGGACGATATGCGACGCATTCGCTCCTAAGTCACAGTCTTTAGTGCAACATGAATTACAAACACAATTCAATTCACTTCTTCTCTAAAAGACTCAAAAAAAAACATCAAACTTTTTCATCCTTCAGGATTAATGGAAACCATTTTCATGAAAAGAGTTTTGTTAACTCTTGGTTCTACCATAAACAGGTAACGCCTAAGTCTCCAATGGTCGAGCAACATACACATAACTGCTAGAACTAAGATTTAACCATACACGGGTAAAAAATTTGAACCAACCTGTGGTCGTGTTAGCCCGAACTACATTTGCTCTAATTTCTCGTACCAGACAAGGATACGTAGGCACAAGACGGTGATGTCTTGGCGAGCAACCTTTCCTACCTTTACCCGTAGTTTTCCGAACTACGTTGACTCTGACTTTCCCATTGCATGAGGGAGTACGTAGGCATAGAGCGGTTATGCTCTATCGAGTATCTTTTCTTTCTTTTGTCCCTGTGGCCTGTAGCTTAGATAGATTAACACCCTTTTAGATAGATAACAAGCATGGATCCCGTCGAGTACGACGGACGTGAGGGGTGCTCATACCTTCCCCTTGCGTAACCGACTCCCGAACCTAAGATTTGGTTGCGATGACCTGTCTTCTACCTTTTTCATAGGTTTTCTCTGATCGTTTCCTTTCCCTTTCTTTGGGATAAATAATGAATGGTGGCGACTCTTTTTGTGAGGGCAAACCGCCATACACCACACGAGTTTGCATACATCACTTGATATAGGTTTTGATGATGACGAATTACAACCATGGATGAATTGGCAACTGTAAATTCCACCTCTACCAAACAAATGCAACATATCACCTATCGTATCCTTTTACATTTATCTAAAAACTGTTATAGTTAATACAACATGTATGGATAAAATATGGTCGTGACAAAATGCATGAAAAACCACAAGAATCTCAGTTTTTGCAGGTTTGCAGGGTATGAGTCGACCATAGGGTCAGCGCATACATCAGTGTATTTTTCCACGGGTTAGCACATATCTCAGAATGCCTTCTCACATGTCAACGCATGAAGGTTTGAGTCGACCGCAGGGTCGGCGCATGAAGAATTTACTCTCCAACGGGTCAGCGCACGTCGACTGTATGGTCGACGCATACTGATGCATTTTGCAGATTTCCAAAGGTGCAGGCTATGCGTCGACGCACAGACCTGCTGTGGTCGATCGCTCGCGCGGAAATGCTATTTTTAAATGATTCCCACTATTATTCAAAAAGCTGTTATGTCTTTGGTTGGTCTGGTACTATATATACAAGTCCAACTACTTATGTCAGGTAACATTATATAAAAATTGATTCATGTGTTCAAAGAATAAGAAAGAGTGAAATAGGTTTCCAGGATTCATCATCTTCATCTTCAACATCTCACAACACATCAATTATACACAACCATTTTTGAAGTGCCTTGTGAGTGATTAAAGGTGATAAGGTTCGAAGCTTAGATTGGGTAATCTAGTTCAGGTTGAAGCTTGCGACAGGTTCTTTCTTGAATAAAACAGTTAGGGTTTTATCCTCCATGATTGGTTTGATTTTTGGGGGGGTTTTGGACGAGTTTCTTCATCAAGGGTTAGCTGAGCGAAGGTGATTGTGGAGAGGAAGTCTTCAACAGTCTAGTAGCGGATTCAGTGATATTGAGGGGAAGATCTCGGGTTCGATTCGTTGTAGTTGAGATCAGTCGGGCCGAAGGTTTGAAGAACTGAAGGTTATTCAATAAGGTGGCTGGAATCGGAGGTCTATCAACAACGATCGGAGGACTTGATTCACCTTGAATCAAAGGGCAAGGAGTGGAAGCAACATTCAACGTCTTGAGAATTCTGTTGTATATTTGATGTTCAATCCTTGTATAAACTGTTACATTCAACAGGTGATATCTATTAAATCTATCTCAATTCTAGTTTTAGAATTGAGGGCAGACGTACCCCGAAGCGAGGACGACGGGGGAACTGCCTCACCAAATATTTGTCTTCTCTATTTTTCAGCATTTTTGTTTTAGCTTAAAAATAAGTGATTTTCGTATAAGCACTATTGTCAAACTGTGATATCAATTGAGTAAGAGGTTGAAACTCTGTTTTTGAAGACAAAGTACAATAAGACATTGTACTAGGCTAGTTGGAATCACTTACTCAACATAAATATCACTTGGAGTGTTTTTTCACACCAAGTGTTCGACAAATTGCCTAAACCAAAATTATCTTATTTGTGTATCTAGTTTTGGTTTGTTCTTTAAATCATTGGAACTAGGAATCCTAACAAGTGAAGTAGATCATTCATAAGTGTGATTAGTGTTGTGATTCTATTTTCCATATTGTCATTAATCCATAGGCTTAACGCATATCCGGTTTTCCAATAACCGTCCATTTTAGACTATATTTTCCTCGGCAGCTTCCGCACTTAAAACGTATTTTCAAAACCAAATTTTAATTGGTAGTGCCGACTCAAATTTTTAATTGGGATCTATTCAACCCCCCCCCCCCCCTTCTAGATTTGTGCCATAGTCTAACAAGTGGTATCCAGAGCTCCGGTTTCTCGGTGCTTCAAATACAACGTTGATAGAAAATGGCTAACGAACCTAAAGGGGCTTACAATAGAGCTCCCGTTTTCAACAGTGAAAATTATAGTTATTGGAAAGACTGTATGCGGGTGCACATAAAATCCATAGATAGAAAAATATGGAACATTATCCTCAATGGTCCAATAGAAATTACTATGACCAATGCGGATAATGTGGTTGTGCCAAAGCCCGAAGCACAATGGACCGATGACGATGAGAAAAAATACAATTATGAGTGGAAAGCCAAAAATATCTTAATATCCTTATTAGGTGTAGATGAATATTATCGTGTATCCCATTGTCCTACTGCTAAGGCCATGTGGGATTCACTACAAATCTCCCATGAGGGGACGAACAATGTTAAGTTGGCTAGAATCAACACATTAACACAAGAGTTTGATCTCTTTTTCATGGAGCAAGGGGAAACCATTGCTGACATGCAAAAGAGATTTACTCATCTCATCAATCATTTACATTCATTAAGTAGGCCTGTTTCCAATGATGTTGCTACTAATAAGATCTTGAGATGTCTTAACAGGGAATGGTAGCCGAAAGTGACCGCCATCAAAGAAGCACATGATCTTACCTTATTAGACTTGACAACATTGTTTGGAAAACTACAAGAGCATGAACAGGTACTCTTGAGCCTAGACCAACGCGAAAAGAAAGAAAAAAAGGAAAAAACGAAGGTGAGTGAAAAGAAATAGATAGCTCTTAAGACTTCCTCCTCGAAGTCTCAAGCAAAAGAGCAAAGTGATTATTCCTCAAGCGAAGAAGAAGAAGAGGACAAGAGCAAAGATATGGGGTTGTTCGTTAAACGTTACAACCGCTACGTAAGAAAGAACGACATCCAACATTCCGAGAAGAACTTGGTAAACTTCCGAAAACAATCGAGGTACTCCAAAGATGATGACTCAAAAGGTAAAAAGACTAGAGGGTCGTGCTATAAGTGTGGGAAGCCCGGTCACTACAAACCGGACTATCCGATGAACAAAAAGGCAAAGGAAAAGGAATCGTCCAAGTCATACAAGAAATCATCAAAACCAAGGAGAGCGTATATAGCTTGGGAAAGCGATAGCGACTCCTCCTCCTCTGATGAAAGCTCTAGTGATGAAGAAGAGTCTGTGAATCTATGCCTTTCTGCGCATCAGAAAAATAAGAAAAAGCAGGTACGTCACTCTAAATATGAGAAGTCCTCAAATATGTCGCATTCAGAATTACAAACCGCATTTAATGCTTTACACAATGAAGCAACTGAAGCCTTTAAGAGACTTGCCTCTAATAAAAGAATTTTTACTTACTTAGAGCACAAAGTTAAAGAGTTCGAAAGGAAATTAGAGGACCTTAAGGCTTCCATTGTGGAAAGTAATAAATCGAATTGTGAGGACCATAGAAATCCTTTCGACTTTGGATGTGCTACTTGTCATATTTGGCAAGGTGAAGTTAGAAACCTTAAGGCCAAATTAAACAAGGCACTTGAGCCTAAAATTACATTTTCTATTGATAGAAAGGATTTTAGAAAAAGTAAGGTGAACCCATATCAAAAATATGCATATGTAATTAGGGATCAAGAAAGTAAAAGTGATTCTAAAGTCGATTTTGCATGCTTATATTGTTGCAAGAAAGGTCATTCCATTGCTAAATGCCGATTTAGGAGATTTTTGGTTCCTAAAGGCATCTATCAATGGTTGCCCAAATGCAACCACCTTGTCGCTAACATATTAGGACCCAATATGCCATTGGGTACCTCCTCTTGCTAATTATGTTTTAATAGGTAAAATGTGTCGAGACCACCGAGAGAAGATGGGTTCTCGACAGTGGATGTTCAAGACACATGTCTGGAGACATATCCCTATTCATAGACTTCGTGGCTAAGAAGAAAGGGTATGTAACTTATGGTGATAACAATTGTGGAGCAATACTAGGTAAAGGTAGTGTAGGTAACCCCTCTTCCACTACAATTTCCGACGTGTTGCTTGTCGAGGGCCTTAAACATAATCTGCTTAGCATTAGCCAATTATGCGACAAAGGATACAATTTATCATTTTCAAAAGATTGTTGCAAAATTGTGCATGATAATGACAAGAAGAATATGTTTAATGGTTTTAAAGTAAACAACGTATATATGCTTGACTTAAATGAAGTATCATTAACAAGTGACAAATGCCTCATAACAATGAGTGAAGACTCATGGCTATGACATAGGCGTTTAGCGCATGTTAACTTTGACTTACTAAATAAAGTAGTATCAAAAGACTTAGTCTTAGTACTTCCCAAAATAAAGTTCACCAAGGATCACCTTTGTGATGCTTGTCAAAAAGGGAAGCAAACGAGGATCTCATTTAAATCCAAAAAGATCATTTCAACAACGAGACCTCTCGAACTTCTTCATATGGACTTGTTTGGGCCGTCTAGGATTAAAAGCCTAGGAGGAAACTATTATGGGTTCGTAATAGTGGACAATTTTTCTAGATTTTGTTGGACTATCTTTTTAGTAAGTAAGAGTGATACATTCGCCGCTTTTGAAAGGTTTGCTAAGCTTTCCCAAAATAAGTTAGATACAAACATTGTGCCAATTAGAAGCGACCATGGAGGTGAGTTTGAAAATCACTGATTTGAAGAATATTGCGGTAACCATGGTATAGATCATAACTTCTCCGCTCCACGCACCCCTCAACAAAATGGGGTTGTGGAGCGTAAAAACCGAATTTTAGAAGAATTAGGAAGAACAATGATTAACGAAAGTGGTTTACCGAAACGTTTTTGGGCCGACGCCATTAGTACGGCGTGTTATGTTTTGAATAGGATGCTTATTTGACCCATTCTAAATAAAACACCGTATGAGCCTTTAAAAGGGAGAAAGCTAAATGTTTCACACTTGCATGTGTTTGGTTGCAAATGTTTTGTATTAAACAATGGAAAGGAAAACTTGGTCAAGTTTGATTCCAAGGCCGACGAAGGTATCTTCCTCGGATACTCTCAATCGAGTAAAGCATATAGAATATACAATAAACGATTACTTGCTGTAGAAGAGTCTGTGCATGTTACTTTTGATGAGTCCTATCCGAGAAACGTCAGAAAGGATAGTGTGGTTCATGGTGCAGGTACATCTACGGAAGACATACTCAAAGGGGGAGAGACGGGGATTAATCAACCTGACGAAGCCAAAGTTGAGGAGGATAAAGATGTACACCATGAGGTAATCGAGGAAGCTCATCCGCCTACAAACGATGATCTCCCTCAAGCTTGGAAGTCTCCCAAAGATCATCCAATTGACAACATTCTCAGAGACATCACAAAGGGTGTAACAACTCGATCGAAGCTAAGTAATTTCTGTTATCACTTTGCGTTCGTTTAAAAAATGGAACCTAAAAACCCTAAGGAAGCCCTACTCGATGAACACTGGTTTTTGTCAATGCAGGAGGAACTAAATCAGTTCACTAGAAATGAGGTTTGGGACCTTGTCCTTCCTCCGTGAGGTCATCGAGTAATCGGCACCCGATGGGTGTTTAGAAATAAATTGGACGAAAACAGAGTAATAACTCGTAACAAGGCGCGTTTAGTTGCGCAAGGGTATAACCAAGAGAAAGGCATCGACTATGAGGAAACTTATGCGCCATTTGCCCGACTCGAGGCTATACGCCTTTTGCTTACTTTCGCCTGTGCGAAGGATTTTAAGTTATTTCAAATGGACGTTAAGAGTGCGTTCCTTAACGGGTACATAAATGAAGAAGTCTATGTTGCGCAACCTCCTGGTTTTGAGTCTCATGAGTATCCCGATCATGTCTACAAACTGAAAAGGGCTTTATATGGTCTCAAACAAGCTCCTAGAGCGTGGTATGAGAGACTAAGTAAATTTTTACTTGATCAAGGTTACTCAAGAGGAAAGGTTGACACTACTCTCTTCATTAAACATCAAGCAAAGCACTTAATTCTTGTACAAATTTATGTTTACGATATCATATTTGGATCTACTAACATGAATCTCGTGAGAGAGTTTTCTGACCTTATGCAGGGTGAATTCGAGATGAGTATGATGGGTGAACTCACATATTTTCTCGGTTTGCAAATCAACTAACTGAAAGAAGGAACTTTCGTGAGCCAGAAAAAATACTGTTTGGAGCTTCTCAAGAGATTTGACATGGCAAATTCAAAAGCCATTGACAATCCTATGCCAACATGTGTAAATCTGAGTAAAGATGAAAGTGTTAAGGACGTTAAGGTAAAAAGGTATAGAGGTATGATTGGCTCTCTTCTCTATCTTACTACTTCTCATCCCGACATTATGTTTAGCGTGTGTATATGCGCAAGATACCAATCATGTCCTAAGGAATCCCATCTAAAATCTATCAAACGTATACTTTGATACCTATCTGGTACTCCGAAGTATGGACTATGGTATTCCAAAGGTAATGATTGCTCATTGGAAGTTTTCTCCGATTCCGATTTTGCCGGTTGTAAATCGGATGGGAAACGCACCAGCGGTACGTGTCAATTATTTTCAAACTCCTTGGTCAATTGGTACAGCAAGAAACAAGTGTCTGTTGCTTTGTCAACCGCCGAAGCGGAATACGTAGCCGGCGGTAGTTGTTGCACGCAAGTCCTATGGCTTAAGCAGCAACTATTGGACTTCAATTTAAAACTAGAATGTGTTCCCATATTTTGTGACAATACTAGTTCTATTAACCTTACCAAAAACCCTGTGTTACATTCTCGTACAAAACATATTGAAATTCGACACCATTTTCTGAGGGATCATGTAGAGAAAGGCGACGTTGTCTTTAAACACGTTGACACCAAGAATCAACTAGCAGACATTTTCACAAAGTCGCTAGCCACTGAACCTTTCTTTCATATCCATCGAGAACTAGGCATTCTCGACATTTCTGATCGGGTATAATGATTGCTAGTTTAGTATTACTCTGTTTACAACTATACTCTTGTACTTATGACAAGTTGAGTTTTGTTGCAAGCACAAGTATGTTGTTATCAAGCATTATCGGTATAAAGTTGATGTTTCTCCTTTTCTTTCTCTCTCTCTCTCTCTCTCTATCTATCTATCTAAACATTCATGATTTAAACTAGTATATCGTTTGACTATCATGGTATTTATATATATGACATTTACTACAAGTACTATGTGTTTTGGATGCAAATTATGTTGTGAAATTGTAAATAGGCATCAAGTGTGGCATTCTACATGACATAAAATGAAAATATGCGTTTCTGATCACTGTGAGTCGACCAAAATAGGGCAGCGGTCGACGCATGCTGTACACTTTTAAAAATTGTCAAAAATCACACAGTATGCATCGACGCATGCAGTGGTACGGTCGACGGCTCGCGCAAAAACCCGAAATTTTTTTGTTTGAAAACTGGTCCATCTTCTTACACTCTCCATTAAATGTGCAGTAAACATTAACTATGGTTTGAAAATTCATTTTCTTGTAACTTGCATCTAGTCATTCCTTGTGTCCCCTTGTCTCCTCCCTCTTACCAAAACCCTAAACTTTCTTCTATAAAAAGGGATAATCCTCATCTTCTCCAAACTCATCTCCAACTATCCTCTCCAAAGTCATTGCAGTTAACCTCTACAAAATCTCCAAAAATCATCATCCATGGCTTCTTTATTCCGCAAAAATATCGGCAAGAGAACAAGGGCCTCAACATCCGCTTCAGTACCCATTACTGCTGTCTTTCTAGTTCTACCACCTGCCGTTGACAACTCAAACAAGGATAGCAAGAGAGCAATTGTTCCGCAGCATGCATTCTACAAGGCAACAGCGGAGCGCATGCATCTCACCCAAATTATGTCTCTGCTGGAGTTTTAGGGGTTTATTAACTTTCTGGAGTGCAACACAAAGTACAGTGAGGATTTAGTCCGGGTGTTCTACACTTACCTGCGTGACAAGTTTCAAAGTCAAAATTTCCACACCTCTGTCGGAAATAAACAGGTAAACATGAATTCTGAAGTCTGGAATAAGTATTTTGATTTGACTGTGGCTGCTGATGCAGAACCTCCTCATGAGGTAACTGACTCTCGCAGTGTGTCGGGATACGAGTTTAAGAGTGCCCTAAATGACATGCTCAAAAGGCCTTATCTAGATCATATTGTCAATAGTGATGCCTTTCCCAGAACGGTTACGGCAGGAAAACTCCAAATAGGGGAGCGCATTCTTCAATGGATTGTGGCTCGCATCCTGCGGCCGAAGAAAGGTGGCCTGTCCCGAGTTGAATAGGATGAAGTACATCTCATTTACATTTTGAAACATAAGATCAAAATAAACTGGCCATATTATATTGCAAGCAAGATTTTTTCTCTGCGAGATTCAGGCAGAGGAACTGCTCTAGCTTATGGGTGGTTTATTTCGGAGGTTCTCACCGCAGCAAATGTTGTATATCCATCGTTTCCCGGTGTTTCAGTATCCTCTGACAAAGAATTCAGCACTAAAACCTTTGCCATGATGGGATATTTTTGGTGTGATTAATGACAATCATACAAGTTTGTCCATAGAGCAAATATTCCTCGGGTGGCTGACAACTCTGATGAAATTTCTGAACAGGAAGGCGAAGAACAAGATGAACAGGAAGATGAAGAAGAAAATGCAGCGGAACAGGTACAAGAAACCGTATACGAGACGCAAGACAATTATCAATTGCTGGACCAACATGAGGCTCCAAATATTGATTGGCTCCAGCACTCAGCTCCATCTGAAGAACAAGAAGAAGGTTACACAAATCAGGGATGGGGTGAGTGGCAGTACACAGGCTGGACCACCCTGGGTAGATTCTATGATCCATACCATGGCTATCCTCAAGATCATCAACCTCCTCAGTACTCATCATCTCCTCCACCATCGGAAAACTCTAAAATCCTTAATATGTTGCAGTCCATGTAGTTAGATCAACAGACCTTTATGAGGAGTCAAGATACACGGATGGAACAGATCCAAGCTGAGCTTCGTACTCAAAGTGAACAGTTAAATTTATTTTCAACTAGGATGGATGCCTGCTTTGAAGCTCTTGTTGCATCCAGTGAGCGGCAAGACATGGAAATCACTGACAATCTCCATCACCTCAATATGTCTGTGGAAGCATTTGTGGACTTCTCGGATCCTCACCGCAATCCGGATGTTGCGTACTGGGGGAGGGGTCGAGGTCGGGGCAGGGGATATTAGTTTCATATTCTCACTGTGTATTTTGTGTTATGTTTGTTTGAATATTAAGCCCATTTGCATGTATTCACTTCTTTATCTATTAATTCCAGTATTTTTTCATTATCATTCTTATGTGTGAGGTTTGGTAATTGACTAGCTATCACCTACTGAATGTTTTTGTTAATTGACTAGTTCTCTTTCTATTTTTGATGTTGTCAAAGGGGGAGAAGAACATGTAGCAAGTACCAAAGCCAAGCCAGGATGTTCACAACAGTTAACGGGTGTTTGTTTTGCAGCCTCGGATTACAAAAGAAAGGGGGGGTTTGTGTACACATTGCATATTTTTGTGTTTTGGTTGTGTCATACCCCAAATTTTGACCCCTTAGATCTTCATCATCATTTTAGGATCATGTTCACATGTTTATCTAACCTTAACCCTTTTCAAGTGGTCTTTGTCAAGTTACAGAAGAATCAGGGTTTTGTGCAGCCGAAATCGAGGTTTCAAGGGTTGACCGGTCAATGTTTTGGATTGGTTTTCTTTGAGATTGGGTCTCCACATCATCAAGAGTATTCCATTGGATCAAGCATGAATCCAATTTGAGTTTGTCACCCAGGAATCAAAAGCAGTGAAGTTCAGGACACCCGATTAGGGTTTTCGAACATAAAAAGTCAACTGTGGTTTGACTTTTGATTTAAAAGGTGCTACAATGGTGGGATTATGGTCCATAGTGTTCATATGGCTTGTTAAAGTCCATTTAAGAAGTTTCAAAGCCTCAAGAGGTCCAGAGCATCAACAGTCGACTCGGTAGCCACCGATCGATCGTTCGGTTGACCAAAACGTCAACTCTTCAACAATAAGGAATATGACCTCAAGATGTGAATCAAAAATGTTCCTAATGACATATTTCATCTACCCATAAAATTTCATGACAATTGGATCAAGGGTTGAGGAGTAACCGCAAAAGTTGGGAATTAGGGTTTCGAAAGGGGCAAGACCATAACTCCTTAACCACACATCCAAATGAAGTGGTTCAAAGCTCATTAGAAAGCTCTTTACAAATCCTACAAAATCCTCAAAGTGGTCCATGATCAAAAAATGCATAAATTTAGAGTTATGATCAAATTCATTTCAAGAAGGGAAAATGACTTAGAGAAATTTCACTTTTAAGCTTGTTGTTTAGCAACTTTAAGAGGTTTTTTGGCCAAGCTCCTTTGAGAATTTGGAACTCATGAAAACATGAATGTTTTAGAGCTATTTGAGGGCTTTCTAAAAAGTACTAGAAAATCTCAATGGCATTTGTGATCTGAGAGTTATGGATTTGGCAAGATAGTGTTTCAACACTTGAGTCCCACATTGACAATTTTTCATAAACTCATTCTTTGATCACTTGGACCTTTCTCAGCCCTTGGATTTTGTTTATTTTTTATTGTCTTGATGTTTTGAAATAGAGAAGTGTAAGAATTATGCAGAGAAATGAAATTGGAGAATGCTTGGCAAGTTGGCTTGCAAGTTGCAAATGCAACTTGCATTATAAAATTCAAAAAATGCAAAAAGGTGGAAAGTGAAAATCTGCAACCAGCCATGTCCCTACTCTCCCTAGCCTCACTTCAGCCATTCTAAATCCATCATCACACTCGACTTTCATCTTACCTCCAAGCCAAGAAAACACTTTTGAGAGATTGGAGCCAAAATCCCACTTTTCCCTCTTAGGAAGGAAATCTCTCAATCTGTCCTTACCCTCTCATTTCCCTATAAATAGAGGACTTCTCTACCTCATTCCACACACGAGAGCCTCTCTAAAAACCAGAGAAATCACAAGCTCTCTCTCTTTCCCTCCTTACTCCAATTTCACAAAATCTCAAAAATCACAAGAACACAAAAAAACTGTCTTGGCAGCCCAGCCCCTAAAATCATTTCCACACCTTCAAACTCTCCAAAAACCATCCACACAATCCATAAATATGATATAGAAGGTGCTCAAGCCCTCAAACCACTCAAAATCACCATTTTCCACAAAGTCAACTTTCAATCCAAGAAAGTTTGACTTCACATACCAAACCTCACAAATCCTCACTTTGACCAGTTTTGAATCTTTCAACACTCCCAACACTTCATGTTTATGATGTTCTAACTATCCAAAAGCTAAAAAACCAGCTGTAATTTAGTTTGCTCCAACTGTCACAAAAGTTTCATTTTGCTTCAAAAGGAAGGAAGTTTCAAGGCTAGGTGGTACTTGAAGTTCTCTGGTTTTCTTTATTCTATTGCTTGATCAAGAGTGTCTACAAGAGGTATGTGACTTTGAACTTCATCTCATACATTACATTACCATGTTGTATCAATTTGCGGTCACATGTTGAAAATGTACTCATATTGTCCCAAAGTTGTTTTTGTCAAAGTTCATGTTCATTGCAATGTTGTTGTTTTTGTTGAGGTACAATGATTATGAGTGATGTATTGATGATAGTTTGTGCCTTATGTTGTGTTCCAACTGTTTTTTTAGAAGCTGTCCAAGGAAGTAGCATTAGGAGTTTGATATGAAACTTGGTTGTACTTGTTTTTTGCCACTGTTTTGCATAGCATTCAATATGTCAAACTTTGTGTTGATTGAAGTTTACTTGTTTTTTGGGTTTGGACACACTTATTATCATGTTTATGGTGTGTGGATGATTTGTATGAGTTGTTTCTACCTGTTGTGGGTTTTCACTTTCAAAATGCATCATTATCATCAAAAAACCCATCTATGTACCAGTTTTGTTTTTGAAAAGTGGTGTGCTTGAATTTTGGCATGAAATCATCATCTAGCATAATTGTAATATGTGTGAATCATAGACATAACATGAGGTGACTCATTTTGAACTTTTCAACTTGTATCATCAAAACAGTTTGCATTTCATAACCATCATCATACCAAATTCTGTTCTAAACAAAATGTGATTAAATTTTGAGCATGAACTCATCAGCCATCATGTTTGTGATATGTATACCTCATTGTGTTAGCATGAATCTCACTATTTTGAAAAACACATGACAGTCCCACCATTTTGCCAAAACAACATTCTTTCAAAGCATCCAACATCCCAATTTTTGCTATGGTTGTTATGCATCTGTTTTGAAGATTAAAACACCTTTAGAATCATGTTTATCATTTGTATGTATAAGTCACCTGACCTGTTTTCACTTGACCTGACCCCTCTCATTCAAAATGCATTTTTCATGCTACATTTGCATCACTACACCAATTCTGGTTTCATCTATTTTGTACCCAATTTTAAAATGTAGAAACATCAGTTAACTGATATATGACATGTGTATAATGAATACTTGACATGAGCATGCTCCAAATATGTTTTGATCTTACTCTTGCATTCCAAATATTTTTGCCATGAAGAGGTCATTTTCATTTCAATTTGATTTGCAACTTTTCCATATGTTTAGGATCACTTGTATGCCTGTTTATAACTTGTTTGAGATGTTGATTTGTTGTGAAATGCTCAAACCTGCCATGAACTCCACTTGCATCTTTGACAGCCACATACACACACCCTATGTGCAACTGCTATACCAGTTCTAGCTTCTTGTGATTTATGCTCAATTTTGCATTTTAGAATCATTGGAAAGTTTGTTTGTAGCTGATATATGATGTAGTTTTGATCTGAATATGTCTGAATTCTGTTTTGAACTTCCTCTTGCCTTTCAACATGTCATTTTTGCAACTTGCAAGTCACTTTTATTTTAACTTGATTTGTAGATGGCCTATGTGCCTAAATTCATTTGTCAACATGTTTCTTAGATGTGTATGTGTTTCATTTGACTTAAATAGGCCTAGAAATTGATTTGAGTTTTCTCATGCTTTACAATGCCAAAAGGGCAATTTGAAAACCACTTTTTCACCACAGACTGTGTTGAACTGATTTTTATGCTCAGTCTTCTTTAATGACATGTATGTGGTATGTGTATGTGATCTATTTGCTTTAGATGTGCATAGAAATTGAACTAAACATCCAGCTGCATCTCATAAATGCCAATTGGCATCTTGAACCTCACTTTGCTTTGCAAACTGTTTTAAACCAAAACCTTTGCTTGAATTCACTCATCCATATGTATGTAGTGTGTGTGTGTGTGTATTTGATTTGATTTAAAACTGATTGGAATTTGACCTGCACATCAATATGCATCTCACACACTCACATTGCTTGTGCTATCGAATTTTGAAAAGAAGGCATGATCTTTCAAAACTAATACCACCACTGAATTCCTCATAAAATTCTACACAATTTAGACCTAAAATATGCCTGATTCCATGGAGTTTTGAGGGAGTTCCAAATCTTCACGCATTGCCTTGTTCTTGGTTGTTTCATACTTGCCCAGAAAAATCATAAAACCACGCCTTATATGTTTATAGGGGTGGCTATATCAACGGATGTATAGCCACCCCAGTGGTAGAAGCCTTGCCATAAACACGCCTTGTACCAGCTGAACCTAGGTTCGATCCCTAAGGAGGATCAACCTTTTATCTTTTTTCATTTTTCACACGCGTGCATGATCTAGCCAAAGGGCGTCGGTTCAACTCCCACCCCTTGCATTTTTCTTTTTATTTTACTTGTTAATCATATTTTGTACATTTAATTCATCCAATTTTCAAAAATTCATAACTCTCTCATTTTCCATCCTTTTTGGTCCATTCTTTTTGCAATGTATTTGTTTCAAGGTCTACTTTCATGTGATGTAAAAATATTCCAAGTTGTTCTTAATTATGATTCCTGTTGTCTACATGGAAGTTGTATATGTTTTGAAGTCGTTACCCTACGTCTTGATGATCTTTCTTTCTCACCATGCTTGTTTATCTTGTGAACTTGCTTATGTTTATTGTCCTTTATGTTAGTTAACATGCTAGGATCTATTTTCCTTTGGTTGTCACCATGAACTTATAGCTTGAACTGTCGTCACGTTTCTTTCTTACTTGTTTGTTTGATCGTCATCAATGCATATTTTGTGGTTACATTTGATACTTGCTTTATATGGTTGTCACCGTGCTTTTATCTTCATCATGTTCATTGCTTTGTTAAGTATTTTATTTTCCCCAAGTGATGGAACTCGTTAGTTCTCGTCCAGGTTGTCTCCCCTCTCTCCTTCCAAAGGAAAAGTCTCTCCATTGACCCTTGTGTCATGGAAAGCTCATTCATCCCTCCTCGACTTTGTTAAGTCATCTTTAACCTTAGTTTAGAAGCCATTAGACTTTGCTTTGAGTTTAAGAAACCCACCTTTACTAGGAGTGTTCTTCAACTAGAACCCTAGGATAGAGTTTGTCAACTCTATGTAAGAATCATCGTCATGATTACTTACTCCCCTTTCTTGAATGTTCAACTTAGATCTAGAGAGTATCCTTAAACTCTACACAAACATTGTCATGTTTGTTCCCCTTGAACCTTGGTCATAATCAAGTGTTCTTCAAACTTGGTGAGGTGAACTACGATTGCTCTGATTCTATCCTAGTTAGGATACGTAGGCAGAGGACGCGATGTCTTTGCGAGCAGACTTAGTGTATATATCTTTAGGTTTTAACCTATACCTTTTTTCCAATCCTTAGCAAATACCTAACAAACTTATCACACAAACAAACAAAAGGTTCCTGTAGAGTACTACAGATGCTTAGGATGCTAACACCTTCCCTAGGTATAACCAACCCCCAATCCCCGATCTCTTAGCGTTGTTGTTACATCGCAAAAAGGGTTTTTCTTTCTTTAGACCTTTCCTTTGGATAAATTAAAGTTTGGTTGTAAAAGAATTAAGATTCAAGTTAATTTAATAGCTTGATATCCAATTTTCACTACAACAGGTTGTTTTGGTTGTATACAGGTTGTCATCATCAAAAAGGGGGAGAACGTGAGGGCAAACCGCCATACACCACACGAGTTTGCATACATCACTTGATATAGGTTTCGATGATGACGAATTACAACCATGGATGAATTGGCAACTGTAAATTCCACCTCTACCAAACAAATGCAACATATCACCTACCGTATCCTTTTACATTTATCTAAAAATTGTTATAGTTAATACAACATGTGTGGATAAAATATGGTCATGACAAAATGCATGAAAAACCACAAGAATCTCAGTTTTTGCAGGTTTGCAGGGTCTGAGTCGACCATAGGGTCGGCGCATACATCAGTGTATTTTTCCACGGGTCAGCGTATATCTCAGAAAGCCTTCTCACATGTCAGCACATGAAGGTTTGAGTCGACCGCAGGGTCGGCGCATGAAGAATTTACTCTCTAACGGGTCAGCGCACGTCGACTGTATGGTCGACGCATACTGATGCATTTTGCAGATTTCCAAAGGTGCAGGCTATGCGTCGATGCAAAGACCTGCTGTGGTCGACCGTTCACGTGGAAATGCTGTTTTTAAATGATTCCCACTATTATTCAAAAAGCTGTTATGTCTTTGGTTGGTCTGGTACTATATATACAATTCCAACTACTTATGTCAGGTAACATTTGATAAAAAATGATTCATGTGTTCAAAGAATAAGAAAGAGTGAAATAGGTGTCCAAGATTCATCATCTTCATCTTCAACATCTCACAACACATCAATTACACACAGCCATTTTTGAAGTGCCTTGTGAGTGATTAAAGGTGATAAGGTTCGAAGCTTAGATTGGGTAATCTAGTTCGGGTTGAAGCTTGCGACAGGTTCTTTCTTGAATAAAACCGTTAGGGTCTTATCCTCCAAGATTGGTTTGATTTTTGGGGGTTTTTGGACGAGTTTCTTCATCAAGGGTCAGCTGAGCGAAGGTGATTGTGAAGAGGAAGTCTTCAACAGTCTAGTAGCAGATTCAGTGATATTGAGGGGAAGATCTCGGGTTCGATTCGTTGTAGTTGAGATCAGCCGGGCCGAAGGTTTGAAGAACTGAGGGTTATTTAATAAGGTGGCTGGAATCGGAGGTCTATCAACAACGATCGGAGGACTTGATTCATCTTGAATCAAGGGGCAAGGAGTGGAAGCAACATTTAACGTCTTGAGAATTCTGTTGTATATTTGCTGTTCAATCCTTGTATAAACTGTTACATTCAACAGGTGATATCTATTAAATCTATCTCAATTCTAGTTTTAGAATTGAGGGCAGACGTACCCCGAAGTGAGGACGACAGGGGAACTGCCTCACCAAATATTTATCTTCTCTATTTTTCAGCATTTTCGTTTTAGCTTAAAAATAAGTGATTTTTGTATAAGCACTATTGTCAAACTGTGATATCAATTGAGTAAGAGGTTAAAACTCTGTTTTTGAATACAAAGTACAATAAGACATTGTACTAGGCTAGTTGGAATCACTTACTCAACATAAATATCACTTGGAGTGTTTTTGCACACCAAGTGTTCGACAAATTGCCTAAACCAAAATTATCTTATTTGTGTATCTAGTTTTGGTTTGTTCTTTAAATCATTGGAACTAGGAATCCTAACAAGTGAAGTAGATCATTGATAAGTGTGATTAGTGTTGTGATTCTCTTTTCCATATTGTCATTAATCCATAGGCTTAACGCATATCCGGTTTTCCAATAACCGTTCGTTTTAGACTATATTTTCCTCGGCCGCTTCCGCACTTAAAACATATTTTCAAAACCAATTTTTAATTGGTAGCGCCGATTAAAATTTTTAATTGGGATCTATTCAACCCCCCCCCCCCCTTCTAGATCCGTGCCATAGTCTAACACTTATGTCCTTGTCGGCCCCTCTTCACAGCGATGCGACAACAAGTTTCTTGATTGTTTGAAAATTCCTTGAAGAAATCCAGTTTGCAAACAAAAATATTCATACAAACATGGTAATGCAGAGTTCATGCAACTTTTGAAACCAAAATCATTTTTGAAAGATGAAAAATAAATGAGTCATTGGTCAGAACACAGTGGTTCAAGACGCTCAAAGTTTGAAACAAAGGTGTACTGCCAAAATAAAGATTCGCAAAGATCTTTTGGAGTCAGCTTACGCAACCTTGCTATAGTATGCTTTCAAAATAACTTTGCTTCAGTTAGGTCTTTTGAGGGTTGTAACGTGGCCTGATTCACGGTTTATGAAACAAAGGATAAAGGCTAAACATTTATTTGTAACCATCCAATCTACGTGATAATCTTCAGTCCTACACTTAGTTAACTCATATTATGCATTCAGGTTCCTATAGGTTAGGAATTGCACTGATGGTAGCAATGATGGTTCAAAAGTCAAGGGACCTATGAAAAGGCAACCACTACTTCCTTATAACATTTGGTTGTTTTGATGTTGAGGATTTTCAGGTGAAGAGTTTAACGACTTCCTCTTTTTACTATCCCTAACTTTTGCCTGAACTGTTTCTTTTAAAGCTTACAGTCAGCGGGATACCCCAGTTTTGCCTAAGTCTCCTTCATAGGTTTTGACTTAGCGGGCTTTTTCTTTTGATTTTTTTTGGAAGAAAGTGACTACTTGGATTAAATGATCACGATGAACCATCATCGAGTTAAAAGACATCTCCAACACTCGCTTACGGTGTGTGAAGGGAAAATTGTGAATGGAACCTTCACATGAAAGGTGTATTGCAGAAACACACAACTAAATTAACTGAGAACTACCCATGCCCCAGGTTAAGATTGCGGGGTTTTTTGTAAAGAAAGAAACTCCAACTTCTAGGCTCGAAGGGGGTGACAAGGGATAACTTCCTTATTTCTCCAGTATTTGGGAGTTGAAACAATGCCTTACATCGTCAAAAAAGTTTGATTGAAAGCATACTGACAGCAGTTATGGGTATAACGTTTTCATCATCCTCCCTCCAATCTTTGCATATCAAAAACTTGAACAAAAGTGCATATTTTAAAAGATAAAGCATAAAGATGCAAACAAATGGACGAAATAAATTGATCAAAAGTAGCAATGCTCATTTCATTAATATAAAAGTACAAACACAATTTGAAGGCAATTAACTAATATAAAAGTAAGGAAAGTACAAACAACGAGAAACAAAGGCCTAGTGACTAAATCAGTACAAAGATGGTCGTCTTGTCTAAAACACTGGCGTTTAGGAAAATAATCTGCTGGGGTCAAGCCGAAACTTCACTTTTGATGCACTGGAAAAGGATTTTTATGGACATTCAGATGACTATCCTCAAAATCAAGTATTCCAGCTCTAACCAACTCACGCACTCTAGCTTTTAGGGCAAAACAATACTCCAAGTCGTGGACTAGGGCACCCTTATGAAAAGCACAATGGAGATCAGCCCTAAATCCAGCTGGAGGAGGATTAGGAGGAGGTGGCAAAGCCTTTGTGGTGATTAGCCCTTGTTGAACCAGGTCAGGATAAAGTTCTGTGTAAGTCATGGCAATAGGATCAAATTGATTCCTATTCTGATACTGGTTCTGTCTAACAACTGGGCGTTGGGGAGTCTGTGATAGTTGCGGAGCAGCAACATTAGCAACAACATGATGATCAATAGATTGAGGTCCATGGCGAGGCCTTCTTGCTTCAATCATGATAGCATTAGTTTGATCTTCTCTCTTCTTCTGGAAATTCCCATAGGATTTCTTTGCACCATTAGAAGATTCGACAGCTTTGGATACCTTACCATTTTTCAAACCTTCTTCTAACCTTTGGGCAATAGTCACCAGATCTGTAAAGCTTGAAGAGACACTCCCAATCATCTTTTCCCAATATAAAGGAGACAAAGTATCCATGAACATTCCTGTTAGCTCCTTCTCTGCTATAGGGGGTTCAACTTTAGAAGCTAACTCTCTCCAACGCTAAGCGTATTCCTTGAACGACTCTCTTTCACCCTGAGACATATTTTGAAGTTGACGACAATCAGGATCCATGTCCAAATTGTATTTGTATTGATTTATAAAAGCGTTGGCAAGATCCTGGAAGCAGCAGACGCTGTTATGCTCTAAGTTCATATACCATTTGAGAGAAGCACCACTCAAATTGTCCTGAAAGTAATGGATGAGCAGTTTCTGATTGTTAGTGTAAATTGCCATCTTTCGAAAGTACATGACTAGATGGGCTCTTGGACATGAGTGATCTTTATACTTCACAAACTCAGTAGTCTTGAATTTGGCAGGCAAAACAAGACCACTAACTAGGCACATATTGTCTGCATCACCGTTGAAGAAGTCAATACCCTCAACGGCCTTAAATCTCTTGTTTATGTTCTGAAGCTATTCACGGACAATCTCAGGCTCAACAAAATCTTTATGGTCATCCCCCTTGAGCACTGGCAGCATTATACTCATAGAGAGGATTCTCAAAGGGAGCTCGAACAATCTGGGTAACAGGGTGAACCGCAGGTTTAGGCTCAGCAAAGACGGTAGCTTGAAAAACTGGTCTAACAGTCTGACCAATCATAGCAGTAGATGCAAGAGGTGGAGAGTAATTAAGGGGTAAGCCAAACTCTGACCAAGTAGATGGTAGCATTTGAGCGGGAGGAGGGTCAGCATTTGAAACTTCCTGAATGACGGTCCTTTGAGATGGCTCTCCTCTGGAAATCAGTACTTGAAGCATCTCGGTGAGCTTAGTCATGCCTGATTTCAACTTATCAATTTCGATTCGGTTTTCCGCATTATATGTCTCTTGCTCTAACATCTGGCGTCTATAGTTGGCTCTAGTCCGATATCAGTGTCGAGGAATCAGCTTGACGACTCAAAGGGACACTGGAAGATAAAGACAACTGGACATGAGTTACCAGAAAAACATGTGATATGTAATGGATCATGCAAAGATGAAAATAGGATGCAATGCGATGCAAGACAGGATGCAAAACACATCTAACAGGATCAAAGGTCCTAGGTTAGAGGAATATGAGCGGAGCCAAGGTCTATCCCTCCCAAAAAGGTATGTACTATAGGTTAATTGTACCTACAGAACAAGGGTTCTAAAGGAGTTCCCAAAGTCATCAGTCCATCTTTCAGATATTATCAATTTCCTGACTAACTCGGTGGTTAATAATATTCTCAAGAGAACCTCTTCCGAGTGTAGTATCGCGTAACAACTATTTTGGGACTACTCCCTTATAGTCTTTGCACTACGTCCTATATAAGGCCAAAGTGGGGTTAAAGGTAACTACGGTCCTCAGTATCACAGGCTCCAATAAAAAATAGTGAATGTTTTCACGAATACTCGCTCAACAATACTAATTTTCAAGAGGGCCTCAATTGAGCGGTGATTCTCAAGTCAGCTTGGTCGGGAATCACTCCCTATAAGCCTCGTCGAATATATCACCTTCCTATAATAATGTCACTCAAGTCCGAGTGTAAGACTTATCTCACAACAACATGGTACCCCAAGCAAGGTACAAATATATACATCAAATAATGAAGCAAAAAAAAAAGCAAGCATACAACAAGATAGGGATAACCCTAAAAAAGTAAGAACGATCCCCAGTGAAGTCGCCATTTTCTATTACGGTGAGAATATGATATCAAATTATTAATTAATTTGAATCACATATTTAGTTCACAAACGGTCTTTAATTTATCCGAAGGTAAGGTCAAAGGAAGGAAAAACCTAATTTGCATCGTAAACACAATGCGGGGAGAGATCTAGGTTCGGGGGTTGGTTAAGCTTAGGGAAGGTATTATCACCCTAAACTTCTGTAGTACTCTACAAGAACCCCTTGTTTTAATGTTTCTATTTTGCTAAATTATTTTATTAAGGGTATTTGTTAAAGGTTAAAGGTTAAAGAAAGACCTAAGGGTTAGTCCTAAGTTTACTCGCCAAGATTCGCATCTTGTGCCTACGCATCCGAGGTAGGGGATGGAATCAGAGTAATCGTAGTTCCCCTCATAGAGGGAGATGAGAAACTTCTTGACTGTGGTCAAGGTTTCAATGGGGAATAAGCGTTCTTAAGGAAGCGCTTACGTGGAGTGTGGAGACTCTTATCTCTACGTTGTAAAGAGTTGAATTGAAAAGGTTAAAATAGTAAATATTTCACAGCGGGAATACATGGAGTGCGGTGACGCCTAAACATATGAATACAACGACTCAGATCCTAAGGCTAGGATGGGTGAGGGTAAAGGAATATTGACACGGCGGTCAAATGGCTAGACCTTTCCTTCGGAGGGGAATAACAGGAAACAAAGAACAATGAAAAAATATAACAGTGAAGGATTAATGAATATTGAAATATGGGATAATGTGCAAGTATGAAAAATAACAGGATAAGAAGCAACAATATCGTTAGATAATTTACAAGGATAAAAATAAATACCAAAATAAAAAGGTTAGTAACCAAATTCAAAATAAAAATTAGACGGATAAATTAATCGGGAAGAAGTTAGGATGTCATGCTATTACTTTTTAAAAAAAGAATTAAGTTAAGGTTAAAGTGGGACATGTTAGAATTTTAAACAATAAAAGAAAATTAGAATTTTAATGAAGCAACTAGAAATTAAATGTTTATAATTTTTTTTAAATAAAATAAAGGTTAGAGTATTTTAAAAAAAAAGTTGATGTTAATTTTAGAAGATTTGGTTTTTAAAAAAATTATTTATTTTCTAAAAAAATGTTAGATTTTTAAGTTAGAAAGATGTTTTAATTTTTTTCTTTTAAAAAAAAGTTAGGTTTTTATTAACAAGGTTAGTTTCAAAATTTTCAAGAAATTAGATTTCAATTTTTTCTAAAGAAAATTATATTAATAAAAGTTAGACTAGTTTATTTGGGAAAGACTTATATACATTTATTAAAAGAAATTAAAATTTTAAAAAATAGGTAAAACAATAATTAAATAAAAGAAAAGAAAATTGGGTCGGGCTGGGTCACAAACCTCCAGACCCGACCCGGTCTGCCATAACAAAAGGGGCTAAAAAAATATTAGGGTTTTGAACCCCATTTCTTCTTGGTCGCGGCGCTTCTCATCTGGTTTTTCCCCAGAATTCTTCTTCTCCATCCTCTTCATTTCTCTCCTTCTCTCACTCAAATCCTCTTCTCTCAACTTTTCTTCTTCCTCTTTCTATTCACTTCTCTGCAATTTTCATTTCTTCTACTGTTTTCCCTTGCTGGAAAAAAAAGAAAAAAGAAAAGAACAAATGAGATGAGAGCAAGACCTCAATGGCTTACTATTTGAAAGGTTGAGGATGACGGTTTGGCTTGTATTTTGCGGTTGACTTTTCTGGGTTTTATGGTTATGGTTGCGTTGATGGAACGATGATGACGATGAGAAACCTCACGTATGAGTTTGTGGTTGGTGATTTCGTTGTTGATTTTGGGGTTTTACAATGCGTTTGGTTGATGGTTCAGGTTGCGTTTGTGGCCAGTGATGAAGTTTTCTTCTGAAGCTGTTGTGGGTGGTGGTCGTATTTGCGGATGTGTTCTTTGATCCGTCGGTGATGGTTGATGATGATTAGGGATGGTGTTCTTGTTTTCACAGTCGCGGATGAATGATTGACGACGATGGCCTTTTTAGGGTTTCTTCTTGCGGCCGTTTTCGATGATCCTCCTGATGGATCTTTCCACTGGTGTTTTCAATCTCTTTTTGAATTTTGTTGGGCCTAGATTGATCTCTTTACGTTTTTTTGATGATGAAAATCTGAGATTGATTTTGTTTTGGGAACAACTGGATTTACGTTTTTGTTTCTGATTTGTCCCGTTTTGGTGATGATGGATTCGCGGATTTTGGTTGGATTATTTCGGATCTGGATTTTTGGTTATGGATTTGTATTTGTTTTTCTTTAAGGATCTGTTTGGCTGCAAAATCACTTTTTTCACAAAAGCGCTTTTCTCTCTCTCTCTCTCTCTCTCTCTCTCTCTCTCTCTCTCTCTCTCTCTCTCTCTCTCTCTCTCTCTCTCTCTCTCTCTCTCTCTCTCTCTCAGAAAATTGAACAGAAATTGTCGGATTTTTGCCGAGGTTGAAAAATGGAATCAGGAGCTGGCGATGAAATTCTTGTTGCCCTCCCAAAATGCCCGATGATGATAAATTACTGAGGGCTTCGAGACGAAATAAAAAAACCACTTTCGATACAAAAAATTAAATCCATTGATAATGATTTTTCTCTGGTTTTTTGCAAGTTCGAAGATTCAAAGATGAAGACTTGAATCGGAGATCGGGAAGCAGAAGCTCAGAAGAATTAGAACTTTAGGACTTTACTTATAATCTTCAAAAAAATGTAAAAATCCTGAATAACGCTATAATCAGGAATTGTACAAAAATTGAAAAATAAATAAATTCAATTCTTATTTTCTGACTAAGATCCTTCTATATCTCTTTTCGAGTAAACTTGACATTTCACAATCCGAATACGAAACTTAACCGCTTGCAAATACTTAGAATTAACTGACGTCCAATGCAAATTCGAAATTCAACTGAACCTTCGAAAATTAACTCGTACTCGGTAACAAGAATTGGTGGATATAGCCTTGAATAAAATAAATAAATAAATCCAATTTCTTAGCAAACTGAATTTTATTCCGTGTTTAAATTCCAAGTCGTATCTCGAGTAAACCTGACTTTTATAATCTGAAACGAACCAAACTGTTACCGTCATAGAAATCCACTCGTTCTCAAATCATTTGTCATGTAAATCAGGAACAAGAAATCATGATTTCCTGCCAAACGAAACAACTGAGCAAACCGGTTAGCGGTTAGTTAAAACGAAATACAGACCAGAATGAAATACAGAGTGATCAGTGATCTAAGAGTAAATTTTGGGGTATGACACTGCCAAAATGGAAACTCAGCATTAAACAATTGAAGTCTCATTTGAACATAGAGACAAGAAACTACAACCTTATTTTATTTCCAAAACAAGATTCAACAACCTTGTGTCCCTAATTCAATTCCCATATCAAAGGCATTAAATCACTTAAGCCTATAAAGCAGAGTTTTTTCACAGTAAAGAGGGGGAACCGAAAAAAGAAGATAACAGATGAAAAACTTACCAATTCTGGCATCGACCATCCGTCATTCTTCATCATCATCCTCAGTCTATCCATGAATTGAGCCTTAAAAAAATCTTTTATTATCAATGTCGAATTTCGCTTATTTCCATTAGACCAAAATCGGCAACGCACCTCTGTTCAAACTCAAAAGGATAGATTTGATTAGTCATAAACACGATACATACAGAAGAAATAAAAAGATTTAAGTGAGAACTTTCACCAAGCACTTTGCAGGCCATTACAGAGGTCGACTTGGAAGCAACATTTTCAACCCTTCCAACCTACAACAATAACAACCATGGTTAGTCACAGAAAGTACGAGTATCAGCGTAATTTCATGGTAGCAATATGGATAATGCGAATAACTATTAGATCTAAAGTATAAGAGGAAACAACATTAACAGCGGCAAAGACAGGAATCCATACCCGGGAGACGTCCTCGCTGAACTGCAGAGTCGAAATCCTTGAAAGGTACACAAATGCATTTCTCGTGAGTGAAGTTGAGAGGAATACAATTACGGACAGGACAGGACCTCGTTTTTCGCCCTCGTTTCAACCACGTAAAGCGATGTGATTAACTCATTGGTGAAGCTTCACAACCGGACGTCCGTTGCGGGTTAAAGACGATACAAACAGGGAGCAACGATGGGAGAACCTTACTCGATGGGCGAATGAGGGTGATTTCGTGCGGCCGAGGAGGGAGGTCCATTCATATTAGGGTTTGGAGGCAGAATTGGGAATTGAGAATGAGGTTGGGAAAGAGAAGTGAGACGAGGTGGGTAGATAGAATTGCCTCCTCACCTTTGGCCTGTGATGGATTGGTTAGATAAGTCTGGTCCATCCGTTCTTTATTTTGTTGTTTTTGTTTCATGGTTTTTTTTTAACATAGCCCACCTTTTATATATATATATATATATATATATATATATATATATATATATATATATATATATATATATATATATATATATATATATATATATATATATATATATATATATATATATATATATATATATATATATATATATATATATATATATATATATATATATATATATATATATATATATATATATATATATATATATATATATATATATATATATATATATATATATATATATATATATATATATATATATATATATATATATATATATTATTTCCTTTTATTCATTCTTTTTTCCTCTCTCGCAACATTTAATTTAATATATTTTCTATTCGTTGGTGTGAATTTTGGCGCTGATAAGTTGATCAGTTTTGGTAATGAAGTAGGTTAGTAGGCTGACCTTGAATTTATGCCTAACCTGATTTTGTGAATCCCTTCTGTTTGGTTTGTTTGTTTGAGAATAACGTTTAATGTGGTTAATACATCATGAGGTATCGATTTCTTGCTTCGAGTTTGATACTTCACTTGTTGATGGCTTGTGTTGCTTGTTGCCCGCTATGGATTGCCTACTCTTTGGTTTTGGTTTGAACTAGAAGCACATGTTGACTTGCGCTCGTCATTGACTTTTGAATTTACGTGCTCATGTCCAACTGAAAAATCTGTATATGAACTTATAATTCATATACAATGCATTATCATTTGCATCATTATCCCCCCCCCCTCCCCCCGTGCTTGATCCTTGAGTTTTGAAGTCGATCAACTTAGGATTTAGCCCTTACACCTTAAGATAGGGTAGTTTCCTTCAGATCCTTCAACTTAGACAAAACCATGATACAATTCAATCTTATTCTACCCACAAAAGAATTAAACGTGATTCATCTTGACAGTCGAGATATAATTCTCCTACCCCATAATAATTTCGAGAGATGTAGAATTTTTTCCGCTTCAGAGAGGTATGTGGCGTACTCGACGATAAATTCGAGTTCTGAGCCCTTCTCTCAATGTGATGCAAAGACTATCTCCTACAAGTTGTGGTGGTCGAGTAGAGTATTCTCCCTTAAGATGACGACTCGTCTTTTCTCCTAGAATCAATCAACAAACCTTTTCCCTATTGGAAATTTGCCCAATAGTTAATGGTTCCTCAAACCCTTTAGGGGAACTACGAATATTCTGATTCCACTCCCGTCAGGATACGTAGGCACAAGATGCAATTTCTTTGCGACTATACTTAGAAATAAACCCCTAGGTATTTCACCCTTAGCAACAACAATAACACAATATTAAACAAGAGGTTCCTGTAGAGTACTACATATGCTTAGGATGCTAACACCTTCCCTAGGTACAACCAACCCCCGAACCCTAGATCTCCCCGCATTGGTTTACGATGCAAAATTAGGTTTTCTTTCTTTAACCCTTCCTTCGAATAAATCAAAGACCGGTTGTGAATTCAATGATTTGTGATTCACGTTAATCAATAGCTTGATATCCGATTCTCATCGCGATATTTTAAGTATCAAGCGTAAATCAAGAAATTAATTATCATGGCAAGGTTCCAAGATTATGAGGATAACAAACAACCAAAGCAAACATGAAACATGTGTGACAACAACAATTTCATTAATGATAGGAAAACAAAATTCATTCATACAAGTTACAACTTGGCATATGAATCAAATAAAGATAAACGTAACAACATTTAATCATTTTAAAGACACATTGATGACAATCAATCATGGATAAGCAAGAAGAGTGACAACAGTTCAAGCATGGATTCAAACTTCTCAAAGGGAAAGATGAACAAAATTCATGGTAACAACCATAGTAATAATGAAACCTAAACATGTTATGATTCTAACAAGACACATGAACAAGTAAAATGAGGTTAAGGGAACATGATCAAGAGGTTACAACATCAAGAAGCATGTCACAAATCAACAAAAGTTTCAAGGCATTATTTTCATGTCCATACATTTACAAAGGCAAGAGAAAACACGGTAAAGCAAAGAACCAAATGTTCTCAAACATATAAGCATGCTAAGCATCCAAAAGTGATTCATACAAGATCAATCATGCAAGAGAAATCAAGTACTAGGCCAAAGAAACTCATGAAAACAAGTTTAAAAAAACCCTAAAAAGGTCTTGTATTTCAAGTGAATCAAAGTGTTTCAAAAATAACAATTATTGAATTCTTTCTTCACACATTGAAACTAGACATATCAAGGAGAATTTTACAAAAATATTGGTATCAAAATGATAAAAATCAAAGAAGTTATGCACAAATCAATTTACAAAGAAAATCATGAAGATTAATGGTAAAAAGATAGGAAATGAATCCTATGGGATTTGAACCCACGCACTAGGGCTCAAAGGTCAAAACCTTACCAACTCAGCCAACACGCGCGTTTGAAAATCAAGTGGAGCAAACACAATACATGGTAAAACATCAAAATGTCACAAAAATAAGAAAAAAGTTGATCCGCAGGATCGAACCTAGGACTGGAAAGGAAAGGAGGGTATTGAAACTAAATGGTAAACCACTAGGGTCTAGCAAATGCGTGCCATGGCTGGTCACAAACCTTAAATTGGACCAGTTGCAAGAACTACCATATCTCACTCAATTCTCCATGAAATGCAATGATCCAAAAACCAAAATCCCTCAGAATTTCACAAGGATCACGATGGTGCAATTAGTTTTTGCTAAAAGTTCCTCTAATTAAAAACCCGATAGTAAGGCAAATAAATGAGTGAACATATCCGCAATATCATGATAAGCAAGTTTTATGTTCAAAGTACATCAATATATGGCATGATTTAATGAGTTTCAGTTTGAGCACTTGCCTCTTGAAGTCAAAATTTGAAAATCCTAACAAGCTGCTACAGAGATGTTTCAATGATTTGGATGGCTTCCTTGAACCTCCTTGAAGCTTTCTGAATGCTTGAAGCCCAAAGGAATCAACTGGAACAAGTTATGCTTCTCTTCTTGCAAAAGTGAGGAAATGCCAAAATGGAACTTCAACCAAATGAAGTTACAGTTGAACAAACAAGTTTTGAAAAACTTAAGGATGTTCTATAGGAGGTTTTAGAAGTGTTATAATGATTGGAATTGGTATGGATAGTGTTTTGGCTTTGAAAATGCAAAAAAGTCAAACTTTTGTGGATTAACAGTTGGCTTTTTGAACGAGAAGTTTTCTGGTGGGAGTGAGTATTTTAACACCTTCAATACATCATAAGTGATGTGTTTTAAGTGTTGGTAGAGGTGTTTTATGGTTGTATGAGGTTTTGAAAGAGTTTGTGCAAAACAGATTTTTGCTTCACAAGGAAGTTACCTCCAATGCTTGCAAGAAGGTTGTGATTTGTGGTATGGGAGAGATTTTTCTTGGTTTCTAGCTCAATATGGTGTAGTTTGGATGTGAGGAGGATGCTCTATTTATAGGAAAGCTTGGAAATCAAATAGTATGGGCAGATTGGCTCATCTTGCCAATTTTACCCTTTTGGGAGGCAAAATGTGCAAGATCAACTTGAGATCTTTCTTTTGAGTTTTAGCCACCTCTCTATGAGTTTGATCATCACCTATATCCTGAAAATAGTGGTATTGAAGTGAAATTGAGGGAGAAGCTGACGTGGTTGCTGAGTTGTGACAGAACATGCAAAAAAGTTTTTCTCTCATGCCACTTGTATCCACTTGCATGATTAAACAATTCAATTAATCCAAAATCTGTGTTTTGCTCGTGGCTATGCATTCTAATATCCTAAATTAAGTCCATAAGCATCAAATAATGAGTTAAGCAAGGGATTATAAGGGGTTTGAATGGTTTATGCAAGAAAATGCGAGTGCTGAACTTGGTTTTGTGACATGAAAAATGCCCAACTTGCCTTCTTCGGTTCTCCCTAACCACAAAGGTTGAGAAAATGATCTTGTACTTTTTAAGAATCCCCAAACATAATCTACAACATTCATGTTTTACACAATTTTAAATTCAAAAGGGGACTATGTCAAAAATCCTCTTGAAGTTTGTTGCAAAAGTTGACTTACAAGCCAAGAAACATGAAAATTTTCTAAGTGTTGAAATTCTTTACAACTTGATGAGCTCACAAATCAAAATATATGCACTTTTGGGCCTCAACCCAATATGAAACTTTTGTAGGTATCCCCAAGAGCTTTCCGACAAGCTTTGAACCACTTTATTTGGATGTGTGGTTAGGAAGTTATGATCATTTCAAGTTGGCTTAAAATTAGGGTTTTTCATGAACCCTAGTTTCTTGATTTGTAAGTTATTCATCAATTCTTGATTGAATCTCCACCAAACTCACTAGTTAGGCACAAAATGATGTTGAAAGACTTGCTTGCTTCAATTTGGGGTCAAAACCCTAAAAGTCAAAGAGTTGGCTTTCCAAATAGACGAACAGAACGACTGAAATCTTCAGGATCAATGCTCAATGTTTTGGATTCTTTGAGCCTTTCAAATTTCTTGGTGAGACTTTAATAAGTTATTGGAGTGTCATGGATCATGATTCAAGCTTTGGAAAAACATATAAGCCAAAAGTCAAACTTCAGTTGACTTTTTCCACTAGAATCCCTAATCAAGGTGCTGCACTGCATTGCTCCCATTCTTTTGGTAACAACCTCCAATAACAGTTCTTCTTGGTAATATGTAAGTATCTTTATGACATGAAGACTTGATTTGTAGAAGATCAATCTAAAACCTTGACTGATCAGTCCACATGATCCTTGATTTTCATAGTGTAAAACCCTAATTCATCTGCATCTTGTCAAAGATCAACTTGAAAATAGTTAAGGTTAGATAACACATGCTTTATGCTCCTAGAATGATGATGGAACCTAGGGGTCAAAATTTTGGGTATGAGAACTACAACCCTCAGGTTGCAATTCACACTTTGAACAATCAGCAGAACAACCTGGAAATACTCCTCATTTCAGCAACCTGTCCTTCACAAAACTTAAAGGTGTATTTAATTCCTCAACATCAGCTATCATATTTAATATCTCCCATCAATAACAACATTTGTTCTTGCCGCGCCATGATTTGGCATTGGATTTTGGTTCACATTGAGACCCTCGTTGGTAAAATTGATGGCCTTTGAATCAAGCAAATATTGAACCTTGTGCTTAAATGCCTTGCATTATCATTGTGATGACCAGGAACGCCTGAATGGAACTCACATCTTACATTAGCGTCATAACCAGGAGGAGGTGCTAGAGTCCTTTTCTGAATGAGCTGCAATTGAAGCAAATGTTGTAGTAATTGAGCGTATAGGATGGGTGGGGTCTTAAATAGCCTATTAGCCATTATTGTTCTATCTTAGTAACGACATGGAGCATTAGCTTATTGCTGGGGTGTAGCCGGGATGGCTATAGTAGCAACTTGCTGATTGTATTATGGTTGTGCTCAACCCTTACCTCTATAAGAAGAGATAGAACTAGTATCTCCTGCTCGCTTCTTTGGGTTTCCTGTGTATGGTTTCTTCATTCCTCCGGACAAGGATCCTCTTCACTTTGAATTTTTCTGGTCTTGATACCATTCTCCACTCTTTCACCTTCCATGACTAAGTCTAAAAAACTTCCTAACATACAACCTACCAGCTTCTCATAGTATGTTCCAGGCAATATAGCCATAAACATATCAATCAATTCCCTCTCCATCATTGGAGGTTTTACTCTTGCTGCCAACTCACGCCACCTCTAGGCGTATTCTTTAAAACCTTTATTATTTCTCTACGACAAGCTCTATAACTACACCCTGTTCGGTGCCAAATCACTATTGTACTGATAATGACGAACGAAAGCCTCTGCCAATTCTCTCCAGCTTTTAACATGGGTTCTCTTCATCCCCATATACCATTCCAACGACGGTTCTGACAAACTATCCTAAAAGAAATGCATTAAAAGTTTCTCATCATCAGAATATGCAAACATCTTTCTATAGTATGCACGGATATGAGTCCTAGGATAGGTTGTCCCTTTATACTTGTCAAAATCCGACACCTTAAACTTTTGGGGGATCCTGACCCCTGGAACCAGAGCTAAATCTGACATATCAAGGCCATATGAGTTTTGATTCTCATAAGCCTTCATGTTTTCCTCAATCAACTTGAACCTTTTGTCAGCCTCCAACAAAATACTAACGTCCATATCTCGCCTTAAAAAGACATCATCCTGATTATCCTCCTCCCATTAAGGGACAGCAACCCTATGCGCTACACATACACTTACTCCATCAGCACCGCTACCAGGACCATTAACAACGCCTCCTCCCGGAGGTACAACAACAGTAGGCCCGTTATCACCTTGAGGACTGGCATCACTCCTAGGAGGACGGACCAAACCAATTCCACCATGTAGAACACCAGCTTCATCAACCTGTGCTATCAGAGATTGAACCAGAGTCCTTAATTGTTCCAGTCCATTAGCCACATTCTGCATCAGCTTCATGAATTGAGCCATGCGCGTTCTGACTTCCTGAAGCTCATTTTGAACCTGATCCATGATCCTTTACTGATTCCCTTGAGTTGACTATCTATGAAAACCTGATTCTACAATCCTGTCAACTGATAAAGAAAACCAAGCAGAGATAAGAGTAAAGCCACCGGAAACACCTGTTATGCAAATGAATATGCTAATGCAAAATGCAAAAATGTTTATATGTTTCATGGAAATCTCCCCTTTGATTCTTGTTTTACAAAATAAGAGAATGGTAGAGATAGACGGGAAAATCAAAAGCTTTGCTCATAAATAAAATGAGGATAATAAGTCATCATACATAATCCATAGATAAGAAGTAAAATTGAATACAAGTGCCTGTGATATCATCCAACAAGTATGGTGATGATCAGATACAAGAAAGTAAAAACTATTGAGATACATCATCAACTGATGATAATCCTCCTCAACCACTATGGTCTTTGCACCAAATCTGGGCTTCTTCGAGCAACTTCTTCATGTCTGGATGCTCCAGTCTTGCAATCAATTCTTGGGTAAGGAAGTCTCTTCTACGTATGACATTTCTCAAACACTGATTATATTCCTCCCAAGCTTCACCACCAAAGACATCTTCAAGCCTAGGCTTCAACTCTGCATGGATCTTGAGCTCTTCAAAAGCTGATAAATTTTCTTGCAGTTTCTGCTCACTCGTATATCTGCGGGATGATTCTGCCAAAACTTCTCTTTCTTTGACTCTGAGTTGTGCCTTCAACTTATCAATCTGGTTGTGAAGCTCATCTTCCCTACTTTTGTTGGCAGTTACTGTACTGTTCCACTTATCATTGAATTTGGATATTTCTAGATAGGCTCTGTCTAAATACTTCTTTCTATGCTTCAAAATGCTACCAGTACTCTTTAGTCCCTAACTAACTTGCTCTCGCACCCTGATCTCCTCAGATAGCTCCTTCTCCATCTTGGTTAATGTTATTGTCTTCACTTTAGCCAAGTGGACAACTTCATTCTTGTCATGCTTCAGCTGGCTGATTTCCTTTTTCAACTCTTCATTCTCTTTGTGCAACTCTTCTTTCTCTGCCCAAAGCTTATTCTACCTCAGGATATCAACCGTCGTAGGCTCATCAACTATTAAAGGATATAAAGGTTTCTCAATAGGGAAAGGAAATAGTATCTCCTCAACCCTCCTCTAGATCCATTCCATGTAAGGATCATAGGCTTTATAGTCACCTTTACCCAAAGAAAGCTTCCCCTTCTTATGAATCTTCCCCCATACATCAACAATTCTTGCTAGAATATCAGGGCCAGCTGTACCAAGAAAGTATAAAGGTTCTTATACTTCCTCATCCTTTGGGGGTCCCCTCAAAGCATATCTAAATTGTCTGATGACGAGAGAAGGGTTTTGTCCCCATCATAGGTACATTGGGGAAGCTACCACAACTGAAGATAATCTATGTACCAAGAAGATCTTGGTTAAACCAGACAATATCTTTGGTTGTCAAACCAGTGAGTCTCTTAGATCATTCAGATGAATTCCTCGAACCAACAAAAGCTCCAGAACAAGGGAGGTGGTCTATAAACCACTTGTGGAGAAGTGGTGCACAACAAGAAACAATCTTCCTCTTATCTTCTCGTTCTGGTAATGTACTGAATGGTAAAAATCTCCTAGGAGAGTGTGTACAAGGTTCTTGGAGGTGAAGATATCAACATCACTCATGTCAACGAAGTCCGGTATATTGGGAAACAGTATAATGCCATAAACACACAAAGCCAAAATAGCACTAAAAACTACCAAACAACCCTCCTCTGCGTACTTATGGGCTTTATCCACCAAGAAAGACAAAGTAAAGTCAGAGACTCCATTTCTTCTAACAACATTATCAACCAACTCAGATGCGCTCAAATAAAGAGTGGCGACAAACTTCTCGAGATCGGGTTCTTCCTCTGAATGAAATGATAACACCTCATCTTGAACTGGGACTCCCAAAATGAAAGCATATTCTTTTAGAGTTGAAACCAACATATAATTTGGGAAGGTAAAACAACATAGTGGAGGTTCATAGAACTGTAATAAAGTGTGAATGTCTTTATGGTCATAACTTGTGACCTTACGGACAAAATTCATAATTTTCCCATAATCTCTTTTGAAGGTTTCAAGGACATCGGGGTCAGCCATAGAAATCAGACCAAATAAAGGCCCTAACTCTGGTGACGGAAACTTGTATACAATGATTTTCTTTCTCTCAGCCTCCATTTCTAAAGAAAACTAGATAACCAGAATCAAAGGAGAGACAAGAACCTGGAAACACATAAACATGCAATGTTAAGATGCAGAATGATGATGCATATGCAAACACGGGATCAAGGTATCCAATGCTCAAGATTAATGTTGTGTTGTTGACTGAATATAACTAGAGCTCCGCTCTAATAAGAAGCCCAGAAATCCAGAACATTGAGGTGATAGAAAACTAGAATATCCAAGATCAACAGTCTGCACTAACAAGAAAAACTAGAAAACCGGATTGGTTGGAGGTCAAAGTTTCCTGCAAAACCCACCCCTCTCACATGTGGGTTCTAATCTTGGACGGCATGACATCCTCTGTAGGTCATCAGTATCATATACTCTCAGGTCGAGAAATGATGATACGCTCATCATTTCTGGTTTGGCATCATGGTCAATCAAAGAGGTTTCAATTGACTTCCCAATTAACGGTCTCTAGAGTCATTAGTCTTTCTAAGTCAATACTCTTTCAACTGCACCAGACGCGCAGGGTAGAGTATCTTCAAATGAAAACCTCGTCTGGACATGAATTTCGTGTGAGCTATTTTGTGGCCAAATGCCACATAAGCTCCCACTACTCTCCATACTAATCCTATGTGTGTACTCAAGCCTGGGTATTGGGCTTATCTCTCGTGGAACAACCCACCCAACATCAGCATAATAGGATAACAATAATAAAGTGCAAAAAAGTAAAATGCAAATGCAATAATATACAACAGTAAATATACAACAGATACAACATAAATATGCACAAATATAAACACCCAAAGATAGAAAACAGACAAGCACTAGTACTGGCTTGAATAGGGAACCAGAGTCCCCAGCAGAGTCGCCAGCTGTCGCAACTGCGAAAAAACAATCGGCGGAAACAAACAGAAGAGTCGCCAATGAACATTATTTATCCCAATGAGGGAAAGGAAACGATCGAAGAAAACCTAAGATAAAGAAAAAGACAAGGTCATCGCAACCAAATCTTGGGTTTGGGAGTCAGTTACGCAAGGGAAAGGTATTAGCACCCTCTCACGTCCGTTGTACTCAACGGGATCCACGCTTGTTGTCTAATCAAAGGGTGAGTTATCTAAAAGCTACTGCTAAACAAAAACGGGAAAGGGAAAATTAAAGGAGACTCGATAGGACATCGTCGCCCTATGCCTACATATTCCCTCGTGCAATGGGAAAGTCAGAGTCAACTTAGTTCGGAAAACTACGGGGATGGGGGAAGGTTGCTCGCCAAGACTTCTCCGTCTTGTGCCTACGTATTCTCATCTGGTATGAGAAATCAGAGCAAACGTAGTTCGAGGAACTATGGTTAAAAAGGGAAAAGGGTGCTCTCCAAGACTTTGCCATCTTGTGCCTACGTATTTTCATCTAGTATGAGAAATCAGAGCAAATGTAGTTCGGGGAACTAAACCACGGGTTGGTTAAGTGTTTTTTTATGAGCGACGTTAAGTTCTCATTACAGTAGTTAGGGTCGATACTTGTTTGCGGTAGAACGAAAAAATAACGTACTCTTTTCTGAAAATTTTTTTGAAGAACAATCCCAAAAGTTTGAATTTTGTTTATGAGTTTTAATGAAGTGAATTGACATGTTTGAGATTTACGCTGCACTAAAGACTATGATATAGGAACGAATGCGTCGCATATTGTCCCCAGACGGGACGTACACTAAACACTCTAGACAAGTAATGAGAAACCTCTCACTCATCATTCCCCATATGCTTAAGGCTCGTGGCGCACAATGTTCATCGTCTTTATTAAGTGTCTTAGAATTTTGTTTTGAGATGAAAAGAGAAAGGACACAATGGGTGAAAAGAAAACACTAAGGGAAACTGAAACCCTAATGTTATCATACAAAATGGCCCTAAAGTTAGGATAAGGGGAAAGTCTACCTAATGTTATCATACAAATGATGGACCTAAAGTCGAGGTCAAAGAGGGACTATCCTAATTGTTATCATGCAAAGGATATAAAGCTTAATGTCTCTCATGATCCCTCCTTAATCAGAAATTAATTTGGACTAGGAATCCTAAGGGATCATGTGAGAAAACACAAGTAAACACTATCCAATTTAATCACAAATGAAAACAAGATTGAAACTTAAACAAGTCTCAAGAAGAGAAAAGAGATGAAGAAGAAAGATGAAGAATGAAAAAGATGCAAACAAGATGAACAATCATAGAAGTTCAAAGCAAGAGGCATCAAGAAAACACACATTTCAATCATACAAGGTAAACACCCACAAAATGGAAAAACAATAAAGAAGCATTCACATGTCAAACCATATCAAAAGATTTCAAAACAAAGCACAATGGCAAAACAAAGTGCCCACACACATTTAAATGACTTAGGCATCTTACAAGAAGCATAATCAATCACACAAAAAAGTGAAATGAAGTCAAATGAGATGATAAACAAGGTAGGGCAGTAGCAACATCACACCACATCCAATTCATGTCAATGATCAAAGAAGAAGCACAAAAAGTCAAGTCATGCATCACATTCATAAACAAATCAAATGCTACATAAAACAAGCATGCAAGACATAACCTTAAAGGAAAAGACATGAGATTAAGGCATGAAACCAAGTGTGGGAAGCAACATCAACATGAATATCAAGTAATATATTCATTCATGAACGCACAAAAGAAACATCAAGGTTTGAATTCAAAAATATGTATCAAGAATAAATTCATACACCAAAGGTATTCTCAAAGAAAAGAGACACTCAACAAGAACACAAATGATCAAGTATCAATTCATCAAGGTTAGAAACAAACTCAAATGATATGCATCATGTTCAAATTCAAATTCAAATCAACAATCAAACTCAAGTTGAAGCACAAGAAGTTAGGCAAACATCTCTAAAGCCACTCATAAGAGAAACAAATGATCATGTGAAGCATATGAGATAAAGTGAACAAAATCATGCTCTTTTTCTTCCTTTATTTTACTTTTTCACAAATAACAAATGGCAAAAGTTTCTTTTATTTTCACTTTTCAAATCAGCTCATTCTAAATAAAATTCATAAACATGCAGAACAAATAAATGCATTGATAACATGGAAAACATCCAGTGTAATTATGGGACTCCAATTAACCAATCCGAAGAAGACGGTAAGGAAGATTGTGAATTACCGATTGAATTGGCAAGACTCCTTGAGCACGAGCAGAAAGAGATTCAGCCACATAAAGAGACAGTGGAAGTCGTCAACCTGGATACTGAAGAAGTTAAAAAAGAAGTCAACTTTGGGGCATCCCTCGCTAAGCATGTACACTCCGAGTTGGTCAAGTTATTGAAAGAGTATGTTAATATCTTTGCCTGGTTTTATCAAGATATGCTCGGGTTGGATACCAACATCATTGAAATTCACTTACCACTCAAGCTCAAATGTCCTCCTGTCAAGCAGAAACATAGAAGGACCAGACCCAACATAGCACTTAAGATTAGAGAAGAGGTAAAGAAACAATTTGATGTTGGGTTCCTAGCCGCTTCCGAATATCCTGAATGGGTTGCTAATATTGTCCCGGTTCCTAAGAAAGATGGAAAGGTCAGAATGTGTGTGGATTATCAAGATCTCAATAAGGCAAGCCCAAAAGATGATTTTCCTCTGCCTCATATTGATGCCTTGGTAGACAATACTACACAGTTCTATGTATTTTCATTCATGGATGGTTTCTCAAGATACAATCAGATCAAGATGTCCCCAACTGATATGGAGAAAACCACTTTCGTCACGCCTTGGGGTACATATTGCTACAAATTCATGCCATTTGGTTTGAAGAACGTAGGGGCAACATACCAACGTGCCATGACATCCCTCTTTCACGATATGATCCATAAAGAGATTGAGGTTTACGTGGACGATATGATTGCCAAATCCAGAACTGAAGATGATCATTTGGGCCATTTGAAGAAACTGTTTGACAGACTCTAAAAGTTCAGACTGCGGTTGAAGTTGTTGGGCTTTATTGTGAGTTAGAAAGGCATTGAAGTTGATCCCAACAAGGTTCGAGCAATTCAAAACATGCCGCCTCCCAAAACTGAAAAAGAAGTCTGTGGCTTTCTAGGTCGACTTAATTACATCTCCAAATTCATTTCGCATTTGACGGCTACCTGTGAATCGATATTCAAACTACTAAGAAAAATTCAATCGGTTGAATGGAACAATGACTGTGAGGAAGCATTTGACAAAATAAAAAAATATTTGCAAGAACCACCAATATTAGTATCGCCAGTTCCTGGTAGGCCATTAATCACGTATCTCACTATTCTCAATGAATCTATGGGTTGTGTATTAGGTCAACATGACAAAACTAACAGAAAAGAACATGCAATTTACTATCTAAGCAAGAAGTTCACCGATTGTGAGACTAGATACTCACTCTTGGAGAAAACTTGTTGTGCTCTGGTCTGGGCCGCTCGACGCCTAAGACAATATATCATTTGCTATACTACTTTATTGATATCCAAAATAGATTCAATAATGTATATATTCGAAACGCCTACTATCTCTGGAAGGATTGCTCGGTGGCAAATGTTGTTAACTGAGTATGACATCCAACATGTTACCCAGAAAGCAATAAAAAGGAGTGTCTTGTCTGACTACCTTACTCATCAACCTGTAGAGGGTTATCAAAAAATTAAGTTTTACTTTTCAATCAAGGATGTTTTGTTTATTAGAGATTATGAAACTCCAGACCTTGACATAGGACCCGAACCAGAGTCACGATGGACGCTCATGTACGATGGTGCCTCCAATGCTAAAGGTCATAGAATTGGTGATATCCTCATCTCCCCAATAGATTTTCATCTCCCTTCACCGCCAGATTATGCTTTGAATGCACTAACAATATGGTTGAGTACAAAGCATGTATCGATAGAATCATGATTTTTGAGGTCTATGGAGATTCTTCTTTGGTGATTGGCCAAGTCAGAGAAAACTTTGTGACTCGGGATTCCAAGCTGGTTCTGTACCAAAAGCACATCGCAAAATTGACTCCCTATTTTGATGAGATCTCTTTTCATCATATTCCTAGGGAAGAAAATTAACTAGCTGATGCTCTTGCCACCCTGGTATCCATGTTCAAAGTCAAGTGGAAGAATGAGGCTCCTGTCATCTGCATTGATCATTTGAACGAACCATCACATTGCTTAGCAATTGAGGACGAGTCTGATGACAAGCGTTGGTTCTATGACATCAAAAGATATATGGAAAAATAGGAATATCCTGAGGGTATCACTATCACTGATAACAAAGCTCTTAGACGGCTTTGCGCCAAGTTCTTCTTGAGTGGTGGTGTACTATATAAGAGGAATTGTAGTTCTGTGTTGCTCAGATGCGTGGATAGACACGAAGCAGACACGATATAAGGTCCATACATGAGGGCTGCGAGGGTGTACATGTAAAAGGGTCTGCCATGGCTAAGAAGATTCTTCAGGATGGTTATTGCTGAACGACTATGGAGGTTTATTGTTAAAACTTTTCCAAAAGATGTCACAAATGCCAAGTCTATGGTGACAAGATCCAAGTGCCACCAACTCCATTTAATGTTTTGACTTCTCCTTCGCCCTTTTCCATGTGGGGTATTTATATGATTGGGATGATTGAGCTGAAAGCGTCCAACGGTCATTGCTTCAATCTAGTTACTATTGATAACTTCACCAAGTAGGTTGAAGCTACTTCTTATGCAAATGTCATATGACAAGTTCTTACCAGATTTATCAAGAAGGTGATAATTTATCGCTATGGTATTCCTAGCACCATTATCATTGACAATGCAAGCAACTTGAACAACAAGATGATGAAAGAGTTGTGTCAAGAATTCAAGACCGAGCATCACAACTCTTCACCGTATCGGCCCAAGATGAATGGTGTCGTCAAAGCAGCAAACAAAAACATCAAGAGGATTTTCCAGAAAATGGTCAAAACATACAAGGATTGGCATGAAATGCTTCCCTTTGCATTACATGGCTACAGAACTTCAGTTCGTACTTCCACTAGGGCAATTATGTATTTGCTTGTGTATGGTATGGATGTCATTCTACCCATCGAAGTTAAAATTCCTTCGCTCAGAGTCATCATGGAAGCAGATCTCGATGAAGCTGAATGGGTCCAATCCAGATACAACCAGCTGAGTCTCATTGAGGAAAAGCGCCTGACAGTCGACTGCCATGGTCAATTGTATCAGAGACACCTCAAGCGAGATTTTGACAAAAACGTTCTCCCTCGAGCGTTCCAAGAAGGCGAACTCGTGCTCAAGAGATATTCTCCTGCTCACTCGGATCTACGCGACTAATGGGCTCCCAACTACGAAGGAACCTTTGTCGTCAAGAAGGCCTTCTCAGGTGGAGCCCTGATCCTTTCCACTATGGATGGGGAGGAGTTTCCACTACCCATGAACTTCGACGCAATCAAAAAATATTATGCCTGGAAAAAAGAATGAAGAATCTGCTAGATTGGAATCTGCAAAGACAATCTAGGCAAAAAATGGATGTCCCGATGGACCAAAAAAATGTCCATCCAAAAGTTAGGGACAAAAGCAAAATATAATAATAGCTCGCTAAGTTGAAAACCCTAAAGGGCGACTTAGGAAAAAATGGGTATCCCAGTGGACGAAAAAAAAGAGAAGAAAAATCTCCAGGTAATAATTAGGGATAAAGGCATTGATTGTGAACACTTGTGCCTATCTTCATCATAGTTAGACTTCAGACAGTAAACGAGCAATTAAATCATCGTTAATGGATGCAAAGTGTTGGAACCTAGACTTACAGTGGATGGTAGCCAATGTTGTAATCAATGCAAAATTTAATTTCCCATTTCCATTTACCTTGGTTTTTCAATTTATTGTGAATTTCCTCAACAATGATTTTCTCATCCTTGTACACACCTTATGTACAAATATTTTCATATTCAATAAAATCATTATTTGATTTCTCAATTATCTCTTTTCAGTATTTTGTTTGCAAAATAAACGATTATTTGTTATCACATAATACTATGAAGCATTGAGAATAATAAAAAGCTAAATCAACAGAGAAAGAATTATACATTGCATGCCTTTCCGGAAATCCCTAAAGGAAAATCGCTAGTCTCCCTTTGCAAACTTGATCCCTGGTGAGCACCATCATGGTTGATTGGGAAGGTTTTTTTGCTGTTCATTTCCCCAGCAAAGCCATGATTGGTCCCTAAGCAAAGACATGTTTGTCCTCTTTTCCCCAGCAGGAGCGAGATCCTCGCAACATCCCCAATCCCAGCAGCAGTGGTGTTTTGGTTTTCCTTTTACCCCATGCAATAAGAATCATTCAGACCTATTTCTTCTCCAAGCAGAGTCGATTGTGGTTTGAAGGTCGTCCAGGTTCCTTCATTCCCAGTAACAATAATGGTAGTATCTTGGAAATCTGAGATTCTAGGCTCTTTCCCTAGCAGAGTTGTCACCATTTGTGGTATTCTTTCCCTAACTGAGGATATCAAGTTTGTTTTGCTATAGTCCCTGCCTACCTGCAACATAATACCTTAACCTGAATTGTGGCATAACATGATATCAAGCATCATGTAAGGTCAGCATACATAGCATATGCATTAAGCATACTCCCTGTTGACTTATTCATCTCCCCAATAGATTTCAGCCAAACTTCTCACTTAATCAACTCTCTACACATTCACCTTTTCATATTTTAATGTCGACATCCAAATTTTCGAGCTACTCTTTTAATTAATCCTCTTCCACCTTGAATGATCGAAAAGTTATCGCAATTCGAACATTCAGGTCCAAGAGGATCAAATAGGGGCAGATGTCGTAACCCGAAATTTGACCTCCCCTTTTTCCTTTTTGTATAAGCGTGTGCATTTGCATTGTCGACATACACATTAGCATTTTTTCTCTATGGTTTTGTTGCAGGAGTATTCAGAATTTCATAGTCTAATTAACCGCATCCTCACAAAGTCACCACATCATTAATACAAGTAAAATACAAGGGTTTCCATGCCTATTTATCAAAGCAAATAGTCAAAGATCAGAGCCACATCCATAACACCTTGCTTTAAACCAAATTAGGAAATTTTTGACTGTGTTAATCGATTAACCATTTGCTAGGCAAAATGTGTTAATCGATTAACACATGTAATTTGGTAGATTTTCTGCATTTTTTATGACAACAACTTTTCTTCTACTTCTTTGGGGTTTACTTGGTTCTAGTATCATGTGGAATATTCTAGACACTTTAAGAAACTTCAAGAATCCACTTGCATTTGCTACAATACGTCATTTCCAATCAATACCACCATACACCTTTGTTTCCAAACATGTGAACCATTGGATTTTGGACTTGCATTGGGATGCTCCCACCGGTTTAACAAATAACAAACCGAGTCAACTTCCGACTCAGTGAGTTAGATGTAACTAACTCTAAAGCTAGCTCTAAAGCAAACTCCAAACCTAGCCTATTTCAAAGCTAGTTTCTATTTAAGCAAACCTTCAAATTTCACTAAGACCCTTAATTATTCTCAACCATTTTTCACTCTTCACTCTCAATTCTCTCTCACTTTCACTCTTCTCTCTGAATTTTCTGCAATTCATCTTCATCTTCTTCCCCAAACTACACACAAAAGAAAACTCCACCATTTAAGTGTAACAATCTTCACATCAAAATTGTTATTCTCTTGAGCTAAACCACCATTCTACTACATTTCTACTTGTATTTCTATATTTACAGTAGCTTCTACTTCAATTCAAGTAATCCTTTCAAGCTTTTTGGTGCAAATTCATATTCGGAGCATTTATAGTGTTTTTATCGGTTTCGTTATGATTCGGTCTCAAGCTTGGAATTCTCTGGTTTTCTATGCTTATTCTCACCACATTTCACTTACAACAATTACCAAGGCAATCCTCCGCCTTGTAGGTTGGTAATTCTCACTTGATTTACTATTTTCGATCACTTTCGCATATTCGCAATGTAGATCCAATGGCTTTTTGATGTGAATTGATCATTCATTTGTTTGATTGTTGATCTTGATGTTTGATGGATTCAATTGATGCTTATTTTTTGCTACTTGATGTAATTTTCGTGTACAATTTCATGCCATAACATGTGGAAGATTGGAGAATCGATTAGTTGCTGGAAGTGCGTTTGAAAATCTGTTTTTCTGTCATTGTTACAGGGTTAATCAATTAACAATTGCTAGGAAAAATGTGTTAATCGATTAACACCTTTGTTTTAGGAAAATTCTGTTGTTTTCAAAGTGTTAATCAATTAATTATTTGCAAGGCAAAAATGGTTAATCGATTAACATTGTTCCAGAAGTTGTTTTTAGTGTTTTTTCATGCTTGTTTGGATTTCTTTCCTCATTTAACTTTCGTGGCTTGACATACTTGATATTTGTGGATGTTTCTTGAGTTGTTTAGCCTCTGGTTGAAGTATGTATGTGAAACTTTGATGCACGATTTATCGATTATGAAATTGTTTACATTCTTGAAGTTGTGTAATCATGTAATTTTTTGCATACTTGTGTTTACTTGATAATATGATTAGTGATGCATGCTAATTAATGTTTGTTAATGCTTGGCAAATTCGTGGTTGCATTAAGTTTGTTCTTTATTGAACAAATTTAATTATGTATAATTATTACTTCACACACTTTCGACTCGCTTGAAAGATTGTTGGCATGTTCTTTCTCTTTTGATTGGTTGATCGCAACCTTGTTTTGATTAGTTAATTTTCCCTCTTTCTTCTATTTAGGTTTCCTTTAGAATTTCTCCTTCTTGGTCCCCTGTGGAGCTGAAGGTCTGCACAAAGCATTGGAGAACTGTACAAGATTACGTTGTTACTTTGTCAGTTTCAATTTCTGCACTATACTTTGAGTGCTAGAGAAGGGATGAGAGTGAAGAATTCCTATAATCATTCTGATTATTTTGGGTAGGGGACGAATGACCTTGTTCCTGGAATAATCATCTCTATCTCCAAAGTGCAGTGTCTCCCATTTCCCAACCGAATCAATCTTTGATCACTCCTGCACTTTATTTTTTCCCTTTGATCAATCATTATGTCCTTGGTTCAATATCATTGTCTCTTGGGTTAATCACCTTCTCTTGGTTAATTATCCGCTCTTTGGTTAAAATCAATTCTCTTCTTCCTTAGTGAAGTCACAATTTGTTTCTTCAGTTAACCACAGTTTGCTTGTTAAATACCAAATCCCTAGCGGAGTTCGCAACCTTTTCCTAGTTCTCTCTCCCTTTTTCATTGGTTAATCACTGCTTGTTAGTTAAAACACCAATTTGCTCCTTTTCTCAGTTAACAACTGTCAACATACTAAATTCCTCTTAGGTTAATCACCTTCTCTTGGTTAATCACTCGTTCTTTGGTTAATCACAATCCACCTATTAAAACTAATCTTCCTTGGGTTAATCACCTTTTCTTGGTTAATCACCAGTTCCTCAGTTAACCATAGTCCGCCTGTTAACATACTGAGTTTCTCTTGAGTTAATCATTGTCTATTTGTTAATCACTTTTTCTTTTTGGTTAATCACAGTCCTTCTGCTAAAACCAATACCTTGTGAGTCAATAACCTTCTTTTGGTTCAAATACTCGTGCATTTAGGTTAGCGACCTTCGCTTGGTTCCAAACTCGTCCTTTTGGGTCCCAACCTTCGCTTGGTTCCACACCCGTCCTTTTGGTTAACCACAACCCATCTGTTAAAACCAATTTCTCCTTTCTTTGAGTTAAACACCTCTTGATTAATACTCATTTTTCTGGTCAATCACCTTCTGCCAGTTTGAGACCAATTCCTTTCTCTTTTTGGTTAACCACTATTTACCATTTAACACACTGAGTCCCCTAGAGAGTTAGACACCTTTTCTTGGTTCAATACTCTCCTTCTGGTTCATCATAGTCCGTCTGTTGACAGAAACCTTTGTTTTTCCCATAGAGTCATAATCCTCTATTTCTTCAGTGAACCACTACCAGTCAATTAATACATTGAATCTCTGGTGGATCTTGCTTTATCTTGATTCAAGTCCTTTACTTTTTTCCCTCGTGGTTTCAACACCATCCTTTTGCCTTTATTTCCTGGTTTTGACACTGTTTCCTCTTGTGCTCCCCAGTAGGGTTGTTTCCCTTTCTTTTGCTCTTGGTTTTGACATTGTTTCCTTTTCTTCCGCCGTCCTGGTTCCATGAACTACGGAGCTCTGACTTCCTCATTGCACTGCAAGATACGTAGGCACAAGATCGCTAGATCTTGGTGAGCTACCTTTTACTTCTACCTTCTTCCATCCTTATTTCGTCTTTCTTTTCTTCCTTGGTTCCATAAACTACGGAGCTCTGAATTCCTCATTGCACCATGAGGATACGTAGGCACGAGGGCCTCAATCCTCCGCGAGGACTTTTTTTCTTCCATTTCCCTTCCCTCTTTAGCTAGTAGCCTTTAGATAGATAACTCATCCAAGCCTAGAATTAAGCAAAATGGTTCCCGTCAAGTACGATGGATGCGTGAGGTGCTAGTACCTTCCTCTCGTATAACCGACCCCCTTACTCATTTCTCTTCCCCTTGGGTTTTATCAATATTTTCACTATCCTTTGGGACTAAATAAAATTTGGCGGAGAATCTGTTGTATCTTTGAGTGTGCGATTCACTTAGGTATAATTCTGCTAGCTTTAGCTAGCGACTCTTCTGGGGAGTCCTTGCTCTTGCAAGGTGGAGTTTCGCCTAGTTTTTCTTGTTTCCTGGCTAGCTAGGACTCCCCAGCTTCACTGATGTTATGCTAAAATGATGCAAATGAGGTGGAATCTTAGGGTTAAAAAATAGGGTGTGACTTTTGTCCTAGAATTATGTATGGCATCTCACTTGCTCCAAACACCAAAACTTTCTCATTTCTCAACATTCTTGGAATCTTCTTTGATCCAAATTTCACATTTGAACTCTTATACAACTTTGATTCAAGTGTCAAACATCAATTCAACCTCTAAGCCCATCAATTTTGGGATTTTTGCAGCTACCTCTGTGTGCATAAAAGTAGGCCCAAGACCTGGTCGACCTAATGCCTAGCCTAGAATTTCAGGTCATGACCTTAACTTCGATTCAGTTCCATTTTCAATATAAACATCCTTTTGATATGGTTCTTTTTGTATGTTATTATTTTCCATGAGAAGATCATTTGGCACAAATAAAATCAAGAACGCAAAGGTGGATTCCATTTGGCCTAAGTTCAAACATGGTGTCATGAACTCTTTTCCACACACAAGTTTCAGGTCATGATTTTCACTACAATCTCGATATGGGACCACAAGCACATATGAAACTTCTTTTTGAACCAAAACGCGTGCAAACAAACACAAAATGACCAGGTTTGATGCCCAAGTCATGCTTTTTATCACTCATCTCACACGCTTTGCAAATCACCAAAATTCTGACCTAATTCATACAATTGAGATCCCTTTCATATGTACAAGTTGCTCAACACTTTTCTTATAAATAGAGGAAGTATTTACCTTCACTTCAAAGCTTTTATATCCAAACAAACTGTGAAACCATTTGAACCTGTTACCTCCGAAAACCAGAAATCCATTTTCTCAATTCAAGCTTGTTTTGCTTCGTTTCTTCGCCTAGAATAACTGATCGGCACCTTCTGAAGCTAAATAAATGATTGTCTTGCTTTGAAGCTTCCTGAGTTAAGCTCTCCATTTAAACCATTGTTGACCTTCAAAGCTTGAATTAAAAAGGTAGCTACGAGTAAAATTTATGAGTAAACAAGTTATTAGATGGAATAAAATTTCGATAATGAGCTCACTGGGGAGAATTGTTAACTGTGGTTTGAAATTTCATTAGGGTAAATAAAAACCTTGTAACATGATATCTCAAATGGAGAGAAAAACCATTTGTAAAAGTCTTTAACAAACTTCTCTGACAGAACTTCTGAAGAGATGCCATTTGATGAAAAATTGATAATCTTGATAATTTCACTAGGGATGGACAAACTGTTTTGAGAAGACACTGTCGTTTAACACCCAAATAGAAAACCGAGAACAAGTTGCTCAAATAAAGAGACTGCCACTTATTTCTTGGTGTAACTTCTGAGAAAATTTTATAACAACACTGTTGGGGAACAAAGATTTGTCTTTGATGGGGATCCATATATAGGTTCTTCTTAGGGATACAAGGTATTTAAAGGTGCAAAATAAATTCACCCTCGATCTAGGTTTAACAGCCTAGAGAGACTTAAAACCATAATTATCAGAGGCCAAAGTTCAATCCAGGAACAAACTAGAGAGAAATGGTCAAATAAGACTTTACTCAATGAGGAATAAACTCAATTGAGATTTATCCTATCCAAGTGTGGAAAATAAAACTAAAGCAAAATCTTCCACGACAAATAAACTCAATGGGGAATTAGAAAGGGTGTACACTTTCTGCTTAAAGCTGACATTCTATTAAGAGAGAGAGAGGGGAAAACCAAGTCACCTGGGGATAAACACAACCAAAGTGAGCGAAGTAAACAAAGATCACAAAAATAAGGAATGCACATGCATATGTGTATGAATGAATGTATGTAATGCATATGTTTATGCTAACAAAACAAACGAAAAAAGTAAACTGATGATGAAATAAACATCTCAATCGGGTACTTGGCCAATGTCGCTACCGCGAAAATAAGGTGCCGGCAAAACAGAAGAGTCTCCACCTTTCGTTATTTATCCCTCGGAACGGGGAAAGGAAACGATCGGAAAAACCTGACGAAAAGGTAAAAGACAAGGTCATCGCAACCATTGTCTGGGTTCGGGAGTCGGTTACGCAAGGGGAAGGTATTAGCACCCCTCACGTCCATCATACTCGATGGGATCAATGCTTGTTGTGTTTATCTGACGGGTTTATTTGCTATCTACCTATCAAGACTGGCTAAAAAAGAAAAGAAAATGACTCGGCAAAGCGTCGCACTTTATGCCTACGTATTCTCATCAGAGAATGAGAAAGCAGAGTCAACGTAGTTCGGCTAACTACGGGTTACGGGGAAGGTGGCTCGCCAACACATCAGTATTGTGCCTACGTACTCTCAACCGATATGAGAGATCAGAGCTTACGTAGTTCGACTAGCTACGGGTGATGGGGAAGGTGGCTCGCCAATACATCAGTATTGTGCCTACGTACTCTCAACAGATATGAGAGATCAGAGCTTACGTAGTTCGGGATAATACGGATTACCGGGATTCAGATTCATCTGTTTTTTCGAGTAGGGTTAACAAACAGTTCCAGCAGTTGGATGTACGCAGCTCGACCCTTGGAGACTTAGGCGTTACCGTTTGCGGTAGAACTGGGAGTTAACGACACTCTTTTCTTCAGAAAAGCTTCCTTTAAATTATGGGCCCATGGGGCAAAAAGGTTTGAAGTTTGTTTTTTGTCTTTTACGGAAGAACTGTTTTTTATGGTTGTTTGCAACTAATATCATACTAGAGACTATGACCTGAGAGTGAATGCGTCGCATGTCACCCAAAGGGTGCCATACTAAACATCCAGACTGTTGAAAAGAAACTCTCCAACAATCCTTTCTCAGATAGCTTAAGGCTCGTAACGTACGACGTCAGTTAACCTTTATTACTGTGTTTTGATTTGTTTTGAGATGAGAAGAGAGAACGAACAGGCTCAACTAAGGGGAGACTATCAAGTCCTAATGTTGTCATGCCAAGAATTCCTCCTATGGTTGAGGTTTGAAACAGGGAAATCCTAGAAGTTATCATGCATAGGTTTCAACCTAAAGTTCTATCATCACTTCCTTATCAAAGGAAGTGAGATTCCTAGGGGATCATGCCAATGGTATACATAAATAGGTAAAGCATCAGCTAAAACAGTAAACAGTAAACTGTAAACAACTGTAAAATGCATGCAATGCAAGTGGGGGAGGAAGTGTGTGTGGGGCATCAGCCTCCACAAGCTCGTCTCAACCTCAAGCCAGATATGAATAACGGCAATCATATAGAGAAATAAAATACCATCAAGCAAAATAGAACAACTGCAATCATACAGAAGAGAATAAAATTCTACCAAGCCAACTACAAACCACATAGGCAAGGGAGCTGGGCTCTACCAAATACCAGCAAGCAAAGCCATACAGTAAAAATACAAGCAGAGGGAGAAACTCAACCTCTAGTGCAATCATGCTCCTAGCTTAAATCAATTTAAATATGAACTTATTCTAATGCATCAAGCAAATCAAACAAGTCACATCAATACAGTTGCACAGAAAGCAAACAGACAGGAAAAGAAAGCAGATCAACCACTCCACAGCTTCACAGCAAAGCTCCTCTAACATCAGCTCAGTCCACAGTCTTCAACTGTTCTTCAAGACTTTAATCTTCAATAGCAAGTGTCAACTTGCCTCTTCAATCTTTCAATGTATCAGCCCACAAGTATCAACTTGTTTTCCTCAAGCTTCAACTCTTTCTTCTTCACAAGTATCAACTTGCTCTTCATGATCTTCAAGCTTCAGCTTCAAAGGTAGTCTTCAAACACAGAGAAGTATCAACCTCCATCATCTTCAATCTTCTAACAAGGAACTCTATCCTCTAGCAAGGGAGAAAGATTCATCTAACAAGAGTAAAGTTTGGATGACTGGTAGCAGAGTGAAGACCAAAGGTCACCACTAAGCATCCTATCATCAGAGAAAGGGACCCTCAAAGGTTCTACCCACTGGTAAAGGGCCACACATCCTACCAAAGGAGGGATGAGGCCTTTACAAGGGGACCTTACATCATAGGGAAGAATGAAAGTGATCAACATCTTCCATGTTTATGAAGGAAGAGAATCTATCTAGAAGCTCTGCCTACAAACCCTAATCTTAACACCTATTCAACACTACACCAAAAGAAGGGGAGATCTTCACACCCAATCTTCTTCAAGCATTCCATGGTAGCCCAAGCTTGTCTTCAACATCATCCAAGAGCAAGAGAGACAAAACCCTAATCTAAGGGAACTAAAGAAGTCATTCTAGTTGAATTAGTGCATTAAAATCATCCAAGGTTAGCACCTACACTAAAATCAAACAAAAATAGTAAACTACATTGTAAATTCCTACAAAAATTCCTAAGGGACCCTAATTCAATCATGAATCTACCACACAAAATTCAGAGGTTGAATCATCCACCAAGTTCTAGATATAAAACCTAAATCATAAGGTATTAACCATAAACCCTAAAAATGGAGCTCTTAAAGGTTTCAACCTAAAACTACCACTTACATTCATCACAAAAATGTGAGAAAAATCTAGGGGGAACATACATATCTATGCTAGCTACACACAAAAAATCAGGGCAAGAATCATTATCACATGATCAAACCAAATTCAACAAAATCAAGTATCAACCATGATTGTTTTAATATCAATTAAAATTCAAAAATGCACATAAAATCAAAAAATGCATGAAATGTTAATATTTTTTATCTAAAAAAAACTAGATTCAATCATGAATCCATGGAAAAAAGAATGGAATTAATTGAGTTATTTTTTCAAATTTTTATGGATTATTCAATAACCTATACAAAATGAAGAAAATAAAAGAAAATGATGAGAAATTAATAGGCGCGTGGTATGAATAGCAACACAATTCAGTGTAAAACTCAAGTGGGCCTCAAACAGGGGTGCAAGTATCATGTTTTCACTAAGCCCACCCAAACACTATTAATGAAACGCTGCGTTGAACACAACTCAGAGTCCTTCACAAAATTTTCATCACTCGTGGCCGTTGGATCCTTCCCTGGTCAAAGTCTTCAGCCTAATCCAATGGAAACCAACTCATCTTCTTCCTTTCAAATTTCTGAAACTTCATCCACCTGCGCGCGCGAAGGTCACTGCCGGTGACTTCTCCGGTCAGCCTCATCCAACCCTAACTCTCTCTACAGGCATCCATTCCACATGGTTTCTACACGAATCTTGTCCCAAATTTCACAAGGAATCCACTTATACTACTTAACCATTCTAAAAACTCGAGAATTCAAGAATAACAATCTCAACCGAAAATTGCATAAACCCTAAATTGTCACTAATCTTCAAATTAATGATCCAGAAAGCTTCCTACACCAATCTACAATGATTCTAACCTAACAATTCCTATTGATTATGCCTAAATTAAGCTATGGAATGAGAATTACATACCTGATAAAGTCGTGTGAACAGAGTACTCAAATCTTCAAATCAACCCTCAAGAACTTCCAAACTCCTTCACTAGCATCCAAGGAAGGTTCTGTATGCAAAGAAATGAGTGGAAATGCCTTGAATTCTTGAACCCGATTCTGAGTTGCATATGAAGAATTTGCAATGCCAACTCACGATTCTTCCACAGTCTTGCCTTGAATTTGATCTGGGATCAATCACCAACCCTAGAGCAAGCTATTGGGATCAAGAACTTGGATTGAAATGGTTTCAATGGCTGTAACAGATTTTGATTTGCAATGTGCAAATTCAAAATGCAATCTCACTCCCCTCTCTCAATTCTCACCAACCTTGGCCTTGGATCACTTCATATGCTTATATAGAACATGACTGAATGATCTAGAAAGTTCTGGATCAATCTAATGAGAATTTCAATATCTCATGTCACTTGAAAATTCAATCTCATGCTATGCTCATAACAGCTCTTGCAGCAGCTTGCATTTGCCCTCATTCTCATCCAAATTCTCTCCACATGAGATTTTGAAAGTGTTTGGATGGATTGGAGCATTGGTCTTGCATTTGTGCATAGTTTGGTTTATGTAACTTAAGCCTTAAGCAAGCAAATGCAACTCTTGGATTTTGACCTCAAATGAAAAAACCAACATTACCATTGTCTTTAAAATGTCATTTCTGATCAAAATGACATATTACATGCCTTATTTTGGCCTTGGAATGAGAAATCATAAATTTGGTCCTTTTAACGAACTTTAATTCTTCCTTTTTAGGCCAATTTTGCAATTTTGAGTTACAAGAAATTCCAACCTCTCATGACCACTTGGCTAGCCTCAAAACATCATTTTGAACAAGTTTTATGTTGAACATTTTCCCATTTGAAGCTTGCAAATAGGAGTTATGGACTTATGATTGAAATGACCTGTAATTTCCAAATGTCCAAAATGCCCATGACTTGTCAAAGTCATAACTTGAGTTCTACAAATCCTATCAAGGACTTCTAGTACTCTCTAGAAAGCTAATAGGATAAGGAACAACATTCATGTTGACCAAAAGTTCATAGGAATCATCCTTCTAGAGAAAAAGTTTCATGCAAGTTGGGTAACTTTCAAGCTCCAAATTCACATGCCTCAGATGACTTGTAACTTGTCTGGCTCATAACTTGAGTTCTACAAATCCTATCAAGGCCTTCTAGCACTCAAATTAAAGCTACGATCATGCTCTACAACAATCATGTTGGGGGTAATATGAGGTGAAAATCACATCTTGATCTAAGTTGCCTTGAAGATAGGGGTCAAACTAGGGGATTTTACACTGTCAAGCCTTAGAAACCCTAGCTTGAAACTTCTCAAACTCTTCAATCATGATGAGTTGACCTTGGAATTATCCTTATAACATCTCAATGCATCAATCCATGATCACATGGCTCTTGAATTAGGTCTCAACCTTCTTCAAATCCTCAGTTGACTTAGGGTTGACCCAGTCAAACCCTAGCTGCACCAATCATGGCTGAGGCTTCTTAATCTTGCACAATGACCTGCATAGGCCTCAAAGTGATCTTCAAACCTTCTCATGATCTCTCTAAAGACCTCAAGTCTAACTTCATGGCTTCAGAATCATCTGATGACTTTCCACAACTCTCAAGTTAGGAGACACACATACTTGGTTTCAATCAATCTCTCTGAGGATCCTCTAACTTCTCTGACAAGGATATCAACCCTTGGGCACTTGAATAACCTTCTTAGATAGCTTCATAGTCTTGTGTAGCTCTTGATTGGTAATCATACCTCTTGATCTCCTGTATACATGTCAATGAAATGCAAATGATAATGCTAATGTGAATGAAATGAAACACAAGCTAGGTAAAGAAATGTTGGGCAAATTTTGGGGTGCAACAGCTGCCCCTATTCAAACGGCTTGGACCTGAATGGGTGAGAAGCGAACGGCTCTCAAACAATCAAGGTGAAAGACGGTTAAATACCAACAAACCCGGAAATTTGCCAAATGCACAAGTATATGGTACTCTGATGGGGACAAATCTTCGGAAACTGAAATAAAAGTCGCGTGGCAACTAGTGTTGCACCCCAAAATTTGAACAACCTTTATTTACCCATCAAGAGTTGTATGAGACTTTGAAGCTAGCCAAGAGGGCTATTCAAATGTTCAAAGATTGATATCCTTTGTCATAGAACTCAAGAGATCCTCAGAGAGATTGGTTGAAACCAAGGTTGTGTGCCTCATAACTTGAGAGTTGTGGGAGCTCCTCAGATGATTCTGAGACTATGAGGATGGACTTGAAGCTTTGAGAAAGCTTATGAGATGTCTTGAAAGCCATCATGAAGCCTAGAGAGGTCATTGTACAAGAATTCAGAAGATTCAGCCATAAGTGGTGGAATTAGGGTTTGACTGGGTCAACCCTAGGTCAACTGATGATTTGGAGAGGGTTGAGACCTAATCCAAGGGCCATGTGATCATGGAATGATGCATTGAGGTGCTATAAGGATGATTCCTAGACCAACTCATCATGATTGAAGAGTTTGAGTAGTTTTAAGCTAGGGTTTCTAAGGATTGACAGTGTAAAATCCCCTAGTTTGATCCCTATCTTCAAGGCAGTTTAGCTCAAGATGTGATTGTCATATCATCTTCCCCACAACATGAATGTTGTATAGCTTGTTCTTAGCTTTAATTTGAGTGGTAGAAGTCCTTGATAGGATTTGTATAGCTCAAGTTATGACTTTGACAAATTACAGGTCATCTGAGGTATGTGAATCTGGGTCCTTGAAAGTCACCCAACTTGCATCCAACTTTTGCCCTAGTAGGATGATTCCTATGGATTCTTGGTCAACATGAATGTTTAAGAGCATCTTCTTAGCTTTCTAGATAGTACTAGAAGTCCTTGATAGGATTTTTAGAACTCAACTTATGGCTTTGACAAGTCAAGGGCATTTTGGTCATTTGGAGGTTATAGGTCATTTCAAGCACAAGGCCATATCTCCTAGTTCCAAGCTTCAAATGGAAAAATATTCAACATCTCGATAGCTCCCTGCACATCTCGATAGAGTGTAGGGGCACAATCATGTCGCACGTGCTGGCGGACACGGGTTCGTCACTTAATGTGCTTCCGAAGAAGGCATTAATGAAGTTGGACACTCGCGGATTGCTCTGCACACCCAGTGATCTGGTGGTGAAAGCATTCGACGGAACTAAGCGCCACGTTTTTGGGGAGGTGACCCTGCCGATCCAAGTCGGTCCGGAAACGTTTGACACGGTCTTTTATATCATGGACATCATGCCTGCCTACAGTTGCCTCTTGGGCCGGCCATGGATCCATGTTGCTGGTGCCGTGACCTCCACGTTGCACCAAAAGCTCAAATATGCTGTCGGAGGAAGCATAGTAACCGTGTGTGTGGCGAGGAAGACATAATGGTGAGCCATTTGTCATCCTTTAAGTATGTTGAAATGGATGGCGAAATCCATGAAACTCTCTGCCAGGCATTCGAAGCCGTCAAGGTGAAGGAAGTAGCTCCTGTAGTCACAGAAAAGCCAGAGATGAATCTCTCCTCATTCAAAGAAGCTCGGGTCGTCGTCCAAACTGGCTCTACCCCAGGATGGGGGCGTATTTTGGAGATACCAATCAAGCATGATAAGTTTGGGTTGGGGTATTCTCCTGAAGCTGAAGCTTCTTCTTCTTCGTCTAGCAGCGCGTCACGGGGTAAGGGGCCGATCCTATTTACCAGTGGCGGAGTGATTTTCGAAAACATCAACGCGGCGTCTGAAGACAGCGGGGACAGCGATTGTGATCTCGACTCTTGGATTCAGCCAAGCAAGCCGGGCGAGCGCCTCAACAATTGGACCATCAAGGATATCATCCATCTGACAAGTGAAGAGTAATGATTTACTTTTTTCAATCATTGTACAACCCTATGTCCTACCCGGGGCATAGCGGTTTTATTGTCAGGGCCTTGTTGGATTATGTACATGCATTTTGTTAATAAATCGAAGGCGTTTTCTTCGTATTCAAATATTGTGATCTCTGTTATTCCTGTTTTATATTTGTTTTGAAAAACAGTAAAATGGCAATGGGGTTTGTGCTAACCTGCATATTCTTGTTTTAAACTTAACCCTTGTTATTGCAGGATCCACATAACAGATGACATCGACTCTGGACCTTCTACAGCTCACTTCGACTTCGACTGCCCGATCTATCAAGCCGAAGAAGAGATTGATGAAGACGAAGACCTTCCGGAAGAGTTGGCCCGCTTGTTGAAACAAGAGGAAAAGGTTATTCTGCCTCATGAGGAGGAGATCGAGATCGTAAATCTGGGTTCTGAAGAGCTCGTCAGAAATGTTAAGATAGGGGCTGCGCTGCAGAGTAATATCAAGCAGAGATTAGTCGAGATGCTAAGAGAGTATAGTGACATCTTTGCTTGGTCATACGAATATATGCCCGGACTTGACACGGACATCGTGGTCCACCATCTACCGCTACGAGAAGATTGCCCTCCCGTTAAGCAGAAGCTTAGGAGGACGAGACCAGATATGGCCGTTAAGATCAAAGAAGAAGTGCAGAAACAGCTTGATGCTGGCTTCTTAGCGGTCACCACTTACCCTCCGTGGGTCGCCAACATAGTGCCTGTACCGAAGAAGGACGGTAAGGTACGCATGTGCGTCGATTATCGGGATTTGAATAGGGCGAGCCCTAAAGATGATTTCCCGCTGCCTCATATCGATGTGTTGGTCGACAACACAGCCCAGTTCTCCGTGTTTTCGTTCATGGATGGCTTCTCCGGTTACAACCAGATCAAGATGGCGCCGGAGGACATGGAGAAAACGACGTTTATCACCCCCAGGGGAACATTTTGCTATAAGGTAATGCCCTTCGGTCTGAAGAACGCAGGGGCCACTTACCAACGAAGTAACTTTGTTTCATGATATGATTCATCATGAGATCGAGGTCTATGTTGATGACATGATTGCGAAGTCCCAAACGGAGGAAGAGCATCTGGTCAACTTATTGAAGCTTTTTGAGAGGCTTAGGAAATTCAGGTTGAGGCTGAATCCTAACAAATGCACTTTCGGAGTGTGGTCCGGAAAGTTGCTGGGGTTTATCGTTAGTGAACGAGGTATCGAGGTTGATCCTGCGAAAATAAAAGCCATTCAAGAAATGCCAGCACCGAAAACAGAAAAAGAAGTTCGTGGTTTCTTGGGCCGAATAAACTACATTGCAAGGTTTATCTCTCAGCTCACGGCCACTTGTGAACCGTTTTTCAAGCTTTTAAAGAAAGATCAGGCGATTAATTGGAATGAGGATTGCCAGAAGGCATTCGAAAAGATAAAGCAGTATCTTCAAGAACCTCCAATCTTGATACCCTCAGTGGCTGGACGGCCATTAATCATGTACTTGACAGTTCTTGAGAACAGTATGGGGTGTGTTCTCGGTCAACACGACGAGACGGGCAGAAAGGAGCATGCCATTTACTACTTGAGTAAAAAGTTCACTGACTATGAATCTCGATACTCGATGCTGGAGAAGACGTGTTGTGCACTAGCCTGGGTTGCCAAACGTTTACGACAGTACATGCTCAATCACACCACTATGCTAATTTCGAATATGGATCCGATCAAGTACGTCTTCGAGAAGTAAGCTCTTTCAGGCAGGATTTCCAGATGGCAAATGGTGTTAACAGAATATGATATTCAGTACGTCTCCCAGAAGGCCATCAAGGGTAGCGTATTGTCTGATTACCTTGCCGAACAGCCGATCGAGGATTACCAGCCGATGAAGTTCGAATTCCCTGACGAGGATATTATGTTTCTCAAAGCGAAGGATTGCGATGAGTCGTTGCCCGACGAGGGGCCAGATAGGAAATCCCAGTGGAAGTTGATATTCGATGGGGTAGTTAATTCCTATGGAAGTGGCATCGGGGCTATCATCACGACTCCCCACGGGTCCCACATCCCGTTTACTACGAGACTGACGTTTCCAGTTACCAACAATGAGGCGGAGTATAAGGCATGCATTATGGGTCTAGAAGAGGCAATTGATTTGAGAATCAAGAATCTAGACGTATATGGTGACTCAGCGCTTGTGATCAACCAAATTAAAGGGGAGTGGGAGACTCGTCAATCAAATTTGGTGCCGTACATGAATTATGCCAGAAGGCTGCTTCCGTTCTTTGATCGAGTGGAACTCTATCATGTGCCCAGGGCTGAGAATCAAATGGCTGATGCCTTAGCCACGTTGGCTTCAATGTATAAAGTCAATTTTCGGAATGAGGCTCCAAGAATTGTCCTTTCCCGTCTTGATAGACCGGCATTTTTCTTTGCAATCGAGGAAGCCGCCGACGGCAAGCCATGGTTCCACGACATCCAGACCTTCCTTATGACTAAGGAATATCCTGCGGGTGCGTCAACCCAGGATAAGAAGACTCTGAGGAGGCTGTCTGGAAACTTTTACCTCAATCCTGATGGAGTGTTGTATAAGAGAAACCACGATCTCGTGCTACTCAGATGTGTAGATGAGAAAGAGGCGAGTATGCTCATGGAAGAAGTACATGAAGGCACATTTGGTACGCACGCCGGCGGTCATGCTATGACGAGGAAGATCCTGAGAGCAGGATACTACTGGCTGACGATGGAGTCGGATTGCTTTAGATTTGCGAAGAGATGTCATAAATTCCAGATTTATGCTGATAAAGTTTATATGCCGCCGTGCCCGTTGAATGGCATGTCCTCCCCGTGGCCGTTCTCCATGTGGGGCATCGACATGATAGGCAAGATCGAGCCTACTGCATCTAACGGTCATCGCTTCATTCTAGTAGCTATCGACTACTTCACCAAGTGGGTGGAGGCAGCCTCATATGCTAATGTGACCAAACAGGTGGTGGCTAAGTTCATAAAGAGGGACATCATCTGTCGTTACGAAATTCCCGAGCGGATCATTACTGATAATGGTTCGAATCTGAATAACAAGATGATGAAGGAGCTGTGCCAGAGTTTCAAGATTGAACACCACAACTGATCTCCTTACCGGCCGAAGATGAATGGCGCTGTTGAAGCAGCCAACAAGAACATAAAGAAAATTGTTCAGAAGATGGTTGTGACATACAAAGAGTGGCACGAGATGCTGCCATTTGCATTGCACGGTTATCGTACAACGGTACGTACGTCAATCGGGGCAACTCCTTTCTCCTTGGTGTACGGTATGGAAGCTGTCCTACCGTTAGAAGTGGAGATCCCTTCTTTGCGAGTTTTGGTTGATGTGAAACTCGATGAGGCAGAATGGATTACAAATCGCTTGAACCAACTCAGCCTGATGGACGAGAAGAGGTTAGCATCAATTGCATTTGGTCGTCTGTACCAAAGCCGAATGAAGAAAGCTTATGATAAGAAGGTGCGTCCTAGAAGCTTTCACACGGGTGATCTCGTCCTGAAGAAAATTCTTCCTCCACACTCCGATCACCGGGGCAAGTGGACTCCGAATTACGAAGGTCCGTACGTTGTCAGCAAGGTCTTCTCGGGAGGAGCTTTGTTGTTATCCACGATGGATGGTGAAGATTTTGCATCCCCGGTGAACGTGGACGCAGTTAAAAAATACTTTGCTTGAAAGTGACCCGCTGGACAAAAAAAGAGAGTCCAGGCAAAAAAGGGGCATCCCGGCGAACTGAAAACAGAATAAAAGGTTCGGGCAAAAATTAGGGATATAAATTGAAAAAATGTACACCTGCGAAGCCGAAAACCTACACTGGACGACTTCGGCAAAAAGGGTATCCCGGTGAACTGAAAACCCGCAAAGGGCGGTTCACGCAAAAGTTAGGGATTTGAAAAAGCAAATGACTGCGTTCCACGGGTGGACTTTCTTTGTTTAGTGGGTTGGAGGACCTGAGGTCCGTTTATCTGAATCAATCTCTTCCGAAGCTGAAGCGTCGGAGAAATATCAAAGTCGAGTGGGTCTTAGAGGGATCAACTCATGGTGTTCGTCTACGCCTCGTTGCCGACATTTGTATATACTGATGTATATTTATGTTTTATGTTTGCGCAGCTTCCTCATTCCAGGAGCTAGCCTCTGTTGTAAAACATTTTTACCCATTCAGGGGTTCGTTATCAATAAAACGCATACTATTCAGCAATTCTGTTTGTCTGTTTAGCATTTATCTGTTTTGTTTGCGAAAAAGAACGCCGATGTTTTTGATAAAATGCGCATACATAAACTTACGGGCCTAGGCCATTGATTGTTGAAACAATTAGTTACTTGAATATTTTCACGAGATAATAACCTTGATAGGTCCCTTTGAGAAGGGTACCTTGTCTGTTTGTTTGTGTTGTTACAGGTGTAGCATATTCCAGACAGTGCGCCGTGCGCATCCCCGAAGCAGGATGAGTCCTCCTTCTCCAGCAGAGTTCAGTAGCCTCTCCCCGCAGAGTCTGAACGCGAGATAATGAGCATTGATATGTCTCCCCAGGCAGAGATGATTCTCTCCCCAAGCAGATGCGTCCTGAAGGAACGTCATCCCCTCAGTTGAGTCAGGCGCCGAAGCATAATTCCATCCCCCAGCACCGGGTCACAAGTGCAGGTTTCATAGAAATAGTCATGCACTGAAGCATGATTCCATCCCCCAGCACCGGGTCACAAGTGCAGGTTTCATAGAAATAGTCATGCGCCGAAGCTCGTGTTCACCCCCCAGCACCGGGTCACAAGTGCAGGTTTCATAGAGATGTTCGGGCGCCGAAGCTCGTGTTCATCCCCCAGCACCGGGTCACAAGTGCAGGTTTCGTAGGAAACTATTCGTACGCCGAAGTATGCAGCAACTGATGGTGCCAGACTGAAGTCTCCAGCAGAATTGAAATTCCTCACCAGAGTTGTACTCTCCCCCGAAGTCGGATGATTCCTTCTTCCCCAGCGGAATTGAGATTTCCCCTCAGAGTTGTACTCTCCAGCGAAGCAGAATGATTTCTCCTTCCTCAGCCGAGTTTGCCGATACCCAAGAGAGCCGAATCCTTGGAAGTTGCTCAGACCATGATTGGTTTTTTCCCCAGTAGAGTGTTGAACAGCTAAAGTTGTTTCCCCACAGAGTCTCTTATCCCCAGAAGAGTAGCCATGAAGGCCACGCAGTTTACTCTTGCGATTGACATCGTTTTCCCTCAGCAAGGTCCAAGTTCTCGTAGAGCTTCGTCCCCATGCAGCAGTCAACTGAAGTTGTTTCCCCCGCAGCAGTCAACTGAAGTTGTGTCCCCTGCGGAGTCCAATTGAGATTGGCGTGACCATGTTCTCCTCAGCAGAATGATTCCTCTATCTGAGTAGTTCTTCCCCCTTGACAGGAGGATTCCCCCCTCGGCATTTATTTTGCTGACGGGATCGCATCATTGTGCATGATTGCATAGCATTTATCATAAACGCATAGCATTTCCACCGTGTGGAGCATGGCACCGAAGCATATGCATAATAAACATGATCTAGGTTGTTACCATTCTTGTTTTGCAGGTGTTCCGCCGCAGAATTGATTGCTCAGGATGATTCCTGACATTCTCCCCAACGAAGTCGCTTGCTCCAGGTGATTCTTAAGACCCCAGTGCAGTCCCCAGAGTCGCTTGCTCAAGATGATTATTGAGATCCCCAATGAAGTCTTCGGTTCAAGATGATTCTTGAATTCCTCAGCAGGACTATTTGCTTAAGATGATTCTTAAGCTCCCCAGTAGAGTCCCTAGTGAAGGTTACCCAGGATGATTCCTGAAGCCCCAAGAGAGCCGAATCCTTGGAAGCTGCAAGCCATGATTGGTTTGTCCCTAGCAAGAGTTGCCCAGGATGGTTCCTGAAATCCCCAACATAGTGTTTGCTTAGAATGGTTATCGGTTCAAGATGATTCTTGAAGTCCTCAGCAGAGTTGATTTATCCAGAATGATTTCTGGACCCTCGGAGCGGAGTTACTTGATAGATCTCCATATTCCCCAACGCGCGAAGCGTCCTCCCCAGCAGGTTTCTAGCGGCGAAGTTGGAACCTCCTTTGAAGACTCCATGAGTGAAGTCTGACCGTGTTAATGAAGTAGTTCTCTCAGCTGATGCAGAGTGCCTGATGGCAGAAGTTTAGATGTTCCCAGTTGGATCATGATTGACCAAGAATCCTATTCCCGACTTGCTAATGATGTCCGGCTGATGCCCGACAGTAATGCGGAGTGCCTGATGGCACGATCAACCTGATGGTTGAAGTCCGGCTGATGCCCGACAATTTCTTTGAATGCCTGATGGCATGATCAACCTGATGGTTGAAGTCCGGCTGATGCCGGACAAGTGTTCGTTGAATGCCTGATGGCAAGATCGACTGTATTACCGGTTACCGTGTGACCAATTCCCCAATGAAGTTTCTTCACCCTGGCGGCGATGTCAGGTTCTTTAGTTCTCCAACAGCGATGTTGGATGTTTGTTTCTGGCGGCGATGTTCGTTGATTTAGTTTTCCAGCGGCGATGTTGGGTGTTTCCCAGATTCTCTATTTCTCCAGCGGTGATGTTGGCTGTTTATTTCCGACGGCGAAGTCAGATTATGTTTTGCTTCTGACAGCGATGTCAGATGATTCCTTTGTTGCTCCGGCGGCGATGTTGGATATTTGTTTCTGACGGTGATGTCAGGTGGTTTATCTTTCCAGCGTCGATGTTGGGTATGTCAGGTTCTTTAGTTCTCCAGCGGCGATGTTGGATGTTTGTTTCTGGCAGCGATGTCAGTTGATTTAGTTTTCCAGCGGCGATGTTGGGTACTTTCCAGTTTCTTTGTTGTCCCAGCGGCGATGTTGGATGTTTGTTTCTGGCGGCGATGCCAGTTGATTTAGTTTTCCAGCGGCGATGTTGGGTACTTTCCAGTTTCTTTTTCGTCCCAGCGGCGATGTTGGATGTTTGTTTCTGACGGCGATGTTAGTTTCTTTGTTGTCCCAGCGGCGATGTTGGATGTTTGTGTCTGGCGGCGATATCAATTGATTTAGTTTTCCAGCGGCGATGTTGGGTGTTTCTCAAGATGTTTGTTCCTGGCGGTGATTTCAGATTCTTTAGTTTTCCAGCGGCGATGTTGGGTGTTTTGGTTGTCCGACGGTGATGTCAAGAGATTCAGTTTTCCAGCGGCGATGTTGGGTGTTTTGGTTGTCCGACGGCGATGTCAGATCAGTATGTCTCCAGCTAGTTGTCGTGCAGCTAGTGTTTCAGTTTTCGAAGATTCGTTCCAGCAGAGTACCGTGTGCTCGTGCAGTTGGCAAATTTCCGGGTTTCTCGGTATTCAACCGTCTCGTACCCTGATTGGCTGAGAGCCGTTCGCTCTTCACCCAGTCAAGTTCAAGCCGTTTGAATAGGGGCAGCTGTTGCACCCCAAAATTTGACCAACCTTTATTTACCCATCAAGAGTTGTATGAGACTTTGAAGCTAGCCAAGAGGGCTATTCAAATGTTCAAAGATTGATATCCTTTGTCAGAGAACTCAAGAGATCCTCAGAGAGATTGGTTGAAACCAAGGTTGTGTGCCTCATAACTTGAGAGTTGTGGGAGCTCCTCAGATGATTCTGAGACTAGAGAGGTCATTGTACAAGAATTCAGAAGATTCAGCCATGAGTGGTGGAATTAGGGTTTGACTGGGTCAACCCTAGGTCAACTGATGATTTGGAGAGGGTTGAGACCTATCCAAGGGCCATGTGATCATGGAATGATGCATTGAGGTGCTATAAGGATGATTCCTAGACTAACTCATCATGATTGAGGAGTTTGATAAGTTTTAAGCTAGGGTTTCTAAGGATTGATAGTGTAAAATCCCCTAGTTTGATCCCTATCTTCAAGGCAGTTTAGCTCAATATGTGATTGTCATCTCATCTTCCCCACAACATGAATGTTGTAGAGCTTGTTCTTAGCTTTAATTTGAGTGGTAGAAGTACTTGATAGGATTTGTAGAGCTCAAGTTATGACTTTGACAAATTACAGGTCATCTGAGGTATGTGAATCTGGGTCCTTGAAAGTCACCCAACTTGCATCCAACTTTTGCCTTAGTAGGATGATTCCTATGGATTCTTGGTCAACATGAATGTTGAAGAGAATCTTCTTATATTTCTAGAGAGTACTATAAGTCCTTGATAGGATTTGTAGAACTCAACTTATGGCTTTGACAAGTCAAGGGCATTTTGGTCATTTGGAGGTTATAGTTCATTTCAAGCACAAGGCCATATCTCCTAGTTCTAAGCTTCAAATGGAAAAATATTCAACATCAAAGTTGCTTAGAATGATGTTTTAAGGCTAGTAGGGAGGTCATGAGATGTTGAAAAGGCTCATATCAAAAAGTGATAAAAATGGCCTAAAAATGAGGCATAAGTTAATTAAAGTGAAATTGAAAATCATAAATCACAAGCTATAAGTCCAAACCATGTCATGTAATAGGTCATTTTGACTCCAAATGACATTCTAAGAACAATGGTTCATCCACAATTTTGATTTGAGGCTTGTATCATAGGGCTGCTTTGGAATTGGATTGCTTGCATCTTAAGGTACCAAACCAAAACAAGGCAAAACTCAATACACAAGGTAGTTATGCATTGTAACTTACCCTAAATCTCATATGGGGATAAATTCAATTCAGAATGGAAGGTTATGAGATGCTTGGCATGAGATAGCATGTAAGGAGAATGAGAAATCAAAATACCATGACATGAAAAGATCAATTTCTCATTGGATTGTTCTAGGGGGTTCTAGATGATTCTAAACCACTCTATAAGATGATTGTAACTTGCTCAGATGCAAGGTTGGTGTGAATTGGTGTAGAGAAGAGAGAGTGAGATCCAAATTCTTCCATTGCAAGTCAAATCCCATTTCTTCATTCTTCTTCATTTCCTTTCATTTTTTTCACACAAACACCTTCCATACATCACATTGAAGCTGTGCAGATTGAATTGAGAGCATTTCCATGGAGAATTGAGGAGTTGGTGATTGAGATTTCAAGGTTGCATTTCAAAATCGAATTTCAAGAATCAAGCAATTTCAGCCATTCTTTTTGCATACAGAAGCTAGAAGATTGATCAGTGAAGGAATTTGGAAAGATTCAAGGCTTGAATTGGTGGATTACTACCTCTGTTCACTCCATTTTACCAGGTTTGCAAATTCTTTCCTACACTATAATTTAGGCATGGTTAGGTTGAATTGTTAGTGTAGAATTGTTAGAGACCAATAGGTGATGGATTTTGGAGAGTTTGAAGGCAATTGGTGATGATTTAGCTATGGACAAGATTTCTGTTTGGACCAAGAACTCTTTGGATATTGAGTGATGAGCTTAGTTTAATATCAAGAAATGTTCATGGTGAGATGGTGAGTGATCTAGGACCATTAGTTTCAAGAATTGTTAAAATGGATGACTGAGTATATTTTGGATCTTGGATCGGGTTCCTAGATTTAGGAGGTTTCAGTTAATTTTAAGGTTGTAATCATGTTCAGCATGGAATTCTAAGTGGATTAGGGTCTTGAATTTTAAGAATTGATGGAGAAATGAGGGAGTTCGTATGGAGGAAGATGAAGCTTCATGGCTGAGTTTCCATGGTGTTTCTGCAAACCCTAGCTCAGGGAAGAAGACAAAGCCTGGACCGTCAGATGCACGCTTGACCCTTGACTCGAGACCAGATCCAACGCACCACGTTTAATTTCGTTTTTGGAGGGATTCTGATACACGCTTGAAACGCCGCGTTTCATTAATAGGAAGTCTGGGCTTAGTGGATCAAATGGCTATCAACACCCCCCAAGTGAGGCCCAATGGCATAATGAACTGAAATCCATTGATATTTGCACCGTGACTTTTTTATTTTCTGTTTGATTTTCTAATGGTTTTCTGATTTAAATATTGGGCTTAAGCGCATTGCTTTCCAAACCCCCCAGTCTGGGCCCAAGCGTGTTTGAACTGTGTTTTGTTTACTTCTTGCACCCCAGCCATGCTTTTCACCTTATTTTTTTCTCCATTTTTTTCCATACTTTAGAAATTCATATTAAATTGAAAATTCAATATTTTTAATGGGAATTTTTTCTCCTACTTCATATTTTTGTCAAGAAAAATATAAAATAAAAACATTTTTCATGTATTTTAGTATTTTTTGCATATTTTCTCCTTTTATTGCTTTTTAATGTTTTTATGTTGATACCTTAATTTGCAGAATTTAGTTTAGGTAGTTCCCTTAGTATTTTTAGGTCATTCTATTTAGAATAGTTAGATATATGTTTTAGCTTCCCCCTGGATTTATTCCATAATTTTGTGATGATTTTTAGGATAGTTTTGATTAGTTGATTGTAGGTTGTGTAGAATTAGGTCAAACTTCAACATAGGTCCATAATAACTGTAGATTTTTGGGTTTTTAGGACAAATTAGACTATGGGACATATATGGGTATTAAGGGTAGGTATGTAGGATCCCTTAGAAATTATATTAGGATTTAATATAATAGTATACTATTTTTAGTTGATTTTTGTATTGGTTGATTGTTTGTGTTGCCTTTAGGGCATTTTTGCTTTGTTTGCTTTGCTTTGTGGGCTTGGATAGCTTGGTATTGTTATAAGGAGCATTGAGGAGCATAGTAGAAGACTTGAGGATGCATTGAGGAGCTTGAGAGCTTGATCTTATTTCCTTTTTTGTTGTTTTTAGGGTTAGGGATTAGGAAGAGTTTAGACTTAGATAACTTCTTTCTTAAACATGGATGGTATCTGTCACCTCCATTCCTCCCTATGATTCAAAGTCCTTCCATGGTATACACCTCTCTCCTTTGGAGGGATAAGTGATGTACCTAGGAAGTAGAACTTTTGAGGGAACCTTTCCTTTGATGTTGAACCCTTATAGGTCACCTTTGGTGGTCAAGTAAGCAGTTCAATATCCCCAGCTTATCCAGTAAGTGATTTCATCTGGTTTGATTATCTTGAGAGATGTTGAGCTTGAGTTTGAAGATGGAGACTTCATTGAAGAGTGTTTAAGAGGATGAATCCTTGAGTATTGCCATTCCAGCTGAAGCTTGAAGAGCAACAAGAGCAAGTTGATACTTGAAGATCCCTAAAGATTAGGTGAAGCCTGAAGGTGGAGCTGATCAAGAAGCTGAAGCTTAAAGGGAGAAGATAAGTTGAAACTCATGTTGAAGGGTTGAAACCTGGAAAAGCTAACTGAGTTGCTAGTGGAAGAGCTGAAGCTTGGAGTTGAGAGAGAAGCTGAAGCCTTCTTCTTTTTTTCTTTTCTATATTGACATGTTTTGTTTGACTTGCTTGATGCATTAGAATAAGTCCATATCTAGAATAGGTAGAATCTAGGAGCATGATTGCACTGGAGGTTGAGTTTCTCCCTCTGCTTGTATTGTTACTGTGTGGCTTTGCTTGCGGGTATTCGGTAGAGCCCAACTCCCTTGCCCATGTGGTTTGTTTGCCTGATGGCATTTTATTTCATTTCTTTCTGTATGATTGCAGTTTACTGTTATTGCTTGATAGCATGATGTTTTATATTTCAGTATGATTACTGTTATCCATTCTGGCTTGAGGTTGAGATGAGCTTGTGGAGGCTGAAGCCCCACACACATTTCCTCCCTCACTTGCATTGCATGCATTTTACTGTTAAGCTGATGCTTTGTCTGTTTTGGTGTATCATTGACATGATCCCTTAGGACTCTCATTTCCTTTGATAAGGATTTGATGATAGAATCTTAGATTGAAACCTATGCATGACAACTTCTAGGAGTTCCCTGTTCAAACCTCAACCATAGGATGAATCCATGGCATGACAACAGTAGGACTTGATAGTCTCCCTCCTAGTTGGGCCTGTTCTCTTCTCATCTCCAAACAGTTTAAGATACAGTAATCATGAATGATTTCTTTCATACGTTACGAGCCTTAAGCTATCTGAGAAAGGATTGTGGGAGAGTTTCTTTTCCACAGTCTGGATGTTTAGTATGGTACCCTTTGGGTGACATGCGACGCATTCACTCTCAGGTCATAGTCTCTAGTGCAATTGAAATCGCAAACACAATAAAAAACACTTCTTTCGTAAAGACAGGAAATAAACCGTAGTTTCCCGAACTACGTAAGCTCTGATCTCTCATACCTGTTGAGAGTACGTAGGCACAAGATGGCGATGTCTTGGCGAGCTACCTTCCCCCATAACCCGTCGTAGGCCGAACTACGTTGACTCTGATTTCTCGTTCTCTGATGAGAATACGTAGGCATAAAGTGCGACGCTTTGCCGAGTCATTTTTCTTTTCTTTTTCCGCCAGCCTTGATAGGTAGATAGAATAAAACCAACCAGTCCAAGTAAACACAACAAGCGAGGATCCCGTCGAGTACGACGGACGTGAGGGGTGCTAATACCTTACCCTTGCGTAACCGACTCCCGAATCCAGACAACGGTTGCGACGACCTTGTCTTACCCTTTTTCGTCAGGTTTTTCCGATCGTTTCCTTTCCCACTCTGAGGGATAAATAACGAAAGGTGGTGACTCTTCTATCATGCCGGCACCTTATTTTCGCGCAAGCGACAGCTGGCGACTCTGCTGGGGACTTGATAGTTTCCTAGGGATCCAACATCCCGAAAGAGAGTCAGTTTGGGAATCTAACAGTTCCCTATGCGAGTCATTCCTAACGCTTGTATGTTTACTTGTTGGGTTGCGTTTATTTATCGCATTTTACTTCTCGCACTTTATTTCCCGCATTTTATTTCCAGTTCGATTTGATTATCTGTGCTGTTGTGGGATGGGAGTTCTGATGAGTGAGAAGCCAGACCCAGGCTTGAGTGCACTATAGACTTAGAGTGGAAATTAGTGGGCGCGTGCTTGCTTTGTAGGCACTAGTGTCTCATGAAATCCACGCTCAGACGAGGTTCATCCGGTTGGCTTCCCTTTCAACCCTTTGGGTTGAGACAGTTGCTGGTTTGGTGGATTGTCGACTCTGGGGACCGATCATTTGTGATTCAGCTAAGTGAGGCCGCTTCATGAGCTGGTGATGCCACACCTTCTGGGTATCGTATCACCCCTCTTGAAAGTCTATGACGCTGATGAATGCATAGGATGTTGTACCTTGAGTCAGTTTAGGTCCATACCTGTGAGTGGGGTTGGGTTTATTGCAGGAAACTTTGACCTTCAGACTACCTGGTTTTCTTGACAGTGGATCAGTTTTGTTGGTACCAGGGTTTCTCAGTTGCAGATTTGTCTGTTCTTGATAGAGCAGGTTTTGATCAGAGGATCTTATCATCAGGTGTATGTCTGTTCTTGATAGAGCAGGTTTTGATCAGAGGATCTTATTATCAGGTGTATGGCTGTTCTTGATAGAGCAGAGTATTGTCATCAGTTGTTTGTTCTTGATAGAGCAAATTTTTGGGGTCTGAAGATCTCATCAGCAGATGTTGTTTGTTCTTGATAGAGCAGATTTGTGGGATCTGAAGATCTCGTCAGCAACTGTATGTTTGTTCTTGATAGAGCAGATTTTTGATTTGGGGTCTGAAGACTTCATCAGCAGATGTTTCTTGATCATACATCTGAGGTCCTTATTATCAGACATTTGTTCTCGACAGAGCAGAATTATGATCCTATGAATATGTTCCTATCAGATGTTTGTTCTTGGCAGATCAGATTTGTGGTCCTACGCCGGGGTTTTCTTCTCATCAGTGGTCGTGGTTTTGTTGATACAGAATCTCCACAGCGGCAGTGGCTTTGGCCTCTTATTGCATGATTGCATTTTGCATTAGTTTGCATATTGATTTGCATTTCATTAATGTGTGTCTGTGTTGCAGGTACCGTTTTCCCCGATCGAGGATTTCTTGCCTCCTATTGTATTGTTATGGGCTCTCTGAGGAAGACCGTGGCTTACAAGTTTCCTACCCCTGATGTGGTTAAGCTGACTGGTTTGATAGCTCTAGCAGGTGATTCTGTGAAGGATGAGTTCAGGAAATCTTATGGCAGGTTGCTCAGTTTGGTTTGTAAGCCTTCTGTGTTCGAGTTGAACGGGTTGCACGCTCTGCTGCAGTTCTACGACCCTCCGCTGAGATGTTTCACTTTTCAGGACTTCGTTCTCGCACCTACGCTGGAAGAGTATGCTGATTTTCTAGGTGTGCCTATCAAGAGGCAGATGCCTTTTGTTCATATGGATGCTGAGCCTGATCTGGCTGGTTTAGCTCCTTCACTTCATTTGGACGCCTCCGAGTTAGTATTGACTAGTTGGAACAAGGTTCCTGGGTTCTCATTGCAGTTTCTGGTAGGTAAAGCTCAGCAGTGTGCCAAGGACGGATGTTGGGTCGCGTTCAATGCCATCCTCGCCCTATGCATATACGGCATTATTCTGTTCCCCAACATGCCCGATTTTGTAGACTTTGATGCGTTTCACATCTTCGCTTCAGGGAATCCAGTCCCTATTTTGATAGGAGATGTCTATCACTCAGTTCACTACAAAAACGAGAACAGGAGGGGGAAGAATGTCTCGTGCTGTGTACCCTTGCTGTATAAATGGCTTGAAAGTCATCTGCCCAAGAGGGGTCCTTTTGTCTTGTCTGCAGCCACAACTGAGTGGCCTGAGCGTCTGATAAGCTTATCGGCAGAGGATATTGACTGGTTCGACAGAGATAGGTTGGGTACTGAGGTGATCTTCAGTTGCAGCGGGTTTCCAAATGTGCCTCTGATAGGCAGGAAGGGCTGCATAAACTACAATCCGTCGTTGCTGGTTCGACAGTTCGCGTATGCTTTGAGGAGTCCGCCGAAGGATGAAGAGGTGCAAGAATCTTTGTACCTCACTGGTACTCTAGAGGGGGATCTGCTGTCCAAGCTTCAGCGCGCGTGGAATGGTATCAGTAAGCGAGGAAAGCCTTTGCTGGGAAAAAGCAACAGTCAAGCCTACCCTCCGTACAGGACTTGGATCAGAGCCAGGGCCAATGCTATAGGGATGCCGTTTCCTCATGCCAAGCCAGAAAGTCCTCCAACAATCGAAGAGCCTACTACTGTGCCCATTCATCAGCATAACCAGGTATTAGCTGAGCGGGATGAACAGAAGCGGGCGAACGAAGAACTGGAGAAGGAATTAGCTCAGCTCCGAAGCGAGAGGAACGAAGTTGTTCATTCTTTCAAAAGGCAGACAGAGTTGGTGAACCAGCTAAGTACAGACCTGACGAAGCAGTTAGCCGAGCGTGAACGCATGGGTCGAGACTTCAAAGCTGTCAACGACGTACTGGCTACGAAGAAGCAGCATTTGGACGAGGCATATCGGAGGATATCTAAGTTCAACCAGCATTGGAACGCTTCCCTGGCCACCAGGAAAGAGCGGGAGGATAAGCTGATGCTGCAGATCTCCAAGCTGGAAGCCGAGGTGAAAGACAGTGAACAGAGGTTTGATGAAGAAACCGCCCGCAGATACGCCGCCGAAGGCCAGCTCAACAAAGCTCTCGCTAACCTGAAGGAGCGCAAGCTGACGTTTGAGTCTAAGAAGCGGAAACTGGAAGATTGCTTTGGCGAAGGAGCATGGGAAAGTTCAGTTCAGGGACTTCAGTATACCATTGTGCAAAGGGAGTTTCTCGTCGAGGGGATGCTCACTCTGCCAGATCATCCAGAGACGAAGGAGTTGCTAGAAGAGTATCGCGCCCATGGCCGTGCTTGACTAGTTGTATTCCTTTTGTTTTGATCTTTGTTGTATGCTGACCATCACCAGGCTTGTTGGTTGAGGTCACGCTGTTGATTCGTCTTGTACTTGCTGATGCTATGTACTGCCTTGATAGGCTTTCTTTATATATGAGATTGATGTTTCCATGATTGGGCTCGGACTTCTTCTTCTTATTATTATCAGCACTGGCACTCAGGCACTAGGATCAGGTGAAATCTCCCAAACACACAGACACACGCATGCATTTGCATGAAGCATCTGCATAGCGTACATTTTGTTGTTTTTCCTAACCTTTAGTGTTTACAGGTTTTTTCAGGTTTACAGGTCCCAGGCTGTTTCTGGTGATTCCAGGATTGATCAGAGACTAATTCACCGTTATCCGACTAGAGCTAATCAGACCAGGATCATGGATCAAGTGCAGATAGATGTCCAGGAGCTCCGCGAGAGGATGGATCGCTTTATGGAACTTATGCAGGTGGTCGCCAATGGTCAAGACCAGCTCCGGACTTTGGTTCAGCCTTTGATCTCCAGGGTTGATAGCAACGACATACTCCATGGCGGGGTTGTGCCTACTCCTCCACCAGTTGATACTCCACAGAATGGTGTCCCCGTGGCCGGGGGCAACGGCAGTGCTAATGGCAATGTGATGGCCAACATCGGACTCAATACGACGGGCGTCGGTAATGGGAGTCTGGGAGCTAATGTCAACATCGGGACGGTCAACGGCAATGCAGGCATCGGGAATCTGTTGGTGCCTCAACCATGGCTTGAGGATCATCAGGATGATGTGTTCTCTCAAAGGGGTGCAGAAGGGGAGCTGAATGTTGAAGCGCGACTCAGATTCAAAGCACTGGAAGATAAAATGAGAGATATTGAGAATCAGAATGCTTTGGGCGTTGATATGTCCAAGCTGGGGTTAATTGCTGATTTCAAGGTACCTCCTAAGTTCAGGGTGCCTGACTTTGAGAAATATAAGGGCACCACTTGCCCTCGTGTTCACCTCAGATTGTACTACAGGAAGATGTCTACCTATTCAGAGGATGAGAAGCTGCTGATGCACTTCTTCCAAGACAGTCTTTCCGGACCATCCCTCGAGTGGTACATGGGCCTGGAGCCCACTAGCGTGCGCACATGGAAGGATCTCGCTGAAGCGTTTGTCCACCATTACCAGTACAATAGCGACTTGGCCCCGAACCGAGTCCAGCTCCAGAACCTTTCGCAGAGGAATAATGAAGGATTTAAGGAGTACGCCCAGCGGTGGCGTGAGTTGGCAGCCCGGGTTCAACCGCCGATGGTTGAACACGAGCTCGTGCAGATGTTTGTTGCCACCCTCCCAGGGGTCTACTATGAAAAGTTAGTCAGCGGTATGTCTGGGACATTTTCATCTCTCATTATCATGGGCGAACATGTCGAGAATGGGATCAAGATCGGGAAAATTCAAGGTGAATCATCCTCAGCCGGAGGAGGTGGAAAGAAACCTTATGCTGGTAAACGACGAGAAGGCGAAACGAGCGTTGTGACCAATGCTCGAATAAAGGGCAAGGGCCCTCAGCAGCAGATAGCCAGTATAAATATCCCAGCAGCTCCGCAGCAGCAGCAGCAACCGAATCAACAGGGATATAGAAAATACCAGAATCGGGCTCCTTTGACAAACCGTCACTTCGAGGCACCGCCCATGTCGTACGCGCAACTCTTGCAGACTTTGCTTCAACTTCAGTTGGTTCAGAAGAGGATGATGGCTCCCTTGACAGGGGCACCTCCACCAGGGTACGACGCAAATGCCACTTGCGATTTCCACATAGGGGCACCTGGCCATACAATCGAGAACTGCAAAGCCTTTAAGCACAAGGTACAGGACTTGGTAGATGCGAAGATCATTAACTTCTCCGATAATGTGCCCAATGTTACGAAGAATCCTATGCCGAATCATAGGGGAGGCGGAGTGAACACCATTATCGAAGAAGAGAGTGCAGATCTGCTGACTGATGTCAGAGACCTAAAGACGCCGCTTAGCTTCGTCAAAGCTAAGTTGTTGAAGAAAGGGTTCTTTCCAGGATGTGGAGAGTTATGCATGGACTGTGCTACACATTCTGATGGGTGTGAGCAGTTGGTAGAAGGAATTCAAAGCCTGATGGCTGAGGGGATTCTACAGTTTAGCTGGAGTGCTGAAAGTGTATCAGGAGAGGTAGTGTTGAAGCAGGCCGATGAAGTCGCCACCATCACCATCCCTCGCCGGCCAATAACCATTTATGCGCCCAGACCGCCTACAATCACTATTACCAAAGCTGGGCCGATACCATTCGAGAGCACTAACGCCGTTCTATGGCATTATGGGGCTGAAGTCTATTGCAACGGTCAGAGGTTGGAGCTGGAACCGTACGGGTCGACTGTAGAGAATCTTGCAGGAATCAATGGTATTACTCGTAGTGGAAGAGTATTTGCGCCGCCAGAGGTCGTGGCAGAGAAAGCGGTCAGAGCTGATGCGACCGATAAAGGTAAAAGCAAAGTCATCGAAGAGGTCCCATGTGGGGTAGAGAAAGATTTGCTTGTTAAAGATGCCGAGGAGTTTATGCGGTTGATCAAAAAGAGCGACTACAAGATTGTAGACCATCTTCATCAGACGCCGTCGAAGATTTCTATTCTCAACTTGTTGTTGTGTTCTGAAGCGCACCGCAACGCGTTGCTAAAGGTATTGAACGCTGCCTACGTACCGCAAGAAATATCGGTGAATCAGCTAGAAGAGGTGGTAGCCCATGTTAACGCTGGCAATGGGCTAGGTTTCACAGATTTAGAGCTGACACCAAAAGGAAGGAATCACAATAGCGCCCTGCACATCTCGATAGAGTGTAGGGGCACAATCATGTCGCACGTGCTGGTGGACACGGGTTCGTCACTTAATGTGCTTCCGAAGAAGGCATTAATGAATTTGGACACTCGCGGATTGCTCTGCACACCCAGTGATCTGGTGGTGAAAGCATTCGACGGAACTAAGCGCCACGTTTTCGGGGAGGTGACCCTGCCGATCCAAGTCGGTCCGGAAACGTTTGACACGGTCTTTTATATCATGGACATCATGCCTGCCTACAGTTGCCTCTTGGGCCGGCCATGGATCCATGCTGCTGGTGTCGTGACCTCTACGTTGCACCAAAAGCTCAAATATGCTGTCGGAGGAAGCATAGTAACCGTGTGTGGAGAGGAAGACATAATGGTGAGCCATTTGTCATCCTTTAAGTATGTTGAAATGGATGGCGAAATTCATGAAACTCTCTGCCAGGCATTCGAAGCCGTCAAGGTGAAGGAAGTAGCTCCTGTAGTCACAGAAAAGCCAGAGATGAATCTCTCCTCATTCAAAGAAGCTCGGGCCGTCGTCCAAACTGGCTCTACCCTAGGCTGGGGGCGCATTTTGGAGATACCAATCAAGCAGGATAAGTTTGGGTTGGGGTATTCTCCTGAAGCTGAAGCTTCTTCTTCTTCGTCTAGCAGCGCGTCACGGGGTAAGGGGCCGATCCTATTTACCAGTGGCGGAGTGATTTTCAAAAGCATCAACGCGGCGTCTGAAGACAGCGGGGACAACGATTGTGATCTCGACTCTTGGATTCAGCCAAGCAAGCCGGGCGAGCGCCTCAATAATTGGACCATCAAGGATATCATCCAGCTGACAAGTGAAGAGTAATAATTTACTTTTTTCAATCATTGTACAACCCTATGTCCTACCCGGGGCATAGCGATTTTATTGTCAGGGCCTTGTTGGATTATGTACATGCATTTTGTTAATAAATCAAAGGTGTTTTCTTCGTATCAAATATTGTGATCTCTGTTATTCCTGTTTTATATTTGTTTTGAAAAATAGTAAAATGGCAATGGGGTTTGTGCTAACCTGCATATTCTTGTTTTAAACTTAACCCTTGTTATTGCAGGATCCACATAACAGATGACATCGACTCTGGACCTTCTACGACTCACTTCGACTTCGACTGCCCGATCTATCAAGCCAAAGAAGAGATTGATGAAGACGAAGACCTTTCGGAAGAGTTGGCCCGCTTATTGAAACAAGAGGAAAAGGTTATTCTGCCTCATGAGGAGGAGATCGAGATCGTAAGTCTGGGTTCTGAAGAGCTCGTCAGAAATGTCAAGATAGGGGCTGCGCTGCAGAGTAATATCAAGCAGAGATTAGTCGAGATGCTAAGAGAGTATAGTGACATCTTTGCTTGGTCATACGAATATATGCCCGGACTTGACACGGACATCGTGGTCCACCATCTGCCGCTACGAGAAGATTGCCCTCCCGTTAAGCAGAAGCTTAGGAGGACGAGACCAGATATGGCCGTTAAGATCAAAGAAGAAGTGCAGAAACAGCTTGATGCTGGCTTCTTAGCGGTCACCACTTACCCTCCGTGGGTCGCCAACATAGTGCCTGTACCGAAGAAGGACGGTAAGGTACGCATGTGCGTCGATTATCGGGATTTGAATAGGGCGAGCCCTAAAGATGATTTCCTGCTGCCTCATATCGATGTGTTGGTCGACAACACAGCCCAGTTCTCCGTGTTTTCGTTCATGGATGGCTTCTCCGGTTACAACCAGATCAAGATGGCACCGGAGGACATGGAGAAAACGACGTTTATCACCCCTTGGGGAACGTTTTGCTATAAGGTAATGCCCTTCGGTCTGAAGAACGCAGGGGCCACTTAGCAACGAGCAATGGTAACTTTGTTTCATGATATGATTCATCATGAGATCGAGGTCTATGTTGATGACATGATTGCGAAGTCCCAAACGGAGGAAGAGCATCTGGTCAACTTATTGAAGCTTTTTGAGAGGCTTAGGAAATTCAGGTTGAGGCTGAATCCTAACAAATGCACTTTCGGTGTGCGGTCCGGAAAGTTGCTGGGGTTTATCGTTAGTGAACGAGGTATCGAGGTTGATCCTGCGAAAATAAAAGCCATTCAAGAAATGCCAGCACCGAAAACAGAAAAAGAAGTTCGTGGTTTCTTGGGCCGAATAAACTACATTGCAAGGTTTATCTCTCAGCTCACGACCACTTGTGAACCGTTGTTCAAGCTTTTAAAGAAAGATCAGGCGATTACTTGGAATGAGGATTGCCAGAAGGCATTCGAAAAGATAAAGCAGTATCTTCAAGAACCTCCAATCTTGATACCCCCAGTGGCTGGACGGCCATTAATCATGTACTTGACAGTTCTTGAGAACAGTATGGGGTGTGTTCTCGGTCAACACGACGAGACGGTCAGAAAGGAGCATGCCATTTACTACTTGAGTAAAAAGTTTACTGACTGTGAATCTCGATACTCGATGCTGGAGAAGACGTGTTGTGTACTAGCCTGGGCTGCCAAACGTTTACGACAGTACATGCTCAATCACACCACTATGCTAATTTCGAAGATGGATTCAATCAAGTACGTCTTCGAGAAGCAGGCTCTTTCAGGCAGGATTGCCAGATGGCAAATGGTGTTAACAGAATATGATATTCAGTACGCCTCCCAGATGGCCATCAAGGGCAGCGTATTGTCTGATTACCTTGCCGAACAGCCGATCGAGGATTACCAGCCGATGAAGTTCGAATTCCCTGACGAGGATATTATGTTTCTCAAAGCGAAGGATTGCGATGAGCCGTTGCCCGACGAGGGGCCAGATAGGAAATCCCAGTGGAAGTTGATATTCGATGGGGCAGTTAATTCCTATGGAAGTGGCATCGGGGCTATCATCACGACTCCCCACGGGTCCCACATCCCGTTACTGCGAGACTGACGTTTCCAGTTACCAACAATGAGGCGGAGTATGAGGCATGCATTATGGGTCTAGAAGAGGAAATTGATTTGAGAATCAAGAATCTAGACGTATATGGTGACTCAGCGCTTGTGATCAACCAAATTAAAGGGGAGTGGGAGACTCGTAAATCAAATTTGGTGCCGTACATGAATTATGCCAGAAGGCTGCTTCCGTTCTTTGATCGAGTGGAACTCCATCATGTGCCCAGGGCTGAGAATCAAATGGCTGATGCCTTAGCCACGTTGGCTTCAATGTATAAAGTCAATTTTTGGAATGAGGCTCCAAGAATTGTCCTTTCCCGTCTTGATAGACCGGCATTTGTCTTTGCAATCGAGGAAGCCGCCGACAGCAAGCCATGGTTCCACGATATCCAAACCTTCCTTATGACTAAGGAATATCCTGCGGGTGCGTCAACCCAGGATAAGAAGACTCTGAGGAGGCTGTCTGGAAACTTTTACCTCAATCCTGATGGAGTGTTGTATAAGAGAAACCACGATCTCGTGCTACTCAGATGTGTAGATGAGAAAGAGGCGAGTATGCTCATGGAAGAAGTCCATGAAGGCACATTTGGTACGCACGTCGGCGGTCATGCTATGACGAGGAAGATCCTGAGAGCAAGATACTACTGGCTGACGATGGAGTCGGATTGCTTCATATTCGCGAAGAGATGTCATAAATGCCAGATTTATGCTGATAAAGTTCATGTGTCGCCGTGCCCGTTGAATGGCATGTCCTCCCCGTGGTCGTTCTTCATGTGGGGCATCGACATGATAGGCAAGATCGAGCCCACTGCATCTAATGGTCATCGCTTCATTCTGGTAGCTATCGACTACTTCACCAAGTGGGTGGAGGCAGCCTCGTATGCTAATGTGACCAAGCAGGTGGTGGCTAAGTTCATAAAGAGGGACATCATTTGTCATTACGAAATTCCCGAGCGGATCATTACTGATAATGGTTCGAATCTGAATAACAAGATGATGAAGGAGCTGTGCCAGAGTTTCAAGATTGAACACCACAACTCATCTCCTTACCGGCCGAAGATGAATGGCGCTGTTGAAGCAGCCAACAAGAACATAAAGAAAATTGTTCAGAAGATGGTTGTGACATACAAAGACTGGCACGAGATGCTGCCATTTGCATTGCACGGTTATCGTACAACGGTAAGTACGTCAACCGGGGCAACTCCTTTCTCCTTGGTGTACGGTATGGAAGCTGTCCTACCGTTAGAAGTGGAGATCCCTTCTTTGCGAGTTTTGGTTGATGTGAAACTCGACGAGGCAGAATGGATTACGAATCGCTTGAACCAACTCAGCCTGATGGACGAGAAGAGGTTAGCATCGATTGCATTTGGTCGTCTGTACCAAAGCCGAATGAAGAAAGCTTATGATAAGAAGGTGCGTCCTAGAAGCTTTCAGACGGGTGATCTCGTCCTGAAGAAAATTCTTCCTCCACACTCCGATCACCGGGGCAAGTGGACTCCGAATTACGAAGGTCTGTACGTCGTCAGCAAGGTCTTCTTGGGTGGATCTTTGTTGTTATCCACGATGGATGGTGAAGATTTTGCATCCCCGGTGAACGCGGACGCAGTTAAAAATTACTTTGCTTGAAAGCGACCCGCTGGACAAAAAAAGAGAGTCCAGGCAAAAAAGGGGCATCCCGGCGAACCGAAAATAGAATAAAAGGTTCGGGCAAAAATTAGGAATATAAATTGAAAAAATGTACACCCGCGAAGCCGAAAACCTACACTGGACGGCTTCGGCAAAAAGGGTATCCCGGTGAACTGAAAACCCGCAAAGGGCGGTTCACGCAAAAGTTAGGGATTTGAAAAAGCAAATGACTGCGTTCCACGGGTGGACTTTCTTTGTTTAGTGGTTTGGAGGACCTGAGGGCCGTTTATCTGAATCAATCTCTTCCGAAGCTGAAGCGTCGGAGAAATATCGAAGTCGAGTGGGTCTTAGAGGGATCAACTCATGGTGTTCGTCTACGCCTCGTTGCCGACATTTGTATATACCGATGTATATTTATGTTTTATGTTTGCGCAGCTTCCTCATTCCAGGAGCTAGCCTCTGTTGTAAAACATTTTTACCCATTCAGGGGTTCGTTATCAATAAAACGCATACTATTCAGCAATTCTGTTTGTCTGTTTAGAATTTATCTGCTTTGTTTGCGAAAAAGAACGCCGATGTTTTTGATAAAATGCGCATACATAAACTTACGGGCCTAGGCCATTGATTGTTGAAACAATTAGTTACTTGAATATTGTCACGAGATAATAACCTTGATAGGTCCCTTTGAGAAGGGTACCTTGTCTATTTGTTTGTGTTGTTACAGGTGTAGCATATTCCAGACAGTGCGTCGTGCACATCCCCGAAGCAGGATGAGTCCTCCTTCTCCAGCAGAGTTCAGTAGCCTCTCCCCGCAGAGTCTGAACGCGAGATAATGAGCATTGATATGTCTCCCCAGGCAGAGATGATTCTCTCCCCAAGCAGATGCATCCTGAAGGAACGTCATCCCCTCAGCTGAGTCAGGCGCCGAAGCATGATTCCATCCCCCAGCACTGGGTCACAAGTGTAGGTTTCATAGAAATAGTCATGCGCCGAAGCATGAATTCATCCCCCAGCACCGGGTCACAAGTGCATGTTTCATAGAAATGTTCAGGCGCCGAAACTCGTGTTCACCCCCCAGCATCGGGTCACAAGTGCAGGTTTCATAGAGATGTTCGGGCGCCGAAGCTCGTGTTCATCCCCCAGCACCGGGTCACAAGTGCAGGTTTTGTAGGAAACTATTCGTACGCCGAAGTATGCAGCAACTGATGGTGCCAGACTGAAGTCTCCAGCGGAATTGAAATTCCTCACCAGAGTTGTACTCTCCCTCGAAGTCGGATGATTCCTTCTTCCCCAGCGGAATTGAGATTTCCCCTCAGAGTTGTACTCTCCAGCGAAGCAGAATGATTTCTCCTTCCTCAGCCGAGTTTGCCGATACCCAAGAGAGCCGAATCCTTGGAAGTTGCTCAGACCATGATTGGTTTTTCCCCAGTAGAGTGTTGAATAGCTGAAGTTGTTTCCCCACAGAGTCTCTTATCCCTAGAAGAGTAGCCATGAAGGCCACGCAGTTTACTCTTGCGATTGACATCGTTTTCCCTTAGCAAGGTCCAAGTTCTCGTAGAGCTTCGTCCCCATGCAGCAGTCAACTGAAGTTGTTTCCCCCGCAGCAGTCAACTGAAGTTGTGTCCCCTGCGGAGTCCAATTGAGATTGGCGTGACCATGTTCTCCTCAGCAGAATGATTCCTCTATCTGAGTAGTTCTTCCCCCTTGACAGGAGGATTCCCCCCTCGGCATTTATTTTGCTGACGGGATCGCATCATTGTGCATGATTGCATAGCATTTATCATAAACGCATAGCATTTCCACCGTGTGGAGCATGGCGCCGAAGCATATGCATAATAAACATGATCTAGGTTGTTACCATTCTTGTTTTGCAGGTGTTCCGCCGCAGAATTGATTGCTCAGGATGATTCCTGACATTCTCCCCAACAAAGTCGCTTGCTCCAGGTGATTCTTAAGACCCCAGTGCAGTCCCCAGAGTCGCTTGCTCAAGATGATTCTTGAGATCCCCAGCGAAGTCTTCGGTTCAAGATGATTCTTGAATTCCTCAGCAGGACTATTTGCTTAAGATGATTCTTAAGCTCCCCAGTAGAGTCCCCAGTGAAGGTTGCCCAGGATGATTCCTGAAGCCCCAAGAGAGCCGAATCCTTGGAAGCTGCAAGCCATGATTGGTTTGTCCCCAGCAAGAGTTGCCCAGGATGGTTCCTGAAATCCCCAACAGAGTGTTTGCTCAGAATGGTTATCGGTTCAAGATGATTCTTGAAGTCCTCAGCAGAGTTGATTTATCCAAAATGATTTCTGGACCCTCGGAGCGGAGTTACTTGATAGATCTCCAGATTCCCCAGCGGCGAAACGTCCTCCCCAACAGGTTTCTAGCGGCGAAGTTGGAACCTCCTTTGAAGACTCCATGAGTGAAGTCTGACCGTGTTAATGAAGTAGTTCTCTCAGCTGATGCGGAGTGCCTGATGGCAGAAGTTTAGATGTTCCCAGTTGGCTCATGATTGACCAAGAATCCTATTCCCGACTTGCTAATGATGTCTGGCTGATGCCCGACAGTAATGCGGAGTGCCTAATGGCACGATCAACCTGATGGTTGAAGTCCGGCTGATGCCCGACAATTTCTTTGAATGCCTGATGGCATGATCAACCTGATGGTTGAAGTCCGGCTGATGCCCGACAAGTGTTCGTTGAATTCCTGATGGCAAGATCGACTGTATTACCAGTTACCGTGTGACCAATTCCCCAATGAAGTTTCTTCACCCTAGCGGCGATGTCAGGTTCTTTAGTTCTCCAGCGGCGATGTTGGATGTTTGTTTCTAGCGGCGATGTCCGTTGATTTAGTTTTCCAGCGGCGATGTTGGGTGTTTCCCAGATTCTCTATTTCTCCAGCGGTGATGTTGGCTGTTTATTTCTGACGGCGAAGTCAGATTATGTTTTGCTTCTGACGGCGATGTCAGATGATTCCTTTGTTGCTCCAGCGGCGATGTTGGATATTTGTTTCTGACGGTGATGTCAGGTGGTTTATCTTTCCAGCGTCGATGTTGGGTATGTCAGGTTCTTTAGCTCTCCAGCGGCGATGTTGGATGTTTGTTTTTGGTGGCGATGTCAGTTGATTTAGTTTTCCAGCGGCGATGTTGGGTACTTTCCAGTTTCTTTGTTGTCCCAACGGCGATGTTGGATGTTTGTTTCTGGCGGCGATGCCAGTTGATTTAGTTTTCCAGCGGTGATGTTGGGTACTTTCCAGTTTCTTTGTCGTCCCAGCGGTGATGTTGGATGTTTGTTTCTGACGGCGATGTTAGTTTCTTTGTTGTCCCAGCGGCGATGTTGGATGTTTGTGTCTGGCGGCGATATCAATTGATTTAGTTTTCCAGCGGCGATGTTGGGTGTTTCTCAGGATGTTTGTTCCTGGCGGTGATGTTAGATTCTTTAGTTTTCCAGCGGCGATGTTGGGTGTTTTGGTTGTCCGACGACGATGTCAAGAGATTCAGTTTTCCAGCGGCGATGTTGAGTGTTTTGGTTGTCCGACGGCGATGTCAGATCAGTATGTCTCCAGCTAGTTGTCGTGCAGCTAGTGTTTCAGTTTTCGAAGATTCGTTCCAGCAGAGTACCGTGTGCTCGTGCAGTTGGCAAATTTCTAGGTTTCTCGGTATTCAACCGTCTCGTACCCTGATTGGTTGAGAGTCGTTCGCTCTTCACCCAGTCAGGTTCAAGCCGTTTGAATAGGGGCAGCTGTTGCACCCCAAAATTTGACCAACCTTTATTTACCCATCAAGAGTTGTATGAGACTTTGAAGCTAGCCAAGAGGGCTATTCAAATGTTCAAAGATTGATATCCTTTGTCAGAGAACTCAAGAGATCCTCAGAGAGATTGGTTGAAACCAAGGTTGTGTGCCTCATAACTTGAGAGTTGTGGGAGCTCCTCAGATGATTCTGAGACTATGAGGATGGACTTGAAGCTTTGAGAAAGCTTATGAGATGTCTTAAAAGCCATCATGAAGCCTATAGAGGTCATTGTACAAGAATTCAGAAGATTCAGCCATGAGTGGTGGAATTAGGGTTTGACTGGGTCAACCCTAGGTCAACTGATGATTTGGAGAGGGTTGAGACCTAATCCAAGGGCCATGTTATCATGGAATGATGCATTGAGGTGCTATAAGGATGATTCCTAGACTAACTCATCAGGATTGAGGAGTTTGAGAAGTTTTAAGCTAGGGTTTCTAAGGATTGATAGTGTAAAATCCCCTAGTTTGATCCCTATCTTCAAGGCAGTTTAGCTCAAGATGTGATTGTCATCTCATCTTCCCCACAACATGAATGTTGTAGAGCTTGTTCTTAGCTTTAATTTGAGTGGTATAAGTCCTTGATAAGATTTGTAGAGCTCAAGTTATGACTTTGACAAATTACAGGTCATCTGAGGTATGTGAATCTGGGTCCTTGAAAGTCACCCAACTTGCATCCAACGTTTTCCCTAGTAGGATGATTCCTATGGATTCTTGGTCAACATGAATGTTGAAGAGCATCTTCTTAGCTTTCTATAGAGTACTAGAAGTCCTTGATAGGATTTGTAGAACTCAACTTATGGCTTTGACAAGTCAAGGGCATTTTGGTCATTTGGAGGTTATAAGTCATTTCAAGCACAAGGCCATATCTCCTAGTTCCAAGCTTCAAATGGAAAAATCTTCAACATAAAAATGGCCTAAAAATGAGGCATAAGTTAATTAGAGTGAAATTGAAAATCATAAATCACAAGCTATAAGTCCAAACCATGTCATGTAATAGGTCATTTTGACTCCAAATTACATTCTAAGAACAATGGTTCAGCCACAATTTTGATTTGAGGCTTGTATCATAGGGCTTCTTTGGAATTGGATTGCTTTCATCTTAAGGTACCAAACCAAAACAAGGCAAAACTCAATACACAAGGTAGTTATGCATTGTAACTTACCCTAAATCTCATATGGGGATAAATTCAAGTCAGAATGGAAGGTTATGAGATGCTTGGCATGAGATATCATGTAAGGAGAATGAGAAATCAAAATACCATGACATGAAAAGATCAATTTCTCATTGGATTGTTCTAGGGGGTTTTAGATGATTCTAAACCACTCTATAAGATGATTGTAACTTGCTCAGATGCAAGGTTGGTGTGAATTGGTGTAGAGAAGAGAGAGTGAGATCCAAATTCTTCCATTGCAAGTCAAATCCCATTTCTTCATTCTTCTTCATTTCCTTTCATTTTTTCCACACAAACACCTTCCGTACATCACATTGAAGCTGTGCAGATTGAATTGAGAGCATTTCCATGGAGAATTGAGGAGTTGGTGATTGAGATTTCAAGGTTGCATTTCAAAATCGAATTTCAAGAATCAAGCAATTTCAACCATTCTTTTTGCATACAGAAGCTAGAAGATTGATCAGTGAAGGAATTTGGAAAGATTCAAGGCTTGAATTGGTGGATTACTACCTCTGTTCACTCCATTTTACCAGGTTTGCAAATTCTTTCCTACACTATAATTTAGGCATGGTTAGGTTGAATTGTTAGTGTAGAATTGTTAGAGACCAATAGGTGATGGATTTTGGAGAGTTTGAAGGCAATTGGTGATGATTTAGCTATGGACAAGATTTCTGTTTGGACCAAGAACTCTTTGGATATTGAGTGATGAGCTTAGTTTAATATCAAGAAATGTTCAGGGTGAGATGGTGAGTGATCTAGGACCATTAGTTTCAAGAATTGTTAAAATGGATGACTGAGTATATTTTGGATCTTGGATCGGGTTCCTTGATTTAGGAGGTTTCAGTTAATTTTAAGGTTGTAATCATGTTCAGCATGGAATTCTAAGTGGATTAGGGTCTTGAATTTTAAGAATTGATGGAGAAATGAGGGAGTTCGTATGGAGGAAGATGAAGCTTCATGGTTGAGTTTCCATGGTGTTTCTGCAAACCCTAGCTCAGGGAAGAAGACAAAGCCTGGACCGTCAGATGCACGCTTGACCCTTGACTTGAGACCAGATCCAACGCACCACGTTTAATTTCGTTTTTGGAGGGATTCTGATACACGCTTGAAACGCCGCGTTTCATTAATAGGAAGTCTGGGCTTAGTGGATCAAATGGCTATCAACACCCCCCAAGTGAGGCCCAATGGCATAATGAACTGAAATCCATTGATATTTGCACCGTGACTTTTTTATTTTCTGTTTGATTTTCTAATGGTTTTCTGATTTAAATATTGGGCTTAAGCGCATTGCTTTCCAAACCCCCCAGTCTGGGCCCAAGCGTGTTTGAACTGTGTTTTGTTTACTTCTTGCACCCCAGCCATGCTTTTCACCTTATTTTTTTCTCCATTTTTTTCCATACTTTAGAAATTCATATTAAATTGAAAATTCAATATTTTTAATGGGAATTTTTTCTCCTACTTCATATTTTTGTCAAGAAAAATATAAAACAAAAACATTTTTCATTTCATGTATTTTAGTATTTTTTGCATATTTTCTCCTTTTATTGTTTTTTAATGATTTTATGTTGATACCTTAATTTGTAGAATTTAGTTTAGGTAGTTCCCTTAGTATTTTTAGGTCATTCTTTTAAGAATAGTTAGATAAATGTTTTAGCTTCCCCCTGGATTTATTCCATAATTTTGTGATGATTTTTAGGATAGTTTTGATTAGTTGATTGTAGGTTGTGTAGAATTAGGTCAAACTTCAACATAGGTCCATAATAACTTTAGATTTTTGGGTTTTTAGGACAAATTAGACTATGGGACATATATGGGTATTAAGGGTAGGTATATAGGATCCCTTAGAAATTATATTAGGATTTAAGATAATAGTATACTTTTTTTAGTTGATTTTTGTATTGGTTGATTGTTTGTGTTGCCTTTAGGGCATTTTTGCTTTGTTTGCTTTGCTTTGTGGGCTTGGATAGCTTGGTATTGTTCTAAGGAGCATTGAGGAGCATAGTAGAATACTTGAGGATGCATTGAGGAGCTTGAGAGCTTGATCTTATTTCCTTTTTTGTTGTTTTTAGGGTTAGGGATTAGGAAGAGTTTAGACTTAGATAACTTCTTTCTTAAACATGGATGGTATCTGTCACCTCCATTCCTCCCTATGATTCAAAGTCCTTCCATGGTATACACCTCTCTCCTTTGGAGGGATAAGTGATGTACCTAGGAAGTAGAACTTTTGAGGGAACCTTTCCTTTGATGTTGAACCCTTATAGGTCACCTTTGGTGGTCAAGTAAGTAGTTCAATATCCCCAGCTTATCCAGTAAGTGATTTCATCTGGTTTGATTATCTTGAGAGATGTTGAGCTTGAGTTTAAAGATGGAGACTTCATTGAAGAGTGTTGAAGAGGATGAATCCTTGAGTATTGCCATTCCAGCTGAAGCTTGAAGAGCAACAAGAGCAAGTTGATACTTGAAGATCCCTGAAGATTAGGTGAAACCTGAAGGTGGAGCTGATCAAGAAGCTGAAGCTTAAAGGGAGAAGATAAGTTGAAACTCATGTTGAAGGGTTGAAACCTGGGAAAGCAAATTGATATTTGTCAAGAGTAATTGGAAGTCTGAAGACTGAGTTGCTAGTGGAAGAGCTGAAGCTTGGAGTTGAGAGAGAAGCTGAAGCCTTCTTTTTTTCTTTTCTGTATTGACATGTTTTGTTTGACTTGCTTGATGCATTAGAATAAGTCCATATCTAGAATAGGTAGAATCTAGGAGCATGATTGCATTGGAGGTTGAGTTTCTCCCTCTGCTTGTATTGTTACTGTGTGGCTTTGCTTGCGGGTATTCGGTAGAGCCCAGCTCCCTTGCCCATGTGGTTTGTTTTCCTGATGGCATTTTATTTCATTTCTTTCTGTATGATTGCAGTTTACTATTATTTCTTGATAGCATGATGTTTTATATTCCAGTATGATTACTGTTATACATTCTGGATTGAGGTTGAGATGAGCTTGTGGAGGCTGAAGCCCCACACACATTTCCTCCCTCACTTGCATTGCATGCATTTTACTGTTAAGCTGATGCTTTGTCTGTTTTGGTGTATCATTGACATGATCCCTTAGGACTCTCATTTCCTTTGATAAGGATTTGATGATAGAATCTTAGGTTGAAACCTATGCATGACAACTTCTTGGAGTTCCCTGTTCAAACCTCAACCATAGGATGAATCCATGGCATGACAACAGTAGGACTTGATAGTCTCCCTCCTAGTTGGGTCTGTTCTCTTCTCATCTCCAAACAGTTTAAGATACAGTAATCATGAATGATTTCTTTCATACGTTACGAGCCTTAAGCTATCTTAGAAAGGATTGTGGGAGAGTTTCTTTTCCACAGTCTGGATGTTTAGTATGGTACCCTTTGGGTGACATACGACGCATTCACTCTCAGGTCATAGTCTCTAGTGCGATTGAAATCGCAAACACAATAAAAAACACTTCTTTCGTAAAGACAGGAAATAAACCATAGTTTCCCGAACTACGTAAGCTCTGATCTCTCATACCTGTTGAGAGTACGTATGAACAAGATGGAGATGTCTTGGCGAGCTACCTTCCCCCATAACCCGTCGTAGGCCGAACTACGTTGACTCTTATTTCTCGTTCTCTGATGAGAATACGTAGGCATAAAGTGCGACGCTTTGCCGAGTCATTTTTCATTTCTTTTTCAGCCAGCCTTGATAGGTAGATAGAATAAAACCAACCAGTCCAAGTAAACACAACAAGCGAGGATCCCGTCGAGTACGACGGACGTGAGGGGTGCTAATACCTTCCCCTTGCGTAACCGACTCCCGAATCCAGACAACGGTTGCGACGACCTTGTCTTACCCTTTTTCGTCAGGTTTTTCCGATCGTTTCCTTTCCCGCTCTGAGGGATAAATAACGAAAGGTGGCGACTCTTCTGTCATGCCGGCACCTTATTTTCGTGCAAGCGACAACTAGCTGGAGAAATAATTATCTGAACCTCCGTCAGGATGATTCTTTGATTTATCTAATATCATTGCGTCCTCAAATCATCGAGGGATCACTGGTTACATGGTAACGGGTGATTTGCCAACTGCACAAGTAAACAATACTTGGATTGGTAGGAACATCTTCAAAACTGAGCATGACAATTGCACGGCAACTCTGTTGGGGAATTTGTCACACGGTAATTGGTGAAGGGTCTAAGCTCAAATCTCCGTTAGGATGATCATCTGATTTTGCTATAGATCTTTGTCCTCAAGTCATCAAGGGATCACCGGTCATTTGGTAACCGGTGTTACATAGCTGGTATTACCGTCAGGCCTTCTGCGGTACGGCGACAAAAGAATTCCTCGGGACTCATCAGGTCTTAGGAACTTTTAACAATCAAGCTATTTATGCCGTCGGGAATTCAAAGGCATTTTCGGGCGTCAGCCGGACTTCGTCAGTAAGCCTGGAATAGAATCTTCGGTCAATCATGAACCAACTAAGGATATACAATCTTCTGCCATCAGGCGCTCCGTGTCAGCTGAGAGAACTGCGTTGACATCACAGTTGGACTTTGTCAGTAAGTCTTCAAAGGGAATCCTTAAACAATCAGGAACCACTAAGGATATGCAATCTTTTGCCGTCAGGCACTCTGCATCATCTAGGCGAACTGCTTCGACATCGCTGTTAGACTTCATCAGTAAGTCTTAAAATGGGATCATTAATCCATCATGGACCAATGAGGATAGACATTCTTTTGCCATCAGGCACCCTGAGGCAGTTGGGAGAACTGCTTTGACCTCGCAATTAAACTTCATCAGTAAGTCTGGGGTTTTGGCACCGCTGTCGGACTTCAATCATCAAGTCTTCAAGGGAAGTTTCAACTTCTCTGTTCAAACCTGCTGGGGATTCTGGAGAACTATCAAGTAACTCTGCTTCGGGGATCCAGAAATCATTCTGGGTGAATCATCTCTGCTGATGAAATCAAGAATCATCTTGGACAAATAACTCCGCCGGGGACTTCAAGAATCATCCTGAACCAATAACTCTGCTGGAGATTTTAGGAATCATCCTGCGCAAACACTCTGTCGGGGACTCTAAGCATCAACTTGAGCGGCCCTCTCTGGTGACTTCACTGGGGCTTTTAAGAATAATCTTAAGCAAACCACTTCGCTGAGGAGTCCAAGAATCATCTTGGGAAAACAACTTTGCTGGGGGGATTCAAGAATCATCTTGGGAAAACAACCTAGCTCATGTTTCATATGCATATGATCGACAATGGCGCAATGCTCCACACGGTGGAAATGCTACGCATTTTTAGGGTAAATGCTATGCAATCATGCAAAATGCCACGACCACATCAGCAAAATAAATGTTGAAGGGAGAATCCTCCTGTCAAGGAGGAGGAACCACTCTAGTAGGGAAAGAAGGAATCATCCTGCCGAGGATAAACCGTCACACCAATCTCAATTGGACTCCGCCCGGGGAAACGAACTTCAGTCGACTGCTGCAGGGGAATAAAGCTCTACGAGAACCTGAACCCGCTCAACTGGGTATTCAAACCACAACTGCTGAGGAAAACGATGTCAATCGCAGAAATAAACTACACGATATTCGCAGCAAAACGTTCCTGGAGATAACGACTCTGGTGGGGAAATACGGCATCAGCTATTCAACATTCTACTGGAGAAAACCAATCATGGCCCGCACGGCTTCCAAGGACTCGGCTCTCTTGGGGAACTCGGCTGGGGAAGTAGGAATCATCCTGCTTGCAGGGGGAGAGTACAACTCTGTGGGGAATCTCAATTCCGCTGAAAACTTTAGTCTTGAACTATCGAATGCTGCACACTTTAGTATATGACTCAGTTGGGGAGACGACGATCCCTCAGGATACATCTGCTCGGGGAGAGAATCTTCTCTGGTTGGGGAGACATATCAATGCGTACGGTCTCATGTTCGAACTCCACGGGGAGATGCCGCTACATTTGCTGGAGAAGAAGGAATCATCCTGCTTGGGGACGCATACGACGTACTGCCTGGTATATGCCACACCTGCAACAACACAAACAAACAGACAAGATACCCTTCTCAAAGGGACCTATCAAGGTTATCATCTTGTGACAATGTTCAAGTAATTCATTGTTTCAACAATCAGTGGCCTAGGCCAGTAAGTTTATGTATGCGCATTTTATCAAAAACATCGGTGTTCTTTTTCGCAAACAAAACAGCTAAATGCTAAACAGGCAAACAGAATTGCTGAATAGTATACATTTTATTGATAACGAACCCCTAAATGGGTGAAAATGTTTTACAACAGATGCAAGCTCCTGAAATGAGGAAGCCGCGCAAATATAAAACATAAATATACATCAGTATATACACAAATGTCGGCCATGAGGCGTAGACGAACACCATGAGTTGATCCCTCTATGACCCACTCGACTTCGATACCTCTCCGACGCTTCAGCTTCAGAAGAGATTGATTCAGATAAACGGCCCTCAGGTCTTCCAAACCACTAAACAATGAGAGTCCATACGCGGAACGCAATCATTTTCTTTTTCAAATCCCTAACTTTTGCCTGAACCGCCCTTTTGGGTTTTCGATTCACCGGGATACCCTTTTTTGCCAAAGTCGCCCATCCGGGTTTTCGACTTTGCGGGTGTACATCTTTTCAATTTGTATCCCTAATTTTTTCCCGAACCCTTTTCCTTTTTTATGGTTCGCCGGTGTTGCGGTGGAAATAGGATCACAAACTATTAATGAGTTTGAATCGCAATTCAATTCACAACCGCTCTTTGATTTATCCGAAGGAAAAGGTCAAAAGAGGGAAAACCTATTTTTGCATCGTAAACACAATGCGGGGAAAGATCTAGGGTTCGGGGGTTGGTTAAATTTAGGGAAGGTATTAGCACCCTAAACTTCTGTAGTACTCTACAGGAACCTTTTGTTCAAATGTTTACTATTTGCTTTATTTATTTGCTTAAGGTATATGTACAAAGGGATTAAAAGTGAGAAAAGAGACCTAAGGGGTTAATTCTAAGTTTACTCGGCAAGACATCGCATCTTGTGCCTACGTATCCTTACGGGAGTGGAATCAGAGTAATCGTAGTTCCCCTCAAAAGGGAGGTTAGGGACTTCTTGACTGTGGTCAAGGTCTCAAGGGGAATAAACATGTCTTAAGGACACGCTTACGCGGAGTGTAGAAACTCCAAATCTCTACGTTAAATTGTTAAGTTGTAATTAGGGTTAAATTAGGTTAGGGATTCCGCGGCGGGAAACCCTAAAATGAGCGCGGCGGCTCTTTAACCTAATGCTAGGGGTAGTTTTGTAATTTAGCCTGCGGCGAGGCATTTGTGAAAATTAGGGTTTGTGAGGTTGTAAGGGTTTGAAGTTGAGGACTATTGGTGCGGCGACCAAAAGCTGGACCTAACCTTCGGATGTGTGTAGTGTGACTGGAATATCGATGAAGGTGCGAGATAATTGAATTGCAGACAGGGGATAAAACAGAAGTTAAAGTCATGCAAACAGAAATTTAAAGGCAGAAATTTAAAGCGCGATTATTAGATTCGCGGGGTTACATATGAAAAGCAGTTACAATATAGTAATGAAATTAAGATAAACCAAACACGCCGTAAGAGCTGCAAATGATGAGCACTGTTAATGAGCAAAATTAGACAGTAATTGGACAAATCAGGAGAAAAGATATTTAGTTAAAATTATAAAAGAAAAGGTAATGTTTAACTTTTAACATATTTTAAACTTAATCTAAAAAATGACTTTTAAATTATTTATTTGGAAAAGGTTTTTTATTTTGTTATATTATAAAAACGTTATATTATTTATTTTAAAAGAGTGTTTTTTTTTTATTATGAAAAGAAAGTTTTTTTTTGATTTATCATTTGAAAAAGAGTAATTTTAATTAAAAATTTTAACAAAACTATAACTAAATAAATAAAAAATAAAAAGGTAAAAAAAAAAAGAAAAAGAGAAAACGGGTTGGGCTGAGTGATCAAACCCCAGACCCAACCCAGTTGTTGGTCATAAGACAAAATGTCTTTAGGGTTTCACACCCAAAGACCACTCGCGGCGCCGTTTCACCTTTCTTCTCCATCTCCCTCTCGCGGCTCTCATTCGATGCCGATCATCTTCTTCTCCGTTGATGGTCTTTGTTAATGTCACCCTATCCTGAAAACAGAGCAAAACAATATGTTATCATGCGATGGCTTACATTCTTCGTTCGCGATTAGTGATGAACGGAGGCGATGATGTTGCTGAGCCTCCAGGAAGTTTGCCCGTCGTTGGATGAACGGCGCTGGCGAACTTGTCCCACCGAGCTCGTCTCGTTTCGATCTCTCTCTCTCTCGGATACTAGTTAAGGTTTTTGCGATCTCCTTCGTTCGCGATTTCGTTCCTCTTCTCTTTCTCGCGGCTACCCGTTAGGGTTTTTGATGGTGAGATTGTTCCCTTCTTATACTCTCTGACTCTCTCCTTTTTGGGCCTTTGATGTTGGATTTGCGTTATTGCCTTATGATTTCGTGTTGATTTTATCTGATTTGATTTTGTTAGCATCTGTTTCTGATACGATCTGATACTGATTCGAAACTTTCCATTTTGTTGACAGATATGATTTAGATTTCATTTGGTATGATTCTGATATCTGATTGAACTTTGTTAGGATCTGATTGGATTCGTGATTGGATTTGCTTCGAAACGTTTTTTCCTCTGATTTGGAATTGATATCAAATCAAAATCTCTCTATTATTTTTCTGATATGGTTTGCCTTGCACCTTCAGGTTGGATTGATTGATATCTGATATTGGTTCACCTTTCTTTTCCAGAACTCCTTGATGGATTCGCTTTTCTGTTTGATATCTGAACTGATTCATTTTCGATCTCGAACTGATTTGTTTGATTGAAACTGACTCGTTTTCGATTTGGCAATTTTTGATGCAGTTAGCTCTTCCTCTTCTTCTTTCAAAGAGGGCTGATATTGAGGCTTAGGTCGAGTCAAACGCCGGGAAAGGTATACGGCGATGATGATAGCTCGTCTGAGCCTTCGAGGAGTATTCTTCGATGATGCCGCGATTGCCATGAGTTCTGGGCTTGTGGTTTATCATTTGTTCCATTTGAGTTGTTTTAATCATTAGCCTGTGATGAACTTTTGCTGATGATATTTGCTTCTTGCGTTTCAGGGCTAATATTTTGGGCAATCGTCTAACTATGAATTCGAATGTTGCTTTGTGTTGCCTTGAGACATTTACCTGATAGCGAGTTTGGGCGATGATGTTCATCTGAGCCGCGACGACTGATATGGACTGCTATGGTTTTGTGCACTTGCTTATTTCATGAACTAAGATGTTTATGTTGGCTTGTCCTTGCTGGTACAAGTCGTGCCATGATTTTGTGCTGTTTGCATTCTGAACTGGTTCGGTTTCACTCGTGAGTATGGTTTGATAACTTCACTTGATATCATTCACGTTTCGGTGACTTGTTTGTTGGGGCAATGATGCTCTGACTGAGCCCTTGTCTGCGCTATGATTTGTGCTGCAACTTGGTGTAGTTATTTCACATTTTTGTGACTTGCCATCTGAATTGGTTGAAGCCTGCCCCCTAACTGACAACCTTTGGTACATTTTTGATGCAGCTTGATACAACTTGTTTGGGTACTTCATTCTTCTTGTTCTGTTTGAACTTGCTTTTTGCATTAACTGCTGTTACACTTTTCTTTGGATCCTGTTGGGAATTTTCTGTTATGACAGATTTGTAGGATGTTCTTTTCCTGCCCTTGCGCACGAACTTGCCTTTTGATGCATTGTTTGATGCCATAGTTTGGTTTGTATTTTCTGTCCTGTTCGGAATTGATGCAGTTTGATGCAGTTTTGGCTTGCATTTCAGTTCTCTTGTTCTGTTTGGACTTGACTTTCCATGAACTCAGAATTGATGCTACTCATGAATTGTTTAGGTTTTGAGTTCCAAATTTTGAATCTGATACTGATGCGTTTGTGGCTTTTCAGGTGTTGAAAAAAACTTAGAGCACAGAGTGATTTAGACCTGCCGGCATCCGGGTCTGAGTCCAGATTGACCATGTGGCCTTATTCTCGTATCAGTTTGGAAATCCAATCGCGGCAAAACGAATCAGTCCCGCTTATTTTATCACTTCTACCTCTCGGATGTCCCGTAACGATAAGAACAGGTGTTACCTGATCTGACGCCAACGGCGCGGATCGGTAACGGGGGGTAGGACGCAGCTTCGGTTGTGCCACTCTCGGCACTCAATGATGACACTGTTCTGAGAGTGTCAAAAACAACTTCTAACATTTTTTCTATACTGTTTGTTCTGTTTTGATGTGCAGGTGAATTGGAGATTCTGCGGAGAAGCTCAAGGACATCACGAAGACACTTAGAAGTTCTAGGACTTAGGATTTAGGATATGCCATCTTTATTTCTCTGTAACTTGTAATAAAAACATATTATGAAATAATTCAATAATACATTTTTTATCCAAATTATTTCTCTTTTATAAATCATGATGAAATATTATTCAAATTTCTATCCAAATGCTCCTTACGAATAATAATAAAATATTATGAATGAACTTCACATATTTATTAAAATCATTTTCCCATTTCCTTTTCATGATTTAATTTGCCAACATCTCAACATCCGATTAAATCTTATCAGACAAATATCCTTGAATTAATTCGATCCAAATCTTAATAACTTCAACACGAATAAACTCCATCAATCAGTAGAAGTCTTCACTGTTGTCCCTCTAAAGATGAACTGGAAGATAGAAGAAATGATTTTTTTGTTAAACCCTGTTCCACAGATCAGATTCTCCAAACCAAGTTGATATCAAACCCACGTAAATAAATGCCTCAGGAGTAAAACCTCATTAGGCCCCAAAATTACGGATTATGCTTCAAAATGACCAAAACGCCCCTGGGGTATTTCCTGCAAAACAAACACCTTCAGGACTTGTTAGTGGTTAGCAAATGCATATATGAGATGCTAAATGACTGACTAAAATATAAGGGTAAAATTTGGGGTATTACAGTTGCCCCTATTTAAATGGCTACACCGGACGATTTGAGTGACAGAGACTCGAGGAATCGTGGTGGAGAGATTTAAATATAGATAACCGAAAATTTTGCCCTTATATGCGACGATATGCAATGCTATTGGACAGAGCGAGGACAGCTTAATGCAGATGATGCCATGAATATGATATGATGCGTATGCTGGAATGATGAATGACGAATACTACGACACAGGGACAGACGCTACGAGAGGGACACACTGGGGAAAACGACGCGCTGAGACACAGTACAACACTGGGGAATTCTAAAATGATGGTCAACTGGGGCGAACACGACCAATTGTTATTTTGGGAATGAGATTCTCAAATGGAGATGACACCTGTGAGACGGCCTCCACTGGGGAATCTAAAACTAAAACTGGATCACGTACGATTGCAAGATCGATTACAGAATGCTGGAGCATTGAGCAAAGAATGACATCCAAGCTTCTGTAAACTATCCCTCGTGACAGGATCAAACGGACTTTTCGGAACTCCGTAATAAATATACAGGGTAAAGACCGGCTGTATGCCAAAATAAATGGACTTTGAGTGGGAAATGCCCTGATAAGCTTCTCGAGGGAGAACTGTCACTTATCGTTGGGAGGGACTTATGTGCCAAAATGGATAAGCACTCAAATAAGGAGGAGACTGCTGCTTATCTAATAAGTAAATCTTCTCGCATTTAAGGTCGGCGCCTGGAATACGATTCTGATTCTTCTCTTACTGAAGGATAAATAAACTTCTTCATGCTTCAAGGTCGTGCTCTCCTGAACATGAAAAGGGTAAACTGAACTTCCTCATACTTCAGAATCGTGCTCTCCTGAATATGATTCCGCTCTTTCGGGTAAATGAAATTCTTCATACTTCAGAATCGTGCTCTCCTGAATATGAAAAGGGCTAACTGAACTTCCTCATGCTTCAGAATCGTGCTCTCCTGAATATGATTCGGCTCTTTCTTGTAAATGAAATTCTTCATACTTCAGAATCGTGCTCTCCTGAAGATGAACTGAACTTCCTCATAACTCAGAGTCGTGCTCTCCTGAATATGATTCCGCTCAAACCTCCCCGTATTTCAAGATCGTGCTCTCCTGAATACGATTTGGTTTCTTCTTTTACTAAAGGATAAATGAACTTCTTCATAATTCAGAATCGTGCTCTCCTGAATATGATTCCGCTCAAACCTCCCCGTATTTCAAGATCGTGCTCTCCTGAATACGATTTGGTTCAAAACCCCCCATACTTCCAGACGACAGGTAAATGGAAGCCCAACTGCTCCATGGAGATGGCCATTTGCTGCGAGTCATAACGAAGATAGGATCGGCTTCTTAGGTGAGAAATGTTGTATATCGATGTTGTAAGATGTAGGATTGTAATAATAAATTATCCAGGCATGAGCTGGCGTGTATCTGTAAAGGATTGTAGTTGATTTTCTTGAAAAATAATGAAAAATAAATGCACATCCGTGTACAGTGATAAACTTCTCGGGCGAGAACAGTCGTGTACCTGTCATGGTATGGTGATACATCTTTAGATGGTGCAAAATAAATGCACGTCCGGTTGGGGCTCGACGACCGACAAGACTGAGATTCAATCTAGGATCGAGCTAGAAGGAAAACTGGTAATCAAGACTCCATCGAGGGAATGAACTCGAAGGGTGGATATCTTATCCTGGCGAGGAAAGATAGCTGAAGTAACCGTCATCCACGAGGATCGAGCCCTGTGGGGAAACTGGAAACAAGTAAGTATTTTATGCTTAGGGCTGACAATCTATTTGGAGAGAAAGGACGAACCCAGTTACTCGGCGGTAACGACCAATGATAGAGACGCAATGAACCTGTGAATGCTAACGCATATGTTGACGAATACGTGAATATGAATGTATGTTGATGTCTATGTATGTAAATATGCAGGATGTTATGAGTATGCAATGAATATGTAATGAATATGCATTGGATATGTAATGGGTATGTAATGAATATGAGATGAAATAGGCATGTGATGCCCTAGCGTATGCTGACGAAACAGACTAGAGACGGGACGAGAGGTGAAATAAACATCTCGATGGAAATACCCTGCGTTCTCTGCAACCAATACGTCAATCATGGGTAAGAAAGATCAATGGTAGAACCAAATCTGGTTTTAAAGTTCTGAATTCTCTGGGGAGACGGTAATCTGCTTGGGTGCACAGTATCATGTCTTTACATGGGGAGAAGAAAACCTGAGGGACACTTTCGAGTTACCCAAGAAAAGTTGTCAGCTTATAGTCTCTCTGGGGACTGTGATGAGGCAATAGTTTAGGAGCCTGTTGCAACACTGAGATTCACTGGAGAATGAAGGCCGCCGTGAGTACAGTCCGTCGGGTGCATGAAGAAAAGTTGTGAAACCACATGGTTTTGATCTTGAAGGCCCTTGTAGTAGTCGCCATTTGTTTCTTCAAAAAACACGGTGCCCCAGGATATTTGTGTTGTAAGGTATGGTCGTCTCAAGAGGATTTTATAGAGAACACGGAGTCTGGTTGCCCCACTGTTTTCAAACTCTTTGAGAGATTTGTCAGGTCTCGACGTAACTGGCACAAGTTAATCGTGTTACGACGACATCTTTGAGAAGTAGCTCTTTAAGAATGTCAGACTCGCGTTGGTAAGCGAACTGGGAAACTGCCTGCCCCTGTTTAGCAGGATCTTCAAGTTCCACGGGTTATGTCCATATGTAAATCTCTAAGATATCAAGCAAAGTCGTTATGCCTGAAATGCCTATCCTGGGCTTGTTAATGCACACATATATTTGTCTTGAAATTTTTTTTTTGAAAAAGGTATCGCAATAACTTGTGACCGAAATCACTAGTCAGGATATAAGCTTTAATTATAATGCCAACATGAATCTTTCTGAGCATAGCTCGTAGGAGTCAGGAAACGTGATCTTGTCGAGTATGCTTTCAATCGAAGTCCTACTTCAATTAGGTCTTTTAAAGGTTGTATCGTGGCTCGGCTCACGGTTTAAGAAACAAAAGATGTAGGCTCAAAGTTATATTTATACCCACCCCTTCTTCGTGATGTTCTCCAATCCTAATTCAGTTAACCGGATACGAATGCCCATATCTCAAGCGGATTTGCTATGATCGAGAACTTATCAAAGCTTTGGACATGGCAGTCACTCACCTATTTCTAATGGCGATTGGTCACACGATTTTGTTCTTTATAAGGATTCAAAAAACTAATGGTTTATTGCTCTTATTCCCTAACTTTTGCCTGGACAGCGTCTATTGATTTGACTTTGGAGTCCAGCGGGATGCCCCAGTTTTGCCTAAGTCTCCTTCATAGGTTTTGACTTAGCGGGCTCTTATTTTTTGAATATTCTTTTATGCACAAGTCGTGTAAATCTTTTGAAAGGCTCGTGACTGCCCCACTCCTTAGGTAACCGAGGGATAGTCATTGTATTGGACTTCTTAAGATGCTAAGGATAAATTCTCGAAGGTTTGCTCTTCCTTTTTAAGAGTCTAAGCGCTCGATTGATTTAACTGAAACCTACCCTGCCCCAGGTTAGGATGAAGGTTCTTAAAAAGAGAAAAACTCCTACTTCAAGGCTCAAAGAGGTTAACGAGGGATTATCATCCTTATATCTCCAGTGTTTGGGATTTGAAACAATGCCTTACATCATCACCTGGTTTCAATCGAAAGCATACGACAAGAAATCTGACGTTTTAGGTTCGTCATCCTCCTCCCAATTCTCCATCTGAACAAGAGATTGGGTAAAGTTGGCATTATAATTTATGAAAAATATATTTTGAATGAGTGAAACGAATGGATTTATTCAAGACAAACATATGCGTTGCATTAATTAATCAAAGATAAACAAGTTCGCACACGCTAAATATGCTTAATCAAAGAGAAATACATATAAATAAACAAATGGACTGTCGGAAAAATCCTTTTAAATGTTTATGAAATCTTGCATTCAAGAGTAACAGTTTCCTTTGGCGGAGCCTCAATGGAAAGGACGTCTGGTTTATGATCACTGTGAGTCGTCATGGCTTGCCCCAGTTATGCTGGTCACATCTTCAACAGTTTTCAGTCGTTGCTTCAAAATAACTTTCCCAGATTCTTTGTTGATCCCGGTCATATCATCTTGAGGGTTACTGAGATGAAGCGAGCTAGGCCTTTGAATAATTACTGGATTCGGCTGATTTGCTGAGGGGTCAACATACTTTGCAGAATTTAAGCTTGACAAGCGGGGAACCCCGAGAGGAGTATCGATCTTTGGCTGAGCATCGCTAAAAGACAACTTCTTTGTTTCTAGCAAATTTCTGACAAAGTTCTTAAGAGCGTAGCAATTCTCTAGATCATGGCCGGGCGCACCCTCATGAAATAAACAATGAGTGGCAGCGTTGTAACCTGCAGGTAACGGATTAGGCGGAGGACCCAAAGCACGGGTGGTAATCAGACCTTGTTGTACCAAATGGGGGTATAACTTAGTGAAAGTTATCGGAATTGGAGGACAAGGCTTATACTGCCTCTTACGGGGATAAGGAACCTGATTCTGTGATTGTTGGTGAACAGGAGCGTTGGGCGCTCGTTGACTGTTGACAGGAACTTGCATGGGCGGATAACCGGAAGGTTGTTGATAAACCAGTGCTTGATATACCGGAGCTGACTGCACAGGCTGGTATGTAGGAAACTGCTGATTGAAAGGAGGTGCAACAGTAGCTACATAAGGTTGTTGGACATATGGAAACGGATAACCTTGAACATAACTCTGCTGATGTTGCCAAGGTTGAGGAGTAGCCATTTTGCGGTTCCTCGAACGTGCAGGTCCTTTATCATGGTCGAAATTAGGAGTTTTGCACTTTGGAGGGGTAGCTCGTCGAACTGGTTGAGCACTAGGAGGCACCAAACCGGATTGAAGACCGTGAGGAGGTACATTCTCGACAATAACAGCTTGTTGAGGTTCCATAACGGTATTAGTAGTCTCAGAAACAACAGTGGACTGAGCATCCACCTTCACACTAAGAGCTCGTAACATCTCCAAAATCTGCCCTACACTTCCTCGAAGATCTTCGAGTTCATGGCTGACACGGTTGATCTCTTGGTTTTGATCTTCCATTCTTTTGAAGGGTCGTATTGATGCAGAGGGCTTAGGGTGACAAAACTGGAAGGTGAGAGAACCGCGTATGAGAAATCGGGAGACACATGCAATGCAAAAGTAAGATGCTAAAATGTGAATGCAAATGAAGATTTCATGGAATTCAAATATTCACGAATATTGCGGAATACCAAGGAAACTTTTAATTTATTGAAGACAGATTACAAATAATATTCTTGCAACCAAAATAGCTAAATAAAAGCCTAGAAAATCCTAGAGAAGCATCTTCCACAACTTCAGTGAGCAGACGGAGAGTCGGAGGAAAATAAATATTCGTAGAGCCTTCTCTTCTTGTAGGATTGTATCTCATCATTCTTCGACTGAACCTGCTTTTGAAGTTCTTCGTACTCGCTGACCGCCACATGGTATTTGTTCTTCCATAATTCTGTTTCGAGTTGTGATCTCTTCAAAGCGATCTTCAAGGTCTCAGCTTCAGTCATGAAATACTGGACAGGTTCTTCTCTTTGAGGTAAAGGATCTTGACGAGAGTAGGGCATCTTCAACTCAATAGCTCTTCCTCGGACCCATTGAAGGTATGGTTCCATGGACACACAATTAGGTCTTCCCAAACTTTCTTTGCCTTTCCTATGCAGATGATTCCAAGAAGATAGAATCTGATCTTGAAGCTTTTTGTCGTCTTCGAAAAAGATTTTCTCCACATGAATACCTTTAGGCAGTTCCTTCAAGGGGTATCCCAACTGTCGGCGAGCTAAGACCGGATTGTAGCTAATTCCTCCATTGAAACTGAGCAAAGGCACATTGTTGGAATTTCCACAACTATCAATGATCGATATCCCATCGTACATGCGATTATACCAATCAATATCAGAGTGAGTTAAAGCCATAACTTTTTGCGACCAACGTTCTTAATTAGGTCTCCAGAACGGACCGGACTTGGGTAAGTGAGAAATAAACCACTTGTACCGCAATGGCACACAACATGCAATCATTCCTCCACCATGAAAGTTTCGGAGATGTACTTAATGATAAGTATTACCCAATAGCGTTGGAACTGGATTTCTCCTCATGAAGGTCTTGATTGCATTAAGGTCCACAAACCCCTCAAAACTAGGAAAAAGCAGCAACCCATAAATAAGCAAATCAAATATTGTCTCGAAGGCAAACATGTCTTTATGATCGGCATAAAATTGGGCTTTCTTAATTAGGAAGTCCCTGAGAAAGCCGGAGGTCCCCCCTTTGGTGATCATATTGTTTTTGACATCAGATATCTTTAGACAAATGGCTTTAGCAATATCTCGTTCTTTAGGGTCTTCCTCCAAGAAAGGGAATGGAGACTTATCCAAGATAGGTAATTCCACCAACTGAGAGTACTCTTCTAAGGTAGGTAAAAGCTGATAGTCTGGAAAGGTGAAGCAGTGATAATCTGGATCATAAAACTGTAGCAAAGTCACAAGAAGTCCTTCGTTTACTTGAATCTTCAACAAAGACAATAGCCTTCCATATCTGTTTTGGAACTTTTCTTGATCTTGAACCAAATCTCTTAGCTTTTCTAGGACTTCCAAATTAAAACCCTTAAAAGTAAATTTCAAAGTATGCCTTCTGTGGTGATCCATGGTATCCTGCAATGTTCATAAATAGAGTTTGAATTCCATGAAATCTTAATGCGATATGATGTTTTATGGATGCAATGCATGAAAACACATAAAGTCCTAGGTTAAAAGAACGTGAGCGGAGTTAGGGTCTACCCATCCCCAAAAGGAGTGTACTATAGGTTAGTTGTACCTGCAGAACAAGGTTCTAAAAAGTGCCCAAAGTCATCAGCCCATCTTTCGGATATTATCAACTTTCCGACTGACTCGGGGGTTAATAATATTCTCAAGAGAACCTCTTTTGAGTGTAGTATCGCGTAGCAACCATTGTAGGACTACTCCCACATAGTTCCCGCACTACGTCCTAAATAAGGCCAAGGTGGTGTTAAGGTACTACGGTCCTCAATATCACAGACTCCAATCGACCATGGAAAAAGTTTTCAACGATTACTCGTTCAACCGAACCATTTTCGAAAGGGTCTCAATTGAGCGGTGATTCTCGAATCAACTTGGTCGGGATTCACTCCCTATAAGCCTCATCGAATATATCCCCATCCTATAATAATGTCACTGGTCCGGGCGTAGGACTTTATCTCACAACACAAGGAACAGTCCCATAATCAAAGCACAAATATATACATGCAAAAAAAACACAAATAGTAATAAATATGAACAAGTTAGGGATAACCCTCAAAAGTTTAGAAGACTCCCCAGTGAAGTCACCATTTTCTGTTGCGGTGGAAATAGGATCACAAACTATTAATGAGTTTGAATCGCAATTCAATTCACAACCGCTCTTTGATTTATCCGAAGGAAAAGGTCAAAAGAGGGAAAACCTATTTTTGCATCGTAAACACAATGCGGGGAAAGATCTAGGGTTCGGGGGTTGGTTAAATTTAGGGAAGGTATTAGCACCCTAAACTTCTGTAGTACTCTACAGGAACCTTTTGTTCAAATGTTTACTATTTGCTTTATTTATTTGCTTAAGGTATATGTACAAAGGGATTAAAAGTGAGAAAAGAGACCTAAGGGGTTAATTCTAAGTTTACTCGGCAAGACATCGCATCTTGTGCCTACGTATCCTTACGGGAGTGGAATCAGAGTAATCGTAGTTCCCCTCAAAAGGGAGGTTAGGGACTTCTTGACTGTGGTCAAGGTCTCAAGGGGAATAAACATGTCTTAAGGACACGCTTACGCGGAGTGTAGAAACTCCAAATCTCTACGTTAAATTGTTAAGTTGTAATTAGGGTTAAATTAGGTTAGGGATTCCGCGGCGGGAAACCCTAAAATGAGCGCGGCGGCTCTTTAACCTAATGCTAGGGGTAGTTTTGTAATTTAGCCTGCGGCGAGGCATTTGTGAAAATTAGGGTTTGTGAGGTTGTAAGGGTTTGAAGTTGAGGACTATTGGTGCGGCGACCAAAAGCTGGACCTAACCTTCGGATGTGTGTAGTGTGACTGGAATATCGATGAAGGTGTGAGATAATTGAATTGCAGACAGGGGATAAAACAGAAGTTAAAGTCATGCAAACAGAAATTTAAAGGCAGAAATTTAAAGCGCGATTATTAGATTCGCGGGGTTACATATGAAAAGCAGTTACAATATAGTAATGAAATTAAGATAAACCAAACACGCCGTAAGAGCTGCAAATGATGAGCACTGTTAATGAGCAAAATTAGACAGTAATTGGACAAATCAGGAGAAAAGATATTTAGTTAAAATTATAAAAGAAAAGGTAATGTTTAACTTTTAACATATTTTAAACTTAATCTAAAAAATGACTTTTAAATTATTTATTTGGAAAAGGTTTTTTATTTTGTTATATTATAAAAACTTTATATTATTTATTTTAAAAGAGTGTTTTTTTTTATTATGAAAAGAAAGTTTTTTTTTTATTTATCATTTGAAAAAGAGTAATTTTAATTAAAAATTTTAACAAAAAACTATAACTAAATAAATAAAAAATAAAAAGGTAAAAAAAAAAGAAAAAGAGAAAACGGGTTGGGCTGAGTGATCAAACCCCAGACCCAACCCAGTTGTTGGTCATAAGACAAAATGTCTTTAGGGTTTCACACCCAAAGACCACTCGCGGCGCTGTTTCACCTTTCTTCTCCATCTCCCTCTCGCGGCTCTCATTCGATGCCGATCATCTTCTTCTCCGTTGATGGCCTTTGTTAATGTCACCCTATCCTGAAAACAGAGCAAAACAATATGTTATCATGCGATGGCTTACATTCTTCGTTCGCGATTAGTGACGAACGGAGGCGATGATGTTGCTGAGCCTCCGGGAAGTTTGCCCGTCGTTGGATGAACGGCGCTGGCGAACTTGTCCCACCGAGCTCGTCTCGTTTCGATCTCTCTCTCTCTCTCGGATACTAGTTAGGGTTTTCGCGATCTCCTTCGTTCGCGATTTCGTTCCTCTTCTCTTTCTCGCGGCTACCCGTTAGGGTTTTTGATGGTGAGATTGTTCCCCTCTTATACTCTCTGACTCTCTCCTTTTTGGGCCTTTGATGTTGGATTTGCGTTATTGCCTTATGATTTCGTGTTGATTTTATCTGATTTGATTTTGTTAGCATCTGTTTCTGATACGATCTGATACTGATTCGAAACTTTCCATTTTGTTGACAGATATGATTTAGATTTCATTTGGTATGATTCTGATATCTGATTGAACTTTGTTAGGATCTGATTGGATTCGTGATTGGATTTGCTTCGAAACGTTTTTTCCTCTGATTTGGAATTGATATCAAATCAAAATCTCTCTATTATTTTTCTGATATGGTTTGCCTTGCACCTTCAGGTTGGATTGATTGATATCTGATATTGGTTCACCTTTCTTTTCCAGAACTCCTTGATGGATTCGCTTTTCTGTTTGATATCTGAACTGATTCATTTTCGATCTCGAACTGATTTGTTTGATTGAAACTGACTCGTTTTCGATTTGGCAATCTTTGATGCAGTTAGCTCTTCCTCTTCTTCTTTCAAAGAGGGCTGATATTGAGGCTTAGGTCGAGTCAAACGCCGGGAAAGGTATACGGCGATGATGATAGCTCGTCTGAGCCTTCGAGGAGTATTCTTCGATGATGCCGCGATTGCCATGAGTTCTGGGCTTGTGGTTTATCATTTGTTCCATTTGAGTTGTTTTAATCATTAGCCTGTGATGAACTTTTGCTGATGATATTTGCTTCTTGCGTTTCAGGGCTGATATTTTGGGCAATCGTCCAACTATGAATTCGAATGTTGCTTTGTGTTGCCTTGAGACATTTACCTGATAGCGAGTTTGGGCGATGATGTTCATCTGAGCCGCGACGACTGATATGGACTGCTATGGTTTTGTGCACTTGCTTATTTCATGAACTGAGATGTTTATGTTGGCTTGTCCTTGCTGGTACAAGTCGTGCCATGATTTTGTGCTGTTTGCATTCTGAACTGGTTCGGTTTCACTCGTGAGTATGGTTTGATAACTTCACTTGATATCATTCACGTTTCGGTGACTTGTTTGTTGGGGCAATGATGCTCTGACTGAGCCCTTGTCTGCGCTATGATTTGTGCTGCAACTTGGTGTAGTTATTTCACATTTTTGTGACTTGCCATCTGAATTGGTTGAAGCCTGCCCCCTAACTGACAACCTTTGGTACATTTTTGATGCAGCTTGATACAGCTTGTTTGGGTACTTCATTCTTCTTGTTCTGTTTGAACTTGCTTTTTGCATTAACTGCTGTTACACTTTTCTTTGGATCCTGTTGGGAATTTTCTGTTATGACAGATTTGTAGGATGTTCTTTTCCTGCCCTTGCGCACGAACTTGCCTTTTGATGCATTGTTTGATACCATAGTTTGGTTTGTATTTTCTGTCCTGTTCGGAATTGATGCAGTTTGATGCAGTTTTGGCTTGCATTTCAGTTCTCTTGTTCTGTTTGGACTTGACTTTCCATGAACTCAGAATTGATGCTACTCATGAATTGTTTAGGTTTTGAGTTCCAAATTCTGAATCTGATACTGATGCGTTTGTGGCTTTTCAGGTGTTGAAAAAAACTTAGAGCACAGAGTGATTTAGACCTGCCGGCATCCGGGTCTGAGTCCAGATTGACCATGTGGCCTTATTCTCGTATCAGTTTGGAAATCCAATCGCGGCAAAACGAATCAGTCCCGCTTCTTTTATCACTTCTATCTCTCGGATGTCCCGTAACGATAAGAACAGGTGTTACCTGATCTGACGCCAACGGCGCGGATCGGTAACGGGGGGTAGGACGCAGCTTCGGTTGTGCCACTCCCGGCACTCAATGATGACACTGTTCTGAGAGTGTCAAAAACAACTTCTAACATTTTTTCTATACTATTTGTTCTGTTTTGATGTGCAGGTGAATTGGAGATTCTGCAGAGAAGCTCAAGGACATCACGAAGACACTTAGAAGTTCTAGGACTTAGGATTTAGGATATGCCATCTTTATTTCTCTGTAACTTGTAATAAAAACATATTATGAAATAATTCAATAATACATTTTTTATCCAAATTATTTCCCTTTTATAAATCATGATGAAATATTATTCAAATTTCTATCCAAATGCTCTTTACGAATAATAATAAAATATTATGAATGAACTTCACATATTTATTAAAATCATTTTCCCATTTCCTTTTCATGATTTAATTTGCCAACATCTCAACATCCGATTAAATCTTATCAGACAAATATCCTTGAATTAATTCGATCCAAATCTTAATAACTTCAACACGAATAAACTCCATCAATCAGTAGAAGTCTTCACTGTTGTCCCTCTAAAGATGAACTGGAAGATAGAAGAAATGATTTTTTTGTTAAACCCTGTTCCACAGATCAGATTCTCCAAACCAAGTTGATATCAAACCCACGTAAATAAATGCCTCAGGAGTAAAACCTCATTAGGCCCCAAAATTACGGATTATGCTTCAAAATGACCAAAACGCCCCTGGGGTATTTCCTGCAAAACAAACACCTTCAGGACTTGTTAGTGGTTAGCAAATGCATATATGAGATGCTAAATGACTGACTAAAATATAAGGGTAAAATTTGGGGTATTACAGCCAGGATGCCCCATTTTTGCCTGGATATTCTTTTTCTTTCCAGCGGGTCATTTTTTAAGCAAAGTATTTTTTAACTGCGTCCGCGTTCACCGAGGATGCAAAATCTTTGCCATCCATCATGGATAACAACAAGGCACCTCCCGAGAAGACCTTGCTGACAACGTACGGACCTTCGTAATTAGGAGTCCACTTGCCCCGGTGATCGGAGTGTGGAGGAAGAATCTTCTTCAGGACGAGATCACCCGTCTGAAAGCTTCTCGGACGCACCTTCTTATCATAAGCTTTCTTCATTCGGCTCTGGTACAGACGACCATGTGCAATCAATGCTAACCTCTTCTCGTCCATCAGGCTGAGTTGGTTTAGTCGGTTCTTAATCCATTCTGCCTCATCGAGTTTCACATCAACCAAAACTCGTAAAGAAGGAATCTCAACTTCTAACGGTAGGACAACTTCCATACCGTACACTAAGGAGAAAGGAGTTACCCCGGTTGATGTATGTACCGTCGTACGGTAACCGTGCAATGCAAATGGAAACATCTCGTGCCAATCCTTATAGGTCACAACCATCTTCTGTACAATCTTCTTGATGTTCTTATTGGCCGCCTCAACGGCGCCATTCATCTTCGGTCGGTAAGGAGATGAGTTGTGGTGTTCAATCTTGAAACTCTGGCACAACTCCTTCATCATCTTGTTATTCAGATTCGAACCATTATCAGTAATGATCCACTCGGGAATTCCGTATCGACAGATGATGTCCCTCTTTATGAATCTAGCCACCACCTGCTTGGTCACATTAGCATATGAGGCTGCCTCCACCCACTTGGTGAAGTAGTCGATAGCTACTAGAATGAAGCAATGACCGTTAGATGCAGTGGGCTCGATCTTGCCTATCATGTCGATGCCCCACATGGAGAACGACCACGGGGAAGACATAACATTCAATGGGCACGGCGGCACATGAATCTTATCAGCATAAATCTGGCATTTATGACATCTCTTCGCGAATTTAAAGCAATCCGATTCCATCGTCAGCCAGTAATATCCTGCTCTCAAGATCTTTCTTGTCATAGCATGCCCGCCGGCGTGCGTACCAAATGTGCCTTCATGGACTTCTTCCATGAGCATACTCGCTTCTTTGTCGTCTACACATCTGAGTAGCACGAGATCGTGGTTTCTTTTATACAAAACTCCATCAGGATTGAGATAAAAATTTCCAGACAGCCTCCTCAGAGTCTTCTTATCCTGGGTTGACGCTCCCGCAGGATATTCCTTAGTCATAAGGAAGGTCTGGATATCATGGAACCATGGTTTGCTTTCGGGGGCTTCCTCGATCGCAAAGACGAATGCAGGTCTATCAAGACGAGAAAGGAAAATTCTTGGAGCTTCATTCCAAAAATTGACTTTATACATCGAAGCCAACGTGGCTAAGGCATCAGCCATCTGATTTTCTGCTCTAGGCACATGATGGAGTTCCACTCGATCAAAGAACGGAAGCAGCCTTCTGGCATAGTTCATGTACGGTACCAAATTCGATTAACGAGTCTCCCACTCCCCTTTAATCTGGTTAATCACGAGCGCCGAGTCACCATATACATATAGGTTCTTGATTCTCAAATCAATTGCTTCTTCTAGACCCATGGTGCATGCTTCGTACTCCGCTTCGTTAATGGTGACCGGAAACGTCAGTCTCGCAGTGAACGGGATGTGGGATCCATGGGGAGTCGTGATGATTGCCCCAATGCCACTTCCGTAAGAATTAACCGCCCCGTCAAATATCAATTTCCATTGGGATTTCCTATCTGGCCCCTCGTCGGGCAACGGTTCATCACAATCTTTCGCTTTGAGAAACATGATATCCTCATCAGGGAATTCAAATTTCATCGGCAGATAATCCTCGATCGGCTGTTCGACAAGGTATTCAGACAATACGCTTCCCTTGATGGCCTTCTGGGAAACGTATTGAATGTCATATTCTGTCAACACCATTTGCCATCTGGCAATCCTCCCCGAAAGCGCTTGCTTCTCGAAGACGCACTTGATCGGATCCATCTTTGAAATTAGCATGGTTGTGTGATTGAGCATGTACTGTCGTAAATGTTTGGCAGCCCAGGCTAGTTCACAACACGTCTTCTCCAGCATCGAGTAACAAGATTCACAGTCCGTGAACTTCTTACTCAAATAGTAAATGGCATGCTCCTTTCTGCCCGTCTCGTTGTGCTGACCGAGAACTGTCAAGAACTGTCAAGTACAAGATTAAGGGTCGTCCGACCACTGGGGGAATCAAGATCGGAGGTTTATGTAGATACTGTTTTATCTTATCAAATGCCTTATGGCAATCCTCGTTCCAGATAATCGCCTGATTTTTCTTTAACAGTTTGAACATCGGTTCACACGTGGCCGTGAGCTGGGAAATAAACCTTGCAATGTAGTTTATTCTGCCCAGGAAACCAGGAACTCCTTTTTCGGTTTTTGGCGCTGGCATTTCTTGTATTGCTTTTATTTTCGCAGGATCAACCTCAATGCCTCTTTCACTCACAATAAACCCCAGTAGTTTTCCAGACCGTACTCCGAAAGTACACTTGTTAGGATTCAGCCTCAACCTGAACTTCCTAAGCCTCTCAAAAAGCTTCAGCAATTTGACCAGATGTCCTTCTTCCGTTTGGGACTTCGCAATCATGTCATCAACATAGACTTCAATCTCATGATGAATCATATCATGAAACAAAGTAACCATTGCTCGTTGGTAAGTGGCCCCTGCATTCTTCAGACCGAAAGGCATTACCTTGTAGAAAAACGTTCCCCAGGGTGTAATAAACGTAGTTTTCTCCATGTCCTCCGGCGCCATCTTGATCTGATTGTAGCCAGAGAAGCCATCCATGAACGAAAATACGGAGAACTGAGCTGTATTGTCGACCAACACATCGATATGAGGGAGCGGGAAATCATCTTTAGGGCTCGCCCTATTCAAATCCTAATAATCGACGCACATTCGCACCTTACCGTCCTTCTTCGGTACAGGCACTACGTTGGCGACCCACGGAGGGTAAGTAGTGACTGCTAAGAAGCCAACATCAAGCTGTTTCTGCACTTCTTCTTTGATCTTAACGGCCATATCTGGTCGTGTCCTCCTAAGCTTCTGCTTAACGGGAGGGCAATCTTCTCGCAGCGGCAAGTGATGGACCACAATGTCAGTATCAAGTCCGGGCATATCTTCGTATGACCAAGCAAAGACGTCACTATACTCTCTCAGCATCTCGACCAATCTCTGCTTGACATCACTCTGCAATGCAGCCCCTATCCTGACGTTCCTGACTAGTTCCTCAGAACCTAGATTCACAATCTCAATCTCCTCCTCGTGAGGCAGAATAACTTTCTCTTCTTGTTTCAACAAGCGGGCCAACTCTTCGGGAAGGTCTTCGTCTTCATCAATCTCTTCCTCGGCTTGATAGATCAGGCAATCGAAGTCGAAGTGAGTCGTAGAAGGTCCAGAGTCGATGTCATCTGTTATGTGGATCCTGCAATAACAAGGGTTAAGCTTAAAACAAGGATATGCAGGTTAGCACAAACCCCATTGCCATTTTATTGTTTTTCAAAACAAATATAAAACAGGAATAACAGGGATCACAACATTTGAATACGAAGAAAAACTCCTTTTGATTTATTGGTAAAATGCATGTACATAATCAAACAAGGCCCTGACAATAAAACCACTATGCCCCGGGTAGGACATAGGGTTGTACAATGATTGGAGAAAGTAAATCATTACTCTTTTCCTGTCACTTGGATGGTATCCCTGATGGACCAGCTGTTGAGGCTTTCGCCTGGCTTGCTTGGCTGGATCCAAGCGTCCAGATCGCAGTCGCTGTCTTCGCCGTCTTCAGACACCGCGTTGACACTTTCAAGTATCACCCCGCCACTGGTAAACTGGATCGGCCCTTTACCTCGCGACGCACTGTGAGAAGAGGAGGATTCAGCCGCCGGAGAGTATCCTAACCAAAACTTGTCTTGCTTGTTAGGTATCTCTAGAATTCGCCCCCAGCCTGGGGTAGATCCGGCTTGGACAGCGGCCCGGGCTTTCTTGAAGGAAGAGAGAGTCATCTCTGGTTTTTCAGTGACTACAGGAGCTACGTTCTTGACTTTAACAGCTTCGAACACCTGACATAAGGTTTCGTGGATTTCCCCATCCATCTCAGCATACTTGAAGGACGACAAATGGCTCACCATTATATCTTCCTCGCCACATACGGTCACGATGCTAGCTCCGACAGCATACTTGAGCTTCTGGTGCAACGTGGAGGTCACGGCGCCAGCAGAATGGATCCATGGCCGGCCTAGGAGACAGCTGTAGGCAGGCATGATGTCCATGATGTAAAATACCGCATTGAATGTTTCCGGCCCAACTTGGATTGGCAACGTCACCTCCCCGAAAACATGACGTTTGGTTCCATCGAACGCTTTCACAATCAGGTCACTGGGTGTGCAAATTACTCCCCGCGTATCTAACTTCATCAGTGCTTTCTTCGGAAGAACATTGAGTGACGACCCCGTGCCCACCAACACGTGAGACATAATCGTTCCCCTACACTCTATCGAGATGTGCAGGGCACTGTTGTGGTTTCTTCCCTTCGGCGTCAGCTCCAGGTCAGTGAACCCTAACCCGTTTCCAGCATTCACGTGGGCTACGAACCCTTCCAACTGGTTGACCGATATTTCCTGCGGTACATACGTGGCATTCAACACCTTCAGCAGCGCGTTGCGATGTGCCTCAGAACACAACAACAAATTCAGGATGGAAATTTTCGAGGGTGTTTGATGGAGGTGATCCACGATCTTGTAGTCACTCTTCTTAATCAACCTCATGAACTCTTCAGCGTCCTTAACACGTAAGTCTTTCTCTACCCCATGAGGGGTTTCTTCAACGACTTTACTCTTTCCCTTATCGGTTACATCAACTCTGTCTGCTTTGTCCGCCACAATCTCGGGTGGAGCAAATACCCTCCCGCTTCGCGTGATTCCTCCAATTCCCGCTAGGTTATCCACAGACGACCCAGATGGTTCCAGTTCCAATTTGACTCCATCTTTCGACTTTTACATAGATGTCAAATGCAACTGACTACCCGTGACTTGAAAGAAAATTGTTCAGCTATTTTTACGCATGTCCATGACGTCATGGGCCATTATGAACAATTTCTCGGAAACCCCACAAAATCCCAGATCATCATCATTTTCTTAGGACCTATGAAATCGTGGGCCTAGGCAATAATTGCCACCGCCCCCACTCTCGTTCCTAGGATGCCGTGTGTCCCACTACTCTTAGCCCTCAATGATGAGTAGTGGCTTTTGGTTACTTCAAAACATACTTATAAATAATTTCCTTAGAAATCATTTTAAACTTTTTCGCTCCAACAATCACTTACGCACCTCTTCTAAAACAACCCCCAATCTTTCTTCAGCAAACCCATTTTTACCAAAACTTCATCAATGACATCCTCTACTGCTACCATCCAAGATCAGAAGAAAAATCCTCAGGCCAAAGGACTAAAATCTGTGTCTCTTCTTCCTCCCTTTGCTACACTGAGCGGGCCAAAAATGGTGAAGAACCAACAATTTATCCCTGAACCCCCCTCCTTATAGAAGAGAAAAGACATATTTACGAATCACATGTAATGATCCCTATAAGTGTTGCAGGTAAATATTTAGCTTTGGCTGGCCCTATATCTCCTTTAGGAACCAATTATTCAACCCTTAGTGACTTTTCCCCCTCTTATCGCAAAACCAAACCTCTAGGGCAAAAGGATCCTACCAAAGTATCTACTCAAGGTCTAGATAGCTTGACTTTACATAATGTAGACCTTAAGTATCTAAATGATGGATCCAGGTTGTTTAGAGCTACCCCTTATTTTAAGGACTCTGATCTTTACCTGAACTGATTGACCAAAGTGAAGAAGGTCAAAGCTGACGCTCAGAAGAGAACCAGAATTTACGACTTAATCATGATGTCAAAAGCAGGTCCTAACTACTGCCCCATTTTGCTGGCCTCTTCCTTATACTTCTGGGATAATACTCATTACACTTTTCATCTTCCTTGTGGGATGATGACACCCACATTATTCGACCTAGCCGTTATCACAGGGCTAAAACCTCATGGATTGGTTTACGATCCTGAAGTGGATTGTCAAGACACTATAGGGTTTTCGACCACCAAACACACATACACCCATTTCATCAATCATTATCACAACAAGCAAACAGAAACTGACGAAGATCAAGAACACATAGAATTCTTAGCTATGTGGCTCTCTCGTTGCGTTTTCTGTACAAAATCTCTGCAGGTAGCAAGGAAGTACCTTACTTTAGCCAATCAACTGCACTTGAATCGAGGTATTTGCCTAAGTGAGATGATTCTGGCTAGTCTGTATGAATATCTGAGTGAAGGCATTGGTCGATTAAAAATCCAAGAAAGCAACGAGAACCTCTTGTTGTCGGGGCCTTTCTAGTTACTCCAGCTCTGGCTCAATGCCACGTTCGAGAGCATCCTCCCCAATAAAGGGGTAGTCGATGAAGAAGATCCCGAGATAAAAGGGAGACGAGTCGAATGGACTCGATTGGTCAAGCTAACCCCTAGTGAAGAGGAACAAACACTTAGGGCGAATATTTCTAGTTTTATTAAGATGTTCTCAAAGCGCCACGAGTTCACACCACGGATGGTTCCGTTCACAGAGAGGAAGTATGGCTCTGAATGGTTCACTAGGGTTTTTCCTCCTACGTTCAAAAAACATGAAAATGCTTGTCTGGGAAGGTTTTTTAATTCCTCGACTGATAGTCCACAAGCTTAATCTTTTGAGGGGCCAAGCAACTTTGATGGCCTACCAACCAAACCTTGTATCTCGATAGTTTGGCTTAAACGTTGCCCAAATGCCTATATGATAAAAAAGCCCACGTGATCCTCCCTAAAAATGTCTTCAATACTATCGAGAGTTCGACGCATCTGGCTCGACATGCTCACAAATCCCTTCTGACACCCGTTTACTTCGAACCTTCTTACCATTGCACCCAAGAATTTTATAACTGGTGGTCGAGGCACTATACTTCAGAATTCCTTGATGTTTCGAGCTTTGTTCGCTTGATTGACCAGGCTTTCGTTGATGTGCATGAAAAAGTCAAGAAAGGTATATCCACTCATATCAAAGAGATTCAAGCCTTCTAGAAGTACTTTGAAATTGCCTATCGACCAAATGATATTAGTCGAACGGTTCGCGAAGCCGCTGTCGCGCTGAAGGAAAAATTTTCAAAGAAAATGGAGAATTTAAAAATCCCTTCGTACGTTCCTCGTGAGAAAAGTTACGAGGTGGCTTTCGCCATGTTTCCCCCAAAGATTCCTCGATTGCCAACTACTGACTTTGGAGTGGCTCTTGCCCCTCCATTTCTAGATTGGTTTATCTGTGGGGATTCTATAAAAATCCTTCGTCAGCAGTCGAAACCCAAGGCCCAGCGGGTGGTTCTGACTAAACATACGCTTGACATGCATCCTTAATAATGATTCTCTGATAAATCTAATCTCATAGACTACATATTTCCCTGGACAACCATGTGTTGCAGTGAGAATCGTGATACCAAGCTATTGATTAACTTGAATCTTAATTCTTAAATTCACAACCGGACTTTAATTTATCCAAAGGAAAGGTCTAAAGAAAGAAAGAACCTTTTGTGCGATGTAACAACAACGCTAAGAGATTCGGGGATCGGGGGTTGGTTATGCATAGGGTAGGTATTTCACATCCTAAACATCTGTAGTACTCTACAAGAACCTTTTGTTTTTTAGCATGCTAAGTTTGCTAAATGTTTGCTATGGATTGGGATTGGGTAAAGGTGTAGGTTACAACCTAAAGATAGTTTCTAAGTTTGCTCGCAAAGACGTCGCATCCTCTGCCTACGTATCCTAACTAGGATAGAATCAAAGCAATCGTAGTTCAACTCACTAGGGTTGAAGAACACTTGATTATGATCAAGGTTCAAAGGGGAACAAACATATCCATGCTTGTGTAGAGTTTCACAAAAATCTCTAGATCTATGTTGAACTCTCAAGAAAGGGAAGTAAGTAATCATATCCATGATTTTTACATAGAGTTAACCAAACTCTATCCTAAAGTTCTACATTGTGAGACCAATTGGTTCTATCCAGACCAAAAGGTGGGAGAAAGGGGGAAGGTTGCTCGTCAAGATATCGCATCTTGTGCCTACGTGTTCTCATTGTCCAATGAGAAATCAGAGCGGTCGTAGTTCAGGCCCGAACTACAGAATAAGGATCTATTGGTTCTTTCTAGACCAAAAGAGGGTGAAGGCTCTATCCAAACCTATGAGTTTAAATCCTATTGGTTCTATCCAGACCAAAAGGAGGGGAAGGTTCTATCTAGACCTATGAGGGTATCCTATTGGTTCTATCCAGACCAAAAGGGGGAAGGTTCTATCCAGACCTATGATGTTTAAATCCTATTGGTTCTATCCAGACCAAAAGGGGGAGAAGGTTTTATCCAGACCTATGAGTGTAAATCCTATTGGTTCTATCCAGACCAAAAGGAGGGGAAGGTTCTATCCAGACCTATGATTTTAATGAGCTATCTATGACCCAAGGGTCAATAGAGAGACTTTCCTTTGGAAGGGAAAAGATGACGCAACTTGGATGAGAACTAAAGAGTTTCGTCACTTGGGGAAAGTAAACTTAACAAAGCATAAACATTCACACATGATGAATATAAGGGATATGGTTACAACCAAGAATGATCAAGCATATTATAATAAGCAAGGATCTAAATCAGGATGAATGGTTACAACCAAGAATGATCAAGCATATTATAATAAGCAAGGATCTAAATCAGGATGAATGGTTACAACCAAAGCAAGCATTTAAGATATTACAATATCAGGCAAAGATTTCAATCACGATAAATGGTCACAACCAAAGCAAGTATTACAATATTAATGATTTCAATTAAGACAAATGGTCACAACCAAGAACATATCTTAACAAAGATGGCGAAACATCGTAACAAATATGGAAAGGGATCTTGACATAGGTGACAACATATCTTAACAAAGATTGGAAAAGATGAAAGTTACAACCGTGTAAACAAATCACAATTTGAAAGTAAACATGTTATAATTTCAAGATATATCAAGTGTAACAACAATATGTATTTGATGACAATCAAACACAAGTAAATTAGTTTATCCTCATAATTTAGGAGGTATCCAAAATAAGATTATGGTGACAACCAAAGGAGAGTACCCTAGCATATTAACTAACATGGGATGCAAGAAATCTCACAAGAAGAACAAGCATATTTAAAAGGAAATCACCAACAAGTAAGATGACGATCTCAAAAAAAGGGACAAATTTCCACATAGGCAAAAGATAACCCAATTAATAATAACAAACAATATTTTTACACCACATGAAAGTAGACATTAAAACAAACACATTGCAAAAAGAATGGATCAAAAAGGGTGAAAAATGAGAGAGTTATGAATATTTGAAGATTCATATATTTTAATGTACAAAACAATATTAACAAGTAAAAATAAAAGAGAAAAAAGCAAGGGGTGGGAGTTGAACCCACGCCCTCCAGCCCAATACGCGTGTGCAAGGGAAAAAAGAAAAATGGGCAAAAGGGTTGATCCTCCTCAGGGATCGAACCCAGATCCAGGCTTTGCAAGGCGTGAAATGAATAAGTTGCTTACCACTGGGGTGGCTATACATCCGTTGATATAGTCACCCCCATAAACATATATGGCGTGGTCTTATGAATTTCTGGGCACAATGAAGCAAGAACAAGACAATTTTCACAAATGCGTTTTGATATCAAACTCAACCAATTCTTAACCAAATCAAACAAACCTTAGATCAATCTTGGGTGTTTTTAAACAAGGAAAAAGATGGTCCAGGTAGAATTTTTAAAAGAGGCTTTGAAATGAAAACACGATTGTAGTTGCAAATTTGGATGAAAATGCATTTACAAAGCAAATGAACAAACCAGTCATGCTATGGTCAGGAAAAGGGCTCAAACACAATTCAAATATCATATGAAACAAGTTCATGCATTCAAACAAACTACTTATGAGTTAAAATTCCAACTGTCATGTGGAAATGATATAAAAATCAAGACACTTGCAAGTGAGATAGTGAGATTAAGAGACATGCCAAAATAAAGTGAATGAATCACACAAACATCCTCAAAACAACATATAGAGTGTGTCTAAACCTTAAGAAAGCTTACAAACAACATGGATTTAAAAAACATATGACAACTGTAACTTTAGTGAGTAAAGTGCATTTTGATGATCATAAACTGGATCAGTGGAGGACAGTGTGACTAAACAGCATGAGCAATACATAAACATGATATTAAGAGTGTTCTAACAAGAAACTAATTCAAAACAGCCCTGGTTCAAAAAGTGGCACATGAATTGCTATGATAAACATACAATGCAACAACATCCAAAACAAGCAAAAGGTGTAACAACTGACATGCTCTTGGCACAAATATGAGACCTAGCATAAAAATGCCTATATCATTCATTTAAACACCAATTCCAATGCAAGTTTACAAACATAGGACAATAGGTAACATAAAAGAGCACAAGTGTTTTTCAAAGCAGTTTTGACAGCTATGGTATGCAAACATGGTTCAGATGCAAAGAAGATCTCACGTTGACAAACAACACATACACACATCAAAAATATAGAGAAGGATGAGTTATCACTCTGAGATTAAGCATACTGCAAGCATACAAGATTTTGGTATGTGTCATGACAGTTTTGGCTCAAAGTGCAATTAAGTAGTGAAATGAAAATGTAGGTAATCTTAGACCAAATCAAACATCTATACACATTGGAATCAAACATATGAGTGAGTTACAACTCTAAAATCATGTATACACAAACAGAAAAAACAACTTGAGTATGATGTGGCAGATTTGGTGGATAAATGTGATTTGGAAGGTGAAATGTGAAAACAAGCCAGGACAGCACAAGTGACCAATGTGCACACACCAGAAATGTCATCATGAAAGTGTTTTAGGTTCAAGTAAGAGCATGTATCAAGTAGAATGAAAATTGGTATATTGGTGCAAAAGTTAAAAAATCTGCCTAGGCATACATTCACCACAACAGGGCAATTTTAAAGCAATGACTTATTTCATGAAAAAGAGGTTATACACACATTTTGATGATGCTAACAGATGAGATGCAACTCAGAAAAGGAGTGAAATCTTTACCAAGACAGAAATTAGCATTTGAAGCTCATGTCATACAAGAACAACACTTTGAATATACAACAAGCCAAAACCATGACAGTTGGAAAAATTGGGATCATACACAAGTTTTAAATGGATAGACTAGTGGTTCAATGCACACAAATCATGTAAAAAATGCTTGAAACAGAAAGTGATATATTTGGTCTCATGATATTTTGAAGAAAAATGCAAGAGAGGCATGGTAAGGCAGCTTGAACATTTAGACAGATTTTGAGCACAACAACATCATGCACATTCTTGAAATAGGTAAATAAGTGAGTCTCTAAACATAGAGTCAAGCAAAAGCACACCAAGAAAAAAATGACATATTAAACCAAATTGGACAGCAAAATCAAACATGTCTCACAAGACAGCCCTAATGACTAAGCTTCATCCACCAACACAAGCATTATGAACAAAATCAAACATTGACCAAAGACTTGAGGCATGAGATCATCATAATGAAAACAAAAGGCCACATTGATTCACACATGATCAAGGGCAAAGGGGGGTCTATGAGCAACTTACAAGTCATCTACATATCTCACTAATGAGCTAGGTTTATAGTTCTAGGGCAAGCATATCACTTTTTCAAGGTTGGATCCTAAATCTACCAAATGACCAAAAACTCACACATAAGTCTAAACATGATAATAAGGCACAAACTTGCAATCTATCATCCAGATATCATTTAAAAATGACAATATATTTGACAAAATAAGCATTATGATCATAAAACTAGGATTCTTGACAAAGAAGCATAATAGGGCAGCCATGGTATGTTTTCACACAAATCACCACAAAATGACAATACATGACAATGTATGATTTATAGATAGCTATAATATCACATACCTCTTGTTGACCAGCCTTGAACCCAGAGATAATCCTTCCTTTGCAATGAGATGAAGCTTACTTCCTCTTGAAGCAACAAAACCAAACTTCAAGACAGTTGGAGTTAGATGATTCCTAGTTGATTTTCAATGCTTTGGACAGTTGTAATATGACATATGTGAGGTGTGTGGATGATTAAAACAACTAAAATAGACCTAGACCAAGATTTGGCAAGAGTTGAGGGTGGTGGTCAAACTTTCTTAATGTGAAAGTTGACTTTTTGCAAAATGGTATTTTTGAGAGGTTTGAAGGTATAGACACCTTCTATATTATATTTAGGGTTTGTGTGGGTGCTTTTTAGAGGTTTGGAAGTGGTGGAACTGGTCTTGAGCAGAGTTTTGCTCAAGACAGTTTTTTAGTGAAAAATGGAGGTTTTGATGTTTTTGGAATTCTTGAGGAATGAGAGGAGAGTGAGAGCTATGGTTTTCTGAGATTGATCAGGTGTGTTTGAACTCATAGAAGAAGCCTCTATTTATAGCCAAGCAAGAGTGAGGGCAGCCTTGGTCATTTACCACTTTTGGAGGGAGTCTTGTAAGAAAATCTTGCCAAATCTAGTGGCAGCCTCTTCACATCAACTCCATGGCTCAATACAAGCAAAACCAGCTGATATGAGGGGGGTGAGGTGACCTGAGATGATGCTAGAGAAGTAGGAGGCTGCAGCTGCCACATATCCTTGAAAAGTTTCTCTTTCTTCCTTTTTATTTGAATAAAATAATGCCTACTTGCCATCAACTTGCAATGTTCATCAAACCAGCTTCCCTTCTGGTTTTCTCTTCATCCATACCTCATATTATCAGTTTGTAACATAATCCAAGGGTGGAGAATGACTCAAGTTGTGAAAATTCAGTTTTGAGAAATTTTGACAAAGTGATTTCAAGTGTGACAGGCCCAACTTCTATGGTGCATAACTTCCTGCTCAAACATGCTATTGAGGAGTTCTACCATAATTTGGAAAGCCCTTGAGCAGCTCTACAACTTTCATGTTTTAAGAATTTCCAAATTCTTGATGGAACTAGGTTGAAAAACCCTTCAAAATTTCTGAAAAAACCACTTACAAGTGCTAAATAACTTAGAATTTTTCTAAGTTATTTCCCCTTCAAAAATGAATTTTGCTATAACTCCAATTCTATTCATTTTTTGATCATGGACCACTTTGAGTATTTTGTAGGATTTGTCAAGAGCTTCCCAATGAGCTTTGAACCACTTTAATTGGATGTGTGGTTGAGGAGTTATGGTCTTCCCCCTTTCGAAACCCTAATTCCCGATTTTTGCAATTACTTCTCAACCATTGATCCAATGGTCATGAAATTTTATGGGGAGGTGTAATATGACATAAGGAACATTTTTTATTCACATCTCAAAGTCAAATTCCTTATTGTTGAAAAGTTGACTTTTCGGTCAACCGTTCGATCGATCGGTGTCTACCGAGTCGCCCGTTGGTGATCCGGACATCCTGAGGACTTGAAACTCTTTGGATGGACTTTAATAAGCCATAGGAACTTAATGGACCAAAATGCCACCATTGAAATACTCTTTAATACAAAAGTCAAACTACGGTTGACTTTTCCTGATCGGAAACCCTAATCGGGTACCTCAAATTGCACTGTTCTCAATCCCCGGGTGATCACCTCAAATTGCACTCATTCTTGGTCCAATGTATTATCCTTGATCTTGTTTGAAGTTGGATCAATCCAAAACATTGATTGATCAAACCCTCGAAGTTTCAATTTTGACGGTACGGAACCCTAATTCATCTGCATCTTAACAAAGATAAACTGAAAGTGGGTTAAGGTTAGCTAATCAAGCAAATATGATCCTACAATGATGATGAGGATCTAAGGGGTCAAAATTTGGGGTGCAACAGATTCCCCTATTTAAATATCTTCACTAGATGGTAATGAGAGATAACAATCCTCATAGAATCGCAGTGAAAGGTATTTAAATATAGCAAACCAGAAATTTTGTCCCTTAGATCCGACGGTATGCAAAAGGACAAATGCAAATATGCCATGAATCTAAATGATGTTATATGATGCTTGAATGCAAGACGGATGCAGACACACGAGCAAATATAAAAGAACGGCAATACAACGAGTAACCACTCACAAGGGACCCGACACACCGGGGAAAGATTCAAGACAGAGTAAGCAAGATAGTTCAAACATGACTAAAGATGTTGTTCAAGGAAATCTTTCACATGGGGGACACAAATTCCACCAGGGAAGACACCTCTTCAATGGGGAAAGAAGATACGAACCTCACTGGGGATAACCAGATGAGGAAGCCCACCGGGGAAGATGACAATTCTTCACTGGGGAAACGAAAGAAAAGAAGCGCAAACCACACTAGGGAAGGAACCCACTGGGGATAACTTTGCTGGGGAACAATTCCACTGGGGAAGCAGAACTTCACCGGGGAAAAGACGGAACGAAGACACGAATCTCACTGGGGATAACCAGGTGAGAGATTTCCTATAACGAAGAGTTCAAACGGGACCTTCAGGAAAAGGTAAGAAACAAGATCGGACGTGTCGGGGAAACTAGTATCCACTAGTTCTCCGAGACTCGACTTGGAAAAGCAACAACTTCAACTGGGGAGAATGGTGACGACCAGCATAACAAATAGCTTCGAACGATGCTAGTTTCCACTAGACTTACTGGGGATATGGTGAAAACCAAATCAATAACGGTTTCCAAGAAGTGCTAAACATTAACAAACTTCCTGGGGATATGGTGACGACCAAATCAAAGTTCCAATTACAATTGGGAATTCTAAACAATGTTGTTAAAACAACAGGACTCTGGCTGGGGAAGTTGGTAACAATCAACTTTCGGCACTAATAACGATTAGTTTTCAAACAATGCCAGTAACCACTGGATTTAGAGGGGACTGGTGATAACCAAATCAGGATATACCAATAACAATTGATTATGGATAATGCTAGTAACCACTAGACTTAACTGGAAAATTTGGTGATGACCGAATCCAAGGAGACCAATGACCATTGGATTTTCAAGGAGTTTGGTAACGACCAAACCAATGCGGTGATAACAATCTGCTTTAAGCGGTGCCGATAATCATTGGACTTTTAAGGAATTTTGGTGACGACCAAATCAGGTATACCAATAACAATTGGTTCTGGATAATGTTAGTAACCACTAGATTTTCCAAACGAGGCTAGTGACCACTAAACTTATAGAGATTGGTAATAACCAAATCAAGGGGTACCAATAACAATTGGTTTTAAAGGTAGTAATAGTAACGACTAGGTTCAGAGAGACTGGTAATAACCGAATCAAAAAGGTACCAATAACAATTGGTTCTGAAGGTAGTACTAGTATCGACTAGGTTCAGAGAGACTAGTAATAACCGAATCAAACAGGTACCAATAACAATTGGATTTGAAGGTGATGCCAATAACCATTGGACTTTTAAGGAATTTTGGTGACGACCAATTCCAATGTCAATGACCATTGTTTTTTAGAAGGCAATACTAGTAACCACTAGATTTTTAGCCAGATTGGCGAAAACCGAATCAAAGGGACTCCAATAACAATTAGTTTGTTTTACATCAGAATCAGTAACAACTGGGTTTGAAAAATGGTTGGTGATGACCGAATCACGGTACCGAACGTAATTAGTTCTGAACGAGTGCTAGTGACCACTAGTCTTTCAAAGTTTGTTGGTGACGACCAAATCAAAGATGAAAATCGGTAACAACCCCCTGTTTGTGTAAATTGGACATTGCTAGTCACCACTAGCTTCCCAGAGAAGATAAGGAAACCCCAGGATGTCATCTTTGAAGCAAACTTGTTACAACAAATCAAAGATAATGGTAACAACCGAAGGATCTCAAAGGCGACAACCAAAAAACAAAAACTAGAACCAGAAATACAAACAAATGCGTTTGCTGGCATGATGATGTTTGTAAAATGCAAACCGACCCGCAGGAACAAAGGAAAGCAAAGAAAGCAAAGAGAGAACTCGTCATGCTGAGTTTCAAGGTGCTTTAAGCCAGGCGACACTTCCTTTGGCATAGATAACAATCTTCCAAGATAGACAATATCCTCGTAATTCTGTAGAGAAGAAGTCTTGGCTTAAGAGCCAGAATTATTGTCGGACACATCTAGCTTAGTCGAAGGTACAACAACCTTCCACAACTTTGAGGACTGTGTAATGTCATCAGATTACCTCTAGAATTTTTCAATCGTTTTATTAAATCGTGTTTCCCTTTAAAACAAGGTATTTAAAATTTTTTTCAAAACACTTTGCTTTTATGAAATTTTTTATTAACAAATAAGTGAAATTGCATAACAAAAACAGAGGATCATAACAATGATTTGGCCAAAAACTGATCTTATTGATAGACAAGAACTTTACAAAGGGAAAAGCCTTGGGAACTTTATAAGTTTGAAAAATGGCAAACAGAAAAGGTTACAGAATCCCATAATAATCCAGTCCTTCTGACTGCCAGTTCACTTGCTTCGTTTCTTCTGACGAGAATGACAGACGTTGATCTTTCTTCTGATATCTCGCACAAGACTCCGCCCCGGCGTATGCCGACTTTCAAACGTTGGGCTTTCATCTTGATGAAGCACTGGAATCTCCTTTCTAGGTATTTCGCTTCAGGCGTAGTATTTTCTCACTGCGTCTGAGTTGATGGGATACTTGAGTTGTTCGCCATCCATAGTTACGAGAATTAGAGATCCTCCGGAGAAGACAGTCTTCACAACGAAAGGGCCGTCATAGTTGGGCATCCATTTGCCACGCATATCCTTTTGAGTTGGCAGGATCTTTCTAAGCACAAGCTCTCCTTCCCTATACTCTTTGGGACGAACCTTTTTGTCGAACGCTCTGATCATCCTTTGTTGATAGATTTGACTGTGATACATGGCCGTCATTCTTTTTTCGTCAATGAGGTTCAACGAGTCGAATATTTCTTTTATCCATTCGTCTTCATCAAGCTTTGCTTCCGTCAAGATCTTCAAGGAAGGTATTTTGACTTCAATGGGTAGCACAACGTCCATCCCATACACTAAGGAAAAGGGAGTTGCCCCTGTCGAAGTGCGCACCGATGTTCGGTATCCGTGCAAAGCAAATGGTAGCATCTCGTACCAATCTTTGTAAGTTACGACCATCTTTTGTATTATCTTTTTGATGTTTTTGTTTGTAGCTTCAACTGCACCATTCATCTTAGGTCTATAAGGAGACGAGTTGTGATGTTTGATCTTAAAATCGTCACAAAGTTCCTTCATCGTTTTATTGTTCAGATTCGACCCGTTGTTAATGATGATTTGGTTAGGGATACCATATCGGCAGACGATCTCCTTTTTGATGAAGCGAGCAACCACTTGCTTTGTCACGTTTGCATACGACGCTGCTTCCACCCATTTGGTGAAGTAATCGATTGCGACAAGGATGAAGCGATGGCCGTTGGAAGCCTTTGGCTCTATTTCCCCAATCATATCTATGCCCCACATGGCAAAAGGCCAAGGCGATGTCATCACATTGAGAGGATATGGAGGGACATGCACTTTATCAGCATAGACTTGACATTTATAACATTTTCGAGCGAAGAGTATGCAGTCTGTCTCCAAAGTTAACCAGAAGTAGCCTGCTCTTAAGATTTTCTTAGCCATGGTGTGGCCATTCGCATGGGTGTCGAAGGTTCCTTCGTGTACTTCGGTCATTATGAGATTTGTCTCGTTTTCATCAACGCATCGGAGTAAAACCATGTCATGATTTCTTTTGTACAAGGTACCACTGCTGATGAAGAATTTAGATGACAATCTTCGTATTGCTCTTTTGTCAATTGTGGACGCGTCAGCGGGATACTCTTGATTTTGGAGAAAATTCTTGACATCGTGAAACCACGGCTTCTCATCAGATTCTTCATCTATTGCCATGACGTATGCGGGTACTGTCCTTCTTTCGATGTGGATCAGAGGTGCCTCGTTGACAAATTGGACCTTCCACATTGATGCCATCATGGCTAGCGCATCGGCGATGTGATTTTCTGCTCTTGGTACGTGCTTGAAAGTAATTTCATCAAAATATTCAGCCATCTCCAAGATATGAGTCTTGTAAGGGATTAACTTTTCATCCCTGGTTTTCCATTCTCCTTTGAGTTGGTAGATCACTAGAGCAGAATCACCAATTACTTCCAAGATTTTGATGCGAAGATCGATGGAAGATTCCAACTCTAAGATGCAGGCTTCATACTCGGCTATGTTGTTTGTACATGAGAAACAAAGCCGGGCCGTGACGGCAGTGTACCCTCCAGTTGGATTTTTCAGAACAGCTCCGACACCATGTCCGTTCTTGTTTGACGCTCCATCAAACATCATTTCCCAGCGGGATCCAGGCTCAGGACCTTCTTCCGGACCAGGCTCTGGTTTTGTGCGCTGAATATACATCACATCTTCATCAGGAAAATCAAACTTGAATGGTTGATAATCCTCCATGGGATGCTCTGCGAGGTGTTCTGACAAAACACTTCCTTTGATAGATTTTTAGCAACATATTGGATATCGTACTCTGATAAGAGTATATGCCATTGGGCTAATCTTCCTATTTGAGCTGGCTTTTCAAAGATGTACTTGATGGGGTCCATCTTAGAAATCAGCATTGTAGTGTGACAAATCATGTATTGCCTCAGACGCTTGGCGGCCCATGCTAACGCGCAGCAGGCTTTTTCCAGGGGAGAGTAACGACTCTCACAATCAGTGAACTTCTTGCTTAGATAATAGATTGCGTGTTCCTTTTTCCCTGACTCGTCAGTCTGGCCTAAGACACAGCCCATTGAATCTTCTAGTACTGTCATATACATGAATAAAGGCCTTCCGGGTACCGGAGGAATCAACACTGGAGGTTCTTGCAAGTACTGCTTGATTTTCTCAAATGCGGCTTGGCAGTTTTCATTCCATACCACTGTTTGATCCTTTCGTAACAACTTGAAGATCGGTGTGCAAGTAGGGATCAGGTTGGAGATGAATCTGGAGATGTAATTCAGACGTCCGAGGAAGCCTCTGACTTTTTTCTCTGTTTTGGGTGCAGGCATCTCCTGGATTGCTTTAACCTTGTCGGGGTCTACTTCGATTCCTCGTTGACTAACAATGAAACCAAGTAATTTGCCTGAGCGAACTCCGAAGGTGCATTTTGCTGGATTTAATCTCAGTTGATACTTCCGGAGTCTCTCGAATAGCTTCAGCAGATGATCCAAGTGGTCTTCTTCACTTTGGGATTTTGCGATCATATCATCTACGTATACTTCGATTTCTTTGTGCATCATATCATGAAAGAGTGTGACCATAGCTCTCTGATACGTTGCCCCTGCGTTCTTCAAACCAAAAGGCATGACCTTATAACAATAGGTGCCCCAGGGTGTGATGAAGGTTATTTTCTCCATATCATCTGGATCCATTTTTATCTGGTTATAACCAGAAAATCCGTCCATAAATGAGAATATTGTGAAGCTTGTTGTGTTATCCACCAGAGTGTCAATGTGTGGTAGAGGGAAGTCGTCCTTCGGACTTGCTTTGTTTAAGTCCCTATAGTCGACGCACATTCTGACCTTGCCATCCTTCTTCGGGACTGGTACAATGTTTGCTACCCATTCTGGATACTTGGATACTGCTAAAAAGCGGCATCAATTTGCTTTTTGACCTCATCTCGGATTTTAAGCGCCATGTCTGGTCTCGACCTGCGAAGCTTTTGCTTGACCGGAGGATATTCTGGCTTCAGGGGGAGCTTGTGCATGACAATGTCAGTATCCAACCCTGGCATATCTTGGTATGACCAAACGAATATGTCGACAAAATCTCTGAGGATTGTTATCAGCTTGTCTTTGATTTCTGGCCTTAATGATGCCCCAATCTTGACTTCTTTTCTTTCTTCTTCTGACCCCAAGTTGATGACTTCAGTCTACTCTTTGTGGGGCTGGAGATAAACATCTTCATATTCAGCCATTCTCCTTAACCCTTCGGGGACTTCTAACTCTTCATCATTCTCTTCTTCAGCTTGAAAGACAAATGAACCGCTAGTAGAAGGAGCCGAAGGATCATAGGATTCTGTGGTTGATGGAGGTATTTCTAAAGGTAAAAAGATGGGAACTTCCACAGCCTCCCAATTGCACAACGCTGCTCCTCCCCTAGTTATTAGATGATCCAGATTACCATCTTCATCTTCAGCAATAATGGCATTGACTTGCACGCCGCCACTGGTGAATATTTCATTCAAAGACTTCTTTTTCATGTTGCTTTCTTCTGGCTCGCCTTCTAGAGTTGGTTTGTAACCCAACCCTTGTCGATCATTCTTGGCTCGAGCGTTGACTTTGATGAGCTCTCCCCATCCTAATGGGACTCCAGTCTTCAGTGCTGCCTTAATACTTTGAGCAGAGGTAAATGATGGCCCACGGGTTATGTCCGATTCATCAACTAGAACAGCGTGAGCTATTTCTATTGCTTGGAAGGCTGTCACGAGGGAATCTTCATCAGCCTCAATACACCGGAATGATGACAAGTTGCTCACCATTAAGTCTTCTTCTCCATGGACAATGACCAACTGGTCATCCACGACAAACTTCATTTTTTGGTGGAGAGTGGAAGTGACAGCGCCAGCTGTGTGAATCCATGGTCTTCCCAGTAGACAACTGTAGACCGGATTAATGTCCATCACCTGGAAGGTGACTTCGAAGATTTATGGTCCAATTAGGATAGGAAGATCGACTTCTCCTATCACAGTTCTCCTGGATCTGTCAAATGCCTTGACTATGAGAGAAGTTGGCCTCATGGTAGCGCCTTGATACGCCAGCTTGGCCAAAGTCATTTTAGGCATTACGTTGAGTGTTGATCCTGTGTCGACAAGAACTCGGGACATTGTATCCTCTTCACATTTGACTGACACATGTAGAGCACAATTGTGCTTACGCTTCTCAGCTGTCAGATCGTTATCGTCAAAGCTCAATATGTTGCAGGCGGTGATATTTGCTACAACAGAGTCAAACTGCCCCACTGTAATATCTTTAGTGACGTGGGCTTGCGTTAGGATTTTGAGCAACGCCTGGCGGTGTGCCGGAGAGCTTAAAAGCAAAGCCATGACTGAGATCTTAGAGGGTGTTTGGTTTAGTTGGTCCACCACCCTGTAATCACTTTGTCGAATGATTCTCAAGAATTATTCTTCATCGTTCTTGAGACTTTCTTTTCCTCTAACTAAAGGTTCTTTGGCGGCGACTGCCTCTGGAACAGGCTTCTGAGGAACGGGAGTTTTTTGAACAGAAACTGCTAGTAGAGGAGCCTTATTATATGTTCGAGGTTGGTAGATGTGACCACTCCGGGTCATTTTGCTTCCACCGGCAATGTTGGCCACATTCACTGTTTTCTTGTCTTTGAAAATCCCCTCGCACCATGAATAGTCTTGTTTTGGTGTCACGGCTCTTGGGTGAGGCTTGGATCCTCCCTTCGACTCAAACCTGATCTGTCCTCTTCCGAATTTCGGGGGTGCGTCGTCGCGGAATACTGGCCGGACCTTCTTGTTGTTGTTATTGTTATCATCTCTGAATACGGCTCTTTTGTTGGGCTCTCCTGGTATGTTAAACACAGGTTCGATGACCGCCACATCTTCTTCCTTTTTCCGGAGAGTGATTTCTATCATTCCCTGTTCGATCATGGCCCGAATGTCTTTTTTCACAGCGTCGCAACCCTCAGGATTCAGCATACATTCTTTGCAATCTTCGTGAGATGTCTTGAGAGGCCATGCCTGAGCAAGGCGTTTGTGTAGGTCTGCTAATGGCACTTTGATCTCACCAACAGTAGTAACTTTCATGTCTTCTGATCCCTCCCCTTCTTCAGTAATGGCGTTGACTCCACCATGATTAGGCAGAGGGTTGCTCTTTACATTGGGGTGATTATCTTCGAAGGATAGAATTATTTTTTCAATCAGTTCACGAACTGGATGCTGGAGGGCGAAACAACCTTCGAGATCGTGGCCTGGAGCGTTCTCGTGGAACGGGCAGCGAGCATTTGCATTGTAATAGAACGGGAGTGGATTAGGTGGAGCACCTAATTTCCTTGTTTTTACCAGCCCTCTTTCTATTAGCATGGGAAACAGGTCGGTGTAACTCATTGGAATAGGTTGTATCTTTGGCCTATTTGCTTGATAATTTGCCCTCGGGGCCCTGTTCTGAGGTTGTTGACCCTGCGGCTGCTGGTATTGTTGCTGATTATTGGCGCGATAATGTTGCTGATTGCCAGGCTGATATTGGTGCTGATTGCTGGATGCCCCAGGCTGGGGACCCTGCTGTGATGAAGGTTGAAAAACCGGGGTCACTGCTGCCACATATGATGGTTGGTACTATTGGTGATGGCTTCGGGAGTTTTGTGCTTTCTTTCCATATGTGATTGCACCCACCTCTCCCTCTTTCTTTTTGTGGAAATTGTCGACTGGCTTCTTCGTCGTGCTGGGGCTTGAGGTAATATTTGGAGTGGTCACTTTTCCACTCTTTAAACCTGCTTTCACCTTGACTCCCACTGCCACAATATCAGAGAAATTTGTTGTAACACTGCTGATCAAACGTTCATAGAATTCTGGTCGAACTGTATCCACAAACCAGTCTGCCAACTCCTTTTCAATATGGGGAGGCTCTACTTGTGCTGCAGTTCCGCGCCATCTTTGCGCATACTCCTTAAAGGTTTCAGTATTTTTCTGCGTCATGCTGAGAAGCTGACGGCGGTCGGGAGCTAGATCCATGTTGTACTTGTACTGTTGCATAAAAGCGTCTGAAAGGTCTTGAAAACTGTGGATCTTCGCTTGATCTAAACTGAGATACCACTTAGCTGAAGCCCCTTTAAGACTATCTTGGAAACAGTGTACTAACAGTTTGTCATTTTCAATATGCGGAGCCATCCGCCTACAGTACATGACGAGGTGGACTTTAGGACAAGTGGTCCCCTCATATTTGTCGAAGACCGGCATTTTAAATTTTTGAGGAAATACCAATCCAGACACCAGACATAGATCCTTGGCGTCGGATCCAAAGACATGGCTTCCTTCAATGGCCTTCATCCTCTTGGCCATGATGTCCATCTCCACTCTTAATTTTTCGTGTTTTTCATCCTCGGCCTCAGAACCATCGGGTATATCAAAGATTGGCTGTTGGTTGGCGAAAACTGGTCGCACTGTGGTAGGTCCACCGGCTTGAGTGAAAATAGGGTTTCTGATTGTTGAGTCGAACAGGGGATTGAGACTCGAAGACTGCATATTATTGAATGGCGGCACAAAATCCCGGGACATGCCGTAGGGAAACTCTGCTGAAGTAACAGGAGCTACTGTGACATTGGCCGCTACTGTGGCAACTTTAGAGATCATTGTAGGTTGCGTATCCATTTTTGCTTTGATTATGTTGAGGACTTCCATGATCTGGCTGACGTCCCCTTTGATCCCTTCAATGTCATTATCCATTTGATCGAACCTTTGGTCGTTATCTGCCGTCTTCTTTTGAGCTTGGGACCGTGTGTTGTATCCGTGAGTACTCAGCGTGACTCCTTATCTCCTTCTGAACAAGAACAAAGGATGAGCTGCGGAACCCAAATGCAGGACCGATGCAGGATGAAATGTAAATGCAAATGCAAATGCGGATGCATAAACCATTCAAGGAAACCCAATTTTTTTGTTTACAAACAAAAAGTTAGAACAACATGTAACGACATACTTAAAAGCGTTTTTCATTTGATAGCTGGAAATTTATTACAATAGAGTGGCCCTTGCTAAAAAGCAAGACATTTCTTACAAGAAAATGAAAGTAAATGCAACAAACAGGATTTCAATCCTTTTAGGGAAAGCAGGGAAATGGTGAAACAAAGATCAATCTAACAAGATGATCCTTCTCCTTCTTGGACTCTGACATGAACTTGGTCCTAGCGGATAATCTCCCACAGGTCTTCGTTCTCTCTTTGCGCTTTGATCAAAGCGTATTTTAGCTCCTCCATAGTTGCGGGGACCTCAGGCTCCATGGTTATCTCATAGTCATGAATGTAGAACATGTTTAAAGAGATTTCTTTTGACCATAACAGGTACCCCCTGGTGGTTAAATAGATTGCATTCTCCATTGGAGTTAGGCCCAAGAGGTGTGGATCTCTTTGAGCGTATTGAGCACTAGCTTCTAGTTCTTGGTTGCGACCCGTCTCGTAGAAGCAAGGCCTCAACAGTTCTGGTTCGGGCTCTGGTCCAGTAGGATACCCATGTTGACGCCGGGCGAGGACAGGATTATAGGTGATCACCCCTTCTATCCCAATGAGAGGTACATTGGGGAAATCTCCGTAACTAGGAATCATGACTTGGTCATTGATGCTGGTGTCATACCATGTGATATCATGGTGTCTGAGAGTGACGAGTTTAGAAACCCATGCGCTTTTGGTAGGAAGCCTCCAAAGGATATGGGTCCTTGGAAGATGAGAAGTAAACCATCGGTCGAGTAGTGCAAGACAGCATGAGAATTGCCCACAATCATACAAGATGAAATGGTGGATGACCACGTAAGTGTTAGCCAGTATCATGTTGACCGAATTTTTGATGATGAAGAGGCGGATCGCCTCTTCGCTGATGAAGTCGTAACTGCTGGGAAAAAGATACAGATCATATATCAGTAATGCCAAAATCGCCTAAAAAATGCCCAGGTTTCTGCTTTCATAATGATACTCAGCCATTTCCATTAGAGTCCTGGCATCCATTCCGTACCAGCCCCCTTTTGCTCTCATCGGAGGTAAGTCTTCCAGCTTCATATGTAGGGCTTTAGCCAAGTCTCTCTTCTTTGGTTTTCCATAAGGGAGCGTAAAAGTCCATGGAATCTTTAACTAAGCAGTATACTCCTCGATGGTTGGGAGTAACTGAAAGTCCGAAAATATGAAGCAGTGGTAGGTTGTATCATAGAATTCAACCAGAGCTTGCAGCATGGGTTCGTTGATCGGAGCACTTATCAACGGCAGTAGGTCCCCATATTTGACTATGAAAGCAGCGGGATTTCAAACAAGTCTTGTTAACATCCTTAGATGGCCCAATCTCAGATCCGGAACCCGAAGCATGTCTCTTCTTACCATGTTGTTGTCTGCAAAAAGAAAAAATGAATTTCCTTGAATGGTTAGAAGAAGTGCAAATGCAAATGCAAATGGTGTCATGGAACTCAGATATTTACGAACATTAGAAGTCACCATTTCATTGATTAACAAAACGGGTTACAAAACATTGTTTCCCCTTACAAGAGTTTTAAAAAACAGCTAAATGAATCCTATCAAGGTTCCCCAAGCAGCCTTAAATTGAGCTTCTCGATCTTTCTTTCCATCTGAGTCTTCTCAAAGATGAGTCTGTCCACAATTATCTTCCACGGATTAGACTGAGGCTCATAAGGTTCTTCTAGTGCTTTCCTCTTCTTACAAGAAAGTATTTCTTCATATTTAAACTGGAGTTGCCTCTGGAGCTCCGTATTTTCTTCGACGACTATTTGATACTTGTGCTTCCAAGCTTCTTTAGTTTGTTGTGCTTTGACCAAAGCAATCTTCAACTTTTCTTCTTCAGACATGAAGACTTAAGGGCGTCCTTCCTTCAAAGCCATAGGCTCTTGCTTAGGATAAGGCATCCTTAGTGTGATGGCCCTCTTTCGAACCCATTGGAGGTAAGGTTCCCAAGAGACAAAGTTGAGTCTTCCAAGATCTTTCTTCCCTTTCTTGTGTAGATACTTCCAAGCCTCTAGAATCTTCCCTTTTAATCCTTGACTATCTTCTCCCTTTTTGAAGAAAATATTTTCCACTTGAACACTATTGGGTTTGTCCTTTAACGGGTATCCCAATTGTCGGCGGGCGAGTATTGGATTGTAGTTGATTCCTCCATTAATGCTGAGAAGAGGTACATTGCCAAAATCCCCACAATTGTCAATAATCATTGTCCCATCATAGTCACAACTATACCAATCAATATCGGAGTGGGTAAGAGCCATAATCTTTTGTGACCACCATCCTTTCTTTGGATCCCAAAAAGCGTTGGCTTTGGGCAAGTGTGAAGTGAACCATTTGTACAACAAAGGAGCGCAACAAGTGATCATTCCTCCATTGTGGAAATTCCTCAGATGAACAGAATGGTATGTGTCTGCTAACAAGGTAGGCACAAGATTATTCTTCAAGAAAATTTTGATGGCATTGAGGTCCACAAAATTCTCAAAGCTCGGGAACAAGAAGATATAATAGATGAGTAAGGCAAGGATAGCCTCGAATGCATCCATGCTTAAATGATCTGCATAATACTGAGCTTTCTCAACCAAGAATTATGCTTTTAAACCAAAAACTCCTCCTTTTGTAATCAGATTCTTTTTAATATCAACCACTCCCAAACGTGTAGCTTTGGCGATATCTTGCTCTTTAGGGTCCTTCTCCACAATTGGAAAAGGAGAATCTTAAAGAATGGGCAATCCAATCAACTGAGAATACTCTTCTAGTGTGGGCACTAGCTGATAATCAGGGAATGTGAAACAACGGTAGAACGGATCATAAAACTGGAGAAGAGGAGAAAGAAGTCCATTATCCATCTTTACCTTCAAGAGTAGCAACAACTTCTCATACCGGCTTTGAAATCCCTCTGGATCTGTCACTAAGGTGCTCAACCTTTTCAAGTCATCTAGGTTAAAACCCTTGTAAGTGTACCTCAAAGTTTTCTTTCTTTCACTGTTCATGACGGCCTCTCTGATGTTTATAAACAACAAAATCTGAGTTCCATGAAACCATATGATGATATGATGACATGATGATATGAATGCAAGATGCACAAACACAAGCAAATGCATATACACACAACACAAACTTAGGGTTAAGGACAAGCATGAGTCCAAGGGTCTACCCATCCCCAAAGATTTGTACTATGGATTGATTGTACCTGCCGAACGGGTTCTACAAAGTTCCCAGAGTCATCAACCCATCTTTCGGATATTATCAACTTCCCAAATCACTTGGTAATCGATAATATTCTCAAGAGAATCTCGTCTGAGTGTAGTATCGCGTATCAACTATTTCGGAAATACTTCCTTATAGTCATCGCACTACGTCCTAATAAGGCTAAAGTGGTGTAAAGTGTATTCTAAAAGTCCACAGTGTCATGGGCTCCTTCGTTGAAAGTGGAATTATTTTCACGAATACTCGATCAACAATACTAAAACTTTCAAGAGGGCCTACACTGAGCGGTGGTTTCTCAAGTTAGCTTGGTCGGGAATCAACCCCCTATAAGTCTTCTTGAATATACCACCATCCTATCATAATTTCACTCAAGTACGGGTATAGGACCGTCTCACAACTTAAACACCCAATATCCACAATTAAACAAATATATTGACAAATATACATGTTAAGCAAATATTTACAAATATAGCATGCAATTAAACAAAATAGGCTAAACCCTCAAGTTAATTGTCCCCAGTGAAGTCGCCATTTCTGTTGCGGTGAGAATCGTGATACCAAGCTATTGATTAACTTGAATCTTAATTCTTAAATTCACAACCGGACTTTAATTTATCCAAAGGAAAGGTCTAAAGAAAGAAAGAACCTTTTGCGCAATGTAACAATAACGCTAAGAGATTCGGGGATCGGGGGTTAGTTATGCATAGGGTAGGTATTTCACATCCTAAACATCTGTAGTACTCTACAGGAACCTTTTGTTTTTTTGCATGCTAAGTTTGCTAAATGTTTGCTATGGATTGGGATTGGGTAAAGGTGTAGGTTAAAACCTAAAGATAGTTTCTAAGTTTGCTCACAAAGACGTCGCGTCCTCTGCCTACGTATCCTAACTAGGATAGAATCAAAGCAATCGTAGTTCACCCCACTAGGGTTGAAGAACACTTGATTATGATCAAGGTTCAAAGGGGAACAAACATATCCATGCTTGTGTAGAGTTTCACAAAACTCTCTAGATCTATGTTGAACTCTCAAGAAAGGGAAGTAAGTAATCATATCCATGATTTTTACATAGAGTTAACCAAACTCTATCCTAAAGTTCTACGTTGTGAGACCAATTGGTTCTATCCAGACCAAAAGGTGCGAGAAAGGGGGAAGGTTGCTCGTCAAGATATTGCATCTTGTGCCTACGTGTTCTCATTGTCCAATGAGAAATCAGAGCGGTCGTAGTTCAGGCCCGAACTACATAATAAGGATCTATTGGTTCTTTCCAGACCAAAAGAGGGTGAAGGTTCTATCCAGACCTATGAGTTTAAATCCTATTGGTTCTATCCAGACCAAAAGGAGGGGAAGGTTCTATCCAGACCTATGAGGGTATCCTATTGGTTCTATCCAGACCAAAAGGGGGAAGGTTCTATCCAGACCTATGATGTTTAAATCCTATTGGTTCTATCCAGACCAAAAGGGGGAGAAGGTTCTATCCAGACCTATGAGTGTAAATCCTATTGGTTCTATCCAGACCCAAAGGAGGGGAAGGTTCTATCCAGACCTATGAATTTAATGAGCTATCTATGACCCAAGGGTCAATAGAGAGACTTTCCTTTGGAATGGAAAAGATGATGCAACTTGGATGATAACTAAAGAGTTCCATCACTTGGGGAAAGTAAACTTAACAAAGCATAAACATTCACACATGATGAATATAAGGGATATGGTTACAACCAAGAATGATCAAGCATATTATAATAAGCAAGGATCTAAATCAGGATGAATGGTTACAACCAAAGCAAGCATTTAAGATATTACAATATCAGGCAAAGATTTCAATCACGATAAATGGTCACAACCAAAGCAAGTATTACAATATTAATGATTTCAATTAAGACAAATGGTCACAACCAAGAACAAATCTTAACAAAGATGGAGAAACATTGTAACAAAGATGGAAAGGGATCTTGACATAGGTGACAACATATCTTAACAAAGATTGGAAAAGATGAAAGTTACAACCGTGTAAACAAATCACAATTTGAAAGTAAACATGTTATAATTTCAAGATATATCAAGTGTAACAACAATATGTATTTGATGACAATCAAACACAAGTAAATTAGTTTATCCTCATAATTTAGGAGGAATCCAAAACAAGATTATGGTGACAACCAAAGGAGAGTACCCTAGCATATTAACTAACATGGGATGCAAGAAATCTCACAAGAAGAACAAGCATATTTAAAAGGAAATCACCAACAAGTAAGATGACGATCTCAAAAAAAGGGACAAATTTCCACATAGGCAAAAGATAACCCAATTAATAATAACAAATAATATTTTTACACCACATGAAAGTAGACATTAAAACAAACACATTGCAAAAAGAATGGATCAAAAAGGGTGAAAAATGAGAGAGTTATGAATATTTGAAGATTCATATATTTTAATGTTCAAAACAATATTAACAAGTAAAAATAAAAGAGAAAAAAGCAAGGGGTGGAAGTTGAACCCACGCCCTCCAGCCCAATACGCGCGTGCAAGGATAAAAAGAAAAATGGGCAAAAGGGTTGATCCTCCTCAGGGATCGAACCCAGGTCTAGGCTTTGCAAGGCGTGAAATGAATAAGTTTCTTACCACTGGGGTGGCTATACATCTGTTGATATAGCCACCCCCATAAATATATATGGCGTGGTCTTATGAATTTCTGGGCACAATGAAGCAAGAACAAGGCAATTTTCACAAATTTGTTTTGATATCAAACTCAACCAATTCTTAACCAAATCAAACAAACCTTAGATCAATCTTGAGTGTTTTTAAACAAGGAAAAAGATGGTCCAGGTAGAATTTTGAAAAGAGGCTTTGAAATGAAAACACGATGGTAGTTGCAAATTTGGATGAAAATGCATTTACAAAGCAAATGAACAAACCAGTCATGCTATGGTCAGGAAAAGGGCTCAAACACAATTCAAATATCATATGCAACAAGTTCATGCATTCAAACAAACTACTTATGAGTTAAAATTCCAACTATCATGTGGAAATGAGATAAAAATCAAGACACTTGCAAGTGAGATAGTGAGATTATGAGACAGGCCAAAATAAAGTGAATGAATCACACAAACATCCTCAAAACAACATATAGAGTGTCTATAAACCTTAAGAAAGCTCACAAACAACATGGATTTAAAAAACATATGACAGTTGCAACTTTAGTGAGTGAAGTGCATTTTGATGATCATAAACTGGATCAGTGGAGGACATTGTGATTAAACAGCATGAGCAATACATAAACATGATAATGAGAGTGTTCTAACAAGAAACTAATTCAAAACAGCCCTGGTTCAAAAAGTGGCACATGAATTGCTATGATAAACATACAATGCAACAACATCCAAAACAAGCAAAAGGTGTAACAACTGACATGCTCTTGGCACAAATATGAGACCTATCATAAAATGCCTATATCATTCATTTAAACACCAATTCCAATGCAAGTTTACAAACTTAGGACAGTAGGTAACATAAAAGAGCACAATAGGGCAGCCATGGTATGTTTTCACACAAATCACCACAAAATGACAATACATGACAATGTATGATTTATAGATAGCTATAATATCACATACCTCTTGTTGACCAGCCTTGAACAAGCTAAAAAGCTTAGAAACCCAGAGATAATCCTTCCATTGCAATGAGATGAAGCTTACTTCCTCTTGAAGCAACAAAACCAAACTTCAAGACAGTTGGAGTTAGGTGATTCCCAGTTGATTTTCAATGCTTTGGACAATTGTAATATGACATATGTGAGGTGTGTGGATGATTAAAACAACTGAAATAGACCTAGACCAAGAGTTGGCATGTTTTGAGGGTGGTGGTCAAACTTTCTTAGTGTGAAAGTTGACTTTTTGCAAAATGGTATTTTTGAGAGGTTTGAAAGTATAGACACCTTCTATATTATATTTAGGGTTTGTGTGGATGCTTTTTAGAGGTTTGGAAGTGGTGGAACTGGTCTTGAGCAGAGTTTTGCTCAAGACAGTTTTTTAGTGAAAAATGGAGGTTTTGAAATTTTTGGAATTCTTGAGGAATGAGAGGAGAGTGAGAGCTATGGTTTTCTGAGATTTCTCTGGTGTGTTTGAACTCATAGAGTAAGCCTCTATTTATAGCCAAGCAAGAGTGAGGGCAGCCTTGGTCATTTACCACTTTTGGAGGGAGTCTTGGAAGAAAATCTTGCCAAATCTAGTGGCAGCCTCTTCACATCAACTACATGGCTCAATGAAAGCAAAAACAGCTGATATGATGGGGGTGAGGTGACCTGAGATGATGCTAGAGAAGTAGGAGGCTGCAGCTGCCACATATCCTTGAAAAGTTTCTCTTTCTTCCTTTTTATTTGAATAAAATAATGCCTACTTGCCATCAACTTGCAATGTTCATCAAACCAACTTCCCTTATGGTTTTCTCTTCATCCATACCTCATATTATCAGTTTGTAACATAATCCAAGGGTGGAGAATGACTCAAGTTGTGAAAATTCAGTTTTGAGAAATTTTGACAAAGTGATTTCAAGTGTGACAGGCCCAACTTCTATGGTGCATAACTTCCTGCTCAAACATGCTATTGAGGAGTTCTACCATAATTTGGAAAGATCTTGAGCAGATCTACAACTTTCATGTTTTGGGAATTTCCAAATACTTGATGGAACTAGGTTGAAAAACCCTTCAAAGTTTCTGAAAAAACCACTTACAAGTGCTAAATAACTTGGAATTTTTCTAAGTTATTTCCCCTTCAAAAATGAATTTTGCTATAACTCCAATTCTATGCATTTTTTGATCATGGAACACTTTGAGGATTTTGTAGGATTTGTCAAGACCTTCCCAATGAGCTTTGAACCACTTCAATTGGATGTGTGGTTGAGGAGTTATGGTTTTGCCCCTTTCGAAACCCTAATTCCTGATTTTTGCAATTACTTCTCAACCCTTGATCCAATGGTCATGAAATTTTATGGGGAGGTGTAATATTACATAAGGAACATTTTTGATTCACATCTCGAAGTCAAATTCCTTATTGTTGAAAAGTTGACTTTTCGGTCAACCGTTCGATCGATCGGTGTCTACCGAGTCGCCCGTTGGTGATCCGGACATCCTGAGGACTTGAAACTCTTTGGATGGACTTTACTAAGCCATAGGAACTTAATATACCAAAATTACACCATTGAAATACTCATTAAAACAAAATTCAAACTACGGTTGACTTTTCCTGATCGGAAACCCTAATCGGGTACCTCAAATTGCACTGTTCTCAATCCCCGGGTGATCACCTCAAATTGCACTCATTCTTGGTCCAATGTATTATCCTTGATCTTGTTTGAAGTTGGATCAATCTAAAACATTGATTGATCAAACCCTCAAAGTTTCGATTTTGACGGTACGGAACCCTAATTCATCTGCATCTTAACAAAGATAAACTGAAAATAGGTTAAGGTTAGATAATCAAGCAAATATGATCCTACAATGATGATGAGGATCTAAGGGGTCAAAATTTGGGGTGCAACACCATGTACCATGTTCACCAGAGGGAAATTCTGGGGGAAATCTCTATTTTCGTAACACTAGGTAAGTCCTCTATCCATTTGATCCTGAAGGATATTTACCACAATTCGACACCCTCGAGGGTTTCTGGGATAAACTCTACGAGAAGTATAATTGTGTGGCGGAAAAACATTGCGTCTGACCAATCTCTCGTGCATTCACACCAAACTATCATTCAATAATAGTACATCATAGATTTTGAATTCTCCGGGCAGCTATACACCATATTTACATAGGCTCCTCCATGTTGAGGTAGCAGGTTAACTTGAACATTTGGATTAGTGTCTTTGAAAGACAAAATCCCAAACTTCATTAATATTTATACATATGCTTTCAAACCATAACAGTTCTCAATGTCGTGACCTGAAACTCCTTGATGGTGTTGCACCCCAAATTTTGACCCCTTAGATCCTCATCATCATTGTAGGATCATATTTGCTTGATTAACTAACCTTAACCTATTTTCAGTTTATCTTTGTTAAGATGCAGATGAATTAGGGTTCTGTACCGTCAAAATCAGGGCTTCCATGGTTTGATCAATCAATGTTTTGGATTGATCCAACTTCAAACAAGATCAAGGATAATACATTGGATCAAGTATGAATTCAATTTGAGGTGGTCACCCGGGGATTGAGAATAGTGCAATTTGAGATACCCGATTAGGGTTTCCGATCAGGAAAAGTCAACCGTGGTTTGACTTTTGTTTCAAAGAGTATTTCAATGGTGGTATTTTTGTCCATTTAGTTCCTATGGCTTAGTAAATTCCATTCAAAGAGTTTCAAGTCCTCAGGATGTTCGGATCACCAACGGGCGACTCGGTAGGCACCGATCGGTCGAACGGTTGACCGAAAAGTCAACTTTTCAACAATAAGGAATTTGACTTCAAGATGTGAATCAAAAATGTTCCTTATGTCATATTACACCTCCCCATAAAATTTCATGACCATTGGATCAAGGGTTAAGAAGTAATTGCAAAAATCGGGAATTAGGGTTTCGAAAGGGGCAAGACCATAACTCCTCAACCACACATCTAATTGAAGTGGTTCAAAGCTCATTCGAAAGCTCTTGACAAATCCTACAAAAGCCTCAAAGTGGTCCATGATCAAAAAATGCATAGAATTGGAGTTATAGCAAAATTCATTTTTGAAGGGGAAATAACTTAGAAAAATTCTAAGTTATTTAGCACTTGTAAGTGGTTTTTTCAGAAACTTTGAAGGGTTTTTTAACCTAGTTCCATCAAGAATTAGGAAATTCCCAAAACATGAAAGTTGTATAGCTACTTAAGGGCTTTCCAAATTATGGTAGAACTCCTCAATAGCATGTTTGAGCAGGAAGTTATGCACCATAGAAGTTGGGCCTGCCAACACTTGAAACCACACTCCAACACTTCCCAAAAATCAGTTTTTCACAACTTCAGATCTCCTCAGCCCTTGGATCATGATTCAATACAATATTCAGATGTGTAGAGGAAAAGAAATGCAGAAAATGTAAGATTTGGAGAGAGAGAGATGGTAGGTTGCAACTTGGCATTATTATATTCAAATGTAAGGAAGAAAGAGAAACTTTTTGGATGACTTGAAGCAGCTGCAGTCCCCTACACCCTAAGCTCACCTCAGTCACTTCATGTCCACCTCTCCACTTGATTTTCTGATCTCCATTGAATCATAGAACTGATAGGAGAAGATCTTGCAAGATTTACTTGAAAATCTCATGAAAACTCCCTCCAAAAGTGGTAAATAACCAAGGCTGCCCTCGCTCTTGCTTGGCTATAAATATAGGCATCTTCTATGGGTCCAAACACATCATAAATCTTTCAAAAAACCATAGAAAGTTCAAGCTCTTACTCTTTCACACTTTGCTCCATTTTCACCAAAATCACATTTTTCACCAAAACACCTCAAAATCTGCCTTGGAAGAACAGCTGCCAAAACCATTTCCCCAAACTCAAACTCACCAAAAAGCATCCACACAATCCATAAATATGGTATAGAAGGTGTCCAAGCCCTTAGACCATTCAAAGACCTCCCCATTCAAAAAGTCAACTTCCATACCAAGATACTTTGACCATAATGCATGAAATCTGCCAAATCTTGTTCTAGACACTTTCTTGATGTTCTAATCACTCAAACACCTCACATATATCATACCTCAACTGTCCAAAGCATTGAGGATGTTGGTAAGGCCTATTTCTCCAACTGTCTTAAAGATTGCACTTTTGCTTCAAGAGGAAGAAAGCTCCAAAGCTAGGTGCATTTGAAGTTTCTCTGGGTTTTCTTGGTGTTCTAATCTGCTCAACATAGTCTACAAGAGGTATGTAGACAGTCCATTCCCTACTTTACATCATAATCTCATGTTTGTCATTTTTGAGCTTGTTATGTTGAAAATGTGTCATGAGCATGTCATATGTCAAAATCTTGTTATGACTGAAATATAGCTGTTTGTTGAATTGGATCACACTTAAAATCATGATTAAGGTGGATATGTATGATTGGTGTGAGCTGTTTTCATCTGATTTGTTTAGAAATTCTCAAAATGCCTTGTCTTGCATATTGTTGCCATGAACATATCAGTTTTGATTACAGGCCAGAAGTGGTTTAAATTTGAGTTCAAAATCATCCATTTGTATATTTGTGACATGTATGTATGATTTGCTTGACCTATTTTCACATGATTTGATCCATTGCCCTCAAAGTGCATTTTCAGCTAGAATGAGCTACCACCATAGCAGTTTGGTTCCACTGATTTTAGGACTCATTGGTATGTTTGAAGATCACTTGTTTGCCTATTTATAATATGTTTGAAATGTTGGTTTGATCAGTTTGTGCATACACCATGTTTTGAATTTCATCTTGCATTGTTAGGGTCATTCTTGCCATGAAGGGTTCATTTCTATTTCCATTCAGTTTGAGGCCCATCTTGGTGTTCAAAATCATATGTCAACATGTTTTTAAGGTGTACATGTAGCTTGCTTGGTCTGATTGTGCTTAGAATACTGAGATGCATTTTTTCATGTTTCATCCAAATTGCCAAATTGCAGCATGATCTTCCTTTTGCATCACAACCTGTTTTGAAACCAACTTTGTGTTTGCACTTTTTTATTAACATGTATGAAAAGTGTGTGCATAGTTTATTGGATCCTAATGTGCTTTAAACATGAACTGAACATTCTTGTGCATCATACTTGCCAATATTGCAACTAGAAAGCCACTTTTTATCACAGACCATTTTGAACTATTCTTGGTGCTTAAATTCATTCAATAACATGTATGTGACTTGTGTGTATGATTTATTTGACTTGTATGTGCCTAGAACTTGAAATGAGCATCATTATGCATCATATTCATGACACTTTGCAACTTGAGTACCATTTCTCATGACAGTCCTTTTTTAACTTCAATTTGTGTTTGAATTCACTCAATACCACGTATGTCTGGTGTGTATATGATTAATTTGGTCTAAAAAAGTTTGGAATTGAAATTGGACATCATCATGCATTTCACAAGCACAAATTGCAACTTGATAGTCAATTTTCATCACAACTTATTTTTAACTACATTTTGTGCTCACACTCATTCAATAACATATTTGTAGTGTGTGTGTGTATGATTGCTTTGATTTAAAACTGGCTGGAATTGGATCTACATTTCAAAATGCACCTTACACAATCACACAACATGTGCTATCGGGTTTTGATTTGTAGGGGGTATCTCAAAAAACTAATAATGCCATCTTATTCCTCATGAAATTCTATGCAATCTAGACCTAAATTTTGTTTGAATCCATGAAGAATTAAGGAAGTTATGAACAAAATGCAATTCTGATTTTTGTGTGTTTTTGCCCAGCCTGCCATGAAAGTTACCCTTATGTATTTATGTGGGTGGCTTCATCAATGGATGTACAGCGACCCCCGAGGAGGGCAACCCTTTTGTCATTTTTTACCATTTTTCATCAAAACATCAAAAAATCACAACTCTCTCATTTTTCATCCTATTTTGCTCATTCTTTTTGCATTGTGTTTGTGATGATGTCTACTTTTATATGATGTGAAAATATTACTTGTTGTCATAATTTGTGATATACTTTGCCCATATGGAAGTTTGTTCCTTTATTTTGATTGTGATCCTATTTGCAGTTGATTTCGTTTAAGCACAGTTTGAATTTCTTGTGAGATCTTTTTTCCCCTTGTTAGTTAACATGATAGGGTACCCCCCTTTTGTTGTCACCATAATCTTGTCTCATTTATTCCTCCTAAATTATGAGGTTAAACTAATTTACTTGTGTTTGATTGTCATCAAATACATATTGTTGTTATACTTGATATATCTTGAAATTATAACATGTTTACTTTCAAATTGTGATTTGTTTACACGGTTGTAACTTTCATCTTTCCCAATCTTTGTTAAGATATGTTGTCACCTTTGTTAAGATCCCTTTCCATCTTTGTTACGATGTTTCCCCATCTTTATTAAGATTTGTTCTTGGTTGTGACCATCTGTCTTAATTGAAATCATTAATATTGTAATACTTGCTTTGGTTATGACCATTTATCGTGATTGAAATCTTTACCTGATATTGTAATATCTTAAATGCTTGATTTGGTTGTAACTATTCATCCTGATTTAGATCCTTGCTTATTATAATATGCTTGATCATTCTTGGTTGTAACCATATCCCTTATATTCATCATGTGTGAAGGTTTATGCTTTGTTAAGTTTACTTTCCCCAAGTGATGGAACTCTTTAGTTCTCATCCAAGTTGCGTCATCTTTTCCCTTCCAAAGGAAAGTCTCTCTATTGACCCTTAGGTCATAGATAGCTCATTAAACTCATAGGTCTGGATAGAACCTTCCCCTCCTTTTGGTATGGATAGAACCAATAGGATTTACACTCATAGGTCTGGATAGACCTTCTCCCCCTTTTGGTCTGGATAGAACCAATAGGATTTAAACATCATAGGTCTGGATAGAACCTTCCCCCTTTTGGTCTGGATAGAACCAATAGGATACCCTCATAGGTCTGGATAGAACCTTTCCCTCCTTTTGGTCTGGATAGAACTAATAGGATTTAAACTCATAGGTCTGGATAGAACCTTCACCCTCTTTTGGTCTGGAAAGAACCAATAGATCCTTATTCTATAGTTCGGGCCCGAACTACGACCGCTCTGATTTCTCATTGGACAATGAGAATACGTAGGCACAAGATGCAATATCTTGACGAGCAACCTTCCCCCTTCTCCCACCTTTTGGTCTGGATAGAACCAATTCGTCTCACAACGTAGAACTTTAGGATAGAGTTTAGTTAAATCTATGTAAGAATCATGGACATAATTACTTACTTCCCTTTCTTGAGAGTTCAACATATATCTAGAGAGTTTTGTGAAACTCTACACAAGCATTGTTATGTTTGTCCCCCTTGGAACCTTGATCATAATCAAGTGTTCTTCAACCCTAGTGAGGTGAACTACGATTGCTCTGATTCTATCCTAGTAAGGATACATAGGCAGAGGACGCGATGTATTTGCGAGCAAACTTAGAAACTATCTTTAGGTTTTAACCTACACCTTTACCCAATCCCAATCCATAGCAAACATTTAGCAAACTTAGCATGCAAACAAACAAAAGGTTCCTGTAGAGTACTACAGATGTTTAGGATGTGAAATACCTACCCTATGCATAACCAACCCCCGATCCCCGAATCTCTTAGCATTGTTGTTACATCGCGAAAAGGGTTTTTCTTTCTTTAGACCTTTCCTTTGGATAAATTAAAGTCCGGTTTTGAATTTAAGAATTAAGATTCAAGTTAATCAATAGCTTGGTATCAGGATTCTCACCGCAAAAGATGGTACGGACAAAACTGGTCTGCTTTGTACCGAAAAGGAATCTCTTTAGGAACAACGGGCAAAGACTTTGTTTAAATGTGACCGTTTTGTAGTAGAGCTGGGAACAATTCCGCATAGTCATGGGAATCGGGTCAAAGTTAGGATTCCTTTGGACACATTTTTTTATTGTTAAACTGGTGGTGAGCCTGTTGAAAAGGTTGTTAATGTTGTTGTTGTTGAATTTGTTGTTGCTAAACTGGTTGTTGAACCTGTTGTTGACTAAATTTCAGATGATGACACAGTTGTGAGAACTGTGACTGGTGTCGCTATTGAAAAATGCAACTACGGAGAGGCGAAAATGGAAGAACAGAAGAGTCGCCATCTAACTTTATTTATCCATTGATGGAAAGGAATCTAACATCGTCAAAGGGTTGACAGGAAGAAAACCTTCACCGAAGAGACACATCATCAAAGAGTTGACGGAAAGAAAATCTGACCAAGGGAACATCTCGTCAAAGAGTTGATGGGAAGAAAAACTTTTAGGATGTCGTCATCAAAGGGTTGATGGACAAGGTCTGATTGAGGATAAGATCGACGTATGATCTAAGACCCAAAAGAAAGTAAGCAGATGAGTTGACTGAAATGTCTGCTGGGGAATGGATCGACATTCTCTGAGGATATGTCACTGATTTAACTGAATGTTGATTCACGATTCCATGCAAGGTACCAAATCTGACTTATGCTTCGTATGCATATGTTTGAATTATATTTCTATGGCATAATGCTCCATACGAGATGGAAATGATACGCATTTGAGGATGTAATGCAATGATGATTACTATATTTAGAATGCAGACGTATGCTCGGGCTGCCGAGGAAAGAAGGATGCGCCAAGTATGATTGGACTTTGTTGGTAAGGATAGGTGAAACCTGATGGTGATCAATTTTTGGAAGGTGGTGTTTATGGATACTAATGGGGATTGGATTTTGGAATGAGATGTTAATATGGATTGGACTTTCGGTGGTTGCCAATATGGATTGGGCTTTTGGTGGTCGCCAATAGGGATTGGGCTTTTGAATTTAGGAAGATGCCAGCAAAGTGGGCTTTGGATTTTTTGTTCGGTTTTATAAGGCTCCATGTTATGCTATGATAAATGATATGCAATGATATGACGGTTCACCCGGTGGTTTTGAGGTAAGTCAGGTACGACTTATTAGACGATGGCGCAGATCTATAAGGGGGGTTGAATAGATCGCTTGCTTAAAAGAGTCGGTGCTACCAATAAAATTGGTTTTTAAAAAATTGTTTAATTTGCGGAAGCTGGCCGAGGAATTTATACCGTCTAAAACGAACGTTTACTAGAAAACCGGATATGCGTTTAAGCCTTATGGAATCCGATAATGAAATATGAGAATTACTACGTTAATCACACTATCAATTTGATTCAGCTCATTATATGGTGTGACTAGTTACAATGCCTTAAAAATATTAACACAATGAAAGGACAACACACAAGGCGTTTGGTTCAGACAATTTATCAAACACTTGGCGTGCAGAGCACTACAAGTGAATTCTGCTTTGAGTGAGTTGCTCAAGTTTCCTTGTACAATCAAATGATTGTACTAGAGTCAAAATTAGTTTAGCACTACTCAAACCAGACCTAGATTGATATAATTGTTTGCACTAAAACCACAAATATTAAGCAATGTGAAAATGTAAGGCAAAAGACACAACGATTTGTTGAGGCAGTTCCCCCGTCGTCCTCGCTCGGGGTACGTCTGCCCTCAATTCTAATAATAGAATTGAGACCTTATAATATATAGATTTAATCTGTTGTTGAATGTATATACAAGAAGTGAATAGCAATCAAACAAACAAACACTTTTGTTGTTGTAGATACTATCTCCTCTTGCCCCTTGATTCGAGTCGAATCAAGTCCTTCTATAGCTTGTGAATAAACCTCCAATTGTGGCACTATCTTTGAACAACCTTCCATATTCAAAATCTGGCCCTGTTGATTTCAATCACTTGCGTGTTGAACCCAAAACTCTCCTTCACAATCCTCCGTTTACCGTTACTAAATCGACGGAACCCACCACTCCTTGATTACCTTCACTCAGCTGAAGATGTGTTGAGACGAATCATGCAAAATCCCCCAAATTCAAAGAATCTTGGAGGACAAAACCCTAGAGGTTTTATTCAAGACAAACCTGGCAATTCATCAACCCGAACCGGATTACCAAATCAGCGGCTTCGAACGTTATCACCTCTAACAATGCATAATGCACAACAAAGATTATTATGTGTGATTGTTGTGGTATGCTATAAAGAAGATGAAGATGATGTGAACTGAATTGACATGTCTTTCACTTTTCTTGTTTTTCTCTATCTTTTGAAGTGAAATAAGCAACTTAATATATATACCAGACATAACTGTCATAACCACTAAAACCACTTTCCAAAAGTAATAGACATAACAGAAAAATGGCATAAAACAGCGAGCGGTCGACCTATGCAGAGTGCAGGGTCGACCTGAGCTGATCCGGATGAAAGGACTGTGCAAATCACACAACCATGCATCGACCGGAACAAGGCATGCGTCGACGCATAGCCTGAATTTTTAGACAAATAAAAATGCCAACAGTATGAGTCGACCGGTAGGTCGACACGGGCACACCTGAAGAAAATACAAAAACTAGACACATAGTATGGGTCGACCGGAACAAAAATTTGGTCGACTCATAGACCTGGAATTGCTAAAAATGCCTAATTGTACACTCTTGACTCTTTTTTATGACATCCATGATATGGAAAACGACACCAAAGAAGTTTAACTCAAATGACACATATTTTGACAACTCTATATGCAACAACCGAGTTATTTTATGCACACAATTTAATCATGAGAAACAAGGTATGCACATGCAACATGGTGATAACGCCCAACATCGATTCTTCTATGCAGCTAAGTTTTGACATCATCAAAACGAGCATATCTTGTATATGAGGCTTTGCCCTCACACGACTGACGTTGGAAAGTGTCTTGTATGGGTACAAGGTTTTTGGTTGAAGGGTTATGGGATGGTTAATATGACTTCCCGATATCCATCTTGAACTCGAAGGTTGACAGAACCTGCTTGAGTAGCTTTGAAAATATGGAGAGGAAAGGTTCATTTGTCTCCAATATTGCCCTAGCCTATGGGATCTCTGTAAAAATCTTCCTCGAAAGGAAACTTGGGACCTCTGTACCCTGATGGTTTGAAATGGACTGCCCCAACATTTTGAACCTTGAAGAGGTGCTTCAAATTAATCACCTTCTAGAAAGGATAACCTCTGTGCTCTTGGGGTGGCATGTCTCTGCCTTGAAATGATTTTTCCCCTGATTGGCTAACTTGTGAAGGAATTTCCTCAGACTAACTGACCTTCGAGAGATTTGCTGAATCTCGACCTGATTGCCCTAGATTAGCTAAATCTTGCAATGGATGACCTTCTTGGTGTGATCACTTGACATGACTTACCCCTGCTCAACGGAGTACTCTGACGCTTTGCAATCTTATCTTGAACAATCCTTCCATTGCAGAAACTTTCCTGACGTCAAGTGCTTACCCGCAAGTAAAACAATTCGTTTTGAAAATGGTAATTTTAATGTAATGCATATGAAAATTTTGAAATCCAAGCCCTGTTCACTGGGATAATGTTGTGACATATAGTGAACGAATCACTTATCAGAATGTCACATTAATACCAACATGAATGGTAAGAAAATCCTTCTAGGAGTCAGTTTTGACGTGATCCTTATCGAAGTATGCTCAAAGTTTTGCTTCAATTAGGTCTTTTGAAGGTTGTAATATGGATTGGTTCACGGTTTGATAAAGAAAGGATATAAAGGCTCAAAGTTTTGTTTTAACCCACCCATTCTCCTTGATGTTCTTCAGTCCTACGTTTAGCTAACTCGATACAAGCACTCACCTTTCAAATATTATTGAATGGCAGGAGTGATGGTTACGGAACTCATAAGGTTTTCGAAGTGACAATCACTCACTTTTCATCTTTAGTGTCTACAGTCACACGACTTGTTCTTTATCGAGGATATTTCTTTTGTAATCCTTTTCATTTTCTGCTTTTCACTTTTTCCCTAATTTTTCCTAGACTGACTCTTTTCTGAATTTTTCGATTTAGAAGTCCAGCGGGATGCCCTAATTTTTTTCTAAGTCACTTGTTTTCAATTTTTCGACTTAGCGGGCTTTCTTCTTTTTACTTTTGATTCTCTTTTTTTTTTTAAATCGTGTGACACCAGCTTGTTTGACTTGTTTGAAAGGGTTGTGGTTGCCTAACTCCCCAGCTTGTGAGGGATAACTATTGTAAGTTTGTGAGGTACAACCTCTACATATGTGATTGATCCTCAAACGAGAACACTTCTTTTGCAATTTGGACGCTTGGTCAAATTAACTGACACCTACCCTACCCTAGGTTAAGATTGAGGGTTTTTCATTTTCAGAAAGGAACTCCTACTACTAGGCTCAAAGGAGTTGACAAGGGATTATCTTCCTTATATCTCTGGTGTTTAGGGATATGAAATAATGCTTGTACATCATCAACAAAGGTTTTATTCAAAAGCATATAATCAGAAGTTTTGCGCCTTTCAATTTCATCATCCTCCCTCGAAATTTGCTTAAACAAGTGTTTGACATCAATAAAAACGTATGAATGAACACAAATGGATTTAATCAAAACATGCATATTCATTTCATTATCATTATCAGTCGAAAACAGACAAGTTTTACAAATGAAATTTCACTTTAACAAAAAAGAAACTACAAATGCAAAGAAATGACATGATATAAAAGACTGCCAGCTTCGGGGAACTGCGCTTTCCAATCTTGATTTGCTACTGAGCTAGCCGTCTTCTGAATTGCTCATCGAAGTCAGTCTGATAATCATCTGAACATTTGTTCTTGGTGAATTCCTCCATAACATGGACTAATGAACCCACATGACTGGATGAAGGAGGATTATTGATATGAATACCCTGAGGCATGAAAGAGAACACGTTGGAGTTAAGAAGAGTTTGAACCTTACTCTTAAGCACCTTATAGTCTTCGGTTGAACGCTCATGTGCCCCAGCATGGTAGTCACAATGGGCGTTGACATCAAAACCTGGTGGGTATGGAGGAATCACTGGATTTATCTCCTTTTGCACTATCAACCCACCTTTGATCAAATCTGGTAACATCGACATTGGCAACTGAGAGAAATCCCTCTTTGGCTTCCTTGGTCTTTGTCGGACGTGCTGACGTGGCTGATGGTGATACGACCGTTGACTCTGAGGAGGTCCTTGATTTGAAGAATGATATTGTCTCTATGAAGAGAACGATATCTGATACAGAGACCCAGAAGATTGCTGACTCTGAACAGTTGAAATATCTAAAGACTGAATTTGAGGTATCAGGGATTCCCGGATGGAATTACTTTCCTTCTCCCATTCTTCTTGAGAACTCATAACTGATTCACTTTCACCGGCTGAAATGTATGAGGTGTCTTGAATCTTCCACTCTTGAGTCCGCTCTCGATATGTTCCCCAACTACTATCAAGTCAGAAAAGTTTAATGCCCCATTGCCAATCATCTTATCCAAGTATGGACCTTTGAAAGTACCCATGAATAGGTCAACCAATTCTCTATATAGAAGTGGTGGTTGAACGGGAGTAGGTAGCTCTTTCCACCTCTGAGCATACCCTCTAAAGGATTCATTGTCCGCTTGAGATAAGTCTTGCAACTGCATGCGGTTGGGAGTCATGTCAAGATTATAACTGTATTGCTTCACAAAGGCGTTGGCTAGGTCTGATCATGATCGGATGCAACCATTCTCTAACTGCATGTACCAACTCAATGATGTGCCACTCAGATTGTCCTGGAAATAATGAATCATAAGCTTATTCTTGCAGACATACGAGGTCATTCTTCTACAAAACATCACCAAATGTTGCTTCGGACAGCTATCCCCTTTGTACTTCTCAAACCTCGGTGTCTTAAACTTTAGAGGCATTAAAAGGTAAGGCACCAAACACATGCTTTAAGCATTCAGATTAAGAGCATCACGACCCTCTAGAGTATCAAGCTTTTCCTCCAACAAACGATACATTTTCATAAACTCAACAGTCTATGGGTATTTAGGTTTCATCTTTGGAATTATCCCTTGGAAGTCTGACACAGAGAATGCTAAACTCTGATTGTCTGTAGCATTAAGAGAAGACGAATGTCCATCTCTGACAATGGTACGCTCTTGTATAACCTGATCTTCAATAGGAAACCGCACATGCTGAGCTTGAGCAACATTGTTCACTGGAGGTGGAATAACATTCCCAGTTCTCTGAATATTGGTATCTCCCCTCGTCATGGTTTTCATAGCTTCCACGAGTTGATCCAACTGATTCTTCATCAATTTAACATCTGCCCTTGTAATAAACTGATTCTGCTCTCCTGAGTTCATGATTCTTCCAAGAGCTAATTCAAGTCCAATATGAGTGATGAGCTCTGTTGTTTCTGGCTGAGGAAAGATATGCAAAATGATGCACAAATGCTTATGCAATGTAATGTTATGGATGCAACAGACATATGATCAAAGGTTCCACAAATATTATGAATAACTACTGTGTTGCTGACTGAATAAGCTCATAATTCTGCTTTAAAGAAAATAACGGAATACCAGAATACCCAGAATACTAGAATACCAGAATGCCAGAGTACCGAAATAATCAGAATACCAGGCTGATAAATTCACACTGATAAGAAAACCAGAAAAACCAGGTTGGTTGAAAGTTAAGATTTCCTACAAAAACCCATCCCCTCTCGCATGTGGGTTCTAGTCTTGGAAGACATGGCAATCCTAGCAGGTTATCAGTATCACAGACTCTCATGTTGAGAAACGATGATACGTTCACCATTTCTGGTTTGGCATTATGGTCAATCAAGGAGGTCTCAACTGACTACCCAATGAACGGTCTCCAGAGTCGTAAGTTTTCTAATTTAACACCCCCTTAACTGCTCTAGACGTGCAGGATAAGGTATCTCCAAAGAAAACCTTGTCTGGATGTGAATTTCGTGCAAGCTTTTGCATGTCCATACGCCATACAAGCCCCCACTACACTCCAGACTAATCCTAAGTGTATACTCAAGTCTGGGTATTGGTCTTATCTCTTATGGAACAACCCACCCAACAACACATCAACAGTAGCATAATCGGATAACAATGATAAAGTGCAAAAAAAGTAAAATGCAAATGCGATAATATACAACAGTAAATATACAATAGATACAACATACGTTTGCACAAATATAAACACCCAAAGATATTAAACATACAAGAGCTAGGATTGACTCGCATAGGGAACCAGAGACTCTCGGTTCTTCCTCGCATAGGGAACCAGAGACTCTCGGTTCTTCCCTAACAGAGTCGTCAGTTATCGCAATTGCAAAAAAAACAACCGGTAGAAGCAAATAGAAGAGTCGCCACTGAATGTTATTTATCCCAAAAGAGGTAAAGGAAACGATCAAATAAAACCTAAAAGAAAGGAGAAGACAAGGTCATCACAATAAAATCATGGGTTCGGGAGTCAGTTACGCAAGGGGAAGATATGAGCACCCCTCACGTCCGTTATACTTAACGAGATCCACACTTGTTATCTAATCAAAGGGTGAGTTATCTAAAAGCTACTATTAAACGGAAACAGAATGGAGGGAAAAGAAAAAGGAGACTCGATAGGACATCGTTGCCCTATGCCTATGTATTCCCTTGTGCAATGGGAAATTCAGAGTCAACGTAGTTCGGGAAACTATGAGTGATGGGAGGAAGGTTGCTCGCCAAGACATCGTCGTCTTGTGCCTATGTATCCTCATCTAGTATGAGAAATAAGAGAAAACGTAGTTCGAACAACCACAGGAAAAGGTGTCGATCGTACTGGGGTTAGAGAAAAGGGAAGTTAGTTGTTAGTGTGCTCGCCAAGGATAAGAATCCTTGTGCCTATGTATCCTCATTAGGAAATAAGGAATCAGAGCATTCGTAGTTCACATTACTATGGGAAAACAGGATCTCGATTGCACGGGGGCGAGAGAAAAGGTTCTGGATCTAAAACTCCTTAACAGAAGTGAATTGACTTTGTTTGTGATGCGTATTGCACTAAAGTCTATGACATAGGAGCGAATGCGTCACATGGTCTCCCCCAGATGAGACGTACACTAAACACTCTAGACAAGCAAGGAGAGACCCCTCACTCATTATTCCCATCTACTTAAGACTCGTGGCGCACAATACTCATCATATTTATTAAGTGTGTTAATGATTTATTTTGAGATGAGAAGAAAAAGGACACATGCAAGGTCTAGGGGAAACTGAATCCTACATGTTATCATAAAATGTGGTCATAAGGTCAGGATTAGGAGGGAAGTCTACCTAATGTTGTCATGCTTGGATTGAGAGCTTTATGTCTCTCCTATCTCCAACTTAATCAGAAATTAAGTGGAGCTAGGAATCCTAAGGGATCATGTGAATACGAAAATAATCAACAGGTAAACATGAAGCATCGCAATCACAAACAACATCAAGTATCAAAACTCAAGTAAATATTCAAGAACAAAGTCATATCAGTCATCAAAGCAAATATCTAAAAGTATCATCAAAGAAGTATTCACAAACACTCTCGATAATTAATCGAAACTAAAACCAAAACTGAGAACAAAATTAGTCAAGGTTAAATCCTAAAACAAAGATCAATTCTAGTCAAAATTAAAAGTCAAAGTCTAATTAGGTCAAGATTAATTTCTAAAATCTAATTCTAATTCTAAATCTAAATAAAAACCGCAATTAAAGATTAAATCAAAACTTAATTCAATATTAACTTCTAATTAAAATAAAACCTAATTCTAATATAAAGATCTAAATCAGAATTAAATCTAATTAATAATAGAATTAGAAATTAATCTAAACAAATATAGAATTAAAATCAAAATTAATATCTAATTAAAATCTAATTCTACAAAAAGTATTATCTAATTATAATATCTAATTAGAACCAAATAAACTAATTGAAATTAAAAATCTAATTAACCAACAGCTAATTAATATTCAAATCAAAATAAAAACAAATAAACCAAATTAAATAACCTAAAATTAAATCTAAATGATAGAAAACAAAACTGCAATCTAAATAACCTAAAATTTAGAAAGATGGTGCAACAGCAGCAAAACGGGTGCTGAAAATAGGAGACATACGCATGAGCTTAAGCTTAAGCCCAATGATTTTGCATCATCAATTCAAGGAGTGTACGAGTAATTGGGAGTAGCAAAAAAATGAAATTACCATGGGCCTACAATCTTGGTCTGTGTTGCTACAAGAGGAACCAAAACCTAACCAACTTCAGAATTCACTTCATCTTCTCCTTCATTCCATATGCTTCGCCTACATTCCCTTTCCACCTCTCTCAATCCTCACCCTCAACTCGCTATGCCAAAAAAAGAAAACACAATACCGTTGGGATCTTCTTCTACTTCTCTGCTCACGAAATCCGCTTCCGTGGCTTTCCCTTCCTCCCTGCTCATTGATTTCGAAACTCAACCTTCATCCTCTTTATTTCTCCTGCGTCAACGTCCTCACACCTTCGTGTAATGCTATCTCGATCTGCCTTTACATCGCGACCTCAACACTCATGAGTACATAGACAATCAAAACACAATTCAACCCATGCTATGTTCTTACAAGAGTGATAGAAGAGAAAACTCTTATGAATCAGAGTCGCTCCAATAGCGTCTTCGATGGCAGTGAAGAAACAAAAGAAACCCAGAGAAAAATTTGCAAGTTTGAATTCCTCAAATCCTTGCTCCTCTCCTTGTGTTCTTCTACTCCGAATCTTCTTCTTCAATTCTTCTATGCACAAACTTCTTTTTCCCATTTCACCCTCACAATTCCTCTCCTTTAAATCAAGCTTTATCCTTCAAAAACCTAGGGCAACAATCTGCAAATTTGCAGATTGTTGCCCTAGGTTTTTGAAGGATAAAGCTTGATTTAAAGGAGAGGAATTGTGAGGGTGAAATGGGAAAAAGAAGTTTGTGACGTTGTAGTAAAAACTCTTGAGCAGTGCGAATTATTTGGCTCGCCTATGCGTCTTGTATGGTTTGTATGGGTGTACTAAAGTTGTGTATTGGCTGCAGGTGTGTACGTAACGGTTTTTGTAGTTTTTGTCGTGTTATGCTGAGGCAGATACTAGCTGGGAGTGAATCATGGCGTGTGGTGTGGAGAAGACTTTTACTGCTTTTTTATCAAAAATTAGGGAGGAGTCATTTTTGTTTTGCTACTGGAATTATGTTGTTATTATTTCTAGAGGTGGCAATGAAATCCATTTTGATAATATCCATCCAATCCATCCAATAATTTATCCATCCAATCCATCCATAAGACAAAAAATAATTTAATGGATTTGATCCAATCCATCCACTAACTCATATGGATGGATTCAATCCATCCATCTCGTTTTATAAATCCATTGGATATTATGTTGTCACTTATTAAATTAAGAATTTTTAAATTAATTTTTTGGATGGATGGATATTCATCCATTAGAAATATGTTAATGGATGGATTGGATGGATTTTATCTTTTAATGGATGAATTGGATTGGATTTTTATGAAGAGAGTTTAGTGGATTGTTAATGGATTAATGGATTACTTTGATCCATCCATTAACAATCCAATCCATATCCATCCAATCCATCCATTTTCCACCCCTAATTATTTCTTCACTGCTATGTAATTTTGTTTTGAATTTTCAATGCCTTTTGTCATAAACTTGGTTTTGTAATTTTCTGCTATGTTAATTTTGTTATGATGTTGCGACATATTAATTATATTATGTTTGGGTAACTAACACAATTTGGCAAGGTCATTAGAACAACATGGGAACTAGTCTAGGTTTCTTATCAACAATTCCAAGTTGCCCTTTATCGCCATCACCCCACGTGAACAGTCTTCCACTAGATGACTATGTAGAAGATTCCACATATTCATCTATCACCTCAACAACGGCAGCAGCGTGTCAAACACCATATGAAACCCTGGTTGTTCTCAACCCTTTCAAAGTTTCTACTTCCCGAGGAATACTTGAACTGCTATGATCTTCATGGCCTAAGGCGGCAAAAGTTCCATCACTAAATGTGAACAATTGCCCAGCTGATGTAACAATAGCTTTGTGCCAAGGACCGCGTGACACACATGTAATCCTTCCAATGCACCGCCTGATTTCTTAGGAATCCGGTGACTAACTTCATTTCCATGCCCAAGTAACCCAGAATTGTGAGTACCATCTCCCCAGGTATAAAGATCCCCAAAATAAGTAACAGTACGTGTATGATATTCTCCACATGCTACTAACTCAATGTTCATGCCACTAAGAGTGTCAATGAGCTTGGAGTTAAGAACATCCACTTCGGCACCGTGCCTAAGCCTTCCTTCGAGTATCTACTTTTCAGCAAGTTTAGATTTTAATTGAATTTGGATAATATGGATTCAATTGACACTTGATGTAGGTTTGGGTACTGGTTTATGAATAGGTTTGGAACAGAATTTGAATTTAGGAAATTTGGATATTGACTTAAAATTGAAAGTGGTTTGCAATAGATATATGAAAAGGATATATGGATATGAATTTGAAAAAGGGTCTAATGGTTTTAAGTTTGAATTTAAAAAAATGGATATGGATTAAAAGGTGATTTCTAAAAGTGGGAAAGGGTTTTAAAATGAATATGGATCTTTGTAATTGGTTTGAAATTTGGTTTTTTTAGAATATGAATCCCGGTTATAAAATGGGTATTTGGACGTAAAAATGGATATGGTTTATGGTTTGATGAAGGTAGTTGGATGTGAATTAGAATATAATGGATAAATAGTTAATTGTATTTTCAAATGGATAAAAAGGAAAGTGATACAGATAAGGACATAGAAATGGATATGTGAGTATACAATTGGACTTGGTTTAATGGATTTGTATCTTGAATTCCAAGTAATCCACGTGAACCCTTTTCACACTCTTAATTCAAATCAAACTTCCAATTCAAATCAATCTTACATTCTCGATGAACCCCAAAATTCAATCAGTAAGCTCAATTGACCATGACCTAATGCCCCTTCAAACCAATTCACAAATGCCTTATCCTGATGACCACTGATCCCCTTAACTTGAAACCCTAATCTCGTGACCCTCAATTGATAAAAGTCCACAAGCTCAACCACGAATCAAAAAACCCTGATCTTCCTTGAATGCACACTATTGTAGAAATGGCTTGAATTGTTCAAAGGAATCAAAACCCTAATCCACAGCCCTTCTTGATTATACCAATGAAGGAACCTTGAGCATTTGACACTCTTGAGAGATCTCTTGCTTCAACTTGACTAAAGTAGCTAGATAAATCACCTCTGAATAGGGAAAGCTCATATCACGAGAAAAATGTTTTGATCCATGTCTTAGGAGCTTTTGTAAATGAATGATTATGAGTTCATGACCTAATGAATGATGCAGATGAATGCGAAACATAAGCCAGTTAAGGTTGGAAAAAGGTGAGGGCAAATTTTGGGGTGTTACACTTCCCTTGTCTCATTATCCTTTTGTGCAAGCATTAAGGTGTCCCTAAAAAGGATATAAATGAAATATGTCAACCTCGTGCAGCCTTTGACAAGGCAATAATTCAAACCTTGATGAAGCCAAGAGGGAGATAGAGAACAGTAGAGGTAGGACGGGAGAAGACTATTGAGGAAGAAAATTTTGTGACAGATAGAGTTTTGTGGAGTCTCTTGCTGCAAATGTAGAAAGACCAGAGAGATTTCTTTAAGTTTCAAAAGGAGTTGTTCGAATGGAAAGAAAGAATTTGTGCCACCAAAAACCCAACAAACATGATGGAACCCCAAACTTTTCCATCACACGTTTTAGGAGAACTCGAAATAGAAGAAGAACCTGAGCAGGTTATTGTTAAGGAGCAGGCTAAGAAGAAAAAGGTGGGAAAGAAGAAAAAGAAGGACAAGAAGAAGAGAAGCAACAAAAATGTGGACGTGGAAGAATCAAAGTCAAGCAAAGGTGTGCCAAAGGAAGACAAGCCCGGTCCACCAAAGAAGAAAAAATAGAAGAAGGATAATAAATCAAAGAAGGAGTCTTCCACTGTTGTGCCACCAGTTGACAACCCACCCAAAAGTTTTGACTTGAACCAAACTGACAACGAGGAGGAAGATGAAAACAACACTTTGAAAGAAATGATTAGTGAAGCTGACAATGATATTGCTTAAATGAACTCCACCCCTATGAAGGATATTGAGACAGAAGAAGACCCAGATGAAACACTTGGGCAAGAATAAGGAAATCTTAAGGAAGATGAAAAATTACTTGAGGAGGATGACAAGAATCAGAAAGCTGCAGATGAGGGAGTTGAAGAAAAGGAAGACTAGTCTAAGTACTATTCCAGCACTGAAGATTCTACCGCATGGTCTTACAAATTAGAGCCTAAGGGTAGCTCTAGAAAAGAAAAGCTTGAGGAGGAGGAAAGTGTTGGCAAGACTCTAGCAACCAGCCCAAAGACTACCCGTATCAAATTTATCCCTGTCAAGGTAACCTCAGTTAAGAGCCCCAAGAAAAAGAGCCCTCAAAAGAAAGCCCCTGTAAAGAAAAGTCCAAAGAAGAATCTGGTAATTAAATCAATTGTTGAATAGGAGGAGACTGTCGGGACTGAAGTCACACCCAGTTCTTAAAAGGAGCAAGAACCAAAGCCAGTTGAAAACAAAGGAGCGGAAAAGAAAGAAGCAAGGAAAAAGAAAACAGAGGACATTGTTGTCCAAAAGAGTATCAGACTCCGCACATGATTGGTATTATCTTAGAGACAAGTACATGCCTGCCTCTACCCATTAAGCTGACAGTGTGGACCTTATCCTTACTTTAAGTTTGGGGGAGAGGTGGCTTATGGCATTGTGTTTTCCCACCATTATCTCTTTTTTATGCTTTTCTCCTTTGCTATGTAGGTTGCTAATATGGATATGTTGATTTCCTCTTATTTTAGATATGTTGGTCATATTTTGGATTTTGTTTCTATTTGATGAATGCATGTTTTGGGATAACTACCATGTTTTTAATTTAGTTTTAATTCATTCATTTTGTCTGTTTGCTACATGTATATTTAGTTTGTGTGTTTTTTCATTTATTTTGCTGAGAGAGCGAGAGAGGGAGAGAGAAGAGAAGAGAAAAAGCTTATTGTAACCCCCGGTCAAGAATATTTTTGTTGTGATGCTCAGATTAAAAATAAGTGGACTATAAAAAAATTTGGAAACAAAGTTTATCAGCTGAACTAAGTCGTTTGCTGTTGAGGCTGCTGATAACTTCTGTCACGCCTCTGGTAGTAGGTTAAGTAAGAAAAAACCTTTTTGAAAATGAGAAACAAGTGGACTCGTGTGGAATCATTAAGGGGGCATAATATTCCTTAATTAAGACTTAATTCTTTTCAAAGGACACACTACAAATCAAATAAACACACAAGGTGTGTAATTGGAGTAAGCCAAAGTGAACTTCAAAATAAGTTCTTGTGCTCGAAACTGGAGGAACATGTTGTTGCACCCCAAAATTTGACCAACTTCTCTTTACCTAGCTTATGTTCATTTCATTCACATTAGCATTATCATTTGCATTTCATCGACATGTATGCAGGAGATCAAGAGGTATGAGTACCAATAAAGAGCTATACAAGACTATTAAGCTAGCCAAGAAGGTTATTCAAGTATTCAAGGGTAGATATCTTTGTCAGAGAGGTTAGAAGATCCTCAGAGAGAGTGGTTGAAACCAAGGTTGTGTGCCTTCTAACTTGAGAGTTATGGGAGCCATCAGATGATTCTGAAGCCAAGAATGTGGACTTGAAGCCTTGGAAGAGCTTATGAGATGTCTTGAAAGCCATCATGAAGCCTGGATAGGTCATGGTGCAAGTTTAAGAAGACTCAGCCATGAGTGGTGTAATTAGGGTTTGACTGGGTCAACCCTAGGTCAACTGATGATTTGGAGAAGGTTGAGACCTAATTCAAGAGCCATGTGATCATGGATTTATGCATTGAGGTGATATAAGGATGATTCCAAGGTCAACTCATCATGATTGAAGAGTTTGAGAAATTTCAAACTAGGGTTTCTAAGGCTTGACAGTGTAAAATCCCCTAGTTTGACCCCTATCTTCAAGGCAGTTTAGCTCAAGAATTGATTGTCATCTCATCTTTCCCCCAACATGAATGTTGTAGAGCTTGTTCTTAGCTTTAATTTGAGTACTATAAGTCCTTGATAGGATTTGTAGAACTCAAGTTATGACTTTCACAAGTTACAGGTCATCTGAAGTATGTGAATCTGGGGCCTTGAAAGTTACCCAAAATGCATCAAACTTTTGCCCAAGAAGGATGATTCCTATGAACTTTTGGTCAACATGAATGTTGTTCCTTATCTTCTTATCTTTCTAGAGAGTACTAGAAGTCCTTGATAGGATTTGTAGAACTCATGTTATGGCTTTGACAAGTCAAGGGCATTTTGGTCATTTGGATATTATAGGTCATTTCAAGCATAAGGCCATAACTCCTATTCCCAAGCTTCAAATGGAAAAATCTTCAACATCAAACTTGTTCAAAATGATTTTTTATGGCTAGTAAGGAGGTCATGAGATGATGGAAAGGCTTGTAGCTCAAAGTTGCAAAAATGACCTAAAATAAGGGCATAAGTTAAATAAACCAAAGTTGGAAATTGATATTTTTGACCTACACATCCAGACCATGGCATGTAATATATCATTTTGACTCTAGAAAACATTTTAAAAACAATGGTTTAGCCACATTTTTGAGTTGAGATTCAATTCATGGACTTGCTTTGAAAAGCACTTGCTTGCATATTAAGTAACATGTGCATAACTTAAAATCAAGGCATGAGCAAGGGCCTTTGCAAGCTAAACTCTTCCAAAATGTCCCTAGGGGAGATTTTGAAAGAGATTAAGGTTGGTTTCAAGCTGCAAACAGAATTGGGCATAGCATGAGATGTGTTTGAAAATCTCATAACATGAGAAGTGGAAATTCTCATTAGAAGGGTCTAGAGGGTTCTAGATCATCCAAACTTCAACTATATAAGGAGTAGAGTGGATCCATTGAAGAGGTTGGTGATCATTGAAGGATTGAGCATAGTTTGAGATTGAGTTTTCTTGAATTGCAATTGAGATCGGTTTCACCAAATTCCTCAATCTCCTTCCATTTTCTTGATTGAAACATCTTCCATGGATGTCAAGGAGTGATTCCAGATCATTTCCAAGAAGAATTGGTGGCTAGATCGTGTATGAGCAAGTGATTTTCTGCACCTGCAACTCATCATCGTGTTTCAAGATTGAAGCACTTTCCATTGATTCTTTTGTATACAGAAGCTAGAGGAAGGTTCCTTGATCGTGTCTGCAAGATTGTAGAGCTTGAAGTGGAGGATTAGTGCATCTGTTATTCAAGAATTTCCAGGTTGGTAACCTTCTTCCTATAGCATGATTTAGGTAGAATTAGGTTGAATTAGGGTGCTAGATTGATTGTAGAATGGCATAGGATGGATTTCAGATGGTTAATTGATGAATTAGAGACAAAGTAGGAGAATTGCCATTTTCGGTTGAGATTGGGAGATGTTGATTCTTGAGGTTTCAGAAGAAACTATGGGTATGGTTGAATTCGTGGCAAGATTTGGAATGAGTTTCATGTTTTGACCTCTTGGATTGGAGGCCTCTAGGGAGAACTAGGGTTGAAGGGGATGATCGGAGCTCCACCGGCGGTGGTCGGAGCTGGGCGCGAAGTTCAGGCGTTTGAAAGGTAGGAGATGAAGTTATCACCATTGGATCATGGTTTGACCCTTGACTGGGAGCTCATCCAACGGCCACGTTTTAAAACTGAGTTGTGAAGGATTTCTGAAGGAAACGCTGCGTTTCATTTATTTGATGTTTTGGGCTTAGTGATCTGAATGTTATTCACACCCCCCTGATGGCCCAACCCAAGATTTAAACTGTATCTGATTGCTATTTACATCGTGCACTTCATTATTTTAATTGGATTTTCTTTTAATTTTCATTTTATTCACGATTCTTGTAAAAATCATAATTGATTGAATATTAATCCAATCAAACCCATTCTTTTTGCATTTTACTCATGATTGAGTCTATTATTTTTTATAGAAAAAATATTTTCATTTCATGTGATTTCTGATTTAATTGGAATTTTGTATTTTAATTGATATTAAAATGTTTATGTTTGATCCATATTTTTGTGGAATTTTGTTTGATCTCATGGTGATGATTTTGATCCTAATTTTTTGTGTGTGATTAGGTTAGATATGTATGATCCCATAGAATTTTTCTCACATTTTTGTGATGAAAATAGGTGTGCTTTCTAGATTGATATTTAGGTGCCTCCTTTTAGGGTTTAGTTTTGATACCTTGTAATGTAGGTTTTAGTTCTAGGTCTAATTTGATGATTTGATCTTTGAAATTAATGTGGTAGAGTCATGATTGACCTAGGTTCCCATAGTAATATTTGTAGGATTTTACAATTGATTTTAGTATTTTAGTTAGGACTAACTTTAGTGCTAGGTTTTAGGTGATCCTAATTTACTAATTCAACTAGTTTAACTTCCCTAGTTCCCTTAGATTAGGGTTTGTGCTTGGTTTGCCTTTGGTTGAGATTGAAGACAAGTTGAAGACAAGAGGAGGATGCTTGAAGTTGCTTGAAGTTGCTTGGAGCTTTGGATTTGTTTGAGCCTGAAGGTGTCTGATGAAGATTAGGAGATAGGGCATAGGGAGAGCCTTGTAGTTAGAATGATTTCTTCCACAAACATGGAAAGCATCTTGTGCTTCCATTCCTCCCAATGACTAAAAGTCCTTCTCAGATATTCACATCCCTCCTTTGGAAGGATGAGCGGCTTTATCTGGGAAGTAGAACTTTGAGGGAACCAGTCTCTCATGATGATGAACCCTTACAGGCTTCCTTTGGTTGTCAGTAAGCTTGTTTATCATTTTCCCTCATCCTGTTAAATCAATCATCTTCTGGTTTGAGTATCTTGAAAGATGTTGGACTTGAGTTTGAAGATGAAGACTTCACTGAAGAGTGTGGAAGAGGATGATCCCTTGAGCATTGCCATTACAGCTGAAGCTTGAAGAGCAAGAAGAGCAGGTTGATACTTGAAGATTCAATGAAGACTGAATGAGGAGCTGAGGCTTGAAAAAGAATTGAAAGATGAAGTTGACACTTCCATGTGATTGAATACTACCCTGAGAAGCTGAAGCTTGAAGATGAAGAGGACTGCTAGTTAAGACTGGTAAAGCAAAGAGAGCTGAAGCTTGAAGATTAAGTTGATACTCATGAAGAGGATTCAATTGAGATTGAGTGTGGAGCTGAGGCTTGAGGAATAAAGGATGAGTTGATACTTACACTGAGACTTGAGAGCCTGAAGGAATCAAGTTGATACTTGTGGTTAAGAGAAAAGCCTGAGAGTGGAATTGACTGTAAAGCTGAAGCTTGGAGAAGTGAAGATAAGTTGAAACTTATGTTGATGGGTTGAAACCTTGGAGAAGCAAGTTGATGCTTGCCAGTGAAGGGTAATTGAAGTCTGAAGACTGAGTTGCTGTCAGAAGAGCTGAGGCTTGGAGTTGAGGAAGTTGCTGATTTGCTTTCTTGTCTGTTTCTTTTCTGTATTGCTGATGTGCCTTGTTTGACTTGCTTGATGCATTAGAATAAGTCCATATCTAGACTAACTTTAATCTAGGAGCATGATTGCACTAGAGGTTGAGTTGCTCCCTCTGCTTGTATTGTTACTGTATGGCTTTGCTTGCGGGTATTCGGTAGAGCCCAACTCCCTTGCCCATGTGGTTTATTCTGCTTGATAGCATGTTATTTTCTTCTGTATGATTGCAGTTTACTGTATTTTTCTTGATAGCATGTTGTTATTTCCTCAGTATGATTACTGTTATTCATTCTGGCTTGAGGTTGAGATGAGCTTGTGGAGGCTGACACCCCACACACATTTCCTCCCTCACTTGCATTGCATGCATTTTACTGTTTACTGTTTAAGCTGATGCTTTACCTGTTTCTGTTTATCATTGACATGATCCCTTATGACTCTCACTTCCTTTGATAAGGAAGTGATGATAGAACTTTAGGTTGAAACCTATGCATGATAACTTCTAGGAGTTCCCTGTTTCAAACTTCAACTATAGGATGAATCCTTGGCATGACAACAGTAAGACTTGATAGTCTCCCCTTTAGTTGGGCCTGTTCTCTTCTCATCTCAAAACAGTTTAAGATACAGTAATCATGAATGATTTCTTTCGTACGTTACGAGCCTTAAGCTATCTGAGAAAGGATTGTTGGAGAGCTTCTTTCCAACAGTCTGGATGTTTAGTATGGCACCCTTTGGGTGACATGCGACGCATTCACTCTCAGGTCATAGTCTTTAGTGCCATTGAAATTGCAAACGCAATAAAAAACACTTCTTTCGTAAAAAGACAGAAAACAAACTTCAAACCTTTTGCCCCGTGGGCCCATAATTCAAAGGAAAGCTTTTCTGAAGAAAAGAGTGTCGTTAAACTTCAGCGCCACCGCAAACAGGCTTGGTCCCTAACTGCTGGAACTGCTGTTTAACCCTACTCGATAAAACAGATGAATCTGAATTCCCGTAATCCGTATTATCCCGAACTACGTAAGCTCTGATCTCTCATACCTGTTGAGAGTACGTAGGCACAATACTGACGTATTGGCGAGCCACCTTCCCCGTAACCCGTCGTAGGTCAAACTACGTTGACTCTGATTTCTCATTCTCTGATGAGAATACGTAGGCATAAAGTGCGACGCTTTGCCGAGTCATTTTTTTTCCTGTTTAAGCCAGCCTTGATAGGTAGATAGATAAACCAACTCGTCCAGTAAACACAACAAGTGTGGATCCCGTCGAGTACGACGGACGTGAGGGGTGCTAATACCTTCCCCTTGCGTAACCGACTCCCGAACCCAGACAACGGTTGCGATGACCTTGTCTTACCCTTTTTCGTCAGGTTTTTCCAATCGTTTCCTTTCCCGTTCCGAGGGATAAATAACAAAAGGTGGCGACTCTTCTGTTTTGCCGACACCTTATTTTCGCGGAAGCGACATCTGGCGACTCTGCTGGGGACTTGATAGTTTCCTGGGATCCAACGTCCCGTATGCGAGTCAGTTTGGGGATCCGACATCCCCTACGAGAGTCAGTCGTAGCGCTTGTATGATTACTTGTTGGGTTGTGTTTATTTATCGCATTTTATTTCCCGCACTTTATTTTTCAGTATGATATGATTATCTGTGCTGTTGTGGGAGGGGCATTCTGATGAGTGAGAAGCCAGAACCAGGCTTGAGTGAACATAACATTAATTGTGGAAATTAGTGGGCGCGTGCTTGCTTGGTAGGCACTAGTGTCTCATGAAATCCACGCTCAGACGAGGTTCTCCCGGTTGGCTTCTTTTTCAACCCTTTGGGTTGAGGGGGTTGTTGGTTTGGAGGATTGTCGACTCTGGGGACCGATCATTTGTGATTCAGCCGAGTGAGGCCGCTTCATGAGGTGGTGATGCCACACCTTCTAGGTATCGTATCACCCCTCTTGAATGTCTGTGACGCTGATGAACACATAGGATGCCGAACTTGAGTCAGTTTAGGTCCATACCTGTGAGCAGGGTTGGGTTTATTGCAGGAAACTTTGACCTTCAGACTACCTGGTTTTCTTGACAGCGAATCAGTTTTGATTGGGATCAGAGGATCTCATTACCAGATGGTTGTTCTTGACAGAGCAGGTTTATGACTGGGGTCTGAGGATCTCATCATCAGATGTTTGTTCTTGATAGAGCAGAATTTTTGGTCCTGTATCAGAGGTCCTTATTATCAGATGTATGGTTGTTCTTGACAGAGCAGAGTTTTGGTTATCAGATGTTTGTTCTTGACAGAGCAGAGTTTTGGTCCTGTATCAGAGGTTCTATTATCAGACGGTTGTTCTTGACAGAGCAGACTTGTGGTCCTATGTGTGTATGTTCTTGACAGAGCAGATTTGTGGTCCGATACCAGGGTTTTCCTTATTATCAGATATAGTGGTTGTTCTTGATAGAGCAGGATTATGGTTTTGTTGATACATAATCTCCACAGCACAGTTGCCTTGATCTCCTGCTGCATGATTGCATCTTACATCGCTTTGCATACTCATTTGCATTTCATTAACGTGTGTCTGTGTTGCAGGTACCGTTTTCCCCGATCCAGGATTTCTTGCCTCCTATTGTATTGTTATGGGTTATCTGAGGAAGACCGTGGCTTACAAGCTCCCTGCCCCTATTGTGGTTCAGCTGACTGGTTTAATTGCTTTAGCAGATGATTCTGCGAGAGATGAGTTCAGAAAATCTTACGGCAAATTGCTCAGTTTGGTTCGTAAACCCTCTGCGTTTGAGTTGAATGGGTTGCACGCTCTGCTGCAGTTCTACGATCCTCCGCTGAGATGCTTCACTTTCCAGGATTTTGTTCTCGCACCCACGCTAGAGGAATATGCTGATTTGTTAGGTGTGCCTATCAAGAGGCTGATGCCTTTTGTTCATATGGATGCTGAGCCTGATCTGGCTGGTCTAGCTCCTTCACTCCTTCTGGATGCCTCCAAGTTGGTATTGTCTAGTTGGAACAAGGTTCCCGGTTTCTCCTTGCAGTTCTTAGTGGGTAAGCCTCAGCAGTGCGCCAAAGACGGATGTTGGGTCGTGTTCAATGCCATTCTCGCTCTGTGCATATATGGCATCATTTTGTTCCCCAATATGCCCGACTTTGTAGACTTTGACGCCTTTCGCATCTTTTCTTCAGGGAACCCAGTCCCCACCTTGATAGGAGATGTCTACCATTCTATCCACTACAAAAACGAGAACAGAAGGGGCAAGAATGTCTCGTGCTGTGTGCCCCTGCTTTATAAATGGCTTGATAGTCATCTTCCCAAGAGGGGTCCCTTTGTCTCGTCTGTAACCACAACTGAGTGGTCCGAGCGTTTGATGAGTCTATCAGCGGAGGATATTGACTGGTTTGACAGAGATAGGTTGGGTACCGAGATTATCTTCAGCTGCAGCGGGTTTCCGAACGTGCCTTTGATAGGCAGGAAGGGCTGTATAAACTATAATCTGTCTTTGCTGGTCCGACAGTTCGCGTATGCTTTGAGAGCTCCGCCGAAGGATGAAGAGGTGCAGGAATCTCTGTACCTCACTGGTCTTCTAGAGGGGGATCTGTTGTCTAAGCTTCAGCGCGCTTGGAATGGCATCAGTAAGAGGGGAAAACCATTGCTAGGGAGAAGCAATAATCAAGCCTACGCTCCGTATGTGACTTGGGTCAGAGCCAGAGCTGATGCTATAGGGATGCCGTTTCTTCCTGCCAAGCCGGAAAGCCCTCCAGTGATCGAAGAGCCTACCACTGTGCCTATTCAGCAACATAATCAGGTGTTAGCTGAGCGAGATGAATTGAAGAGGGCAAACGAAGAACTGGAGAAGGAATTGGCTCAACTTCGAAGCGAGAGAAACGAAGCCGTTCATTCCTTCAAGAGGCAGACGGAGCTGGTGAACCAGCTGGGGACAGACTTGACTAAGCAGATAGCCGAGCGTGAGCGCATGGGTCGAGACTTCAAAGCTGTCAACGATGTATTGGCCACGAAGAAGCAGCACTTGGACGAGGCGTATCAGAGGATATCCAAGTTCAACCAGCACTGGAAGGCCTCCCTAGCCACCAGGAAAGAGCGGGAGGATAAGCTGATGCTACAGATTTCCAAGCTGAAAGCCTAGGTGAAGGCTAGTGAGAAGAGGTTTGATGAAGAAACCGCTCGCAGATATGCCGCTGAAGGCCAGCTCAACAGAGCTCTCGCTAACCTGAAGGAGCGCAAACTGACGTTTGAGTCCAAGAAGCGGAAGCTAGAAGATTGTTTCGGAGAAAGAGCATGGGAAGATTTGGTCGAAGGTCTTCAATACACCATTGTGCAAAGGGAATTACTCGTCGAAGGGTTACTCACTCTTCCTGATCATCCAGAAATGAAGGAGTTGTTAGAAGAGTATCGCGCCCGTGGCCGTGCTTGACTGTTTGTATTCCTTTTGTTTTGATCATTGTTGTATGCTGACCATCACCAGGCTTGTTGGTCGAGGTCATGCTATTGATTCTGCTTGTACTCACTGATGTTGTGTACTGCCTTGATGGGCTTTCTTTATATATGAGATTGTTATTTCCATGATTGGACTCGGACTTCTTATTATCAGCACTGGCACTCAGGCACTAGGATCGGGGGAGACCTCCCTAACGCACAGACACACATTTGCATTTGCATGAAGCATTTGCATCACGAGCACTTTGTCGTTTTTCCCTAACCCTTTTGTGTTCTCAGGTTGTTTCAGGCTGTTCCAGGATTGATCAGAGACCTATTCACCGCTATCCGACCAGAGCAAATCAAACCAGAATCATGGAGCAAGTGCAAACTGATGTTCAGGAACTCCGCGAAAGAATGGATCGCTTCATGGAGCTCATGCAAGCGGTCGCCAATGGCCAGGATCAGCTCAGAACCTTGGTTCAGCCTCTGATTTCAAGGGTCGATAGCAATGGCATACTTCACGGAGGGACTGTGCCTACCCCTCCACCAGTTGAAACTCCTTAGAATGGCGTCCCTGTGACCGGGGAGAACGGCAGTGCCAACGGCAATGCGATAGCTAACATGGGACTCAATGGTAATACGACGGGCGTCGGTAATGGAAGTCTGGAAGCTAATGTCAATGTTGGGCTGGGCAACGGCAATGCAGGTGTTGGGAATCTGTTTGGGCCTCAGCCATGGTTAGAAGATCATCAGGACGATGTGTTCTCTCAGAGAGGTGCTGAAGGGGAGCTGACTGCTGAAGCGCGGCTTAGGTTTAAGGCGCTTGAGGATAAGATGAGGAATATCGAGAACCAAAACACCCTGGGTGTTGATATGTCCAAGTTGGGACTAATTGCTGATTTCAAGGTGCCTCCCAAGTTCAAGGTACCTGACTTTGAAAAGTATAAGGGCACCACTTGCCCTCGCGGCCACCTGAGATCATATTACAGGAAAATGTCCGCTCATTCTGAGGACGAGAAGTTACTGATGCACTTCTTTCAACACAGTTTATCCGGGCCCTCCCTCGAATGGTACATGAGTCTGGAGCCTACCAGTGTGCGCACGTGGAAAGACCTTGCTGAAGCATTCGTGCACCACTACCAATATAATAGCGACTTGGCCCCGAACCGAGTCCAACTTCAGAATCTGTCGCAAAGGAACAACGAAGGGTTTAAGGAATACGCCCAGCGGTGGCGTGAGTTGGCAGCCAGGGTTCAGCCGCCGATGGTTGAACATGAGCTCGTGCAGATGTTCGTAGCCACCCTCCCAGGGGTTTACTATGAGAAATTGGTCAGCGGCATGTCTGGAACATTCTCAGATCTCATTATCACAGGTGAGCACATTGAAAATGGGATCAAACTCGGGAAAATTCAAGGTGAGTCATCCTCAGCTGGAGGAGGAGGAAAGAAACCTTATGGTGGCAAGAGACGGGAAGGAGAAACGAGCGCTGTGACCAACGCTCGAAGGAAGGGTAAAGGCCCTCACCAGCAGGTGGCCAGCATAACTATCCCGGCAGTTCAACCGCCACAGCAGCAGCAGCAGCAACCGAATCAACAAGGGTACAAAAAGTATCAGAATCGGGAACCTCTGTCGAGCCGTCACCTTGAGACACCGCCCATGTCGTACACGCAACTATTGCAGACTTTGCTTCAGCTACAGTTGATCCAGAAGAGAACCTTGGCTCCCTTGACAGGGGCACCTCCTCCAGGTTATGACGCGAACGCTACTTGTGAGTTTCACTCAGGGGCACCGGGCCACACAGTAGAGAATTGCAAAGCCTTCAAGCACAAGGTGCAGGACATGGTGGACGCTAAGATCATCAACTTCTCCGGTAATGTGCCAAACGTCACGAAGAACCCTATGCCGAACCATAGGGGAGGTGGAGTAAACGCGATTATTGAAGACGAGAGCTTAGATTTGTTGACTGACGTCAGAGATCTGAAGACGCCACTTAGCTTCGTTAAAGCTAAGTTGATGAAAAGTGGTTTCTTCCCAGGTTGCGGAGAGCTGTGTATGGGCTGTGCGACAAGTCCTGATGGATGTGAACAGTTGGTAGAGGGAATCCAAAGTCTGATGACTGAAGGGATTTTACAGTTTAGCCGGAAAGCCGAAAGTGGATCAGGGGAGGTAGTGCTGAAGCAAGATGATGACGTCGCCACCATCACCATCCCTCGCCAGACGATAACTATTTCTGCACCCAGGCCGCCCACAATCACCATCACCAAAGCTGGGCCGATACCGTTCGAAAGCACTAATGTTGTCCCATGGCATTATGGGGCTGAAGTCTACTGCAACAGATAGAAGTTGGAACTAGAACCGTTTGGGTCATCCGTGGAGAACCTGGCAGGCATTAGCGGAATCACTCGCATCGGAAGAGTGTTTGCACCTCTTGAGGTCGTGGCGGATAAGGCGGACAGAGCTGACGCAACTGATAAAGGTAAAAGTAAAGTCATTGAAGAGATCCCGCGGGGGGTAGACAAAGACTTACTTGTTAAAGACGCCGAGGAATTTATGAGGTTGATTAAAAAGAGCGACTAAAAGATTGTGGATCATCTCCATCAGACACCCTCAAAAATTTCCATCCTGAATCTGTTGCTGTGTTCTGAAGCACACCGCAACGCGCTGCTGAAGGTGTTGAACGCCACATATGTACCACAGGAAATATCGGTAAACCAGCTAGAAGAGGTCGTAGCCCACGTGAATGCTGGAAATGGGTTAGGGTTCGCTGACCTAGAGCTGACGCCAAAAGGGAGGAATCACAATAGCGCCTTGCACATCTCGATAGAGTGTAGGGGAACGATTATGTCTCACGTGCTGGTAGACACGGGGTCGTCACTCAATTTTCTTCCTAAGAAGGCATTAATGAAGTTGGATACTCGTGGAGTGATTTGCACACCCAGTGATCTGGTTGTGAAGGCGTTCGATGGAACTAAACGCCATGTTTTCGGGGAGGTGACCCTGCCAATCCAAGTCGGGCCGGAAACATTCGACGCGATCTTTTATATCATGGACATCATGCCCGCCTACAGCTGTCTCTTGGGCCGGCCGTGGATCTATGCTGCTGGAGCCGTGACCTCCACGTTGCACCAGAAGCTCAAGTACGCTGTCGGAGGTAGCATCGTGACCGTTTGTGGCGAGGAAGACATAATGGTGAGCCATTTGTCGTCCTTCAAGTATGTCGAGATGGATGGGGAAATCCACGAAACTCTATGCCAAGCGTTCGAAGCCGTTAAAGTGAAGGACGTAGCTCATGTAGTCACTGAAAAGCCAGAGATGACTCTCTCCTCATTCAAGGAGGCCCGGGCCGTTGTCCAAGCGGGATCTACCCCAGGCTGGGGGCAAATTTTGGAGATACCTAACAAGCAAGACAAGTTTGGGTTGGGATACTCTCCTGGAGCTGAAGCTTCTTCTTCTAGCAGTGCGTCGCGAGGTAAAGGGCCGATCTAGTTTACCAGTGGCGGGGTGATATTCGAAAGCATCAACGCAATGTCTGAAGACAGCGGGGATAGTGACTGTGACCTCGACTCTTGGATCCAGCCAAGCAAGCCAGGCGAGGGCCTTACCAACTGGTCCGTCAAGGATATCATCCAGATGACAAGCGAAGAGTAATGATTTACTTTTTCCAATCATTGTACAACCCTATGTCCTACCCGGGGCATAGTGGTTTTATTGTCAGGGCCTTGTTGGATTATGTACATGCATTTTATCAATAAATTAAAAGGCGTTTTTCTTCGTATTCAGATATTGTGATCTCTGTTATTCCTGTTTTATATTTGTTTTGAAAAACAATAAAATGGCAATGGGGTTTGTGCTAACCTGCACATCCTTGTTTTAAACTTAACCCTTGTTATTGCAGGATCCACATAACAGATGACATCGACTCTGGACCTTCTACGGCTCACTTCGACTTCGATTGCCCGATCTATCAAGCCGAAGAAGAGATTGATGAAGACGAAGACCTTCCTGAAGAGTTGGCCCGCTTGTTCAAACAAGAAGAGAAAGTTGCTGCCTCATGAGGAGGAGATCGAGATCGTGAATTTGGGTTCTGAAGAACTCGTCAGAAACGTCAGGATAGGGGCTGCATTGCAGATTGATGTCAAGCAGAGATTGGTCGAGATGCTAAGAGAGTATAGTGACGTCTTTGCTTGGTCATACGAAGATATGCCCGGACTTGACACTGACATCGTGGTCCACCACTTGCCGTTGCGAGAAGATTGCCCTCCCGTCAAGCAGAAGCTTAGGAGGACGAGACCAGATATGGCCGTTAAGATTAAAGAAGAAGTGCAGAAACAGCTTGACGCTGGCTTCTTAGCGGTCACCACTTACCCTCCGTGGGTCGCCAACATAGTGCCTGTACCGAAGAAGGACGTTAAGGTACGCATGTGCGTTGATTATCGGGATTTGAATAGGGCGAGCCCTAAGGATGATTTCCCGCTGCCTCATATCGATGTGTTGGTCGACAACACAGCCCAGTTCTCCGTGTTTTCGTTCATGGATGGCTTCTCCGGTTACAATCAGATCAAGATGGAGCTGGAGGACATGGAGAAAACGACGTTTATCACTCCCTGGGGAACATTCTGCTACAAGGTAATGCCTTTCGGTCTGAAGAACGTAGGGGCCACTTACCAACTAGCAATGGTTACTTTGTTTCATGATATGATTCATCATGAGATTGAAGTCTATGTTGATGACATGATTGCGAAGTCCCAAACGGAGGAGGGACATCTGGTCAATTTGCTGAAGCTTTTTGAGAGGCTTAGGAAGTTCAGGTTGAGGCTGAATCCTAACAAGTGTACTTTCGGAGTACGGTCCGGAAAGTTACTGGGGTTTATCGTGAGTGAAAGAGGCATCGAGGTTGATCCTGCAAAGATTAAAGCGATACAAGAAATGCCAGTGCCAAAAACAGAAAAAGAAGTTTGTGGTTTCCTGGGCAGAATAAACTACATTGCAAGGTTTATTTCTCAGCTCACGGCCACGTGTGAACCGATGTTCAAGCTTTTAAAGAAAGATCAGGCGATTATCTAGAACGAGGATTGCCAGAAGGCATTTGATAAGATAAAACAGTATCTACAGGAACCTCCAATCTTGATACCCCCAGTGGCTGGACGACCATTAATCATGTACTTGACAGTTCTTGAGAATAGTATGGGGTGTGTTCTCGGTCAGCACGATGAGACGGGCAGAAAGGAGCATGCCATCTATTATTTGAGTAAAAAGTTCACTGACTGTGAATCTCGTTACTCGATGCTGGAGAAGACGTGTTGTGCACTAGCCTGGGCTGCCAAACGTTTACGATAGTACATGCTCAATCACACCACTATGCTAATTTCGAAGATGGATCCGATCAAGTACGTCTTCGAGAAGCAAGCGCTTTCGGGCAGGATTTCCAGATGGCAAATCGTGTTGACGGAATATGATATTCAGTACGTTTCCCAGAAGGACATCAAGGGAAGCGTATTGTCTGATTACCTTGCCGAACAGCCAATCGAGGATTACCAGCCGATGAAATTTGAATTCCCTGATGAGGATATCATATTTCTCAAAGCGAAGGATTGCGATGAGCTGTTGCCCGACGAGGGGCCAGATAGGAAATCCCAGTGGAAATTGATATTTGACGGGGCGGTTAATTCCTACGGAAGCGGCATTGGGGTGATCATCACGACTCCCCACGGATCCCATATCCCGTTCACTGCGAGACTAACGTTTCCGGTCACCAATAATGAAGCGGAGTACGAAGCATGCATCATGGGTCTAGAAGAAGCAATTGATTTGAGAATCAAGAACCTAGACGTATATGGTGACTCGGCGCTTGTGATTAACCAGATTAAAGGGGAGTGGGAGACTCGTCAATCGAATTTGGTGCCGTACATGAACTATGCCAGAAGGCTACTTCCGTTCTTTGACCGAGTGGAACTCCATCATGTGCCCAGGGCCGAAAATCAGATGGCTGATGCCTTAGCCACGTTGGCTTCGATGTATAAAGTCAATTTTTGGAATGAAGCTCCAAGAATTTTCCTTTCTCGTCTTGATAGACCTGCATTCGTCTTTGCGATCGAGGAAGCCGCCGACGGCAAACCATGGTTCCATGACATCCAGACCTTCCTTATGACTAAGGAGTATCCTGCGGGAGCGTCAACCCAGGATAAGAAGACTCTGAGGTGGCTGTCTGGGAATTTTTATCTCAATCCTGATGGAGTTTTGTATAAAAGAAACCACGGTCTCGTGCTACTTAGATGTGTAGATGAGAAAGAAGCGAGTATGCTCATGGAAGAAGTCCATGAAGGCACATTTGGTACGCACGCCGGCGGGCATGCTATGACAAGAAAGATCCTGAGAGCAGGATATTACTGGCTGACGATGGAATCGGATTGCTTTAAATTCGCGAAGAGATGTCATAAATGCCAGACTTATGCTGATAAAGTTCATGTGTCGCCGTGCCCATTAAACGTCATGTCCTCCCCGTGGCCGTTCTCCATGTGGGGCATTGACATGATAGGCAAGATCGAGCCCACCGCATCCAACGGTCACCGCTTCATTCTAGTAGCTATCGACTACTCCACCAAGTGGGTAGAGGCAGCCTCATATGCTAATGTGACCAAGCAGGTGGTGGCTAAATTCATAAAGAGGGATATCATCTGTCGTTACGGAATTCCCGAGCGGATCATTACTGATAATGGTTCGAATCTGAATAACAAGATGATGAAGGAGCTGTGCCAGAGTTTCAAGATTGAACACCACAACTCATCTCCTTACCGGCCGAAGATGAATGGCGCCGTTGAAGCGGCCAATAAGAACATCAAGAAGATTGTTCAGAAGATGGTTGTGACCTACAAGGATTGGCATGAGATGTTTCCATTCGCATTGCACGGCTATCGTACAACGGTACGTACGTCAACCGGGGCAACTCCTTTCTCCTTAGTGTACGGTATGGAAGTTGTCCTACCGTTAGAAGTGGAGATCCCTTCTTTGCGAGTTTTGGTTGATGTGAAACTCGATGAGGCAGAATGGATTAAGAATGGAATAAACCAACTCAGCCTGATGGACGAGAAGAGATTAGCATCGATTGCGTATGGTCGTTTATACCAAAGCCGAATGAAGAAAGCTTATGATAAGAAGGTGCGTCCTAGAAGCTTTCAGACGGGTGATCTCGTCCTGAAGAAGATTCTTCCTCCACACTCCGATCACCGGGGCAAGTGGACTCCCAATTACGAAGGTCCGTACGTCGTCAGCAAGGTCTTTTCGGGAGGAGCTTTGTTGTTATCCACAATGGATGTCGAAGATTTTGCATCCCCGGTGAACGCAGACGCAGTGAAAAAATACTTTGCTTAAAAATGACCCGCTAGAAAGAAAAAGAGTATCCAGGCAAAAATGGGGAATCCCGGCGAACCATAAAAAAGGAAAAAGGTTCGGGCAAAAATTAGGGATATAAATTGAAAAAATGTACACCCGCAAAGTCGAAAACCCGGATGGGCGACTTTGGCAAAAAAGGGTATCCCAGTGAACTGAAAACCCGCAAAGGGCGGTTCACGCAAAAGTTAGGGATTTGAAAAAGCAAATGACTGCGTTCCGCGTGTGGACTTTCATTGTTTAGTGGTTTGGAATACCTGAGGGCCATTTATCTGAACCGATCTCTTCTGAAGCTGAAGCGTCGGAGAAGTATCGAAGTCGAGTGGGTCGTAGAGGGATCAACTCATGGTGTTCGTCTACGCCTCGTTGCCGACATTTGTATATACTGATGTATATTTATGTTTTATTTTTTGCGCGGCTTCCTCATTCCAGGAGCTTGCATCTGTTGTAAAACATTTTTACCCATTCAGGGGTTCGTTATCAATAAAATGTATACTATTCAGCAATTCTGTTTGTCTGTTTAGCATTTATCTGTTTTGTTTGCGAAAAAGAACGCCGATGTTTTTGACAAAATGCGCATACATAAACTTACTGGCCTAGGCCACTGATTGTTGAAACAATGAATTACTTGAACATTGTCACGAGATAATAACCTTGATAGGTCCCTTTGAGAAGGGTATCTTGTCTGTTTGTTTGTGTTGTTACAGGTGTAGCATGTTCCAGACAGTGCGCCGTATGCCCCCCCAAGCAGGATGATTTCTCCTTCTCCCGCGAAGTTCAGCAGCCTCTCCCCGCAGAGTCTGAACGTGAGATCGTAAGCGTTGATACGTCCCCCAGGCAGAGAGGATTCTCTCCCCAGTCAGATGTATCCCGAAGGGTCGTCATCTCCCTAGCTGAGTCACATACTGAAGTGTGCAGCAATCGATAGTTCCAGACTGAAGTCCCCAGCGGAATTGAGATTCCCCACAGAGTCGTGCTCTCCCCCGAAGCAGGATGATTTCTTCTTCTCCAGCCGAGTTTGCAGATCCCCGAGAGAGCCGAGTCCTTGGAAAGCAGTTCGGGCCATGATTGGTTGCCCTCAGTAGAGTGTTTAGTAGCTGATGTTGTATTTCCCCACCGGAGTCGTTGTCTCCAGGAGGGTTAGCCGTGAAGGCCGTGCAGTTTATTTCCGCGATTGTCATCGCTTTCCTCAGCAGGTCCGGGTTCTCGTAGAGCTTCGTCCCCCTGCAGCAGTCAACTAAAGTTTGCTTCCCCATGCGGAGTCCAATTGAGATTGGTGTGTTTTTTCTCCGTGGCAGGATGATCCCTTCCTCCACCAGAGTGGTTCTTTCTCCTTGACAGGAAGATTCTCTCGGCGGCATTTATTTTGCTGACGGGGCCGCAGCATTTTGCATGATTGCATAACATTTTGCATGAGTGCATAGCATTTCCACTGTGTGGAGCATTGTGCCATAGTCGAGCATGTGCATACTAAACATGAGCTAGGTCGTTACCGTTCTTGTTTTGCAGGTGTTCCTCCGCAGAGTCGCCTGCTCAAGATGATTCTTGAATCCCCTGCAGAGCCGTTTGCTCAAGATGATTCTTGAATCCCCCGCAAATTCGCTCGCTCAAGATGATTCTTGGATTTTTTCCCCAGCAAGGCCGTTTGCTTGAGATGATTCTTAAAATCCCCAGTACAGTCGCCAGAGTTGGTTGCTCAAAGTCGATGCTTAGAGTCCCCGGCAGAGCGTTTGCTCAGGATGATCCCTGAAATCTCCGGCAGAGTTATTGGTTCAGGATGATTCTTGAAGTCCACGCAGAGTTAGTTGTCCAAGATGATTCTTGAAGTCCTCAGCAGAGAGAATTTTCCCGAAATGACTTCTGGACCCCCGAAGCAGAGTTACTTGATAGTTCTCCAGAATCCCCAGCGGAGATGTGTCATCCCCAGCAGGTTTCTGAACAGCGAAGTTGAAACTTCCCTTGAAGACTTGATGATTGAAGTCCAACCGTGTTAACGAAGCAGTTCTCCCAGCGGATGCGGAGCGCCTGATGGCAGAAGTTCGGATATCCCCAATTGGTTCATGATTGACTGAGAATTCTATTCCCGACTTACTGATGAAGTCCGGCTGACACTCGAAAATATCTTTGAATGCCCGATGGCATGATTAACTTGGTTGTTGATCTGATGAGTCCCGAGGAATCTTGATGCCTAACGGCATGATCGACGATGTATTACCGGTTACCGTGTGACCAATTCTCCAACTAGTTGCCGTGCAGCTAATATTTCCGTTTTCGAAGATTTGTTCCCATCAGAGTACCGTGTACTTGTGCAGTTGGCAAATTTCCAGGTTTGTCGGTATTCAACCGTCTCGCACCTTGATTGGTTGAGAGCCGTTCGCTTCTCACCAGTCAGGTTCAAGCCGTTTGAATAGGGGCAGCTGTTGCACCCCAAAATTTGACCAACTTCTCTTTACCTAGTTTATGTTTCATTTCATTCACATTAGCATTATCATTTGCATTTCATTGACATGTATGCAGGAGATCAAGAGGTATGAGTACCAATCAAGAGCTATACAAGACTATGAAGCTAGCCAAGAAGGTTATTCAAGTATTCAAGGGTAGATATCTTTGTCAGAGAGGTTAGAAGATCCTCAGAGAGAGTGGTTGAAACCAAGGTTGTGTGCCTCCTAACTTGAGAATTATGGGAGCCATCAGATGATTCTGAAGCCAAAAATGTGGACTTGAAGCCTTGGAAGAGCTTATGAGATGTCTTGAAAGCCATCATGAAGCCTGGATAGGTCATGGTGCAAGTTTAAGAAGACTCAGCCATGAGTGGTGTAATTAGGGTTTGACTGGGTCAACCCTAGGTCAACTGATGATTTGGAGAAGGTTGAGACCTAATTCAAGAGCCATGTGATCATGGATTGATGCATTGAGGTGCTATAAGGATGATTCCAAGGTCAACTCATCATGATTGAAGAGTTTGAGAAATTTCAAACTAGGGTTTCTAAGGCTTGACAGTGTAAAATCCCCTAGTTTGACCCCTATCTTCAAGGCAGTTTAGCTTAAGATGTGATTGTCATCTCATCTTGCCCCCAAAACGAATGTTGTAGAGCTTGTTCTTAGCTTTAATTTGAGTACTAGAAGTCCTTGATAGGATTTGTAGAACTCAAGTTATGACTTTGACAAGTTACAGGTCATCTGAAGTATGTGAATCTGGGGCCTTGAAAGTTACCCAACTTGCATCAAACGTTTTCCCAAGAAGGATGATTCCTATGAACTTTTGGTCAACATGAATGTTGTTCCTTATCTTCTTAGATTTCTAGATAGTACTAGAAGTCCTTGATAGGATTTGTAGAACTCAAGTTATGGCTTTGACAAGTCAAGGGCATTTTGGTCATTTGGAGATTACAGGTCATTTCAAGCATAAGGCCATAACTCCTATTCCCAAGCTTCAAATGGAAAAATCTTCAACATCAAACTTGTTCAAAATGATGTTTTAAGGCTATTAAGAAGGTCATGAGATGATGGAAAGGCTTGTAGCTCAAAGTTGCAAAAATGACCTAAAATAAGGGCATAAGTTAAATAAACCAAAATTGGAAATTGATATTTTCGACCTACACATCCAAACCATGGCATGTAATATATCATTTTGACTCTAGAAAACATTTTAAAAACAATGGTTTAGCCACATTTTTGAGTTGAGATTCAATTCATGGACTTGCTTTGAAAAGCACTTGCTTGCATATTAAGTAACATGTGCATAACTTAAAATCAAGGCATGAGCAAGGGCCTTTGCAAGCTAAACTCTTCCAAAATGTCACTAGGGGAGATTTTGAAAGAGATTAAGGTTGGTTTCAAGCTGCAAACAGAATTGGGCATAGCATGAGATGTGTTTGAAAATCTCATAACATGAGAAGTGGAAATTCTCATTAGAAGGGTCTAGAGGGTTCTAGATCATCCAAACTTCATCTATATAAGGAGTAGAGTGGATCCATTGAAGAGGCTGGTGATCATTGAAGGATTGAGCATAATTTGAGATTGATTTTTCTTGAATTGCAATTGAGATCGGTTTCACCAAATTCCTCAATCTCCTTCCATTTTCTTGATTGAAACATCTTCCATGGATGTCAAGGAGTGATTCCAGATCATTTCCAAGAAGAATTGGTGTCTAGATCGTGTATGAGCAAGTGATTTTCAGCACCTGCAACTCATCATCGTGTTTCAAGATTGAAGCACTTTCCATTGATTCTTTTGCATACATAAGCTAGAGGAAGGTTCCTTGATCGTGTCTGCAAGATTGTAGAGCTTGAAGTGGAGGATTAGTGCATCTGTTATTCAAGAATTTCCAGGTTGGTAACCTTCTTCCTATAGCATGATTTAGGTAGAATTAGGTTGAATTAGGGTGCTAGATTGATTGTAGAATGGCATAGGATGGATTTCAGATGGTTAATTGATGAATTAGAGACAAATTAGGAGAATTGCCATTTTCGGTTGAGATTGGGAGATGTTGATTCTTGAGGTTTCGGAAGAAACTATGGGTATGGTTGAATTCGTGGCAAGATTTGGAATGAGTTTCATGTTTTGACCTCTTGGATTGGAGGCCTCTAGGGAGAACTAGGGTTGAAGGGGATGATCGGAGCTCCACTGGCGGTGGCCGGAGCTGGGCACGAAGTTCAGGCGTTTGAAAGGTAGGAGATGAAGTTATCACCATTGGATCATGGTTTGACCCTTGACTGGGAGCTCATCCAACGGCCACGTTTTAAAACTGAGTTGTGAAGGATTGCTGAAGGAAACGCTGCGTTTCATTTATTTGATGTTTTGGGCTTAGTGATCTGAATGTTATTCACACCCCCCTGATGGCCCAACCCAAGATTTAAACTGTATCTGATTGCTATTTACATCGTGCACTTCATTATTTTAATTGGATTTTCTTTTAATTTTCATTTTATTCACGATTCTTGTAAAAATCACAATTGATTGAATATTAATCCAATCAAACCCATTCTTTTTGCATTTTACTCATGATTGAGTCTATTATTTGTTAGAGAAAAAATATTTTCATTTCATGTGATTTCTGATTTAATTGGAATTTTGTATTTTAATTGATATTAAAATGTTTATGTTTGATCCATATTTTTGTGGAATTTTGTTTGATCTCATGGTGATGATTTTGATCCTAATTTTTTGTGTGTGATTAGGTTAGATATGTATGATCCCATAGAATTTTTCTCACATTTTTGTGATGAAAATAGGTGTGCTTTCTAGATTGATATTTAGGTGCCTCCTTTTAGGGTTTAGGTTTGATACCTTGTAATGTAGGTTTTAGTTCTAGGTCTAATTTGATGATTTGATCTTTGAAATTAATGTGGTAGAGTCATGATTGACCTAGGTTCCCATAGTAATATTTGTAGGATTTTACAATTGATTTTAGTATTTTAGTTAGGACTAACTTTAGTGCTAGGTTTTAGGTGATCCTAATTTACTAATTCAACTAGTTTAACTTCCCTAGTTCCCTTAGATTAGGGTTTGTGCTTGGTTTGCCTTTGGTTGAGATTGAAGACAAGTTGAAGACAAGAGGAGGATGCTTGAAGTTTCTTGAAGTTGCTTGGAGCTTTGGATTTGTTTGAGCCTGAAGGTGTCTGATGAAGATTAGGAGATAGGGCATAGGGAGAGCCTTGTAGTTAGAATGATTTCTTCCACAAACATGGAAAGCATCTTGTGCTTCCATTCCTCCCAATGACTAAAAGTCCTTCTCAGATATTCACATCCCTCCTTTGGAAGGATGAGCGGCTTTATCTGGGAAGTAGAACTTTGAGGGAACCAGTCTCTCATGATGATGAACCCTTACAGGCTTCCTTTGGTTGTCAGTAAGCTTGTTTATCATTTTCCCTCATCCTGTTAAATTAATCATCTTCTGGTTTGAGTATTTTGAAAGATGTTGGACTTGAGTTTGAAGATGAAGACTTCACTGAAGAGTGTGGAAGAGGATGATCCCTTGAGCATTGCCATTACAGCTGAAGCTTGAAGAGCAAGAAGAGCAGGTTGATACTTGAAGATTCAATGAAGACTGAATGAGGAGCTGAGGCTTGAAAAAGAATTGAAAGATAAAGTTGACACTTCCATGTGATTGAATACTACCCTGAGAAGCTGAAGCTTGAAGATGAAGAGGACAGCTTGTCTGTTTCTTTTCTGTATTGCTGATGTGCCTTGTTTGACTTGCTTGATGCATTAGAATAAGTCCATATCTAGACTAACTTTAATCTAAGAGCATGATTGCACTAGAGGTTGAGTTGCTCCCTCTGCTTGTATTTTTACTGTATGGCTTTGCTTGCGGGTATTCGGTAGAGCCCAGCTCCCTTGCCCATGTGGTTTATTCTGCTTGATAGCATGTTATTTTCTTCTGTATGATTGCAGTTTACTGTATTTTGCTTGATAGCATGTTGTTATTTCCTCAGTATGATTACTGTTATTCATTCTGGCTTGAGGTTGAGATGAGCTTGTGGAGGCTGACACCCCACACACATTTCCTCCCTCACTTGCATTGCATGCATTTTACTGTTTACTGTTTAAGCTGATGCTTTACCTGTTTCTGTTTACCATTGACATGACCCCTTAGGACTCTCACTTCCTTTGATAAGGAAGTGATGATAGAAATTTAGGTTGAAACCTATGCATGATAACTTCTAGGAGTTCCCTGTTTCAAACTTCAACTATAGGATGAATCCTTGGCATGACAACAGTAGGACTTGATAGTCTCCTCTTTAGTTGGTCCTGTTCTCTTCTCATCTCAAAACAGTTTAAGATACAGTAATCATGAATGATTTCTTTCGTACGTTACGAGACTTAAGCTATCTGAGAAAGGATTGTTGGAGAGCTTCTTTCCAACAGTCTGGATGTTTAGTATGGCACCCTTTGGGTGACATGCGACGCATTCACTCTCAGGTCATAGTCTTTAGTGAGATTGAAATTGCAAACACAATAAAAAACACTTCTTTCGTAAAAAGACAGAAAACAAACTTCAAACCTTTTGCCCCGTGGGCCCATAATTCAAAGGAAAGCTTTTCTGAAGAAAAGAGTGTCGTTAAACTTCAGCGCCACCGCAAACAGGCTTTGTCCCTAACTGCTGGAACTGCTGTTTAACCCTACTCGATAAAACAGATGAATCTGAATTCCCGTAATCCGTATTATCCCGAACTACGTAAGCTCTGATCTCTCATACCTGTTGAGAGTACGTAGGCACAATACTGACGTATTGGCGAGCCACCTTCTGTCGCTACTACGAAAATCGGCGCCGGCTGAACAGAAGAGTCACCACCGTGCGTTATTTATCCCACGGGAGGGAAAGGAAACGCTCAGAGTAAACCTCGCACAACACGGGAAAGGTATGGTCGTCGCAACCAAAACCTGGATTCGGGAGTCGGTTACGCAAGGGGAAGGTATTAGCACCCCTCACGTCCGTCGTACTCGACGGGATCCACGCTTGTTTTCGGATATGGATTGTTATTCTATCTAAACTAAAGGTCAGGGGTTAAAAGAAAATAAAATGACTCGGCAAAGTATCGCACTTTATGCCTACGTATTCCCGTCTGGAACGAGAAATCAGAGTCAACGTAGTTCGCCTACCTACGGGAAAGGAGGGGAAGGTTGCTCGCTAGGATATCGCATCCTATGCCTACGTACTTTCATACAGCATGAAAGATCAGAGCAAACGTAGTTCGGGCCACGTACGACACAAGTCTGTCTTGATTGATTTTATTCCTTCTGAAAAAGGTTTTCTGATTAACAGTCCCAGCGGACAAAAATGACGTCTTGATGAGTTCACATTCTTTTACGGAAGAAGTGTCTTTTATTGTGTTTGAAATCTTATTGTATTTTTCTGTTTGTTTTGAGGAAGAAGAGACATAATTCTAACCTATGGTTGCAAAGGGAATCAAACTAACCTAGTGTTATCATGCATGGGTTAGGACCTAGTGTCTATCATGCTCCTCTCTTGCACAGAGAGAAACAGAGATCCTAAGGGAATAGACGGAAACAGAAACAATATCAGATATATACAGTAAAGCAATAAAATGCATGGATGCAGCAATACAAGCGAGGCAAGGGAGTCCCACTCAACCTCGAACCTGAAAAACAATAGGCAAAAGTGAACAGACTTCACTTTCAACTCAACAGGGTAAACAGAAAACAACACAGTCTAGAAAACCAATCAATACATCAAGAAATGAAATACAGCAGAAAAATAAACAGCAACAGCAGCTCTGCACCACATCAGTCTTCAAGTCATCTCCAAACAGCTACAAGCTTCAGTCAGCATCCATCCCCATCTCCACAGTCTTCAAGCAAGGGCTTTGGTCATCAATCTTCAGTCTACAATGGCTTTTCTTCCTGTCTCATCCTCCAAGCTGAGAGATCAATCACAAGAATGAATTGGGTGTTTAGAAATTAGTTGACCACCAAGGGTGGCAAACCAACTGCTACTAACACATAAGATATTTTCTCTCAAGAGTTCTATCCCTTAGACAGTAGCACCAAGCCTTCCAAAGGAAGGGGGTGAGTGTTTTAGAGAGACTCTGCATCACAGAGAGGAATGGAGGCAGTTAAAACCTTCCATGTTTGAGAATCAAACTTTCTAATCTAGAGCTCTTCCTAGCTCCTAAACCCTAATCTCCTCAACAGCTGCTAGCAGGAATCTCCTCATCAACCCTGGAAGTTGGTCTTCAAGCTCTGGATCTCCAATGGTCCCAATACCCATACAGACAAACAATAATCCCCAGAGGGCACACCATACCAGTCAATCAAATACAGACAGTAATATACTAATAGCAGTAGGGGAATCCTAGTGATTTCTAAGGGGATCTATCCTATACCCATAACCCCTATAGTCCATGCCCCAACAATCAAATGAAAATTTCCTAAAAGAATTAAACTATCTCACCTAAGTTGATTTAAAACCCTAATTTTATTCATGTTATTCACACCTAAACTAACACCTAAAATTAAGTCCTAAAAAATGAGAACTAAATTGTATATACAAGCTAACAATGTCTATTAATCAACCTAAAAAGAGTGGGTGAAAAATATTAAAGCAACTAGTAGAACAAAAATTATCAAAATCATGTATGAAATGAAACACCTAAAATATGCATTTATTTGGAAAATATGGGAAAAATATCAAATAAAAAATAAAATGCAATTTTTATTTTTTATAATTTTCTAGACAGAATTATTGACCTATATAAAAAACAAGAATCAAAAAATATTAATTTTTCATTTTTGTATGATTTTTTAAAGATGCAAAAATATTAAAGGAAATTAAAACACAAAAAAAGTGAAATTAAATGGGAGAGGTGAGAATAGCATCTGCGCCCTAGTTATAATCCAGGTGGGCCACCAGCTGGGAGGTGCGAGTATCAAAGTTACTAGGCCCAGGAAGCAATCAGAAACAAACAAAAAATAAAAAGAGTACAAACGGTGCAGATAGTAGAATTCATAGTTCAAAATCATTGGGCCTGCGCTTGGGAGGGTGTTATTAGCAATGAAATCCCAAAGCCCATCAGAAAGGCTTTAATGAAACGGTGCGTAGCACCTTCAGGGTTTCCCTCCATTGTCAACTTCAAACCACGACCGTTGGATGAGATGAAAAAGTCCCATAATTGGAATGATCGAGCGGCCACGGGTCATCGTCCCAAAGACTCCTAGGGTTTTGCAGGATTTCATGAATACGATACCTTCATGCCCAGACTTTCCATCCTCTGGTTCTTCCTCGTTTCTCCATGAAAACAAAAATTATAAACACCAAAGTTGCTCCCCTCCTCACGTAGAACACAACTGTATCCATAGTTCTCAATATACCAGCCTAGATCTTCAAACCCGATAGGCATCACAATTCTGATCCACCATTTCCACCTGTGATTGATCACTCCAATTCTCTCTAAGTCTTGCCCTAAACTAATCCATATCTTGCACTGATCATTACACGCTATTCACTCAAGATTATCATGCAATATCCTAATAGCTACAAGTCTCAACAGTTTATGCACTCCATGGCCAATCCTCATAAAACCTCTCCAAACCTTGTGGAACTCACCATCTAACCTAACTTAACCATTCTAAGCTAACAAATTCCTATCATGCTAACTAAACCATGCAATTCGAGCAGAGATACCAACCTGGTTCAAAATGGAGAAACAGCTATGGAACTCCTTGATCCAATGCTTGCAGGGACTTGAAACTGATCCACACACTCCCACTTTGATTCTGTATGCAAAGATCTTGACTCAACCTTCTTGTATCATGTGATTACAACTTCTTGCACCTTGGAGGATGAAACTTGTATGGCACTATCCCTGCTCAATTCAGCCAAATTCTTGTGAGAATTATAATCTACGAATGATAGTGATGAAGATCAAATCAAGAAATGTGAGAATTGATGGAGATTTGAGAGAGTTTGAGATGCTTTTGCAAATTGGAGAAAGTGATTGAAACTTGTGATTTTGAGAAAATGAGATCACCAACCATGGCATGAACCACCTCATATCAATATATACATGAGGTTAGAAACTCCTAGAAGCTTGGAGAAGCTTCCCTTGCATTCTTTCCTTTGGATTTGGTTTATGTATCTTCCATTACAAGTAACCATGGATAACTACCAAAATGTGAACTAAGCTCAAAATTCTAATTTATCCAATGTCTTTAAAATGATCTTTCCATTCAAAATGACCTATAAGTTTGCTTCATTTGGCCAAAATATGAAAAATCTCATTTTTAAGTCCATTTTTATTCATTAAATCCAACAATTTTGAAACCTTGTGCTATGAATCTTTCCAATCTCTCATGGTCACTTTTATAAACTCAAAATGTCATTTGGAACAAGTTTTATGTTGTAAAGTTTTCCATTTGAAGCTTCCTTGTATGAGTTTTAGGCATAGGCTAAGAATGACCTGTAATCCTCAGATGACCAAAATACCCTTTGCTTGCCAAGACCATAAGTAGAGTTCCACAAATCATATGAAGGCATACCATACCATTCTAGAAATCTAAGACAATTAGGAACAACTCTTATGTTGACCAGAAATTCATTTGAAATCTCCTTGAGGGGTAAAAATAGCTTGGAAGTCAAGTCACTTTCACAGACAAAATTTCAGATACCTCAGATGACCTGTAACTTGCAAGGACCATAACTTGAGTTCTATAAATCTCCTTGATGTCTTCCACCACTCAAATTAAATGTCTTGAGATCCTCTACAAGTTTAATGTTGGCCAAGGATCCATTTGAAGCTTGCATTTTGACTTATCTTGCTTGGAAATTTGACCTAAACTAGGGGATTTTACACATAAACCCTAATTTAGAAACTCCTCTTCTCCTTGATTTCTCTTGATTTCTTCTTAGCACAACACCATATCCTTATTTTTCATGTCAAATGAGGAACCCCACATCTCTCCAATAGCCCTTAATGCCTTTCAATCAGTCAATTGACCTAGAGTTGACCCAGGGTTGACCCAGATGAAACCCTAGTTGACTGTCTTCATCCACAACTCTTGTGACTACACCAATGACTTGTCTCCTTCTCCCAATGACTTTCTAAGTCTTTCATGAGGTCCACATAATCTCCATGCTCAGCCCACAGCTCACAATTTCTTTGATGATCCCAGATACCCTCAGATAGGAGATAGATGTACTGCTTGATCCATTGACTTCCCAGCTTTCAAATTCTTTCTGATGACTTGAATGAGATTGAATTAGGATAATAACCCCTTGATAGGCTCATAGAGATGAGAATAATGGTTGGTCCCCTGTTGGATAACTTGCTATGCTTATGCTATGCAGATGAGTAGACTATGTGCATGCCTCTATATGCAAATGCTAATGATATTGAAACATAAACCAAGTGAATAAGGTTGAGCAAATTTTAGGGTGCAACAGCTTCCCCGTAACCCGTCGTAGGTCGAACTACGTTGACTCTGATTTCTCATTCTCTGATGAGAATACGTAGGCATAAAGTGCGACGCTTTGCCGAGTCATTTTCTTTCCTGTTTAAGCCAGCCTTGATAGGTAGATAGATAAACCAACTCATCCAGTAAACACAACAAGCGTGGATCCCGTCGAGTACGACGGACGTGAGGGGTGCTAATACCTTCCCCTTGCGTAACCGACTCTCGAAACCAGACAACGGTTGCGATGACCTTGTCTTACCCTTTTTCGTCAGGTATTTCCGATCGTTTCCTTTCCCGTTCCGAGGGATAAATAACGAAAGGTGGCGACTCTTCTGTTTTGCCGGCACCTTATTTTCGCGGAAGCGACATATGTTCTTGTGCCCAAAACTGGAGGAAGAACTAGCGTCTTCACCACAATAATAGGTTGGACTCATTACAAGTGAGATCCCGTCTAGTGAAAATGTGAAGCATTATGCAAAAGAGTATTAAATAATTAAAAGTGTGGTCTATGGTATTTCATGAAAGAAAGTTAAAAAAAAAAAGTTAGTTAAACCCTCTCCCTCTTGAAACCAAAAGATAACCATTGGAGCTCAGAATTGATCAATCAGGATTGAATCTAGGCTAACTTACTTCACTAAAGAGTATTGGCGTGACTGCAGAAATCATGTAAAACTCAAACACGCATTCACTTCAGATCAGTTGCAAGATTGAGTTATGTCAATTTTCGAAATGGTCCACTACTTTAAAATTCTGAGTGTCTTTGCATAAATGTGTTTTGATATAATTAGGTTGTAATTAGTACTTTTCTATGAATGTTGTAGCATCACTTGAGGACAGACGATAGTTCAAGTTTGGGGGAGTGATAATCCACTTTTAGTGTGTTACTATTATCCTATTTTAGTTTGTTTTATGTGATAGTTTTAATGTTTGTTTGTTGAGTTTTTGTGTTTTTAACTTATTTTGCTTGGAGCATAACAAGTGCTCCTTTTGTAGTTTTCATATATTTGTTACTTAATTTCAAAGTGTCGCAACTGCGAAAAAGGCCGGCGAAAACAAACAGAAGAGTCACCACTGAACGTTATTTATCCCAAAGAGAGGGAAATGACACGATCGAAGAAAACCTAAAAGAACGGGAAACGACAAGGTCATTGCAACCAAATCTTGGGTTCGGGAGTCGGTTACGCAAGCGGGAGGTATGATCACCCCTTACGTCCTGTAGATGATTTTGATTGACTGCATTTTATGGCAAAACATTGATGTATGTATGAATGTCATAACTGATGTTATGACATACATGAAGAGTGTTCTGCAGGGAGAGCTAAGAGTAAGTGAAGCTGAATGTCATGACTGAATGTTATGACATCAAGCGTATGACATCAGGGCGCGCAAGTTTAGTTTTTCTATTATTAGTTCAGGCTATACTTCAGGAAACAATGTAGGAAGTCTAGTTATCTTAGGCGACATAACAGGCACGACTAAGGATAACCTGGAATTCCCCTGACTCAATTGGATGTGCGCAGCTTCATGAAGATAGGTTTATCTTGGGTAAACCTAATTTCTCCATCAAGGCCCAAAGCAAGTCTGCTGCTATAAATAACAGAAGGATCATTCCTAATAAGGCAGAGCTTCTGGAGAGAGATTGGAGAGTGTGTTTTGTGAGTGAAGAACTTTGTTTTTCACGTGTGTTTAGGAGTCTTAGGATTCCTTGTAGGCCAAGAAATTATATGTTGTATGATTGCTCTGGTTTAGTGTTAGTGAACTGTTGTGTTCATTGTGCCACTCAAAGCTTTTAAGCAAGAGTGTTGTGTCTCTTGATCAAAGTTGTTAAGCAAGATCAAGGTGTGTTTCAAGTGTGTTTTCATATCTCCATAGTAATTGTGTATTGGTTTATATCACTGAGGTGATTGAGGGGGAATGAATGGGAAACTCAGGTCTAGTGGTCTCTAAGCTGAAGTGTCATTGGGTAGGTCTTAAGTGAAGAGTGCAAAAGGGTTGTTTGACTCTGAATTAATTCTACTGATAGTGAATTTCCTCCCTGGCTTGGTAGCCCCCAGATGTAAGTGTGGTTGACACTGAACTGGGTGAACAATTATTTGTGATATTTACTGCTTTCCATTTACAGCTTATTATTAAGTCCAGTAGTCTGTGTTACAGTGGATGTCATAACATCCGTGATAACATCCATTGTGTTGTGGTTGCCAGAATTACAATTGGCATCAGAGCAGGCACCCTGCCTGTTATTTTCCAGGTGAGATCTAGGGAAGATATATTCTGGCACTATGGATAAAGATATAGGATTCACAAATAGACCACCAATTCTGGATGGCTCTAGTTATGACTATTGGAAACCTAGGATGATAGCTTTCTTAAAGTCTTTAGACAACAAGGCATGGAGAGCTGCAAACTCAGGATGGGAACATCCGGTGAAGACTGATAAAGATGGAGTATCTATACTTATACATGAAGAAGAATGGACCAAAGAGCAAGAAGCCTTGGCTCTTGGAAATTCTAAGGCACTGAATGCCTTATTTAATGGTATAGACAAGAACATTTTTAGACTGGTGCATCATTGTGAACTATCTAAAGAGGTATGGGACAGTCTCAAGACAACTCATGAGGGAACCTCTAAAGTCAAGATGTCAAGACTACAAATGTTGACCACCAAGTTTGAAAGTCTGAGAATGAATGAGGATGAGACTATTCATGAATTCTACATGAATATTCTTGAGATTGCCAACACCTCAGGTGCTTTAGGAGAAAAGATGTTTAAAGAAAAGCTTGTGAGAAAGATAGTCAGATCTTTGCCTAAAAGGTTTTCCATGAAGGTCACTGCCATTGAAGAAGCTCAAGACATATGCAATATAAAGGTGGAGGAACTTATTGGCTCTCTATAAACCTTTGAGATGGGAATGTGTGATCAGGATGAAAAGAAGAAAAACATAGCTTTTGTGTCAAAGGCTGAAGAAGTTTCTAATGAAGACAATGGTGAAAGTGAGGATAATTTGTCAGAAGCAATAGCCTTACTTGGAAGATAATTTAACAAATTAATCAAGAGAATAAACCATAAGTCTAAACCTTATGCCAAGGAGAATTCTTCTGACACCAACAGAAGGTAAAAATCTGAAGATAGATCTAACCAAGGCAAAAGAGTTCAGTGTTATGAATGTGAGGGTTATGGTCACAATAAAACTGAGTGTCCCACCTATCTTAAGAAGCAAAAGAAAGGACTAGCAGTCACTTGATTTGATGGAGATTCTGAAAGTGGATCAGAAGAAGAATCTGTCAAACATGTCACTACTTTGAACAATGTATGTATATCTGATGGTGATTCAAGTGATGAGGAGCTAACTATTGACAAACTTGCAGCTTCATATAAGAAGCTTTACATCAGAAGTGGAGACCTATATTAGCAAGGAGAGCAACAGAAGAAACTCATAAGGGAGTTAGAGGCTGAGAAGATGGAGCATCTTACAACAATAGAGTCTCTCAAAAGTGAAGCCAGCATGTTGAAATCCAATATGGAGCAAATGTCAAAATCCATAAGGATGCTGAACCCTGGGACTGACACTCTAGAAAAAATTCTACAGAGTGGTCAGACAGCAGGTAACATGTTTGGACTGGGATTTGTTGGTGAACAGAAACCCATCTTGGAGCTAAAAAGGCCAAAGCCTGAAAATCAGAGGTCAAAATGGATGTCACAACCAATGTCACAACATCAAAGGAACAGAAGTTGGAACCAGACGAAGAACAAACTCCAAGGGTATAAGTGTTACTATTGTGGAAAACTTAGACACATTAAACCCCTCTGCTTCAGGCTACATGGTTTTCCTAGCCATCTGTATCAAGGCAAACCCAAACAGGGTGGCTATGTCAAGAAACAGAATCAAGACAAAGCCAAAAGGGAATCCCCTACCAAGAAAAGACAATGAGTTGCTAAGAATGTGGCTTTAGTAGCTCACACTTCTCTAAGGATGCCAACCAAAGAAGATTGGTATTTTGACAGTGGCTGCTCTAGACATATGACTGGAATGGAGAATCTTATGGTAAACCTCAAACCTCATTCCTCAAGTCATGTAACATTTGGTGATGGAGCTAGAGGAGAAATCAAAGGTGCTGGAAAGCTAGATTGTCCTGGTGTTCCAAAGCTAGATAATGTTATGTTGGTTAAAGGACTGACTGTTAATCTTATCAGTATCAATCAGCTTTGTGACCAAGGATTTAATGTTAAATTCACTAAGGAGATATGTGTTGTTACCAATAAAGAAGATGAGGAAGTCATGAGGGGGCACAAAGCTAAGAATAACTGCTATCTATGGGAGTCTAAAAGTAATTACAAAGTCTTGACCAAAGGAGAAAAAGAGAATCAATTGTGGCTGGAAAAAGATAGACATCTTCAGAGTAAAGAAAGGATCATATCCAAGACTGCAGTAAGAGGAATTTCAAGATTAATCCCAGAGGAAAGAAGAGATTGAGGTAAATGTTAGTATGGCAGACAAGCCAAGATAGCATATCCAAAGAAGGGACATTACATAAATCTGGACCTATTATATTGGAATTTGATGGAGTCCATGAAAAATGGACAGCTTAAGGAAAGCAATGTCACTCTGGATGTCATGACCTTGTTCTGTGACATCAAGAGTAACATCAATATGAACTCAGTTCAGTCTAAAAGAACCATGCACAGTGGTTACAGACATCAATTTGGAAAGATTCGTGTGAAGCTTGGAAACTCTGATCTACATAGTGCTGACATGATTACAAGAGGTCTCAAGGATACTCAATTTGAAAATTCACAAACCAAGTTGAGGACCTGATCTAATAAGGTATTATAGCAATTAATAGTAATAAGGAATTGTATTTTGAAAATTAATCATTTGTTGATTGGTCAAAATCTAAAGTTCCCTCCTCTTTTGCAATATTACCCCTCTAGCACTTATACACAAGACTCTTACTTCACTTGGTGTTCATACAAACTTTTCATCTTCCATACCTCTTCAAACAAGCACAGAAAACCCTCCCTCTCGCGATCAAAGTTTCCAAGAATGTCTCAACATCCAAAATCCTCTCCTTCCAAAAAGATGAACATCATCGTTGATACAGATGTTGATGCTAGACCTGATTCTAGCAACCCTAACGAGGTTCTTGTGGTAGCTCCTCTGCGCATGCTAACTCCAGAAGGACTGTTAGTGAAGAAACCACGATCTTTACATGCAAGAAGACCCAAAGACCTAGTCATAGGTCAAGCCTCTCACTCTACAACCTCCACTCCTAATGATGATATCAATGGGGAAGAAGCTAGCCAAATACACAACACTATTGCCAATTTGGTAACCAGGGTTCTGAGTGAGCCTCATGATGTGCCAAGAAAATATATTCCCTCTAGCACTGAGGGTTCTTCTCCTCATCTTGATGAACAAGCAGATGTTATTCATGATGTTGAAACATTGGACACAACTACTCAAAAGGGCAATGACAAGGGTCAAGCCTCTGAAAATCAGGATAATCAAATGCAAAGTGATAAAGACAATGCTGATGAGGTTCAGAAGGACAATGCTGATATTGTAAACCTTGATGAGTACTCAGACAATGATCTGATTTCCACTATTAACCCTAGCATTTCCAAAAGGCTTATGACTAGGAAATGGAAGAAGGCTGGAGTGCAGGAATCTCCCACAAAACAGGCTGGGACCAAGAGGACTCTGGTTGGCCCTACCAAGGCTTGGAGAAAAGTTGTTCCAAAGAAGAGGAAGGCCCAAACTAGCTCTGAATCAGACTATGAGTCTGATGTTGCTTGTGATGTCACTGAATCCAACCAAAGAAGAAACCCACAGCTAGCAAACTGGTTGCTAGTGTTCCAGATGTCCCCATTGACAATATCTCCTTCCATTATCCATCTAGTGTAAACAGATGGAAATATGTTTATTAGAAGAGGTTGGCTTTGGGGAGAGAGCTTTCTCAGAATGCCCTTGAAAACAAAGAGATCATGAATATTATTCATGATGCTGACTTGCTGAAGACTGTCACTCAGTTCACTTAGTGCTATGAACAACTTGTCAAAGAATTCATAGTTAATCTGTTAGAAGAATGTGCTGATAAGAAATCTAATGAGTTTGGCAAGGTGTATGTTAGAGGAAAATGTGTCAATTTCTATTCAACCATCATCAACAACTATCTTGAAAGATCATAAGAGGACAACCGAATATAGCTGCATCCGACAACAAAGTGTGTCAAGTGATTACAGGGAACCAGGTCAAAAGCTGGCCATCAGAAGGAAAGCTGGGTGCAAGCAAGTTGAGTATGAAGTATGCTATGCTGCACAAGATTGGTGCTGCTAATTGGGTGCCCACAAATCATAAGTCAACTGTGGCCACTATCCTTGGGAGATTTATCTATGCTGTTGGAACCAAATCCAAATTTGACTATGGGACATATATTTTTGATCAGACCATGAAGCATGCAGGCAACTATAGTATCAAAGGGCTCATAGAATTTCCTTCTCTCATCTGTGGAATAATCTTAAATCAGTATCCCAACATCCTCAAAGAGAATGATTCGGCAAGCAAGAGAGAGAACCCTTTGTCCTTCCATCACAAGCTATTTCAAGGAACTCATGTTCCTGACATTGTCATGACATCAGCAGAGACATCCAAGGGGAGTGCCAAGACTAGAAAAGCTGAGGTGATTGCAATGCTCAAAGAAACTTGCATTGAGTTGGACACAAGGAAGAAAAATCTTGAAAATTTGATCAAGTCTCTTGAGCAGGATGAGGATCCTGAATTCACTGACTCTAATGAAGAGAAAAAGATGATGGTTCAAGACAGGATGGTGACCAGGATGCTGCATCAGAGGAAGTTGTTGCCAGTTTTGAGGAGGCTAGTGGTGAAGAATCTGAGGAGATAAGTTCCAGTTCTGCCTCTGAGGAGGAAGATTGATGTGCTGATAAATTGCTGTGGGGCTCAGGATGCTGATTGCTGAGCTGATGATGGGTGTGCTGTTGGGGCTGGTGTGACTAATGCTGTTTTTTTCTTGCTTAGGTTATGTTTTAATGTGACAGCATGAATTTGTGATGCTCTTCATGAGCAGTTTTTGTAATGACCCCAAACATGTGTAATGTTACTCATTATGATCTATATTATTTTATTAGTTTGATCCTAATTTGTGGCTAAAAAGGGGGAGAGAGTGTTAGATAATAGCAGGTTAGAGAAGTGTATCTCTCACAGGTGGAAGACTTGGCTGAGTTACTGCTATAAGTGTGCTGCAGGTGTTGCTGCTAATGTGCATGTGTAATAACAGCTGATGCTGTTAGTGATGTGTGAGTTCCTAATGAGTGTAGGAATGTATGTTAGATATGTGTGTGTTCCTTGATGGAACCTAGTAGCAGAATGTGTGTGGTTGTGCATCTTTTCAGGGGAGTAGCACAGGATGTAACAGATGATTGTGTTCTTTAGGATGTCATCCTGAATGTCATGACATCCATAATCCAGAGCAGGCTGGATGAATTTGTGTGACTTCAGGTTGTCTGCAGGTTGTGTGCACTGTTGTGTTGTGCATCAATGAAGGGGGAGCAACCCATAATGTTACTCAAAACATTGTGACATCTGTAGTGTTAACTAACAGATGATAGTATGTGAACAGGTTGACCCTGAGAAGCTGAGAGCCAACAATGTGAGTGTGTTTTAGCTAGCTTTCCTGTATGATAGGTTATATGGTATGACTTCTGCTGCTTGTAATCTCTGATACTGTAACATAGTGTTTTAGCCAAAAATTTGCCAAAGGGGGAGTTTGTAGATGCTTTTGATTGGCTGCATTTTATGGCAAAACATTGATGTATGTATGAATGTCATAACTGATGTTATGACATACATGAAGAGTGTTCTGCAGGGAGAGCTAAGAGTAAGTGAAGTTGAGTGTCATGACTGAATGTAATGACATCGAGCGTATGACATCAGGGTGAGCAAGTTTAGTTTTTCTGTTATTAGCTCAGGCTATACTTCAGGAAACATTGTATGAAGTCTAGTTATCTTAGGCAACATAATAGGCACGTCTAAGGATAACCTGGAATGCCCCTGACTCAATTGGATGTGCGCAGCTTCATGAAGAGAGGTTTATCTTGGGTAAACCTAATTTCTCCATCAAGGACCAAAGCATGTCTGCTGCTATAAATAACAGAAGGATCATTCCTAATAAGGCAAAGCTTCTGGAGAGAGATTGGAGAGTGTGTTTTGTGAGTGAAGAACTTTGTTCTTCACGTGTGTTTAGGAGTCTTAGGATTCCTTGTAGGCCAAGCAATTGTCTGTTCTATGATTGCTCTGGTTTAGTGTTAGTGAACTGTTGTGTTCATTGTGCCACTCAAAGCTTTTAAGCAAGAGTGTTGTGTCTCTTGATCAAAGTTGTTAAGCAAGATCAAGGTGTGTTTGAAGTGTGTTTTCATATCTCCATAGTAATTGTGTATTGGTTTATATAACTGAGGTGATTGAGGGGGAGTGAGTGGGAAACTCAGGTCTAGTGGTCTTTAGGCTGAAGTGTCATTGGGTAGGTTTTAAGTGAAGAGTGCAAAAGGGTTGTTTGACTCTGAATTAATTCTACTGATAGTGAATTTCCTCCCTAGCTTGGTAGCCCCCAGATGTAAGTGTGGTTGACACTGAACTGGGTGAACAATTACTTGTGTTATTTACTGCTTTCCATTTACAGCTTATTATTCAGTCCAGTAGTCTGTTTTACAGTGGATGTCATAACATCCGTGATAACATCCATTGTGTTGTGGTTGCCAAAATTTCACGTCCGTTGTACTCAACGGGATCTACGCTTGTTGTCTATAAAAGGGGTAAGTTATCTAAAAACTACTGCTAAACCAGGGAAAAAAAGAAAAGAAGAGAATTACTAAGACACTGTTGTCCTATGCCTACGTATTCCCTCGTGCAATGGGAAAGTCTGAGTCAACGTAGTTCAGGAAACTACGGGTGATGGGGGAAGGTTGCTCACCAAGACATCGCCGTCTTGTGCCTACGTATCCTCATCTAGTATGAGAAATCAGAGAAAACGTAGTTTGGGCTACGGAACCACAGGTTGGTTAAGTTTTTTTAAGGAGTGACGTTAAGTTTCCATTTATGCAGTTAGGGACGACGCCTGTTTGTGGTAGAACGGAAAAGTAACATACTCTTTTTCTGAAAATAATTTGAAGAACAATCCCGAAGGATAAAGATGTTTGAGTTTGGTTTGTGAATTTTAGTGAAGTGAATTGAGTTAGTTTGAGACCCACGTTACACTAAAGACTATGACATAGGAGCGAATCAGTCGCATATCGCCCAAAGGGCATACACTAAACACTCTAGACCTGTGACGAGAAACCCCCTACTCATCATTTCCCATGTACTTAAGGCTCGTAGCGTACAACGTTTATCATTCTTTATTAAGTGTCTTAGAGAAGTTTGAGATGAGAAACGAAGACACAAGAGAACACTAAAGGGAAACTGAAAATAAAATGAATTTAAAAAAAATTTAGAAAAAGAAAATAAAACAGAAAAACAAGGTGCGTTGGATCAAGCTTCATTAAATGACGTGTCAGATCCAACGATCAGAAAACCCACATCCACGATGGACACTAGTCAGCTCATGCACACGGATCCATTTAAAGCCAAAGGCTTGAGATTAAAATAGGTGGCATGATGGACAGTGAAATCATTATCTTTTCAACCTCCAGCCACCTGAAACACCCAAGGATCTATAGAAAATCGTGGATCCTTCAAACCATAACCAATGGAGCTCATACTGGTTTCATTTAATGCGTCTTTTCAAGACGATCTCAACCATATTATCGCGCCAAATTTCTTTAAACTACAACTCACTCGATTTGAAAAAAAACAGAACAAGATTCAAACACGAATTTGAAAATCCAGCAACAAAACTCAACTACAACTAAAAACTAACTATACAAACAACATCAGCATGTCAAGGGCTATATTTTAGCAACAAATTTAGATCATAATGGTTGAGAATTATACCTGTTAAATCTCAACCTTGAAGCTCTGAAAATGGAGTTCTCTAGCTTGGTTCAGGCCACAATTCTTCAAGTTCTTGGTCTGGTTAGCTTCACTGAATGTTGGTGAAGCTAACTAAGTGGAGAATTTGAGTGTTTAAGGTATGGAAATGGAAATTCTTAGTCCAAGCTCAAGAGTTCAAATGGGATATTGGCATAGTGGTTTTGGCTATCAAAAGCTTGTGGAAGTGGGTGGAAATGACTCCCTATTTATAGGAGAAGCTATCTGAATCAAAATGGAGGGTGAATGAGGCAATTTGGATGGAAATCATGCACACCTGCAACATGAGCAAAGTCGGACTTAAAATCTGCCAAAACTCACTCAAACCTTGAATTTCAAGGTTCTAATCAACCCAAGAAAGTTGGTTAATCATGTTTAGATTAAATTTGTGGCTTAATTTGGTGACTAGAGGCCAATTCAAACAATTCCAATTCTGACTTGATGTGGAAATCCATCTTTGAAATTCAAACTTTGCAATCATGGTGCTTACAACGTAGGAGGCTTTTTGAGATGATTCTTCTTGGATTGGATAGAGGGAGATGCAATATTTGTAATGTGAAAATAAAGTATTGGTTTGGCAGCTTGAATTGAGTGATGTGGTCTTTTAAAGTAGCCTCCATGAAAGAAGTGAAAATCATAAAACACTTAGAAAAATTTCAAGTCTTTTAGGGACCAAAAAGATACCTATAATATTTTGATGAAAACCAAGACCTTCCATGGGTTTTTAGCTCTTCCATGTTGAATCAAAGTTGTAGAGGACATCTTCAAGTTCATTCTAGGAAAAGAATAGGCTCCAAATGATGAAAATTGACCAAGTTATGACCTTTTAAAGTTGACTAGAAAATCCTTCCAAAACTCAAAATGACCTATAATGTCTTCAAACTTTTGATGACTTTCCAAGCATAACTTGATCTTTACTTGCAAAGAGAACTTGTTAGGGATGATGAGAAGAGTTCATTAGAAAAAGAACCATCTCAAGATGTTGATAATTGAAGGATATATGCTCATTTGATCATAGCATCTACAAGTTGCCATATTAGGTCAAACACCTTGCACCAAACTTGAATCTCTTGATGATTTCTTGCACAATAAGCCATGGTGAAACACATATTATGTTGGAATGATGTTGCCTTGAACCACATTTGATGATGAGGAACTTCTAGAGTTGGGGAACCCACAAAGTCATAGAGAACACCTTACTTGGTCTTGGAGAAACACAACCTTCTTGCTTGAGAAACAAACCATGATACCTTGATCCCCTGCCAAGAACAAATGCTGTGCAAACATGAATATGAAAATGCAAAGAAACATAAGCCAAGAACACAAGAGAAGATGAGCAAATTTTGGGGTGCTACAGTTTCCCCTATTCAAACAACTTGGACCTGAAGGGATGAAAAGCAACTGCTTTCAAACGTTCAAGGTAAAAGGTGATTGAATACCAAAAGAACCCAAAAATTTGCAACCTGCGAGGATGCAAACCAACGAATACCAACCAAAAGTTAGGATACAACACGATGAGGATAACAATCAAAAGTGAATAATAGTTTATCAACCAAAAGTTGAAATGAAAGCACCAAATACCAACCAAAAGTTGGGATAGAGCCAAAAGATACCAACCAGGAGTTGGAATGAAGGTTACTAACCAAGAGTTAGGATTACCGGGAATAAAGATTACCAACCAAAAATCAGAATGAAACACCCACAAGGGACCAACCAAGAGTTGGAATAACAAACTGGGGATACCAACCAAGTGTTGGGAAAACAACCAAAGGATACCAACCAAGAGTTGGGATAACAACCAAAGGATACCAACCAAGAGTTGGGATAACAACCAAAGGATACCAACCAAAAGTTGGGATAACAACCAAAGGATACCAACCAAAAGTTGGGATGAAAAAAGTGTGAATACCAACCAAAAGTTAGAATACTAAACAACGAGGATACCAACCAAAAGTTGGAATAACAGCAAATACCAACCAAAAGTTGGGAAAGCGACTCCGCTGGGAGACCAAAAGGGAACCAACCAAGAGTAGGAATAATTTCATAATAAAAGATGACCACGCCGGAAATTACCAACCAAAAGTTGGGATGAAATAGGTATACACGAAGTAGAATCAAACGACTCACAACCTGGGCAAGAGGCTCTGCCAGGGAAAGAGATGTTTAAAACAAACCCACTCAGCCTGGATACAAAAGATGAACACAACCATCAATGACCTGCCTGATGGAAGATAACGAGATCTTAAGTTACACCAATATCAACTGAAGAAATGCTTGGCCAAAGTGAAACCGGACTTGGCTTATGCTTCAGATGCACATGTTTGGGTATGGCATAATGCTTCATATGAAATGGAAATGCTACGCGTTTAGGAGGATGTTATGAAAAATGCAAATGCAAGAGAACACCAAGGAAGGAGTGCTGAAGAGAGGAACTGCAAACCAAAACCTGCTGAGAAGAATGCCCTGAACGACCTTCATAAACACAAGTCTCCTTGGGGGAGAGAATCACTCTGTTAGGGAATTAAGAACAACCTTCGTTGGGGAATCAACCTTGAAACTGCCTCTGAAACATGCCAATGACCATTGGACTTTGCTGGAGATATTGACCACCGCTAGATTCCCATCGAGGAAATCAATAACATCCTATACTTGGGGAGAATAGTTTAACACATCAGCCACGCCATGAGATTTACCTTACCATTGAAGAACGTCCTCCATCCTTAACCTGCTGGGGTTAACCGTATGTCACTGTTGGCGACATCATTTCTAGTCTGATGACGAAACTTTGTGGGTATGACAAAACTTTGTTATAGGGAGACAAAAAGCCTTTTACTGAAGCACTCGTCTGACTGCGTAGCAGCACCTTGACTAATACAAACCTTCCTGGAACTTCTTCGATGGGAGTTAAGTAATATTAGGGCAATAACTTTAACAACCTGCAAGCACACAATCACAGATAGGGCATCTAGGCTACAAAAGGGGTTACCTTTGTTACCATACATGACATCAGTCCCGTAAATTCTCATTTTAACATGCTTTGTGGACCCCCCAACTTTTTCACATGTAAAGTTTATCAAAAATATAGACGCCCATTTTGCAAAAAAAATAGAAAAAGTAAAGAAATGAAAAGCTCTTTGAATGAATAATATTGTATTGATTGGAAAAGGCCTGTAAATAGGCGAATTACAAGCGGATGCAATCCCTGAAAAGAGGAAACTGCACGAAAAGTAAAAACAAAAGAATACATAAATGTCGGCAATGTGGAAACAGACAACCACCATGTGTCGATTCGGCTATGACCTATATATCCTTGATGCTTCACCAATGCTCTTTCTTCCGAAAAGACTGATTGAACTGATCTTTAACCTTCAGGGTGACCATGTACCAAGATAGATCCGCAGATCGAACACAGACCGTAGTTGTTTGCTTTTTAATCCCTAAGTTTTGCCTAGGTCGCCCTTGCGGGTTTTCAATCCACCGGGATACCCTTTTTGCCAAAGTCTCCTTTTTAGGTTTTCAACTTTGTGGGTGCTCTTTTTTATTTTCATTTTATCCCTAGTTTTTGCCTGAACCTTTTCTTTTTATGGTTCGCCGGGATGCCCCCTTTTTTCCTGGATTTTTTCTTTTTATGTCCAGCGGGTCTATTTTTAAGCAAAATATTTTTTAACTACGTATGCGTTCATAGGGGACGTAAAATCTCCGTCGTCCATGGTTGTTAGCAATAAGGCTCCGTCAGAGAAAAGCTTTTGTACTACGTATGGACCTTCATAGTTGGGAGTCCATTTGCCCCTATGATTTGTTTGTGGAGGGAGGATCCTTTTCAACACCAAGTCACCTACCTGGAAATGCTGAGAACGTACCTTCTGATCAAATTCCTTCTTCATTCTTCTCTAGTATAATCGTCCATCGGTGATAGCTGCCAATCTCTTCTCATCAATCAGGCTCAACTAATTCAACCTGGTCTTCACCTATTCTGCTTCATCAAGCTTCACATCAGACAATATCCTCATAGAAGAAATTTTGACTTTTGATGGTAAAACAACTTCTGTATCATATACCAACGAGAATGGTGTTGCCCCAATAGATGTACGCACCGAAGTGCGATAACCATGTAAAGCAAAGGGCAACATCTCGTGCCAATCCTTGTAAGTCACCACCATTTTTTGCACATTCTTCTTGATATTCTTATTTGCTGCCTCGACAGCACCGTTCATTTTTGGGCGATACGGCGAAGAGTTGTGGTGTTCAATTTTAAAACTCTGGCACAATTCTTTCATCATCTTATTATTCAAATTCGAACCATTGTCAGTAATGATTCGTTCTGGTATCCCATATCGGCAGATAAGGTCCTTCTTTATAAAACAAAATACCACCTGCTTCGTGACGTTGGCGAAAGAAGCTGCTTCTACCCACTTGGTGAAATAATCAATGACGACGAGTATGAAACAACGTCCGTTGGAAGTTGTCGATTCAATCTTCCTGATCATGTCAATGCCCCACATAGAAAAGGGCCAAGGAGATGCCAAAACATTAAGAGGAATTTGTGGCACATGCATCTTATCGGCGTAAATTTGACACTTGTGGCACTTCCTGGCATACTTAAAACAGTCGGACACTATGGTCATCCAGTAATATCCTGCTCTCAATAGTTTTCTAGACATTGCATGCCCACCGGCATGTGTACCAAAAGAACTTTCATGGACCTCTTCCATTAGCAAACTTGCTTCATTTTCATCCACACAACGCAGCAATACCATATCGAAATTTCTCTTGTACAACACATCGTCCTTATTCATGTAAAAATTAACTGGAAACCTTCTTAGGGTCTTCTAGTCTCTACTTGATGCCTCAGGCAGATACTCTTGAGTCTTGAGGAAATGTCTGATGTCAAAATGCCAAGGCTTCCCATCCGACGCTTTTTCTACCATGAATATAAAGGCTGGCCTGTCAAGGCGCATGATCATGATTGTTGGAGCATCATTCCAAAAATTCACCTTATACATTGATGATAACGTTGTCAAAGCGTCCGCCATCTAATTTTCAGCCCTTGGTACATGATGAAACTCAACCCTATCAAAGAAAGGCAACAATATCTTGGCATAGTTCTTGTAAGGTACCAGGTTAGTCTGGCGCGTCTCCCACTCTCCTTTAATCTGGTTGACGACCAATGCTGAGTCACCATACACATCCAAATTCTTGATTCTCAAATCAATACCTTCTTCTAGACCCATTATGCACGCTTCATGTTCAGCCTCATTATTCGTGCAAGCAAATGTCAATCGAGCAATAAACTGTATGTGACAACCGTGAGGAGTTGTAATAATTGCCCTTATTCTGTTGCCGTATGAATTGACAGCAACATCAAAAACCAACTTCCACTGAGACCCAATTTCTAGACCCTCAAAAGGTAGAGGCTCCTTAAAATCTTTCATTCTCAAAAACTTTATATCTTCATCAGGAAATTCAAATCTCATGGGTTGATAGTCCTTAATAGGCTGTTCAGCCAAATACTCTGACAATACACTCCCCTTGATAGCTTTCTAGGAAACATACTGAATATCATATTCTGTTAAAACTATTTTCCATCTAGCAATTCTTGTTGAAAGTGCCTGCTTCTCAAACACATATTTAATCGGATCCATCTTCGAAATCAACATGGTTGTGTGATTTAACATGTATTGCCTCAAGCGCTTAGCTTCCCAAGCAAGTGCACAACATGTTTTCTCCAGCATCGAGTACCTCGACTCACAATTGGTGAAATTTTTACTCAAGTAATAGATATCATGTTCATTTCTACCCGTCTCATCGTGTTGACCGAGCACACAACCCATGGAATTCTCAAGAACAATGAGATACATTATCAGAGGTCTCCCCGCAACCGAAGGCATTAATATTGGAGGTTCCTACAAATATTCTTTTATTTTCTCAAATACCCTTTGACAGTTTTTGTTCCAGATGACTGCTTGATCTTTCTTTAACAATTTGAATATTAGTTCACAAGTGGCTGTAAGGTGAGATATGAAACTTACAATGTAGTTCAATCTACCCAGGAAACCACAAACCTCTTTTTCTATTTTCGGCTCAGGCATTTCTTGTATGGCTTTTATTTTGGCAGGATCTACCTCAATTTCTTTTTCACTGACAATGAACCCCAATAGCTTTCCTGACCTCACCTCGAAAGTGCACTTATTTGGATTCAACCTCAACCTGAATTTCCTTAGCCTCTCAAATAGCTTCAAAAGATTGACCACATGTCCTTCCTCCGTCTGTGACTTCGCAATCATGTCATCAACATACACTTCGATCTCATGATGAATCATATCATGAAAGAGAGTCACCATTAACTGCTGGTAAGTTGGCTATGCATTCTTCAATCCAAAAGGCATAACTTTGTAGCAAAAAGTCCCCCATGGTGTGATGAAAGTAGTTTTCTCCATGTCCTCTGGGGCCATTTTGATTTGGTTATACCCAGAGAAACCATCCATGAATGAAAATACCGAATACAGAACTGTATTATCAACCAGAACATCAATATGAAGGAGCAGGAAATCATCCTTTGGGCTTGCCTTATTCAAATCCCAATAATCAACGCACATCCTGACCTTTCCATTTTTCTTAGGTATAGGAACAATATTAGCGACCCACGGACGGTAAGTGGTAACAGCAAGGAAACCAGTGTCTAACTGCTTTTGAACTTCCTCTTTGATCTTGACTTCCATATCAAGTCTAGTTCTCCTCAACTTTTGCTTCACCGACCGACATTCCTCTCGAAGAGGCAGATGGTGTAACACAATATCTGTATCTAGCCCAGGCATGTCTTAGTACGACCAAGCGAAGATATGACTATACTCACGGAGCATTTCAACCAATCTGCTCTTGATACTATCTTCCAATGTAGCCCTAACTTTGACTTCTTTCTTGTCGTCTTCGGCGCCCAGATTGATAACTTTAATATCCTCCTGATGGGGCAAAATGATCATTTCCTCTTGTTTGAGTAGTCTAGCCAGTTCCTTAGGTAGGTCACAGTCTTCATCAGTATCTTCTTCTGCTTGATAAATGGGATTATCAAAATCATACGAAGTCATGGTCGAATCATGGTCGATGGTATCTGAGATATACATCCTGCATGATTGATGTTTTATGCTAATCATGATATGCGAACAAACACAAACATATTGCCATTTTTTTGTTTATAAAAGTGCATAAAAATAAGACAAGAAAAACAGAGATCACAAAATTTGAATGCAAAAGGATGTCTTTTTTATTCATGATAAAGTTAAATGTTAGGAAAAGAGCCCCACAACAAAGTCACTACGCCTTGGGCAGAATGCATGACCAAACATAATCAAAAAGATGGGAATTTACGTTTTTGATGTGACTTGTATGACCTCCTCCGCAGACCAGTTGCAGAGCCTTTGCCCGGGGATACATGGATGAATCTAAGCATTCATATCATAATCACTGTCTCCTTCATCTTCCCCAATAGCATTGATCCTGTCGTAGATAACACCGCCATTGGTGAACTGCACTGGTCCCCTGTACCTGAGAGCATTTTGAGAAGAGCTGGACGACTTATATCCCAAACCAAACTTGTCTTGCTTGTTCAGAACATTGAGAACTTGGCCCCACTTATGCGAAGAATTGAATTCTACAATAGCACGGGCCTCTTTAAATGATGACATTGAAATCTCTGGACTTTTGTCTTCCACAGGAGGCCTCTCCTGAATTTGCACTATTTTAAAAGCTTGACACAACGTCTCATGAATCTCTCCATCTACTTCCACATACTTAAATGATGACAGATGACTTATCATAATATCCTCCTCTCCACAGACTATAACGACCTTCCCTTCCACCATATACTTTAACTTCTGATGCAGAGTCGAAGTGACTGCCCCAGCAGCATGTATCCAAGGTCGGCCAAGCAAACAAGTATAGGTCGGCTGGATGTCCATCATATAAAAGACTGCATCAAAAATCTCTGGTCCTACCTGAATTGGTAACATGATCTCACCAAATATCGACCTCCTGGTTCCATCAAACGCCCTTACCACCAAATCACTTGGTGTGCAGATTAATCCTTAAGTATCTAACTTCATTAGTGCTCTCTTCGGCAACACATTAAGTGAGGATCCCATATCAACTAACACATGGGATAAAACAACTCCCCTACACTCCATGGATATGTGCAGAGCATTGTTATGGTTTCTCTTAGCCGGAGTCAAATCCAAGTCAGTGAAGCCCAAACCATTACCAACATTTACGTGAGCCAACACTCCTTCCAATTGGTTAACAGAAATCTCCTGTGGCACAAATTTCGTATTCAAGATTTTCAACAGAGCATTTCTATGCGCCTTTGAACACAACAACAATGATAGAATAGAGATTTTAGAAGGTGTCTAATGTAGGTGATCTATGATCTTGTAGTCATTTTTGCAAATAATCCTCATAAATTCTTTAGTATCTTTAGCCAAAAAGTATTTCTCCCCTTGCTGTTGAACCTCTTCTTCTACCACAACCTTCCCCTTTCCCTTATCAACAATATTCTGTGGCGAGGAGAAGATCCTGCTGCTTCTTGTGATGCCACCAATGCCAACTATATTTTCCACAGAGGAGCCTTCATAAGAAGAACTCACCAATTCTTGTTTTTGACCGTTACAAAATACCTCGGCCCCGTAATTCCATGGGATGGCCTTAGCGCTTTCGTAAGGTACCGGTCCAGGAGTAGTAATAATCACCGACGCTGGCCTCACATGCATTGAAATATTAATCATTTGGAATGGGATAGATATAGTAGCAACTTCGTCCTCTTCAGTGTTCATTCATTCTCCTCAATTACCTTGTCAAATTGTAAATAACCCTCGTCGATCATCTTCTGAATTCCTTTCTTCAACAAAACACAACCCTCTGGTCTTTCCTCACACCCTGAACAGTTATCGAAACATCCTGGGAACACTCCTTCTTTCAACAAAGTTGACCTTTACAAAGCTCAACGGAGTCTTCAACTCCCCTTCAATGATAGCATTTGTCCTTCCCACCCAGTGATTTGGCATAGGGTTCTGATTTATATTTAGACCGTCATTGGTAAAATTAATGGCTTTGGAATCAAGCAAATATTGCACTTTATGCTTAAAAGCTATGCAGTTATCAATAATGTGACCCGGAGCACCATAATGGAAATCACACTTGGCATTTGCATCATATCCCGGGGGTGGTACGCCAGGAAGGGGTGCCAAAGTCCTCTTTTGAACCAACTACAGTAGTAACAAATGTTGTAGTAATTAAGAATATGGCATGGGTGGAGTTTCAAATTGTCTGTCAGCCATTCTCTGCCTTGCCACGTAAGGACGCAGAGTATTAACCCGTTGCTAAGGTATGGCCGGAATAGCCACAGTAGCAACTTGATGTTATGTTCTGCCCCTATCTCTATGTGAAACGACGTTTGTATCCCCTTCTCTTCTCTTGGGATTGGCAGAATATACTTTCTTCACTCCTTCTGTAGAAGACCCACCATCATTTGAGATCTTTCGAGACTTGATTTTGCTCTCTACGCGCTCTTCAGCCATCACTAGATCAGAAAATCCAGCAGTCATGCATCCTATCACCTTCTAGAAGTACATACCTGGTAATGAAGCCATAAACATATCAATTAGTTCTCTCTCTACCATGGGAGGTTGAACCCTTGCAGCCAAATCACGCCACCTCTAGGTGTATTCCTTGAAACTCTCATTGTAGTTTTGCAATAAACTCAGCAATTGCACCCTGTTTGGCGCCATGTCACTATTATATTGGTAATGGTGAACAAAAACCTCTAACAGCTCCTTCTAGCTACGAATGTGAGCCCTTTCTAATCCCATATACCATTTCAGCGACGCTCCGACCAAACTATCCTGGAAGAAGTGCATCAAAAGTTTCTCATCCTCAGAATAAGCAGACATTTTTCTGTAATATGCACAGATATGTACTTTAGGACAGGTTAGCCGTTTGTACTTATTGAAGTTAGGTACTTTGAATTTGAGGGGAACTTTAATCCCTGGAACCAAGCCAAGATCAGCCATATCTAGACCCAAAGAATTTTTCACCTCAAAGGATTTCATCTTCTCTTCAATTAACTTGAACCTCTTGTCAGCTTCAGGCGGCAGCTCATATTCTGTATCTTCACTGAAAAGACGTCATCTTGGTTATCTTCCCATTGAGGACCAATAGGTCCACGTATAATACACACATTACCTCCCGCAACAATACCATTTTCGTTTGCAACACCTCCGTTCGGAGGAATAACAACAGTAGGACCGCTTACCAAAACAGAACCACCTGCAGGTGGAGGTATAACACCAGACCCTCCATGCATAACTCACTCTTCATCAACCCGTGCTATTAATGGTTGGACCTTAGTTCTCAAGTGTTCTTGCTCACTAGCGACATTCTGCAATAATTCCATGAACTGGGCCATACGAGCCCTGACCTCCTGTAACTCAGCTTGCACTATATCCATGATTCTCTTTTGATTCCCCCTTGTTGAGTACCTGTGAAAATTGGGTTCTTCAATCCTGTAACTGTTGAAAATCGAGCAGAAATAAGAACAAGAACCACCAAGCACACCTGCTATACAAATGAAAATTCAGGATGCAAACATGTATATATGCTCACAGTAAAATTTCCCCTTTAATACTAGTTTCCAAGCAAATAAGAAATAGCTGAGATGGATAAGAATACTACGAACAAATCAAAAATTACATAAAGTCGAGACAATACAAAGAAACGGTGAGAAAGATCCAAATACACAAGCCATGATCTCATCCAACAAATCTGGTGATGATCAATATACAATAAAGCAATGACAATGTCATTTCAATAAACCCTAACAATCATGCTCCTTGCTCCAAGCCAAGGCCTCCACAAGCATTGCCTTTGTATCTGGGTGGTGTGGTCTAGCAACCAGTTCTTTGATAAGGACACTCCTTCTGGATATCACCTCCCTGAGATGAAGACAAAGATCCTTTCAAGCGTCTTCACCAAAAGCATCCTCTAACCTGGGTCTCTTTACCTCTACTTGAATCTTTAGCTCCTCAAAGGTTGATAAGGTATCATGAAGCTTTTTCTCTACCCTATACCTATGGGAAGACTCCACCCTATCTCTCTCTCCTTGACTTTGAGTTGTGTCTTCAACCGGTCAATTTGAATACGAAGTTGATCCTCCCTTTCTTTGTTGGCAGTCAAAGTAGCATTCCATTGCTGGTTGAATTTGGATATCTCCAAATAAGCTCTGTTTAAATCCTCTTTCTTATGATTTAGGATGCTGCAAGTACTTTTTAAGTCTTGACCAATCCGCTCTCGCATTCTGAGGTGCTCTGATAACTCTTTCTCCAAATTGGCTAAAGACTCTGATTTCTTCTTAGCCAAATAAACAACTTCTCCTTTGTCATGCTTCAACTGGATGATCTCTTGTTTCAACTCTTCATTCTCTTTGCGCACTTCTTCCTTTTCTGTCCAAATCTTTTTATATCCCAGGATGTCAACTATCGTAGGCTCCTCAATAACTAAAGGATATAGGGGTTCTCTGATAGGAAAAGGTAGCAATACTTTCTCCACTCTCTTCTGGATCCACTCCAAATAAGGGTTGAAAGCTCTGCAATCACTTTTACCCAAAGAAAATTTTCCTCTTCTATGAATTCTCCCCCAGGCTTCCTTTATCTTAGCCAGAGTATCAAAATCAGCTATAGCTATGAAGTACAGAGATTCCTGCACTTCTTCTTCCTTCGGGGATCCTCTCAAGGCATAACCAAATTGTCTGACAGCAAGAGAAGGGTTGTAATTGATCCCACCATTTCTCCCTATCAGAGGTACATTAGGAAAACTCCCACAGCTAAAAATAATCTCCACATCGAGCAAATCTCAATTAAACCAGATAATATCCTTAGATGTTAGGCCCATAAGTCTCTATGACCACTCAGATGTATCTTTTGTATCAACAAAAGCTCCAATACAAGGAATATGATCCATGAACCATTTGTGGAAAAGTGATGCACATCAAGAAACATTTTTCTCTCATCACTTTTCATTTTTGTAATGCACTGAGTGATACAAATCTCATAGGAGAGTAGGTACAGGGTTCTTGGAAGGAAAGATGTGAAAAGTGTCCATATCAACGAAATATGGAATGTTGGGAAACAAAACAATACCATATATACACAGCACCCGAATAGCATTGAAGACTACCCAACAACCTTCCCTAGCAAAATACTGATCCTTACCCACCAATAAGGACAAAGGAAAACCAGAAGCTCCACTCCTACAAACCACATTGTCCACCAAATCAGACTTGCTCAAATAAAGAGCACTGGCTAACTTCTCCAGATCAGTTTCCCCCCTTAGAATGAAAGAAAGACATTTCCTCTAAAATTGGAACTCCCATTAGAAAAAGAAATTCCTCCAGAGTAGGGACTAGAACATAATCAGGAAATGTGAAACAACGCAACTGAGGGTCATAAATCTGTAGCAAAGTATGGATAGCTCCTTGTTCGTAGCTTGTGACTTTGTGGACGAAGCTCAAAATCTTCCCATAATCTCTTTTAAAATCTTCTATGACACCAGCACTAGCCATGGAAATAAGAGTGAATAAAGGCCTTAACTCTAGTAGCAGAAACTTGCAGATGATAGTCTTCTTCAATTTAACCTCCATCTCAGCACCCAACCAGATCACTAGAATCAAAAGGAAAATAAGAACCTAAGAACACACATACATGCTAATGCGAAAATGATTATGCAAATAATAGGGGATCAAGGTATCCCAAAACTGTTGTACTGTTGACTGAGTTAAACCAAGGCTTCACTCCGATAAGAAATCCAAAATACTAGAACACTCAAGATCAAAAGTCTGTTTTGACAGAAGATTGGGTTGGTTAAAAGTCAAAGTTTCCTGCAAAATCCTCCCCACTCACAAGTAGGACCTAGTCTCTAAAGAGGTACGACATCCTATGCAGATCATCAGTATCATGGACTCTCAGGTCGAGAAACGATGATACGTTCACCATTTCTGGTATGACATCATGGTCTATCAGAGGAGGTCTCAATTGACTTCCCAATGAACGGTCTCCAGAGTCGTTAGTTTTCAGATCCAACACCCCCTCAACTGTCCAAGATGCACAAGAAAGGATGTCTTCAAAGAAAAACTCATCTGGACACAAATTTCATGAGGGCTCGTGCATGCCAAACATGCAAGCCCATACTACTCTCCACACTAATAAAAGGTGTATACTCAAGCTCTTAGAAATCAAGGATTCCAATGAAGAATCAATGATCTCAATGAGAAGAGCTTTGGTGAGGGTTTTGGAGTTGGAAGAATTGAGAGAGAATTGAGAGAAAACGAGATCAATTCTGAAAAGGAGAGTGAATTGTGAAATATTAGCCTCCTTGGTTTGGAGTGGATCACTTAAATATCACTTAGGCTTGGATCCAAATGTAAGGTTTGGAATGTGGTGTGGAAAATTTGGCTTGGAATGAGGAATGGGCATTTGGAGGGAAAATGAAATTAACCAAATTCCAAATAGGTTCTAGATCCTTTCCAAAGTGAAAATCATATTTGCACATGACCAAAATTGGACCCCAAAGTGGCTTACATTGAAAATTCACGTGCAGAGGCAAAATCTGCACTGGTTAATCGATTAAACATATAGGTTAATCGGTTAACACCTTCAAAACTTCAGATTTGACCTGATTTTGACTTGGTTAATCGGTTAACACCTTCAAAATTTGAAGTTTGGCGCCTTTTGGAGGGAAATCTGTCCGTTTGCCCGTTTCTTACCGTTTTGAGCTCTGTTCAACTTCTGAAACTTGCTTTTGAATATCATAACCATGAAGATGCTTGAGATAGCCTGAATGCTGCTTTTTAAGCTGAAAATACCCTGCAAAATAAAATAAAATCGATCGCCCGACCGCTGGGCAAAAATAAATGTCGGAGCCTCTTATACTCGTTGTTTAGGTTCATGCACTGAGATGAAAACTGAGCCACGGGAAAACCTTGATCCCCTGTCTCAAGAATGAATGTTATGCAAATGCAAAAAATGCAAAAATGCAAAGAAGCAAAAGCCAAATGCTGCTAAAACGGAAAGCAAATTTTGGGATGCTACAACTGCCTCTATTCAAACAACTTGGACCTGAAGGGAGGAAAAGCACCCGCTTTCAAACATTCAAGGTATAAGGTGATTGAATACAAAAGAACCCGGAAATTTTCACCCTGCGGGGATACCAAACAGCGAATACCAACCAAGAGTTGGAATACGACACGCTGGGGATAACGATCCAATACAATCTGAACTTCATCCAAAAGATGCCAACCAAGAGTTGAGATAACAGTCAAAGGATACCAACCAAGAGTTGGGATAAACAACTAAAGGATACCAACCAAGAGTTAAGATAAAAAAAACCAAAGGATACCAACCAGGAGTTGGCATAAACAACCAAAAGATACCAACCAAGAGTTGGGATAAACAACCAAAGGATACCAACTAAGAGTTGGGATAACAACCAAAGGATACCAACCAAGAGTTGGGACAACTCTCCCATAAAATACCAACCAAAAGTCGGGATACAACCCTCCTGGGGAATAAAAGGGAAAATTAACCCAACAGCCTTGTGGCGACTTCATTGGGAAAAGAGTAGACTTACCGGACGACTCTGCACGGGACAAACATCCATCAAAAGATGATACTCGAACAATACCATCCAAAAGATGGGATAAGGGCTACTCTCTGGGGATAAAACCAAACCCTACCAACCAAGAGTTGGAACCACCACAACACTAACCGAGATTTAAATGGCGAGGTGACTTCACTGAGGAGGTATACTGACCAAAAGTCAGAATCAACGACCAGAGAACAAAGGTTACCAACCCAGAGTCGGAATAACGTCAACAAAACGACCAAACCGGATATTACGACTCTACTGGGGAATCCAAGACTACCAACCAAAAGTTGGGACAACGAAAAAACATCCAAGACCGGCCCTACTAGGGAATCAAAGACTACCAACCAAAAGTTGGAAAACGAACAAACATCCAAGACCGACCCTACTGAGGAATCAAAGACTACCAACCAAAAGTTGGAAAGTGTCAACCAAACCTTACCAACCAAAAGTTGGGATATCAACCATGCTAAGCAATAGAGGAGGACCACCAACCAAAAGTTGGAACAACAACCCATCAAGCAAAAAACCACCAACCAAAAGTTGGAACAACAACCCATCAAGCAAAAGACCACCAACCAAAAGTTGGGATAATAACTGCAGGGGATAACATCCAGCCAAGAGTTGGGAAACAAAGCTACTAACCAAAAGTTAGCATCGCTAGGACAATCCTTTTTGACCATAAATTGGAACAAGAGCTGCTAACCAAGAGTTAGGATGCCAGGAAAAATCCTCATCTACCAAAAGTCGGAACAAGAGCTACTAACCAAGAGTTAGGATAACAGCTACTAACCAAGAGTTAGAGTAACAGCTACTAACCAAGAGTTAGAATAACAAAGATTGTCAACCAAGAGTTGGAACAAAGACTCTGCACGGGGAAACCAGAGATTACCAACCAACAGTTGGGATCACCTTCTAGGCCAACCAAAAGTTGGAATACCAAACAATAACTTGGACTACGCTGGGGGTACCACCCAAAGGTTAGAATCCCCGACTTTGTTGAGGAAAATAAAGATTAACCACCAAAAGTTAGAATAACATCCAAACGCCACTGGGTCACCAACCAAGAGTTAGAATAAAGCAAAAATGACCAACCAAAAGTTGGAATAAGGACTCTGCAGAGGGAATCGAAGATTACCAACCAAAAGTTGGATATCAAAACACAATAATTTGGACTGCGATGGGGAATACCAACCAAAAGTTGGGATTATGCACCCCGAAACAGGAAGGCAACAAAATCAACCGATTCACGACTTGCAAAGAGAGGTTCAAACAACCGACTCTGCCAAGGAACATCAGTTCACCAAACAACTCTGTTGGGGAAAAGATACATCTGAACAACAGGCTCGACCGGGGAATAAAACGCTCGCAAGCGACTCACCTGGGGAGAGCAAAGACATTTAACCAAATGAACCAACTGAAAACGAAAACGTTTGACCAAATGACTAACTGGGACTGTAACACGGTGGGAGAACTGACTTGGTGTTTTTGTTTGACAAAAACATGTGCGGATAGCAAGAGTCGCCACCGACTTTTATTTTATCCAATAGGAAAGGCTATAAAAGAACAGGAAAGACCTTTTTGAAAAGATTTTGAGTTCGGGGGGTAGGTTATATAAAGGGAAGGTGTTAGCACCCTTTATATCCATGGTTATCCATGGGCTCTTACTTACTTAGCTCACTTGTTTTTTTTGAAAAGTAATGTGAAGTGTGTGTTTAGAAAAGATTTTCAGAAGTTCATTGTAGTGATCCTCGTATGGATGTATACAAAGCCTTGAGTTTGGAAATATTTTGAAAGTGGGGTGTAAAGAATGTTTTTTTGAAAAAAGTGAGCAAGTATTTAAGTGCTACCTACCCTAAGTTTGTAAGGTCTTTCTTGTTATTTATTTCCTTTAAGGGTAAGACTGTCCTTACTATTAGTGAGTAAGTAGTTTTTACCTTGGATGTTAAGGGACGGGCGTAGACTCATCGAATGGTCAAAGAAGGAAACATGTAGGGGTTGTAAGTTATATGTATGCCTAAGAGGGGGTGAATTAGGTTCTTAGACACTTTTTCCGGTTTTTAGGATTCTCGGATTTTCTTCTTTAAGTTCTTCTAGGTGATGAAAAACAGTAAAGTGCAGAAGGAAAAACGACACAGTGATTTATAGTGGTTCTACACAAGACAATCCTAACAACCAAGAACACCCTTCTTGGATTTACACAATATTTAAGTCCTACCAAGAATGAATATCTCACACAAGGACCTCTTGTATCCACAATCTGGATTACAAGGAAAACCCTACAAACTTATCTTTTATAATTCTAAGAATAAGTTGTAGTCAATTCTGAATTTGTATATAAGTAACAATTGAATGTATATCAATATGAAATATTGATCTTTTTCTCGAAACAAAGATTACTCAGAAAATATACAAGTGTTATTTATGTGAAAGCAAGCTGTAAAAATGTGAAAGTGTATTTCAATGGCTTCTTTCAAAATTCTGATTTGAACACTTTTGAAAATTCAAAAAGGTTGAAGACAAAGAGTAATTTTTGAAATTTATTTCTTGAAGGTGAATTTGATTTTGAAAACTGAATTCAATTTATATGAGTGAAAAACCTTTTCAAAAAGGTATGATTATGGGACAGAAAAATAGCCAGTAAGAAAATCATAGAGCAATGCAATTCTCCATGAACAGTTGCTATTTTTGGCTGTTGTTTCAGTGTTAATCGGTTAACCAAATGGGTTAATCGGTTAACACCTTTCCAATGTTCAAAATATTCAAATTTTACATGTGTTAATCGGTTAACCAATATGGTTAATCGGTTAACACTGTAAGAAATTCCCAAAATCATAATTTTAACTTGTGTTAATCGGTTAACCTCACAGGTTAATCGGTTAACACTGAAAGTGTTTCCAAAAATACTTAATTTAAAATACCAAGAGTATTTTAAAAAAGGTTTTTAAAATGATTTGTGTTAGTGGTGTAGTGAAGTGAGATCAAAGAACACTTGCATACATAATTCTAAGTAAACAATGTTGTACTGTGTCTTGAATCTTCAACACCACTTGAAACTTGATAGATGAAACTTGATCCATATTGATAAATGTGACTTTGCCTTGATCTTGATAAGTTATACTTGTTGATATGCTTGCACCTCTTGCTTTTTGTGAAATGTTCAGAATATAGATGCTTCAGATTTTATCTTCAGTGTATATACCCGCACGGGTATATAGTATCTTGCGAGCTAAGCTGATAAGAGTTGTCTTCATCAAAACAATAGAGGCTTTTGAATCTTGATTCTACAATCTCCCCCTTTTTGATGATGACAACCGTTTCTTTGAAAAACTTGCTTCATATTTGGTTTAAAAATATTTCTCCCCCTTAGTTGGATCTCCCCCTAAATACAAGAGAGATAACACTTTTTCTACATAGGAAAATGTTAGAACCACAATCCTTCTCCCCCTTTGTCATTAGCAAAAAGGAAGAGGGGCATTTAAAGATAATAGAAAATAATCATGCATAGCAAACACAACAAGCATAAACAATTATCATAGGAAAAGTCATAACTTGAATGAAAATAAGCATACCATTGTACGAGTACATAAAAGAAAACGAAACTGAATTTAAAACTTAAACAGAATCATAGTCTATAAAGCAATAACATAGTAGCAAATATTTTCTAAATATCCTCAGCCGACATATCCTCGTCTTCACCTTCCTCTTCTTCACTACCATCCTCTTCTTTAATGTTTCCCGTGTTTGAATGCTGAGAATTAAGCACAAGGTTACAAAGAGAAGTAATGGCTCGAGAGGTTTCACGGTGACGGTTCATCATTGTTATGTAGAGAAATTCATTTGTTATTCCTCCTTCTGGAATGGAGTAGGAAGAGAGAAGCTCTTGTAGTCAAAGAAGAAGAAGAAGAAGAAGAGTTCTAAGGATAATGGTGGGATATTTAAAAAGTATATTGACCACACATAAAACATATTAAACACACATTTAACTAAAATTTTAATTAATTTTTCGTTTCTGATTTTTGAAATTTTTAACAGTGTTAATCGGTTAACCATATGGTTAATCGGTTAACACATTAAATTTTTTAATTTTTTGAATAAAAAGTATCAGTGTTAATCGGTTAACCATGGGGGTTAATCGGTTAACCCTAGGGGTTAATCGGTTAACACATTAAAAATAACTCAAAATTGAAAAATTAACAGTGTTAATCGGCTAACCCTATAGGTTAATCGGTTAACACACGCGAATTTTAGAAAAATGCTTAAAAACAGAATGCAAAAAAGTTTGAAAACATACAACATGCACACATTAACTTAAGAAGAGGTTAGATATCACCTTCGTCGAGAATCTCGAGTTCTCGTCGAATCTTGAAGAAAGGTTCCTTAGCCAATGGTTTAGTGAATATGTCGGCGAGTTGATTGTGTGTATCCACGAAAGTAACATCTACATCTCCATTAAGTACGTGATCTCGAAGGAAGTGATTCCGGATGTCTATGTGCTTTGTCCTTGAATGCATGACCGGGTTCTTTGTGATATTGATGGCACTTGTGTTGTCGCATCGAAGAGGAATGCAACCGAGATCTACACCATAATCGAGGAGTTGTTGCTTAAGCCATGAAATTTGTGCATGACAACTTCCTGCTGCAATATATTCCACTTCGGCCGTGCTAAGTGCAACACATGCTTGCTTCTTGCATGCCCATAACACTAGTGCATTCCCGAGAATGTGACACATACCACTTGTGCTTTTTCTACCGGTCTTACATCCTGCATAATCAGCGTCAGAATAACCAATTCAAGAACAAGTACTACCTTTTGGATACCATAATTCGACGTTCGTTGTTCCTTTGAGATACTTCATAATCCTCTTTACGGCGGTGAGATGTAATTCCTTCGGATTTGCTAGAAAGCGTGCACACAAACAAACGGTAAACATAATGTCAGGACGTCTTGCCGTCAAATATAATAATGAACCGATCATACCTCGATACTTTGTGATATCAATTGGAGTACCAAATTCATCTTGATCAACATACGTTCTGGATCCCATAGGAGTGGACATCACCTTGCAACTATCCATATCGAATCTTTTCAAAAATTCTTTGCAATACTTGGATTGATTGATGAAGATGCCATCCTTTGTTTGCTTGATTTGTAGTCCAAGGAAATAGTTCATTTTTCCCATCATGGACATCTCGAATTCTCCTTGCTCATAAGCGAAAATTCTTCGCAAAGATCTTTGTTTGTTGATCCGAAGATGATGTCGTCGACATATACTTGAACCAATAAGGTGTTACCCTTGATCTTCTTTATGAACAACGTCTTGTCAACCTTTCCTTTTGTAAAACCCTTTTCACATAAGAAGTTGCTAAGGCGGTCATACCATGCTCTTGTTGCTTGCTTTAAGCCATAGGTGCCTTTTTCAACTTGTAGACATGCGAGGGATTCTTGAAGTCTTCAAAACCCGGAGGTTGTTTGACATAAACTTCTTCATTGATGTATCCATTCAGGAAAGCGCTTTTGACATCCATCTGGAACAAATGAAAATTCATAGAACACGCGTAAGCAAGTAATAATCTAATTGCTTCTAACCTTGCTCCCGGAGCGAACGTTTCATCAAAATCAATTCCTTCTTCTTGGTTGTAGCCTTGTGTGACCAATTTTGCTTTGTTGCGAACTATGATCCCATTCTCGTCAAGTTTGTTCTTGAACACCCATCTTGTTCCTATGATGCGCTTGTGGTCCGATCTTGGTACAAGACTCCAAACTTGATTCCTTTCGAATTGTTTGAGTTCTTCTTGCATCTCTATAATCCATTGGTCGTCGCCTAAGGCTTCATCAATCTTGGTTGGGTCAATTTGAGACACAAAAGCCATGTTGAAACAAGCATCCTTAAGATTTAGTCGAGTTGCAATGCCATGGCTAATATCACCAATAACTTTATCTATCAGGTGATTTCTACGAGTTCTCCATTCCTTTGGAAGATCTTGATGTTCTTCAATGATTTGAGTGTCATCTTCTTGTGGTATTGCTTGATCCTTTGAAGTCTCCTTTTGTTGTTGTGAAGAATCTACTATATCATCATCATCCACAATAATATTATCCTCTTTCGAGGGGTTAGTCTCATCAAAAGAAACATGAATAGATTCTTCAATAGTAAGAGTTCTTTTATTAAAATTTCTAAAAGCTTTACTAGAGAGGGAGTAACCAAGGAATATACCTTCGTCGGACTTCTCATCAAACTTACCGAGATTGTCCTTATCGTTGTTGAGAATGAAACATTTTCATCCGAATATGTGAAAGAATGATGTGTTTGGTTTCCTACCCTTGAACAACTCATACGGAGTCTTCTTGAGAATTGATCAAATATTGACACGGTTGCTTACGAAGCAAGCCGTGCTAACCGCATCTGCCCAAAAATATTAGGAAGATTTGAGTCGCTAAGCATTGTTCTTGCAAGCTCCACCAATGACCTATTCTTCCTTTCTACGACACCGTTTTGTTGAGGAGTCCTTGGTGCGGAAAAGTTGTGAGAAATTTCATGCTCTTCGCAAAAATCTTCAAAATATGAATTTTGAAATTCTCCACCATGGTCGCTTCTAATGGAGGCTATGGTGAGTGACTTCTCGTTTTGAATTTGCTTTGCATACTTCTTGAATGCTTTGAAAGCATCACTTTTCTGCACTAAAAACAATGTTCATGTGTATCGAGAGAAATCATCAACAATAACTAAAGCATAAATGTTACCTCCAAAGCTTTTCGTTCTTGATGGACCAAAAATATCCATATGCAACAATTGAAGTGGCCTTGATGTAGACACCACTTTCTTGGACTTGAAAGTTGTCTTGGTTTGTTTCCCTTTTTGGCAAGCATCGCATAACTTATCCTTGATGAACTTTATCTTGGGAAGACCAACAACTAGGTCATGCTTTATCAACTTGTTTAAATGCTCCAGGTGAATGTGAGCAAACCTTTTATGCCATAGCCACGCCTCGTTGTTGTTCGCCATTAAACATTTTACCTTCAAGGACGAGTCATCAAAAGAGATCATAAAAATATTATTAAATCTTTTACCCTTTAGCAAGATGTCATGGGTGACTTCATGTTCTATCAAACATTCATCCTTTTTGAAGTTGATTCGGAACCCTTTGTCACACAATTGACTTATGCTAAGTAGGTTGTGTTTAAGGCCTTCCACAAAAAGGACGTCTTCGATGATTGTACATGGAGGTGCACCAACGGTTCCTACTCCCAGAATCTTTCCTTTATTATCATCACCGTAAGTAACGTATCCTTTAGCCTTTAATAATAGACTTGAAAATTTGTTGATGTCGCTCGTCATATGCTTTGAACAACCGCTATCAAGATACCATTGATTAGAAGTTGTCTTCAAGCATACCTACAAAACAAAATCAAGTATTGTTAGGTATCCAAATTGCTTTGGGTCCTTGATAGTTAGTACCCTTTTCAACCCACACATAATGCCCTTTAGCAACACCAATGTTGCGCACATAGCAAGCATTAGGTGTATGGCCTTTGATTCCACAATAAAAACAAGTAGGTTGAAAATGACTTCTATATCTAGGAACATAATTCTTTTTCTTCACAATTCTTTTCCTTTTATGACTTTGATGCATAGTTTTAGAAATGTTTTCCTTTTCTTTAACAACTTGTTCACTTGATTTTACATAAATGGTTTTATTTGTGCTTGGTTTGGAAAACTTAGAATATCCTAATCTACTTTTATCATTAGGATATTTTGGTGCCTAAGAATTTCCTCCAAGCCAATTTGACCTTTTTCATATCTTTCTAAAACTCTTTTAAGTTGAACAATTTGAAAAGATAAGGATTCACAATTTTTGCATACAAGACTTTGTTTTTCATCCATCAATTTTTGTTTTTCATTTTAAATGTATTTTTCAAAAGCAATATTTTGTTCTTCTAAAGATGAAATTCTTTTCTTTTGGGATGAGATGCTTTTATACAAAGTCTTGCACTTTTTTATAAGTTCATCTATGACTTCTTGTGCATCATTGTCATAAATTGAAAAATTGCTACTAACCTCATCAATTTCTTCATCGGAGTGATGTAACGCCATAAGAGCCATATTTGCACATTCATCGCCTTCCGATTCTGATGATGAACTTATCTCATTATCATCCCAAGCAACATAAGTCTTCTTATTCTTGAAATCCTTCTTGCCTTTGAATCCTCCTTTCTTTGCAAGTTTCGGGCAATCCGGCTTTATATGACCTTGCTTCCCACATTCGTAACATGTGACTTCTTGAATCGATGTGGATGCATCCTTTTTCTTGAAATGTTTATTCTTTTTAGGAAAAGATGAATTTTTATTTGTGTTAAAAAACTTACCAAGCTTCTTTACAAGAAGCATGAAATTTTCATCTTCGTAAGTCTCGTCGTCTTTGTCATCCTTTGTGTCAATCTTCAAGGCAATTCCTTTGGACTTCTTTTCTTGACTTTCGTGCTTCTCGAGCCTTCCAAGTTCCAATTCGTGCTCTTGAAGTTTTCCAAATAAGGACGTGAATGTCATCGTTGAGAGCCTCTTCTTTTCCGAAATAGCGGTCACTTTCGGTTGGCATTCCCTTGTCAAGGATCTTAGGACTTTCAGGTTGAGATCATCATTGGTGAAGGTCTTCCCGAGAGAAATTAAGTGATTTGTCAAGTGGCCGAATCTTTTCTGTAATGCCACAATGGATTCTCCGGGAAACATTCTAAACATTTCGCATTCTTGACTTAGTGTGTTTAATCTGGATCTCTTTACTTCGGCGGTGCCTTCATGTGTTTCCACTAAGGTGTCCCATGTTTCTTTTGCCAACTTGCATTGAGAGATTAAGAAGAACTCATCCATACTCAAAGCACTTTGTAATATGTTGATAGCCTTTTTCTCATTAAGAATCCTTTTCTTGTCATCATCATCGTATGATGATTTAATCTTTGTAGTTCCTACACCATTAACGACACTTGTTGGTTGATGAGGGCCATCTTTAACTGTTTCCCATATTCCTTCTCCTTGGGCTTCTAGATGTGCCTTCATGCGAATTTTCCAAAAATCAACATATTCTCCAGAAAACAGTGGGGGTTTGTTACTACTTCCACCGTCTTTGAAAACCGGGTTGGTGCTAGCGGAAGCCATACTGGATCGATAGGAACAGGTTATCTTAACCTGCTCTAATGCCAATTGTAAGTTATATGTATGCCTAAGAGGGGGGTGAATTAGGTTCTTAGACACTTTTTCTGGTTTTTATGATTCTTGGATTTTCTTCTTTAAGTTCTTCTAGGTGATGAAAAACAGTAAAGTGTAGAAGGAAAAAGGACACAGTGATTTATAGTGGTTCCCCTCACAATTCGAGAGTACTCCACTCCCCTTTCAACATGAAAGAGAATTTTACTATCAATGTTATATTTCTACACAAGACAATCCTAACAACCAAGAACACCCTTCTTGGATTTATACAATATTTAAGTCCTACCGAGAATGAATATCTCACACAAGGACCTCTTGTATCCACAATCTGGATTACAAGGAAAACCCTACAAACTTATCTTTTATAATTCTAAGAATAAGTTGTAGTCAATTATGAATTTGTATATAAGTAACAATTGAATGTATATCAATATGAAATATTGATCTTCTTCTTGAAACAAAGATTACTCAGAAAATATACAAGTGTTCTTTATGTGAAAGCAAGCTGTCAAAATGTGAAAGTGTATTTCAATGGCTTCTTTCAAAATTCTGATTTGAACACTTTTGAAAATTCAAAAAGGTTGAAGACAAAGAGTAATTTTTCAAATTTGTTTCTTGAAGGTGAATTTGATTTTGAAAACTAAAATCAATTTATAAGAGTGAAAAACCTTTTCAAAAAGGTATGATTATGGGACAGAAAAATAGTCAGTAAGAAAATCATAGAGCAATGCAATTCTCCATGAACAGTTGCTATTTTTGGCTGTTGTTTCAGTGTTAATCGGTTAACCAAATGGGTTAATCGGTTAACACATTTCCAACGTTCAAAATATTCAAATTTTACATGTGTTAATCGGTTAACCAATATGGTTAATCGGTTAACACTGTAAGAAATTCCCAAAATCATAATTTTAACTTGTGTTAATCGGTTAACACTGAAAGTTTTTCCAAAAATACTTAATTTAAAATATCAAGAGTATTTTAAAAAAAGGTTTTTAAAATGGTTTGTGTTAGTGGTGTAGTGAAGTGAGATCAAAGAACACTTGCATACATAATTCTAAGTAAACAATGTTGTACCGTGTCTTGAATCTTCAACACCACTTGAAACTTGATAGATGAAACTTGATCCATATTGATAAATGTGACTTTGTCTTGATCTTGATAATTTATACTTGTTGATATGCTTGCACCTCTTGCTTTTTGTGAAATATTCAGAATAGAGATGCTTCAGATTTTATCTTCAGTGTATATATCCGCACGAGTATATAGTATCTTGCGAGCTAAGCTGATAAGAGTTGTCTTCATCAAAACAATATAGGCTTTTGAATCTTGATTCTACAGGGGTGTCTTAGTAATTCGAAGGGACTATCATCATTTTTGTAGGGTCATCGAGGGACAAGATCATTTATTCCGTAGGCAACTTCGAAGGGACTATGTTCCTTTTAACTTTAAAGGGACTTGATGATTTATCTGTTTGCAGGGACATCGCTTAATACACCCTTACGTTCGAGGGACTTGACCATATTAAGGCAACTAAGAGGGGTAACCCTAGGAGGTGTAGATGGCGATCGTAGAACGATCGACTTACGTGTATGAGTGATTATCTTCAGATATTTCTTTTATTATTGATTCTCTAAGTCCAATTTATTCAATTAGATCTTTTCACGCCCTAGATTACTAACCAAACAATTAAATATTTACGGAAACAATAAAAAAACAAGAAATAAAGTCCTAAACTATTACACGGCTTCGGGGCAATTACAGAATAATTGGTGCGAAAAAATAAATTACATAAGGAAAGTCCTATACAATCCTCTAAATAATATAAATAAAGCAATGAAAATAGATTAAATTAGTGAAAAATTAGGGTTTTTAAATTAATCTAAACCTAGTTATATTCATTTACAATTTTAATTAATAAATTAAAAAAAAGTTATGTGAGGGAAAAAAAATATAAAATTATATGATAAAATTTGTTTTAAGAAAAATAATTAGTGAGCAGTTAGTAAAGATTAATGGTTAATTAAATTAATAATAATGTTTTAATAATAATAACTATAAAACATAAAAAAAAAGAGGAAGAAATTCACTAGAAAATAAATGGGGGAAGGCCTGAAAATGTCCGTACGAAGAGTTTCGACTCTTGAAAAGCTTATGCCTTAACCATGGCACTTCTTGAAACCTGCATCATATCTTGCAAACAAATGATCAAAACAAACCTAAACATGATTTTGAAGATCATTATGAAAAGAAAATATGATAAAGTGCAATGAAATCAAAGATTAGAAAAGAAAAAAAAAAGAATGAGAGGCGGCATGTTCATGGGATGCACTTCGTGAGGTCTCAACCTTCAAGTCTTTGTGGGATAAGTTCCTAGGATCTTGAGGAATGTGAATGGACTTGTAGAGCTGATTGAATCTTATTGCAAAACTCTTTTAAGATTTTTCTAAGGTTCTTATGGCTTCCAATTTTTTTTCTCTCCTCTCCTTTTTCATTCTGACCTTGTTGTGTATATAAAGTAGTGTAAATTAGGGAAAACAATTGGGCCTTGGTTGGAGTTTTATGGGTTGCTTGAAGATGAAGGAGCCAATTATCATAATTATCAAAAAAATCAAATTAAATCATACCATATTGGTCTTGTACGAATTTGGATGACTTCAATCACTTCGAATACCATATATTTGATCCCAAAAATAAATCTTAAATCAAATCTTGGATTTTTTATAATTTATTTTAATTAAAAATAATCTTAAATGATAAAAATAAAAAATAATAAAAAAATAAATGATAAAAATCAGAAAATATAGTCATTGGGTCATGAATGACTCTATCTTCAAGTTTGGGTTGCAATCTTATGGGACCATTTGGAAAGAATTGGAATTATGACCCTTTTTACTTCATGCACCCCTTGAAAAATTACCAACTTTGACAATGCATAACTTCCTCAATTTTAATGCTATGGAGGTGTTCTAAGACTTTTTAGAAATCTTAGGGTATCCTCTAATCAAACCTTTTGGTTCCATGTCCATATTTTTTTACCATTTTCAAATTATGAGCTTTGGAAAAAGTTGACTTTTTGTTGACTTTCAAAAGGACCTATAATGTCTTGGCTCATATCTTTCAAATGAAGCATTTTTAGGCTTGGCTTGTGAGACACAAAGTTGTAAAGAATTAAACTTCCTTCAAAATGAGCTTTGGATGGGAAATTTTTGATGAAACATGTGAAAGTTATGACTGGTCAAAGTTCAGTTGACTTTTCCTACACAAAACCCTAATTTAGCAACTTTCGATTCTTGATGATCTAGGTTTCCCTGATGAATCATGATCGACCCTTGATCAAATGAAGAATTTCACCTTATAATCTTGATGTTAACCAAAACAATCTTGAAGTTTGACTTTGAGTTGACCACAGTTGTCCTCAGTTGACTTTTTGACCAAGTTAACTGATTTTCAAGTATTTGAGCATCTGACTGGCCAAACTTGTGAGGAAAGCTCTGAAACTTGACATGGGGATTCTTTGAAGTATGTGGGATGTTATGAAGTCCATTTTAAGTTTTAAAAGTCCATTTTTCTCGGGGAGACTCAAAACCCTAGTTCTAAGATCCACTGTTTAGGAGGAGGCTTTGAAGAAACCTTCAATCCGTTTGACCAATTGTGAATCTTGTGACTATTAAGTAACCTCTTGGGACACATTGTCTTAAATATGGGAGGGTAAATTTTGGGGTACAACAGGGACCAATCCAACAACATGAATAACCCAAAGATCCATCCTGACGCAAATAACACGAAAACCCCTTGAATCCAACAGTCTCTGCTGAAAAGACAAACAGTCTTAAAGATACCAATCCTGGCTTATGCTTTAGATACATATGTTTGAAAATGGCGCAATGCTCCATACGAAATGGAAATGCTACACATTGGGAAGGATGCTATGCAAAAATTCAAATGCAAAGGAACCACCCCAGCAACATAAATGCTGGAGAGAAGCGACCAATTCTGCCGGGGAGAAATAGGACGTGCCGCGTACGATCGAACTCATACCGGGGAACAAACAAGCCCTGGATGACCTCCTTGTAAAGCACCTCTCGGATACAACTATTCTAAAAAGAACAGCAACACTCCGCTGGGAATCAAACTCTGCTGAAGAAAATGCCCAGGATGGCTTCCCAGAAAATAACTCTTATGGGGAACAAATGCATAGGCTGGGGAAACGCCCGGAACAACCTTCCAACACTCTGGGGAATAAACACACTCAACTAAGGGGAGCCGTTTAGAATATGACCTTATCGAGAAGTAAAGTACTGTTGGGAAATAACTCTACTCTGCTTGGAAAGAAATTCCACCCTGGTGGAGAATATCAAATACTTCTACTGAGAGCTCCACTCTACCGAGAAACGGATCATGCTTCGCCTACACATCTGTCACGTCAAGGGAATCAGCACTGAACTATGCTTGGGGAAGAAACCCTGAATACCGATACTACCGAGAAAACACCAGAAAGTCAACTCCATTGGGGAGAGGGCGCCAAAAACATTTCCTCCGCTGGAGAATAATATGCTGAGAACAAACCCACCCCGCTGGGGGTTAGCCTTTGCAGGGAGACGAAACCCTATTACGCCGGAGATTCACCACACACCTCCGCTGGCGATACCTGACCTGGTAGTGAGACTTTGTGGGTAAGACAAAATCTCTGCTAGGGGAGAAATGAGTCTGTATTATAATTTCAATGCCGTGGAGGAACACCTCTGTTGGGGAGAGCTGCCATCCTGCAATAAAACAAAAGAACACACACATGCGAAATGGTTAACTCAGTTACCATTCATGACACTTACCACGCGAGCAAAGTCATTTGCTTTCGTTACACTATGTAAAGCCTCCTGTTTTCACCTGCAATGTTTATCAAAATATATGACGTTTTTGCAAACAAAACAGTAAAAGTAAAAAATACAGGGAAAACTCTTTGACTGAAGTGGATACTTTTATTGATAAAAGGCCAGTAAATAGGCAAATTACAATTCAGATGAAATTCTTGAAAAGAGGCAATTGCGAAAAAGCAAAAGAATATATACAAATGTCGGCAACATGGAAACAGACAACCATCATGTTTCAATTCGGCTATGACCCGTATGTCTCCGATATGCCCCGTATTTTGCCTTCTGAAAAGACTGATTGGACTGATTCCTTTCCGTCGAGATAACTACTCATAAGCTCACAGATCAAACGCAGACCGCAGTCGTTTGCTTTCAAATCCGTAACTTTTGCCTGGATCGCCCTTTCGGGTTTTCAATCCACCGGGATACCCATTTTTTGCCAAAGTCACCTTTTCGGGTTTTCAACTTTGCGGGTTTACATCTTTCCTTTTTGTCCCTAACTTTTACCCGAACCTTCTATTTTTCATAGTTCGTCGGGATGCCCCATTTTGCCTGGACTTTCTTTTTCTGTCCAGCGGGTCTCTTTAAGCAAAGTATTTTTTAACCGCATTTGCGTTCACAGGGGATGAAAAATCTTCACCATCCATGGTAGATAGTAACAAGGCTCAGCCAGAAAAAACCTTTCTTACTACATACAGACCTTCATAGTTAGGAGTCCATTTTCCCCTGGGATTTGTCTGAGGAGGAAGGATCCTTTTCAACACCAAATTACCCGTCTGGAAGCACCGAGGACGCACTTTCTGATCAAAGGCTTTCTTCATCCTACTCTGGTACACTCGGCCATGAGCAATAGTCGTCAATCTCTTCTCGTCAATCAAGCTCAGCTGATTCAACCTGGTTCGCACCCACTCAGCTTCGTCAAGCTTTACATCTGACAATACCCTTAAAGAAGGAATCTCAACTTCCAATGGTAGGACCGCTTCCGTACCATACACTAGTGAGAAAGGAGTTGCCCCGGTTGACGTACGCACCGAAGTACGATAACCGTGAAGAGCAAAGGGAAACATCTCGTGCCAGTCCTTATAGGTCACTACCATCTTCTGCACAATCTTCTTGATATTCTTATTAGCTGCCTCAACAGCGCCATTCATCTTCGGATGATATGGAGAAGAATTGTGATGCTCAATCTTGAAACTCTGACACAGTTCCTTCATCATTTTGTTATTCAAATTTGAACCATTATCAGTAATGATTCTCTCAGGAATACCATAACGACAAATGATGTCCTTCTTTATGAATCGGTCGACCACCTGTCTCGTGATATTGGAAAAGGAAGATGCTTCTACCCACTTTGTAAAGTAATCAATCGCGACCAGAATGAAGCGATGTCCATTAGAAGTAGTCGACTCAATCTTTTCGATCACATCGATTCCCCACATAGCAAAAGGCCAAGGAGACGTTAACACATTCAGAGGAGTCGGTGGCACATGCACCTTATCCGCATAAATATGGCATTTATGGCATTTTCTGGCGTATTTGAAGCAATCGGATTCCATAGTCATCCAATAATACCCAACTCTCAACAATTTTCTAGCCATTGCATGTCCATTGGCATGAGTATCGAAAGAACCCTCGTGGACTTCCTCCATCAACAGGTTTGCTTCAAGTTCATCAATACAGCGCAGCAAGACCATGTCAAAATTTCTCCTATAGAGCACATCGTCTTTGTTCAGATAAAAGTTACCGGCTAACCTCCTCAAGGTCCTCTTATCTTTGTTGGATGCCCCAGATGGGTATTCCTGAGTCTTGAGAAAATGCTTGATATCAAAATACCAATGCTTTCCATCTGATGCTTTCTCAATTGCAAACACGAAAGCAGGTCTATCAAGACGCATAATGGTGATGGCTGGAGCTTCATTCCAGAAATTCACTTTGTACATCAAAGATAGCATGGCCAAGGCATCTGCCATCTGATTCTTGCCTCTTGGCACATGATGGAACTCGACTCTATCAAATAACGGCAACAATCTCCTTGCATAATCTCTGTAAGGCACCAGGTTGGCCTGACGAGTTTCCCACTCTCCTTTGATTTGGTTAACGACTAATGCAGAGTCACCGTACACATCCAGATTCTTGATCCTCATATTAACGGCCTCTTCTAAACCCAATATACACGCTTCGTATTCGGCCTCATTATTGGTGCAGGCGAAAGTCAATCGGGTAGTGAACAGTATATGAGAACCATGAGGAGTAGTAATAATAGCCCCAATCCCATTGCCATATGAATTAACCGCTCCGTCGAAAACCAGTTTCCACTGAGATCCACTCTCAGGACCCTCGTCAGGTAAAGGCTCATCACAGTCTTTCATCTTCAAAAACATGACGTCTTCATCTGGAAAATCAAACTTCATCGGCTGATAATCCTTAACTGGTTGTTCTGCGAGATATTTCGACAGAAGGCTTCCCTTAATGGCTTTCTGGCAAACATACTGAATATCATACTCTGTTAAAACCATTTTCCATCGGGCAATCCTTCCGGAGAGTGCTTGTTTTTCAAAGACGTACTTGATCGGATCCATCTTCGAAATCAACAGGGTTGTGTGGTTTAACATGTACTGTCTCAAATGCTTAGTGGCCCAAGCGATTGCACAACATGTTTTTTCCAGCATCGAGTATCTTGATTCACAATTAGTGAACTTCTTACTCAGGTAGTAGATGGCATGCTCTTTTCTACCCGACTCGTCTTGTTGACCGAGCACACATCCCATTGAATTCTCAAGAACCGTGAGATACATGATCAGTGGTCTCCCTGCAACTGGTGGCATGAGTATTGGAGGTTCCTGCAGATATTTTTTTATTCTTTCGAATGCTTTCTGGCAATTTTCATTCCACCTGACTGTTTGATCTTTTCTTAGAAATTTGAATATTGGTTCACAAGTGGATGTAAGATGAGATATGAACCTTGCAATGTAGTTCAATCTCCCCAGAAAACCACGAACCTCTTTTTCCGTTCTCGGCTCAGGCATATCTTGTATAGCTTTTATTTTGGCAGGATCTACCTCAATACCCTTTTCACTGACAATGAAACACAGTAACTTTCCAGATCTCACCCCGAAGGTGCACTTGTTAGGATTCAGCCTTAGCTTGAACTTCCTCAACCTTTCAAACAGTTTCAGAAGATCGACCAGATGTCCTTCCTCCGTCTGTGACTTTGCAATCATGTCATCAACATAGACTTCAACCTCATGATGAATCATATCATGAAACAAAGTGACCATTTCCCGCTGATAAGTTGCCCCTGCATTTTTCAATCTAAAAGGCATCACCTTGTAGCAAAAGGTCCTCCATGGTGTGATGAAAGTAGTTTTCTCCATGTCTTCTGGGTCCATCTTGATTTGATTATACCCAGAGAAGCCATCCATGAACGAAAACACAGAATATTGAGTGGTGTTATCAACCAACACATCAATATGGGGGAGCGGGAAATTGTCTTTCAGGCTCGCTTTATTCAGATCTCGGTAATCGACGCACATCCGAACCTTTCCATCTTTCTTAGGAACGCGAACGATATTAGCGACCCATGGAGAGTAATTCGTGACAACAAGAAACCCAGCATTCAACTGTGTAAGAGCAAGATTTGTCTCTACAGGATAATCTCTATGTTTTGATGATAACAATTGAGTATTTGTGAAAGAACCATTTTATGGTTTAATGTTTGTTATGTGCAGGTCATATTAAATTAAATATATTAGACCAAACAAACAAAAGCAAGTGTGCAGCTAGTAATATATGGAATTACTATGTGTAACGTGATGAAGCGCTTGGGAGAAGCTAGTTTGCTTATGTATCTGATCACCATCAGTAAGGAACCAAGGATGCTGTATATTGCAGTTGCAATGCTCCTGTGGTTTATGATCTAAAGAAGTGCATCTGATCTAAAAGAAAATGAAGCTCAGTGAAGAAGCAAGTTTGTTGCTACATCTGATCATGTTCAGTAAAGAATCAAGGATGCTGGATATTACAGTTGCAATGCATCTATAGATTCTGCTCTGAGTTATGCATCTGATATGGAAGCTAACGAGCGTCTCTGAAGAGTGAGTCCTCTGAAGAACAAAGTGCTAAAGACTCTGAAGACTCTGATGACTTGAAGTTCTGAAGGCTGAAGGCTCTGAAGACCAAGTGCGTCAAGACTCTGAAGATGGGTTCTGAGGTCAAGACTCTGAAGACTCTAAAGACAGGTTCTGAAGGTCGAGACTTTGAAGAAGTTTTCTGAAGGTCAAGACTCTGAAGAAGTGTTCTGAAGGTCAAGTCTCTCAAGACTCTGAAGACATGTTCTGAAGGTCAAGACTCTGAAGATATAATCATCTGAAGAAGTTTGTGTTGAAGACTCTGATGACTTGAAGTTCTGAAGGCTGAAGGCTCTGAAGACCAAGTGCAAAAGACTCTGAAGACCAGACTCTGAAGAAGAAAGATTATGAAGCTTCACCAGACAAGACATGTTCAATCAGATGAGTTGTTGCTATCAACTCTGATGAACAAAGTGCTGAAGTCAGAATCTGATGTTTACTATGCTATCTATACCAAAGTAGTTTCTGAACTACTCATCTGTAACATCATCAGAAGAACCAAGCCAGAAGCAAATTTGTCCAAGCTGTTAAATGAAATATTACCGTTGCAAGAAAAGGACAAGAAAGTGATGTCATCCAACACGTGCTTATCTATCCGTTGAAATATGACCGTTGGAAATAAAAAGGACTTTTCTATCCTCACAACGTCATTCTTGGAAGCACTATAAAGGCAGAATCATTTGATCATTCAAATGTCGCTTGGTGAGCTGAAGTGGTTACTAAGTGGCTGGAGCTGTTGCTCGTATTTGCTACTTGCGCTGTTGTGCTACTGTTGCCATGAAGAAAAGCTCTTAAGTAATATAAAAGCTATGTTTTAATAATCTCTTAGAGAGTTATTATTAGATTTAGTTTTTATATTAGAAAGCAAGGAGTTGTTGCTCATTACTTGCTAGGAACTTAATTAGGAGTAATCTGCTTATTTGAGAAGCACTTATGTAATCTCCGGCAACACAAATTCTTTTTAGAATTAAGTGGTTCCTCAAGTGATCTTGTTAAGATCAGTATACTTGAGATGACAAGTGACAGTAGTCATTTGTGGAAATCCTAATAGGAGATCTTTAGTGATCGGATTCTATTAAGGTGTCAATGAACGTTATATCCTTAGGGATCCCTGAACGTGTCATTGTCAAGTTGTTAGTCACTTGCAGTTAGCTTGTGCATCTGTAATCAGTTCGGTTATAGTGGATTAAGTCCTTATTTGATTAAGGCGAAATCACCTTGGAAGGGTGGACTGGATTAGCTTGAGAGTTGCTCAAGTGAACCAGGATATATGTTGTGTTCTTTACTTTCAGTATGCTTTGTTATTTATGCTTCCGCAATATATTTAATATAAGCGCATAAAAGCATCAAGTTAAGAAGAAGACAAGAAATCAAAAAAGGTTTATAAGAAGGCATAAACCCAATTCAATCCCCCCTTTCTTGTGTTTATTTCACACCTTCAAACTGCTTATGAACCTCTTCTTTGATCTTGACTGCCATGTCAGGCCTTGTTCGTCTCAACTTCTGCTTGACTGGTGGACATTCTTCTCTGAGAGGTAGCCGGTGTACCACAATATCTGTATCCAACCCAGGCATGTCTTGGTAAGACCAAGCGAAGATATCTTTATACTCACGGAGCATTTCAACCAATCTTCTCTTGACACTGTCTTCCAATGCAGCCCATACTTTAACCTCTTTCTTATCATCCTCGGTGCCTAGATTGATAATCTCAATATCCTCCTGATGAGGTACAATAACCCTTTCCTCCTGCTTAAGAAGTCTGGCTAACTCTTCGGGTAGTTCACAGTCTTCGTCAGTCTCTTCTTCAGCTTGATAAATCGGATTATCAAAGTCATACGAAGTCATAGCCGAACCTGAATCGATGGCATCTGATAGAAAAGACCTGCATGATGATGTTATGTTTATTATGCGATGCAACAAACAAAACACATTGCCATTTTTTTTGTTTAATATAAATGAAAAACAAAAACAAGACAAACATGGATCACAATATTTGAATGCGAAAACGTCCTTCATTTAATGATAAAGTGAGAATAACAAAAGGCCCCACAAATTGGGTCACTACGTCTTGGGCAGAACATAGGACTGAACATAATCAAAACAATGAACATTACTCTGCAGTAGTGACATGAATGACTTCTTCGGTAGTTTAGTTGCACAGCTTCTGGCCAGGAGTACATGGACGAATCCAAGCATCCATATCGCAGTCACTGTCACCTTCATCATCTCCAACGGCATTAATCCTGTCAAATATCACGCCACTACTAGTGAATTGTACATGTCCCCTGTACTTCAAAATGCTCTGAGAAGAACTAGAGGGTTTGTATCCCAGGCCGAACTTGTCCTGCTTGACGAAAACATTAAGAACTTGGCCCCACTCCTGCGATGAACCAGATTCTATGATAGCACGAGCTTCCTTGAGCGATGACATTGAGACCTCTGGGCCCTTGGCTTCTACAGGACACCTCCCCTGAATCTGAACTGTTTCAAACGCCTGGCAGAGTGTTTCGTGAATCTCCCCATCCACTACCACGTACTTGAAGGATGATAAATGGCTAAACATAATATCCTCTTCACCGCATACCGTGATTATCTTCCCTTCCACCATATACTTCAACTTTTGATGCAGCGTTGAGGTGACTGCCCCTGCAGCGTGTATCCAAGGGCGGCCAAGCAAACAACTATATGCTGGCTGGATATCCATAATGTAGAAAGTTGCATCAAAGATCTCTGGCCTTATCTGAATAGGCAACGTTATCTCCCTAAACACTGATCTCTTAGATCCATCGAAAGCCCTCACGACCAAATCACTTGGCGTGCATGTCAAACCTTGAATGTCCAACTTCATTAACGCCTTCTTGGGAAGCACTTTGAGGGATGATCCTGTATCAACCAGAACATGTGACATTAAAAAACCTCTACATTCCAAGGATATATGCAAAGCACGGTTATGGTTCCTCCGGGCAGGAGTCAGATCCAAATCAGTAAAACCGAGACCATTACCGACGTTTATATGAGCTACTACCCCCTCCAACTGGTTAACAGAGATCTCTTGGGGTACGTACGCTACATTCAAGATTTCCAATAATGCATTGCGGTGTGCCTCCGAACACAATAATAATGACAGGATAGAAATCTTCGAAGGGGTCTGATTTAAGTGATCTACAATCTTGTAGTCACTTTTTCGAATAAGTCTCATAAGTTCCTCTGCATCCTTCGAAAGATCGTCAGCACCGACCTGTGGTTGGATATTCTCTTCAATCACGGCCTTTCTTTTCCCTTTGTCATTCTTATCAACATTAACCTCCGGTGGCGAAAAGACCCTACCACTTCTAGTGATACCTCCGGCCCCAACTATATTCTCAACCGACGAACTTCCATCTGTAGACGTTGTCCATTCCTGCTTTTGCCTATTACAGAACACCTCTCCCCCATAATTCCATGGGATAGCTCTAGTGCTCTCGTATGGCACAGGCCCAGGTACAGTAATCATAACCGGAGCTGGCCTAGCAGGCGCCGAAATATTGATTGTCTGGTATGGAATGGAGATCATAGCAACTTCACTCCCATCATTACTCCCTTTATTATCATTCTCTTCTTTCACAATTATATCATATTGCAAACAACCCCCATCCATCATTCTCTGAATACCCTTTCTCAAAAAAGCGCAACCCTCCGGATGCATTTCACACTCTGAGCAGTCAAAAGAACAACCTGGAAACACCCCCTTCTTCAACAAACTAGCCTTCACAAACCCCAACGGAGTCTTCAAATCCCCACCATTCATTACCAGATTTAGCTTCTCCCCCTCAATAATGGAATTGGCTCATGCCACCCCATGATTCGGCATCGGGTTTTGATTCACATTGGGCCCATCGTTGGTGAAGTTGATAGCTTTGGAATCAAGCAGATCCTGGACTTTGTACTTGAAGGCTTTGCAATGGTCAATATCATGGCCCGAGGTGCCCGAGTGAAAATCACAATGAGCATTCGCATCGTAGCCAGGAGGCGGTGTACCAGTGAGAGGATCCAGAGTCCTCTTCTGAACCAACTATAACTGCAGCAGATGTTGTAACAACTGAGAATACGACATCAGAGGATTCATGAACTATCTATCAAGCAATCTGCATCTAGCAGCATAAGGTCGCGGAACGTTGACTTGTTGCTGAGCTGCGGCCGCGATATTTACTGTAGCAACTTATTGATGATAACGGGACTGAGCTCTACCTTTACCCTTGTGAGAAATAGCGTTTGCGTCCCCTTCCCTTCTCTTAGGGTTCGCTGAATATGGTTTCTTTGTTCCTCCCGAAGAGGATCCACCATCATTTGGAATCTTTCCAGACTTAATTCCACTTTCGACTCTCTCACCAGCAATTACCAAATCCGAAAACCCTGCAAACATGCAGCCTATCAAGTTCTCAAAGTACACACCAGGCAGCGAGGCCATGAACAGGTCGATCAACTCCCTTTCGACTATAGGGGGTTGTACCCTTGCAGCTAGATCCCGCCACCTTTGGGCGTACTCATTGAAGCTCTCAGTACTTTTCTGCGACAAGCTCTACAATTGTACCCTATTTGGGGCCAAATCACTATTATACTGATAGTGACGCATAAAAGCTTTGGCCAGTTCTCTCCTGCTATGAATATGAGTTCTCTCAAGTCCCATATACCACTCCAAAGACACCCCTGGCAGACTGTCTTGGAAAAAATGCATCAGCAGCTTTTCATCGTTGGAGTAAGCAGACATCTTCCTGAAATACGCCCGAATATGCACTCTTGGACATGTCGTCCCTTTGTATTTGTCAAAATCGGGCACCTTGAATTTGGGAGGAATCCTGACTCCAGGAACTAGACCAATATCTGACATATCAAGACCCAAAGTGTTCTGATTCTCAAAAGATTTCATCTTCTCCTCGATCAGTTTAAACCTTCGGTCAGCTTCAGTTGGTAAACCACCCTCCATATCTCTCATGGAAAACACATCATCCTGGTTATCTTCCTAATGAGGGCCAGCAGCCCCGTGCACAGTGCACACACTTCCATTACCAGCAACGTTACCATTCTCATGATGCAGCTCCTCTGCCCGAAGGTATGACAACAGTAGGGATACCCTGTGGGATAGATCCACCGATCGGTGGAGGAGTAACACCAGCTCCTCCATGCAAAACGCCCTCTTCGTCAACCCGTGCTATCAACGACTGTACCAAAGTTCTTAACTATTGCTGCCCACTAGCAACAGTCTGCATCAACTCCATGAATTGAGCCATGCGAGCCTTGATTTCCTGCAACTCGGCTTGAACCTGATCCATTACTCTTTGCTGATTCCCTCGAGTTGAATACCTGTGGAAACTGAACTCCTCAATCCCGTTACTACGAATAAAACCAAGCAGAGTTAGGAATAGAAGCCACCGAGAACACATGCGATGCAAATGAAAATGCAAGATGCAAAAATGCAAACATGTATATATGCAACAGGGAAATTCCCCCCCTCTCCCCCCCGATTCTAGTTCCAAAATAACAAGACGACAATGGAGAACCCACAGATAAGCATAGAGAAAGAACCTCATATATAAAGATGAACAACCAAACAGGCAGCGTACAGGCATAACACTGAGTACAAACAGAATGACCTCAACCAACAAGCCTGGTGATGGTTGTTGCGGTGAGAATCATGATACCAAGCTATTGATTAACTTGAATCTTAATTCTAAAATTCACAACCGGACTTTAATTTATCCAAAGGAAAGGTCTAAAGAAAGAAAGAACCTTTTGCGCGATGTAACAACAACGCTAAGAGATTTGGGGATCGGGGGTTGGTTATGCCTAGGGTATGTATTTCACATCCTAAACATTTGTAGTACTCTACAGGAACCTTTTGTTTGTTTGTATGCTAAGTTTGCTAAATGTTTGCTATGGATTGGGATTGGGTAAAAGGTGTAGGTTAAGACCTAAAGATAGTTTCTAAGTTTGCTCGCAAAGACATCGCGTCCTCTGCCTACGTATCCTAACTAGGATAGAATAAGAGCAATCGTAGTTCACCTCACTAGAGATGAAGAACACTTGATTATGATCAAGGTTCAAAGGGGAACAAACATAACAATGCTTGTGTAGAGTTTAAGAAAACTCTCTAGATCTATATTGAACACTCAAGAAAGGGGAGTAAGTAATCATCTCCATGATTCTTACATAGAGTTAACAAACTCTATCTTAAGTTCTACTTGAAGGAGCACTCCTAACAAGGGGTAAGCTTTTTAGACTTAAGCAATGTCTAATGGATAGGTTCTAACTTAACTAAGTGTATAGATGACTTAACAAAGTCAAGGGAGGGTAATGAGCTACCTATGACCCAAAGGTCAATAGAGACACTTTCCTTTGGAAGGAAAAAGAGGAGGCAACTTGGATGAGAACTAAAGAGCTTCATCACTTGGGGAAACAAACTTAAAAAAGCAATAATCATTCAAACATGATGAATACAAAGAATATGGTTACAACCAAGAACAAGAAAGCATATTACAATAAGCAAGGATTACAATCAGGATGAACGGTTACAACCAAAGCATGGTATAAGGATATCATAATATCATGGATTTCAAACAAGATAGATGGTCACAACCAAGAACATGCAAGCATATTACAATATCAAGCAGGGATTACAATCAAGATGGATGGTCACAACCAAGAACAAGGTATAAGGATATCATAATATCAAGAAAAGGGTTCTTACAAGACAAATAGTCACAACCAAAACAAGCATCAAGATATTACAATATCATGAAAGGGGTTCTTACAAGACAGATGGTCACAACCAAAACAAGCATCAAGATATTACAATATCATGAAAGGGGAAAGTTCTTACAAGACATAAGCACAAGGGGTGAAAACCAAAGACATGTCTTGACAAAGATAAAGGTAACAACCAATGCAAACAAGTTATAACATGACAAATAATTCAAAATTTCATGGGGATTTTAAATGGAAATAAAATGAAACAAACATCAAGCAAAAGTTGAAATAAAAAATCACACACACAAAAGAGTTGACAAACATCAAGCTTAAGAAAGAGGAATCAAAAGTTTTGAATGGAAAGATGCAAAAGAGGAGAGTAAAAACCCTAAAATTGAAGCATGACTTCTTTTAATGCAAATTGTTTTCCAAAATGAAAATTCTAGAATATTCACATACCATATGAAAATATGCAAAAATACAAGACAATTGCAAAAAGAACCAATAAAAAATAACAAAGTTGTGCTATTTTGAAATTTAAAGAACAAAACAAACATTTTGGTAATTAAAAATAAGGGATGCGCTTGGTGGGTGTTGAACCCACCACCTTTGGGTTACAAGATCAAAATTTGGCCAAACCAGCCAGAGGCGCGCGCGTGATATACAAGGGAAAAAGAGAGAGAAATGTGAAAAAGCATGGAAAATATGAAAAATAAAAGCAAAAGAGTTGATCTCCACACGGATCGAACTCAGGTCAGGTAGCATGGCAAGGTAATTGAAAAGCAAGGCATAACCACTGGGGTGGCGATACATCCGTGTATTATGCCACCCCAATAAATACTAATACTTAAAAAAGCAAGCAAACTGGGCAAGGCAAGCAAGAAACAAGGCATAGCATGAAAACGGTTTCATCATAAATCTTTCAAAACACAACCAAATTTAACAAAATTTGGGTCTATCTTATGTGAATTTCAACAAGGAACACGATGGCATCATTAGTTTTTCAAGACAAGGTACACAAATTAAAACACGATTGCAAGTGCAAATGGAAGCTTGTGACATGCATTATGGAAGCTACAACTCAAAACAGAAGTGATCAAGACCAGATGAAGGTGTGCACAAATTTCAAATACATAATCTAAGGATTCTAGATGCAAAGAACATTCAAAAATCAAACAAAACAGAAACTGGTATGCTAGTGGCAATTATTGAACAAAAGTGCTTGGAATGCTATTTGGAAAATAAGAACATCCATGAGGCAGCAAACCATACTTCAAAACATTAATACACATAGATGATTCACATACATCAAGACATGAATTCTAAACACAAATGGCAAGAAAACTCAATACAAAGATTGATAGCACATGAGGTGAAAACACAAAACAGAAGCTGGCAGCAAGTTCTTGGTCAAAACAACATTTTAAACAAGCAGGTATGATGAATTTTACACACACACACACACACACACACACACACACACATAATTTCCACACCAAGACAACTTGATCTCAACAAAAATAGCCTAACAAGCTAAGCATGACTAAATGGTTTTGCAACACCAAACAACAAAAGTAGCAGTCAGTCCTTTTTGGTCATTACTATGCCAATCCAATATATCAATTCATAACATGCCTTAAAATGGGAGTTATAACTCTATGGTAATGAACACAAACCAAGCCTAGAATGAAAACCTAGTTCTAGCAGCAACAGATGCAAAATGACAATTAGCACCAAACAAACATGTTCTTGGTTTACAAACAGCAAAAGAGCAAGATTTGGCAATGGTTGACAGTAAGGGGTGGTAGCAGCAATATGGTGAAACCTAGCATGACAATACTAGCACAATCAACAATTAGTCCTAATGCCTCAATGCTCATGACAAATTACAAGTTTAATGACAATATGCATCCTATAACAATAGTGCTAGGGCTAAATGGCAGTTTGAACTTGTAACAGAAAAGGTATGACATGCTAATGCAATCATTCAAATCATGGATCAATGATGCTCACAAGCAAATTCAAGATAGATTCAAACATGATTCTTAAAACAACAAAACATACATATATGCCTATCATAATTGACAATCCAAACTAAATATGGTTATGTCATGATTACAAAACAGCCCTATTACCATGCCTCAAAATGACAGTCCTTGATGCAAACATGACAATGCCAACTATCCAATAAAAACAAGATTCAATGATACTAGACTCTCATGTTAACAAACATAGGTCAAACACAAAGCAATAGTTCAAATTATCACAGATTTCACTTAGCAGGGCAATGGCAAGCAACAAATTTCAAGGCATATAGCATATGACCCTATGACAGCAAGCAAAGGTATTGGTCATCAACAAGCCTCTAAAGCCACATGAATCATCCCAAGTCCAACAGAACTGAACAACTTACAAGCACATTCAAAACATATTTTAGACAGAGTTCAAACACAAGGATGATCCAAAAATGTACTAGAATTAAAAAATGACCTATGAGTTGACAAAATGCACATGAGTTGAAAATGGCCAAAACAGAAATGTGCAGATCCAAAACCAAACCAGTTTCAAATAATACAAACATCACAAGAATCAAACATACAAGGACCTCTAACCTAAAATGCCAACAAACAGATTCAAGATTTAAAGATGCTGCTGCAACAGAAACAAATCAACATCATTCACAAACAGAAACAGATCAAAACAACATCAAACTTTATAAAGTTGCAAGCAAACTTTGAGCCAAAATAGGTAGTATCCATTCAACAATAGCCATGGCAAACATCCACTCATGATTAATATCAAAACTTCAAAAATACATAGCACTACACATATTGATGAGCAAAACAAAACCAATCTTGGCAGATTCAAACATGAACTGCATTTACACTTAAAACACATTGTAACAACTAATGTACACTAATCATGTTCATGGAAGTTCAAAATCAAGATAGTGATCACTAACCTCTTGTAGACTTCCAAGCAAGCTTGTGCAGTAGGGAAAACCTAGAAGACTCCCCAAATAAGATCCAACCAATGCTTTCATGAAAATGCAGCTTTTCTTGCACTTGAAGTAAACAAGTGAACTTTAGGACAGAACTCAAAACAAGTGATGATGAGTGTATTTTAGGTTATTGACAGTTGGTACATCATAGACCTAAGGTGTTTGGAGGTTTAAAGTGATCAAAACAGGCCTGAGCAAAGATTTAGCAGATTTTGTGTGTAAAGTCAAACTTTGCTTGGTTGAAAGTTGACTTTTGAGAAAATGAAGTTTTTGACTGGTTTAAGAGTTTGAACACCTCCCACACATCATTTGTGGATTGTGTGGATGGTTTGTGATGATTTTAAGTGGGTGGAAATGGTTTTGGAAGGCTGAATGCTCAAGGCAGATTTTTGAGGTAGTTTTGGAATGGTTTTCTTCACTTATAAGCAAAGCAATGCAAGATGAGAGCTATGGTTTTCTCTTGGGTTTTAGAGTGCTCTGGTGTGTCTTTCAACATAGAGGAAACCTCTATTTATAGGCCAAGGAAAGGTTTGGGGCAGATTTGTATTTTGGCATTTTGGAGGGAGTTTTGTAAATGCAATCTTGTTCAAGATTTGTTGCAGGTGTAAGTCCAAGTTCTTGGCTCAAGATGATGCAAAAATCAAGTGGCAAGGAAGACATGGAAGTGACTGAAGTGTGGCTAGGGAGTAGGGGAGCTGCAGCTGCAAGTTACTTCATGAAAAGTTTCTCTTTCCTTTATTTGTTTGATTAAAATAATGCCACTTGCATACAACTTGCTAAATCCACCAAATCTCTTAATTTTTTGCATTTCTATTCATCATACTCTCTAACTATCAGATAGAAACATGATCAAATGGCTGAGAATAGCTCAAGTGGTTAAAGAGTGAGTTTGTGAAAATGGTGAACTCAAGTGTTGAAACCTCAACTTGTTGGATTCATAACTCTCAACTCATAAGGGCTATGGAGGACTTATAGTACATTTTGGAAAAAGCCCTCGTGAAGCTCTACAACTTTCATGTTTTCATGATCTTCAGATTCCAAACGGAACTAGGTCAAAAATCCTCTCAAAGTTGCTAAAACCATGCCTAAAAAGGCCAACAACTTAGAATTTTTCTAAGTGTTTTTTTCCCTCTTGTAATGATTTTGGCCATAACTCCAAATCTATGCATTTTATGCTCATGGACCATTGTGAGACTTTTGTAGGACTTGTCAAGACCTTTCCAATGAGCTTTGAACCAACTCAATTGGATGTGTGGTTAGGGAGTTATGGTCTTGCCCTTTTCAAAATCCTAATTTCCCGATTTTTCGGTTACTCCTTAATCCTTGATCTAATGGTCATGAAACTTCATTGATATGTGTAATATGTTACTAGGAACATTTTTTCTTCGTACTTTGAGGTCCAATTCCTTATGGTTGAAGAGTTAACTTTTCGGTCAATCGAACGATCGATCGATGACTACCGAGTCGACTGTTGATGTTCCGGGTCTTTTGAGGCCTTAATACTTCTTGAGTAGACTTCACTAAGCCATATGAACTTCATGGACCATGATTCCACCATTGTAACACCTTCTAAATCAAAATTCAAACACGGTTGACTTTTCCTGATCGAAAACCCTAAGCGAGTATCCTGAACTGCACTGTTCTTGATCCTTGGATGACAACCTCAAATTGGATTCATACTTGATCCAATGGAGTATATTTGATGATGTGGGGACTTATTTCATGGAAAAATCAATCCAATACGTTGACTGATTAAACCGTCGAAACCTCGATTCTTGATTGTACGAAACCCTAATTCACATGTATCTTAACAAAGACAAACTGGAAATAGGTTAAGGTTAGATAATCAAATGAATATGATCCTAAAATGATGATGAAGATCTAAGGGGTCAAAGTTTGGGGTGCAACAATGGTCAACACAATAGCAATAACAAGCTACAAGGAAGTAAAAAACATCAAGGGCGACGCCAAGCTCGAAACTCCTCCAACAACTCCTGTGTCCAAGGATGATCCGGTCTAGTGAGCAACCCCTGAATGAGTAGCTCTTGCTGGCTAATAGTGCGCTGTAGATTCTCAACATGGTCTTCCCAAGCACTTTCACTAAAGACTTCTTCCAGCTTGCGCTTCTTCGAATCAGCCCTCGGCTCGTAGTCTTTCAAGGTCGCAAGTGCTTCGTTTAGCCTGCAATCGCTATCTCGCCTGAGTGAAGCTTCAGTCGAAATCTTCTCATCTATCACTCTGAGCTGAGCCTTTAGCTTGGCAATTTGTTGCTTCAACCCATTTTCATGTGCTTTGTTATTGGTGAGAGTTGCATTCCACTGTTCATTGAACTTAGAAATCTCCATATAAGCTTTGTCTAATTCTTTCTTCTTGGAAGCGAGAACATCACTAACAGCTTTGAGATCCAAACCTAAACGCTCTCGAGAACTAGTTTGCTTGGTCAAATCCATACCTAATTTGTTCACCAGCTCAGTCTGCCTCTTAAAACAATAAGTTGCTTCATTCTTCTCGCCCCGAAGCTGAGTAGTCTCTTCTTCCAACTTCTCATTAGCCTTCTTCAACTCTTCTTTTTCAACCCACACCTGATTATACTTCTAGATGTCAACCGTAGTGGGTTCTTCAATCACAAAAGGACACGTAGGCTTAACAGATGGGTAAGGCATCATCAACTTCTCGACTCTATTCTGAATCCAAGCCAAATAGGGGTCATAGGCTCGACTATAACTCTTCCCTAAGGAAACCTTCCCTCTTTTGTGGACATTATTCCAAGCATGCTCAACTCTGGCTAAGGTATCCCCTTCCAATAATCCGGTGAGATACAGAGATTCCTGTATCTCTTCATCCTTCGGAGGACTTCTCAATGCATACCCAAATTGCCTGATTGTAATGGACGGGTTATAGTTTATGCAACCCTTCCTTTTGACTAGCGGGACATTAGGAAAGCTTCTGCAACTATAAATGATCTTGATACCCAGTATATCCCTGTCAAACCAAACAATATCCTCAGCAGAAAAACTCATCAAACGTTCAGACCATTCTGATGTACCTGCAGTATCAGAGAACGAACTAGTCTTGGGAAGATGGCTTACAAACCATAGATAGAACAAGGGTGCACAACAAGATACACGGTTCCCTTTTTTGTTCTCATTTTTATAGTGTACGGAATGATAAACGTCACCTAGCAGCGTAGGTATAGGATTTCTCAAAGCAAAGATACATAACGCATCCACATCTACGAAGTCCGAAATATTAGGGAATAACATAATACCATAAACACATAAGGCCAAGATAGCACTGAACACCACCCAACAACCCTCCTTGGCAAAATGTCGAGCTTTATCCACCAGAAAAGGTAACGGAAACCCAGATATTCCATTTCTCTTAGCTACTTTCCCTGTCAACTCAGAGGCGTCTAAATGTAAAGCTGCAGCAAGCTCAGCCAGATTTGGCTCATCCCCGGTATGATAAAATGGTATCTGGTTAAGAACAGGCACTTCTAGCAATGCAGAGAATTCCTTTAATGTAGGCGCCAGCACATAACTCTGAAAAGTAAAGCCTCTCAACTGAGGATCGTAGAACTGCAACAGGGTCTGAAGACCATTCAACTCATTCAAAGAAGGCTTGCATACAACGCTCAGAAGCTTCCCATAGGACTGTCTGAAGTCTTCCATTACTTTCTTGTCGGCTAAAGAAATCAAACTCCGCAAAGCTCCAATATCGGGTGTTGGAAATTTGTAGGCCAATGTCCTCCTTAAGGGCTCCATGTCAGATGAAAGAACACTAGAATCAAAGGGAAATATGCACCTGCAACATAAATACATGTTAATGAAATGTAATATGATGATGCAAATGCAAATGCAAAGATGCAACAGGGGATCAAGATTGTTGTGTTGTTGATCAAGAAGAACCAGCGCTTCGCTTTGGTAAGAACATAGCATAACTCTAATAATAGGAACCTCTGATATTGGGAACACAGATTAACACTGCAAAGAAAACCAAGTAGTCTGAAAGTCAAGGTTTCTTGCACAACCCAATCCCTCTCACAGGTATGGATCTATCCACTGATAAGGTTCGGCATCCTATGCATCATCAGCGTCACAAACTTTCAAGAAATGATGATACGTTCACCATTTCTGGTTTGGCATCATAATCTCCCGAAGAGGCCTCACTTAGCTGAATCACAAATGATTGGTCCCCAGAGTCGACAACCCTCAGATCTGAAATCCTCTCAACGGCCCACTTGAATGGAAAGAAAGTCATCAAAGAGAATCTCGTCTGAGCGCGAATTTCGTGGGAACTAGTGCATGCCTAATATACAAGTTCACCACTACTTTCCACTTCTAATACTATGTTTGTACTCAAGCCCAGGCCTGACTTATCTCTCAATGGAAAATTCCTTTCCCACAACACAGCAATAATGATTTATACAATGCTGAAAGTAAATGCAGAACGATAAATAAAGTACAACACGTATATACATACACCCAAAATATAAACAACCAAGCGCTAGGATTGACTCGCATAGGGCTAAACACAACTGACTTCAAGTGATGCCAATAATTATTGGACTTAGACAGACTGGTGACGACCAAATCAAAAGTATGTCAAAAATAACTGGTTTTACCAATACTAGTAACCACTAGATTTTGATGAGATTAGTAACAAATAAATCAAACACCAATAGCCAACAATGCTAGCAACCACTTGACTTAGAATGAACGGTAACAACTGAGCTGATCGGTACCGATAACGATTGGGTCTAAACGATGCCAATAATTCTTGGACTTTTTTTGCCAGGAAACTTGGTAACAACCATCTCAAGTACCAATGACCATTGGATTTAAAAAGCAATACTAGTAACCACTAGATTTTATCAAAGATTGGTAATAACCGAATCAAAGGGACTCCAATGACAATTAGTTTCTCTTATAACAGAGCCAGTGACTACTGAGTTTGAAAGATTGTTGGTGACGACCAAATCGAGGTAGCAAATAACAATTAGTTTTAAACAATGCTAGTGGCTACTAGACTTTCAAAGATTATCGGTGACAACCAAATCAGAGATAAACATTAGTAACAACTGACCATCTATGTAAATCGGATACTGCTAGTCACAACTAGCTTCCCAGAGAATAAATAGTAATCCCAAGATCACTGGTAAAATTGGGGTATCAACCTAAAAGCGAAATCTGCGGCAACGGATCAAAGAGAGAGGTAACGGCCAAAGGATCTCAAAGGCAACAGCCAAACAAATAGAACCTAAAACCACATGCAAACAAATGCGCGTGCCGATATGATGTTGTATGTAAAATGCAGACCGACCCTCAAGGGAAAAAAGAAGAGCAACGAGGAAAACAAAGAGGGAACCCATCACGCTGAGTCTCAATTGCTTCGAGTTAGATGGCGCTTTCTTTTGGTGTAGATAACAATCTTCCACGATAAACAAAATCCTTGTAAACCTGCAGAGGAGAAGTCCTGGCTTAAGAGCGGGGATTTCTGTTGGACACATCTAGTTTGGTCGGAGGCGACAGCAAGCTTTTACAGCTTGAGAACTGTGTGGTATTGTCGGATTACTTCTAGAGCTTTTCAATCGTTTTGTCAAATCAGTTTTCTTTAAAAACAAAATTTAAGTTTTTCAAAACCCTTTACTTTTCGAAAAATCTTTATTAACAAATAAGTGAAATTGCATAACAAAAACAGAAGATCATAACAATGATTGGCCAAAATCTGATTTCATTGATGGAAGAGAACTTTACAAAGGGCAAAGCCTCGGGAACTTTTTACATTTGGAAAAACGACAAACAGAAAGGGTTATAGAATCCCATGATAATCCGGTCCTACTAACTATCAGTTCATTTGCTCCGTTGCTTCTGACGAGAATGACAAACGTTGATCTTCCTTTAACATCTTGCACAAGACTTTGCCCCTGCGCTAGTCAGCTTTAATCTTCTGACTTCTGTCTTGCTGAAGTACTTGAATCACCTTTCTAGGTTTTCTGTTTTAGGCATAGTACTTTCTCACTGCATCTGAGTTGATAGGGTACTTGAGTTGTTCACCATCCATGGTCTCAAGAATTAGAGATCCTCCGGAGAAGACGGTTTTTACAACGAAAGGGCCATCGTAATTAGGAATCCACTTGCCGTGCATGTCCTTTTGCATTGGTAGGATTTTTCTAAGCACAAGATCTCCTTCCCTATACTCTTTGGGACGAACCTTCTTGTCGAATGCTCTTATCATCCTTTGTTGATAAATCTGGCTATGACATGTGGCCGTTATTCTCTTCTCATCAATGAGGTTCAATGATTCGAACCTTTCTTTTATCCATTCGTTTTCATCGAGTTTGGCTTCCATTAAGATCTTTAGAAAAGGTATTTTGACCTCTATTGGCAGCACAACGTCCATCCCATACAATAAGGAAAAAGGAGTTGCCCCTGTTGAAGTTTGCACTGATGTTCGGTATCCATGTAGAGCAAATGATAACATCTCGTGCCAGTCCTTGTAGGTTATGACCATCTTCTGTACTATTTTCTTGATATTTTTGTTTGCAGATTCGACTGCGCCATTCATCTTAGGTCTGTAAGGAGACGAATTGTGATGCTTGATCTTAAAGTTGTCACAAAGTTCCTTCATCATTTTGTTGTTCAGATTTGACCCATTGTCGGTGATGATCTAGTCAAGAATACCATATCGACAGATGATTTCCTTTTTGATGAAGCGGGCGACACTTGTTTTGTTACATTCGCATACGATGCTGCTTCTACCCATTTAGTGAAGTAATCAATTGCAACAAGGATGAAGCGATGTCCTGTTGCAGTGAGAATCGTGATACCAAGCTATTGATTAACTTGAATCTAAATTCTTAAATTCACAACCGAACTTTAATTTATCCAAAGGAAAGGTCTAAAGAAAGAAAGAACCTTTTGCGTGATGTAAAAACAACCCTGAGAGATTTGGGGGATCGAGGGTTGGTTATGCCTAGGGTAGGTATCTCACATCCTAAACATTTATAGTACTCTACAGGAACCTTTTGTTTGTTTGCATGCTAAGTTGTAAATGATTTGCTAAGGTTTGGGGTTGGGTAAAAGGTGTAGGTTAAAACCTAAAGATAGTTTCTAAGTTTTCTCGCAAAGACATCGCGTCCTCTGCCTACGTATCCTAACTAGGCTAGAATCAGAGCAATCGTAGTTCACCTCACTAGGGTTGAAGAACACTTGATTATGATCAAAGTTCAAAGGGGAACAAACATAACCATGTTTATATAGAGTTTAACAAAACTCTCTAGATCTATGTTATAACACTCAAGAGGGGAGTAAGTAATCATTACTATGATTCTTACATAGAGTTTACAAACTCTATCCTAGGGTTCTATTCGAAGAAACACTCCTAGTAAAGGTGGGTTTTCTAGACTTAAAGCACAGTCTAGTGGCTTATACTAAGGTTTAAGATGACTTCACAAAGTCAAGGGAGAGGATAATGAGCTATCCATGGCACAAGGGTCAATGGAGAGACTTTTCCTTTGGAAGGAGAGATAGAGGAGACAACTTGGATGAGAACTAAAAAGTTCCATCACTTGGGGAAGAAATACTTAACAAAGAAAATAAACAATTAAGTAGGATGAATAAGGTTACTACCAAGCAAGCATGCGTATTACAATAAGCAAAGATCAAATAATACAAATGGTTACAACCGAGAATCAAATATCTTAACAAAGATGGAAACAATAATCATACAAGTAAGTCACAACTTTAAGATGATCATGTTATAAATTCAAAGTGTATCAAATGTAACAACATCTAGGCATTGATGACAATCAAGTACGCAAGGACTAATCACAACAGTTAAACTCAAGATTTTAGGAAGAGGACAATAATTCATGGTAACAACAACCAAAAAATAAAGTCTCAACATGTTGACAAACATAAAGAAATCCAATATCAATAAATCTCACAAGATAAAATAAGCATGGTATGAAAGAAATTTAATCGAAACGTAAGGTAACGACCTAAGAACGAATCAACTAACAAGTAGGAAAAAAGCAATGTAAATACAAAAAAAAGTTGAGATTTTAATCCATTAAATGAAGCTAGACATCACCATGAGCAAGCTGCAAAAAGAACGGGTTAAAAATAATAAACAATGAATAAGTTATGAATTATTGAAGTTCAATGATTTTATGAAAATAAAATAAACAAACACATAAAAAGAGGGTGGCATGGGTAGGGATTGAACCCACGCCCTTGTGCTTACCAGCACAACACACAAACCACTCAGCCACAATGCACGCGCACATGAGGAAATGGAAGGAAAATCACAAAATAAAATCAATGACAATTGCAAATAAAAAAAGCCCAAAAGAGTTGATCACCAAGGATCGAACTCAAGATTGGCAAGTGAAAGGTACAAAGGCACGCAAGTTGCTTACCACTGGGGTGGCTATACATCCAAGTATAAAGCCACCCCCATAAATAGATAACACTACTCATGGTGGATTTCTGGGCAAAAGAAAACATGCCAACCAAACCAAAACATGAAGCAATCAAACTTGATCAAAACAACTCCAATTTTAACAAAATTTAAACCTAAACTGATTGTTTTTTAACAAGGATCATGATGGTATCCACAAAATTATGAAATGATGCTTCTAACAAGAAACACAATAGAAGATGCAAGTTGACAACATGAGTTGCATTTTGAAAACTAACATCAGCTATGAGTTCAAATACATCAAATGGGCACTGCACATAAGTCACAAATATCAAAGCAGAGGTATTGCACATTTAGGGCTCAAGCATAAATCAATAGAAAGGAAAGTGGCACATGAATTGCAATGATGACATGAGAATGAGGGCAAGCTGTCAAAACAGATGGGAAGGTTCAAATCTCATACACATACATAGTGTAACACCCCACTTCCCAAATTAAATAAAATATAAACATTATAAATAAACATCAGAGTTTTCACCAAAATAGTGGGATATCACATCACCAAATTTTTATAAAAATACTTTATTAATTATTCTCAAAAATAATACAGCGGAAAACATTATTCCAACATTCTCGGCCATCCGCCAAATTTCATAAAATCTTTATTATTATAATTCACAAAAAAAGTGATACGTCACAGGATTACAACAAGTTTGACATAAAACAATTAAAACACCCATATCCCGTGTTACGTATCAGAGCATCCTAGACTCGACCGGCACACAACCATCCAAGCTATCTAAGTACCTGGATTATCTGTACTTCCGGAGAAGCACAGACACAACAACAACCAAGGGGTGAGAAAACATGATCAAAAATATATTGGTAATGTAATACATGTAAACAAGGTAGTAAAACACACCAACACACCAATATTCACCCCAACAACTCCATATAATGAACCTACTGTTCAAATTACAATATAACATATTATAATGCAAATATGCAACTCAAAACCATGCATGCGGTACCGACTCATTGGTTCATTCAATCGAACCTGGATAGATCACTTACGCTCCTCCTGAGACATGATCTATCCCCCACCATTCTCCACAAAGGAGTACGGATGAATCACTTACGCTCCTCCTGAGACATGATTCATCCCACCAAAACACCATGATATGCAAACACCAATGCATAACTATCATATTTAGGCACACTAAGTGCACACGATCCTCCTGATCATATCATCATACATCAATGCATATATGTGTAGATATATTACACCAACACCATATAAATCAATCAGATAGTAAACAAATTCATACTATAACACCATATATAATCACATCCCAACACCCGGGAACACACGATCCTACTGATCACTACATACATATACGTTAACTAATTGTCCACCAACAATATTAAGGGAAATGAGTACAATCACCCAGCACACAGGTTAGATCCCACACTCACCATCCTTACCATGCATCAAGACCAGAAAGATCACCCCAGACCAATGCTCAAGGCCAAACATCACCAAAGTCACATTCTGGTTCTGCTACGCTCGTTGGCATTCGCTAGGCGAAGCTTCGCCAACACTCGCCAAGCGAAGCCCAGCGAATGCTGCGATTCACCAACTTCCCCACAGTTCTGCAGTACTATTCTAGGCCAAATCAAACTTATCATCTCAACTCCAATTCTCAGCCTACTCTAGTACCAACCTTGTACATTACCGTAACTAAATCGGTTCCTAAATCTTATTCCCAAAGTCATCGCTTAGACATTCTACCGATGCGTTAAAAGGTCACACAGAATCTCCCTAAAAACCTTAAACCCAGCCTATACGCCAAATTAACCAAAAACAACAATTCATCAACATTGACATATACTCCATCGCTATCAATTACTAGTTATCATCAAACACAAACACACCATTATACTTACCAATTATCATATACTTCCTACTCTAGAACCAACATTACGGTACATTACCTACACTTCAGAGTTACTCTGAATCTCACCAAGGTCCTAACCAGAGTCACTAACAACATCACAGGGAACAACACATAATTTTCCCAAATTTGTAATCATGGTCATTACCAACGCTACAATAACAACACAAAATCTCACCAAAACTCTATTCATAGTTACTATCAACACTGCAGTAACAACATATAATCTCACTAATATCACCATAATATATATATACCAAATTCACCAATACCAATCAACAATTCATCAATATCAAGCATCAATTTATCATTAGCAACAACAATAACAAGCATGCCAATATAAAACTTCATAGATCGATATTTTCCTACGGGGTTAAGGAATCCCCTCTACCCTATACATGTATATATATACCATCCCAATCAAGTTTCTCCCCCCTTACCTGGATAATTATTCTGATCGATGATAAATTCCTCCAAGATTCTTCATCCCTAGCCTTTTCCCTTTCTCTTTGTTCTTCGCTCTTCTCTATTCTCCCAATTTCCCTTCTCACGGTTTCTATCGTGCCGTTTCATATTTCCATTCTAACTTTCCCATGACCCTTCCACTTCTTATTTTACTTATTCCAACCACTAATATTCCCAATAATAATTCTAATAATAATTATTATAATAATCATTATAATAATAATAATAATAATAATAATAATAATAATAATAATAATAATAATAATAATAATAATAATATAATATTACTAATAATAAAATAATATTAATAATAATAATCTTAATATTAATAATACTAATATAATATTAATAATATTAATAATACTAATCATAATAATACTATTAATAATAATAATAATAATAATAATAATAATAATAATATTATTATTATCTCACCAAAATAATAATAATAATAGTAATAATATTATTATCTCACCAAAATAATAATAATATTAATAATACTAATAAATATAATAATATATAATAATAATAATACCCCCACCAATATTACTATTATTCATTATATTATCATATTCACACCAAAAATCATAATAATATAATAACTATATTAATAATAATATTATATTCTCCATATTAATAATATTACTACAAATATTAATAATAATCATAAATATAATAATAATAATAATAATAATAATAATAATAATAATAATAATAATAATAATAATAATAATAATACCACCACCAATATTACTATTATTTCTTATATTATTATAAACTCACCAAATTACCACCAATGATCCTCCCATCTCAGGGACACCCACCAAACATCATCAAATACACCCTACCAAAGGGCACATCAACATATAATATTTAAAATAATAATAAAATGACTAAATAATTAAAATGGGTGTTACAACTCTCCCCCACTTTAATTATTTTCGTCCTCGAAAATTACTTGATGGAAATAATTCCGGATACGCTCCCCGCATCCTTTATTCCAATTCTCAGGTCACACTGCCTTCTGCAGCACCTCCCCATACTACTTTCACCAAAGATATCTCCTCCCTTCGGAGTTGTTCCTCGCTCGCCAAAACGAACTAGCAATGCCTCAACAATCGGAATATTTTTCACTTGTACATCATCCACCTGGTTCAATATACTTTCTCGACTAAGACACATGAAACATATCATGCCAATTCACAGCGACAACGGAAAAACAGTCTAACATGTTACTCCTCCCATGCCTCCGCTGCGCCACTCTGATACAACTACAGAACACGGTGCGAACTTCTGAGATTTCGAAGCTCGACCAACACCAGTCACCGGCGTGACTCTCAAAACACATATTGCCTCGGATCCTCTCGATCTTCTCAGCCATCTCAAGCATAATTTTCAAGTCTGAGTACAACACTCTCACTCGATTTATTTCAACACAGGAGAGTCCTACACTCCCTATCTCACCAAGCCACATATAGTGCCATTCCGACACTAGGATGGTAACCGTTATTATAGGTAACTCAATCAACGATAATTAATCATCCCACGCTCCACCTTGATCCGACACCCAAGCTCTCACCAATTCTCTACAGACTCAATAGTCCTCTCTGACTGACCATCAGTTTGCGGATGGTAGGTCGAACTCAGCTTCAACTTAGTACCCGAAGCTTCCTGTAAGCCCCTCCAAAATCTCAATATAAACTTCAAATTTCCATCTGACACAATATTCGTCAGTATCTCATCCAACTTCACCACTTTCTCAATATGCATCTCGTATATCCTCAACACGGAATAGTTAATCCACTCCTAATAATTCAAATTAAAATTATGTCTTTACAAATTCTTTGGAAATCTCAACACCAATTTCGTGAAAATACTACCTGATTTCCACTCTGGAATATTTAACGACTGCATCAGACTCAACAGTCTCTGATGTTCACTCTTCGAATTCCTACAATTCTAACCAGCATATTCCACCTCAACTACTCCTCCCCTTATCCATGGTCTCCAAAACAATCTACTCAAATTCGCTTACTTCTTCATAGCATCGAGATGGATACTCCATCTACCTCAATGTATTTCTTCACGAGTACTCCTACTCCCCTCAACAACATCTGGTACACATACCCTATCATAAAACATCATGGTACTATTTCCACAAACCCGACAATCCACTCTTCGACTCTAATTTATCAATTTCAACTAATTCACTACTCAACCTAGGTTTCTGACTTTCTCGATTCTGCTCAAGGATATCACTAGTCAGATCTTAATAATAAAAGCTTAACTCCATAAGAAGTCTTCTTACTCACAAAACTCATATTATGAAATTTCTCAATTAGTTCTAACTCTTTTCACCATCATCTTCGGTATATGCAAATATTTCTAACTCACTGCATCATCTACCATGTACGCTTTACCCGAATGGTAATTCAACTCGAAGTCGTACTCTTTTCGAAGTCCCAATTATTTCCTATGCCTTATATTCGTCTTATTCAAATTAAACAAACACCTTAAACTCTTAAGATCACCAAACATCTCCGATCTCAGTCTGAACTTTTGAAGACTCCGACTCCGGTACAATCACAATAGTAACCAACTCTAAATCACTGGTCGGATGATTTCTCTTATACACTTCAAGTTGCCTTTTGCATAATTGAAACTCGCTGAAGTTGTCTTTAGCAAATCCCCTAATTATATCAACAAGCATCACAAACACCACAATTAGTTCTATCGGATTCGGCAGAACTTTCCTTAGGGAAGTATATCACCGCTCTTTTTCCAACACTGATAACTCCAGTTCCTTATGCTCAACATAATCCTCTATACTCTTTGAATACCTTAAAATATCATTTATTAACATAACCATTGCCTTATATAAATAATTAAAGAAGATCCCATGCCAAGTGGACAAACAAGTTGTGAGTTATAGCGGGAACACATACCGTACCGCCCGTCCTTACCACAACATTCAAACACACTTCATCAATAAATAGATTAAATCTATGTCAATACTTCACCATCTCATAGATAATTTGAATAGCTTTCCAACACTTCGAACCGCGCGTCATTCCGAGTTACGGTTCTCCCGTTACGGCAAAAACACCAGAATAACATTTTCTGCCCAGGACCCCTTCGCCAGGCGAACACCGCAGCGAATATGGATGTTCGCCAGTATGCTCGCCAGGCGAACATGACAGTCCCAAAATCCTCTTTTTGACCGTTACCCGACTTCCGCATGTCCGATTTTGATTCCGTAAAAAGCTGCAATCTCGTAATTTAACGTACAACAACAATTTTATACTTAGGAAGCCATCCAACACATTTTAAATCTATGAATAATTTAAAACTCAATTACTTCCAATCTCAACAGTAGATCTTTGAGCCTCCTAATACGATAGAACTTTTGACCTTCGTCCCATCCACCACAAGAACTCTACTCGAGATCACATGACCAAGGGACTCACATCCCTCGATCAATTGTTCCATCAAATCATTAACTCTTGGAAGTGAACACCTATCCTTGATAGTCACCCTGTTCACTTATCTATAGTTCACCCAAAGCTTCACAAAACCTTCTATCTGTCTAACCAATAAAATTGGTGCACATTACGGTAGCACACTCAAACAAAAGAACCTCTCTCCTAGAAGGTCTTCAAGTTGACTCTTCAACTTCTCCAATCCATACGAAAACACACCATATGGAGTCACTAATATCGGACTCGTTCCAACAACAAAGTCAACGTGTGAGCTTTACTTCAAACTCCGATAGTAAATCACCTACCTCATCCGGAAACCTCCGGCAATCGCAAATAATTGACAAATCCCAATTTTTCTCACTTTCCTTCTCATTCCAAGTTTCAGTCAAAATAGACACTTCAACACCGTCTTACGCCAAATTCCTCAAAATAATCCCTTAAGCACTTAGCTTAACTCAAGACTATACACTGCTCACGCCACCCAAGCTTGCAAGACGCGTCTATCCCATCCAACACAATCTCGTCCAGTATTAACAAGAGATTAAGGGTGATCAGTTCCTCAATTTGTTAATAGATAGCCGAAATCATGATGGGGTACAAACCATCTTTACCAACTATTATATCATTCCTCAACACCATAAGCCACCAAATTGTAGCTTTCCGGAGAAATACAACTTCTCCCCCACTGGAATCATTCCACTTCTACCGACAAACTTAACCAACAACATGTATCGACAGTGTTTTTACGCACATGTCGCATACCAGGGAACAACAACACTAGACAACATTGGCCGGACGGACCGACCTGCTCTGATACCAATTGTAACACCCCACTTCCCAAATTAAATAAAATATAAACATTATAAATAAACATCAGAGTTTTCACCAAAATAGTGGGATATCACATCACCAAATTTTTATAAAAATACTTTATTAATTATTCTCAAAAATAATACAGCGGAAAACATTATTCCAACATTCTCGGCCATCCGCCAAATTTCATAAAATCTTTATTATTATAATTCACAAAAAAAGTGATACGTCACAGGATTACAACAAGTTTGACATAAAACAATTAAAACACCCATATCCCGTGTTACATATCAGAGCATCCTAGACTCGACCGGCACACCACCATCCAAGCTATCTAAGTACCTGGATTATCTGTACTTCCGGAGAAGCACAAACACAACAACAACCAAGGGGTGAGAAAACATGATCAAAAATATATTGGTAATGTAATACATGTAAACAAGGTAGTAAAACACACCAACACACCAATATTCACCCCAACAACTCCATATAATGAACCTACTGTTCAAATTACAATATAACATATTATAATGCAAATATGCAACTCAACACCATGCATGCGGTACCGACTCATTGGTTCATTCAATCGAACCTGGATAGATCACTTACGCTCCTCCTGAGACATGATCTATCCCCCACCATTCTCCACAAAGGAGTACGGATGAATCACTTACGCTCCTCCTGAGACATGATTCATCCCACCAAAACACCATGATATGCACACACCAATGCATAACTATCATATTTAGGCACACTAAGTGCACACGATCCTCCTAATCATATCATCATACATCAATGCATATATGTGTAGATATATTACACCAACACCATATAAATCAATCAGATAGTAAACAAATTCATACTATAACACCATATATAACCACATCCCAACACCCGAGAACACACGATCCTACTGATCACTACATACATATACGTTAACTAATTGTCCACCAACAATATTAAGGGAAATGAGTACAATCACCCAGTACACAGGTTAGATCCCACACTCATCATCCTTACCATGCATCAAGGCCAGAAAGATCACCCCAGACCAATGCTCAAGGCCAAACATCACCAAAGTCACATTCTGGTTCTGCTACGCTCGCTGGCATTCGCTAGGCGAAGCTTCGCCAACACTCGCCAGGCGAAGCCCAGCGAATGCTGCGATTCACCAACTTCCCCACAGTTCTGCAGTACTATTCTAGGCCAAATCAAACTTATCATCTCAACTCCAATTCTCAGCCTACTCTAGTACCAACCTTGTACATTACCGTAACTAAATCGGTTCCTAAATCTTATTCCCAAAGTCATCGCTTAAACATTCTACCGATGCCTTAAAAGGTCACACAGAATCTCCCTAAAAACCTTAAACCCAGCCTATACGCCAAATTAACCAAAAACAACAATTCATCAACATTGACATATACTCCATCGCTATCAATTACTAGTTATCATCAAACACAAACACACCATTATACTTACCAATTATCATATACTTCCTACTCTAGAACCAACATTACGGTACATTACCTACACTTCAGAGTTACTCTGAATCTCACCAAGGTCCTAACCAGAGTCACTAACAACATCACAGGGAACAACACATAATTTTCCCAAATTTGTAATCATGGTCATTACCAACGCTACAATAACAACACAAAATCTCACCAAAACTCTATTCATAGTTACTATCAACACTGCAGTAACAACATATAATCTCACTAATATCACCATAATATATATATACCAAATTCACCAATACCAATCAACAATTCATCAATATCAAGCATCAATTTATCATTAGCAACAACAATAACAAGCATGCCAATATAAAACTTCATAGATCGACATTTTCCTACGGGGTTAAGGAATCCCCTCTACCCTATACATGTATATATACCATCCCAATCAAGTTTCTCCCCCCTTAGCTGGATAATTATTCTGATCGATGATAAATTCCTCCAAGATTCTTCATCCCTAGCCTTTTCCCTTTCTCTTTGTTCTTCGCTCTTCTCTATTCTCCCAATTTCCCTTCTCACGGTTTCTATCGTGCCTTTTCATATTTCCATTCTAACTTCCCCATAACCCTTTCACTTCTTATTTTACTTATTTCAACCACTAATATTCCCAATAATAATTCTAATAATAATAATTATAATAATCATTATAATAATAATAATAATAATAATAATAATATAATACTATTGTAATATAATAGTAATATTCAACATAATAATAATAATAGTAATACACCCAACAATAATTATAATTATAATAATAATAATACTAATGATAATAATAACAATTATATTAATACTAATAATAAAATAATATTAATAATAATAATCTTAATATTAATAATACTAATATAATATTACTAATATTAATAATACTAATCATAATAATACTATTAATAATAATAATAATAATAATAATAATAATAATAATAATATTATTATCTCACCAAAATAATAATAATAATAGTAATAATATTATTATCTCACCAAAATAATAATAATATTAATAATACTAATAAATATAATAATATATAATAATAATAATAATACCCCCACCAATATTACTATTATTCATTATATTATCATATTCACACCAAAAATCATAATAATATAATAACTATATTAATAATAATATTATATTCTCCATATTAATTATATTACTACAAATATTAATAATAATCATAAATATAATAATAATAATAATAATAATAATAATAATAATAATAATAATAATAATACCACCACCAATATTACTATTATTTCTTATATTATTATAAACTCACCAAATTACCACCAATGATCCTCCCATCTCAGGGACACCCACCAAACATCATCAAATACACCCTACCAAAGGGCACATCAACATATAATATTTAAAATAATAATAAAATGACTAAATAATTAAAATGGGTGTTACACATAGCCTAACATTTCTAAACATGTTATTGATGATGACCTCACATGCTATAAATCAAACATAAATGCTCAGACAGAGGGGAGATAGTATGACATGATATTAGTTATGAATGAAACTTTGTAAAATTGATGAGCTTGCTTTCAAAACCACAATGATAAAATGACTTTCAAATCAAAACCAAAATTGTTGAAAATTAGCACAAACAAGCATTTGTATCATGTACACCTATGGCTAATCAATGTGAAAATGGAAGGGGCAAGAATGATGAGCATAGCAGCCAAGCTGTAGGCCAGGGCCAAAGTGGCCCTGCTGCACCAGAATTTAAACAGCACCAAACATGGATGAAACAAAACTTTGATCTCAACAGCACCAATCTAAACATGGAACCTCAACCAAAAATGCAATGAGAAACATAAAGATCACGATCATAATGCCAAGGCCATACACAAACCACAATTGTCATGCCAAGTAAAATGGAATTGAAAGATGCAAATTGAAAGCTAGATCATGGAACAAGCATAAACATATTGAATAGGCTTTACACACAAACTTAAATCATGATATTAAGTGTGTCTATACTTCAAAATTGGCCACAAACAACATAGAAAAGGAAATCACATACCAACTGCTCACTTTGGCATGAAAAATGCATAATTGGAGGCAAACATGATTGGAACAAATTGAGATTAAAAAGACATCACACACAAGTCTCAAATACATTAAGGAATGATTCTAACACTTGAGATTAGTCATGAAAGGCATACAACAAAAAAGGTTCTCAAACTGCAATTGTAACACATAGGTGAGGCAGGCTGTCAAGCAGAGAGGTATAGCATACACAAATATATTTGGATCATGTACATACAAATCCTAAGCACTATTTAAAGGTCTAATGCTTCATGGAATGAATCAATACAAATAGCATGATGAAATGCAGCTGTGGTTTCAAACAGTTTTGGCAGCAATGGTTTCAAACAGGTCAAGTAGAAAGTAGGTGGCCTCATGTTAATTCATAGCATATACACATCATACATATGACAATGAAGGAGTTTCAACTCAGAAAATAAACATTTTACAAACAGAAAAGAATTTGGCATGGTCATGGCATACTTGGTATTGAAAAAGCAATTTTGAAAATGAGATGAAGAAACAAGTAGACATAGATCAAACCAACAATATACACACATTAAAATCATGAAAATGGATGAGTTTTAACTCAAAGTTTAAGCATATGACAGTTGGAGCAAAATTTGGCATGTTGTGGTAAGAAATGCAAAAACTGTCTTGACACAAACTTGGCACAGCAGGGCACTTTCAAGGCAATGAGATTTATGATGAAACAAATGACACACACATACCATAAATGTGCTAATAGATGAGATTATGCTCTAAAAACAGATCAAATCATCACCAAACAGAATATGGCATTTTGAAACTCAAGAAATGTAAAAACAACAACTCATTAAGGCAGCAGGAAAGTTTATGGCAGTTAGGATGATTTGGCACCACATGCAAACTCAAAATATGTAGCATATTGATTCTATACACATGGATAAAGCAAAAATCAGTTGGAACAAAAAATGGTATATTGGTAGTATCATAAGGTTTTGAAAATGCAGTTGGAAATGACAAGTTGTTTTTGAGAAAGCAAGGACAGTTTAGACATACACATATCACATACAACCTCAAAACAAGTTAGATGATGTTTTCACAACTTGAAAACCAAACAGGCTGCACAAAAGGAAAACTGGTGTACTAGTTCAAATATTTTTGACAGCAAAACACATGAAATCTCATAACAAGCCTCAATGAACAAATCTCATGCTTCTCACCATTTTAACAAACTCAACTAGACAAACCAGATCATATAACCACAAATCAACAGTTTAGAACACTTAAAACACAACATGGCAAGCACAAGCCTCTTAACACCAAACTCATGGTAATGATAAAGCAAAATGACACAAAATATCATAAGTGTGAAAACAAGAGCCACACTAGATTCAAACATGATCTAGGGTAAGGGGATCTCATGAAACAACTTACAAGCTATCCAAATATCATCAATACACTAAGATTGACAAATCTAAGGCAAGCATACTAACATTTCAATGTTTGGATCCTTAAAACTACCAAATAGATAAATTCTTCAAAAAAAAGTTATATACAATATCAAAGTGCAATATTGGTAACATATCAACAACATATCATTCATGAATGAAATATCTTAACAAAAGCAAGTATCATGACCACAAAACATAAGTTCTCGATAAAGAACCAAAATGGGACAGCAAGACTACATTTCCACAACAAGCAACTTCAAAAAATGGTAAAACATGGCAATGTGTGAACAATAAAGAGTTTGAACATTACATACCTCTTGTAGACAAATCTTGAGCAAGCTAAAAAGCTAAGGAACCCAGAGACCTTCTTTTTTGGCAAGGATTTAGAGCTTTCTTCCTCTTGAAGCAACAAGCTATCATTCAAGACAGTTTGAGTTGTGTACCTCCCAGCTGGTTTTTGTGAGTTTAGATAGTTGGGTTATGATATATATGAGGTGTTAGGAGTGTTGGAATGGCGGGAAATGCCTCAAGTAAAGATTTGGCTTCCAAAGTCCATGAAAGTCAACATACTAAGGTGTGAAGGTTGACTTTTAGGAAAATGATGTTTTTAGGTGGTTTGAGTGTATGGACACCTTCTACACAATGTTTATGGATTGTGTAAATGGTTTTCAGTGGCTTTGAAGTGGTGGAACTGAGTTTGAGCAGAGTTTTACTCAAGACAGTTTTTTAGTGAAACTTGAAGTTTTTGAAAAAGGAAGCTTTTGAGAAAATGGTGGAGAGTTGAGAGCTGTTGTTTCTCTTCGTTTCTAAGAGTGCTCTGGTGTGTTTAACATCATAGAGAGTGCCTCTATTTATAGTGAAGATGAACATGAGGGCAGATTTGGATTTTTCATTTTAGAGGGAGATTATGAAGTTTTTGAAGTGAATCTTGCCAAGATCTCTACATATCAGTTCCATGGCTCAAGGAAGATCAGAAAATCAAGTGGAATGATGCATGAAGTGACTGCATACAGCTTAGAGTGATGAGTCTTGCAGCTGCTACAATTTTCTTAGGAGCAAAGTTTCTCTTTCCTCTTACACATTTGATTATTTTATTACAAGTTGCTTGCAACTTGCCTCTCTCTTCATATCTCTCATTTTTTTGCATTTTCACTCATCCACACCTCTAATTATCAGATTGAATCATAATCCAAGGGTCAAGGATAGATCAAGTTGTGGAAATCTGAATTTTGAGAAGTTTGACATAGTGGTTTCAAGTGTGGCAGCCCTAACTTCTATGACCCATAACTTTCTACTCACACATGCTACTGAGGAGTTATACCATAATTTAGAAAGCCCTCAAGTAGCTCTATAACTTTCATGTTTTTGAGGTTTCCAAATTCTAGATGGAACTAGGTTGAAAAACCCTTCCAAGTTGCTGAAAAAATCACTTAAAAGGCTAAATAACTTAGAATTTTTCTAAGTTATTTCCCTTCTTGAAATGAATTTTGTCATAACTCCAAATCTATGCATTTTTTGACCATGGACCAATTTGAGGCTTTTGTAGGAATTTTCAAGAGCTTTCCAATGAGCTTTGAACCACTTCATTTGGATGTGTGGTTGAGAAGTTATGGTCTTGCCCCTTTCGAAACCCTAATTCCCGATTTTTGCAATTACTTCTTAACCCTTGATCCAATGGTCATGAAATTTTCTAGGAAGGTGTAATATGACATAAGGAATATTTTTGATTCACATCTTGAAGTCAAATTCCTTATTGTTGAAGAGTTGACTTTCCGGTCAACCGTACGATTAATCGGTGACTACCGAGTCGACTGTTGGGGCTCCGGGTATTCTGAGGATTTGAAACTCTTTGGATAGAATTTACTAAGCCATAGGAACTTAATGGACCTTGATCCCACCATTGAAACACTTTTTAAATCAAAAGTCAAACTACAGTTGACTTTTTCCTGATCGAAAACCCTAATCGGGTATCCTGAACTGCACTGCTCTTAATTCTTGGGTGACCACCTCAAATTGAATTCATACTTGACCCAATGTAATATTTTTGATCTTGTTTATAGTTGAATCAGTCCAAAACATCGATTGATCAAACCATCGAAGCCTCGATTTTGACGGTACGGAATCCTGATTCATCTGCATCTTGACAAAGATAAACTTGAAATGGGTTAAGGTTAGTTAATCAAATGAATATGATCCTAAAATGATGATGAGGATCTAAGGGGTCAAAATTTGGGGTGCAACAGATGCCCCTATTTAAATATCTTCACTAGATGGAAATGAGAGATGACAATCCTCATAGAATCGCAGTGAAAGGTATTTAAATACAGCAAACCAGAAATTTTGTCCCTTAGATCCGATGGTATGCAAAGGACAAGTACTGAATGCAATGAATCTGAATGATGTTATATTATGCTAGAATGCAAGACAAATGCAGACACACGAGCAAAGATAAAAGAACGACAATACAACGAGTAACTACTCACGGGGGACCCAACACTCTAGGGAAAGATCCAAGGCAAAACAAGCGAAATGATTCAAACATAACTAAAGATGCTGTTCAAGGAAATCTTTCACACAGGGGGCACAAATTCCACCAGGGAAGACACATCTTCACTGGGGAAAGAAGACACAAACCTCACTGGGGATAACCAGATGAGGAGGCCCACCGGGGAAGATGACAATTCTTCACTGGGGAAACGAAAGAAAAGAAATGCAAACCACACTGGGGATAACCCACTAGGGAAAACTTTGTTGGGGAACAAATCCACTGGGGAAGTAAAACTTCACCGGAGGAAAAGACAGAACGGAGACACGAACCTCACTAGGGATAACCAGGTGAGAAATTTCCTATAACGAAGAGTTCAAATGGGATCTTCAGGAAAAGGTTAGAAACAAGACCGGACGCGCCGGGGAGGCTAGTATCCACTAGTTCTCCGAGACTCGACTGGGAAAGCAAAAGCTTCAAAGGGAAAACCGGTGACGACCAAAACAACCAATAGTTTCAACCAGTGTTAGTTTTCACAAGACTTAATGGGGAGGATGGTGACGACCAAATCGAAGTTCGGTTCCCCAAAAAGTGCTAAATACCACTAGACTTCCTGGGGATATGGTGACAACCAAATCGAAGTTCGGATTACAATTGGGAACTCCAAACAACATTGATAAAACAACAGGACTTCAACTAGGGGAATTGGTAACAACTGGCTAATAACGATTAGTTTCCAAGCAAGGCCAGTAACTACTAGACTTAGAGGGGACTGGTGATGACCAAATCAGAATATACCAATAACAATTGATTCTTGGATAATGCTAGTAACCACTAGATTTAACTGGGAGAATTGGTAACGACCGAGTCCAAGGAGACCAATAACTATTGGATTTTCAAAGAGTTTGGTAACGAACAGACCAAGGTGATGATAACAATCTGATTTAAGCGATGCCAATAACCATTGGACTTAGGCCAACTGGTGATGACCAAATCAAAGTATACCAATAACAACTGGTCCTGGATAATGCTAGTAAATACTAAACTTCCCAAACGATGCTAGTGACCACTAGACTTAGAAGATTGGTAACAACCGAATCAAAAGGTACCAATAACAATTGGATTTGAAGGTAATACTAGTAACTACTAGATTCAGAAAGACTGGTAATAACCAAATCAACAGGTACCAATAACAACTGGATTTGGAGGCGATACTAGTAACTGCTAGTTTCAGAAAGATCGGTAGTAACCAAATCAAAAGGTACCAATAACAACTGGATTTGAAGGAAGCGCCAATAAATATTAGACTTTTAAGGAGTTCTGGTGACGACCAATTCAAGTACCAATGACCATTGGTTTTAAGAGGCAAATACTAGTGACCACCAGATTTTAGCAAAGATTGCTAAAAACCGAATCAAATGGACTCCAATAACCATTGGTTGGCCTTATAACCGAATCAGTGACAACTGGGTTTGGAAAAATTGTTGGTGACGACCAAAACGAGACACCAAACCTAATTGGTTCTGAATAAAAAAGCTAGTGATTGTCGCTACTGCGAAAATCGGCGCCGGCAAAACAGAAGAGTCGCCACCGTGCGTTATTTATCCCAAAGGAGGGAAAGGAAACGCTCAGAGAAAACCTAATGAAAAGAGGGAAAAGGAATGGTCATCGCAACCATTTCCTAGGTTCGGGAGTCGGTTACGCAAGGGGAAGGTATTAGCACCCCTCACGTCCATCGTACTCGATGGGATCCATGCTTAATTGTTTATCTAAAAGGGTTTGATTAATACTATCTAGCTAAAGGCTTAGGGACAAAAGAAAAGAAAAGTGACTCGGCAAAGTATCGCACTTTATGCCTACGTATTCCCGTCTGGAACGAGAAATCAGAGTCAACATAGTTCGCCTAACTACGGGTAAAAGGGGAGAAGGTTGCTCGCCGAGATATCGCATCTCGTGCCTACGTACTTTCACACGGTATGAAAGATCAGAGCAAACGTAGTTCGGGCTTACTACGGGGAGACTAGTTTAATCCTAACGTTATCATGCCAAGTTCGTCCTAAGGTTGAAGTTTGCAAAGGGGAAGACTACCCTAATGTTGTCATACATGGTTGAAAAGCCTAATGTTTATCACATTCTACCTTGAACAAGGAAGAATGGAGATCCTAAGGGAAAGGCAAAGGAAGCAACAGAAAACAGATGAAATAAACAGCATACATGAAATGCAAAGTGTAGAAAGGTAAACATGCAATGCAAGTGAGGGAGCAAGTCATCTCAACATCAAGCCCATAATGAATGGAAAAATGGCCTATTTTAAACATGCAATCTTGGCCACAAGTGATTATAAAGTGATACGAGGCAATAAAGCCTACGAATGACATGCGTATACTACGGTTTGGAATCATAACGCGCTATCATGGAAATATGGAACCTAATGGGCAATTATATATGATGAAACCAGCCAATCAATGATCTACGTATCCTATATAATGTCTATAATGATCAATAGGAACCCTAGCATTCATCACAGAAACAAATCGAGGCCGTTGGAGCCGAAAGAAAAGCAAAGTCCGTTCGAATGTCCAAATTACAAATCCGAATACAAAAATATAAGAAAAATAGCAAAAGGTGCTAAAAAATTCAAATAAAAATCTCAAATTCCCTACATCAAGCCGCAAACCAGGGGTGAGAGATACCACAAAAATATCCAAAGAGAAATGGCCAAACAAGTTGAAACTATGTCATGTGTACCAAAAAGAAGCCAAACTAGCACATGGTAAAGAAAGACCTTCAAAACCCTTCAAAATGGTACAATAAAAATCAAGTAAAAATATATCTAGGTACCCCAATGTGTTTATGAATACCCTGCAAAATATTTGGAATTTAAATGATGTATTGGTAGGTCAAAGAAATTCAACAAAATGGTAGCACCAGCATTGGCCTTTTCATGACGACCCAAATGTAAAAAATCCAAAGAAAATGTCAGAAAATGGTAAAATTGTAATTCCAGTTTTATTAAATCCTAGACATCTTAAAGATTCAGCACAAAAAATTGGGGATCAAAAAAACTAATTTTCCTATTTTTTATGATTATTTGAAGTCAGCATATAAAACAGAAAAATAAAAGAACATCGAATAGCACATGAACACATGAGAAAACAAGATAAATAGTGAGAATAAATAAAAGTGGCACAGCCAGGAATCGAACAGAGGAACATGGGGGCATGGTGGCTGAGTTGGCGCACCACCTCAATTAATGAGGTGTGATGTGGCAGCGCGTGTGGTACATTCCTGGGCGTTGGATGAGAAGTCCAAGTCAAAGGCTTTGGAATGATCTAACGGTGGAAGCATCATCTTCTTCCCTTGAACATTTGAATGAGAAAACTCAGCCATGAACACGTGAAACCGCATGCTTCAACATCCACCTTCCTCAATCTCTAACTCTCTCATTTCTTAATGAAAATCCATGATTCTTAGATGAAACTTGTGGGATTTTTCGAGAGGAATCCAAATATACCATTATTTTCCCTTGAAATGGCCTCTAACTCAAAAACCGTATATGAATCTCAAACTTTCAAGAACACCAAATTGTCATAAAAACCATCTTTTTTGTACTAGAATCCATGTAGGAGATGAGAGCAATGTAATGCAACGACAATAATGCAAGAAAGACTCTTAAATCATGAGTTATGTTAAATTCTTTATACCTTTGAAAAATGAATTATGGAGCTTTAATGGAGCACGAATTTCCTTGGAAAAATGTGTAGAAACATTCAATATTCTTGGTAGAGGTATTAGGATCAAAGGAAATGCTTGAATTGGTGAGGAAATGAAAAAATCTTTTGCACTTGGAGCTCACTTTTTCATGTTGATACAACCATGGAATTGCACTAAAAACTTCTCAAAAATTGATGGAAAAATTCTATGGAGTATATTGAATTAATTGGTAATGAGAAAGGATCAAAAAAATGGAGAGAAAAAAGGATTGAAAAAATGGAAATTCAAATATGTGAAAGTGTGGGAAAATGGAAAAATGATGGAAGAAGAATGTCAATTGCCTTGATTTTTAGTTTTTATATTCCTTGCATCATAAGGAAGGTTTAAGGCCCACAATAGTTCCTTGTTTCTAAGCCCAAGCCCAAGATCCATTATGTTACTTGAATTGTAAGAAATCTCGAAATAGGCCATGATAAAATCCTCAAATGAAAAATGTAAAAGTGCCAATGTTCTTAAAACACGATTTCCATTCGAAATAAGCACAAATATGGACTTGTTTGATTAAATTTTGAAGAAATACCAAACTATGCCTTTTCACATGTTTTCACGAAAATCACTTTCATCAATCATCAACCATGAGCTATCCCATTAAAACCTTGAAGTTTAGTTGACCAAATGACCCCATTTGGAGCAACTTTCACGTTGGAGAAAAGTCCATTTGAGTTATGCAAAGTATTGAACTTGACTTGTAATTTTATGACCTGTAATCATAGTTTTCCAACTCATTGATAATCTTCAGTTGGCCTCTAAGTCAGGGGATGAACCCCACATAAGCATCTGAACTTCTCAAGGGCATGAACCACTTCCTAGTGACTTTAGTGACTCCCCAAGCTCGAATAAAACCTCTAGATAGGCCTCTCTCGATGTATATCACACTTGATCCCCTGCATAAATGCTAATGCAATGCTATGATAATGCTATGATGATATTATGCTAATGCAAAAACAAGAAGGAAAAGGTTGGGCAAATTTTAGGGTGCAACAACTGCCCCTATTCAAGCGACTTGGACCTGAATGAGTGAAAAGTGAACGACTTTCAATGAATCAAGGTAAAAGGCGGTTGAATACCAAAAGAACCCGGAAATTTGCCAACCGCAGAAATAAACTGCGAACTTTGATTGGGATAGAATCTCCAAAGAAAACGAACATAATGAACATATTGAACATCCCACCAAGGGAAAGAGAAACTTAATCAAGTAGCTCTGCTTCAAGAAACACGTAATTGTCCATGGTCTGAACACCACATGGGCCAAAGAACAATCTTTCGAATCGTCGGAATCTGAATATTCAACGCACGATAGGGCCTCATCAAAATCTGTCGGAATCTGGATACTCAACACACTGACCGGAGCCTGGATGCTCGATGTAACTGGTGATTTCACTGGGGATTTACCGGAGCCTGGATACTCGACGGACAAAGCAATATATCACAAACCGAACATTCACCGGAATCTGGACATTCAACGGAGAGAGAGTACTATCACAACACTTACTAAGATCTGTATACCCAACTGCCTTTATCGGAGTCCGAACACTCAACGGACAAAGCAAAACGTTACAAATTGGAAATTTCACCGGAATCTGGATATTCGACGGAGGAGTCGGGGCTTGAACGCTCAACGTAACACATCGGAGTCTGAACACTCAACGCCAAAAAACCGGAGTCTGACAACTCAACGAAAACACACCGGAGCCTAAACACTCAACGCAACAAACCGGAGTCTGAACACTCAACGAAGCACACAAATCGGAGCCTGGATGCTCGATGAAAACACACTGGAGTCTGAACACTCAACGAAGCAGCAACCGGAGCCTGGATACTCGACAGACGAATACGCACCGGAGCCTGGATACTCGACAGACGAATACGCACCGGAGCCTGGATGCTCAACGAAGCGACAAACCGGAGCCTGGATACTCAACGAAGCAATGAATCGGAGTCTGAACACTCAACGCAATAAACTGGAGTCTGAACACTCAACGAAGCACACAAACCGGAGCCTGGATGCTCGATGAAAACACACCGAAGTCTGAACACTCAACGAAGCAGCAACCGGAGCCTGGATACTCGACGGACGAATACGCACCGGAGCCTGGATACTCAACGAAGCGACAAATCAGAGCCTGGATGCTCGACGAAAACACACCGGAGTTTGAACACTCAACGAAGCTACAAATCAGAGCCTGGATGCTCGACAAAAACACATCGGAGTCTGAAAACTCGACGAAACTACAAATCGGAGCCTGGATACTCAACAAAGCAACAAATCGGAGCTTGGATACTCAATGAAAACACATCGGAGTCTGAACACTCGACGAAGCAAACAAATCGGAGCCTGGATGCTCGACGAAAACACATCGGAGCCTGGATACTCAATAAAGCTACAAATCGGAGCCTGGATGCTCGACGAAAACACACCGGAGCCTGAACACTCAATGAAGCAGCAACCAGAGCTTGGATACTCGACGGACCAATACACACCGGAGCGTGGATACTCAACGAAGCTAACAAACCGGAGTCTGAACACTCAACGAAGCAAACAAATCGGAGCCTGGATACTCAACGAAAACACATCGGAGTCTGAACACTCAACGAAGCAGCAAATCGGAGTCTGAACACTCAACGAAAACACACCGGAGCCTGGATACTCAACGAAGCTACAAATCGGAAAGAGAATACTACAAATACTTATCAAGATCACCTTACAAAATCTTTACCGGAGTCCGGATACTCAACGAGAGAAAGAGTCAATACAAACTGGAGATTACCGGAGCCTGGATACTCAACAGAATAGCCACGAACACTAATAGGGATTTGGACCCTTGCTTGATTTTACCGGAGTCTGAACACTCAACGTACTGACCGGAGCCTGAATACTCAACGTAAAAACTGATGTCTGAATACCACAGCTCCATGCTGGGGAGAAAAACTCTGAACAACTTTGGAAGATACGATCACAACTCTACTGAGGGACATACTAACAAACTTGGAGTTACAAATTTTACTGGAGATGAACAAATCTCTGCTGGTGATGAGCAACTTTTGCTGAGGAATGGGGTAAAGATCCCGTATGACCTCCCTGGAACACATCTTACATTGTTGGGGTCACGAACAACCTGTCGGAGGATATTCCACACATGCCTGGTGGAGAGAAATCTGATCTCGACTCGCTGGGGAACAAATCCGTACTCGTACTCTGTGGGGATTAGAGGTACGCCTGACCAACTGCTGGGGAATGATCTTTGATTGTTGGAAAAATGAGCTTCATCCGAATCTCTCTGAGAAATCGCCCCAAGCGTAATGCCCCTGCCCCAGTCTGATTCTTGGGAAGGTCTACGCTGAGAAGAAAATAGCTTTCCATGAGACGACCCCGAGATGGCTTGCCCCAGAATCTGGACGGTGAGAGGATCCTTGGTTGAATAGTTCAGATAAGCTCTAGAGGTATGGAGAAGAACAAATTCTTTTCCTCATAGGATGGCATGCCCCAGCCTTGTAATGGCTTTGCCTCTGATTGACTAGTTTGCGGAGCGGTACCCCCGATTGCGAGAGATTTACCAAATCTCGACCTGATTGCCCCAGATTAACTGATTCTTGGATGGCTGACCTTACTGGGGGTTATTTGATAATAGCTGGCCACAACTCAACGGAGTATTCAGGCGTTCTACATTCTATCCTGATCAAACTTTCCACTGTGGAAACTTTCCTGCGGTCGAGCGCTTACTCGCAAGTAAAACAAGTTGTTCTGCATAAAAGATATATTAAATGCAATGCATATGACAGTTTTTTCATCAAAACCCAATCCTGTTCACCGGAAATATTTATGACATATAATGAACGAATCAATTATCAAAGTGTCAAAATTAATACAACGCTGTAAGAGGAATCCTTTTTGGAGTCAGTTTCGATGCGATCTTTACCTAAGTATGCTCTCGAACTAAACCTGTTTCAATTAGGACTTTTGAAGGTTGTAACGTGGTCAGGTTCACGGTTAACAAGGAAGGATATAAGGCTCAAAATTCATTTTAACCCACCCATTCTCCTTGATGTTCTCCACTCCTATGTTCAGCTAATTCGACCTTAGCATTCACCTTTCAAAGGTGGAATGATAGGAGTGATGGTTCAGGAAATCACATGCTTTCTGAAGTGACAATCATTCCCTTTCCGTCTTCGTAGTGCCTGGAGTCACACGATTTCGTTCTTGTTTGAGGATTTTTTCTCTTGTAATCCTTTTCATTTTTTTTTCCGCTTTTTCCGTTCCCTAATTTTTGCCTGGACTAACTCTTTTAAGTTTCTGATTTTGAAGTCCAGCGGGATACCCTAATTTTTGCCTAAGTCGCTTATTCGTAAGATTCGACTTAGCAGGCTTTTTCTTTTGATTTTTTCTTTTTGAACAAATCATGTGACACCGGCTTGTCTGACTTGTTAAAAGAGATTGTGACTGTTTCACTCCTTATCGGCAAGGTTTAACCATTGTGGTTTTTTAGGCACGACCTATACATGTGTGATTTATCCTTGAACGGACACTCCTTTTGCAATTTGAACGCTTGGTCAAATTAACTGACACCTACCCTGCCCCAGGTTAAGATTGAGGTTTTTTCATTTTCAGAAAGAAACTCCTACTACAAGGCTCAACGGGGTTGACAAGGGATTATCTTCCTTATATCTCCGATGTTTATGGATTCGAAACAATGCCTGTATATCGTCAACAGGTTTTTCTATCCAAAAGCATACAATCGGCAGCTCATGCATTCTTCGATTTCGTCATCCTCCCCGGATTCCACTTAAACAAGCGTTTGAAATAAAAGAAAGCAATAAAGTGAACACGAATGGATTAATTCAAAACATGCATATTTATTCCATTATCAATATCAATTGAGAAACGACAAGTTTTACAAGCGAAATGTGCAATTAAACAGGAAAGAAACTACAAATGTAAAGCAATGACATGCAAAATGCAGATTGCCAGCTCCTGAGAACTGGGCTTCTTGTGTCTTGACTTGTGGGCGACTCAGCCGCTTCCGGCTTGTCCGTGGTTTGGCAGAGGATTCTGTACCACGTTGGGCACTTCATGCGAGAAGTTTATGGCTTTACTGTCAATCAAATCTTGTAGCTTGTGCTTAAAAGCCTTACAATTGTCAATGCTGTGCCCGAGTGCCCCCGAGTGGAATTCGCAGCGGGCATTTGCATCATAGCCAGGTGGTGGTTGGCCTGTCAGAGGGGCCAAGGTTCTCTTCTGGATTAACTGCAGTTGTAGTAACGTCTGAAGCATCTGGGAGTACGGCATTGGCGGCGTATCGAATACTCTATTTGCTCCCCTCGAATTTTGGTACTTCTTGTAGCCCTATTGATTATGCTGCTGTTGTGGTTGTTGTTGTTGTGGTGGTATTGGAATGATAACACTTGCAGCCTGATGATGATGACACTGATCTTGATATCTACCTCTGCCTCTACCCCGAGAGCTTGATACAGAATTAGCGTCGCCTTCACGCTTCTTATTTCCGAACACTTTCTTTCCTCCACCTGACGAAGGTACTTCTACGGCCTGAATTTTCCCAATTTTGATGTTGTTTTCTATACGCTCACCAGTGATGACAAGGTCAGAGAAACTCCCGGGCATACAATTGACGAGCTTTTCATAGTACATCCCAGATAACGTCGATACAAACAAGTCAATCAACTCTCTCTCTACCATTGGGGGTTGCACTCTGGCTGCAAGCTCACGCCACCTCTGGGCGTACTCATTGAAAGATTCCCCGCTATTCTGGACGACATTCTGAAGCTGGACCCTGTTGGGAGCAAGGTCACTATTGTACTGGTAATGCTTCACGAATGCTTCAGCCAAACCCCTTCAACTGCGAACCTGAGAGGGTTCCAAACCCATATACCATTCGAGCGACGGCCCTGACAGGCTATCCTGGAAAAAGTGCATGAGCATCTTTTCATCATTTGAATAGGCTAACATTTTTCTGTAGTATGAACGTATGTGCACCTTTGGGCAAGTGACACCTTTGTATTTATCGAAGGTAGGAACTTTGAACTTGTACGGCACTCGTAAATCAGGGATCATCCCTAAATTGGCCATGTCGAGCCCCATGGAGTCCTGATTTGTTATGTTCCTCATCTGTTCCTCCAGCATTCGGAATCTACGATCAGCTTCAGCAGGCAGCTCAGCGCCCACATCCCTCATAGAGAACACGTCGTCCTGACGATCTTCATTCCATCGTTGGTCCCCATTGCCATACCCTGCGTAGGCGCCCTCCGGACCATAGACGTTCCGATTGGCATTGTAACCATACCCAGCGTTACCAAGACCATGGTTAGCAGCACCAGGTCCAGACCCATCATTATGAGTACCATTACCACAACCCAAGTTAACAGTATTACCAAGACCTGCATTACCAGTATTACCCAAACCTGCATTACCAGCAGCATTACCCAGACCAGCGTGGCGGACGCCAACATCATTACCATTCCCGGCCCCTGCAGCAGTTGGGGTGCATCCGGTAGGAATAACAGTGGCGTTAGGAATTTCTGTATCGTTGCGGGGAGTATTAGCAGCAATACCTCTGTGAAGAACTCCATTAAGATCAACCCTAGCTACCAGGGGTTGGACCATTGTTATCAGTTGCTCCTGTCCTTGAGCCATAGCTTGCATGACTTCCATGAGCTGAGTCATGTGCTCCCTCATCTCTTGCATCTCAGTCTGAACGTGATCCATGGCTTTCTTGAGATTGTTTCTAGTAGGATACCGGTGAAGTCTCTGGTCCGCAATCCTGAAACAGCTCTGAAAAGACAACAGAGCATAAGAACGAGGCTTAAGAAGGTACCTGCAAACACAAAGAAAAATATGCAAAATGCTAATAATGTATATATGCATATGGAATATTTCCCTTGATTCTAGTTCCGGGTGAAACACATGACAATGGAAACCCCTCAGACAGCAATAGTAAAAAACTCCTCATATACAGATGGAAGACCACATAGGTAGTTACAAGCACAAGTATCTGAGCACGAATGACGGTAAGCGAGATAGCTAGAATCAAAGGGAATATGCTTCTGCAATGTTAATGCAATGTCATGTAATCAATGCAGATGAGAAATGCAAAAATGCAAGGATGCTATAGGGGATCAAGGTAGCTGTGCTGTGCTGTAGCAATAATAATCAGAAGCTGAGTGTGTTGTAGCTTGAGAATAACCAGAGCTTCGCCTTTGTATAACATATATCACTGCATGACATAGATCTATGATACTGAAGACCTCTGATATCAAACCTAAAAGTTCACACTGTAGAGAAAACCGGGTGATCTGGAGCTATGGTTTCCTGCATGACCCAATCCCTCTCACATGTATGGACTTAATTCGCCGACGAGGTATGGCATCCTATGCGGTCATCAGCGTCACAGACTTTCAAGAGCGATGATACGATACCCAGAAGGTGTGGCATCATCATCTCTTGAAGCGGCCTCACTTAGCTGAATCCCAAATGATCGGTCCCCAGAGTCGACAATCCTCCAAACCAACAACCCCTCAAGCCCAAAGGGCTGGAAAAGAAGTCAACCGGGAGAATCTCGTCTGAGCGTGGATTTTGTGAGACACTAGTACATGCAAAGCATGCACGCGCCCACTACTTTCCACAGCTAATGCTAGGTACACTCAAGCCTGGGTCTGGCTTCTCACTCATCAGAATCAATCCCCTCCCACAATAGCATAATAAGGATATAATATAATGCTGAAAATAAACTGCGGGAAAATAAAATGCGGGAAAGTAAAGCTAAGGTACAACAGGTATGTACAAAACCCAAAAGATAAATAAACAAGCGCTAGGACTAACTCTCCTAGGGGATGGGAAACGGTCCCAGCGTAGGGGATGGGAAAAATCCCCAGCTGCCATTAGTCCCCAGCAGAGTCGCCAGCTGTCGCTACTGCGAAAATCGGCGCCGGCAAAACAGAAGAGTCGCCACCGTGCGTTATTTATCCCAAAGGAGGGAAAGGAAACGCTCAGAGAAAACCTAATGAAAAGAGGGAAAAGGAATGGTCATCGCAACCATTGCTGGGTTCGGGAGTCAGTTACGCAAGGGGAAGGTATTAGCACCCCTCACGTCCATCGTACTCGATGAGATCCACGCTTAATTGTTTATCTAAAAGGGTTTGATTAATACTATCTAGCTAAAGGCTTAGGGACAAAAGAAAAGAAAAGTGACTCGGCAAAGTATCGCACTTTATGCCTACGTATTCCCGTCTGGAACGAGAAATCAGAGTCAACGTAGTTCGCCTAACTACGGGCAAAAGGGGGGAAGGTTGCTCTCCGAGATATCGCATCTCGTGCCTACGTACTTTCACACGGTATGAAAGATCAGAGCAAACGTAGTCCGGGCTTACTACGGGGAGACTAGTTTAATCCTAACATTATCATGCCAAGTTCGTCCTAAGGTTAAAGTTTGCAAAGGGGAAGACTACCCTAATGTTGTCATACATGGTTGCAAAGCCTAATGTTTATCACATTCTACCTTGAACAAGGAAGAATGGAGATCCTAAGGGAAAGGCAAAGGAAGCAACAGAAAACAGATGAAACAAACAGCATACAAAAATGCAAAGTGTAGAAAGGTAAACATGCAATGCAAGTGAGGGAGCAAGTCATCTCAACCTCAAGCCTATAATGAATGGAAAAATGGCCTATTTTAAACATGCAATCTTGGCCACAAGTGATTATAAAGTGATACGAGGCAATAAAGCTTACGAATGACATGCGTATACTACGGTTTGGAATCATAACGCGCTATCATGGAAATATGGAACCTAATGGGCAATTATGTATGATGAAACCAGCCAATCAATGATCTACATATCCTATATAATGTCTATAATGAGAAATAGGAACCCTAGCGTTCATCACATAAACAAATCGAGGCCGTTGGAGCCGAAAGAAAAGCAAAGTCTGTTCGAATGTCCAAATTACAAGTCCGAATACAAAAATATAAGAAAAATAGCAAAAGGTGCTAAAAAATTCAAATAAAAATCCCCAATTCCCTACATCAAGCCACAAACTAGGGGTGAGAGATACCACAAAAATATCCAAAGAGAAATGGCCAAACAAGTTGAAACTATGTCATGTGTACCAAAAAGAAGCCAAACTAGCACATGGTAAAGAAAGACCTTCAAAACCCTTCAAAATGGTACAATAAAAATCAAGTAAAAATATATCTAGGTACCTCAATGTGTGTATGAATACCTTGCAAAATATTTGGAATTTAAATGATGTATTGGTAGGTCAAAGAAATTCAACAAAATGATAGCACCAGCATTGGCCTTTTTATGACGACCCAAATGTAAAAAATCCAAAGAAAATGTCAGAAAATGGTAAAATTATAATTCCAGTCTTATTAAATCCTAGACATCTTAAAAATTCAGTACAAAAACATGGGTATCAAAAAGACTAATTTTCCTATTTTTTATGATTATTTGAAGTCAGCATATAAAACAGAAAAATAAAAGAACATGGAATAGCACATGAACAAATGAGAAAACAAGAGAAATAGTGAGAATAAATAAAAGTGGCACAGCCAGGAATCGAACAGAGGTACATGGGGGCGTGGTGGCTGAGTTGGCGCGCCACCTCAATTAATGAGGTGTGATGTGGCAGTGCGTGTGGCACATTCCTGGGCATTGGATGAGAAGTCCAAGTCAAAGGCTTTGGAATGATCTAACGGTGGAAGCATCATCTTCTTCCTTTGAACATTTGAATGAGAAAACTCAGCCATGAACACGTGAAACCTCATGCTTCAACATCCACCTTCCTCAATCTCTAACTCTCTCATTTCTTAATGAAAATCCATGATTCTTAGATGAAACTTGTGGGATTTTTCGAGAGGAATCCAAATATACCATTATTTTCCCTTGAAATGGCCTCTAACTCAAAAACCGTATATGAATCTCAAACTTTCAAGAACACCAAATTGTCATAAAAAACCATCTTTTTTGTACTAGAATCCATGTAGGAGATGAGAGCAATGTAATGCAACGACAATAATGCAAGAAAGACTCTTAAATCATGAGTTATGTTAAATTCTTTATACCTTTGAAAAATGAATTATGGAGCTTTAATGGAGCACGAATTTCCTTGGAAAAATGTGTAGAAACATTCAATATTCTTGGTAGAGGTATTAGGATCAAAGGAAATGCTTGAATTGGTGAGGAAATGAAAAAATCTTTTGCACTTGGAGCTCACTTTTTCATGTTGATACAACCATGGAATTGCACTAAAAACTTCTCAAAAATTGATGGAAAAATTCTATGGAGTATATTGAATTAATTGGTAATGAGAAAGGATCAAAAAAATGGAGAGAAAAAAGGATTGAAAAAATGGAAATTCAAATATGTGAAAGTGTGGGAAAATGGAAAAATGATGGAAGAAGAATATCAATTGCCTTGATTTTTAGTTTTTATAATCCTTGCATCATAAGGAAGGTTTAAGGCCCACAATAGTTCCTTGTTTCTAAGCCCAAGCCTAAGATCTATTATGTTACTTGAATTGTAAGAAATCTCGAAATAGGCCATGATAAAATCCTCAAATGAAAAATATAAAAGTGCCAATGTTCTTAAAACACGATTTCCATTCGAAATAAGCACAAATATGGACTTGTTTGATTAAATTTTGAAGAAATACCAAACTATGCCTTTTCACATGTTTTCACCAAAATCACTTTCATCAATCTTCAACCATGATCTAGCCCATTAAAACCTTGAAGTTTAGTTGACCAAATGACCCCATTTGGAGCAACTTTCACGTTGGAAAAAAGTCCATTTGAGTTATGCAAAGTATTGAACTTGACTTGTAATTTTATGACCTGTAGTCATAGTTTTCCAACTCATTGATAATCTTCAGTTGGCCTCTAAGTCAGGGGATGAACCCCACACAAGCATCTGAACTTCTCAAGGGCAGGAACCACTTCCTGGTGACTTTAGTGACTCCCCAAGCTCGAATAAAACCTCTAGATAGGCCTCTCTCGATGTATATCACACTTGATCCCCTGCATAAATGCTAATGCAATGCTATGATAATGCTATGATGATGTTATGCTAATGCAAAAACAAGAAGGAAAAGGTTGGGCAAATTTTGGGTTGCAACAGTGATTACTAGACCTTCAAAGATTATTGGTGACGACCAAATCAGAGATAAATATTGGTAACAACCACCCATCTGTGCAAATTGGATATTGCTATGCCAGCTTCCCAGAGAAGATAGGTAATCCCAGAATGTCAACTTCGAAGCGAAATTGCAGCAACAAATCAAAGATAAAGGTAACGACCAAAGGATCTCAAAGGCAACAGCCAGACAAACAAAGACCAATATGTAAACAAATGAGTATGCTGGTATGATGCTGTATGTAAAATGCAGACCGACCCGCAGGAACGAAGGAAAGCAAAACAAGGAAAACACAGAGGGAACTCGTCACGCTGAGTTCCAAACGCTTCAGGTCAGGCGACACTTTCTTTTGGCGTAGATAACAATCTTTCCAGATAGAATCTTCGTAATCCTGCAGAGGAGAAGTCTTGGCTTAAGAGCTGGAATTGTTGTCGGACGCATCCAGTTTGGTCAAGGGTAACAACAAACTTTCACAATTTTGAGAACTGCGTAATGTTATCAGATTACCTCTAGAGTTCTTCAATCATTTCGTCAAATTTGTGTTTTCTTTTTAAAATCAAAATTTAAATTTCAAACATTTTGCTTTCGAAGAAATCCTTATTAACGAATAAGTGGAATTGCATAACAAAAACAGAGGATCATAATAATGATTGGCTAAAATCTGATTTTATTGATAGACAAGAACTTTACAAAGGGCAAAGCCTCGGGACTCTTATACATTTGGAAAAAATGGCAAACAGAAAAGGTTACAGAATCCCATAATAATCTGGTCCTTTTAACTGTCGGTTCACTTGCTTCACTGCTTCTGACGAGAATGACAAACGTTGATCTTTCTTCTAACACCTTGTGCAAGACTTTTGCCCCGGCGTTTGTCACCTTTCGATTCTTGGACTTCTGTCTTGCTGAAGCACTGGAATCCCCTTTCTAAGTTTTCTGCTTTTAGGCATAGTACTTTCTCACTGCATCTGAATTGATGGGATACTTGAGTTGTTCTCCATCCATGGTCTCAAGAATTAGAGATCCTCCGGAGAAGACAGTTTTTACAACGAAGGGGCCATCGTAGTTGGGCATCCACTTGTCGTGCATATCCTTTTGAGTTGGTAGGATTTTTCTAAGCACAAGCTCTCCTTCCCTATACTCTTTGGGACAAACCTTCTTGTTGAACGCTCTTATCATTCTTTGTTGATAGATTTGACTATGACACATGGCCGTCATTCTTTTCTCATCAATGAGGTTCAATGAGTCGAACCTTTCTTTCATCCATTCATCTTCCTCAAGCTTGGCCTCCCTCAAGATCTTAAGAGAAGGTATTTTGACTTTAATGGGTAGCACAACGTCCATCCCATATACTAAGGAAAAGGGAGTTGCCCCTGTTGAGGTTCGCACTGATGTTCGGTATCCATGTAGAGTAAATGGTAACATCTTGTGCCAATCCTTGTAGGTTGTGACCATCTTCTGTACTATTTTCTTGATATTTTTGTTTGCAGCCTCAACTGCGCCATTCATTTTGGGTTTGTAAGGAGACGAATTGTGATGTTTGATCTTGAAATCGTCACAGAGTTCCTTCATCATTTTGTTGTTTAGATTTGACCCATTGTCAGTAATGATCTAGTTAGGAATACCGTATCGACAGATGATTTCCTTTTTGATGAAGTGAGCAACCACTTGCTTTGTCACGTTCGCATACGACGCTGCTTCCACCCATTTGGTGAAGTAATCAATTGCAACAAGGATGATGCGATGGCCGTTGGAAGCTTTTGGATCTATTGCCCCAATCATGTCTATGCCCCACATTGCAAAGGGCCATGGCGACGTCATCACGTTGAGAGGATGCGGAGGGACATGCACTTTGTCGGCATAGACTTGGCATTTATGGCATTATCGAGCAAAAAGTATGCAGTCCGTTTCCAGAGTTAACCAAAAGTAGCCCGCCCTTAAGATTTTCTTAGCCATAGCGTGGCCGTTGGCATGGGTACCGAATGTTCCTTCGTGTACTTCGGTCATTATGAGATTCGCCTCTTTTTCATCGACACATTGGAGTAGAACCATGTCATGGTTTCTTTTGTACAAGGTACCATTGCTGATGAAGAATTTAGTCGACAATCTGCGTATAACTCTTTTGTTAATTCTGGATGCGTCAGTTGGATATTCTTGATTTTGAAGAAAGTTTTTAATGTCGTGGAACCACGGTTTCTCATCAGTTTCTTCATCTATTGTCATGACATATGCAGGCATTGTCCTTCTTTCAATGCGAATTAGAGGCGCCTCGTTAACAAACTGGACCTTCCACATCGATGCCATCATGGCCAGTGCATCAGCAATGTGATTTTCCGCTCTCGGTACATGCTTGAAGGTAATTTCATCAAAATATTCAGCCATCTCCAAGATATGAGTTTTGTAAGGGATCAACTTCTCATCCCTGGTTTCCCATTCTCCTTTGAGCTGGTAGATCACCAAAGCAGAATCACCGATCACTTCCAAGATTTTGATGCGAAGATCGATAGCAGCTTCCAATCCTAAGATGCAGGCTTCATACTCGGCTATGTTGTTCGTACACGAGAAACAAAGTCGGGTTGTAACAGCAGTATACTCTCCGGTTGGATTTTTCAGAACAGCTCTGACACCATGTCCATTCTTGTTTGACGCTCCATCGAACATCATTTCCCAGCGGGATCCAGGCTCGGGACCTTCTTCAGGACCAGGCTCCGGTTTTGTGCGTTGAATATACATCACATCTTCATCAGGAAAATCAAACTTGAGTGGTTGATAATCTTCCATGGGATGCTGTGTGAGGTGTTCTGACAAGACACTTCCCTTGATAGATTTTTTAGCAACATACTGAATATCGTACTCTGATAAGAGCATATGCCATCTGGCCAATCTTCCGGTTTGAGCTGGCTTTTCAAAGATGTACTTGATGGGGTCCATCTTAGAAATCAGAATTGTGGTATGACAGATCATATACTATCTCAGACGCTTGGCGGCCCATGCTAAGGCGCAACAGGCTTTCTCTAGGGGAGAGTAACGACTCTCGCAATCGGTGAACTTCTTTCTCAGATAGTAGATTGCATGTTCTTTGTTTCCTGACTCATCAGTCTGGCCTAAGACACAACCCATTGAATCTTATAGTACTGTCATATACATGAACAAAGGTCTTCTGGGTACGGGAGGAATCAACACCGGAGGTTCTTGTAAATATTGCTTGATTTTCTCAAATGCGACCTGACAATTCTCGTTCCATACCACCGTTTGATCTTTTCGTAACAACTTGAAGATCGGCGTGCAAGTAGGAGTTAGATTGGAGATGAACCTGGAGATGTAATTCAAACGCCCGAGGAAACCTCTGACTTGTTTCTCTGTCTTAGGAGCAGGCATCTCTTGGATCGCTTTAACTTTGTCGGGGTCAACTTCAATTCCTCGTTGACTAACGATGAAACCAAGTAATTTGCCCGAGCGGACCCCGAAGGTGCATTTTGCTGGATTTAACCTTAGTTGATACTTTCGGAGTCGCTCAAATAGCTTCAACAGATGATCCAAATGGTCTTCTTTGCTTTGCGACTTTGTGATCATATCATCCACGTATACTTTGATTTCTTTGTGCATCATATCATGGAAGAGTGTGACCATGGCTCTATGATACGTTGCCCCTGCATTCTTCAAACCGAAAGGCATGAACTTATAACAATAGGTGCCCCAAGGTGTGATGAAGGTTGTCTTCTCCATGTCGGCTGGATCCATTTTTATCTGATTATAACCAGAAAACCGGTCCATGAATGAAAATACTGCGAAGCTGGCTGTATTATACACCAAAGTGTCGATATGTGGTAAAGGTAAATCGTCCTTCGGACTTGCTTTGTTTAAATCCCTGTAATCGACGCACACTCTGACCTTGCCATCCTTCTTTGGGTCTGGCACGATGTTTGCCACCCATTCTGGATATTTGGATATCGCTAAAAATCTTGCATCAATTTGTTTCTTGACTTCGTCTCGGATTTTAAGAGTCATGTCTGGTCTTGATATGCGAAGTTTTTGTTTGACCAGAGGACACTCTGGCTTCAGGGGGAGTTTGTGCATAACAATGTCAGTATCCAACCCTGGCATGTCTTGGTAAGACCAAGCAAATATGTCGACATAATCTCGCAGGAGTAATATCAGCCCACTTTTGATCTCTGGTCCCAATGATGCCCCAATCTTGACTTCTCTTTTTTCTTCTTCTGATCCCAAGTTGATGACCTCTGTCTGCTCTTTGTACGACTGGAGATACACATCTTTGTACTCAGTCATTCTCTTCAACTCTTCTGGGACTTCTAATTCTTCATCATTCTCTTCTTCTGCTTGAAAGACATATGAACCACTAGTAGAAGGAACTGAAGGATCATAGGATTCTGTGGTGGATGGATGTATTCTGCATGTTTTATTTTTGGGAACAATTAGACACACACACACAGACATGCAGATGAAGGGTTGTTTTTTTTTTTTTCCAAAAAGATTGCCATTTTTCCTTTTAACAAAAAGAGTGAAAATGATACGCAAAATAATAAACAAGAGTTTTAACAAAAACACTTTTTTCATTAATGGATTTTCAAATTGCAAAGTGGCCCAATACAAAATAATTCGCAGGTCTTGGGCAAGACCGGGAATTTTAAAGAAAACACAAACCTAACAAGCAAAATGAAATTACTCTAAAGGTGAAAAGACGGGAATTTCCACAGCCTCCCAGTTGTGCAAAGCTGCTCCTCCCCGAGTTATCAGATGATCTAGATTGCAATCCTCATCCTCAGCAATGATGGTGTTGATCTGTATTCCACCACTGGTAAATATTTCCTTCAAAGACTTCTTCTTCATGGTGCTTTCCTCCGGCTCATCTCCTAGAGTTGGTTTGTAACCCAACCCTTGTCGATCGTTTTTGGCCCGAGCGTTGACTTCAATGATCTCTCCCCATCCCAACGGGACTCCACCTTTTAGCGCTGCCTTGATGCTCTAAACAGAGGTGAATGATGGGCCGCGAGTTATGTCAGATTCGTCGACCAGAACAACGTGAGCTATTTCTAGTGCTTGAAAGGCTGTCTCAAGGGAATCTTCGTTAGCTTCGATATACCGGAATGAGGACAAGTTACTTACCATTAAATCCTCTTCTCCATGAACAATGGCCAACTGGTCATCCACAACAAACTTCATCTTCTGATGGAGAGTAGAAGTAACAGCGCCAGCTGCGTGGATCCATGGCCTTCCCAGTAAACAACTGTAGACCGGATTAATATCCATCACCTGAAAGGTGACTTCAAAGATTTTTGGTCCGATCATGATAGGAAGATCAACCTCCCCTATCACAGCTCTTCTAGACCCATCGAATGCCTTCACTATGAGAGACGTTGGCCTCATGTTAGCACCTTGGTAAGCCAGCTTGGCTAGTGTCCTCTTCGGCATTACATTGAGCACTGATCTTGTGTCAACAAGAACCCTGGACAATGTATCTTCTTCGCATTTGATTGACACATGCAGAGCACGATTGTGCTTGCGTTTCTCAGCTGTTAGATCATTATCGTCAAAGCTTAGCATGTTGCAGGCAGTGATGTTTGCTACAATGGAGTCGAATTGCCCCACTATAATATCTTTGGTAACATGGGCTTGTGTTAAGATTTTGAGTAAAGCCTGGCGATGCGCCGAAGAGCTTAAGAGTAATGCGATGACCGAGATCTTAGATGGTGTCTGATTCAGTTGGACTACCACCCTGTAATCACTTCGTCTGATGATTCTCAGGAACTCTTCTTCATCATTTTTAGCGCTTTCTTTTCCTTTGACTAAAGGCTCCTTAGTGACGACTGCCTCTGGAACGGGTTTTAGAGGAACAACAACTTTTGGAACAGAAATTGGTGGCGGAGGAGCAACTTGTATGCCCGCGGTTGATATATGCGACCATTCCGAGTCATCTTGCTTCCACCGGCAATGTTAGCTACATTTGCTGGCTTCCTTTCTTTGAAAATTCCATCGCACCATGAATGGCCTACTTTGGCGTCACAGCCCTTGGGTGAGGTTTGGATCCTCCCCTTGGTTCAAACTTGGCTTGTCCTCTCCCAAATTTCGGGGGTGCATCGTCGCGGAATACCGGCCGGACGTTTTTGTAGTTGTTGTTGTTATTATTTCTGAACACAGCTCTTTTGTTGGGCTCTTCAGGCATGTTAAACACGGGTTCAATGACTGCCACATCTTCCCCTTTCTTCCTGCGAGCAATCTCTATCATCCCTTGTTCGATCATTGCTCGAATTTCTTTTTTCACAATATCTTAACCTTCTGGGTTCAGCATGCATTGTTCGCAGTCTTCATGAGATGTCTTAAGTGCCCATTCCTGAGCAAGCCATTTGTGTAGGTCCACCAATGGCACCTTGATCTCATCAATAGTAGTAACTGTCTTATCTTCTGACCCTTCACCTTCTTCAATAATAGCATTTACTCCACCATGGTTTGGCAGAGGGTTATTCTTTACGTTCAGATGATTATCTTCAAAGGACATAATTCTTTCTTCAATTAACTCTCGGACGAGGTGCTGAAGTGCGAAGCAACCTTCAAGGTCATGGCCCGGAGTGTTCTCGTGAAATAAGCAGCGAGCGTTGGCGTTGTAGTAGAATGGAAGTGGATTAGGTTGAGCATCCAACTTTCTTGTCTTGACCAAACCTCTTTCTATCAACATGGGGAACAGATCAGTGTAGCTCATCGGAATAGGCTGTATTTTTGGTCGGTTTGCCTGATAATTCGCCCTTGGAGCCCTGTTTTGAGGCTGCTGACCTTGCGGATGATGATATTGTTGCTGATTGTTAGAGTGATATTGATGCTGATTGCCAGAATGATATTGTTGCTGATTGCTGGATGCCCCAGGCTGGGGACCCTGTTGTGATGACTGTTGAAAAACTGGAGTCACAGCTGCTATATATGATGATGGATGGTACTGCTGGCGATGGTTCCTGGAACTTTGCGCCTTCTTTCCATATGTTACCGCACTTACATCCCCTTCTTTCTTCTTGTGAAAGTTGTTGGCCAGCTTCTTTGCTGCACTGGTGCTTGAATTAGTATTTGGAGTAGCCACTTTCTTACTCTTTAAACCGGATTCAACTTTAACCCCCACTGCCACGATATCAGAGAAATTGGTCATGACACTGCTGATTAGTCGCTCATAAAATTCTGGCCTGACCGTATCTACGAATTAGTCTGCCAATTCCTTTTCAGTAAGGGGTGGCTCCACTTGAGCTGCAGTTCCGCGCCATCTTTGCGCGTATTCCTTAAAGGTTTTAGTGCTCTTTTGTGTCATGCTGATGAGCTGACGACGGTCTGGAGCTAAGTCCATATTGTCTTTATATTGTTGAATGAAGGCATCTGAAAGATCTTGGAAACCGTGGATCTTTGCTTGATCCAGGCTGAGATACCATTTAGCCGATGCTCCTTTAAGACTGTCCTGAAAACAGTGCACCAATAGTTTGTCGTTTTGAATATGCGGAGCCATCCGTCTGCAGTACATGATCAGGTGTACCTTGGGACAAGTAGTCCCCTCATATTTTTCAAACACTGGCATCTTGAATTTCTGGGGAAATACCAAGCCGGACACCAGACACAGGTCTTTGGCGTCAGACCCGAAAACATTGCTCCCTTCGATGGCTCTCATCCTTTTGGCCATAATGTCCATCTCTACCCTTAATTTTTCGTGTTTTTCATCTTCAGCTTCAAAACCGTCAGGTATATCAAAGATGGGTTGTTGATTGTTGAAGACAGGTCGCACTGCAGTGGGTCCACCCGCCTGAGTGAAAATAGGATTCCTGATTGTTGAATCAAACAGTGGATTAAGACTTAAAGATTGCATATTGTTGAATGGTGGCACAAAATCCTGAGACATGCCATAGGGAAATTCTGTAGTGGTAACCGGAGCTACCGTGACATTGGTCGCTGATGTGGCAACTTCGGAGATTACTGTAGGCTGTGTGTCCATCTTTGCCTTGATTATATTGAGAACTTCCATAATATGGATGACGTCACCCTTGATTCCTTCAATGTCGTTGTCCATCTGGTCGAACCTTTGTTTATTATCCGCCATCTTCTTCTGAGCTCTGGATCGAGTGTTGTACTTGTGAGTATTCAGCGTGACTCCTTCTCTCTTCTTTCTCTCTCTCTCTCTCTGAACAAGAACAAAGGATGAGTTGCGGAACTCGGATGCAAAACCAATGCAGAATGAGATGCAAATGCAAATGTAAATTCAAAATGCACAAACCATTCAAGGAAAAGCAAATTTTTGTTTACAAACAAAAAAGTTGGAACAACATGTAACGACATGCTTAAAAAAGCGTTTTTCATTGATAATTTGAAGTCTATTACAATAGATGGCTCTTTCTAAGAAGCAAGACCTTTCTTACAAGAAGTGAAAGTAAATGCAACAATAGGATTACAATCCTTTTAGGGAAAACATGGAAATGGTGAAACAATGATCATTCTAACAAGATGATCCTTCTCCTTCTTGGTCTTCAACATGAGCTTGGTCCTGGCGGATAATCTCCCACAAGTCTTCGTTCTCTCGTTGTGCTTTCATCAAAGCGTACTTCAGTTCTTCCCTAGTCGTGGGGACCTCAGGTTCCATAGTTATCTCATAATCATGAGTATAGAACATGGTCAAAGTTATTTCTTTCAACCACAGCAAGTACCCTCTGGTAGTTAAACAACTTACGTTCTCCATTGGAGTTATACCTAAGAGGTGAGAATCTCTCTGAGCGTACTGAGCACGGGCTTCCAGTTAAGGGTTGCAACCAGTTTCGCAGAAGCAAGGCCTCAGCAGTTCTGGTTCGGGCTCCGGCCTGGTTGGATACCCATATTGACGCTGGGCAAGAACAGGATTGTAGGTGATGACCCCCTTCGTCCCAATGAGAGGCACATTGGGGAATTCTCCATAACTGGGAATCATGACTAGATTACCAAGGCTGATGTCATACCATGTGATGTCATAGTGCCTGAGAGTGACGAGCTTAGAAATCCATGCGCTTTTGTTGGGAAGCCTCCAAAGAATATGAGTCCTGGGTAGATAAGAGGTAAACCACCTATCAAGCAGCGCGAGGCAGCATGAAAATTGCCCGAGATCATATAAGATGAAGCGGTGGATGACCGCATAGGTATCCGCCAGTATCTCATTTACTGGATTTTTGATGATGAAAAGACGGATTGCCTCCTCACTGATGAAGTCATAACGGCTTGGGAAGAGATACAACCCATATATTAGAAACGCCAAAATTGCTTCAAAGATGCCCAGATTTCTATTTTCATAATGATATTCGGCCATCTCCATTAGAGGTCCTGCTTCCATTCCGTACCATCCTCCTTTCGCTCTCATTGGTGGTAAATCCTCTTGCTTGAGATGTAGGGCCTTAGCTAAATCCCTTCTCTTTGGTTTCCCATAAGGAAGTGTGAAAGTCCACGGAATCTTCAAATAGTCAGTGTACTCCTCTATGGTCGGGAGTAGCTGGAAGTATGGAAAGACGAAGCAGTGGTAGGCTATAGAATAAAACTCGACCAAAGCCCGCAGCATGGGCTCGTTGACTTGAGCACTTATCAGTGGTAGGAGATCTCCATATTTGGCAATGAAAGCGGCAGGGTTTCTGACAAGTCTTGCCAACATCCTAAGACGGCCCAACCTCAAATCTGGGAACGGAAGCATGTCTCTTCTCACCATGTTGTTGTCTACAAAAAGAAAAGTTTGAATTTCCTTGAATGGTTAGAAAAATGCAAATGCAAATGCGCATGGTGTCATGGAACTCAGATATTTACGAACATCAAAAGTTGTCATTTCATTGATCAACAAAATGGGATTACAAAATATTGTTTCCTCTTACAAGAGTTTTAAACATAAACAACAGCTAAATGAATCCTAACAAGGTTCCCCTAGCAGCCTCATGTTGAGCTTCTCGATTTCTTTTTCCATCTGAGCCTTCTCAAGAATGAGCTTGTCCACAATTAACTTCCACGGAGTAGACTGAGGACTATAAGGTTCTTCTTATGCTTTCCTCTTCTTACAAGAGAGTACTTCTTCGTTTTTCAACTGGAGTTGTTTCTGGATCTCTGCATTCTCCTCGACGACCACTTGATACTTGTACTTCCAAGCTTCTTCGGTTTGTTGTGCTTTGACTAAAGTGATTTTCAACTTTTCTTCTTCAGACATGAAGACCAAAGGGCGTTCTTCCTTCAAAGCCATAGGCTCTTGCTTAGGATAAGGCATCCTTATTGAGATGGCTCTCTTTCGAACCCATTGGAGGTAAGGTTCCAAAGAGATATAGTTGAGTCTTCCAAGATCCTTCTTCCCTTTCTTGTGCAGATGCTCCCAAGCCTCTAAAATATTTTTCTTTACCTCCTGCTTATCCTTTTCTTCTTTGAAGAAAATTTTTTCCACTTGAACACCATTGGGCTTGTCCTTTGGAGGGTATCCCAATTGCCGACGGGCGAGGACTGGATTATAACTGATTCCTCCATTGGCACTGGAAGAGGTACATTACCGAAATCCCCACAATTATCAATGATCATTGTCCCATCATAGTCACGACTATACCAATCAACATCGGAGTGAGTGAGAGCCATGATCTTCTGCGACCACCATCCTTTCTTTGGATCCCAAAAAGCGTTGGCTTTGGGTAAGTGTGAAGTGAACCATTTGTACAACAAATGAGCACAACAAGTAATCATTCCTCCATTGTGAAAGTTCCTCAGATGAACAGAATGATATGTATCTGCTAGCAAGGTAGGTACAGAATTCTTCTTCAAGAAAATTTTAATGCCATTGAGGTCCACAAAATTCTCGAAGCTAGGGAACAGAAAGATGCCATAAATGAGCAAGGCAAGGATAGCCTCGAATGCATCCATGCTCAAATGATCCGCATAATACTGGGCTTTCTCAACCAAGAACTCTGCTTTTAACCCAAAACTCCTCCTTTTGTAATTCTTTTTAATATCAACCAATCCCAAACGTGTAGCCTTGGCAATATCTTGTTCTTTAGGGTCCTCCTCCATGATCGGAAAAGGAGAATCTTCAAGAATGGGAAATCCAACCAACTGAGAATACTCCTCTAGTGTGGGAACTAGCTGATAATCAGGGAAAGTGAAATAGTGGTAGAGCGGATCATAAAACTGGAGAAGAGTATAAAGGAGTCCACCATCCATTTTTATCTTCAATAGCAACAACAGCTTCCCATACCTGCTTTAAAATCCCTCTGGATTTGTCACTAAGGTGCTCAACCTTCTTAGGTCATCTAGGTTAAAACCCTTGTAAGTGTACTTCAAAGTTTTCTTTCTTTCCCTGTTCATAATGACCTCTGATGTTTACAAACAAAAAAGTCTGAGTTCCATGAAACCATATGATGATATGATGTTATGAATGCAAAATGCACAAACACAGGCAAATGCAAAGATCACACATATGCACACAACACAAGCTTAGGTTTAAAGGGCAAGCGTGGATCCAAGGTCTACCTATCCCCATGGATTTGCACTATGGATTGATTTGTACCTGCCGAACGGGTTCTACAAAGTTCCCAGAGTCATCAACCCATCTTTCGGATATTATCAACTTCCCAAATCACTTGGTAATCGATAATATTCTAAAGAGAATCTCGTTTGAGTGTAGTATCGCGTATCAACTATTTCGGAAATACTTCCTTATAGCCATCGCACTACGTCCTAATAAGGCCAAAGTGGGGTAGAATGTATTCTAAAAGTCCACAGTGTCATGGGCTCCTTCGTTGAAAGTAGCATTGTTTTCACGAATACTCGATCAACAATACTAAACTTTCAAGAGGGCCTACACTGAGCGGTGGTTTCTCAAGTTAGCTTGGTCGGGAATCAACTCCCTATAAGCCTTCTTGAATATACCACCATCCTATCATAATTGCACTCAAGTCCGGGTATAGGACCGTCTCACCACTCAAAGCACCCAATACCCAAAAATCAAACAAATATATTGACAAATATACATGTTTAGCAAATATTCATAAATATAGCATGCAATTAAACAAAATAGGCTAAACCCTCAAGTTAAGTATACCATATTCCCCAGTGAAGTCTCCATTTCTGTTGCAGTGAGAATCGTGATACCAAGCTATTGATTAACTTGAATCTAAATTCTTAAATTCACAACCGGACTTTAATTTATCCAAAGGAAAGGTCTAAAGAAAGAAATAACCTTTTGCGTGATGTAAAAACAACCCTGAGAGATTTGGGGGATCGAGGGTTGGTTATGCCTAGGGTAGGTATCTCACATCCTAAACATCTATAGTACTCTACAGGAACCTTTTGTTTGTTTGCATGCTAAGTTGTAAATGATTTGCTAAGGTTTGGGGTTGGGTAAAAGGTGTAGGTTAAAACCTAAAGATAGTTTCTCAGTTTGCTCGCAAAGACATCGCGTCCTCTGCCTACGTATCCTACCTAGGATAGAATCAGAGCAATCATAGTTCACCTCACTAGCATTGAAGAACACTTGATTATGATCAAAGTTCAAAGGGGAACAAACATAACCATGTTTGTATAGAGTTTAACAAAATTCTCTAGATCTATGTTATAACACTCAAGAGGGGAGTAAGTAATCATTATTATGATTCTTACATAGAGTTTACAAACTCTATCCTAGGGTTCTAGTCGAAGAAACACTCCTAGTAAAGGTGGGTTTTCTAGACTTAAAGCACAGTCTTGTGGCTTATACTAAGGTTTAAGATGACTTCACAAAGTCAAGGGAGAGGATAATGAGCTATCCATGGCACAAGGGTCAATGGAGAGACTTTTCCTTTGGAAGGAGAGATAGAGGAGACAACTTGGATGAGAACTAAAAAGTTCCATCACTTGGGGAAGAGGACAATAATTCATGGTAACAACCAACAAGAAATAAAGTCTCAACATGTTGACAAACATAAAGAAATCCAATATCAATAAATCTCACAAGATAAAATAAGCATGGTATGAAAGAAATTTAATCGAAACGTAAGGTAACGACTTAAGAATGAATCAACTAACAAGTAGGCAAAAAGCAATGTAAATACAAACAAGTTGAGATTTTAATCCATTAAATGAAACTATACATCACCATGAGCAAGTTTCAAAAAGAAGGGGTTAAAAATAATAAACAATGAATAAGTTATGAATTATTGAAGTTCAATGATTTTATGAAAATAAAATAAACAAACACATAAAAAGAGGGTGGCATGGGTAGGGATTGAACCCACGCCCTTGTGCTTACCAGCACAACACACGAACCACTCAGCCACAATGCATACACACATGAGGAAATGGAAGGAAAATCACAAAATAAAATCAATGACAATTGCAAATAAAAAAAAGCCCAAAAGAGTTGATCACCAAGGATCGAACTCAGGATTGGCAAGTGAAAGGTACAAAGGCGCGCAAGTTGCTTACCACTGAGGTGGCTATACATCCAAGTATAAAGCCACCCCCATAAATAGATAACACTACTCATGGTGGATTTCTGGGCAAAAGAAAACAAGCCCACCAAACCAAAACGTGAAGCAATCAAACTTGATCAAAACAGCTCCAATTTTAACAAAATTTAAACCTAAACTGTTTGTTTTTTAACAAGGATCATGATGGTATCCACAAAATTATGAAATGATGCTTCTAACAAGAAACACGATAAAAGATGCAAGTTGACAACATGAGTTGCATTTTGAAACCTAACATCAGCTATGAGTTCAAATACATCAAATGGGCACTGCACATAAGTCACAAATATCATAGCAGAGGTATTGCATATTTAGGGCTCAAGCATAAATCAATAGAAAGGAAAGTGGCACATGAATTGCAATGATGACATGAGAATGAGGGCAAGCTGTCAAAACAGATGGGAAGGTTCAAATCTCATACACATACATAGCCTAACATTTCTAAACATGTTATTGATGATGACCTCACATGCTATAAATCAAACACAAATGCTCAGACAGAGGGGAGATAGTATGACATGATATTAGTTATGAATGAAACTTTGTAAAATTGATGAGCTTGCTTTCAAAACCACAATGATAAAATGACTTTCAAATCAAAACCAAAATTGTTGAAAATTAGCACAAACAAGCAGTTGTATCATGTACACCTATGGCTAATCAAAATGTGAAGATGGAAGGGGCAAGAATGATGAGCATAACAGCCAAGCTGCAGGCCAGGGCCAAAGTGGCCCTGTTGCACCAGAATTTAAACAACATTAAACATGGATGAAACAAAACTTTGATCTCAACAATACCAATATAAACATGGAACCTCAACCAAAAATGCAATGAGAAACATAAAGATCACAATCATAATGCCAAGGCCATACACAACCACAACTGTCATGCCAAGTAAAATGGAATTGAAAGATGCAAATTGAAAGCTAGATCATGGAACAGGCATAAACAGATTGAATAGGCTTTACACACAAACTTAAATCATGATATTAAGTGTGTCTATACTTCAAAATTGGCCACAAACAACATAGAAAAGGAAATCACATACCAACTGCTCACTTAGGCATGAAAAATGCATAATTGGAGGCAAACATGATTGGAACAGATTGAGATTAAAAAGACATCACACACAAGTCTCAAATACATTAAGGAATGATTCTAACACTTGAGATTAGTCATGAAATGCATACAATAAAAAAAGGTTCTAAAACTGCAATTGTAACACATAGGTGAGGCAGGCTGTTAAGCAGAGAGGTATAACATACACAAAGATATTTGGCTCATGTACATACAAATCCTAAGCACTATTTAGAGGTCTAATGCTTCATGGAATGAATCAAGACAAGTAGCATGATGAAATGCAGCTGTGGTTTCAAATAGTTTTGGCAGCAATGTGTCACTACTGCGAAAAACAACCAGCGGAAAAAATAGAAGAGTCGCCACTTTCGTTATTTATCCCAAAGAGAGGGAAAGGAAACGATCGCAAAAACCTAAAGAAAAAGGGAAAGACAAAGTCATCGCAACCATGTCTGGGTTCGGGACTTGGTTACGCAAGGGGAAGGTATGAGCACCCCTTATGTCCGTCGTACTCGAAGGAATCCACGCATGGGTTGTCTAGTCTATGGGTGAAAAACAATCTATCTACGGCTGCTAAAGTTAAACGGAAAGAAACTGACTCGATAGAGCATCTCCGCTCTATGCCTACGTATTCCCTCGTGCAATGGGAAAATCAGAGTCAACGTAGTTTGGGAAGCTACAGGGGAAATTGCTCGCCAAGACGTCACGCCTTGTGCCTACGTATTCTCATCTGGCATGAGAAATCAGAGCAAAATGTAGTTCAGGCTAACTACGGGTAAACAAGGGTGTTCTCGATCACACGGGGGTGAGAGAAAAGATTGACGATACTAGCGTACGCATTTTAGCAGTTAGGTGTATGTTGCTCGACCATTGGAGACTTAGGCGTTACCTGTTTGCGGTAGAACGGACGTAATATGTCGGGGTTTAAAGGTACGGGAACCTACGGGAACTAGAACTACGGTCTGGTCTCAATTGCGCTAGGGCAAGAGAAAGGGAAGATTAGTCGTAAGCGGGGAAGTCTCGGTCGCACGAAAGCGAGAGAACAGAGAAGTTAGTTGTTAATGTGCTCGCTAGGATATCACATCCTATGCCTACATACTCTCAACAAGAATGAGAGATCAGAGCAACCGTAGTTCGGCTAACTACAGAAAACGGTCTCGATTGCACAGGGGCAAGAGAAAAGAACTCAATCGCCAGAACGCGAGAGAAAAGGGGAGGTCTCAATCGCCAGGACGCGAGAGAAAAGGCAGAAGTCTCAATCGCCAGGACGCGAGAGAAAAGGTTCGGAACGGGACACACACGCCAATCCTAAACGTAGGAGCGAGTGCGTCGCATATCGTCCTAAGGAAGTATACTAAACACTCTAGGCAATTGAGAGGTGGCCACTCAATCACCATTTCCCACGTGTCGAACGATCTCACAACACTCGGCGGGTGAAAAGAAAGAGATGAAAGAAGTGAAATAAAAACAATGTTACCGAACGGAGTGGTTCCGTTGACCCTTGACTTTTGCGCGCATGCTCCACTTCAAAGCTCTACTCTTTTATCCTTGATGATGATATTTCGAACCAGAACCAATGCGACGCTGAACCGTCATAATTCGACTTATAAAAGAAGTCAAAACCCAAGAGGTAGCGTATTGATATCCGTGTCAAAGACAAGATGGAGAGATGATATTGAGAATCATTCTGCGATTAAATCATGTCACACGAACATCACAACAGAAAGGCAAAATAAAATCAGAAGAAGAAGAAAAGATGAGGAGAGGAAAAATGGTCTCGGATCCTACATTATCCCTCAACAAGTTGATTAATAACGCATTATAGAGGTCTTGTCATCGACCTACAAAAATGAAATGGTGAGAAAAAAACAATAACAAATGGGAAGAAGAATTCAATTTTTAAAGAAATAAACTTCTAATAAGAGAAAGAAATTCTAAAAGAAATTAATAAAATAATAGAATCTAAATATAAAAAATTCTATATATTTAATATATACATATAATACTTTAAAAGAAAATATTAAAAGAAAATATAATATATATTACAATATCAAAATTATTTATAAAAAAATAACAAAAAGAAAAGAAAAACAGCAAGGGGGGTACAACAATCCAGAGGGGGTACATGGTAAAAACGCAGTTGGGCTTTAAGCCCAAAACCACAACAAACAATCAGAAATAAAATCCAACAGGGGGGGTGCGTAAAGTGTAAGAACACAAATTGTTTCTTAGTAATATCTCTATGTTTTGATGATAACTCTTATGAAATTTTGTATTAAAGAATTACATACTCTAAAATTTGTTCATGAATATTTGCTGCAGATAATTAAAGTATATATACATCCAAGAGCAAATTAATCTGAACATAGAACTATGGAAGGCTCTGAAGAGTCAGAATCATCTTATAGAAGAATCTGAGCGTTGTCTGCAGAAGAATCTGAAGCAGAAGCTATAGAAGGATCTGAAGCAGAAGCTGCAGAAGACTCTAATAAGATCTGAAGACTCTGAAGCATTAAAGAACTTTGTATGAGAGTTAAGAAGCTCAGTTTTTCAGAAGACTCTGAGAGTACTACACGCTGCATGTACTGAGGATCTGATTCATAAAACTCTGCTCTGATAGAACTACACACTAAAGCACACTTGCTGCCTTACTCTGATTTAGCAAAATCTGATGGGAATCCAAGACTCTGATCATGCTAGATCTGATGGTTACCCTGCTGAAAAGAAATAATTATTGAAGAAGAATTCAAAGTAATATCCTTTGATTTAACTCAACGACTCTTTCCTCTTTCATGCTTGACACTAGAACACAGACCAAAAGCATTTCTCTGTGCATTCTACTTCCAGGAAAGGTCATGTGATGTAAAGACAAAAAGGTTCAGGCCTTTTCAGTACACAACCTCCAACGTCAAGACTTTGTGGAATACTGTGCATATAAAAGCAAGTCTTCCTCATCTTCTTCAAAGTGATCTACAACCAACGAATCTCAAAAAGAAACTCTTACAAGCTCTCATAAAATATTCTTATTGCTGAGTTTATTCTTTTGTTCTTAAACATTAAGTGAAAAATCACTGTTGTGATAAAGCTTGTTAGAAGCATTCATACACTTGTATTAATCTTACATTTTATTGTAATAGTTCCTTAAGAAGATCCAGTTGGGATCAGTAGTTCTTGAGAAGACTTTGAACAGTTGTTCTTAGTGGTTACTATTGTAATCAGTTGATTAAATAGTGGACTAAGTCCTTGTTTGAGAAAGGAAAATCACTCTAGATAGGGTGGACTGGAGTAGTTGAGTTCAACGAACCAGGATAAAAATACTTGACTTTTACTTCTAAGTTTTATCTTCATACTTATTCACCCCCCCCCCCCCCTTCTAAGTATTTTCTCACCTTCATAAAGCATATGGGGGGAATGCAACAATTAAAAAAACCATTGGGCTTAAGGGCTAAAGCCCAAACAAAAATAGACAACAATCTAGAGGGGGGCAATGAGGAAAAACGGGGGTGGATCCAGAAAATGAAGTGATTGGGCCACAGACCCACTAACCAAGCTAGGAGGTCCACGAGCTTCTCATCCTCTTCACATTGGTTTGAACAAACCCTGACTCCCCTCCTTCAACCTCCGCCACCGTCTCCTCCTTTCTGTCTCAGCCTCAACCTTCTCATTTTCCTCTGCTCAAAATGAAACTCAACTATAGAAAAAAAGAAAAACATCCCCTCTTCACATTCTTTTCCGTCAATATTATCTTTTTCTGTCAAATAAACCAAAACACACATCTGAAGTAAATATTGGTGAGGAATGAAGTCCGTAGGAGGTGGTTATTGATGATTCTTCAGGTGATGTATGAAGGCGTATGAAGAGGATCCGAAAATATGTGAAGATGTTGACTCGTTGATGGTTGAAACTCTGGAAAACGCATGGTGATTGATGTTCGTTGAGACTTTGAATCAAAGAAAGTTGAAGGTGTTCTTGAAGGTTCTAAAGGATCTGAGGTTGCATGTTCGTATATTGAGGTTTGTTGAAATCTGGGTGAGTTTACAATGAACTTTGGAGGGTTTCGCGTAAAGATTTGGAGAAAACGAGTTGTGCGATGAGGATTTGGAGTTTTGGTTGAAACTTTTTCATGGAGGATGAAGATCTGAGCTCAGATCCAGGTTTGGTTGGAGGTTTATGAAGATCCGAGTTTGGATCCAAGGAGATGTTGATTGTTGGATGTTTCTGGGCGAGATCTGGAGATTCAGTATGAAGGTTTGTTCAGATCTGGAAAATCAGATGAAGGTCATGAAGATTTGAATGCAGATGATGGTTTTTTGGGAAAGTATATGAAAGGTGATGAGTTTCTGGGTAAAATCTGATGAAGACGCGATGAACATGGTTGAATATTGTTTGAGTTTCTGGAAAAATGTTGTGTGAACATGAAGAACAACGATGAAGGTTCCGGTGAGACTTTGGTGTTTTCGGTGGGATTGATCTGCATGATTTCTCTGGCGGAAACGGAATAGTGTTTGCATGGCCTGGGGAAACGTGGTGAAGCATTAATGAGGCCTTTTATAATGCTGACAAGTGTCAGCTGAGAGGACAAAATGGGCCTGCAACCAGACAAGTGGCCCTGCGAAAATGATAGTTAGCTGACACAATTAAAGCTGATAATGATAATTAATTAATTAAATTAAAGATTAATTGAATAAATCTGAAATGAAAATTAACTAATTAAAACAATTAATTGATTAACCTAAAGATTAAAGAACAATTAACATTCTAGAATCAATTAAATGGCACGTTAAACCAAACTGGAAACATTAAAACTAATTAAAACTTAATCCTAATTAAAAAAAATCTAATATTTTAATTAAATCCTATATTAATGTAAATCTAATAAAAAGAAAATAAAGAATTAATAAGATCTAAAAGAAATAATAAAACTCTAATATATTCTTTAAAAAAAACCATTAATAATTCTAGAAACATTATAAAAAAGAAAATATATTTAAACTATTACAAATATAAAATCTAAAAAACTATTTAAAAACTTCTAGAAAATAGAAATAAAACTCAAAATCTATCTAAATAAAAAATATGCCAAAAATAGGAAACAAATCTAGAAAATAAAACAAAATCAGTGACCGATAAAATGCGAGAATGCGACAAAATAAACAGCAATAAAATCGGATATCGAGATACCACCGAAAATAACAGCAAGACCGAATCACCGGGAAGAGCACCAATTCCGCAACAAAACCTGCTTAATCGAACTGGTCTGAAATGCCTGAGATGCGAGAAAAGAGCTGTAATCCCGATTAAATCAATCTGGCTAAAAAATGCACCGTATGCGATATGCAGATGCAAATGCAAAATGAATCGAAACATAAGCCAAAACGAGAAATGGTTGGTCAAATTTTGGGGTGCAACAGCTGCCCCTATTCAAATGGCTTGGATCTGAAGGGTTGAAAAGCGAACGGCTTTCAAACATTCAAAGGTAAAAGACGGTTGAATACCAAAGAACCCGGAAATTTGCCAACCGCAAAAAACAGAACTGAAAACTCTGATATATTGGAACAAAGATCTCCTGAAGTAACCGCATAATGATAAGCATCTGACATCGCCGCCAGCCATTCACGAAATTGATAAACATCTTATCCGAAAGTCGTATCGTCTAAGGGTAGACGGAAAGAACATCAACACTCACCTTGTCCAGCATTCACATTGTCTAAGGGTAGACAGGAAGAAAACTTGTCCGAAAGATCACATCGTCTAATGGTAGATGGAAAGGTACCCGAATACTCACATCATCTAGAAGTAGACCAAAAGACACCAATTTTTCACATCGTCTAGGGGTAGACGGAAATTCACTGCTAAAAGCTGGATCAACATGCACTTGATCCCTTCACATTGTCTCAGGATAGACAGCAAGAAAACCAATACTCACGTCGTCTAATGCTAGACGGGAAGACACAGAATACTCACATCGTCTAAAAGTAGACGGCAAGACACCAAAATATTATTCACCAAACTGCAGAATTCTTTCGTCCATAAGAGTTGATGGAAAGAAAATATCTTCAAAGGGCCACATCGTCAATTAGAATTGACAGAAAGAAAACCATCTTCAAAGAGCCATGTCGTCAATAGGAATTGCCAACAAGGGAAACCAATCATTCTTCAAAGAGTCACAGTGTCAAGTGGAATTGATAGCACGAAAACCCTTCTAAAACAACATCTCATTCAATAAACGGAAAGAAAACCACATCTGAAGCTCACGTCGTCTAAGGATAGACGGAGAGAAAACCTGCTGGGGAAACACGTCGTCAATAAGGATTGACGGAAAGAAAATCTGCTCGAAGATACACCTCGTTAACAGGGGTTAACGGAAAGAAAATCTGTCGACATCAGAGGACTGATGGACGAAGGAACTCTGCTTGGGGATGTCATCATCAGAGGACTGATGGACAAAATTATAACCATCGGATGATCTGAAACCCGAGAGAAAGTAAGCTGATGAGTTGTCTGAATAAAGCTGCTGGATAAATGCCCCTGTATCGAGCGCAGGGTGATTCACGTTGCCACAGAAGGCTAATAACAAACTGGCTTATGCTTCGTATGCATATGCGTATGTTTGAATTATGGCGTAATGCTCCATACGAAATGGAAATGTTACGCATTTGAGGATGAAATGCAAATATGATGCAAATATGATGATATATGCAAAGATGCAAATGCAGGCTCGGGCTTCCGGAGAAAATATGTACACAGAATGATCATTCCAGCAAAATAAATGTTGGAACGGTGAAGCCAACTCCGCTGGGGATAACCGGTGTTGCACCCTAAAATTTTCTCAACCTTCTTCACTTGGTTTATGTTTCAATTGCATTAGCATTTGCATATAGAGTCATGTACATAGTCTAATCATCTGCATAGCATAGCATAGTAAGTCATCCAACAAGGGACCAAGTACTATTCTCATCTCTATGAGCCTATCAAGAGGTTATTATTCAAATTCAATCTTATCCAAGTCATCAGAAAGAAATTGAAGTTTAAGAAGTCAATGGATCAAGCAGGGCATCTATCTCCTATCTGAGGGTATCTGAAGATCATCAAAGAAGTTGTGAGCTGTGAATTGAGCATGGAGAGTATGTAGACATCATGGAAGACTTAGAAAGTCATTTGGAGAGGGAGACAAGTCATTGATATGATCACCAGAGTTGCAGTTGAAGACAGCCAACTAGGGTTTCATCTGGGTCAACTCTAGGTCAACCCTAGGTCAAATGTTTGATTGAAAGGCATTAAGGTCTATTGGAGATATGTGGGGTTCATCATTTGGCATGTAGAGAAGGATATGGTGTTGTGCTAAGAATAAATCAAGAGAAATCAGGGAGAAGAGGAGTTTCTAAATTAGGGTTTCTGTGTAAAATCCCCTAGTTTAGGTCAAATTTCCAAGCAAGATAAGTCAAAATGCAAGCTTCAAATGGATCCTTGGTCAACATGAAACTTGTAGAGGATCTCAAGACCTTTAATTTGAGTGGTGGAAAACATCAAGGAGATTTATAGAACTCAAGTTATGGTCCTTGCAAGTTACAGGTCATCTGAGGTATCTGAAATTTTGTCTGTGAAAGTTACTTGTCTTCCAAGCAACTTTTTCCCCTCAATGAGATTTCAAATAAATTTCTGGTCAACCTAAGAGTTGTTCCTTATTGTCTTAGCTTTCTAGAATGGTATAGTATTCCTTCATATGATTTGTGGAACTCTACTTATGGTCTTGGCAAGCAAAGGGTATTTTGGTCATCTGAGAATTACAGGTCATTTCAAGCCTATGCCCAAAACTCATACAAGGAAGCTTCAAATGGAAAACTTCACAACATCAAACTTTCTCCAAATGACATTTTGAGTCTATAAAAGTGATTATGGAAGATTGGAAAGGCTCATAGCTCAAGGTTTCAAATTTGGTGAATTTAATGAATAAAAAATGACCTAAATTTGAGATTTTTCATAATTTGGCCAAATGGGATGAAATTATAGGTCATTTTGATTGGAAAAAATGTTTTAAGAACATTGGCAAAAGTGGATTTTTGAGTTTGGTTCAATATTTGAAAGTTATGCTTGGTTGCTTACAAAGGAAGTTACATAATCCAAATCCAAGGGAAAGTGTGCATGAGAAGGTTCTACAAAGTTCTAGAGGTTTCTATTCTTATCTATATATTGCATTGAGTGGCTTCATTCCATGGTTGGTGATTCATTTTGTGCATGATACCAAGTTTCACATCATTCTTCCATTTTGCAAAAGCATCTCAAACTTCATCAAATCTCCCTCAATTTCCAAATTTCTTGATTTGACCATCATCAACATCTTTCATAGATCACAATTCCATCAGAATTTGGTTGAATTGAAGAAGAACTCGTGCTGTTCAATTTCATCATCCAAAGAGCAAGAACTTTGTGATTGCGAGATTCAAGGCATTGGAGCAAGATCTTTTACATACAGAACTCAGAAGCAAGCTTATTGATCAATTTCCAATCATTGCAAGCATCAGATCCAAGAATTTCTATACTTGTTTTCATCATTTACACCAGGTTGGTAATCCATTCGAATTGCTTGATTTAGTCAGCATGTTAGAGATTTGTTAGGTTAGAACTGTTAGGTTAGGTTAGATGATGAAATTCAGAAAGTTTGAGAAGGTTTCATGGAGGTTGTTAATGGTGCATCAAATCTGTTAAGGTGTAGAACATCTAGAATATTGCACTATAATCTTAGATATGTAGCTTAATTTGATCAGCATGAAGTGTAGATAAGGTTAGGGTAAGAATTAGTGAGAATTGAAATGTTTGATCTCAGTGCAAAGTGATGGAGGCAAGATGTTCTAGCTATCGGGTTCGAACTTTGATGGAGTTTTAGAGGAAGATATTATTATGGTTGTGTAGAGGGAAGAGAATAGATCACTTTTGGTTTTTACATTGTGTGATTTCATGGAGAGACGAGAGAGAACAAGGAGATGGAAAGAGCATGCATGGGACTGGTTTTCTGAAAACCCTAGAAGATAATTGGAGACGATGATGGACAACCGTTGGATGATCATAAGACCCTTGACTCAGAGTACGATCTAAAGGCCAGAATTCAAAGTTAAAACGGAGGGAAATCCCAAAGGCGCTACGCACCGTTTCATTAATTCCCTCAGACTGGGCTTTGATTCCACTTGCTAATCCCACCCCCAAGCGCAGGCCCAATCATATTTTTAACTAAAAATCTTGCTAACTGCACCGTTTCTTGTTTTTTTTAATTTTTGTTATGTTTTCTGAGTGACTGGGCCCAGACGCGCATTGCTAGGCGCGCCCCCCAGTCTGGGCCCATCTGATTCTTTTAACTAGAATTAATACTCCCTGCACCCCTCAGCCAAATTAATTCATTTCAATTTTACTTAATTCATTTCATTTCTTTAAAAAATCATAACAAATAGAAAAATGATCATTTTTAATTGGTTGTTTTTGCATATTGTTCATAATTCTGTTAAGAAAATTATCACATAAAAATTTTAGCATTTCATTTTATTTTTGTATTTTTGGCATATTTTTCTTTTAAATAGGATTAAATAACGTGTAGTTTAATGCATGAATTTGGTGATTTTAGTTTGATTAGATGCTTTAATATTTTTGACCCATTCTTTTTAGGTTGATTAGCTTAGACCTTTAGCTTGTACATAAAATTTAATTCATGATTTTAGAACTTAATTTTAGATGATTTGTTTAGGTGTGATTAGTGTGATCAAAACTAGGGTTTAGGAGATAACATAGGTGAATTAAATCATTTCCCTTAGGAGTTGTAGATTGAATCTTTGGGGTATGGGACTATAGGGATTATGGGTAGCTAATAGATCCCTTAGAGATTGCTAGGTTTCCCCTATTCTGCTATTACTACTAGTATACTGCTTATATTTGTTTGACTGTGTGGGCTTGGATGATGAAGTCCATTGGAGATCAAGAGAATGAAGACCAACTTCCAGAGTTGATGAGGAGTATCCTTTGCTGGCAGTTGTTGAAGGCTATAGGGTTTAGGAGCTAGGCAGAGCTCTAGAGTAGAAAACTTGATTCACAAATATGGAAGGTCTTGTTTGCCTCCATTCTTTCTCTATGATTCAAAGTCTCTTTCAAATATCCACCTCCTTCCTTTGGAAGGATCAGTGAATGTATTTGAAAGATAGAACTTTTGAGGGAAAATTGTCTGTATAATGTTAGCAGTTGATGAGCCACCCTTGGTAGGCAATTGACTGTTTAACATTCATTCCATCTTGTTGACTGCTATTCATCCTGGAGATTGAGACTTGAAGAAAAGCCATTGCAGAGTGAAGACTGATGACAGAGACCTTGCTTGGAGGCTTTGGAGATAAAGGCTGAGGCTTGCCTGAAGCTTGTAGCTGTTTGGAGATGACTTGAAGACAGATGTTGATGCAGAGCTGCTGTGGCTGTTTATTTTTGCTGTTTATTTCTGATGTATTGTTTGGGTTTCCCTGACTGTATTGTTTGTTGTTTACCCTGTTAGGTTGAGAGTGAATCTTGTTCACTTTTGCCTATTGTTTTCTAGGTTCGAGGTTGAGTGGGACTCCCTTGCCTCGCTTGTATTGTTGCATCCATGCATTTTACTGCTTTATTATATATATGCTATTGTTTCTGTTTCCGTCTATTCCCTTAGGATCTCTGTTTCTCTCTGTGCAAGAGAGGAGCATGATAGACACTAGGCTTTCACCCATGCATGACAACGTTAGGTTAGTTTGATTCCCCTTTTCAACCATAGGTTAGAGTTCTGTCTCTTTTTTTTCTCAAAACAAACAAAAAAACACAATAAAAGACACTTCTTCCGTAAAAGAATGTGAACTCATCAAAACGTCATTTTTGTCCGCTTGGACCGGTAATCAGAAAAAACCTTTTTCAGAAGGAATAAAAAACAATCAAAACAGACTTGTGTCGTACGTGGCCCGAACTACGTTTGCTATGGTCTTTCATGCTGTATGAAAGTACGTAGGCATAGGATGCGATATCTTAGCGAGCAACCTTCCCCTCCTTTCCCGTAGGTAGGCGAACTACGTTGACTCTGATTTCTCGTTCCAGACGGGAATACGTAGGCATAAAGTGCGATACTTTGCCGAGTCATTTTATTTTCTTTTTAACCCTTAACCCTGTAGAGTAGATAGAATAACAATCCATACCCGAAAACAAGCGTGGATCCCGTCGAGTACGACGGACGTGAGGGGTGCTAATACCTTCCCCTTACGTAACTGACTCCCGAATCCAGGATTTGGTTGCGATGACCATTCCTTTCCCGTCTTTGCGGTAGGTTTACCTCGAGCGTTTCCTTTCCCTCCGTTGGGATAAATAACGCACGGTGGCGACTCTTCTGTTCAGCCGGCGCTGATTTTCGCAGTAGCGACAGCTGGAGACTCTGTTGGGGATCCAACGTCCCCTGGCTGCTAAGGACTGCGATAGTTCCTTATGCATTTGGGATCCAACGTCCCTTAAAAGAGTCAATCCTAGCGCTTGTTTTCCCGTCGAGGATTTTGTATGGATTTATATTTTCGTCATTTACTTTCAGCATTATATTATTGATTATTATTGCTGTATTGGGGTGTGACGGGTGTTCTATGATTGAGAGATAAGCCGGACCTGGGCTTGAGTGCACCTAGAATTAGAGTAGAAAGTAGTGGGCGCGTGCCGGCTTTGCTTGCATTAGTGTCTCATGAAATCTACACTCGGACGAGGTTCTTCTGGTTGGCTTCCTTTTCTACCCTTTGGGTCGAAGGGGTTGTTGGTTAGCTGAATTGTCGACTCCGGGAACCGATCATTTGGAAGTTGGCTAAGTGAGGCCTCTTTAGGATTTGATGATGCCACTCCTTCTGGGAATCGTACCATCAACCCTGAAAGTATGTGACGCCGACGATCGCATAGGATGCCATACCTTTGTCAGTTACTAGGACATCCACCTGTGAGAGGGTCTGGGGTTATGCAGGTAACTAGACCTTCAGATACCGGTTATTTCTTGATTTGAGATCCTGGGTATTTATGGAGAGGTTTGAGGTCTGTCAGAGACCAGTCAGAGCTATGGTTGAGGTCTATCAGAGACCAGTCAGAGTTATGATATGGAGCTTTGTTTTAGGTCTATTTGAGACCAGGGTTTGAGGAATTCTGGAGAGTCTATCTGAGACTTTTTGATATGGTTCAGGCTTCTCAGCTGTGGCATTTGGTCCCTGTTGCATGTTACTTGCATTGCATTGTTTGCATACCCATTATCATTGCATCCCATTAACGTGTGTTTGTGCTGCAGGTGCATTTGCATATTCCCTGGTTCTAGTGCCCGGATTTCTGCTTATTGATCATGGCTGGTTTGAGGAAGACAGTGGCGTACAAATTGCCTACACCTGACATTACTCCCTTACTTGGTCTGATGTCTCTTGCTGATGAGGAGGTTAGGAGAAGTTTCAGGATGAGTCATGGAAGATTGTTGAGATTAGTCTGCAAGCCAACTGCTGTTGAGATGAATGGGCTGTACACCTTGATGCAATTCTATGACCCCGCATTGAGATGTTTCACGTTTGCTGACTTTATTTTGGGGCCTACCATTGAGGAGTATGTGGAGTTTACTGAGCTACCAGTACAGAACAAGGTTCCCTTTATTCATTCTGCCGCTGAGCCCAAGTTGGAGGACTTAGCTAAGGCCTTGCACATGAACGCTGCTGAACTATTAGTGACTTCTTGGCTTGGGGTTCCAGGTTTCTCCCTTGACTTTCTGGTTGGCAAAGCTCAAGAGTACGCTAAGAGCGGATGTTGGGTGGTCTTTAACGCTATTTTGGCTCTATGCATTTACGGAATAGTGCTGTTTCCTAACTTACCCAATTTTGTGGACTTGGACGCTTTCCATCTGTTTGCTGCTGGCAACCCGGTGCCCACTTTGATCGGAGATCTCTATCATTCATTGCACTACAAAAATGAAAATAGAAGAGGAAAGACCATTTACTATTGTGCCCGCTGTTGAACATGTGGTTTAAGAGTCATCTTCCCCTAAAGGGACCTTTTGTGGATAGTGCAACTACAGCTAGCTGGCCAGAGCGCTTGATGAGGCTATCTTCTGAAGACATAGAGTGGTTTGACCGAGACTTGCTGGGGTCGGAGCTTATTTTCAGTTGTTCTGGGTACCCTAATGTTCCGTTGATAGGAAGAAAAGGGTGTATCAATTACAACCCTTCTTTGTTCATTCGCCAGTTCGGATACGCGTTGAAGAACCCACCTAAAGAGGAAGAAGTACAGGAATCTCTGTACTTCACAGGTGATTTGAATGGAGAGTTACTAGCCAAGCTGCAGCACGCATGGACGCATATCAACAGAAGAGGGAAGCCACTGTTAGGGAAGAATGATTGTCAGGCTTATGCACCCTACAAGGTTTGGATCCAAGAGAGAGCAAGACAACTGCTGATGCCATTTCCAGATGCACCAGTCCCTGTTCATGCTCCGGTAGAAGAACCAACTACTGTTACTAGGGAGGCCTACGAGCAAGTTGTGAAAGAAAAAGAAGCCTTGATGAAGATCAATGAAGGGTTAGAACAAGAGCTAGCCCAGATGCGCAGCGAGAAGAATAAGGCTGTGCATGCTTTCAAACAGCAGATCGAACTAGTAAACAGACTAGGGGCTGAGTTGACTGAGGAGAAAAAGAAGCGCGAACGTCTGGGTCAAGAGTTCAGAAGCTCCCATGACATGCTGGAGTCCAAAAAGAAAGCACTCGATGCCGCACACCGAGAAATCTCTTCTTGCAACAAGACTTAGAATGCTACGCTAACCAACAATAAAAAGAGGGAAGATAAATTGAAGCAGCAAATTTCTGACCTCGAAGAGCAGTTGAAGGCTAGCATTAAGAAGTATGAAGAAGAGGTGATGACCAGGTATAGTCTCCAGAATGCATTGAACAAAGCCATCGAAGGCAGGAACGAAGCTGTATCTCAGAAGCGGAAGCTAGAGGATCGCTTTGGAGAAGGGGCATGGGAGGAAACCGCTGGTGACGTGCGACGTGTTCTCAAGAGAAGAAACCAGCTTGTCGAGGGTCTGCTTACCCGACCAAGCCATCCAGAGACCAAGAAGTTACTAGAAGAGTACCGGGCTTATGAATGTCCTTGACTGTTGCATGTATTAACTTGTATGCTTTATTTGCATAGTGCTGACCATCACCAGGATTGTTGGTTGAGGTCATGCCTTCTCATTGTACTCAGTGATATTGTATTCTTAGCTTAATGGATTTCTCTGCAATATATGAGGCTTTCTTTGATTCGGTTCTGGTCACCGTATTGCTAGCACTGTCACCGCACTGGCACCTTCACACTAGAATCGGGGAATGCTATTCCCTAAGGCACAGACACATTGCATTGCATTCATATTCATATTGCATTACAGGTGATTATTGGATGGTATCTTATTTCCTGCTCTGTACCAGGACCTTTCAGGATTGAAGATCAGCGCCCACACCGATACTCCACTCGCACCAACTGTCGAAGAATCATGGATCAAATGCAGAATGAGATGCAAGATATGCGTGAGAAGCTGGTGCTCTTCATGCAGACAATGGAGACTATTGCAAAAGGGCAGGAGAATTTGCAAGCTCTGGTGCAGCCTCTGTTGGCGAGGAATGCTGGGCATGGGAATGAGGATCATCAGTCTGTGCGAGTCGACACTGTTCATGGGGATGGTACTCCCACACCAGTGGCTCCGCCTGTAGTCAACACACCTGCTGTTAATGTCAACAACGATACTGCTGCTGGGAACGGTAACGTTGGAATTGGGAACGAGACTGCTGTCCATAACGTTGGGCTTGGTGATGTCAACTTGGGTGATAATATGGGAGGCAATGGCTTCGGTAATGCTGGATTCGGGTTCAATGACCAGGGATTCGATAATGCAAGGAAATATGATTTCAATGCTCAAGGCTTTGGGCAGGACGGATATGGTATGACTAATCAGGGTTATGGAGGATTCGGAAATGGAAACGGCGCTGGGTTGATGACTTTTGGACCTGCTGGAGTCGCACCGGGGTACGGCAACAGGGGGCGAGGCCCGATAATGAATCAGATTAGAGCTGGCCGTAACAACGGATACGACGGATATGGAGCTGGTAATGGCAACTGGCAAGAAGACCAGCAAGAGGACGCTTTCTCCGGTGGAGGTTTCGAAGGACCTATGGATGACTCCCAGAGGATCAGAATGCTAGAAGAGCAGATGAGGGGGGTCGTGAATCAAAGTGTTGTCGGCTTAGACATGTCAACAATGGGTCTGGTGCCTGGCTTGAGGGTGCCAATCAAATTCAAAGCTCCTACGTTTGACAAGTATAAGGGGGACACCTGTCCGAAAGTGCACGTGCGGTCATATTACAGAAAGATGTCGGCGTATTCAACTGATGAGAGGATGCTAATGCATTTCTTTCAAGATAGCTTGTCTGGTCCTTCCCTGGAGTGGTATATGGGATTGGAACCAACGCATATAAAGACATGGAAGCAGCTGGCAGAAGCATTTGTAGCTCACTATAAATACAACAGCGACTTGGCACCCAACCGGGTCCAATTGCAGGGGCTATCTCAGAAGAAGGGTGAGAGCTTTAAAGAGTATGCGCAGAGATGGCGCGACATGGCTGCTAGAGTCCATCCTCCTCTAGAGGACAAGGAAATGAATGACATGTTCATAGGAACATTCACCGACATGTTTTATGACAAGTTGTTTCACACCTCTTTGGGCAGTTTCTCAGACTTAATTCTGATGGGAGAAAAGATTGAAAGTAACATTAAACAGGGAAGATTCCAAGCTGAGGAATCTGCTGCATCTGGCAGTAACAGAAGGGCTTTTGGTGGGCGCCATCAGGGCGATGCAAGCGCAGTGTTTGGGGGCCGAGGCCGGGGCAGAGGTCGAAACCAGTATAATCAGCCGCAGCAGGTGGCAAGCGTTACTATTCCGTTTTGGCAACAACCATTTCAGCAACAACAACAGCAACAGGGGGCACAGCCTGCCCAACGCAGATTCCAGGGGGGTAAACCAAGGAGAGTGTTTGAAAAGCCTCCTTCAACGTATGCAGATTTGCTACAGACGTTATTGGGTTTGAACTTGGTGGAGAAAAGAAATCTGGCACCAATAACAGGCACTCCTCCGTATGGTTATGATGCAAACAGGCACTGTGAATTCCACTCTGGGGCTCCGGGCCACGATGTAGAGGGTTGCCATGCGTTTAAGCATGTAGTGCAGGATCTATTGGATAGTAAGGCTATCAATTTTGGAACGGTGGGTCCAAACATAGTGCAGAAGCCCATGCCTAATCATGGGGAAAATGCCATTTTGACTGAGGAGGGTTTGAATTTGATTATGAATGTCGATGACTTAAAGACGCCGTTGAGCGAGATAAAGAGTCGATTATTGCAAGGGGGTGTCTATCCTGGATGTGACGAGTATTGCTTAGAGTGCTGGACCCTAGCTGGGGGTTGTGATGACTTAAAGAAGGGTATTCAGGCTTTAATAGATGGCGGCACACTGCAATTTGACCGAGCAGCAATTGAAGAACCTGCAGGGGCATTACCAGACAAGCAAAGTGATGTGGCCACTGTAACGATTCCTCGAAAGACAATCACTATAACAGCACCGTCCCAACAACCACCGATCACCATCACTAAGGTCGGACCAATCCCGTACGAGAGCACTAAAGCAGTCCCCTGGTCATATGGGTTGGAAGTGTATTGTGATGGGGTAAAGATTGATGTTAATAAGCAGCCAGCTGACACTGTAGACAACGTTGTCGGTACTGGAGGTATGACACGAAGTGGGAGGATCTTCATATCGCCTGAAGTAGAGGCTGAGAGACTGGCGAAGGGAAAGGGAAAGATGATTGAGAATGTCCCAGTGCAGGGGGATGGAAAAGAAACGGCATCGAAAGATGTGGATGAATTCATGCGTTTGATCCGCAAAAGTGATTATAAGATTGTTGAGCATCTGCAGCAGACGCCATCAAAGATATCTACACTGTCATTGCTATTATGTTCTGAAGCTCACAGAAATGCATTGCTGAAGGTTCTGGATACTTCCTTCGTACCCCAAGATGTTTTCGTGAATCAGCTGGAGGGGGTGCTAGCGCATGTGAATGCAGGCCATAGCTTGGGCTTTACCGACTTTGATTTGACCCCGAAGGGGAGGGAGCATAATATGGCGCTGCACATCTCTGTGGAGTGTAGAGGATCAGTCATGTCTCATGTACTGGTAGACACCGGATCATCCTTAAATGTGCTGCCCAAGAAAGCGATGATGAAACTCGATGTCAGAGGAATCCTGTGCACGCCCAGTGACTTGGTAGTCAGGGCATTTGATGGGACGCGAAGAACAGTTTTTGGATCTATAACATTGCCTCTACAGGTGGGGCCGGAGGTTTTCGCAACTGAGTTTATATCATAGATATCCAGCCTGCATATAGCTGCCTTCTCGGAAGACCCTGGATTCATGGTGCTGGGGCAGTTACGTCCACCTTGCATCAAAAGTAGAAATATATGGTAGGAGACAGTGTGGTCACTGTATGTGGAGAAGAAGACATCCTGGTCAGCCATCTGTCGTCATTTAAGTATGTGGAGGTCGATGGAGAGATCCACGAAACACCCTGCCAGGCATTTGAAGGGTTGCGCATCAAAGACAAAGGTCCCGGGCCGAGTAAAGTGTCAGAGGTAGCCGTCTCGTCGTATAAGGAAGCTCAAGCTCTGGTAGAGACCGGTGAGACGAAGGGCTGGGGAAAAGTGCTGGATATCCCTGTGAAGATGGACCGGTTTGGGCTCGGATATCAACCTTCGTCATCAACACTTGCCGTGAGGGCACCCCGTTTCAGAGGGCCAATAACCATCACTGCTAGTGGAGTATGTCATGAGACCATCAATGCTGCTTCAGAGTCTGACGAAGGAGACAGCGACTGCGATATGGACGCCTGGATTCAGCCGAGCGTGCCAGGACAGGGCTTGTGCAATTGGTCTATTCAGGAGATTGTTCCTGTGACTCTTAAACAGTAATGCTTTGTTTTTTTTAATTGTTGAACAATCTGGTGTCTTGCCCGAGGCATCATGATTTGCTTAGGGCTGTGCTGTTATGAACATTGCGTGTTTATCATTAAATAAAAGGCGTTTTTCATGTACAAATAGTGCGATCTCTGTTTTTCTTGTTTTGTATTTTACAATAAAATGGCAACGTGGTTATTCGCTTTATACGCATTTTGAAGCATTTAACCATTCCTTTTGCAGGATAACATTTTCAGATGACATCCTTGAACCACCTATGACTCGTCCCGACTTTGAGCATCGGTATTTCAGGCCGAAGAAGAGACTGTTGAAGATGGTGACGTTCCTGAAGAATTGTCTTGGTCGGTGAAGCAAGAAGAGCGTGTCATTCTGCCTCATGAGGAGGTCATTGAAATTATTATCCTGGGGTCGGAAGGGGTCGAAAAGAGCATCCGTATAGGAGCCGCGCTGCAGAGTGACGTCAAGCGGAGACTGGTTGAATTGCTCAGAGAGTATAGTGATGTGTTCGCTTGGTCGTATGAAGACATCCCTGGGCTTGATACCGATATGGTTGTGCACCGTCTGCCGTTAAAAGAAGAATGCCCGCCGGTCAAGAAAAAGCTTCGCAGAACTAGACCAGATATGGCAGTGAAAATTAAGGAGGAGGTTCAAAAACAGTGGGATGCTGGTTTCCTAGCTGTGAAAAAATATCCCTCATGGGTCGCTAATATTGTACCAGTGCCAAAGAAAGACGGTAAAGTGAGAATGTGCGTAGATTACCGTGACTTAAATAAAGCGAGCCCGAAAGATGATTTTCCGCTTCCCCATATCGATGTGCTAGTTGACAGCACGACTCAATTCTCCGTATTCTCCTTCATGGATGGCTTCTCGGGCTATAATCAGATTAATATGGCGCCAGAGGACATGGAGAAGACTACTTTCATAACGCCTTGGGGAACATTTTGTTATAAAGTGATGCCCTTTGGGTTGAAGAATGCTGGGGCAACGTATCAGCGTGCAATGACGACTTTTTTTCATGATATGATGCATAAGGAGATCGAAGTTTATGTTGACGATATGATTGCCAAATCCCAGACGGAGGAAGAGCATTTGGTGAATCTGCTGAAGTTATTCAAAAGGCTTAGGAAGTTCATGCTGAGACTGAACCCTAACAAGTGCACCTTCGGGGTGAGATCGGGTAAACTGCTGGGGTTTATTGTGAGCGAAAAAGGAATAGAGGTCGATCCTGCAAAAATAAAAGCAATACAAGAGATGCCGATGCCTAAAGCAGAAAAAGAGGTGCGCGGGTTTTTAGGGAGGTTGAACTACATCGCTCAGTTCATATCTCACCTAACGGCTACGTGTGAACCATTATTCAAGCTATTGAAAAAAGACCAGGCTGTAACGTGGAACGAAAATTGTCAAAAGGCGTTCGATAAAATAAAGCAGTATTTGCAGGAGCCTCCTATTTTGATACCCCCAGTGGCAGGGAGACCCTTGATTATGTATTTGACAGTTCTTGAGGGAAGTATGGGTTGTGTTCTCGGCCAGCACGACGAGACAGGAAGAAAAGAGCATGCGATCTACTACTTGAGTAAGAAATTTACTGAATGTGAATCTCGATATTCAATGCTTGAAAAGACTTGTTGCGCGCTAGCCTGGGCCGCCAAGCGTTTGAGGCAATACATGCTGAATCATACAACCATGCTCATCTCGAAGATGGATCCTATCAAATATGTATTCGAAAAGCAGGCGCTATCAGGGAGAATTGCCCGTTGGCAGATGGTCTTGACTGAATACGACATCCAGTACGTCTCGCAAAAGGCTATAAAGGGGAGTGTATTGTCTGAGTACTTGGCGGAGCAGCCTATTGAAGATTACCAGTCGATGAGGTTTGATTTTCCTGACGAGGATATCATGTACCTGAAGATGAAAGATTGTGAAGAGCCGTTGCCAGACGAAGGACCGGAATTGGGTTCCAAGTGGAAGTTGATTTTTGACGGAGCTGTGAATGCTTACGGTAGCGGAATAGGGGCAATCATTACTACTCCACACGGGTCGCACATCCCGTTTACCGCCCGATTGACCTTTTCAGTTACCAATAATGAAGCCGAATACGAAGCTTGTATCATGGGGCTTGAGGAAGCCATTGATTTGCGAATCCAAAATCTAGACGTATACGGAGACTCAGCTCTGGTGGTGAATCAAATCAAGGGGGAATGGGAGACACGTCAGCCCAACTTGATACATTACATGAATTATGCAAGGAGATTGTTGCCTTTCTTTGACAAGGTTGAACTGCGTCATGTACCACGAGCGGAGAATCAGATGGCTGACGCCCTGGCCACTTTGTCTTCCATGTACAAAGTCAACTTCTGGAACGAGGCTCCCAGAATTGTTATCTCTCGACTTGACAGACCGGCCTTCATATTTGCTATCGATGAAGCATCTGACGGTAAACCATGGTATTTCGATATCCTTAATTTCCTGAAGAACAAAGAGTATCCGACTGGGGCATCCAGTCAAGATCAGAAGACTCTCAGGAGATTGACGGGTAATTTCTATCTGAATCCGGATGGTGTCTTATACAGAAGAAATCATGACTTGGTGCTACTGCGTTGCGTAGACGAAAAAGAGGCAAAGCTGCTCATGGAGGAAATACATGAGGGTACCTTTGGTACGCATGTTGGTGGGCATGCTATGACGAGGAAGCTGCTGCGGGCAGGTTACTTTTGGCTGACTATGGAAACTGATTGTTTCAAGTTTGCGAGGAAGTGCCACAAGTGCCAAATCTATGCTGATAAGATCCATGTGCCTCCGCGTCCTCTGAATGTGATGTCATCGCCATGGCCATTTTCGATGTGGGGAATCGATATGATTGGAAAGATCGAGCCGACGGCTTCTAATGGGCACCGATTCATTCTAGTAGCAATCGATTATTTCACCAAGTGGGTGGAAGCGGCGTCTTACGCAAATGTGACTAAGCAGGTGGTAGCCAGATTCATCAAGAGAGATATCATTTGCAGATATGGGATCCTCGAGCGGATAATCACGGACAACGCTTCAAACCTGAACAACAAAATGATGAAGGAGCTCTGTCAGAATTTCAAGATCGAACATCACAACTCCTCCCCTTACCGACCCAAGATGAATGGCGCTGTTGAAGCGGCCAATAAGAATATAAAGAAGATCGTTCAGAAGATGGTGGTGACCTATAAGGATTGGAATGAGATGCTACCTTTTGCTTTGCACGGTTATCGTACGACGGTACGCACATCAACCGGGGCAACCCCGTTCTCGTTAGTATATGGGATGGAAGCAGTGCTACCACTGGAAGTCGAGATTCCTTCTCTGAGGGTATTGCGAGATGTTCAACTAGATGAGGCAGAATGGGTGAAAAACAGGTTGAACCAGCTGAGTTTAATGGATGAGAAGAGGCTAGCTTCTCTAGCATACGGTCGTTTGTACCAGAGCCGAATGAAGAAAGCATATGATAAGAAGATACATCCTCGGAGCTTTCAGACGGGCGACCTTGTGCTGAAAAGGGTTCTCCCGCCGCAGGCAGATCACAGGGTCAAGTGGACCCCCAACTACGAAGGGCCATACGTTGTCAGAAAAGTCTTTTCAGGAGGGGCTTTGTTGTTGTCCATCATGGACGGTGAAGACTTTACGTCGCCTGTGAATTCGGACGCAGTTAAAAAATACTTTGCTTAAAATTGACCCGTTGGACAGAAAAAAGAGAGTCCAGGCAAAAATGGGGCATCCTGGCGAACCAAAAAAAGAATGAAAGGTTCGGGCAAAAGTTAGGGATAAAATTGAAAAAATGTACACCCGCGAAGTTGAAAACCTACACTGGGCGGCTTCGGCAAAAAAGGGTATCCCGGTGAACTGAAAACCCGTAAAGGGCGGTTCACGCAAAAGTTAGGGATTTTAAAAGCAAATGACTGCGGTCCGAATTTGATACTGCATTGAGCGTGGGTGCGGGAGAATATACCTGAAGAGGGTCGATTATCAGATACAATCTCTTCGGAAGTGTGATACCGGGGAAAGCATTAGAGTCGGGCGAGTCATAGGAGGATCAGTTCGTGATGTTCGTCTGCATACCGTTGCCGACATGTGTACAAATTTGATTTGTCATTATATTTATGCTTCTTGTGCATACTTGTATATTTGTTGTGCATAGCTTCCTCTTTTCAGGAGTTACATCCCGTGTACAAAACTCCGCCCATTTAGGGGCCCAATCAATAAAATATGTCATTCAGTATTTGATGTTGTCTCTTTACTGTTTTGTGCATGATAAACGCCTAGGTAATGAAACTAGCAAGTACATAATGTCACTGGCCCTTGCCAACAATTGCTAAAACTTTGAATTAACTGAAAACAACGTCACTAACACTAACCTGAATAGATTGGGTTGTGTAGACTTGTCTTGTCTTGTTTATGGTGTTGCAGGGTTCGTAGCCGTACAAAGTGGACGATCAAAAGGTTGCAGTGTGGATCAGAAGCTCGTAACGAAAGACTCGCTCCCCACGCAGGTCGCGATTCTAAGATAACATTGTCCCTTACCGAAGAAGGATCGAATTTCTCAGCTAGTTGCAGCTTATCCAAAGGACATTCTCCAGCCAAGTCATTTATCCTTAGCAGAGTTTGGCGGTTCCAAGATTGTAGGCTGTATTCAGACATTGTGGTGTCCCCAAAAGGATCCCCATCTCAAGCAGAGTGGTTTAGCCTCAGAAGATTAATATTGGTGAGCTGTATTCAGACAGTTCACCTTTCCCCGCAGGGTCATTTACTCTCCCCCAGCGGAGTCAGTTGATTGTCCCCAAGACAATCATTCCATCCAGTGGAGTTCTATTTCCAGCAAGTGTTTTCTTTCCTCCCAGTGGAATTCAAAGATTAAGACTCTCCCCGGCAGAGTTGGTTGCGTGTCCTGGCATTTATTTTGTCGGAATACCGTGTGATATCCGTTCACTCTCCAGCAGAAGTCCAATCATACTTGGCTCATCTGCTATTCTCCAGCAGAGTTATATTCCCCAGCAGGGTTGACTTCACTCTTCCAGCATTTATTTTGCTGGAATAATTCTGTAGCACCTGGCTATCCCCAGCGGAGTTGGTATTATCTTCAACATTTATTTTGCTGAAGCAGTTTCTGTATCCCAGCAGTTCGAGTCTGCATTTGCATTAGCATATAGTGTCATACTTGCATCCACCAAATAAAAACACGTAGCATTTCCATGTCGAATAGAGCATGGCGCCATTGTCAAACATATGCATTTTGAAACATGAACCAGGTTGGCTAACCGTTGTTTCAAGTATTGCTCTCTTGCAGGTGGAAGGAGCTCTTGCTCAAATGAATTACCAAACACTCAAGATCTCGACGCGAGACATTCAACGAAAGTGTCCGTTTTGGCATTATTCCCCACAGAGTTATCATGATGAATCTCTCCTTGCCCCCAAGCAGAGTTATTTGTCATCAAAGGGTTTCAGGAATCAGAATTTCAGGGGCTGCCACCGGTTATCAGAACAGGCATCCGGTAGTTTGGTTTCCAGATATCCCCATTAGAGTCCGCCTCAAAGTCGCTGTCACGTCAGTGCTAGGAAGTTTGTGGTTTGGGACCAATGGAGGAATGAGTCCTGACGTGGACGATCTATTCCTATATTGACGGGCTTTCTTCGTGCTAGAGAAGTAGGGGTCCTAACGTGGACAGATTTATTTCCCCGGATTGATGAGATGTGCTAGTCCTAACGTGGACAGATTCGGTTTCTCGGTACTGGTTGAATGTGATGTCCTGACGCGGACAAAGTTGATTACTCTTCGTGTTGGTGTCCTGACGTGGACCATTTATTTCCAGCAGATATCTTTATTCGTAATGGTGAAATGTGCATCCTGACGTGGACAAGTTTATAGTTTTTGTAATGATAAGAGGCGTAAGTCCTGACGTGGACAAGGTTATCTCTCTTCGTGTTAGTGAAGCGTGAGTCCTGACGTGGACAAGTTTTATTTCCCCAGCGGGTCGAAGATGCATGAGTCCTGACGTGGACGAATTTTATTTCCTCAGCAAGTCAAGAGGTGAGTCCTGACGTGGACAAATCAAGACGAAAAGTGATTCCTTACGTGGAAAGAAAGATTGTGATTCCTTACGTGGAAGGATGTTATTCATAAGATGGAGATTCCTTACGTGGAAAGATTGGAGTCCTTACATGGACAGATCAAGGTGGTTTCCTTACGTGGAAAGAAGATTGATTCCTTACGTGGAAAGATGGAGATTCCTTACGTGGAAAGATTGGAGTCCTTACGTGGACAGATCAAGGTGGTTTCCTTACGTGGAAAGAAGATTGATTCCTTACGTGGAAAGATTGATTCCTTACGTGGAAAGAAGTTGATTCCTTACGTGGAAAGATATGATTCCTTACGTGGAAAGATCGATTCCTTACGTGGAAAGAAGTTTAGTCCTGACGTGGACAGGTCCAGAAGAAGTTTATTCCTAACGTGGAAAGATGTATTCCTTATGTGGAAAAAGTTAGTCCTGACGTGGACAATGTTGATAGAATCCCCTCGTGATGATGAAAGGTAGACGAGTCATCCCCAGTGAAGTCGCCGAAGTTTTTCCGAGTTAACAGCAGTTGGGGTCCTAACGTGGACTAGTTTAGTTGAGTTTTCTTCGATGATAGAATCTTCTTCAGGCTGACGAAAATAATTCCCAACACGGTCGCTAATGGATTAGTTTGTTGCTGTAACAGCTAGATTCAGTTGATGGAGGTCGCTCCCTAAGCAGTAGTGCAGTTTATTTCTGCGGTTGACAAATTTCCGGGTTCTTAGTATTCAACCGTCTCGTACCTCGAATGTTTGAAGGCCGTTCGCTCTTCACCCAATCGGGTCCAAGTCGCTTGAATAGGGGAAGCTGTTGCACCCTAAAATTTGCTCAACCTTCTTCACTTGGTTTATGTTTCAATTGCATTAGCATTTGCATATAGAGTCATGTACATAGTCTAATCATCTGCATAGCATAGCATAGTAAGTCATCCAACAAGGGACCAAGTACTATTCTCATCTCTATGAGCCTATCAAGAGGTTATTATTCAAATTCAATCTTATCCAAGTCATCAGAAAGAAATTGAAGTTTAAGAAGTCAATGGATCAAGCAGGGCATCTATCTCCTATCTGAGGGTATCTGAAGATCATCAAAGAAGTTGTGAGCTGTGAATTGAGCATGGAGAGTATGTAGACATCATGGAAGACTTAGAAAGTCATTTGGAGAGGGAGACAAGTCATTGATATGATCACCAGAGTTGCAGTTGAAGACAGCCAACTAGGGTTTCATCTGGGTCAACTCTAGGTCAACCCTAGGTCAAATGTTTGATTGAAAGGCATTAAGGTCTATTGGAGATATGTGGGGTTCATCATTTGGCATGTAGAGAAGGATATGGTGTTGTGCTAAGAATAAATCAAGAGAAATCAGGGAGAAGAGGAGTTTCTAAATTAGGGTTTCTGTGTAAAATCCCCTAGTTTAGGTCAAATTTCCAAGCAAGATAAGTCAAAATGCAAGCTTCAAATGGATCCTTGGTCAACATGAAACTTGTAGAGGATCTCAAGACCTTTAATTTGAGTGGTGGAAAACATCAAGGAGATTTATAGAACTCAAGTTATGGTCCTTGCAAGTTACAGGTCATCTGAGGTATCTGAAATTTTGTCTGTGAAAGTTACTTGTCTTCCAAGCAACTTTTGCCCCTCAAGGATATTTCAAATGAATTTCTGGTCAACATACGAGTTGTTACTTATTGTCTTAGATTTCTAGAATGGTATGGTATGCCTTCATATGATTTGTGGAACTCTACTTATGGTCTTGGCAAGCAAAGGGTATTTTGGTCATCTGAGAATTACAGGTCATTTCAAGCCTATGCCCAAAACTCATACAAGGAAGCTTCAAATGGAAAACTTCACAACATCAAACTTGCTCCAAATGACATTTTGAGTCTAGAAAAGTGATTATGGATTATTGTAAAGGCTCATAGCTCAAGGTTTCAAATTTGGTGAATTTAATGAATAAAAAATGACCTAAATTTGAGATTTTTCATAATTTGGCCAAATGGGATGAAATTATAGGTCATTTTGATTGGAAAAAATGTTTTAAGAACATTGGAAAAAGTGGATTTTTGAGTTTGGTTCAAGATTTGAAAGTTATGCTTGGTTGCTTACAAAGGAAGTTACATAATCCAAATCCAAGGGAAAGTGTGCATGAGAAGGTTCTACAAAGTTCTAGAGGTTTCTATTCTTATCTATATATTGCATTGAGTGGCTTCATGCCATGGTTGGTGATTCATTTTGTGCATGATACCAAGTTTCACATCATTCTTCCATTTTGCAAAAGCATCTCAAACTTCATCAAATCTCCCTCAATTTCCAAATTTCTTGATTTGACCATCATCAACATCTTTCATAGATCACAATTCCATCAGAATTTGGTTGAATTGAAGAAGAACTCGTGTTGTTCAATTTCATCATCCAAAGAGCAAGAACTTTGTGATTGCAAGATTCAAGGCATTGGAGCAAGATCTTTTACATACAGAACTCAGAAGCAAGCTTATTGATCAATTTCCAATCATTGCAAGCATCAGATCCAAGAATTTCTATACCTGTTTTCATCATTTACACCAGGTTGGTAATCCATTCGAATTGCTTGATTTAGTCAGCATGTTAGAGATTTGTTAGGTTAGAACTGTTAGGTTAGGTTAGATGATGAAATTCAGAAAGTTTGAGAAGGTTTCATGGAGGTTGTTAATGGTGCATCAAATCTGTTAAGGTGTAGAACATCTAGAATATTGCACTATAATCTTGGATATGTAGCTTAATTTGATCAGCATGAAGTGTAGATAAGGTTAGGGTAAGAATTAGTGAGAATTGAAATGTTTGATCTCAGTGCAAAGTGATGGAGGCAAGATGTTCTAGCTATCGGGTTCGAACTTTGATGGAGTTTTAGAGGAAGATATTATTATGGTTGTGTAGAGGGAAGAGAATAGATCACTTTTGGTTTTTACATTGTGTGATTTCATGGAGAGACGAGAGAGAACAAGGAGATGGAAAGAGCATGCATGGGACTGGTTTTCTGAAAACCCTAGAAGATAATTGGAGACGATGATGGACAACCGTTGGATGATCATAAGACCCTTGACTCAGAGTACGATCTAAAGGCCAGAATTCAAAGTTAAAACGGAGGGAAATCCCAAAGGCGCTACGCACCGTTTCATTAATTCCCTCAGACTGGGCTTTGATTCCACTTGCTAATCCCACCCCCAAGCGCAGGCCCAATCATATTTTTAACTAAAAATCTTGCTAACTGCACCGTTTCTTGTTTTTTTTAATTTTTGTTATGTTTTCTGAGTGACTGGGCCCAGACGCGCATTGCTAGGCGCGCCCCCCAGTCTGGGCCCATCTGATTCTTTTAACTAGAATTAATACTCCCTGCACCCCTCAGCCAAATTAATTCATTTCAATTTTACTTAATTCATTTCATTTCTTTAAAAAATCATAACAAATAGAAAAATGATCATTTTTAATTGGTTGTTTTTGCATATTGTTCATAATTCTGTTAAGAAAATTATCACATAAAAATTTTAGCATTTCATTTTATTTTTGTATTTTTGGCATATTTTTCTTTTAAATAGGATTAAATAACGTGTAGTTTAATGCATGAATTTGGTGATTTTAGTTTGATTAGATGCTTTAATATTTTTGACCCATTCTTTTTAGGTTGATTAGCTTAGACCTTTAGCTTGTACATAAAATTTAATTCATGATTTTAGAACTTAATTTTAGATGATTTGTTTAGGTGTGATTAGTGTGATCAAAACTAGGGTTTAGGAGATAACATAGGTGAATTAAATCATTTCCCTTAGGAGTTGTAGATTGAATCTTTGGGGTATGGGACTATAGGGATTATGGGTAGCTAATAGATCCCTTAGAGATTGCTAGGTTTCCCCTATTCTGCTATTACTACTAGTATACTGCTTATAGTTGTTTGACTGTGTGGGCTTGGATGATGAAGTCCATTGGAGATCAAGAGAATGAAGACCAACTTCCAGAGTTGATGAGGAGTATCCTTTGCTGGCAGTTGTTGAAGGCTATAGGGTTTAGGAGCTAGGCAGAGCTCTAGAGTAGAAAACTTGATTCACAAATATGGAAGGTCTTGTTTGCCTCCATTCTTTCTCTATGATTCAAAGTCTCTTTCAAATATCCACCTCCTTCCTTTGGAAGGATCAGTGAATGTATTTGAAAGATAGAACTTTTGAGGGAAAATTGTCTGTATAATGTTAGCAGTTGATGAGCCACCCTTGGTAGGCAATTGACTGTTTAACATTCATTCCATCTTGTTGACTGCTATTCATCCTGGAGATTGAGACTTGAAGAAAAGCCATTGCAGAGTGAAGACTGATGACAGAGACCTTGCTTGGAGGCTTTGGAGATAAAGGCTGAGGCTTGCCTGAAGCTTGTAGCTGTTTGGAGATGACTTGAAGACAGATGTTGATGCAGAGCTGCTGTGGCTGTTTATTTTTGCTATTTATTTCTGATGTATTGTTTGGGTTTCCCTGACTGTATTGTTTGTTGTTTACCCTGTTAGGTTGAGAGTGAATCTTGTTCACTTTTGCCTATTGTTTTCTAGGTTCGAGGTTGAGTGGGACTCCCTTGCCTCGCTTGTATTGTTGCATCCATGCATTTTACTGCTTTATTATATATATGCTATTGTTTCTGTTTCCGTCTATTCCCTTAGGATCTCTGTTTCTCTCTGTGCAAGAGAGGAGCATGATAGACACTAGGCTTTCACCCATGCATGACAACGTTAGGTTAGTTTGATTCCCCTTTTCAACCATAGGTTAGAGTTCTGTCTCTTTTTTTTCTCAAAACAAACAAAAAAACACAATAAAAGACACTTCTTCCGTAAAAGAATGTGAACTCATCAAAACGTCATTTTTGTCCGCTTGGACCGGTAATCAGAAAAAACCTTTTTCAGAAGGAATAAAAAACAATCAAAACAGACTTGTGTCGTACGTGGCCCGAACTACGTTTGCTATGGTCTTTCATGCTGTATGAAAGTACGTAGGCATAGGATGCGATATCTTAGCGAGCAACCTTCCCCTCCTTTCCCGTAGGTAGGCGAACTACGTTGACTCTGATTTCTCGTTCCAGACGGGAATACGTAGGCATAAAGTGCGATACTTTGCCGAGTCATTTTATTTTCTTTTTAACCCTTAACCCTGTAGAGTAGATAGAATAACAATCCATACCCGAAAACAAGCGTGGATCCCGTCGAGTACGACGGACGTGAGGGGTGCTAATACCTTCCCTTTACGTAACCGACTCCCGAATCCAGGATTTGGTTGCGATGACCATTCCTTTCCCGTCTTTGCGGTAGGTTTACCTCGAGCGTTTCCTTTCCCTCTGTTGGGATAAATAACGCACGGTGGCGACTCTTCTGTTCAGCCAGCGCCGATTTTCGCAGTAGCGACAACCGGTATCAATGAATTATTCCAGCAAAATAAATGCTGGAAAGGTGAACCCGAATCCGCTGGGAATACAGAATGTGCCGAGTATGATCAGACTCTCCTGGGGATAACTTACACGTGCCAATGATGATTGGACTTTTGCTGGAGAGAACAAACGAAATCTTCCAGTGTACCAAAGGGAATTGGATTTGCAAAAGGACCAGGTACGACTGATACTGGGAAAATACCCTGTCTGAACTCAGAGGTTTCTGGTTAAGGGGTCAAGGGATAGTAACGCGACTTCCCAACATTCGTCTTGCACTTGAAGGTTAGCCGAACCTGCTTGAACAACTCTTGAAGGCCTGGAGAGGAACAATTCCTACACTTCCAATTTTCCCCAGCCCGTGGGGTTTATGTGGGAATGTTCCTCGAAAGGAAATCTGAAACTCTGGATCCTGATGGTCTGGTATGAACTGCTTCAGCACTTTGAACCTCGGAGAGGTGCTCCGGGTCAAATGCCCCTTGAATAAGGAATGACCTGCCCAAGCCTTGCCACGATTTTGCCCCTGATTGGCTGATCTGTGGAGAAATAGTCCTGACTGACTTCGAGAGACTTATCGAATCTCGACCTGACTGTCCCAGATTAACTGCATCTTGGAATGGCTGGCCCCCATCTCGTATGACTTGCCCCAGCTCAACAGAGGACTTGGGCGCTCTGCATCAAACCTTCCACTGTGGAAACTTTCCTGCTGTCAAACGCTTATTCGTAAGTAAAACAAGTTGTCCTGCATAAAAATATATTAGATGCAATGCATATGACAGTTTTGACATTCCAATCTGTTCTCTGGAGAAATATTGTGACATAAAGTGAATAAAACATATCAACATTAGTACAACACTGTAAGAGGAATCCTTTTAGGAGTCAGTTTCGACGTGATCTTTACTGAAGTATGATTTCGAAACAAACCTGCTTCAATTAGGACTTTTTCAGGTTGTAACTTGGTCAGGTTCACGGTTTACAAGGAAAGGAGAAAGGCTCAAAGTTTATTTTAACCCACCCATTCTCCGTGATGTCCTCCAATCCTATATTCAGCTAATTCGACGCTAGCGCTCACCTCTCAGAGGCTACATGACAGGAGTGATGGTTCGGGAAACCACAAGTCTTTTAGGAGTGACAGCCACTCGCTTTTTCGTCTTTGGTGCCTGAATCACATGACTTGTTTTTCATCATCATTTTTTATTTCCCTAATTTTTTCCTGGACTGACTCTTTCGAGTTTCTTTTGATTTCCACGTCCAGCGAGATGCCCTAATTTTTGCCTAAGTCGACTTAGCGGGCTTTGTTCTTTTTTCTTTTAATTCTTTTTCTTTTTGAACAAATCGTGTGACACTGGGTTGTCTGACTCTTCGGGGAATAACGTGACTGTTTCACTCCTTATCAGCAAGGTTTAACTACTGTGGTTCTTTAGGCACGACCTGTACAGGTGTGATTTATCCTCGAACAGGAACACTCCTATTGCAATTTGGATATTCGGCTGAACTAGCTGACACCTACCCTGCCCCGGGTTAAGATTTAGGGTTTTTCATTTTCAAAAAGAAACTCCTACTACTAGGCTCAAAGAGATTGACAAGGGATTATTATCCTTATATCTCCGGTGTTTGGGATTTGAAACAATGCCTGTACATCATCAGCAGGTTTTATTTCAAAAGCATACTTTCGGAAGCTTGCGCGTCTTTAGACTTCGTCATCCTCCCCGGATTCCACTTAAACAAGCGTTAGGCATCTGTAAAAACAATTAGTGAACACGAATGGATTAAATCAAAACATGCATATTCATTTCATTCTCATTATCAATGGAAAACAACAAGTTTTACAAATGAGTTTCCACTTTAACAGAAAAGAAACTACAAAGGTAAAGAAATGACATAATAAAAAGAAATTGCCAGCTTCGGGGAACTGGGCTCTCAAGTCTTGACTTGCTGCTGAACCAGCCATCTTCAGTATTGCTCGTCGAAGTCATCTTGATACTCTTCTGAACATCGGCTCTCGGTGAACTCTTCCGTAACATTGACTGCTGAACCCACCTGACTGGTTGAAGGAGAATCATTGATCTGAATAGTACCTGAGGCGTGACAGAGAACGTATTGGAGTCAATTATCGTCTGCACCTTGCTCCTAAGCACCTTGCAGTCCTTAGTTGAATGCCCCTGTGCCCCAGTATGGTACTCACAGCGGGCATTGACATCAAAACTTGGAGGATACGGAGGGATCTCCGGACTAATCTTCTTCGGCACTATCAATCCCCTTCTGATCAAATCTGGCAATATCTGACTATACGGTACCGGCAATCGAGCAAAATGCCTTTCAGGTTTCCTTGGTCTTCGTCGAGCGTGCTGACGTGGCTGATGAAGGTAAGATTGTTGACTCTGGCGAGAAACATATACTTGATACAAAGACCTAACAGATTGCTGACTTTGAACACTCGAAGTATCTGAAAACTAAATCCGAGGTACCGGAGATTCCGGGATAACATCACTTTCTTTCTCCCATTCTTCTTGAGAACTTACAACTGATTCACCTTCATACACTGAAGTATCTGAGATGTCTCAAATTTTTCCGTTCTTGATTCCACTCTCAATACGTTCACCCATTTTTACCAAGTCGGCAAAGTTCGATGTCCCACTACCAACCATCTTATCAAAGTAGTGCCCTTGCAAAGTATCCATGAATATGTCAACTAATTCTCTGTCCAAAAGTGGTGGTTGAACACGAGCTACGAATTCTCTCCATCTCTGCACATACCCTCTAAGGGATTCATTGTCTGCCTGAGATAATTCTCGCAACTGCATGCGACTGGGAGCCATGTCAAGGTTGTAGTCGTACTGCTTCATGAAGGCATTTGCTAAATCTGACCATGACCTGATGCAATTACTCTTCAACTGCATATACCAATTCAACGATGCTCCACTCAGACTGTCCTGAAAACAGTGAATCATAAGCTTATCATTGTGGTCATGTGAAGTCATTCTTCTGCAAAACATTACCAGATGCTGCTTCGGACAACTATCCCCTTTGAACTTCTTAAAATTTGACATTTTGAACATCGGAGGCATCACAATACCTGGCACTAAGCACATGCTCGAAGCATTCAAATCAAGAGTATTCTGACTCATCAGGGTATCAAGCTTTTCCTCCAACAGCTGACATTTCCTCATAAACTCAATAGTCTGTGGATTCTCAGCATAAACTTTCGGAACAACCTTCTGGGAATCTGGCACAGAGAATGTAAAACTATGATATTATGTGTCATAGAGAGAAGAAGAATCTCCATCTCTGACGATGGGATGCTCTTCGACAGGAATCAGCACAAGATGAGCTCGAGCAACATTGTTCACTGTAGTCTTCTGAGTATCAGTCTCTCCTCTAGTCATAACTGTCATGGCTTCCACGAGTTGATCCAGCTGATTCTTCATCAATTCAAACTATGCCCTCGTAACAACCAAACTCTGCTCTCCTGAGTTCATGATCCTTCCAGAAGCTAACTCAAATCCTATGCGAATGTCAGAAAATCAACTGCGGGTTGGACAAAAGACGGGTAAGCTTTCTGTTCCGGCCGAGGATGGACATGCAAAAATGAGATGCACATGAAATGCAATGAAAAATGCAACAAACACGGGATCACAGCCCCCACAAAGCTCTGAATACTGCTGCGCTGCTGACTGGATAAGTTCGCTCTGAAGAGAAGACCAAAATACCGGGTTGGCTGGAAGTCAAGTTTCCTGCAAAAACCCTCCCACTCACAGGTATGGACCTAAACTGACAAGGCACGACATCCTATGCGTTCATCAACGTCACAATATTTCAAGAAATGATGATACGTTCACCATTTCTGGTTTGGCATCATCATCTCCTGAAGAGGCCTCACTTAGCTGACTCACAAGTGATCGGTTCCCAGAGTCGACAACCCTCAAATCCAAATTCTAGTCGGATCCTAAGGATCAGAAAGGAACTCGTCAAAGAGAATCTCGTCTGAGTGTGAATTTCATGGGGAATTGTATCTGCTAAGCAAATAGGCCTCCCACTAGTCTCCACTCTAATGCTAGGTGTGTACTCAAGCCTGGGTTTTGGCTTATCTCTCAGAGGAACAACCACCCAACAGCTCAACAACAACAGATAAAAATACATTGCGGAAAATGTAAATACAGTAATATACAAAATACAACACACCAAATACACACCCACAAACCAAACAGACAAGCGCTAGGATGGACTCGCATAGGGGATATTCCTTTTCCCAGCAGAGTCGCCAGTTGTCACTACTGCAAAAAACAACCAGCCGAAAAAACATAAGAGTCGCCACTTTCATTATTTATCCCAAAGAGAGGGAAAGTAAACGATCGCAAAAACCTAAAGAAAAAGCGAAAGACAAAGTCATCGCAACCATGTCTGGGTTCGGGAGTCGGTTACGCAAGGGGAAGGTATGAGCACGCCTCACGTCCGTCATACTTGACGGGATCCACGCATGGGTTGTCTAGTCTATGGGTGAAAAACAATCTATCTACGGCTGCTAAAGTTAAACGGAAAAAAACTGACTCGATAGAGCATCGCCGCTCTATGCCTACGTATTCCCTCGTGCAATGGGAAAATCAGAGTCAACGTAGTTCGAGAAGCTACTGGGGAAATTGCTCGCCAAGACGTCACATCTTGTGCCTACGTATTCTCATCTGGCATGAGAAATCAGAGCAAAACGTAGTTCAGGCTAACTACGGGTAAACAAGGGTGTTCTCGATCACACGGGGGTGAGAGAAAAGATTGACGATACTAGCGTACATATTCTAGCAGTTAGGTGTATGCTGCTCGACCATTGGAGACTTAGGCATTACCTGTTTGCGGTAGAACGGACGTAATATGTCGGGGTTTAAAGGTACGGGAACCTACGGGAACTAGAACTACGGTCTGGTCTCAATTGCGTTAGGGCAAGAGAAAGGGAAGATTAGTCGTCAGCAGGGAAGTCTCGGTCGCACGGAAGCGAGAGAACAGAGAAGTTAGTTGTTAATGTGCTCACTAGGATAGCACATCCTATGCCTACGTACTCTCAACAAGAATGAGAGATCAGAGCATCCATAGTTCGGCTAACTACAGAAAACAGTCTCGATTGCACAAGGGCAAGAGAAAAGAACTCAATCGCCAGAACGTGAGAGAAAAGGGAAGGCCTCGATCGCCAGGACGCGAGAGAAAAGGGAGAAGTCTCAATCGCCAGGACGCGAGAGAAAAAGTTCGGAACGGGACACACACACCAAGTCCTAAACGTAGGAGCGAGTGCGTCACATATCGTCCTAAGGACGTATACTAAACACTCTAGGCAATTGAGAGGTGGCCACTCACTCACCATTTCCCACGTGTCTAACGATCTCACAACACTCGGCGGGTGAAAAGAAAGAGATGAAAGAAGTGAAATAAAAACAATGTTACCGAACGGAGTGGTTCCGTTGACCCTTGACTTTTGCGTGCAAGCTCCATTTCCAAGCTCTACTCTTTTATCCCTGATGATGATATTTCGAACCAGAACCAATGTGACGCTGAACCGTCATAATTCAACTTATAAAAGAAGTCAAACCCCAAGAGGTAGCGTATTGATGTCCGTGTCAAAGACAAGAGGGAGAGATGATATTGAGAATCATTCTCCGATTAAATCATGTCACACGGACAACACAACAAAAAGGCAAAATAAAATCAGAAGAAGAAGAAAAGATAAGGAGAGGAAAAACGATCTCGGATCCTACATTATCCCTCAACAAGTTGATTAATAACGCATTACGGAGGTCTCGTCATCGACCTATAAAAATGAAATGGTGAGAAAAAAACAATAACAAATGGGAAGAAGAATTCAATTTTTAAAGAAATAAACTTCTAATAAGAGAAAGAAATTCTAAAAGAAATTAATAAAATAATAAAATCTAAATATAAAAAATTCTATATATTTAATATATACATATAATACTTTAAGAGAAAATATTAAAAGAAAATATAATATATATTACAATATCAAAATTATTTACAAAAGAAATAACAAAAACAAAATAAAAATAGCAAAGAGGGGTACAACAATCCAGAGGGGGTACATGGTAAAAATGCAGTTGGGCTTTAAGCCCAAAACCACAACAAACAATCAGAAATAAAATCCAACACAGGGGGTGCGTAAAGCATACGGGGGGAATGCAAAAATTAGAAAAAATCGTTGCGCTTAAAGGCTAAAGCCCAAACAAAAATAGACAGTAATCCAGAGGGGGGCAATGAGGAAAAACGGGGGTGGATCCAGAAAATGAAGTGATTGGGCCACACACCCACTAACCAAGCTAGGAGGTTCACGAGCTTCTCATCCTCTTCACTCTGGTTTGAACAAACCCTAACTCCCCTCCTTCAACCTCCACCGCCGTCTCCTCCTTTCCGTCTCAGCCTCAACCTTCTCATTTTCCTCTGCTCAAAACGAAACTCAACTATAGAAAAAAAAGAAAAACATCCCCTCTTCACATTCTTTTCCGTCAACATTATCTTTTTTTGTCAAATAAACCAAAACACACATCTGAAGTAAATATTGGTGAGGAATAAAGTCCGTAGGAGGTGGTTGTTGATGATTCTTCAGGTGATGTATGAAGGCGTATGAAGAGGATCCGAAAATATGTGAAGATGTTGACTTGTTGATGGTTGAAAATCTGGAAAATGCATGGTGATTGATGTTCGTTGAGACTTTGAATCAAAGAAAGTTGAAGGTGTTCTTGAAGGTTCTAAAGGATCTGAGGTTGCATGTTCGCAGATTGAGGTTTGTTGAAATCTGGGTGAGTTTACGATGAACTTTGGAGGGTTTCGCGTGAAGATTTGGAGAAAACGAGTTGTGCGATGAGGATTTGGAGTTTTGGTTGAAACTTTTTCATGGCGGATGAAGATCTGAGCTCAGATCCAGGTTTGGTTGGAGGTTTATGAAGATCCGAGTTTGGATCCAAGGAGATGTTGATTGTTGGATGTTTTTGGGCGAGATCTGGAGATTGAGTATGAAGGTTTGTTCAGATCTAGAAAATCGGATGAAGGTCATGAAGATTTGAATGCAGATGATGGTTTTCTGGGAAAGCATACGAAAGGTGATGAGTTTCTGGGTAAAATCTAATGAAGACGCGATGAACATGGTTGAATATTGTTTGAGTTTCTGGAAAAATGTTGTGTGAACATGAAGAACAATGATGAAGGTTCCGGTGAGACTTTGGTGTTTCTGGTGGGTCTTTCCGGTGGGATTGATCTGCATGATTTCTCCGGCGGAAACGGAATAGTGTTTGCATGGCCTGGGAAAACGTGGCGAAGCATTAATGAGGCCTTTTATAATGCTGACAAGTGTCAGCAGAGAGGACAAAATGGGCCTGCAACCAGACAAGTGGCCCTGCGAAAATGATAGTTAGCTGACACAATTAAAGCTGATAATGATAATTAATTAATTAAATTAAAGATTAATTGAATAAATCTGAAATGAAAATTAACTAATTAAAACAATTAATTGATTAACCTAAAGATTAAAGAACAATTAACATTCTAGAATCAATTAAATGGCACGTTAAACCAAACTGAAAACATTAAAACTAATTAAAACTTAATCCTAATTTAAAAAAATCTAATATTCTAATTAAATCCTATATTAATGTAAATCTAATAAAAAGAAAATAAAGAATTAATAAGATCTAAAAGAAGTAATAAAACTCTAACATATTCTTAAAAAAAACCATTAATAATTCTAGAAACATTATAAAAAAGAAAATATATTTAAACTATTACAAATATAAAATCTAAAAAACTATTTAAAAACTTCTAGAAAATAGAAATAAAACTCAAAATCTATCTAAATAAAAAATATTCCAAAAATAGGAAACAAATCTAGAAAATAAAATAAAATCAGTGACTGATAAAATGCGAGAATGTGACAAAATAAACAGCAATAAAATCGGATATCGAGATACCACCGAAAATAACAGCAAGACCGAATCACCGGTAAGAGCACCAATTCCACAACAAAACCTGCTTAATCGAACTGGTCTGAAATGCCTGAGACGCGAGAAAAGAGTTGTAATCCCGATTAAATCAATCTGGCTAAAAAATGCACCGTATGCGATATGCAGATACAAATGCAAAATGAATTGGAGCATATGCCAAAAACGAGAAACGGTTGGTCAAATTTTGGGGTGCAACACAATGGTTTCAAACAGGTCAAGTAGAAAGTAGGTGGCCTCATGTTAATTCATAGCATATACACATCATACATATGACAATGAAGGAGTTTCAACTCAGAAAACAAACATTTTGCAAACAGAAAAGAATTTGGCATGGTCATGGCATACTTGGTATTGAAAAGGCAATTTTGAAAATGAGATGAAGAAACAAGTAGACATATATCAAACCAACAATATACACACATTAAAATCATGAAAATGGATGAGTTTTAACTCAAAGTTTAAGCATATGACAGTTGGAGCAAAATTTGGCATGTTGTGGTAAGAAATGCAAAAACTATCTTGACACAAACTTGGCACAGCAGGGCACTTTCAACGCAATGAGATTTATGATGAAACAAATGACATACACATACCATAAATGTGCTAATAGATGAGATTATGCTCAAAAAACAGATCAAATCATCACCAAACAGAATATGGCATTTTGAAACTCAAGAAATGTAAAAACAACAACTCATTAAGGCAGCAAGAAAGTTTATGGCAGTTAGGATGATTTGGCACCACATACAAACTCAAAATATGGCAGTTAGGATAAAGCAAAAACCAGTTGGAACAAAAAATGGTATATTGGTAGTATCATAAGGTTTTGAAAATGCAGTTGGAAATGACAAGTTGTTTTTGAGAAAGCAAGGACAGTTTGGACATACACATATCACATACAACCTCAAAATAAGTTAGATGATGTTTTCACAACTTAAAAACCACACAAGCTGCACAAAATGAAAACTGGTGTACTAGTTCAAATATTTTTGACAGCAAAACACATGAAATCTCATAACAAGCCTCAATGAACAAGTCTCATGCTTCTCACCATTTTAACAAACTCAACTAGACAAACCAGATCATATAACCACAAATCAACAATTTAGAACACTTAAAACACAACATGGCAAGCACAAGCCTCTTAACACCAAATTCATGGTAATGATAAAGCAAAATGACTCAAAATATCATAAGTGTGAAAACAAGAGCCACACTAGATTCAAACATGATCTAGGGCAAGGGGATCTCATGAAACAACTTACAAGCTATCCAAATATCATCAATACACTAAGATTGACAAATCTAAGGCAAGCATACCAACATTTCAATGTTTGGATCCTTAAAACTACCAAATAGATAAAATCTTCAAAAACAAGTTATATACAATATCAAAGTGCAATATTGGTAACATATCAACAACATATTATTCATGAATGAAATATCTTAACAAAAGCAAGTATCATGACCACAAAACATAAGTTCTTGATAAAGAACCAAAATGGGACAGCAAGACTACATTTTCACAACAAGCAACTTCGAATAATGGTAAAACATGGCAATGTGTGAACAATAAAGAGTTTGAACATTACATACCTCTTGTAGACAAATCTTGAGCAAGCTAAAAAGCTAAGAAACCCAGAGACCTTCTTCATTGGCAAGGATTTAGAACTTTCTTCCTCTTGAAGCAACAAGCTATCTTTCAAGACAGTTTGAGTTTTGTACCTCCCAGCTGGTTTTTGTGAGTTTGGACAGTTGAGGTATGATATATATGAGGTGTTGGGAGTGTTGGAATGGTGGGAAATGCCTCAAGTAAAGATTTGGCTTCCAAAGTCCATGAAAGTCAACATACTAAGGTGTGAAGGTTGACTTTTAGGAAAATGATGTTTGTAGGTGGTTTGAGTGTATGTGCACATTCTACACAATGTTTATGGATTGTGTAAATGGTTTTGAGTGGCTTGGAAGTGGTGGAACTGAGTTTGAGCAGAGTTTTACTCAAGATAGTTTTTTAGTGAAACTTGAAGTTTTTGAAAAAGGAAGCTTTTGAGAAAATGGTGGAGAGTTGAGAGCTGTTGTTTCTCTTGGTTTCTAAGAGTTTTCTAGTGTGTTTAACATCATAGAGAGTGCCTCTATTTATAGTGAAGATGAACATGAGGGAAAATTTGGATTTTTCATTTTGGAGGGAGATTATGAAGTTTTTGAAGTGAATCTTGCCAAGATCTCTGCATATCAGTTCCATGGCTCAAGGAAGGTCAGAAAATCAAGTGGAATGATGCATGAAGTGACTGCATAGAGCTTAGAGTTATGAGTCTTGCAACTGCTACAGTTTTCTTAGGAGAAAAGTTTCTCTTTCCTCTTACACATTTGATTATTTTATTACAAGTTGCTTGCAACTTGCCTCTCTCTTCATATCTCTCATGTTTTTGCATTTTCACTCATCCACACCTCTAATTATCAGATTGAATCATAATCAAGGGTCAAGGATAGCTCAAGTTGTGGAAATCTGAATTTTGAGAAGTTTGACATAGTGGTTTCAAGTCTGGCAGCCCTAACTTCCATGACCCATAACTTTCTGCTCACACATGCTATTGAGGAGTTCTACCACAATTTAGAGAGTCGTCAAGTAGCTCTATAACTTTCATGTTTTTGAGATTTCCAAATTCTAGATGTAACTAGGTTGAAAAATCCTTCCAAGTTGCTGAAAAAATCACCTAAAAGGCTAAATAACTTAGTTATTTCCCTTCTTGAAATGAATTTTGTCATAACTACAAATATATGCATTTTTTGATCATGGACCACTTTGAGGCTTTTGTAGGACTTGCCAAGAGCTTTCCAATGAGCTTTGAACCACTTCATTTGGATGTGTGGTTGAGGAGTTATGGTCCTGCCCCTTTCGAAACCCTAATTCCCGATTTTTGCAATTACTTCTTAACCCTTGATCCAATGGTCATGAAATTTTATGGGAAGGTGTAATATGACATAAGGAACATTTTTTACTCACATCTTGAAGTCAAATTCCTTATTGTTGAAGAGTTGACTTTCCGGTCAACCGTACGATTAATCGTTGACTACCGAGTCGACTGTTGGGGCTCCTGGTATTCTGAGGATTTGAAACTCTTTGGATAGACTTTACTAAGCCATAGGAACTTAATGGACCTTGATCCCACCATTGAAACACTTTTTAAATCAAAAGTCAAACTACAATTGACTTTTTCTGATCGAAAACCCTAATCGGGTATCCTGAACTGCACTGCTCTCAATTCTTTGGTGACCACCTCAAATTGAATTCATACTTGACCCAATGTAATATTTTTGATCTTGTTTATAGTTAAATCAATCCAAAATATTGATTGATCAAACCATCGAAGCCTCTATTTTGACGGTATGGAATCCTGATTCATCTGCATCTTGACAAAGATAAACTTGAAATGGGTTAAGGTTAGTTAATCAAATGAATATGATCCTAAAATGATGATGAGGATCTAAGGGGTAAAAATTTGGGGTGTAACATGGTCGTTGGAAGCTTTTGGCTCTATTGCCCCAATCATGTCTATGCCCCATATTGCGAAGGGCCACAACGACGTCATCACATTTAGAGGATGTGGAGGAACATGCACTTTGTCAGCATTGACGTGGCACTTATGTAATTTCCGAGCGAAGAGGATGCAGTCCGTCTCTAGAGTCAACCAAAAGTAACCAGCTCTTAAAATCATTTTAGCCATGGCGTGGCCATTGGCATGGGTACCGAATGTTCCTTCGTGCACTTCAGTCATTATGAGACTTGCTTCTTTTTCATCGACACATCAAAGCAAAACCATGTCATGGTTTCTCTTGTAAAGTGTGTCATTGCTGATGAAGAACTTAGCCGACGATCTTCGTATGGCTCTTTTGTCGATTCTGGATGCGTCAGCTGGATATTCCTGATTTTGAAGAAAGTTTTTGATGTCATGGAACCAAGGTTTCTCATCAGATTCTTCATTTATTGTCATAACATATGATGGCGCTATCCGTCTCTCAATGCGAATCAGAGGCGCCTCGTTAACAAACTGGACCTTCCACATCGATGCCATCATGGCTAATGCATCAGCGATGTGATTTTCTGCTCTTGGTACATGCTTGAAGGTAATCTCGTCGAAATATTCGGCCATCTCTAGGATATGAGCCTTGTAAGGAATCAACTTTTCATCTCTAGTTTCCCATTCTTCTTTGAGTTGATAGATCACCAAAGCAGAATCACCGATTACTTCTAAGATTTTAATGTGAAGATCAATGGCAGCTTCCAATCCTAAGATGCAGGCTTCATACTCGACTATGTTATTCGTACACGAGAAATAAAGTCGGGCTGTGACAGCAGTATACCCTCCGGTTCGATTTTTCAAAATAGCCCAATACCATGTCCGTTTTTATTTGACGCTCCATCGAACATCATTTCCCACTAGGATCTTGGCTCAGGACCTTCTTTAGGACCAGGTTCTGGTTTCGTGCGCTAAATGTACATCACATCTTCATCAGGGAACTCAAACTTGAGTAGTTGATAATCTTCCATGGGATGCTCTGTAAGGTGTTCTGACAAGATACTTCCTTTGATAGACTTTCGAGCAACATACTGAATGTCATACTTTGATAAGAGCATATGCCATCTGGCCAATCTCCCAGTTTGAGCTGGTTTTTCAAAGATGTACTTGATGGGGTCCATTTTGGAAATCAACATTGTGGTGTGGCAAATCATATACTGCCTTAGGCGCTTGGCGGCCCATGCTAAAGCACAACAGGCTTTCTCTAGGGGAGAGTAACGACTCTCGCAATCGGTGAACTTCTTGCTCAGGTAGTAAATTATGTGCTCTTTCTTCCCCGACTCATCAGTCTGGCCCAAGACACAACCCATCGAATCTTCCAATACTGTCATGTACATGAATAATGGTCTTCCAGGCACCGGAGGAATCAATACTGGAGGTTCTTGTAAAAATTGCTTGATTTTCTCAAATGCTGACTGATAGTTTTCATTCCATACCACCGTCTGATCTTTTCGTAACAACTTGAAGATCGGTGTGCAAGTAGGAGTTAGATTGGAGATGAACCTGGAGATGTAGTTCAAACGTCCAAGGAAACCTCTGACCTGTTTCTCTGTTTTAGGAGCAGGCATCTCTTGGATTGCTCTGACCTTGTCAAGATCCACTTTAATTCCACGTTGACTAATGATGAAGCCGAGTAATTTGCTTGAGCGAACCCCAAAGGTGCATTTAGCAGGGTTTAGCCTTAGTTGGTACTTTCAGAGTCTCTCAAATAGCTTTAACAGATGATCCAAATGGTCTTCTTTGCTTTGAGACTTCGCGATCATGTCATCCACATATACTTCAATTTCTTTGTGCATCATATCATGGAAGAGTGTGACCATGGCCCTCTGATATGTTGCCCCTGCATTTTTCAAACCGAAAGGCATGACCTTATAACAATAGGTGCCCCAGGGTGTGATGAAGGTCGTCTTATCCATGTCAGTCGGGTCCATATTTATCTGATTATAACCAGAAAATCCGTCCATAAAGAAGAATACTGCGAAACTAGCTGTGTTAACTACCAAAGTGTCGATGTGTGGTCGAGGGAAATCGTCCTTAGGACTGGCTTTGTTTAGATCCTCGTAGTCGACGCACATCCTGACTTTGCAATCCTTCTTTGGGACCGACACGATGTTTGCCACCCACTCCGGATATTTGGATACTGCTAAAAAGCTTGCATCAATCTGTTTCTTGACTTCATCTCGGATCTTATGAGCCATGTCTGGTCTTGATCTGCGAAGTTTTTGCTTGACCGAAGGACACTCTAGCTTCAAGGGGAGCTTGTGCATAACAATGTCGATGTCCAACCCTGGCATATATTGATAAGACCAAGCGAATATGTCGACGTAATCTCTGAGGAGTGCTATCAGCCTGCTTTTGACCTCTGGTCCCAACGATGCCTCAATCTTGACTTTTCTTTTCTCTTCTTCGGACCCTAAGTTGATAACCTTAATCTGCTCTTTGTATGGCTGGAGGTAAGCATCTTCATATTCACTCATCCTCTTCAATTCTTCTGGGACTTCTAACTCTTCATCATTCTCTTCTTCGGCTTAGAAGACAGATGAACCACTAGTAGAAGGAACTGAAGGATCACGGGATTCTGTGGGTAATGGAGGTGTTCTGCATGTTTTATTTTTGGGAATGATTAGACACACACACACACAGACATGCAAATGAAGGGTTTCTTTTACGTTTTCAAAAAAGTTTCCATTTTTCCTTTTAACAAAAAGAGTGAAAATGATGGGCAAGAAATAAACAAGAGTTTTAACAAAAACACTTTTCATTCATAGATTTTCAATTTGCAAAGTGGCCCATACAAAATAATTCGCAGGCCTTGGGCAAGGCCAGGAACTTTTTAAAGGAAAACACAAAGCTAACAAGCAAAATGAATTACTCTAAAGGTAAAAAGACAGGAATTTCCACAGCCTCCCAATTGTGTAGAGCTGCTCCTCCCTGAATTATCAGATGATCAAGATCAAAATCCTCCTTAGCAATTGTCACACCCTAATTTTTGACCATAAGATTCCACCTCTTTTTGCGCATTTTTCTACTATTATTTAACTTTATTTTAATATTTATGTTTCTTTGCGACTAACCAACTGGTACAGATGCAGTAATCCCTAATGGACCAACAGTCATTCCCCTTTACCGATGCCCCGAACGATGATGATTTAAGGATTTGATTTGAGGTTAGGCGTTAAGGCTCAAAGTAAGGATCAAGATTATTAATTTCATTATGAAATCGAGAGGGTGAGAGCACAGCTCACCAGGTTTCGGTAAAATTCTAGTAAGTTGCAAAATAGGAGTTTAGAGGTCCAAGATCCAAATGGAGGAAAGCCATTTTGAATATTTAGAAAGCCATCATCAAGGTTAAATGTTACAAATACGATATTATGGTTGGCATAATTACTTAGAAGAAGCCCCAAAAGTTTATTCAAAGTATTGCAAGACTGAAGCTTGTTAAATACTTTTCCTAAAGCAAGTTCCTCGCGAGGGTCTATGGTTAAGAGGTTTCACTTTGCTTATATTCTATAAGTCTTACAATAATATATTAGATCCAACGCGACCTGTTCAATCCGTTATTTCATAAAGAAGCTACAAAATACAATGTCCAGGACTTCAAATGTGGCAAACATATAAACCCGGCCCTAATGCAAACTAGTACACGGTTGTAAGATCTTTCCAAGTTACAATGCAAAGTTCCATTCATTACTATAGAATACAAAAGAACATCAGAAACATCATAACGTCGACTGTCAGTATTCCCGCACCAGCTGCAAACGTATCAGCAGAAGCAACAGCCAACCGCAGCACTGCAGTTTGCCTCTTCGGTATCTACGACTTGTTGGATTTTAGCCAAGCAAGAAGCTCCAAACTCCCACACCTGCAGCACACAACCAAAGTCGTCGTATGAGGAATGTCGGTGCGTCAATCAGCCTCAGTCCTTATAGCAGCAGCTGCACCTGAGCATAAAGAAAGCAATGTCACCAATATGATTTCATCTGTCAATTGAATTAGGGGGTAATTCTCTTCAATTACGCCTAAACAGCATCTCAAACGAGGAATTTAAAGAAAAGAGGAAAGACCATGTACGAGATTCACGTCATTACCAATACCATATAGCATGAATAAACCTCGTTCGATATTTACGGTTGCCATAGATTTTCGCAGCGCGATGCCACCAAAACTCAAGCCATAGCATGATCCTGCACAACAATTAACACATGATGCTCCACACCCAGCAAACAACCATACATCAGTATGTAAATATCTTGAAAATTGGTTGCAATAAACTGACCTACATAAACGATTCCACAACACATAATAAACAAAGGTGAACCTACATATAAGTGACCTACCTCAAAACCATTACAACATCATCACTAATTCCCCAGCTGGAATTATGGAACCTTCAAGCATGTGCAGAGTGTTAAATGACCAGAATCCTGAGATTCTGTAGCCGAAGTCCTGGACAGGTGTGACGACTGTGAGGAAGAATTTAATCGATTCAACTTTTCGAGCCCCTGCATCAATCAAGCGATAACCAAATCACTTGAGTCCCTATGATGATTCTATGATTAAATTGATTGTGTAAAGAGCAGTGAAAGAGCCTTAGCAGGTGCAGGACAGGGTCACAACAGATGGCGAACTTTGTCCCCGCATCAGCCTCTAATACACCCGACTCTTGACGACATCACATTTATCTTCGAGCACACACCCTGCACCTGTATAACAAAAGAACCAAGATCAAGAACAACTCCAGATGACAGCAGACTACTCATAAGGACTTACCAATTATCATCACAAATCTGAATCTTCATAAGCCAAACCAAGCAGCTCACACATGATGAAAGAATAGGTTACAAAGAGGTCTCCGTACCTACCATATTGTCCTCAAGTGGGAACTCAGATGCCTTAAGAGTTCGCTGTGTACCACCCACATTACGCGAGGTTTCTTCGAGCCGCAAATTACAAGCAAAGGCTGCAGGCAGTGAGATTTGCAATGGCCAATCGGTTCTCAACCTTGCCTTCTTGAACGCGTCCATTGATCCGTAGAAACTTGTGTTGTCTGAATTGAAGCACATGAGTGAAGGAGTATCAGAAAACACAAAAATGGGTGAGAATCTTCGTAGCAGCAAGTCACAACTCTGTCCAAGGAAACGGAAGATCCATCATCCGCCAACCAATCACGGCAACACGGTGGAACCTGTCAAGGTCAGCAGCAATACTCAAAAAAGTTAATTCAAGGAGAAACCTATTTGGAAAGAGATAGAGTCCTCCGTAGTTTACGGCATCACCAGTACTAAATCTCAAGCTGGGAGGCATTTGAAGAGCCTATCACGCAACCTCGCATCTCCAATACACAACCAAGAAACCTGCTGCTGCAGCAGAACCCACCGCAGGGTCTGCGAACACCCTTCCTCCACCACCTGCTGTGAATAAAAACAGACCACCATCTGCAAATTGCAAAGCAAAAAAACAGAACAGAACACAATTCAGAGTCGATACACATCCGTACAACGCAACGTAACCACTTTTAAAATCAGTAAAAACCTCACAACTGCAACTCAGAATATGTACCTCCAGGCATCACGAGGATACGCACCAGTCACGCTCACAAAACTTCCATAGCCAGCATCAACCTTCAACCCTCTCACCACTACCTTCAACTTCCAAAGCTTTAGTGACTCTTCACTCATGATGTAACCATCATCTCAATGACATTGAAGGCCTTCAGTTCCCAACAATGCGGGACACGTACCACCATTTGCGCACACTACCAGCATGATTCCTGAACTTGTCGGTGGAGACCAATAATCGAACGCGGTCGAGGGCACCAAATCCAATTGAAAGATAAGCAATGAGCTGGCTCTGCCTCAGAGAATGTGAGAAACAAGTTAAAACCTGAAGAGAAACAAGTTTGAAATCCATTAAGGGCAGGAGTAAGCAAAACAACGAGGATCCACACCATGTGAAGACTTTAGGCCCAAATGGATCGCTATCCGCACCTGCAAAACGCGAATCCCGAATTAGCAAAAACAACCCGGAATATCCCCAAAAAGATTCGATTCTCATTTGAATTGCAAGATCAAGGAATTAACAAATCATTACTACAATCACCAAAACAGGAAAGTTTTCATTTGATTCAGCCCCAAAATGGAAACAATCAATCAGCATTCAACTAGCTTTCAAATCCCAAGTCTATAAAAGAGGAAGAACCATTCTCAAAAAGGGACAATTTGGAATCACGAAACCCCAGAGTCCGTAAACCACAAAAGAAAAATCGCAACACCTTCACAAAAAACCGATAAACTCAGCAGAAACCCAAATCGAAAAGAGAAGAAGACTCATCTTCTGAGATTGCCGCCCGTCATCATCATCCGACACCACACTCGCCGGGCCCACGAAGCTTCGCACCATCGTGGACTATCTTTCTCATCCGCCCGCGGTAATCCATCTGGTCACGTTAAATCTATTGAATATTTGATGTTTGTTTTTGTATTTTTTCAGGAAATGACGAAAGGAGGAAGACAAGAGGAACGGGAGCAGATCGAGGGAGAGAAAATGACCTCCGATCGAGGGTTTTAGGGGGGGGGGGGCGATTTGGGGAAGAAAGGTTTTTTTATTGATTTGTTTAATTTTTATGTAATAATCGTACACACACACCACTACTGCCACACACCCACTAATTCCATCCTTAATAATCCTTTAACTAAACCAGTAACTCCCATAATCAAGTTTTAATCTAATTAACCTTAAATCAACCTTTTAAAAAATAAATCACCCTTTTTTTATATAAATTTGAATGAATGTTTTATTAATCAATTAATCCACTAATCATCCTTTTAATTTGAATAAACTAATAAACTCCTTTTTTCTAAATAATTAATAATACTTCCTCTTGCTTTGAAAAAACTAGTTCGTACTTAAAAATAATTTTGTAGGATAATTATAATAATTAATAATATAATCTAAATTAATTTCTTTCTTTATGATAATACCCGAAAAAACATTTTTATTTAATAAATCCAATTTATTTAAAGTTAATTCACCACATCCAAAATTACTCTTGCTAATAAAGTTAAATTAATATTTTTTCTAAAAAAAACAACTTCACCAATTAACCTAACTTTTTATTAAACTATTAAATCCAACATTTAAAATTCAACCGCCGCCTAAATTCAACTCTTTTAAAAACAAATCAACCTTTTATAATCCAAATTAAAATCAATCCCCTTAAAATCAAACTCATCTCGAATTAAACCAACTCTTCTCAAATCAACACTTTATTCGAACACGATATAATTTCACCTAAAACCGAAATCAATCAAACATTTTCTCATAGTTCAAACTAAAAATCAAATCAACTTCTTGTCCAAATAAAATTAATCGTGCACTTCACGACACTCGCACTTACACTTCCAGCGCTTTCATGCGTTTGTGTATGGTTTATCTTTTCGCAATTTATTTATTGCAATTTACATTACCGCATTTACATCTACCGCATCGCATTCCGTCCAAAGGAAAAACCTACACATAAGTCAACACTTGTGTGTAGTTGCACATCATATGCACCATATTCCCTTCGATCCTTGATTCTTCAAGTTGATCATTTAAGTTTAGGACCTACCCCATAGGAAGGACCTTGTCTTTATCTTTACAACTTAGACAAAACATAATCAACACAATACAACTTCTACAAACACATTTAGAGAATAGATGTTAATCATCTTAAGTGAGATATAATCTCCACCCCCACAACAATACAATCAAACATGTAGGGACTTTGCCTTAAGAACGACAAAGGCATACTTGGCGACCATCCGAGTGTGTAAGACCTTTTCTTAAGATGATGCAAAGACCATTTCCTACAACCCCCCTTTTTTACATTCGTGGTGGTTATCTCTCCCTTAACATGAAGACTCGTCTCTTCTCCTAAACCCAATCAAAACAACTACCCTAAACCCGTAGGAACTTTGACCACAGTCAAAGAACTCCTCAAACCCTTTAGGGTGAACTACAACATACTCTGATTCCACTCCCCATAAGGATATGTAGGCATAAGATGCGACATCTTATCGAGTATACTTAGAAAATAAACCCTTAGGTCTTTAAACCATTAAGCAGATAAACACGTAGCAGTAAACAAACATAAAACAAGAGGTTCCTGTAGAGTACTACAGAAACTTAGGATGCTAGTACCTTCCCTAAGTTTAACCAACCCCCGAACCCAAAACAATCTAGCTTGCATTTGCATTGCATTGTGGGAATTTCGATCTTTATCCCTTCCTTTGGACAAATCAAAGTTCGGTTGCAAATGAATTAACGATTCAAACTAATCAATAGTTTGGTATCCAAATTTCACCGCGACAGAAATGGCGACTTCACTAGGGACTCTCTAGTGGGTTTCCCTATCTTATTTTATTTTGTTTACTGCTTTATATATCTGCCTACTTGATTAATTGTTTATATGCTTTCTCTTGTTTTTCTTTTTGGGATTATTGTCTTTGAGTGGTGAGATAAAGTTCTACACCCGAACTTTGAGAGAGGTTAAGATAGGATGGTGATATATTCGAGGAGGCTTATTGGGAGTTGAATCCCTACTAAGTTGAATCGAGAATCCCGCTCAGTTGAGGCCCTTTCGAAATAGTACTGTTGAACGATCAATCGTGAAGACACTCACTACCTTCGACTTTGGAGCCTATGATATTGAGGATCGTAGTTACCTTAACCCAACTTTGGCCTTTATTAGGACGTAGTGCGAGACTATGAGGAAGTACTTCCGAAATAGTGCTACACGAAGCTACACTCAAAAGAAGTTCTCTTGAGAATATTATTAATCCTCGAGTAATTGGGAAAATTGATAATATCCGATAGATGGGCTGATGATTCTGAGTTCCCATTAGGACCTTGTTCTGCAGGTACAAACAACCTTTAGTCCTTAAACCTTTGGGAAGGGTACACCTTTACTCCATGCTCGTTGCAAACCTAAGGCGCCCCTTGCTTGTTTATCTTTATGTCCTTATGTGAATACTTGTGTTTGCTGCATTCATATAACATCATTCTGCATTGGACTTCATGGGATTTACTTTCGTTTATGAACATTGTAGGTCACTATGGCTTCAGATAAAAGACATACTGTGAAATATACTTTTAAGAGTCCCAAATTGGATGACCTAAAGAAGTTGAGGGGTTTCATCGAAGATCAAGAAGGATTCAAGACCAAGTATGGGAAGCTGATATCCTTGTTGGGTTGCTCAGTGAATGAAGGACTTCTTGCCACTCTACTACAGTTCTATGATCCTCTTTACCATTGTTTCACCTTTCCAGACTTTCAGCTGTTACCTACATTGGAAGAGTATTCTTTTTTGGTTGGTCTACCTGTCCTTGAGGAATCTCCTTTTCCCTTCTTGGAAAAGGACCCTGATGAGAAAGATATTGCTAAAGCTCTCCGTTTGAAGGTATCTGACATCAAAGCCAACCTAGTTACTAAGGATGGAATTCTTGGTTTAAAGACAGGTTTCCTAGTCGAGAAGGCTTCATTCTATGCTGATTATTCTAATAAGGCTCCGTTTGAGACAATCTTTGCTTTGCTTGTTTATGGGTTGTTTCTATTCCCGAGTTTCGAAGGTTTCATCGATCTCAAAGCATTCAAGATCTTTATGAAGAACAACCCAGTGCCAACTCTATTGGGAAATGCATATCACTCTATACATCTCCGAAACCTCCGTGGTGGAGGGATGATTACTTGCTGTGTACCTCTACTTTACAAGTGGTTTATTTCGCACTTGCCGAAGTCTAGCTCTTTTACAAACATTGGCAAAGAGCATTGGTCTCCAAGAGTTATGGCTCTGACCCACTCTGACATTGATTGGTACAATCAAGTGTATGATGGAGTATTAATCGTTGATAGCTGCGGTGACTTTGCGAATGTACCATTGCTCAGCTTTGATGGAGGAATCAGCTACAATCCTATTTTAGCTCGCCGACAGTTGGGATACCCGTTGAAGGAACCTCCCAAAAGTGTTCAAGTAGAGGGTATATTCTTCAAAGATGATATGGAACTCCGAGGAAAGATTCTACATGCATGGCGTAGTGTACACAAGAAAGGGAAGAGAAGTCTAGGGAAGCCTAACTGTGTGTCTTTAGAACCATACCTCCAGTGGGTCAGAAAAAGGGCAACCAATCTAAAGATGCCCTATTCCCGTCAAGATCCCATAGCTCCCAGGAGAGAGCCCACTTATGTCTTTATGTCTAAAGCCGAGGGGTTAGAGGTGTCCTTAAGGAAGTCTCAACATGAGTTGGAATCTTGGAAGAACAAGTACCACGTAGCAGTGGCAGAAAATGATGAACTTCAAAAGCAGAATGCCGAACTTCAAAAGCAGAAGGCTGAACTTCAAAAGCAGAAGGCTGAACTTCAAAAGGAGAGGGATGAACTTCAAAAGGAGAGGGATGAACTTCAAAAGCAGAAGGCTGAAGGAGAGGGATGAACTTCAGAAGCAGCTACAATTGAAGGATGAAGAGCTACTCCCCTGCAAGAAGAGGAAAGTCATGGAGGATTTATTTTTCTCCGACCCACAATGCACTATCTGGAAAATAATTGTGGACAACCTTATCCGTGAGAAGGCGCAACTGGAAGAGCAGCTCAAGCAACAGCATTCAAAGCTTCTTTAGTGTCTTTACTAGCTTTTATTTAGCTTTTATTTGGGACTCTTTAAAAGAATATTTATGTAGTCCGTTTCAAATTTAATAAAACGTTTTCTTTTACCGCAATGCCTATAAATATAGGAATCCCATGAAGTCCTAATCATCTTGCATTGCATTCTTTTTCCATTGTTCACTTCAAGAAACTCAAATTCGTTCTGTAGGTGTTGTAATCATGGATTTCAGAAGAGAAACCCTGAAGTACACTTTTCAGAGTCCCAACATTGAAAGCTTGAGAGAACTAGCCGAGCTCGTCGAGGATCGATTTGCCTTCGCAGCAGAATATGGAGGAGTTTTCCGTTTCCTTAAGTTGAAGATGAAAGAAGGATTGTTGGAAACATTGGTTCAGTTTTATGACCCGATGTATCACTGCTTCACTTTTCCAGACTACCAATTGATGCCGACCTTAGAAGAGTACTCAGAACTTTTGAGGATGCCCGTGACTGTTCGACCTCTATTCACCGGAAGGGAAGACACGCCTAGTCACCAAGAAATTGCAAATGCTACTCATCTCAGCCTTGAAGATGTTCAAGCACACCTGATCACCAAGGAAGGAGTCCTTGGGTTCCCTGCCGACTTTTTGATCGAAAAAGTCTGTTACCATGCTGAAAGAAAGGAGGCTCTCATCTTGGAAGCCAATTTCGCTTTGTTGGTTTATGGGACTTTCTGGTTCCCTAAAATTGACAATTTTGTTGATATGGATGCGATTAAGTTGTTCATACTCAAGAACCCAGTACCCACCTTGCTTGCTGATACGTACTTTTCGATTCACTCGAAGAATACCGAAGGAGGAGGACACATTGTATGTTGTACCGCTTTGCTGTACTCATGGTTCATCGCTCGTTTGACTTGGTATCCGTCCCTTTGGGATGAAGTAGCAACACCTCGATGGTCCGAGATACTTATGGCCCTTACCCATTCGGACATTGTTTGGTATGATCCCGCCTATGGAGGCGTGCCTATGATTCCTAGCATCGGAGGTTTCCCCAACGTACCGCTTATTGGAAGAGAAGGATGTATAAGTTACAATCCCGCTTTGGCCCGTAGACAGTTGGGACACCCTATGATCCAAGTACCTGACCCGGCTTCCTTGGAAGAGATCTATTTCAAGGGAGAAGAGGACCTAGATCTCAAGACTGTCATCATTTATGCATGGAAATATATTGATATGGAAGGAACAACTGCTTCAGGATACCCCAACTGTGTTGTTTCCGAGGATTACCTACATTGGGTGCGAGAAAGGGCTCTCGATCTCAAGATGCCTTTTCCTTTTCATGAACCTATGGTTTTGTCCCCTCATGACCCCGACTGGTTCGAGGAAGAGGAAATAGAACAAGTAAGGATTGCTTTAGATGAATCCCGGAAATTGAGGACTGCTTGGAAGAACAAGTTCCTCACCCTCAGAGTAGAGAAGGAAAGAGTTCAGAAGACACCAGAATTAGAAGTTGCCAGAAAGAGAAAGGCACAAGGGGATTTATTTTCTCCTCATGCCTCTTCAAGTGCTGTCACCAGTGATGATCTCCCCTCAACTACCATGGCTTGGAAGAAGTGTGTGGAACGACTCATCATCGAGAAAGTAGCGCTGCAGGAGCGTATTGATCAGCTAACAGAGGAGCTCCGTACAAAGGAGAAGACCGTGGAGTAGAGTTCTAAGTTTTCTCTTGCTTTCGGTGTAATAAACTCTTAAAAGAGTACTTTGCTTTACAGCGTTGCTCAAAAATAAAAAAGTTTTTCAATTATCCTACATTATAATACTGAAGAACACTCCGAGTTTCTTGAAGTCTCCTCCTGCATCTGCATTATGCATTAACATTCTGCATGGCATTTTACATTTGTGCATGTGTCCTTCCTTTGTTGTGGCTCATTTTGGTTTTCCATCTTTGCTGTCAGTCGCTGTCTCGACCATCTGACCAAGCCGAAAGTATTATTAAAGGATAGTGAGGAGAACAAAGACATGGATCGCATGACTAGCTTCAGAGTAAGGTCTAATCCGACACTTCGCCGTCCCTCCGACAACTTTGTTCCTATGCAACTTCAGCCTGTGCAAGAAAAGGAAATGGACGATCCAGAGCTTACAGCATTCAAGAATGAATTTCGTGACTTCGAGGAACGATGGAAAATGATGAAGAGGAACCGTGCGCCTGATTTTCATGCTCATGACCCGCACCTAGTTCCAAACTTAGTTATCCCCCCAGGATTCCAGATGCCCGCCTTTGAAGTGTACAAAGGTACAATTTGTCCAAGGTATCATTTGATGATGTTTTGTCAGAAGATGACCGCCTATCTTGGGAACGACCAACTAATGATTCACTGCTTCCAAGAAAGTTTGTGTGGAGCACCATTGACATGGTATATGAAGCTGCAAAGGAACCACATTCAGTCTTGGGAAGACTTAACTTTTGCTTTTGTGAAGCAATACCATCATAACTTGGGTATAGCCCCAAACAATAGAGATGACTGTGGACCTTCCAGAGAATTCATAGCTCCGGTACCCCATCCTCAACACCAATATGCGATGCCCGCTCAGCGTGAACAACAACCACATCCTAGGCAGAGGTTGGCCTCTCCAGATCAACCACAACATCGACAATTCCGGAAAAGGTATCAAAGGATGACTCCAGATGCACCAAGGGAAGCAATTCACCAGTTTGATCCCATCCCGGTGAAGTACGCTGATTTGTTTCCAGCTCTAATTCAAAGAGAGCATATCCAGACAAGAGTTCCACCCAAGGTACCTAAGAAGTTTCCATACTGGTACAAAGCCGACAAATTTTGCCTGTATCATCAAGGTGCTCCGGGGCACGACATTGAGAGTTATTACGGCATGAAAGCAGACGTCCAAAATCTGGTCAAAAGTGGAGTCTTATTCTTTGAGGGTTCCGTCCCTTACGTGCGAGATAGCCCCCTATCTCGACAAGGTTCATCCTCCCCAGGCATGATTCAAGGTCGCCAACGCCGTGTCTGAAAGCTGCGCACTAGACATTTCTGCATATCTTTCCCCTCTACACGAGAGCACAATAAAGATCCTGGAAAGGACTCCCCGAAGAAGTTTATTTCATTTTGTCCATGTTTATTTCTTTGACTGAAAGCATATTTGGCATGTAAGAACTTTCTGTTTTGAATAAGTAATGCAATAACTGTTTGTCTTGAAGAAATCCATTCGTTTTCACTCAAATAGTTTTCAAAATTATTTATAATGCCGACTTTTACCCGATCTCTTGCTCTGACAGAGAATTGGAAGGAGGATGATGAAGTAAAACACATGATCTCTTGTTGTATGCTTCGAATAAAAACCCTACTGATGATGTAAGGCATTATTTTAAACCTCCTGAACGCCAACATAGTCAACCCTTTCTTTTAAACCTTGATTGAGGATCCGTTCTCTTTCTCCCAAACCGAAACATCATTTTCTTAACCTGGGGCAGGGTAATATCAAAAATGATGAACATCTTTCAAAAATTGGGTGGGCACAAATATACTAACCCTTTCTTCCTCCATTCTACAAGTCATAAATTAAGCCCATATACAACCTTCAAAGTCCTGATTGAAGTAAGGTTTAGTTCGAAAGCATACTCTATGAGATATTGTTTCCTGACTCCTTGAGCTATGCTCAAATTTAAATCGGCTTTATAAATAATGATTCAATTTGTATCCTAACTAGTGGTTTCGATCACAAGTATTTGCGATACCCCTTTTCAAAACTTCAAGACAAACGTGTGTTGTATTAACCATTTCAAAATGGATATTTCAAATGTGCTAAATACGTTGGACATCTTAGAAAGACCACATACAAACATCGACGATGATATTTGAAGACTTTGCTGACTTGGGGCAAGTCATTCTTCCCAAGACAATTTCATTCGCGCAAGTCTTGGGTTCAACTAGAAGAAATTCAAGGACTCACTCACCGCCAATCAGGGGCAGTTACGTCGAGATTCGGTGAATCTCTAGAGAGTTTGAAAACAGTGGGGCATTTGGGCATCATGTTTTCTATAAAATCCTCTCGAGACGCTTTTTTCTTAAACTATGTGACTTGGGGCATTTGAAGATTGGAGCAAAAGACGTATATTCTATCCTCAGGAAGCTCAACCCTAACATGTTCAACAACTACGACGATCCAGGATATTTATTTTATCCCCTATGAAACTTCGGTTTGGGTACCTCCGTCTACAATTTCGTACAACATGTCAAACTTATCAAGATGTTACATCCCCAAATGGATTGATCACTTTTCCTCAAGAGAAATTTTGAAGTTTTGAAGCAGTATTGGGACCCTACATTTGGTTCTCCATCTATCCTCAGTGATACTTCTATCTTTGAAGATTGGTCGGACGTTTGTTTCGAGACGTTTATCCCATATTCGGTCATTGCTTTCGTCTGTCTTGCCAGCATAAGCATACACATATCATATAAGTAGATAGCATAACATTTGCATTTCGTGCATCCTTTGTTTGTTTTACTCAAACTCTTCGATTGCGTTTACCCTTGGGTATTTGGGCGTGTCTTACTCCTTCCAAATAGAGTTGTCATCCCTAAGCAAAAAAAACTCAATATTTCCATTTCCCCACGAAGTTCGATCCTCGTGGAAGACAGTTGGTTCAGTACATTCCCATTGGAGTTTAGGCCTCTATGGTTGAGTCTTGCTTGACAGTTTCTCTTCGGTTATTTCCCGAATTGAACTTCGGTCTTTGGCAATCACGCTATGAACATCTCCAGCTTCGAACACAAGTCAAAGGTGCATTTACTTTGCGCTTTGACATCATGAGGATCACCATTGAAGACGCAACGTTTCTTCAACAACATTACAAGATCTCTCCAACAACTTACAGTCGAAAAACAGAAGATCTCTTTATTTGAGCAACTCGCTTTGGGAAGATCTTTTCTCAAGACGACAAACAACAACTTCCTCAAGACAATCTGTCTATCCCCAGTGGATTATTTCAAGATTATCAAGTCAAAGGACATTACAGATATTTCCCCATTTGAGGACTTCTGCTACAATTTCACATACCTTACAATTACAGCAAAGACATTCCTCAAAAAACGATCTTCCTCAGAGAGCTCATTACGAGTACTATCAACGATATATCTCCTCACAAGAGGACACTCCACGTATCAACCGGCTTACAGCTCATCTGAAGATCCCCGGTGCACATTCTACAAATTGCCAATACAATACAAATTGCATCTACAATTACAAGTACAAGATCACATCTACAAAATTCTACAATTACAAGATTACATCTACAACATTTACATCAACAATTCTACAGTGTTACAATTTACAGCATACAATCTACAATAACACTATGGCTCACAACCGAACATCAACAATTCTACAGTTCTATAATTTACAACATACAATCTACAATCAACAAATTTACAACCCCTCTTTGAAGACGCTCTCACGAGTTTCCATCATTTTGGGTAGGAACCGAGACCAGCTCATGGTTCCCATACCACGGAGCAAGGGGAAGTTCGGCATCAAAAACCGAGACCAGCTCATGGTTCCCATACCATGGAGCAAGGGGAAGTTCGGCATCAGAAACCGAGACCAGCTCATGGTTCCCATACCATGGAGCAAGGGGAAGTTCGACATCAGAAACCGAGACCAGCTCATGGTTCCCATACCATGGTGCAAGGGGAAGTTCAACATCAGAAACCGAGACCAGCTCATGGTTCCCACACCATGGAGCAAGGGGAAGTTCGGCACCAGAAACCGAGACCAGCTCATGGTTCCCATACCATGGTGCAAGGGGAAGTTCGACATCAGAAACCGAGACCAGCTCATGGTTCCCATACCATGGTGCAAGGGGAAGTTCGACATCAGAGACCGAGACCAGCGCATGACTCCCATATCATGATGCTCGGGGAAGCTCAACAACTACAACTACATCTACAACTACAATGACATCAGAGACCGAGACCAGCTCATGGTTCCCATACCATGGTGCAAGGGGAAGTCATACATTTTACTATTTCAAGTTGAGTTCCAAAAGAAAAGATATACAAAAAAAAAAAGAGAAAAAAGGAAAATAAGGATGAACCATCAACTCAATTCATCTGGATTATTACCAACCACAACATTACGATAGTAAGCATATCCTTCGACTAAAAGTTTGTTTCCCATCACCACGTCCTTGGTGTATGAGATACTATTTTACTTCTGAGGATTCCCCAGTGATGTTTGTTTCCCGTCCTCGTGGAGTCTCCTTTTGTTGAGTTTGTCCTTCCCACATGTCGTATCTAGTTCCTCCCCTGTGGCGCCCTTTCTCCACAGGATCATTTGTCTTGCATTCTCATATCATTGCATATCATTTACATTCGGTGGCTTCTTATGGCCAAAAATTCGCGCAATGTTTGTATTTAAGTCCCTCCTATCTCGTCGAGACGGAGATTTCAATCCCCATATCTCCGAATAGGAGTAACTTAAATAGGGGCATCTGTCACACCCTAATTTTTGACCATAAGATTCCACCTCTTTTTGCGCATTTTTCTACTATTATGTAACTTTATTTTAATATTTATGTTTCTTTGCGACTAACCAACTGGTACAGATGCAGTAATCCCTAATGGACCAACAGTCATTCCCCTTTACCGATGCCCCGAACGATGATGATTTAAGGATTTGATTTGAGGTTAGGCGTTAAGGCTCAAAGTAAGGATCAAGATTATTAATTTCATTATGAAATCGAGAGGGTGAGAGCACAGCTCACCAGGTTTCGGTAAAATTCTAGTAAGTTGCAAAATAGGAGTTTAGAGGTCCAAGATCCAAATGGAGGAAAGCCATTTTGAATATTTAGAAAGCCATCATCAAGGTTAAATGTTACAAATACGATATTATGGTTGGCATAATTACTTAGAAGAAGCCCCAAAAGTTTATTCAAAGTATTGCAAGACTGAAGCTTGTTAAATACTTTTCCTAAAGCAAGTTCCTCGCGAGGGTCTATGGTTAAGAGGTTTCACTTTGCTTCTATTCTATAAGTCTTACAATAATATATTAGATCCAACGCGACCTGTTCAATCCGTTATTTCTTAAAGAAGCTTCAAAATACAATGTCCAGGACTTCAAATGTGGCAAACATATAAACCCGACCCTAATGCAAACTAGTACACGATTGTAAGATCTTTCCAAGTTACAATGCAAAGTTCCATTCATTACTATAGAATACAAAAGAACATCAGAAACATCATAACGTCGACTGTCAGTATTCCCGCACCAGCTGCAAACGTATCAGCAGAAGCAACAGCCAACCGCAGCACTGCAGTTTGCCTCTTCGGTATCTACGACTTGTTGGAATTTAGCCAAGCAAGAAGCTCCAAACTCCCACACCTGCAGCACACAACCAAAGTCGTCGTATGAGGAATGTCGGTGCGTCAATCAGCCTCAGTCCTTATAGAAGCAGCTGCACCTGAGCATAAAGAAAGCAATGTCACCAATATGATTTCATCTGTCAATTGAATTAGGGGGTAATTCTCTTCAATTACGCCTAAACAGCAGCTCAAACGAGGAATTTAAAGAAAAGAGGAAAGACCATGTACGAGATTCACGTCATTACCAATACCATATAGCATGAATAGACCTCGTTCGATATTTACGGTTGCCATAGATTTTCGCAGCGCGATGCCACCAAAACTCAAGCCATAGCATGATCCTGCACAACAATTAACACATGATGCTCCACACCCAGCAAACAACCATACATCAGTATGTAAATATCTTGAAAATTGGTTGCAATAAACTGACCTACATAAATGATTCCACAACACATAATAAACAAAGGTGAACCTACATATAAGTGACCTACCTCAAAACCATTACAACATCATCACTAATTCCCCAGCTGGAATTATGGAACCTTCAAGCATGTGCAGAGTGTTAAATGACCAGAATCCTGGGATTCTATAGCCGAAGTCCTGGACAGGTGTGACGACTGTGAGGAAGAATTTAATCCATTCACCTTTTCGAGCCCCTGCATCAATCAAGCGATAAACAAATCACTTGAGTCCCTATGATGATTCTATGATTAAATTGATTGTGTAAAGAGCAGTGAAAGAGCCTTAGCAGGTGCAGGACAGGGTCACAACAGATGGCGAACTTTGTCCCCGCATCAGCCTCTAATACACCCGGCTCTTGACGACATCACATTTATCTTCGAGCACACACCCTGCACCTGTATAACAAAAGAACCAAGATCAAGAACAACTCCAGATGACAGCAGACTACTCATAAGGACTTACCAATTATCAGCACAAGTCTGAATCTTCATAAGCCAAACCAAGCAGCTCACACATGATGAAAGAATAGGTTACAAAGAGGTCTCCGTACCTACCATATTGTCCTCAAGTGGGAACTCAGATGCCTTAAGAGTTCGCTGTGTACCACCCACATTACGCGAGGTTTCTTCGAGCCGCAAATTACAAGCAAAGGCTGCAGGCAGTGAGATTTGCAATGGCCAATCGGTTCTCAATCTTGCCTTCTTGAACGCGTCCATTGATCCGTAGAAACTTGTGTTGTCTGAATTGAAGCACATGAGTGAAGGAGTATCAGAAAACACAAAAATGGGTGAGAATCTTCGTAGCAGCAAGTCACAACTCTGTCCAAGGAAACGGAAGATCCATCATCCGCCAACCAATCACGGCAACACGGTGGAACCTGTCAAGGTCAGCAGCAATACTCAAAAAAGTTAATTCAAGGAGAAACCTATTTGGAAAGAGATAGAGTCCTCCGTAGTTTACGGCATCACCAGTACTAAATCTCAAGCTGGGAGGCATTTGAAGAGCCTATCACGCAACCTCGCATCTCCAATACACAACCAAGAAACCTGCTGCTGCAGCAGAACCCACCGCAGGGTCTGCGAACACCCTTCCTCCACCACCTGCTGTGAACAAAAACAGACCACCATCTGCAAATTGCAAAGCAAAAAAACAGAACACAACACAATTCAAAGTCGATACAGATCCGTACAACGCAACGTAACCACTTTTAAAATCAGTAAAAACCTCACAACTGCAACTCAGAATATGTACCTCCAGGCATCACGAGGATACGCACCAGTCACGCTCACAAAACTTCCATAGCCAGCATCAACCTTCAACCCTCTCACCACTACCTTCAACTTCCAAAGCTTTAGTGACTCTTCACTCATGATGTAACCATCATCTCAATGAAATTGAAGGCCTTCAGTTCCCAATAATGCGGGACACGTACCACCATTTGCGCACACTACCAGCATGATTCCTGAACTTGTCGGTGGAGACCAATAATCGAACGCGGTCGAGGGCACCAAATCCAATTGAAAGATAAGCAATGAGCTGACTCTGCCTCAGAGAACGTGAGAAACAAGTTAAAACCTGAAGAGAAACAAGTTTGAAATCCATTAAGGGCAGGAGTAAGCAAAACAACGAGGATCCACACCATGTGAAGACTTTAGGCCCAAATGGATCGCTATCCGCACCTGCAAAACGCGAATCCCGAATTAGCAAAAACAACCCGGAATATCCCCAAAAAGATTCGATTCTCATTTGAATTGCAAGATCAAGGAATTAACAAATCATTACTACAATCACCAAAACAGGAAAGTTTTCATTTGATTCAGCCCCAAAATGGAAACAATCAATCAGCATTCAACTAGCTTTCAAATCCCAAGTCTATAAAAGAGGAAGAACCATTCTCAAAAAGGGACAATTTGGAATCACAAAACCCCAGAGTCCGTAAACCACAAAAGAAAAATCGCAACACCTTCACAAAAAACCGATAAACTCAGCAGAAACCCAAATCGAAAAGAGAAGAAGACTCATCTTTTGAGATTGCCGCCCGTCATCATCATCCGACACCACACTCGCCGGACCCACGAAGCTTCGCACCATCGTGGACTATCTTTCTCATCCGCCCGCGGTAATCCATCTGGTCACGTTAAATCTATTGAATATTTGATGTTTGTTTTTGTATTTTTTCAGGAAATGACGAAAGGAGGAAGACAAGAGGAACGGGAGCAGATCGAGGGAGAGAAAATGACCTCCGATCGAGGGTTTTGGGGGGGTCGATTTGGGGAAGAAAGGTTTTTTATTGATTTGTTTAATTTTTATGTAATAATCGTACACACACACCACTACTGCCACACACCCACTAATTCCATCCTTAATAATCCTTTAACTAAACCAGTAACTCCCATAATCAAGTTTTAATCTAATTAACCTTAAATCAACCTTTTAAAAAATAAATCACCCTTTTTTTATATAAATTTGAATGAATGTTTTATTAATCAATTAATCCACTAATCATCCTTTTAATTTAAATAAACTAATAAACTCCTTTTTTCTAAATAATTAATAATACTTCCTCTTGCTTTGAAAAAACTAGTTCGTACTTAAAAATAATTTTGTAGGATAATTATAATAATTAATAATATAATCTAAATTAATTTCTTTTTTTATGATAATACCCGAAAAAACATTTTTATTTAATAAATCCAATTTATTTAAAGTTAATTCACCACATCCAAAATTACTCTTGCTAATAAAGTTAAATTAATATTTTTTCTAAAAAAAACAACTTCACCAATTAACCTAACTTTTTATTAAACTATTAAATCCAACATTTAAAATTCAACCGCCGCCTAAATTCAACTCTTTTAAAAACAAATCAACCTTTTATAATCCAAATTAAAATCAATCCCCTTAAAATCAAACTCATCTCGAATTAAACCAACTCTTCTCAAATCAACACTTTATTCGAACACGATATAATTTCACCTAAAACCGAAATCAATCAAACATTTTCTCATAGTTCAAACTAAAAATCAAATCAACTTCTTGTCCAAATAAAATTAATCGTGCACTTCACGACACTCGCACTTACACTTCCAGCGCTTTCATGCGTTTGTGTATGGTTTATCTTTTCGCAATTTATTTATTGCAATTTACATTACCGCATTTACATCTACCGCATCGCATTCCGTCCAAAGGAAAAACCTACACATAAGTCAACACTTGTGTGTAGTTGCACATCATATGCACCATATTCCCTTCGATCCTTGATTCTTCAAGTTGATCATTTAAGTTTAGGACCTACCCCATAGGAAGGACCTTGTCTTTATCTTTACAACTTAGACAAAACATAATCAACACAATACAACTTCTACAAACACATTTAGAGAATAGATGTTAATCATCTTAAGTGAGATATAATCTCCACCCCCACAACAATACAATCAAACATGTAGGGACTTTGCCTTAAGAACGACAAAGGCATACTTGGCGACCATCCGAGTGTGTAAGACCTTTTCTTAAGATGATGCAAAGACCATTTCCTACAACCCCCCTTTTTTACATTCGTGGTGGTTATCTCTCCCTTAACATGAAGACTCGTCTCTTCTCCTAAACCCAATCAAAACAACTACCCTAAACCCGTAGGAACTTTGACCACAGTCAAAGAACTCCTCAAACCCTTTAGGGTGAACTACAACATACTCTGATTCCACTCCCCATAAGGATATGTAGGCATAAGATGCGACATCTTATCGAGTATACTTAGAAAATAAACCCTTAGGTCTTTAAACCATTAAGCAGATAAACACGTAGCAGTAAACAAACATAAAACAAGAGGTTCCTATAGAGTACTACAGAAACTTAGGATGCTAGTACCTTCCCTAAGTTTAACCAACCCCCGAACCCAAAACAATCTAGCTTGCATTTGCATTGCATTGTGGGAATTTCGATCTTTATCCCTTCCTTTGGACAAATCAAAGTTCGGTTGCAAATGAATTAACGATTCAAACTAATCAATAGTTTGGTATCCAAATTTCACCGCGACAGCAATGATAGTGTTTATTTGCAATCCGCCACTGGTAAAGATCTCTTTCAATGACTTCTTCCTCATGACGCTTTCATCCGGCTCGCCATCTAGAGTTGGTTTGTAACCCAACCCTTGTCGATCGTTCTTCGCCCGAGCGTTGACTTGGATAACTTCTCCCCATCCCAACGGGATCCCAGCTTTTAGCGCAGCTTTGACACTCTGAACAGAAGTGAAGGATGGACCACGAGTTATATCAGGCTCATCTACCAGAGCAGCATGGGCTATCTCTAGTGCTTGGAAAGCTGTTTCGAGTGAATCTTCGTCCGCTTCGATGTATCGGAAAGAGGATAGGTTGCTCACCATCAGATCCTCTTCTCCGTGAACGATGACCAACTGATCATCAACAACAAATTTCATCTTTTGATGGAGGGTAGAGGTTACAGTGCTAGCTGCATGTATCCATGGCATCCCTAGTAGACAGCTATAGACTGGATTGATGTCCATCACTTGAAAGGTGACTTTAAAGACTTGTGGACCTATCATGATAGGAAGATCAACTTCTCCTATTACAGCCCTTCTGGAACCATCAAACGCCTTCACCACAAGGGATGTTGGTCTCATATCAGCACCTTGGTAAGCAAGTTTGGCTAATGTCTCTTTGGCATCACATTAAGTGCGGACCCTGTATCAACAAGCACCCTGGACAATGTGTCCTCTTCACATTTAATTGATACATGCAGAGCACGATTGTGCTTGCGTTTCTCAGCTGTTAGGTCGCTGTCATCAAAGCTTAGAGTATTACAGGCCGTGATATTCGCCACAATAGAGTCGAACTGCCCCATCGTGATGTCCTTGGTCACATGAGCTTGCGTTAGGATCTTTAGCAGAGCTTGGCGATGTGCTGGGGAGCTCAATAGTAATGACATGACTGAGATTTTGGATGGCGTCTGGTTCAGCTGATCTACCACTCGGTAGTCACTTCGACGAATAATCCGCAGAAACTCTTCTTCATCATTTCTGAGGCTCTCTTTTCCTTTGACAACAGGTTCCATAGTAACAGCTTCCTCTGGAATGGATCCTTTAGGGGCAGCAGCTTTTGGAGTAGGAACCGTTGGTGGAGGAACCGCAGTGGTTGATACACGCGACCGCTTCGGGTCATTATTGGCTATATTTGCTGGCTTTCTTTCCTTGAAAATTCCTTCACACCATAAATGATCTTCTCTTGGCGTTATGGCCCTTGGGTGAGGTCTAGATCCTCCCCTTGGTTCAAATATGGATTGACCCCTTCCAAATTTTGGTGGCACATCGTCACGGAACACTGGCCGGACGTTTTTGTTGTTGTTGTTGTTTCTGAAAACAGCTCTTTTGCTAGGCTCTCCGGGCATATTGAACACAGGTTCAATTACTGCTACATCTTCTTTTTTCTTCCTGCTAGCAATCTCTATCATTTCTTGCTCAAGCATTGCTTGAATATCCTTTTGCACAAGGTCACAACCTTGTGGGTTCAACATACATTGCTCACAATCTTCATGAGAAGTTTTAAGTGTCCAAGCTTGAGCGAGACGTTTGTGTAATTCCACCAATGGCACTTTGATTTCGTCAATGGTGGTAACCGTCTTAGTTTCAGACCCTTCCCCTTCTTCAGTAATAGCATTCACTCCACCATGGTTTGGTAGAGGATTATTCTTTATATTCTGTCGCTACTGCGAAAATAAGGTGCCGGTAAAACAGAAGAGTCGCCACCTTTCGTTATTTATCCCACATAAAGGGAAAGGAAATGATCAGAAAAACCTGACGAAAAGGTATAAGACAAGGTCATCGCAACCATGTCTGGGTTCGGGAGTCGGTTACACAAGGGGAAGGTATTAGCGCCCCTCACGTCCGTTGTACTCAACGGGATCCACGCTTGTTGTGTTTATCTGACGGGTTGGTTTAACTATCTAACTATCAAGGCTGGTATGAAAAGAAAAGAAAATGACTCGGCAAAGCATCGCGCTTCGTGCCTACGTATTCTCGTCCGAGAATGAGAAATCAGAGTCAACGTAGCTCGGCTAACTACAGGTCACGAGGAAGGTGGCTCGCCAATACGTCAGTATTGTGCCTACGTACTTTCAACAGATGTGAGATATCAGAGCTTACGTAGTTAGGGATAAAACGGAACACAGGCTCGATTCAAGTGTTTTTATCCGAGTAGAGTTAACAAACAGTTCCAGCAGTTTAGTGTATGCAGCTTGCTCGTCGGAGACTCGTGCGTTACCGTTTGCGGTAGAACTGAGAGTTAACGACACTCTTTTTCTGAAAACATTTTCTTGATTAATGGGCCCACGGGGCAAAAGAGGTTTGATGTTTTTTTTTTGTATTTTACGGAAGAAGTGTTTTTTATGGATGTCTGTAGTTCGTACTGCACTAGAGACAATGACTTAGGAGTGAATGCGTCGCATGTCACCCAAAGGGTACCATACTAAACATCCTGATTACTGGAAAGAAACCCTCCACTAACCATTTCCTAAGTGGCTTAAGGCTCGTAACGTACTGTACCAACTTGCCTTTATTATGTATTTTACTGTTGTTTGGGAGATAAGAAGAGAACAAACTCTACAGGGGAGACTATCAAGCCCTAATGTTATCATGCCATGGATTCATCCTATGGTTGAGTTTGAAACAGGGAACTCCTAGATGTTATCATGCAAAGGTTTCAACCTAAAGTCTAATCATCACTTCCTTAAACAAGGAAGTGAGAATCCTAAGGGATCATGTGAAGTGGGAAACAGACAACAGACAAAACATCTGCTAAACATCAATAAAGCAGATAAACAGAAAAGAAAACAGTAAAGATGCAAATGCAATGTGTAATACCCCAAATTTTACCCTTATATTTAGTCAGTCGCTTCGCATAGCATCGCATCTGTGCATCTGCTAACCATTATCAAGTCATGGAGGAATTTGTTTTGCAGGAGTTGGTTCCGGGGGTATTTTGGTCATTTTACGTGGATTCAGCTAATTCCTTGAAGACGGGCTGTTACTAAGTTTTGAGGCATTTGAGACACTATTTCTGAGGCATTTATTTATCACCGGGTTTGATTATATCAAGGCGCCAATTCGATGTGTTCGGTATTGAAATTTGTCGAGCACAACTGGATTTAAGACCTATTTTATCGCTCATGGCTTATTTCCGGCACATTTCCGTTTCTGTTAATAAGGCACAATCTGATTGGGTATTATCGGATGGTTGCTCACAGTATTTGGTCAGTGGAATTCAATTACGGGCAAGGTTATCATCGTTGAATCTGTTGTGATTACGGCGCACATCTGTGTTCGGTTATAAAATTGTTGGTTAGAATTTAAGTTGGCATGCAAGTGAATTTAGTCAGGTGATGAGATTAGGACTACAAATGAGACAAGTGCACGGACAAGAATATCACTCATGAATATTTATGGTTTATGACTATGTTAATGATTTTAAATATTTGTGGATTTATTCACGAACGTTTATAATTTTTAACTAGAAATAAATATAAATAAATTTAAAACTGAGCAGTCATGGATATATAAAAGAAGTTCTGGCATTTTATTTCATAAGAACATCATGGTACAAAAGGAGTTGAATTGTTTCACATTCTGTATTGCTGTTACAAGGAATTACATTAACTCTAAAAAAAAGGTCCTAAATCCTAAAGACTTCTAAGTGTCCTTCGCGGTGTCCTTTGAGCTTCTCCACGAATCCCCGATTCACCTGCACATCAAAACAGAACAAACAGAATAGAAAAAATGTTAGAATTTGTTTTTGACACTCTCAGAACAGCGTCATCATCGAGCGCCGGGAGTGGCACAACCGAAGCTGCGTCCTACCCCCCGTTACCGATCCGCGCCGTTGGCGTCAGATCAGGTAACACCTGTTCTTATCATTACGGGACATCCGAGAGATAGAAGTGATAAAAGAAGCGGGACTGATTCGCTTTTGCCGCAATTGGATTTCCAAACTGATACGAGAGTAAGGCAACATAGTCAATCTGGATTCAGACCCGGATGCCGGCAGGTCTAAATCACTTTGTGCTCAAAGTTTTTCCAGCACCTGAAATTCCACAACAACATCAGTACAAATTGATGACAGAAACTCAAAAGCAAGACAACTCATAAACTGCACCAAAGCTGAACAAACATCAAACTCAGAAAGGAAAAGAGGGACCAATAAGTCATGAGTGGCAAGTTCATGCGCAAGAGCAAGAAGAAAACATCCTACAAATCTGTCACGGGGAATGTAAATCACAAAGTTCAGAAAGTATCCAACAGGTTCCAAAGAAAAGCATAACAGCATTAATTCAAGAACAGGTTCGGCAGAAAAAACCAGAAGTATGGTGCAGTTCAGTAATATGTCAAGAATCAAGTTCAGAATACAAACCACACCGAATCAAACCACAAAGCAGAACCCGCGTATCAGAAAGTGAAACAAGTTCACAAAACCATGTCAGTTCATAAGCCCAGAAACCCTGTTTTGAACCAAATTCAACAGAACACAGCAATTGTCAAAAGCAACCGCGGCGTCAAAACCAGAAGTAGCACCAGAAGGCTCATAACATTGTCATCATCGCCGTATACCCTCTTCTCGGCATCGTTTGACTCGACCTAAGCCGTAGTACCAACCCTCTCTAAAAGAAGAAGAGGAAAAGCTAATCCAAACTGCATCAGGAAAAGAATCCATGTCAGCAAAACAAACCAATATCCAGATTGTGTTAAGAAAAAGAGATTTAATCCGTGTCAGCTGGAAATCAAATTTTATCAGAGAATGAAAACAGAATCTGTATGAATCCAATCAACATCTGGAAAGCAGACCAAATCCATGACAGATCATAACCGTATCCAACCTGAAGGTGCAAGGCAAACTGTATCAGAAAAATAACAGAAAACAATTTTGATATTGATATCAATTCCAAATCAGGGAAGATTAAATCGGTATCAAGTGAATCAAAACGAGCTAAAGCACCAAGTTCGTAAATCACAGCAGCAAATCGTATCAGAAACAAATCACGAGCCCAGAATCATATCAAAAGAAATCCCAATCAAATCTTAAAAAGGGAAATAAGATTCAATCAAATCAGATAAAATCAAAGTAAAAGCGAAGCATAAATCAGATATGGTATCCAAGGCCCAAAAGAGAGTCAAGTCAGAGACTATAAAAGGGGAAAAGTATCACCTCGTACAAACCCTAGAGAAAAGGACGGCGATCAGAAACCGCAAGCGAAACCCTAGGCGGCGCGACCGAGACTCAGAGGAACCGATATCCTCCTCATCGTCTTCGTAAGAAACAGCAACGAGTATCATCGACGGCGAACAACAATCATCACTGAACAATCAATATCATCCGCGAATCACAGACGAGAAGATCGCCTTCGCCGTCGGCGGGCAATCAACTCTAAGCCTCAGCTCGCTGCATCATCAGCCGTTTTCACCATAAATGTGAGCCATGAGACATTTTCTTTACGAGTTTCATGCTCTGTTTCAGGTTAACGAAAGGAGTGAAGAAGAGAGACAAGAACGCGAGAGAGAAAGACGGGCAAAGAAGAAGAACGACGCCGCGAATGATTTTAGGGTTTTGAAACCCTAACTTCCACTTTTGTTTTGTTACTAACCTACCGGGTTGGGTCCAGGTGTGATGACCGGCCCAACCCCTTTATTTTTTATTTTTTTGTTTTGTTTCTTTAAATTGTTTTTTTTCTGTTTTTTTTTAAGTTGTTTTATAACCATTTTATTTTTATAATTTAAAAAACTGTTTTAAAAACCTTTTTGTGTAAATATTAAAAATAAAAATAAAAACTTTTTTAAATATAAAACTAAAACCTTTTTTAAAAGAATAAACAAAAAACTCCTTTTTTAAAATAAAAATAAGAAAACGCTTCTTAAAAATATTAAAAAATAAAACTCTTTTTTTAAAAAATATTAAAACATTTTTTTATTAAAATTAAATCTTTTTTGCAAGTTAATATTAAATTCCTTTTTTAAAAAAACTTAAATCAAGATTTTTTAAAACAATAATAAAAATCTCAAATTTGCATCTTTTTCTTCATTGTCCCATAATTCATTTGATTGCCGCCTAAATTCTGCCCACTAACGTCGTTTGTCCATTTTGCAGCTCATTACGTTTACCATTATTTATTTCATCTTATTTTTCACTCAAAGTTATTATTATTGTAACTGCTTCTCGGTTGTAACCTCGTGAATCCTAACAATCGCGCTTTCATTACTGCTTTTAAATTTCTGCTTGCATAGTTAAATTAGGTCATTATTCTCTGTTTGCAATTCAGTTATCTCACACATTCATCAATACTCCTGTCACACTACACACTGCCGAAGGAATTAGGTCTAGCTTTTGGTCGCCGCGCCAATAGTCCTCAACTTCAAACCCTTACAAACTACAAACCCTAATTTTCACAAATGTCTCGCCGTGTACAAAACTACCATTTTACCCCTAGCATTAGGTCAAAGAGCCGCCGCGCTCGTTTTAGGGTTTCCCGGCGCGGAATCCCTAACCTAACCTAACCCTAATTACAACTTGACATTTCAACGTAGAGATTTGGAGTTTCTACACTCCACGTAAGCATGTCCTTAAGATGCGTTTATTCCCCTTGAGACCTTGACCACAGCCAAGAAGTCTCTAACCTCCCTTTTTAGGGGAACTACGATTACTCTGATTCCACTCCCGTAAGGATACGTAGGCACAAGATGCGATGTCTTGCCGAGTAAACTTAGAATTAACCCCTTAGGTCTCTTTTCTCACTTTTAGTCCTTTGTACATATACCTTAAGCAAATGAATAAAGCAAAATAGTAAACATTTGAACAAAAGGTTCCTGTAGAGTACTACAGAAGTTTAGGGTGCTAATACCTTCCCTAAATTTAACCAACCCCCGAACCCTAGATCTTTCCCCGCGTCGTGTTTACGATGCAAAATAGGTTTTCCCTCTTTTGACCTTTTCCTTCGGATAAATCAAAGAGCGGTTGTGAATTGAATTGTGATTCAAACTCATTAATAGTTTGTAATCCTATTTCCACCGCAACAGAAAATGGCGACTTCACTGGGGACGCTTAACTTTTGAGGGTTACCCCTAATTTGCTCATACTTATTACTATTTGTTTACTATTTATTTGCATGTATATATTGTACTTTGATTTTGGGATGGTTCCTTGTGTTGTGAGATAAGTCCTACGCCCGGACTAGTGACATTACTATAGGATGGGGATATATTCGATGAGGCTTATAGGGAGTTGAATCCCGACCAAGTTGATTCGAGAATCACCGCTCAGTTGAGACCTTTTCGAAAATGGTTCGGTTGAACGAGTAATCGCGAAAACTTTTTCCATGGTCGATTGGAGTCTGTGATATTGAGGACCGTAGTACCTTAACACCACTTTGGCCTTATTTAGGACGTAGTGCGGGAACTATGTGGGAGTAATCCTACAACGGTTGCTACGCGATACTACACTCAAAAGAGGTTCTCTTGAGAATATTATTAACCCCCGAGTCAATCGGAAGGTCGATAATATCCGAAAGATGGGCTGATGACTTTGGGCACTTTTTAGAACCTTGTTCTGCAGGTACAATTAACTTATAGTACACTCCTTTTGGGGATGGGTAGACCTTAACTCCACTCACGTTCCTTCAACCTAGGACTTTGTGTGTTTTCATGCATTGCATTCATAAAAACATCATATTGCATTAAGATTTCATGGAATTCAAATTCTATTTATGAACATTGCAGGATACCATGGATCACCATAGAAGGCATACTTTGAAATTTACTTTTAGGGGTTTTAATTTGGAAGTCCTAGAGAAGCTAAGAGATTTGGTTCAAGATCAAGAAAAGTTCCAAAATAGATATGGAAGGCTATTGTCTTTGTTGAAGGCTCAAGTAAACGAAGGACTTCTTGCAACTTTGCTACAGTTTTATGACCCAGATTATCACTGCTTCACCTTTCCAGATTATCAGCTTTTACCTACCTTAGAAGAGTACTCTCAGCTGGTGGGATTACCTATCTTGGATAAGTCTCCATTCCCTTTCTTGGAGGAAGACCCTAAAGAACGAGATATTGCTAAAGCCATTTGTCTAAAAGTATCTGATGTCAAAAACAATATGATCATTAAAGGGGGGATCTCCGGTTTTCCAGGGACTTCCTAATTAAGAAGGCCCAATTTTATGCCGATCATAAAGACATGTTTGCCTTTGAGACAATATTTGCCTTGCTTATTTATGGGTTGCTGCTTTTTCCTAGTTTTGAGGGGTTTGTGGACCTTAATGCAATCAAGACCTTCATGAGAAGAAATCCAGTTCCAACACTATTGGGTAATACTTATCATTCAGTACATCTCCGAAACTTTCATGGTGGAGGAATGATTACATGTTGTGTGCCATTACTATACAAGTGGTTTATTTCTCACTTACCCAAGTCCGGTCCGTTCTGGAGATCTAATCAAGAACGTTGGTCGCAAAAAGTTATGGCTTTAGCTCACTCTGATATTGATTGGTATAATCACATGTACGATGGGATATCGATCATTGATAGTTGTGGAAACTTCAGCAATGTGCCTTTGCTCAGTTTCAATGGAGGAATTAGCTACAATCCGGTCCTAGCTCGCCGACAGTTGGGATATCCCTTGAAAGAACCGCCTAAAGGTGTTCATGTGGAGAAAATCTTTTTCAAAGACGACAAAAAGCTTCAAGATCAGATTCTATCTTCTTGGAATCATCTGCATAGGAAAGACAAAGAAAGTTTGGGCAGACCTAATTGTGTGTCCATGGAACCATACCTTCAATGGGTCCGAGGAAGAGCTATTGAGTTGAAGATGCCCTACTCTCGCCAGGATCCTTCACCTCAAAGAGAGGAACCTGTCCAGTATTTCATGACCGAAGCTGAGACTTTGAAGATCGCTTTGAAGAGATCACAACGCGAAACAGAAGCATGGAAGAACAAATACCATGTGATGGTCAGCGAGTACGAAGAACTTCAAAAGCAGATTCAGTCGAAGAATGATGAGATACAATCCTACAAGAAGAGAAGGCTCTACGAATATTTATTTTCCTCCGGATCTCCGTCTGCCCACTGAAGTTGTGGAAGATGCTTTTATTTAGCTATTTTGGTTGCAAGAATATTATTTGTAATCTGTCTTCAATAAATTAAAAGTTTCTTTGGTATTCCGCAATATTCGTAAATATTTGAATTCCATGAAATCTTCATTTGCATTCACATTTTAGCATCTTACTTTTGCATTGCATGTGTCTCCCGGTTTCTCATACGCGGTTTTCTCACCTTCTCATATTTTTGTCACCCTAAGTTCTCTGCATCAATACGACCCTTCAAAAGGATGGAAGAACAAAACCAAGAGATCAAACGTGTCAGCCATGAACTCGAAGATCTTCGAGGAAGTGTAGGGCAGATTTTGGAGATGTTACGAGCTCTTAGTGTGAAGGTGGATGCCCAGTCTACTGTTGTTTCTGAGACTAATACCGTTATGGAACCTCAACCAGCTGTTACTGTCGAGAACGTACCTCCTCACGGTCTTCAATCCAGTCTGGTGCCTCCTATTGCTCAACCAGTTCGACGAGCTACCCCTCCAAAGTGCAAAACTCCTAACTCCGACCATGGTAAAGGACCTGCACGTTCGAGGAACCGCAAAACAGCTACCCCTCAACCTTGGCAACATCAGCAAAATTATGTTCAAGGTTATCCATATGTCCAACAACCCTATGTAGCTGCTGTTGCACCTCCTTTCAATCAGCAGTTTCCTACATACCAGCCTGTGCAGTCAGCTCCGGTATATCAAGCACCGATCCGTCAACAACCTTCCGGTTATCCGCCCATGCGAGTTCCTGTCAACGGTCAACGAGTGCCCGACGCTCCTGTTCATCAACAATCACAGGATCAGGTTCCTTATCTCCGCAAGAGTCGGTATAAGCTTTGTCCTCCAATTCCGATGGCTTTCACTGAATTATACTCCTATTTGGTACAACAAGGTCTGATTACCACCCGTGCTTTGGGTCCTCCACCTAATCCGTTACCTGCAGGTTACAACGTTGCCGCTCATTGTTTATTTCATGAGGGTGCGCCCGGCCATGATCTAGAGAATTGCTATGCTCTTAAGAAAGTTGTCAGAAATTTGCTAGAAACGAAGAATTTGTGTTTTAGTGATGCTCAGATGAAGATCGAGACTCCTCTCGGGGTTCCCCACTTGTCAAGCTTAAATTCTGCAAAGCATGTTACTCTTGCGGCAAATCAGTTGAATTCAGTAATTATTCAAAGGCCTAGCCCGCTTCATTTCAGTAACCCTCAAGATGATATGACCGGGATCAACAAAGAATCTGGGAAAGTTATTTTGAAGCAACGACTGAAAACTGTTGAAGATGTGACCAGCATAACTGGGGCAAGCCATGACGACTCACAGTGATCATAAACCAGACGTCCTTTCCATTGAGGCTCCGCCAAAGGAAACTGTTACTCTTGAATGCAAGATTTCATAAACATTTAGAAGGATTTTTCCGACAGTTCATTTGTTTATTTATATGTATTTCTCTTTGATTAAGCATATTTAGCATGCACGAACTTGTTTATCTTTGATTAATTAATGCAACGCATATGTTTGTCTTGAATAAATCCATTCGTTTCACTCATTCAAAAAAAAAACGTTTTCATAAATCATAATGCCAACTTTACCCGATCTCTTGTACTGATAGAGAATTGGGAGGAGGATGACGAACCCAAAACGTCAGATTTCTTGTCATATGCTTTCAATTAAAACCTGCTGATGATGTAAGGCATTGTTTCAAATCCCAAACACTGGAGATATAAGGATGTTAATCCCTAGTCAACCCTTTGAGCCTTGAAGTAGGATTTTTCTTTCTTTTTTAGAACCCTCATCTTAACCTGGGGCAGGGTAGGTTTCAGTTAAACCGATCGAGCACTTAGACTCCAAAAAGGGGAAGAGCAAACCTTCGAGAATTTATCCTTAGCATCTTAAGAAGTCCAATACAATGACTATCCCTCGGTTACCTAAGGAGTGGGGCAGTCACGAGCCTTTCAAGAGACTTACATGACTTGTGCATAAAAGAATATTCAAAAAAAATAAGAGCCCGCTAAGTCAAAACCTATGAAGGAGACTTAGGCAAAACTGGGGCATCCCGCTGGACTCCAAAGTCAGATCAAAAGACGTTGTCCAGGCAAAAGTTAGGGAATAAAAGCAAAACAAGAGGGTACAATAAATAATCCCTAGTAAAGAACAAAATCGTGTGACCAATTGCCATTAGAAATAGGTGAGTGACTGCCATGTCCAAAGCCTTGATAAGTTCTCGACCATAGCAAATCCGCTTGAGATATGAGTGCTCGCATCCGATTAACTGAATTAGGATTGGAGAACATCACGAAGAAGGGGTGGGTACAAATATAACTTTGAGCCTATATCCTTTGTTTCTTAAACCGTGAACCGAGTCACGATACAACCTTTAAAAGACCTAATTGAAGTAGGACTTAGGTTGAAAGCATACTCGATAAGATCACATTTCCTGACTCCTACGAGCTATGCTCAGAAAAAAATTCATGTTGGCATTATAATTAAAACTTATATCCCGATTAGTGATTTCAGTCACAAGTTACTGCGATATCTTTTTCAAAACAAAATTCAAGACAAATATATGTGTGCATTGACAAGCTCAGGATAGGCATTTCAGGCATGACGATTTTGCTTGATATCTTAGAGATCTACATATGAACATAACCCGTGGAACTTGAAGATCCTGCTAAACAGGGGCAGGCAGTTTCCCAATTCGCTTACCAACGCGAGGCCGACGTTCTTAAGAGCTATTTCTCAAAGACCTCATCGTGACACGATTAACTTGTGCCAATTACGTCAAGACCTGACAAATCTCTCAAAGAGTTTGAAAACAGTGGGGCAACCAGACTCCGTGTTCTCTATAAAATCCTCTTGAGATGACCCTACCTCACAACACAAGTATCTTGGGGCACCGTGTTTTTAAAAAGAAACAAATGGAGGCCACTATAAGGTCCTTCAAGATCAAAACCATGGGGTTTCACAACTTTTCTTCATGCACCCGAGGGTTTTTACTCACAGCGGCCTTCGTTCCCCAGTAAACCTCAGTGTTGCAACAGGCTCCTAAACTATTGCCTCATCACAGTCCCCAGAGAGACTATAAGCTGACAACTTTTTCTTGGGTAACTCGAAAGTGTCCCTCAGGTTTTCTTCTCCCCATGAGAAGGCGTGATACTGTGCACCCAAGCAGATTACTTTCTCCCTCAGAGAAGTCAGAACATTTAAAACCAGATTTGGTTCCACCATTGATCCTTCTCACCCATGATTGACGTATTGGTTGCAGAGAACGCAGGGTATCCTCGTCGAGATGTTTATTTCATCTCTCGTCCCGTCTCTAGTCTATTTCGTCAGCCTACGCAGGGGCATAAGCATCACATGCCTATTTCATTACATATTCATTACATACTCATTACATATTCATTACATATTCATTACATACTCATTACATATTCATTACATATTCATTACACACTCATTACGTAATCATTACATACTCATTACATACTCATGGCATACTCATTTCATAACATCTTGCATATTTAACTACATAGACATTAACATACATTCATATTAACATATTCATTAACATACGCGTTAACATGCACAGGTTCATTGTGTCTCCATCATTGGTCGTTACTGCCGAGTAACTGGGGTTTGTCCATTCTCTCCAAATAGATTGTCAGCCCTAAGCATAAAATACATAAGTGTTTCCAGTTTCCCCACAGAGCTCGATCCTCGTGGATGACGGTTACTTCATCTATCTTTCCTCACTAGGATAAGATATCTACCCTTCGAGATCATTCCCTCGACGGAGTCTTGATTACCAGTCCTCTTTCTAGCTCGATCCTAGATTGAATCTCAGTATTGTCGGTCGTCGAGCCCAACCGGACGTGCATTTATTTTGCACCATCTGAAGATTTTCACCATACCATGACAGATACGCGACTGTTCTCGTCCGAGAAGGTTATCACTGTACCCGGACGTGCATTTATTTTGCACTATCTTTCAACCACAATCCTTTACAGATACACGCCAGCTCACGCCTGGAAAACAATCTTACATCTTACAGCATCGGTATGCAACATTTCTCACCTAAGAAGCCGATCCTATCTTCGTTATGACTCGCAGCAAATGGCCATCTCCATGGAGCAGTTAGGCTTCCATTTTCCCTGTCGTCTTGAGGTATAGGGAGGTTTTGAACCAAATCGTATTCAAGAGAGCACGATCTTGAAATACGGGGAGGTTTGAGCGGAATCATATTCAGGAGAGCACGATCTTGAAGTATGAAGAAGTTCATTTACCCTTTAGTAAAAGAAGGAGCGGAATCATCTTCAGGAGAGCACGATCTTGAAGTATGAAGAAGTTCATTTACCCTTTAGTAAAAGAAGGAGCGGAATCATCTTCAGGAGAGCACGATCTTGAAGTATGAAGAAGTTCATTTACCCTTTAGTAAAAGAAGGAGCGGAATCATCTTCAGGAGAGCACGATCTTGAAGTATGAAGAAGTTCATTTACCCTTTAGTAAAAGAAGGAGCGGAATCATCTTCAGGAAGCACGATCTTGAAGTATGAAGAAGTTCATTTACCCTTTAGTAAAAGAAGGAGCGGAATCATCTTCAGGAGAGCACGATCTTGAAGTATGAAGAAGTTCATTTACCCTTTAGTAAAAGAAGGAGCCGAATCATATTCAGGAGAGCACGATCTTGAAGTATGAGGAAGTTCAGTTTACCCTTTTCATATTCAGGAGAGCACGATCTTGAAGTATGAAGAATTTCATTTATCCTTTAGTAAAAGAAGGAGCCGAATCATATTCAGGAGAGCACGATCTTGAAGTATGAGGAAGTTCAGTTTACCCTTTTCATATTCAGGAGAGCACGATCTTGAAGTATGAAGAATTTCATTTATCCTTTAGTAAAAGAAAAATCAGAATCGTATTCCAGGCGCCGACCTAAAATATGAGAAGATTTATATATCAGATAAGCAGCAGCCTCTTTATTTGAGTGCTTATTCGTTTTGGCATGTAGGTCCCTTCCAAAGATAAGTGATAGTTCCCCCTCGAGAAGCTTATCAGGGCATTTCCCATTAAAGTCCACACAGCCGGTCTTTACCCTGTATATTTGATACGGATTTCCGAAAAGTCCGTTCGATCCTATCACGAAGGATAGGTTACAGAAGCTTGGATGTTATTCTTTGCTCAATGCTCCAGCATTCTGTAATCGATCTTGCAATCGTACACGATTCAGTTTTACTTTTAGATTTCCCAGTGGAGGCCGTCTCATAGGTACCATCTCCATTTGAGAATCTCGTTCCCGTTCTAAAAATGACAATTGGTCGTGTTCGCACCAGTTGACCATCATTTTAGAATTCCCCAGTGTTGTACTGTGTCTCAGCGCGTCGCTTTCCCCAGTGTGTTTATTCTCGTAGCGTCTGTCCCTGTGTAGCCGCATTCGTCAGCATTTTCGCAATTCATCATACGCATCATGTCATCTGCATTAAGCTTGTTCTCGCTTGGTCCATAGCATTTCATATCGCCGCATATAAGGGCAAAATTTTCGGTTATCTATATTTAAATCTCTCCACCACGATTCCTCAAGTCTCCGTCGCTCAAATCATCTGGTGTAGCTATTTAAATAGGGGCAACTGTAATACCCCAAATTTTACACTTATATTTAGTCAGTCGCTTCGCATAGCATCGCATCTGTGCATCTGCTAACCATTATCAAGTCATGGAGGAATTTGTTTTGCAGGAGTTGGTTCCGGGGGTGTTTTGGTCATTTTACGTGGATTCAGCTAATTCCTTGAAGACGGGTTGTTACTAAGTTTTGAGGCATTTGAGACACTATTTCTGAGGCATTTATTTATCACCGGGTTTGATTATATCAAGGCGCCAATTCGATGTGTTCGGTATTGAAATTTGTCGAGCACAACTGGATTTAAGACCTATTTTATCGCTCATGGCTTATTTCCGGCACATTTCCGTTTCTGTTAATAAGGCACAATCTGATTGGGTATTATCGGATGGTTGCTCACAGTATTTGGTCAGTGGAATTCAATTACGGGCAAGGTTATCATCGTTGAATCTGTTGTGATTACGGCGCACATCTGTGTTCGGTTATAAAATTGTTGGTTAGAATTTAAGTTGGCATGCAAGTGAATTTAGTCAGGTGATGAGATTAGGACTACAAATGAGACAAGTGCACGGACAAGAATATCACTCATGAATATTTATGGTTTATGACTATGTTAATGATTTTAAATATTTGTGGATTTATTCACGAACGTTTATAATTTTTAACTAGAAATAAATATAAATAAATTTAAAACTGAGCAGTCATGGATATATAAAAGAAGTTCTGGCATTTTATTTCATAAGAACATCATGGTACAAAAGGAGTTGAATTGTTTCACATTCTGTATTGCTGTTACAAGGAATTACATTAACTCTAAAAAAAAGGTCCTAAATCCTAAAGACTTCTAAGTGTCCTTCGCGGTGTCCTTTGAGCTTCTCCACGAATCCCCGATTCACCTGCACATCAAAACAGAACAAACAGAATAGAAAAAATGTTAGAATTTGTTTTTGACACTCTCAGAACAGCGTCATCATCGAGCGCCGGGAGTGGCACAACCGAAGCTGCGTCCTACCCCCCGTTACCGATCCGCGCCGTTGGCGTCAGATCAGGTAACACCTGTTCTTATCATTACGGGACATCCGAGAGATAGAAGTGATAAAAGAAGCGGGACTGATTCGCTTTTGCCGCAATTGGATTTCCAAACTGATACGAGAGTAAGGCAACATAGTCAATCTGGATTCAGACCCGGATGCCGGCAGGTCTAAATCACTTTGTGCTCAAAGTTTTTCCAGCACCTGAAATTCCACAACAACATCAGTACAAATTGATGACAGAAACTCAAAAGCAAGACAACTCATAAACTGCACCAAAGCTGAACAAACATCAAACTCAGAAAGGAAAAGAGGGACCAATAAGTCATGAGTGGCAAGTTCATGCGCAAGAGCAAGAAGAAAACATCCTACAAATCTGTCACGGGGAATGTAAATCACAAAGTTCAGAAAGTATCCAACAGGTTCCAAAGAAAAGCATAACAGCATTAATTCAAGAACAGGTTCGGCAGAAAAAACCAGAAGTATGGTGCAGTTCAGTAATATGTCAAGAATCAAGTTCAGAATACAAACCACACCGAATCAAACCACAAAGCAGAACCCGCGTATCAGAAAGTGAAACAAGTTCACAAAACCATGTCAGTTCATAAGCCCAGAAACCCTGTTTTGAACCAAATTCAACAGAACACAGCAATTGTCAAAAGCAACCGCGGCGTCAAAACCAGAAGTAGCACCAGAAGGCTCAGAACATTGTCATCATCGCCATATACCCTCTTCTCGGCATCGTTTGACTCGACCTAAGCCGTAGTACCAGCCCTCTCTGAAAGAAGAAGAGGAAAAGCTAATCCAAACTGCATCAGGAAAAGAATCCATGTCAGCAAAACAAACCAATATCCAGATTGTGTTAAGAAAAAGAGATTTAATCCGTGTCAACTGGAAATCAAATCTTATCAGAGAATGAAAACAGAATCTGTATGAATCCAATCAACATCTGGAAAGCAGACCAAATCCATGACAGATCATAACCGTATCCAACCTGAAGGTGCAAGGCAAACTGTATCAGAAAAATAACAGAAAACAATTTTGATATTGATATCAATTCCAAATCAGGGAAGATTAAATCGGTATCAAGTGAATCAAAACGAGCCAAAGCACCAAGTTCGTAAATCACAGCAGCAAATCGTATCAGAAACAAATCACGAGCCCAGAATCATATCAAAAGAAATCCCAATCAAATCTTAAAAAGGGAAATAAGATTCAATCAAATCAGATAAAATCAAAGTAAAAGCGAAGCATAAATCAGATATGGTATCCAAGGCCCAAAAGAGAGTCAAGTCAGAGACTATAAAAGGGGAAAAGTATCACCTCGTACAAACCCTAGAGAAAAGGACGGCGATCAGAAACCGCAAGCGAAACCCTAGGCGGCGCGACCGAGACTCATAGGAACCGATATCCTCCTCATCATCTTCGTAAGAAACAGCAACGAGTATCATCGACGGCGAACAACAATCATCACTGAACAATCAATATCATCCGCGAATCACAGACGAGAAGATCGCCTTCGCCGTCGGCGGGCAATCAACTCTAAGCCTCAGCTCGCTGCATCATCAGCCGTTTTCACCATAAATGTGAGCCATGAGACATTTTCTTTACGAGTTTCATGCTCTGTTTCAGGTTAACGAAAGGAGTGAAGAAGAGAGACAAGAACGCGAGAGAGAAAGACGGGCAAAGAAGAAGAACGGCGCCGCGAATGATTTTAGGGTTTTGAAACCCTAACTTCCACTTTTGTTTTGTTACTAACCTACCGGGTTGGGTCCGGGTGTGATGACCGGCCCAACCCCTTTATTTTTTATTTTTTTGTTTTGTTTCTTTAAATTGTTTTTTTTCTGTTTTTTTTTAAGTTGTTTTATAACCATTTTATTTTTATAATTTAAAAAACTGTTTTAAAAACCTTTTTGTGTAAATATTAAAAATAAAAATAAAAACTTTTTTAAATATAAAACTAAAACCTTTTTTAAAAGAATAAACAAAAAACTCCTTTTTTAAAATAAAAATAAGAAAACGCTTCTTAAAAATATTAAAAAATAAAACTCTTTTTTTAAAAAATATTAAAACATTTTTTTATTAAAATTAAATCTTTTTTGCAAGTTAATATTAAATTCCTTTTTTAAAAAAACTTAAATCAAGATTTTTAAAACAATAATAAAAATCTCAAATTTGCATCTTTTTCTTCATTGTCCCATAATTCATTTGATTGCCGCCTAAATTCTGCCCACTAACGTCGTTTGTCCATTTTGCAGCTCATTACGTTTACCATTATTTATTTCATCTTATTTTTCACTCAAAGTTATTATTATTGTAACTGCTTCTCGGTTGTAACCTCGTGAATCCTAACAATCGCGCTTTCATTACTGCTTTTAAATTTCTGCTTGCATAGTTAAATTAGGTCATTATTCTCTGTTTGCAATTCAGTTATCTCACACATTCATCAATACTCCTGTCACACTACACACTGCCGAAGGAATTAGGTCTAGCTTTTGGTCGCCGCGCCAATAGTCCTCAACTTCAAACCCTTACAAACTACAAACCCTAATTTTCACAAATGTCTTGCCGTGTACAAAACTACCATTTTACCCCTAGCATTAGGTCAAAGAGCCGCCGCGCTCATTTTAGGGTTTCCCGCCGCGGAATCCCTAACCTAACCTAACCCTAATTACAACTTGACATTTCAACGTAGAGATTTGGAGTTTCTACACTCCACGTAAGCGTGTCCTTAAGATGCGTTTATTCCCCTTGAGACCTTGACCACAGTCAAGAAGTCTCTAACCTCCCTTTTGAGGGGAACTACGATTACTCTGATTCCACTCCCGTAAGGATACGTAGGCACAAGATGCGATGTCTTGCCGAGTAAACTTAGAATTAACCCCTTAGGTCTCTTTTCTCACTTTTAGTCCTTTGTACATATACCTTAAGCAAATGAATAAAGCAAAATAGTAAACATTTGAACAAAAGGTTCCTGTAGAGTACTACAGAAGTTTAGGGTGCTAATACCTTCCCTAAATTTAACCAACCCCCGAACCCTAGATCTTTCCCCGCGTCGTGTTTACGATGCAAAATAGGTTTTCCCTCTTTTGACCTTTTCCTTCGGATAAATCAAAGAGCGGTTGTGAATTGAATTGTGATTCAAACTCATTAATAGTTTGTAATCCTATTTCCACCGCAACACAATGCAGCAATACAAGCAGAGGGAGACTCACTCAACCTCTAAGCAAGCAAGCAAAGAGAATAATAAAAAACAAACAAGAAAAGGGAGGGTCACCTCACCTTTTAATGCAAACACATCAGTTAGAAAAGGGAAAATAACACACAAACAGAGGGAGAACACTCAACCTCTAAAGCAAACGAGCAAAGGGAGCTCAGCTCAACCTTTCAATGTAGTCTGCACCTAGCCTAAAATACTCTACACATGATACTATCCTAATGCCTCAAGCAATGTCAAACAATCATGATGAAAGACTGAGGGGATGAACCATATGACATGTAAGGAAATCATTCCAATATAATCAAACAAGGCATCTAACCTAGAGAGAAGGAAATTAATGGATGGATGCATGCATGATGTAAACCAAAGGAATACATCAAGGCATTCAACCAAAGATGAAACTTGATCAAGGGAAACATGATGTATACCAAAGGCATCCATCATGATATTCAACCATTCATAGAAGAATTGAATCAATCATGGGAAGTATGATGTATACTAAAGGTATCCATCATGACACTCAACTATTCATGGAAGAATTGAATCATTCATGGGAAGCATGATGTATACCAAGGGTATCCATCATGACACTCAACCATTCATGGAAGAATTGAATCAATCATGGGAAGCATGATGTATACCAAAGGTATCCATCATGACACTCAACCATTCATGGAAGAATTATATCAATCATGGGAAGCATGATGTATACCAAAGGTATCCATCATGACACTCAACCATTCATGGGAGAATTGAATCATTCATGGGAAGCATGACGTATAACAAAGGTATCCATCATGACACTCAACCATTCATGGAAGAATTGAATCATTCATGGGAAGCATGATGTATACCAAAGGTATCCATCATGACACTCAACCATTCATGGAAGAATTGAATGAATGCAAAGCATTCAAAGAAGAATCATCTACCTAAAGGTTTTAACTGGAAACCCTAATGATTAGTTCTAAAGATCACTTAACTAAAAGGATTAAAAAGCTTTATCAAGGCCTAATCAATGCTCTAAAAAGGTATCAACCTAGTATTTATTCTATCAAGAAGGAGTTTGAAGCCTAAGGCTAGCTAAAGTTCACTTTAAAGCCTAAACTATGAGGAGAACTACATTAAGGATCACCCTAAACTCAATCAACTTGCAAATTCTAAGTAAAATAGGAAAATCAATCTTAAAAGGCTAGGAAAAATTATAAGGCTTCCTAATTGTGTTAAGTAATCATAGTAGAAAATTCAGGGTCAAAACCTAAGTCTAAAGGTCCTAAACAATTTCTACACTTCAAGGTATGCTAAGAGGAATCCACAAGGGGAAAGTCCTAAAAATCTATCTCAAACTCATACCTAAAATCATCTAAAAAATGCAAGAAAAATCATACAATATCCTACAATGTATCAACATTCATCATACAAAAAATCAGACATTAAATCCAAGCATGGATATGGAAACAAAAATCTAGAAGTTAACATGGTGTTATTTCTATTTATTGAAAAGCACATAAAAGAAAAATACAAAATTAATTGAAAAAGAATTAAAATTGCAATTAAAAAAATGTGACAAATTAAAGAACAGGTTAAACTACATTCATGATTTTTCCCAAGATTTATTGACATCATTTATTATTTTTTTTGAATTAAAATGGAACAGGCAACCATATAGAAAATAAAAGAAAAAGAAATTAAAAAAGAACACTACAAGTGGTGCAGTTAGTAACTCTTCTACGTGTTATTGGTATTGGGCCCTGCGTACGGGGGTGTGATTAGCGAAATGTTGAAAAGCCCAGCTGAGTATTAAAACTCAGCATTTACTTATCCAAAACGCAACGTTTTGGGGATTGCAAGCTTTCGCGCGCACGTGGCCAAACCGTGGCCGTGTGATATGCATACGAGGTCAATCATCAATGCGCGATCGTGTGGCTGGTGTGAATTCTGGGCATTTAAAACGAAAACGGAGGGAAAAATACAGAGCCGCCGCATGTGGTGGCCGGACTTGCTCCGATCATTTTCTTCATCATGCCAAAAATCCAACTTCCTCATTCCTTGACCAAAACTTGATTTTCTTGAACCAAAACTATGTGAATTTTCACGTAGAATCCAAATATGAAATTTATTTCTACTTTCCTCCATTAAAACTCAGAAATCGTGATCATCCAAGCATCTCTCAAGAAAACTCAACTTTCACAAAAACCAAAATTGAAGGCACTAATCTCTTCCTCTCACTTCCTACATCAACAATCTATGTTTCTTTTCCATTTTTATCCAATAATTAGAGAGAAATTTGAACTACAACCTAAGGTGCTCTGTCAAGAATTGTCATGAAACTTAACCGTTCTAATCCTAAAACGTTCTACACACTCTAAGGATCACAATCATGTGAAAATAGCATAGAAATTCATCAAGAACAGAGCTTATGGATGAAAGATAAGAACCTGGTTTTGAGCATCAATGGAGACTTGAATTATGGATGAAGATTCAAGCAAATCGTCCAGAATCCATCAATGAACCTCACTGAAGCTTTTTGCAATGGTGATTTGGACTGAAAATGGCTCTATCTTCAAAATCAATTTTCCAAGTTTCTCCACTTTTTCTTAACTCAATTTTCTGTTATCTTCCACCAAATTTTGTTATGGAAGTTAGGAATCATCCAAGAGGTTATATGCAATGGACCTAGAGTGATTCGAAGCCCATTTGAAGCCTATGGCAGCCCAATTCAAAATCCATTTTTCCAAGTTTGAAGCTTTTATGTTATGGTGAGAACAAAGCTAAACAGCCTGCAAAATGATTCAATTGCCTTGCTTGTGATGTAAGGTAGATGTGTGGATAGGATTGAGGCCTTGTAAGTGAATGGATGGTTGATTTCCATTATGTTGCTTAAAGATGAAGAAACCATGAAATTGGCATAGCAAATGAATTCAAACTTGACTTCTGATTTTTCCAATGTTTTTAAAACATCAATTGGACTCAAAACAAGCACAAATATGACATGCTTTGGTTCAAAAATGAATTGGTTTGAATTAGTCCTTTTCATGCTTCCTTTAATGATTAATTCATGAATTTTTCTTCACACATTTCTCATTCTAACCCATATCAATGGATTCTTGGGACATGGTTGGACAAACAACATAATTTTGAACAACTTTCAAGTTGGACAAAATTCCATCTGAGGTATGTAAGATGGTGAAATTGACCCATAATCAAAATGGCCTATAATCTCAAATTCCCAAAATACCCTTGTCTTGCAAAGCTCATATCTTGAGTTCTACAAATCCAATCATGGACTTCTAGTATTTTTTAGAAAGCTAAGAAGATAAGGAACAACATTCATGTTTAACAAAAGTTCATGAGAATCATATTTCTAGGTCAAAAATGTCATGCAAGTTGGTTGACTTTCAAGCTCCAAATTCACATTCATCTGATGACCTGTAACTTGTCTGACTCATAACTTGAGTTATATAAACCCTATCAAGGACTTCTAGTACTCAAATTAAAGCTACGATCATGCTCTACAACAATCATGTTGGGGTCAAGGTGAGATGAAAATCACATCTTGATTTATGTGGTCTTGAAGTTAGGCACTAAACTAGGGGATTTTACACTATCAAGCATAGCAACCCTAGCCTAGCAACTCCTCACACTCTTGATTCATGATGAGTTGACATTGGAATAATCCCTTGGGCATCTTAATAAATAAATCCATGATCACATGGATTTTCAATTGGGTCTCAACCTTCTTCAAATCATCTGTTGACCTAGGGTTGACCAGATGAAACCCTAGTTGCACCATCTTGGTTGTAGCTTCATATCCTTCACATAATGACCTGTCTAGGCTTCAAAATGGATTTCAATACCTTTCATGAGCTCTCTCAAGGCTTTAAGTCCAACTTCATGGCTTCAACATCATCATATGACCTTCCTATAACTTTCAAGTTAGGAGATATACACACTTATATCCAACCCATTCTCTGAGGATCTTTAACTTCTTTGATGAGGATATCAACCCTTGAATACTTGAATAAACCTCTTAGCTAGCTTCATAGCCTTGTGTAGCTCTTTGTTGGTAGTAATACCTCTTGATCTCCTACACACAAATCAATGAAATGCAGATGATAATGCAAAAATGAATGCAATGAAACACAAGCTAGGCAAAAAAGGTTAGGCAAATTTTGGGGTGCAACAGATGCCCCTATTCAAACGGCTTGGACCTGACTGGGTGAGAAGCGAATGACTCTCAAACCATCAAGGTAAAAGACGGTTGAATACCAATAAACCCAAAAATTTGCCAACCGCACAAGTAAAAGATACTCTGACGGGGACAAATTCTTCGGAAACTGAAATGACAATTGCACGGCAACTTGCTGGTGAATGATTAACTTCAAATCTCCGTCAGGATGATCATCTGATTTCACTGTAGATCTTCGTCCTCAAGTCATCAAGGGATTACCGGTTACACGGTAACTGGTTAAGGATTACTCTCAAATCTCCGTCAGGATGATCATCTGGTTTCACTATAGATCTTCGTCCTCAAGTCATCAAGGGATCACCGGTTACACGGTAAATGGTGAAGGATGGTCGATTATTCCGTCGGGCATTCTACGCCACAACAGAAGAATTCCTTATCATCACCTATGGACTCGTCAGGTCGCTAGGAACGTCGACAATGTCTTTGTCGGACTCCGTCAGTAAGTCAATAAGGGGTCGCTGGTTACACGGTAACTGCTGAAGGATGGCTGATTTTGTCGTCGGGCATTCTGCGCCACAACAGAAGAATTCCTTATCGTCACCTATGGACTCATCGGGTCGCTAAAAACGTCGACGGTATCTTTGTCGGACTGCGTCAGTAAGTCAATAAGGTATCGCTGGTTGCATGGCAACTAGTGACTTGCCAACCGCACAAGTAAACGATACTCTGATTGGTAGGACAATCTTTGAAATCTGAAATGATAGTTGCGCGGCAACTGGCTGGTGAGCAACTAATCTCAAATCTCTGTCAGGATGATCATCAGATTTCGCTGCAGCTTCTTCCTCAAGTCATCAAGGGATCACTGGTTACACGGTAACTGGTGATACATAGATGATATTGCCGTCAGGCATTCTACGACACGGCAGCAGAAGAATTCCTTTGGGCTCATCGGGTCATTAGGAACTTTTGTCAATCAAGTCAATTATGCCGTCGGGCATTCAAGGAAATTCTCGGGCATCAGCCAGACTTCGTCAGTAAGTCGGAAATAGAATCCTCAATCAATCACGAACCAATAGGGATATCTAAACTTCTGCTGTCAGGCACTCCTCGTCAGTTAGGAGATCTGCTTCGACATCGCAGTTGGACTTTATCAGTAAGTCTTGAAATAGAATCCTTAATCAATCACGGACCAATAAGGATATCCAATCTTCTTCCGCCAGGCACTCCTCGTCAGCTAGGAGAACTGCTTCGACATCGCAATTGGACTTCATCAGTAAGTCTTGAAATAGAATCCTTAATCAATCACGGACCAATAAGGATATCCAATCTTTTACCGTTAGCCACTCCGCGTAAGCTTAGGGGAACTTCTTCGACATCACGGTCAGACTTCATCAGTAAGTCAGGAAATAGAATCCTTAATCAATCATGAACCAATAAGGATATCTAAACTTCTGCCGTCAGGCACTCCTCGTCAGCTAGGAGAACTGCTTCGACATCGCAGTTGGACTTCATCAGTAAGTCAGGAGGAGTTTGGAACTGAAGTCGGACTTCAATTATCAAGTCTGCAAGGGAAGTTTCAACCTCTCTATTTGAAACCTGCTGGGGATGACACAACTCCGCTGGGGATTCTGGTGAACTATCAAGTAACTCTGCTCTGGGGGTTTCGGAATCATTCTGAACGAATAAACTTTGTTGAGGAATTCAAGAATCATCCTGAACAAACAACCTCGCTGGGGACCTCAAAAATCATCCTAGACAAACAACTCCGCTGAGGAACTCAAGAATCATCCTAAACAAACAACTCTGCTGAGGAACACCTGCATACAAGAACAGTAACGACCTAGCTCATGTTTCACATGCATATGTTTGACAACGGCGTAATGCTCCACACGATGGAAATGCTATGCGTTTAGTGTAGATGATATGCAATCATGCAAAATGCTACGGAACTAGATCTGCAAAATAAATGTTAAAGGAAACCCTCATGTCAAGGAGAAAGAACCATTCTAATGGGGAGAAGGAATCATCCTACTGAGGAGAAGAAATCACACCAATCTCAATTGGACTTAACCTGGGGAAACGAACCTCAGATGACTTTCTGCAGGGGACAAAGTTCTACGAGAACTTGCACTCGCTCAACTGAGTATACGAACCACAAACTGCTGAGGAAACGATGTCAATCGCAGAAATAAACGGCACGACCTTCACAGATAAAATCTTCCTGGAGACACGGACTCCGGTGGGGAAGCATAGCAACCGCTATTCAATCATTCTCTGCTGGAGAAAACCAAAAATGGCTTGAACAACTTCCAAGGACTCGGCTCTCTTGGGGAACTGCAAACTCGGTTGGGGACACGCAACCAGACGCTGGAATAACTCCTAACTGTTGGGGAGAACACAACTCTGTGGGGAATTCAACTCTGCTGGGGACTTCAGTCTGAACTATCGAGAACTGAACACTTACGGATAGTCTTCTACGAGAAAGCTTTCTGTTGACCCACTGCTGGGAACGAGTATACACCTCTGTGCATGACTCAGCTGGGGATATGATGATCCTAACTGGGATACATCTTGTTGGGGAGAATCTACCTCCGTTCGGGGAGATACATCAATGCTCACAGCCTCATGTTCAGATTCTGTGGGGAAACACAACTGAACCTGCTGGGGAAGAAGGAGGAATCATCCTGCTTGGGAAAACACGCCATGAAACGTACTCAAAATGGCTTGCCCTAGAATCTTTAACGACTTCTGACAAACTCTGCAGATATGGAGAGAAACGATTCCCTCACTTTCAGCTTTTGCCCCAGCCTATGGGATCTTCGTAACATCCTCTCGAAAGGAAAACTAAGATTTATGTACTCTGGTAGCTTGATATGAACGGCTTCAGCGCTTTGAACCTCACAAAGGTGCTTCAAGTTAATCGCCTTCATGATAAGGATAGCTTCGACGCTCTCAGGGTGGCCTGCCCCTACCTTGTCATGACTTTGCCCCTCATGGGCTGATCTGTGGGGAGTAGTACCCTTGGTTGCGAGAGATTCATCAAATCTCGACCTGATTGCCCTGGATTACTGACTTCCGGAAGGCGGACTCCCATGCCGCGATCATTTGACATAGCTTGCCCCGGTTCACCGGAATATTCAGGCATTCTGCATTCTGTCCTGATCAAATCTTTCCATCGTTGAAACTTTCCCACTGTCAAGCGCTTACTCGCTAGTAAAACCAGTTGTTCTGCATAAAAGACATATCAAATGCAATGCATATGGCAGTTTTCAAAATCCGTTCTAGTTCACTGGAAAAAAAATTTATGACATAAAATGTATGAAATCATTCATCAACATGTCAACATTAGTACAACGCTATAATGGGAATCCTTTCTAGGAGTCAGCTTCGATGCGATCTTTACCGAAGTATGCTTTCGAAACAAACCTATTTCAATTAGGACTTTTAAAGGTTGTAACGTGGTTAGGTTCACGGTTTAAGAAAGAAAGGATAAAGGCTCAAAATTCATTTTAACCCACCCATTCTCCTTGATGTTCTTCGGTCCTACGTTCAGCTAATTAGACCTTAGCGTTCACCTTCCAAAGGTTGAGTGATAGTTCAAGAGATCACCCTTTTTCGGAGTGACAATCACTCTCTTTTCGTCTTTCTTTGGGCGCCGTTAACCACACGATTTCGTTCTTGCTCGAGGATTTCTCTTTTGTAATCCTTTTTCGCTTTTCGTTTTTTTCATTCCCTAACTTTTGCCTAGACTAACTCTTTTGAGTTTCTTCGATTTTGAAGTCCAGCGGGGTACCCTAATTTTTTCCTAAGTCGCTTGTTTGCAAGATTCGACGTAGCGGGCTTTTTCTTTCAATTCTTTTTTCTTCTATTTTTCTTTTAAACAAATCGCATGACAACGACTTGTCTGACATGTTAAAGAGATTGTGACTGTTTCACTCCTGATCGGCCAGGTTTAACCATCATGTTTTTTTAGGTATGACCTATAGCGGTGTGATTGATCCTCGAACGGACACTCCTTTTGTAATTTGAACGCTCAGTCAAATTAACTGACACCTACCCTGCCCCAGGTTAAGATTGAGGGTTTTCCATTTTCAGAAAGAAACTCCTACTACTCGGCTCAAAGGGGTTAACAAGGGATTATCTTCCTTATATCTCCGGTGTTTCTGGATTGAAATAATGCTTGTACATCATCAACAGGTTTTTTACTCAAAAGCATAGCATCGGAAGCTTACGCATCGTTGGATTTCGTCATCCTACCCGGATTCCACTTAAACAAGCGTTTGAAATAAAAGAAAGCAATAGAGTGAACACGAATGGATTAGTTCAAAACATGCATATTTATTTCATTATCAATATCAATTGAAAAACAACAAGCTTTACAAACGAAATTTGCAATTCTAACAGGAAAGAAACTACAAAATGCAAAGAAATAACAGGATAAAATGCAGATTGCCAGCTTCTAGAAACTGGGCTTCCACACTTATTTTGCTGCTGAGGGGAGCGACCCTTGAAGTCTTCAGACTCGATCAGATGAACGGTTGTTGTGAGGTCGACTCTGATTCGGGCTCCGATTGTTTTGCTGTAATGGAGCGAGAGGTTGCTGATTCTTAATGACAGAAACAATCTAGAGACGCGGTCTGAACTAGTGAGGATTCTCTCTGTTCTGGGGCTTTCATCCTTAAGCTCGACCCAGGAACAGGAAAAAATTGCGGGCAAGGCGATTCATACTTCGAAGACCGCAGGATATACTCCTGATCTTTCTCAACTTCAGATGAGGTAATGGGAACGCCCATCTCTTTTGCATGATAAGGGATGAATATGCCTGATGCTTTCATGCCGCCCGACATGAATTTAATTGCTCTTGAATGAATCAAATCTTGAACCTTATGCTTAAAAGCTTTACAGTTCATTACGTCGTGCCCCAGTGCTCTAGAGTGGAATTCGCAACGGGCGTTCACATGCCAGTCAAGTGGTGGTTGTCTAGTCAATGGAGCCAAAGTTCGAGGTTTAACCAACTGAAGTTGGAGCAAGAGTTGCACCAACTGGGCATAATCCAAAGGTATTGGATCGAAGGTTCTGTCAGATAGTTTCATCTTTTGACTCTGTCTTCTGGGGTTGTCTTGAGGAACCGGACATGGCCGCTGACGGGAAACGTTTTGAGCTTCAAGCTGTGCAGAGGATCTTTTAGGCCTATCATGCCTTGGTGCAGGTTCTTCAGACACCCGTGGAGCAGGTATGCCGGCTGCAGCTTCGGGCATTTGCTCACATTCTCTTCTGAGTATGTTCTTTAACACTTCTTCCATCAAACCCACCTGACTCTTCAGCTGGTTGTTCTCCTCTTTGAGCGCCTCTTGATTCCAGCGCAACGCTTGCATTCCCCTATAACCTGCCTCAGTTGGCTCTGGATGTCCTTCAGTTCTGCTTGTACCTGTTCCATTGCTCGGGTTAACCTGCGACCACCTGAAACAACATGTATCAACAGAGGGTTAGAAAAACAGCTCGAGGTACCTATTATGCAAATGATTCATGCAAATGCAAATGTGTGTCTGTGCCTTAGGGAGATTTCTCCCCCGATTCTAGTGCCAAGACAAATAAAGTCTGACATCCAATCATGGAAAGAAATCCTCATATATATCTGAAAAACCCGCGAGGGCAGCGTACAATTCTAATCGAATACAACTGAAGCAACAAGCGTGACCCCAACCAACAAACCTGGTGGTGGTCAGCATATCAATGCATAAAAGATACAAAGAAATACAAGGAAATCAAGTGCGGCTATGGGCACAGAAATCTTCCAATAACTTCTTCGTAGTGGGATGGTTAGGCTTAGTGAGCAGACCCCGGATCAGCAGATCCCTCTGCCTAATGGTATCCTGGAGATCCTTGGCAACGTCCCCACAAGCACCTTTTCTAGAGCAGTCTTCCACTCTGCACCTCTTAGCATCAGCTCTGAGTTGACAATCCTGTAGGTTTGCCTTGGTTTCTGTCGCTACTACGAAAATCGGCGCCGACTATGACAGAAGAGTCGCCACCGTGCATTATTTATCCCACAGGAGGGAAAGGAAGCGCTCAGAGTAAACCTAACGCAAATAGGGAAAGGAATGGTCATCGCAACCAAATCCTGGATTCGGGAATCGGTTACGCAAGGGGAAGGTATTAGCACCCCTCACGTCCGTCGTACTCGATGGGATCCACGCTTGTTTTCTATCTAAGGGTGTGTTTATCTATCTACTCTACAGGTCTGGGTTAAAAAGAAAAGAAAATGACTCGACAAAGTATCGCACTTTATGCCTACGTATTCCCGTCTAGAACGAGAAATCAGAGTCAACGTAGTTCGCCTACCTACGGGAAAGGAGGGGAAGGTTGCTCGCCGAGATATCGCATCTCGTGCCTACGTACTTTCATACGGCATGAAAGATCAGAGCAAATGTAGTTCGGGCTACGGAGGACACAAGCTTGTCTGACAGTTTTTTATCTCCTTCTGAAAAGGGTTTTCCTGATTAAGGGTCCAAGAGGACAAAAAGAAAGTTTGAATGTTTGTTTGAGTTTTTTACGAAAGAAATGTTTTTTAGTCTGTTTGTAACTTGTACTGCACTAAAGACTTGTGATCTGAGAGTGACTACGTCGCATGTCACCCTAAGGGTACCATACTAAGCAATCAGATTACTGAAAAGTGACCCTCCAGCAACCTTTTCTCAAATAGCTTAAGGCTCGTAACGTACAACATGCGTTATCCTTATTACTGTGTTTTTGAATTGTTCTGAGATGAGAAGAGAAAGACGCTCTAAAAAGCCTATGGTTGAAAGGGAAACTAGCCTAATGTTATCATGCATGGGTCAAAACCTAATGTCTGTCTTAATTTCCTCTTGCACAGAGGAAATCAGAGATCCTAGGGGATAAACAGCAAAAGACAGCAAGCAATTACAGTAAACAGTAAACATGCATGCTATGCAACAGTACCAGAGAGGCAAGAGAGAAAACAATAGGCAAGAGGAGACAAGCTCCACCTCAAAACTAGAGGTAATCAACATAAGTAAATAGACAATATAGAGAAAAACAAAAGACACAGAGGAGGCAGCCCAAGCAGCAGCAACAAACTCTTACAGCAAACAGCAACAACAACTCTAAACAGCAAAGTTGGATAGATAACAAAGTTGACAGCAAGAGCTTCATCTTCAAGCAAACTTCTATCTTCAAGCCTCATCAATCTTCAAGCTCCAACAAGCACACTCCAAGAGGAGGATTAATCATCAAGATCAAGTTATAATGTTAAGAAACTTAATGACAACCAAAGGAAATCACTAAGAACTCAACATTGCAAACGACAGGTATCCTCAAAGTTCTACTCACTTGGGAATACCACTCATCCCTCCTAAGGAGAGATGGAGCTTCCCAAGAAGGACTTTATGTCATTGGATAGAATAAAGGCAAACAATGCACTCTATGTTTGAGGAAAGAATCAAAACTAGGTCCAAGGCACTTCCTAAAACCCTAATTTCCTAAGCTCCTAAAAACGCTCCACAAGAGGAAAAAGCTTTCAACTCCAAGATCCAATCTTCAATCCCAAGCATCTTCAATGAAGTCCAAAAGACCTCCCAAAAAGGACTCAAGCTTAAACCCACTCCAAAGCAACCAACCAAACCAAACAAGCAAAGGTACTCAAGAGAGAACAACACAAACACAAGCAATGCAAAATACAACTAAAATAGAAAATGAAGTTGCAAAATTCTAATAAAATTCTTAGGGGAACATACGTGTTTGGACAACCTAGTGTAAAAAGATTGAAGCCTAAATCAACTTCTAAGTTATCTAAACAAATACTACATTAAGATAGGTCAAGGGAATCCACAAGTTTGGGAGGGTCCTAATCTCAATACCTAAAACATAACCTAATGTTGTTCTAAAAATCCACCAAAAATTCTAAGGGAACATACATGTCTACCCTACCACATACTAAAAAATCAAAACCAAAATCATCACCAATTGGAAGAACTAAATTCAACAAAACAGTTGGTCAAATATGCAAAATAAAAGGAATTAACAAAAATAAGAAAAATCAAATTAAATTGAAAAATGCATGAAAATGCATTTTATTGATTTCATAAAATCACAAATTCTATCAAGATCATGGAGGTATTTTTAAAATAATTTTCTAGATCAAGAATGAATTTAATATGATTTTTGGAAGCAATAAAACATTTTAAATAAAACAAAAATGAATAAAAAGAAAAATAAAAGCTGAAATAAAACATGAGCCATAGGATCAGTCAACAAGTCAATCCATCCAAGCGCGCTGGTGATGCCACGCAATTTAATGATACGCAGCGTTTTGCTATCAGAAATTCAAAAACAACTTTAAATCCCATGCGTTGGATCTTCAGGTCAGTGAATAGTCAAGGCAAGATCCTGTGGTCCAGACATCATCTTCTCTAAATCTCAGGCATGCCATGTGGAGATTCAGGCTGGTGGTTGGTGGTGGCCGGAGAAGACTCTGGTCGTCTTCTCCAGCGAGAGTCCAGGTTCAGGCAACCAAAAATAACAAGCTATACACCAAATCCACTCAGTTTTTCACGTACATTCCAAATCCATCATCAAAATGCCCTAATTCTCAACACATAGTCAAACACGATTCAAGTTTCAGAAATAGCATCATCAACAACTCTCACTAAACTCAAAACTAATGGTATAGAAATCATCCTCATGTTTCACTGATCATCCTGATCTAATCATCTTGCTACAAAGCCTCATGAATTAAGAGATTCAGGTCCAAACAGATCTTGCATGTCATCTTCAATCATCATCAATTGAGTCCAAATCAAGCATAAAACGATCTATGTCATGTCTAGATCCTAACCACAAGTTCAATTCTATCTAACTCATGCTAGATCATGCTGAATTTTGAGAAATGCAAACCTGGTATAGATCTTGAAACAGAGGTACTTAGAGCTCGTGGCTTGCTTCCAAATGCTCCAGATAGCTTCAATAATCCACAAGGGAGAGATTGCACACCTCAATTTGGCTTGAATTGGCTCCAAACTCAGAATCGGATTTGAACTTGCAGTTGAGAAAATTTTCTTGCTCTTTCTTGCTCTGGCGCGAAATGATGCTCAAAATTGATCTGAACTCACTCTAATGAATATATAGAAGAGTTTCATGGGCTTTTGCAATGTGTTTGAAGCCCAAATCCGTGTATCCAATTTTCTGATTTTTTCTTGCAAGTTCATACACCATTCGTGCTTTGCAAGCTTTGCAGTGGTTCTAGAAGGTTCTAACACCTTGCACATGTCATTTAGAATGAGTTTGGATGTAGAAATTGGCCTGAATTGCCTTGTGTATGATTTTGCATATGTAACTTACAAGTGAAGCAACTACATGCTATCTCTCAAAACTTGAACTAAACTCAAAATTCTGGTATTGCCAAAGCTCTTAGAATGTGTTTTCCAATCAGAAAACGTACTTATTTGCTTGGTTTGAGGCATCTAGCACAAAAATTCAATTTTCCCTCCCTTACACATTTGAATTTTCTTCCTTTTCAAGCCATTTCAAGTGACTTTTTGATATGAGAAAAACCAAACTCTCATAACCATTTGGTTGCACTCAAAACATCATTTTAAGCAAGTCCCATGTTGAACAAATTTCCATTTGAAGCTTGCAAGTTGGAGATTTTGGCCTATGCTTGACAATGACCTATAATCTCACTTTCCCAAAATACCGCTGACTTGTAAACCTCATAACTTGAGTTCTACAAATCATATGGAAGACTTCTAGTACAATTTAGAAATCTAAGATCATTAGGAACAACTTTCATGTTGACCAAAAGTTCAAGTGAAACCTCATTCTAGGTCAAAAATAGCCTTGAAGTCAGATGATTTTCACAGACAAATTTCAGAAGCATATGAGGATCTGTAACTTGTCTGGACCATAACTTGAGTTCTATAAATCCAATGGAGGACTTATAGTACTCAAATTAAAGTTATTGAGATGCTCTACAAGTTTCATGTTGGTCAAAGATCCATGTGAAACTTGTATCTTGACTTATGTGACCTTGAAGTTAGGCACTAAACAAGGTAATTTGCACTGAAACCCTAATTTAGCAACTTCCCACATTCTTGATTCTTCTTGATTTGATCTTGGCACAACACCACAAATGTCTTATCACATCATTCCATGAATTCCATGACCTCAAAGTATGCTTGAATGCTTTTCAATTGCACAATTGACCTAGGGTTGATCCAGATGAAACCCTAATTGTCTGCACTTCAACTGTGGCTCTTGCATTTGACACAATGACTTGATTTAACTCCAACATGGATCTCTAGGCACTCCATGAGCTCTATACACATCTCATATTCACACTTCATGCTTCACATCCCATTGATGGTCCTCAGCTGATCAAGACCTCCCACCACCTCCTGATGACTTGGATGACTTCTCAAGCTTGGATGAGATTTCTTGCTAGGCTTCTCTTGATAATAATCACACTTGATCCCCTGTTGGATGAATGATATGCCATGATATGCAAATAATATAACTATGCAAATGATAATGCAATGAAACATAAACCAGGTAAAATATGTTGAGCAAATTTTGGGGTGCAACAGCTACCCCTTTTCAAACGGCTTGGACCCGACTGGGTGAAGAGCGAACGACCTTCAAACAATCGAGGTAAAAGACGATTGAATACCAAGAAACCCGGAAATTTTCCAACTGCATACACGAACTGCACAAACTATTTGGTGAACAACATCCGCTGTGCTGAACCTAGTTGTTACAACAACAACTGATCAATCTTCTAATAAAACTTTTGATTTCAATATTAACTCCCTGTGTGACGCCACAGGCATCGAATTAACCTTACGAGAAAACCATTCTGTCTACAACGGGACTAAACTTCGTTAACACGAGGAAGGACTCCATCAACATGGGTACAATTCCGTCTATAATTGGAATAACGATCTCTGTCAGTCACAAGTAACAACTCCATTGGGGATAACTCCATCGATCACGGGTAATAACTCCGTCCACACGGGTAGCAATCACTGTCAACACAGGTGCAAATCACTGTCAATCACAGGTAACAAACCTTTTTTGACACTTTTACTGGGGAAACAACTCTGCCAACAACACAAGGAATAACTTTGGCGACTTCCACTGAGGAAATAGTTTTATCAATCAATAAGAAATAACGCTGCCAACAACACAGGAACTAACTCCGTCACCACTATGGGAAAATAACTCTGCCAAATACAGGAAAATAACTCCGCCACCACTACGGGAAAATAACTCTACCAAATACAGGAAAATAACTCCGTCACCACTACGGGAAATATCTCTGTCACCACTACGGGAAAAATAACTCCGTCACCACTACGGGAAATAACTCTTCCAATACAGGAAAATAACTCCGTCACCACTACGGGAAAATATCTCTGCCCGATACAAGAATATAGCTCCGTCACCACTACGGGAAAATATCTCTGCCAAATACAGAAAAATAACTCCGTCACCACTACGGGAAATAACTCTGTCACCACTACGGGAAAAATAACTCCGTCACCACTACGAGAAATAACTCTGCCAATACAGGAAAATAACTCTGTCACCACTACGGGAAATAACTCTGCCAATACAGGAAAATAACTCCGTCACCACTATGGGCAATAACTCTGCCAATAATACAGGAAAATAACTCTGTCACCACTACGGGCAATAACTCTGCCAATAATACAGGAAAAATAACTCAGTCACCACTACGGGAAATAACTCTGCCCAATACAGGAAAATAACTTCGTCACCACTACGGGCAAATATCTCTGGATACCGCTTCCCTGCCTATCTTTGCAATAGCTAACTCCATCAATCAAATTGGTAACAAAATACTGGTCCAGTCTTCAAACTCTTGGCGCGGACATGGCAGCAAATCTGAGAAGGACTCTACTGGGGATTTTCTGAATCCAAACTGCCATACACCTACTTCGACATAGGTGGCAACTTCCAAAAAATGATTCACGAAATCTTTTGATACTGTCATAACAACAATTTTGAAGAACTACTCCACTGGAGGGGTAAGAGAAACTTAACCAAGCAACTCTGTGGGGAATAATGACAAAACGAACATTATCATTACACGTCTCACGCCGAGACCTTGCTTATCTGGTAATTAATTTGAGCAAGAGCTCCCTCCACCTGCAAGGGAAAACAACGCTTGAAAACAAAAGGTTAACCAACCCGGCTTATGTTTCAAAATGCGTATGTTTGACAATGGCGTAATGCTCCATTCGACATGGAAATGCTACGCGTTTGGGTAGATGCGAATATGATGATATATGCAAATGCTAATGCAGGCTCGAGCTGCTGAGAGACACTTAGGTATGAAATGGCTGAGAACAAAACCAACTCCGCTGGGGATGAACGGGTATCACAAAGTATTCCGGTAAAATAAATGTCGGAAACAACAACCAACTCTGCTGGGGAGAGATCAGACATTTGGGAAGAAAACACAAACCCTGCTAGGGAAAGATGCGACCCTTCTGGGGGAAGAACTTACACTGTCGGGACACAGTCTACAAATTCAGAGCTACAAACTCAGCTGAAGATAATCATCCTGACGAAAGGATGACGACCTGCGGGGATATCCTATGGACAACTTTCATGAGGATACTCTTCAGGAGACATTCCTGGTGATACTCTCTCGGGGAGGATAATTCCACATCTGGTAGGAATAAGCGACGTCTCCACTCTCTGGGGATAAGATACGACTTGCTAAGGAACGACATCAACTGAAGTTAGGCCCTACGTCAAGAGACTTTGGCTGGGGAATACAATTCCTAACCATTTGCTTCAAAGGTAAGGACCCTGCAAAACACAAACGAGACGAAACAAATCTACACAACAAAATCTATCTGAGTTAATATCCGTGACGCTCATTCAGTCAATTCGAAGTTTTAGCAATTATTAGCAAGGGCCAGCAAGTTTATGCAAGTGCAAGTTCATCAAAAACATCGGCATTTTTCACAAACAAAACAGTAAAGAACAAACATCAAGTACTGAATAACATGCTTTATTGAATGGGCCTGTAAATAGGCAAGGCTTTGTACACTGGATGTAACTCCTGAAAAGAGGAAGTTACACACAAGCAAAATACAACATATGCACAAGAAGCACAAAGAAAGATACAAAATAAATTTGATATACATGTCGGCAACGTGGTACAGACAAACACCATGAGCTGATTCTCCTATGACTCGCCCGACTCTGGCGCTTTCCCGGTACTCGATCTTCGGAAGATATTGTCTTGGATACACGATCCTAAGGTATTCCCAAACCACTAAGCAATGCAGTATCGAACTTGGACCGCAGTCATATGCTTTTTCTTATCCCTAACTTTTGCGTGAAACGCCCTTTACGGGTTTTCAATTCATCGGGATACCCTTTTTTGCCGAAGTTGCCCTTTTCAGTTTTTCAACTTCGCGGGTGTACATTTTTTCAATTTTATCCCTAACTTTTGCCCGAACCTTTTATTCTTTTTTTATGGTTCGCCGGGATGCCCCATTTTTGCCTGGACTCTCTTTTTCTGTCCAGCGGATCACTTTAAGAAAATTATTTTTTAACTGCGCCCGAATTCACAGGAGACGTAAGGTCCTCACCATCCATGGTGGACAACAGTAAGGCTCCTCCAGAGAAAACCTTTCTAACGACATATGGACCTTCATAGTTGGGAGTCCATTTGCCCCTGTGATCTGATTGTGGTGGGAGAATCTTTTTCAGCACAAGATCGCCCGTCTGAAAGCTTCGAGGACATACCTTCTTATCGTAAGCTTTCTTCATCCGGCTCTGATACAACCGATCATATGCGAGAGAAGCCAGTCTCTTTTCATCCATTAAACTGAGCTGGTTTAGTCTATCTTTTACCCATTCTGCCTCATCAAGTTGAACATCGCGTAAAACCCTCAAAGAAGGAATCTCAACCTCCAATGGTAACACTGCCTCCATGCCATACACTAATGAGAAAGGGGTTGCCCCGGTTGATGTGCGTACCGTCGTACGATAACCGTGCAAAGCAAAAGGCAACATCTCATGCCAGTCCTTATAGGTCACAACCATTTTCTGAACAATCTTCTTTATGTTCTTATTGGCCGCTTCGACAGCGCCATTCATCTTGGGCCGATAAGGAGAAGAGTTGTGATGCTCGATCTTGAAATTCTGACACAGCTCTTTCATCATCTTGTTATTCAAGTTTGAGCCATTGTCGGTGATAATCCGCTCTGGGATTCCATATCTGCAGATAATATCTTTTTTGATAAATCTGGCTACCACTTGTTTGGTGACATTAGCATATGACGCTGCTTCCACCCATTTGGTAAAGTAATCAATAGCTACCAAAATGAACCGGTGTTCGGTTGATGTCGTAGGCTCAATCTTGCCGATCATATCAATTCCCCACATCGAGAAAGGCCACAATGATGACATAACATTCAGAGGGCTCGGAGGCACATGAATTTTGTCCGCATAAATTTGACATTTATGGCACGGCTTTGCAAACTTGAAACAATTTGTTTCCATCGTTAGCCAATAGTAACCTGCCCGCAACAGTTTTCTCGTCATTGCATGTCCACCAGCATGCGTACCAAATGTACGTTCATGGATCTCTTCCATGAGCAGCTTAGCCTCTTTCTTGTCCATACATCACAACAACACCAAGTCGTGGTTTCTCTTGTACAGGACGCCATCCGAATTCAAATAGATATTGCCAGCCAATCTCCTAAGAGTCTTCTGATCTCGACTGGACGCCCCAGCCGGATACTCTTGGTTCTTCAGGAAATTATGGATATCGAAATACCACGGTTTGCCATCGGATGCTTCCTCAATGGCGAATATGAAGGCGGGCCTATCAAGGCGAGAGATAACAATCCTGGGAGCCTCATTCCAGAAGTTAACTTTATACATTGAAGACAAAGTCACAAGAGCATCGACCATATGATTTTCAGCTCGTGGCACATGATGCAATTCTACTTTGTCAAAGAAAGGCAACAATCTCCTTGCATAATTCATATAGTGTATCAGATTGGGCTGCCGCGTCTCCCATTCTCCTTTAATCTGGTTGACCACTAGAGCAGAGTCCCCGTATACATCAAGATATTTGATTCTCAAATCAATAGCCTCCTCAAGACCCATGATGCACGCCTCATATTCAGCCTCATTATTGGTAACTGGAAAGGTCAATCTAGCAGTAAAGGGAATGTGTGTCCCTTGAGGAGTAGTGATAATTGCCCCTATTCCACTACCGTAGGAGTTAACAGCGCCATCAAATATCAACTGCCATTTGGAACCCATCTCTGGACCTTCATCCGGCAACGGCTCATCACAATCTTTCATTTTCAAGTACATGATATCCTCGTCAGGAAAATCAAACCTCATTGGTTGGTAATCTTCAATTGGCTGCTCCGCTAGGTATTCTGACAGAACACTACCTTTGATAGCCTTTTGAGAAACATATTGAATATCATATTCTGTCAGCACCATCTGCCATCGAGCAATCCTCCCGGAGAGTGCTTGCTTTTCAAATACGTATTTGATCGGATCCATCTTCAAAATTAGCATGGTTGTATGGTTTAACATGTACTGTCTCAAACGTATGGCAGCCCAGGCTAACGCACAACACGTCTTTTCGAGCATTGAGTAACGGGATTCACAATCCGTGAAATTTTTACTCAAGTAGTAAATCGCATGCTCTCTATGTCCGGTCTCGTCATGTTGACCGAGAACACAACCCATACTTTCCTCAAGAACCGTCAAATACATAATCAATGGTCTCCCTGCTACTGGGGGTATCAATATTGGAGGTTCCTTCAAATATTCTTTTATTTTTTCAAACGCCCTTTGACAATCTTCATTCCAGGTCACAGCCTGATTCTTTTTCAACAATTTGAACAATGGCTTGCATGTAGCGGTTAGGTGACATAGCTTGGCTGCGAGAGATTCATCAAATCTCGACCTGATTGCCCCGGATTACTGACTTCTGGAAGGCGGACTCCCATGCCGCGATCATTTGACATAGCTTGCCCCGGTTCACCGGAATATTCAGGCATTCTGCATTCTGTCCTGATCAAATCTTTCCATCGTGGAAACTTTCCCGCTGTCAAGCGCTTACTCGCTAGTAAAACCAGTTGTTCTACATAAAAGACATATCAAATGCAATGCATATGGCAGTTTTCAAAATCCGTTCCTGTTCACTGGAAAAAAAATTATGACATAAAATGTATGAAATCATTCATCAACATGTCAACATTAGTACAACGCTGTAATGGGAATCCTTTATAGGAGTCAGCTTCGATGCGATCTTTACCGAAGTATGCTTTCGAAACAAACCTATTTCAATTAAGACTTTTAAAGGTTGTAACGTGGTCAGGTTCACGGTTTAAGAAAGAAAGGATAAAGGCTCAAAATTCATTTTAACCCACCCATTCTCCTTGATGTTCTCCGGTCCTACATTCAGCTAATTAGACCTTAGCGTTCACCTTCCAAAGGTTGAGTGATAGTTCAAGAGATCACCCTTTTTCGGAGTGACAATCACTTTCTTTTCGTCTTTCTTTGGGCGCCGTTGGCCACACGATTTCGTTCTTGCTCGAGGATTTCTCTTTTGTAATCCTTTTTTGCTTTTCGTTTTTTCATTCCCTAACTTTTGCCTGGACTAACGCTTTTGAGTTTCTTCGATTTTGAAGTCCAGCGGGGTACCCTAATTTTTACCTAAGTCGCTAGTTTGCAAGATTCGACTTAGCGGGATTTTTCTTTCGATTCTTTTTTTCTTCTCTTTTTCTTTTGAACAAATCGCATGACAACGACTTATCTGACTTGTTAAAGAGATTGTGACTGTTTCACTCCTGATCGGCCAGGTTTTACCATCATGGTTTTTTAGGTACGACCTATAGCGGTGTGATTGATCTTCGAACGGACACTCCTTTTGTAATTTGAACGCTCGGTCAAATTAACTGACACCTACCCTGCCCCGGGTTAAGATTGAGGGTTTTTCATTTTCAGAAAGAAACTCCTACTACTCGGCTCAAAGGGGTTAACAAGGGATTATCTTCCTTATATCTCCAGTGTTTCTGGATTGAAACAATGCATGTACATCATCAACAAGTTTTTTACTCAAAAGCATAGCATCGGAAGCTTACGCATCGTTAGATTTCGTCATCCTCCCCGGATTCCACTTAAACAAGCGTTTGAAATAGAAGAAAGCAATAGAGTGAACACAAATGGGTTAGTTCAAAAACATGCATATTTATTTCATTATCAATATCAACTGAAAATCAACAAGCTTTACAAACGAAATTTGCAATTCTAACAGGAAAGAAACTACAAAATGCAAAGAAATAACAGGATAAAATGCAGATTGCCAACTTCTAGGAACTGGGCTTCCACACTTATTTTGCTGCTGAGGGGAGCGACCCTTGAAGTCTTCAGACTCGATCAGATGAACGGTTGTTGTGAGGTCGACTCTGATTCGGGCTTCGATAGTTTTGCTGCAACGGAGTGAGAGGTTGCTGATTCTGAATGGCAGAAACAATCTAGAGACGCGGTCTGAACTAGTGAGGATTCTCTCTGTTCCGGGGCTTTCATCCTTAAGCTCGACCCAGGAACAGGAAAAAATTGCGGGCAAGGCGATTCAGACTTCGAAGACCGCAGGATATACTCCTGATCTTTCTCAACTTCAGATGAGGTAATGGGAACGTCCATCTCTTTTGCATGATAAGGGATGAATATGCCTGATGCTTTCATGCCTCCCGGCATGAATTCAATTGCTCTTGAATCAATCAAATCTTGAACCTTATGCTTAAAAGCTTTACAATTCATTACATCATGCCCCGGTGCTCCAGAGTGGAATTCGCAACGGGCGTTCACGTTCCAGTCGGGTGGTGGCTATCCAGTCAATGGATCCAAAGTTCGAGGTTTAACCAACTGAAGTTGGAGCAAGAATTGCACCATCTGGGCATAATCCAAAGATATTGGATCGAAGGTTCTGTCAGATAGTTTCATCTTTTGACCCTGTCTTCTGGGGTTGTCTTGAGGAACCGGACGTGGCCGCTGACGGGAAACGTTTTGAGCTTCAAGCTGTGCAGAGGATCTTTTAGGCCTATCATGCCTTGGTGCAGGTTCTTCAGACACCCGTGGAGCAGGTATGCCGGCTGCAGCTTCGGGCATTTGCTCACATTCTCTTCTGAGTATGTTCTTTAACACTTCTGCCATCAAACCCACCTGACTCTTCAGCTGGTTGTTCTCCTCTTTGAGCGCCTCTTGATTCCAGCGCAATGCTTGCATGTCCCCCATAACCTGCCTCAGCTGGCTCTGGACGTCCTTCAATTCCACTTGTACCTGTTCCATTGCTCGGGTCAACCTGCGACCACCTGAAACAACTTGTATCAACAGAGGGTTAGAAAAACAGCTCGAGGTACCTGTTATGCAAATGATTCATGCAAATGCAAACGTGTGTCTGTGCCTTAGGGAGATTTCTCCCCCGATTCTAGTGCCAAGACAAATAAAGTCTGACATCCAATCATGGAAATAAATCCTCATATATATTTGAAAAACCCACGCGGGCAGCGTACAACTATAATCGAATATAATTGAAGCAACAAGTGTGACCCCAACCATTAAACCTGGTAGTGGTCAGCATATCAATGCATAAAAGATACAAAGAAATACAAGGAAATTAAGTGCGGCTACAGGCACAGAAATCTTCCAATAACTTCTTTGTAGTGGGATGGTCAGGCTTAGTGAGCAGATCCCAGATCAGCAGATTCCTCTGCCTGATGGTATCCTGGAGATCCTTGGCAACGTCTGTTAGAACACAGATTGGTGTTTCTTATATCTCTATGTTTTTATGATAACTCTTATGGAATTTTGTATTAAGAAAATATATTATCTAAAATTTGTTCAAGTATTATTGTTCCAGGCATTAAATTGAATACTCTTAAAGAAGCAAAATACATAAGTACAAGCAACTGCGCAAAGCTCTGAAGCATCAGATGTAAGACAATCAGAAGACTCTGAAGCGCTGCCAGAAGAATCTGAAGCAGAAGCTGCAGAATAATCTGAAGCGTTTTTGAAAGAATTGTATAAAGAGTTGAAAGCTTTGATCAAATCAGACTCTGAAGTTCATTTCACTGCAAGAACAGAGGCTCTGACAATCAGACTCTAATCAAATAATATTCATGCTCAAAGCATATACTGCTGCATACTCTGATGAAGACTCTGATCAAGATTGAGACTTTGATATATCAAGTTCTGATCATTTACCAAAGCTCTGATCATCTCAAACATTTAAGCTCTGATCATCTCAATTTTTGGTTCCTTTAAGCTTGTTACAAGTTCTGAAGTGCAGATTATGAAGACTTCATCCTGAAGGAAGCTTGTTGAAGAAGCTGTAAACCTGATTGGACGTGGTGCTACTTCCAAAGTAACCAACGACTATTTTTTACAATGAATAGACGTGGTGCAAATCCCAAAGCTTCTACAACCATACTTTTACTGCAAAAAGCATGTCTCTGCCCATACCTTTTGGTGATAAAAATTCTTATATTTCAATATAATACTTAGTTGCACATTACTCAAAGAGATTGGAAAAAGCTATAAAAGGAGAACTTCTATAACATTTAGAAGTTGCTAGCTCGATCAGAAAGAAATATTGATACACACGTTTGAAGCATCGAAGTGAAAATCTCTCAAAGCTCATATACATTTGTTCTTTCATAAAACTGTATATTTTATTTGTACTTAATCTTAAGTGTAAATATCACAGTTGTGATACAGCTTATTAGAAGCATTTAAACACTTGTTTAGTTTACATTAATTTGTAAGAAGTTCCTTGAGAAGACCAAGGTGTGGTCAGTAGTTCTTGAGAAGACTAAGACAGTTGTTCTTAGTGCTTGCTATTGTAATCAGTTGATTAATAGTGGATTAAGTCCTTGTGGAGAAAGGCAAATCATCTTTGATAAGGTGGACTGGAGTAGTTGAGTTCAACGAACCAGGATAAAAATCTTGAGTTGTTTTTATTGCCATATTATTTAAAACTCTTATTCAACCCCCCCTTCTAAGTGTTTTTCTCACCTTCAGTTGACATCAAAGCTCCGGTTCTGTTTGTGTTATCACTTAACCGTGACCAGAAAAGATCCAGTGGGAAAAACTCTTGATATTCTTGGTTGATATACATTATGGATGCTGAAGCTTCAACATCCAGTAACAACAAATATGAAGAAAGAGTCAGCACAAAACATCCCATGTTTGATGGAGAGAAATTTGACTATTGGAAGGATAGACTAGAAAGTTTCTTTCTAGGATTTGATGCTGATCTTTGGGACTTAGTTATTGGTGGATATGTTCATCCCACTGATGAGAATGGCAAGAAAATTGACAGAAAATAAATGACTGAGGCGCAAAAGAAGGAATTCAGAAATCACCACAAGGCTAGAACTATCTTGCTAAATGCTATATCTCATACTGAGTATGAGAAAATAACCAACAGAGAAACTGCCTTTGATATATTTGAATCCCTGAAGATGACTCATGAAGGGAACTCTCAAGTTAAAGAAACCAAGGCTCTGGCGCTGATCCAGAAGTATGAAGCTTTCAAAATGGAATAATCTGAATCTTTTGAAGCCATGTTTTCCATATTCCAGATTCTCACTGCTGGCTTAAAGGTTCTGGACAAGGGTTACTCTACAGCAGATCATGTCAAGAAAATAATCAGAAGCTTGCCAATCAGATGGAGACCCATGGTCACTGCTCTGAAGCTGGCAAAGGATCTGAACAAGATTAAGCTGGAGGAACTAATCAGTTCTCTGAGGAGTCATGAGATTGAACTAGAGGAAGATGAGCCTCTAAAGAAAGGTAAGTCAATTGCTTTAAAATCTACTAAATCTGTTAAAGCATTGCAGGTAATAGAAGAAAGCTCTGAAGAGTCTGCTTCTGAAGATGAAGAAGAACTATCCTTTCTATTCAGAAGAATCAACAAACTCTGGAAGAATAAGCAAAGGAAGTTCAAGAACTTCAGGAAACCAGATCAACACAAAAAATCTTCTGGACACAGAAGATTTGGAGAATCCTCTGGACACAGACGATCTGGAAAAAGAGAGGTTGTTTGCTATGAATGCAAAGAACCTGGGCACTACAAGAGTGAATGCACAAAGCTTCAGAAGGAGAAGCCAAAGAGAAAGTCAGATCACAAAAAGAAAGTTCTGATGGCTACCTGGGATGACTCAGATGCATCTGATTTGTCATCAGAGTCAGAAGGAGAATGTGCTAATGTAGCATTCATGGCTGACATAGAAGACAGTGCTGAATCATTTGGATCAGAATCAGAATCTGATTCTGAGGAGGTATTTGTTGAACTTTCTAGACCAGAACTTGTTGAAAGTCTATCTGATATTCTTGAAAACTATAGCAAAGTTAAACTCAAATACAAAAAGCTTCTAAAGCATGTTGAATTTGAGAGTAACAAGTTAGAATCAGAAATAGCTGAGCTAAAAGATGAAAATCTTCAATTGAAAAATAATTTAGAATCTACTCAACTAAACTCTGATCCAAAGTCTGAACCATGCTCTAAAAATATTTTACAAGAGTATGACTATAGCTTCAGGAAGTTTCTAACTAAAAGCCTAGATAGAAGCAAGATGGCTTCAATATTTGTTGCACCCCAACATTTGCCCAACATTTCTTCACCTAGCTTATGTTTCATTTCATTCACATTAGCATTATCATTTGCATTTCATTGACATGTATGCAGGAGATCAAGAGGTATGATTACCAATCAAGAGCTATACAAGACTATGAAGCTATCTAAGAAGGTTATTCAGGTGTCCAAGGGTTGATATCCTTGTCAGAGAAGTTGAAAGAGCCTCAGAAAGAATGGTTGAAACCAAGTGTGTAGGTCTCCTAACTTGAGAGTTGTGGAAAGCCATCAGATGATTCTGAGGTCATGAGGATGGACTGGAGGTCTTGAGAGAGCTCGTGAGAAGTGTTGAAGATCACTTTGAGGCCTAGACAGGTCATTGTGCAAGATTAGGAAGGCTCAGCCATGAGTGGTGCAGCTAGGGTTTGACTGGGTCAACCCTAAGTCAACTGATGACTTGAAGAAGGTTGAGACCTAATCCAAGAGCCATGTGATCATGGATTGATGCATTAATATGTTCTAAGGATGATTCCAAGGTTAACTCATCATGATTGAAGAGTTTGAGAAGTTTCAAGCTAGGGTTTCTAAGACTTGACAGTGTAAAATCCCTTAGTTTGACCCCTGACTTCAATACCATTTAACTCAAGATATGATTGTCATCTCATCTTGACCCTAACATGATTGTTGTAGAGCATGATCTTAGCTTTAATTTGAGTACTAGAAGTCCTTGATAGGGTTTATAGAACTCAAGTTATGAGCCAGACAAGTTACAAGTCATCTGAGGCATGTGAATTTGGAGCTTGACAGTTACCCAACTTGCATGACACTTTTTCCCTAGAAGGATGATTCCTATGAACTTTTGGTCAACATGAATGTTGTTCCGTATTCTCTTAGCTTTCTAGAGAGTACTCGAGGTCCTTGATAGGATTTGTAGAACTCAAGTTATGGCTTTGACAAGTCAAGGGTATTTTGGGAAGTTATGATTATAGGTCATTTTCACCATCTTAGACACTTCATATGAAATTTTGTTCAACTTGAAAGTTGCTCAAAATGGGATTTTAACCTTGACCATGTATCAAGGAGACATTGAAATGTCTCAAGGAGAGACTTGGTTCAAGAAGTGGTGAAAAAGGAAGGATTAAAATGGATTAAATGACCAAAAATTCAAATAAATCATTTTGTGTGCAAATGAAGCAAAGTAATATCATTTTTTGAATGGAAAAATCATTTTAGAAACTTTGGCAATATTAGAATTTTGATTTGAGCCTAATATCATGCCCTTTTTCTTTGTTTCTTCATGATGAAGTAACATGACATACACAAGCCATTGGATTGAAACAAGGGGAGAATCACCACCCTTCATGTTCAAAATCTCATGAGAAGTTGAATGCAAGCTTGCTAAAGCCAAAACAGAGTGGGAATCATGACTGGTGTAAGTGAGATTTTGGAGAGAATTTGAAAATCCAATTTCTCATTCTGAAGCTTTGAGAGAGTTCTAGATGATTCTAATGAGTTCTATATAAGTTGGTAAGTGTGTTCAGCCGTTTTTTTGGAAGGATTTAAAGCCTGAAGTAGAGAGTGAAGTTGAAATTTCAGAGGTGGAAGTTGAAATCGAATTCTGAGTTCAAGGCCAATTCAGGGGAAATTGAAGATTGCATTATCTTTGGAAGGAGTTTTGGAGTGTATCTGCATCATCTTGGAGGCTGAAGTAATCAAGAACCTCTTCTGTTACACCTTTGAACACAGGTTGGTACATTTCGTTTTTGTGCATAATCTAGGAGGAGATAGATAGAAATATATAGGTGGTTAGGATCTGGATGATGTATAGATGGATTTGAGCTGATCAATTTGGGAATTAGAGACAAGTTAGGATGTGTATCATTTTCTGTTGAAGTTGAATTCTTGCAATTCTTGGATTGATAATCAAGATCCTATAGTGTAAGATGATCACGATGAGATAAGGATCATTTCTGTGCATTTAATTGAAGTTCTGATGAGATTCAAGATTGAGGGGTATTTTGGAATAGCTATCGGGTTTGAAAATTCATGGAGATTTAGATGATTCTAAGGCTGGATTCATGATTAGCATGGAAATTTGGACAAGATGATGTATCATTTTGTAATTTTTGATGAACTGTGTGTTGGTCTTCACCGGAGAAGACAGTGGCGCCACTGCTCAGGCCACCGTCTGGTTTCCCTCCATGACTGAACATTTGAATGAGGACGATGAGTTGTGTGCGTTGGATCATCACTGAAGCTTGACCAAGTCCATGGAATCCACATCCACGATTGCTTTGAAAAGTCAGCCTTGGACCCTGAAGCCAATACGCACCGTTTCACTTAACTGAAGTAAATGGGCCTAGCGCTTGGATTGATATCCACCCCCCCCCCCCCATCTGGCCCAACCCAGGATTTGAACTGATCAGAGTTGCTATTTGCCACGCAAGTTTATTAATTTCTTTTGTTTTTCTTTTAATTTCATCATTTCATGTTAGTTTGACAATAATTCATAAAAAAATAGAAAAATAGGTCAATTAATTCCAGGTTTTTCCCCCTGATTCATGATTGAATCTAGAATTTTATTGAATAAAAATATTAGGAAAATCATGTATTTTCAATTTTTATACATTTTTTATATTTTATTTGATAATAAAATTACCATGGTTGATACCTCTGTTTGGTGAATTTAGTGTGATCACTTGATGATGAGTTTTGGCTTGATTTTTCGTGTGTGATTAGCTTAGACATGTATGCTCCCCTAGTATTTTTCTCACATTTTTGTGATGAAATTAGGTGTTGCTTTTAGGTTGAAACTTTAGGTGCTCCCTTTTAGGGTTTAAGATTAGTACCTTGTAGTGTAGAATTTATTTCTAGGTCTTATTTGAGGATTTGATCTCTGGAATTAACATGGTAGAGTCATGATTGACATAGGTTCCCATAGTTATTTTTGTAGGATTTTATAATTGATTTTAGTATTTTAGGTAGAATTAACTCTAATACTAGGTTTTAGGTGATCCTAACTTGCTAACTCAACTAGAATGATTTCATTAGTTCCCTTAGAATAGGGTTTTGCTTCTCTTGATCTTGGATGATGATGAAGACTTGTGTGGGCTGCTGTGGAATGCATGGTGGAGCTTGGACTTCCATTGGAGCTGAAGCTTGAAGATCAAGAAGAACAAGTTGACACTTGTGTGAAGCAGATCAATTGATGATGAAGAAAGAGCTGAAGCTTGAAGAAGATGAAGAACAAGTCGATACTTGTGTCTGATGCAGTGAAAGCTTAAAGAAGCAAGTTAACACTTGCTATTGAAGATGAAAGCCTTGAGGAACAGTTACAGACTGAGGACTGAGCTGCTGTCAGAGGACTGCTTTGCTGTGAAGCTCTGGAAGCTGTTGATCTGCTTTCTTTCCTGTCTGTTTGCTTTCTGTGCAACTGTATTGCTGTGACTTGTTTGATTTGCTTGATGCATTAGAATAAGTTCATGTTTAGATTATGTTACAGTAGGAGCATGATTGCATTAGAGGTTGAGTTGCTCCCTCTGCTTGTATTTTTACTGTATGGCTTTGCTTGCGGGTATTCGGTAGAGCCCTGCTCCCTTGCCTATGTGGTTTGTGGTTTGCTTGATGGCATTCTATTTTCTTCTAGTATTTTTGCAGTTATTCATACTTGGCTTGAGGTCGAGACGAGCTTGTGGAGGCTGATGCCCCACACACATTTCCTCCCTCACTTGCATTGCATGCATGTTACAGTCGTTTACTATTTACTGTTTAAGCTGATGCTTTATCTGTTTTTGGTTATCATTGACATGATCCCTTAGGAATCTCACTTCCTTTGATAAGGAAGTGATGATTAGAACTTTAGGTTGATACCTATGCATGATAACGTCTAGGATTTCCCTGTTTCAAACCTCAAACATAGGATGAATCCTTGGCATGACAACATTAGGACTTGATAGTCTCCCCATAGAGTTCATTCTCTTCTCATCTCAAACAACAAGTAAAAAACGTAATAAAGGCAAGTTAGTATAGGCGCGTTACGAGCCTTAAGCTACTTGGGTAATGATAATTGAGTGGCCTCCTCTCAATCGTCTAGAATGTTTAGTATACGTCCTTTGGACGATATGTGACGCATTCGTTCCCAGGTCATAGTCTCTAGTGCTGTACAAACTACAGACAACTAAAAAACAGTTCTTCCGTAAAAGACAGAAAACAAACTTCAAACCTTTTTGCCCCATGGGCCCATAATTCAAAGGAAGCTTTTCTGAAGAAAAGAGTGTCGTTAACTCTCAATTCTACCACAAACGGTAACGCCTAAGTCTCCAAGGGTCGAGCCGCGTACGCCAAACTGTTGGAACTGTTTGTTAACCCCACTCGAAAAAACAGATGAATCTGAATTCCCGTAATCCGTATTAGCCCGAACTACGTAAGCTCTGATCTCTCAAGCCTGTTAAGAGTACGTAGGCACAATACTGACATATTGGCGAGCCACCTTCCCCGTAACCCGTAGTTAGCCGAACTATGTAGACTTTGATTTCTCATTCTCTGATGAGAATACGTAGGCATAAAGTGCAACGCTTTGCCGAGTCATTTTCTTTTCTTTTCAGACCAGCCTTGATAGGTAGATAGTAAATAAACCCGTCAGATAAACACAACAAGCGTGGATCCCATCGAGTACGATGGACGTGAGGGGTGTTAATACCTTTCCCTTGCGTAACCGACTCCCAAACCCGGACAATGGTTGCGATAACCTTGTCTTATACCTTTTCGTCAAGTTTCTCAGATCGTTTCCTTTCCTGTTCTGAGGGATAAATAACGAAAGGTGGAGACTCTTTTGTTTTGCTGGCACCTTATTTTCACGGTAGCGAAAGCTGGCGACTCTGCTGGGGACTTGATAGTTTCCTGGGATCCAACGTTCCTTATGCGAGTCAATTCGGGGATCCAACGTCCCCTGCGAGAGTCAATCCTAGCGCTTGAATGTTTACTTGTTGGGTTGTGTTTATTTATCGCATTTATTTCCTGCACTTTATTTTCAGTACGATATGATTATCTATGCTGTTGTGGGAGGGGCATTCTGATGAGTGAAAAGTCAGACCAAGGCTTAAGAGCTACATAGTATTAGAGTGGGTTAGTGGAGGACGTGCTTGCTTTGCTTGCATCTGTTCCCATGTAATCCACACTCAGACGAGGTTCTCTTTGATGGCTTCCTATCGGTCCTTTGGACTAGAGGGGTTGTTGGATCTGAGGATTGTCGACTCTGGGAACCGATCATTTGGAATTCAGCTAAGTGAGGCCGCTTCAAGAGATGATGATGCCACACCTCCTGGGTATCGTATCATCGTTTCTTGAAAGTCTGTGACACTGATGACCGCATAGGATGCCGAACCTTTTCCGTGATTAGGTCCATACCTGTGAGCAGGGTCGGATGTGATGCAGGAAACCTTAACCCCCAGACTACCTGGTTTTCTTGATAGTGGATCAGTTTTGTTGGTATCAGAGGTTCTCATCATCAGATATGTGTTTGTTCTCGACAGAGCAGATTTATGGTCTAGTATCAGGGGTTTCTTCTCATCAGAGATACGGTTGTTCTTGACAGAGCAGTATTGTGGTTTTGTTGATACAGAGCCTTCATCTCCTCAACAGCACAGTCATCTTGATCTCCTGCTACATGATTGCATTTTGCATTGTTTACATCCTCATTTGCATATCATTAACGTGTGTCTGTGTTGCAGGTGCATATTTCTCCCCTGGTTCTAGTGATCTTGATCCTCCTGGAAGATATGGCATCTCTGAAGAAGACTGTGGCTTACAAGCTACCAGCACCTGACATCCGAGAGTTACGGACTTTGATTTCCTTGGCTGATAAGACAGTGATGGAGAGTTTCAGAAAGAGTTATGGGAGGCTTCTGAGTATTGTGTATAAGCTTCCTACATACGAGTTGAATGGCCTTTACGCCCTGCTACAGTTTTACGACCCACAACTCAGATGCTTTGTGTTTCCAGACTATGTCCTAGCTCCGACCTTGGAGGAGTACTCTGACCTGTTAGGGGTTCCTTTGATGAATCAAATGCCTTACTACCGTGTTAAGGGTGAACCCAAACTGAGTAAGCTGACCGATGCTCTTCATGTAGATGAGTCTGAGTTGGAAGGAATGGTATCCAGAAAGATCAGAGTTCATGGTTTCCTTTTGCATTTCCTGATGGAAAAAGATCGAAAGTTTGCCGAGAAGGGTCATTAAGATGTATTCAATGCCTTCTTAGCCCTTTGCATTTATGGGACCGTGCTATTCCCAAGGCATCCGGACTTCATCAGCATGGATGCTTGCTACATATTTGCCTCCGGGAATCCAGTACCCACTCTCCTCGGGGATGTCTACCATTTAGTTCACAGCAAGAATGAGAATAGAAAGGGGAAGAATGTGGCATGTTGCGCTCCCTTACTGTATAAGTGGTTTGCTAGCCATCTTCCTAAGTCAGGGCCGTTCATTGATTCTGCTGAGTCTTCACCCTGGTCTGCACGGTTGATGGGTTTGACTATTGACAATATCATCTGGTTTGATAGAGATTTGCTGGGCAAATATATTGTGTATAGCTGCTGTGGCTTTCCGAACGTCCCCTTGGTCGGAAGGAATGGATATATCAACTACAATCCATCCCTGCTGGTACGACAATTTGGGTATGCACTACGAGGTCCTCCTAAAGAGGAAGAGATACGGGAATCTCTGTATCTCACAGGGTTGCTTGAAGGTGACACTTTGGTCAAGGTACATAATGCTTGGAGCAAAATTCACCGAAAGGGGAAAGTCTTGCTAGGAAAAAGCAACAACAAGGCCTTTGATCCGTATGTGACTTGGGTCCGAGAAAGAGCCGCCAAGTTTCTAATGTCGTTTCCTGCTGTGGAACCACTGTATCCTCTTGGGCACAAAGAGCCTACTACAGTTGACATTCAGAAGTTTAACCAGGTACTCCAAGAGAAGGAAGAGCTCTGAAAGGCCAACGAAGAGTTGGAGAAGGAGATCGCTCAGCTCTGGAGTGAGAAAAGTGAAGCCGTCTATACCTGCAAGAAGAAGACTGAGATGATCAACCTTTTGGGCTCCAACCTGACCAAAGAAACTGATGCTAGGGAGCGTCTGGGGTTGGACCTGAAGTCAGTGCATGGCGTGTTGACAACCAAGAAACAGGATCTGGACAGAGTTTACCGAAAGTTAACCCAATACGAGAGGGTCTGGAGCAGTACCCTAGCCAAATACAAAGAGCGGGAAGAAAAGCTGAAGCAGCGAGTGGCCGAACTAGAAGCTCAGATTATGGTGAAAGACGAGAAGGTAGAGGCAGAAGCCTCACTGCGACGAGACGTCCAGTATAGATTGGCTGAGGCCGACGCGAATTTGCAAGAGTTTCAACTCCGAGCTAATGCTAAAAGGAGAAGAGTTGAGAACCGTTCTGAAGAAGGTGTTTCTAGGAGCATTGCCGAGAACCTCCCAGAGTCCATCAGGCAGAGGGACCTGCTGGCCCAGAGTTTGCTTACCCAGTCAGATCATCCCGCTACAAATAAGTTGTTAGAAGATCTTCGTGCCCGTGGCCGCTCCTGATCTTTTTGTATCTTCTTTGTACATTTTATGCATTGATATGTTGACCACCGCCAGGTCTGTTGGTTGGGGTCATGCCTTATTGCTTCAGTTGTATGTGATTACAGTTGTACGCTACCCGAGCGGGCTTTTCAGATGAATATATGAGAATTTCTTTTCCATGATTGGATCATAGACTTTATTTGTCTCGGAAACTAGGATCGGGGGGGAATCTCCCCAAGGCACAGACACACGTTTTCATTTGCATGAAGCATTTCATAACGAGCACCTTGTCGTTTTTTTCTAACCCTTTGTGTATGCAGGTTGTTCCAGGATTGACAGAAGACCGATCCACCGCTATCCGACCAGAGAAAATCAAGTTAGATCAATGGAACAAGTGCAAACTAACGTTCAGGAACTCCGAGAGAGGATGGACCGCTTCATGGAGCTCATGCAAGTGGTTGCCAACGGCCAAGCCTAGCTCAGAACATTGGTCCAGCCTCTGATCTCAAGGGTTAACAGCAACGGTGTGCCTCATGGTGGGAGTGTTCCGACCCCTCCTCCTGTTGAACCTCCTCAGGGTGGCATCCCCGTGACCGGGGGGAATGGAAGTGGTAACGGCAATGTGATCACTAACATAAGGCTCAATGGTAATACGACTGGCGTCGGTAATGGAAACTTTGAGACTAATGGCAACACTGGACCAGGCAATGGCAACGCAGGTGCTGGAAATCTGTATGGGCCTCAGCCATGGCTAGAATATCGTCAGGAAGATTTGTTCTCACAGAGGAGTGCTGAAGGAGAACTGACTGCTGAAGCACGTCTGAGGTTTAAGGCACTCGAGGACAAAATGAGGAATTTCGAGAACCTGAACACTATGGGTGTCAACATGTCTAAATTGGGATTGATTTCTGATTTCAAGGTGCCTCCTAAATTCAAGGTACCTGACTATGAGAAATACAAGGGCACCACCTGCCCTCGTGTCCACTTAAGGTCATACTACCGGAAGATGTCCGCTCACTCTGAAGACGAGAAGCTGTTGATGCACTTCTTTCAGGATAGCTTGTCCGGGCCATCCCTAGAATGGTACATGGGTTTGGAACCCACCAGTGTGCGCACGTGGAAGGAACTTGTTGAGGCCTTTGTGAACCATTATCAGTATAACAGTGACTTGGCTCCGTACCGGGTTCAACTGCAGAACTTGTCACAGAGGAACAACGAGGGGTTCAAAGAATACGCCCAGCGATAGCGTGAATTAGCAGCTAGAGTTCAGCCGTTGATGGTTGAACGAGATCTTGTTGAGATGTTTGTAGCCACTCTCCCGGGCGTCTATTACGAGAAACTGGTTAGTGGTATGTCAGGGAGTTTCTCAGATCTCATCATTACTGGCGAGCACGTCGAGAATGGGATCAAATTGGAGAAAATTCAAGGTGGTGATCTATCCTCAGCCGGAGGAGGAAAGAAACCGTACAGTAGCAAAAGGCGTGAAGGAGAGACGAGCGCCGTGTCAAACGCTCGAAGGAAGGGTAAGGGCCAGCGCCAGCAGGTGGCTAGCATAACCATCCCTGCGATCCAACAACCACAGCAACAACAGCAGCAGCCGCAGCCAAATCAGCAAGGGTACAGAAAGTATCAGAACAAGGCACCTCTGTCAAGTCGTCACCTCGAGACGCCACCCATGTCTTATGCTCAGCTGTTACAAACTCTGCTTCAGTTACAGCTAGTCCAGAAAAGAACCCTGGCTCCCTTGACAGGGGCACCTCCGCAGGGTTATGATGCGAATGCAACTTGTGATTTTCACTCAGGGGCACCTGGCCACACGATAGAAAACTGCAAAGCCTTCAAGCACAAGGTGCAAGATATGGTGGATGCTAAGATCATCAATTTCTCAGATAATGTGCCGAAAGTTACAAAGAACCCTATGCCGAATCATAGGGGAGGTAGGGTGAACGCCATTATTGAAGAAGAGGGTTTAGATTTATTGACTGATGTCAAGGATCTAAAGACACCGCTTAGCTTCGTTAAAGCCAAGCTGCTGAAGAGAGGCTTCTTTTCGGGCTGTGGAGAACTGTGTATGGGTTGTGCGGCTCATCCTGATGGATGTGAACAGTTGATAGAGGGGATTCAGAGTTTGATGACCGAAGGAATCTTGCAGTTTAGCCGAAGGACCGAATGTGGATCTGGAGAGGTAATGCTAAAGCAGGATGATGAGGTGGCCACCATCACCATCCCTCGCCAGACGATAACCATTTCTGCACTCAGGCCGCCCACAATTACCTTCACTAAAGCTGGGCCGATACCTTTTGAAAGCACCAATGCTGTCCCATGGCACTATTGGGCAGACGTCTATTGTAACGGACAGAAATTGGAACTAGAACCATCTGGGCAGTCTGTGGATAACCTAATGGGAATTGGCGGAATCACACGTAGCGGAAGAGTATTTGCTCCACCTGAGGTTGTGGCGGACAAAGCAGACAAAGCTGAGGAAACTGATAAGGGAAAGAGTAAAGTCGTTGAGGAAACCCCTCGTGGGGTAGAGAAGGACTTACTTATAAAGGACACTGAAGAATTCATGAGGTTGATCAAAAAGAGTGATTACAAGATCATTGACCATCTTCATCAAACACCCTCGAAAATTTCCATCCTGAATTTGTTGATGTGTTCGGAGTCACATCGCAACGCGCTGTTAAAGGTTTTAAATGCCACGTATGTACCGCAGGAAATCTCGGTACCAGTTGGAAGGGGTAGTAGCCCACGTAAATGCTGGAAACGGGTTAGGGTTCACAGACCTGGAGCTGACGCCGAAGGGAAGAAACCACAACAGTGCCCTGCACATCTCGATAGAGTGTAGGGGAACAGTTATGGCTCACGTGTTGGTGGACACTGGGTCATCGCTCAATGTTCTTCTGAAGAAGGCATTGATGAAGTTAGATACTCGAGGATTGATTTGCACACCCAGTGATCTGGTTGTGAAGGCGTTCGATGGAACCAAGCGTTATGTCTTTGGAGAGGTAACCCTGCCAATCCAAGTTGGGCCGGAAACTTTCGACGCAGTCTTCTACATTATGGACATCATGCCAGCCTACAGCTGTCTCTTAGGCCGGCCATGGATCCATTCTGCCGGTGCCGTGACCTCCACATTGCACCAGAAACTCAAGTATGCTGTCGGAGGCAGCATTGTAACCGTATGTGGCGAGGAAGACATAATGGTGAGCCATTTGTCGTCCTTCAAATATGTTGAGATGGATGGGGAAATCCACGAAAACCCTATATTAGGCGTTCGAAGCTGTTAAAGTCAAGAACGTGACTCCAGTAATGACTGAGAAACCAGAGATGACTCTCTCTTCCTTCAAGGAAGCCCGGGCCGTTGTTCAAGCCGGATCTACCCCAGGCTGGGGGTAAGTTCTAGAAATACCTAACAAACAGGACAAGTTTGGGTTAGGATACTCTCCTACGGCTGAAGCCTCCTCTTCTCACAGCGCGTCGCGAGGTAAAGGGACGATCCAGTTTACCAGTGGCGGGGTGATATTTGAAAGTGTCAACGCAGTGTCTGAAGACGGCGAAGACAGCGATTGCGACCTAGACTCTTGGATCCAGCCAAGCAAACCAGGCCAGAGCCTCACCAACTGGTCCATCAGGGATACCATCCAAGTGACAGGCAAAGAGTAATGATTTACTTTCTCCAATTATTGTACAACCCTATGTCCTATCCGGGGCATAATGGTTTTATTATCAGAGCCCTGTTTGATTATGTACATGCATTTTACCAATAAATCAAAAGACGTTTTTCTTCGCATTCAAATGTGGTGATCTCTGTTATTCCTGTTTTATATTTGTTTTGAAACACAATAAAATGGCAATAAGGTTTGTGCTAACCTGCATATCCTTGTTTTAAGCTTAACCCTTGTTATTGCAGGATTCACATAGCAGATGACATCGACTCTGGACCTTCTACGACTCACTTCGACTTCGATTGCCCAATCTATCAAGCCGAAGAAGAGATTGATGAAGACGAAGACCTTCCCGAAGAGTTGGCCCGCTTGTTGAAACAAGAAGAAAAAGTCATTCTGCCTCACGAGGAAGAGATTGAGATTGTGAATCTGGGTTCTGAAGAACTGGTCAGGAACGTCAGGATAGGTGTTGCATTGCAGAGTGATGTCAAGCAGAGATTAGCCGAGATGCTTCGAGAGTATAGTGACGTATTTGCTTGGTCATACGAAGATATGCCCGGACTTGACACTGACATCGTGGTCCATCACTTGCCGCTGCGAGAAGATTGTCCTCCCGTTAAGCAGAAGCTTAGGAGGACGCGACCAAATATGGCCGTTAAGATCAAAGAAGAAGTGCAGAAGCAGCTTGATGCTGGCTTCTTAGCGGTCACTACTTACCCTCTGTGGGTCGCCAACATAGTGCCTGTACCGAAGAAGGACGGTAAGGTGCGAATGTGCGTCGATTATCGGGATTTGAATAGGGCGAGCCCTAAAGATGATTTCCCGCTCCCTCATATTGATGTGTTGGTCGACAATACAGCTCAGTTCTCCGTGTTTTCGTTCATGGATGGCTTCTCCGGCTACAATCAGATCAAGATGGCGCCGGAGGACATGGAGAAAACTACGTTTATTACACCTTGGGGAACATTTTGCTACAAGGTAATGCCCTTCGGTCTGAAGAACGCAGGGGCCACTTACCAACGAGAAATGGTTACTTTGTTTCATGACATGATTCATCATGAGATTAAAGTCTATGTTGATGACATGATTGCAAAGTCTCAAACAGAGGAGGGACATCTGGTCAATTTGCTGAAGCTTTTTGAGAGACTTAGGAAGTTCAGGTTGAGGCTGAATCCTAACAACTGTACTTTCGGAGTACGGTCTGGAAAACTGCTGGGGTTTATCGTGAGTGAAAGAGGCATTGAGGTTGATCCTGAGAAGATAAAAGCAATACAAGAGATGCCAGCGCCAAAAACCGAAAAAGAAGTTCGTGGTTTCCTGGGCAGAATAAACTACATTACAAGGTTTATCTCTCAGCTCACGACCACGTGTGAACCGATGTTCAAACTACTAAAGAAAGATCAGGCGAATATTTGGAATGAGGATTGCTAGAAGGCATTTGATAAGATAAAACAGTATCTGCAGGAACCTCCCATCTTGATACCCCCAGTGGCTGGAAGACCCTTAATCATGTACTTGACAGTTCTTGAAAATAGTATGGGGTGTGTTCTCGGTCAGCACGATGAGACGGGCAGAAAGGAGCATGCCATTTATTATTTGAGTAAAAATTTCACAGACTGTGAAATCTCGTTACTCGATGCTGGAGAAGACGTGTTGTGCACTAGCCTGGGCTGCCAAACGTTTACGACAGTACATGCTTAACCACACAACCATGCTAATTTCGAAGATGGATCCAATCAAGTACGTCTTCAAGAAGCAAGCGCTTTCGGGCAGGATTGCCAGATGGCAAATAGTGTTGACAGAATATGACATTCAGTACGTTTCCCAGAAGGCCATCAAGGGAAGCGTATTGTCTGAATACCTCGCCGAACAGTCGATCAAAGATTATCAGCCGATGAAATTTGAATTCCCTGATGAGGATATCATGTTTCTCAAGGTGAAAGATTGCGATGAACCGTTGCCCGACGAGGTTCCAGATAGGAAATCCCAATGGAAATTGATATTTGACGGGGCGGTTAATTCTTACGGAAGTGGCATTGGGGCGATCATCACGACTCCTCACGGATCCCACATCCCGCTCACTGCTAGACTGACGTTTCCGGTCACCAATAACGAAGCAGAGTACGAAGCATGCATCATGGGTCTAAAAGAAGCAATTGATTTGAGAATCAAGAACCTAGATGTATATGGTGACTCGACACTTGTGATCAACCAGATTAAAGGGGAGTGGGAGACTCGTCAATCGAATTTGGTGTCGTACATGAATTATGCCAGAAGGCTGCTTCCGTTCTTTGATCGAGTGGAACTCCATCATGTGCCCAGAGCTGAAAATCAGATGGCTGATGCCCTAGCCACGTTGGCTTCGATGTATAAAGTCAATTTTTGGAATGAAGCTCCAAGGATTGTCCTTTCTCGTCTTGATAGACCTGCATTCGTCTTTGCGATCGAGGAAGCCTCCGATGGCAAGCCATGGTTCCATGACATCCAGACCTTCCTTATGACTAAGGAGTATCCTGCCAGAGCGTCAACCCAGGATAAGAAGACTCTGAGGAGGCTGTCTGGAAATTTTTATCTCAATCCTGATGGAGTTCTGTATAAAAGAAACCACGATCTTGTGCTACTCAGATGTGTAGATAAGAAAGAAGCGAGTATGCTCATGGAAGAAGTCCATGAAGTCACATTCGGTACGCACGCCGGCGGGTATGCTATGACAAGAAAGATCCTGAGAGCGGGATATTACTGGATGACTATGGAGTCGGATTGCTTCAAATTCGCAAAGAGATGTCATAAATTCCAGATTTATGCTGATAAAATTCACGTGCCGCCGTGCCCGTTGAATGTCATGTCCTCCCCGTGGCCATTCTCCATGTGGGGCATCGACATGATAGGCAAGATCGAGCCCACTGCATCCAACGGTCATCGCTTCATTCTAGTAGCCATCGACTACTTCACCAAGTGGGTGGAGGCAGCCTCGTATGCTAACGTGACCAAGCAGGTGGTGGCTAAATTCATAAAGAGGGACATCATCTGTCGTTACGGAATTCCCGAGCTGATCATTACTGATAATGGTTCGAACCTGAATAACAAGATGATGAAGGAGCTGTGCCAGAGTTTCAAGATTGAACACCATAACTCATCTCCTTACCGGCCGAAGATGAATGGCGCCGTTGAAGCGGCTAATAAGAACATCAAGAAGATTGTGCAGAAGATGATTGTGACCTATAAGGATTGGCACGAGATGTTGCCATTTGCACTGCATGGTTATCGTACAACAGTACGTACATCAACCGGGGCAACTCCTTTCTCACTAGTGTACGGTATGGAAGTTGTATTACCATTAGAAGTTGAGATTCCTTCTTTACGAGTTTTGGTTGATGTGAAACTTGATGAGGCAGAATGGATTAAGAACCGACTAAACCAACTCAGCCTGATGGACGAGAAGAGGTTAGCATCAATTGCATATGGTCGTCTGTACCAAAGCCGAATGAAGAAAGCCTATGATAAGAAAGTGCGTCCTAGAAGCTTTCAGACGGGTGATCTTGTCCTGAAGAAGATTCTTCCTCCACACTCCGATCACCGGGGCAAGCGGACTCCCAACTACGAAGGTCTGTACGCCGTCAGCAAGGTCTTCTCAGGAGGAGCCTTATTGTTATCCACGATGGATGGCGAAGATTTTGCATCCCCGGTGAATGCGGACGCAGTTAAAAAATACTTTGCTTAAAAATGACCCGCTGGAAAGAAAAAGAATATCCAGGCAAAAATGGGGCATCCCGGTGAACCATAAAAAAGGAAACAGGTTCGGGCAAAAATTAGGGATATAAATGAAAAGAATGTACACCCGCAAAGTCGAAAACCCGGAAGGGCGACTTTGGCAAAAAGGGGTATCCCGGTGAATTGAAAACCCGAAAGGGCGATTCAGGCAAAAGTTAGGGATTTGAAAAAGCAAATGACTGCGTTCCGCGTGTGGAATTTCATTGTTTAGTGGTTTGGAAGACCTGAGGGCCGTTTATCTGAATCAATCTCTTCTGAAGCTGAAGCATCAGAGAAGTATCAAAGTCGAGTGGGTCATAGAGGGATCAACTCATAGTGTTCGTCTACGCCGCATTGCCGACATTTGTGTATATTTATGTTTTTTGCGCAGCTTCCTCATTCCAGGAGCTTGCATCTGTTGTAAAACATTTTTACCCATTCAGGGGTTCGTCATCAATAAAATATATACTTAGCGTCTATCTGTTTTGTTTGTGAAAAAGAACGTCGATGTTTTTGATAAAATGCGCATACATAAACTTACTGGCCTAGGCCACCGATTGTTGAAACAATGAATTACTTGAACATTGTCACAAGATGATAACCTTGATAGGCCCCTTTGAGAAGGGTATCTTGTCTGTTTGTTTGTGCTGTTGCAGGTATAGCATATTCCAGATAGTACGCCGTATGTTTCCCAAGCAGGATGATTCCTTCTACCCCAGCGAGTGCAGCAGCATCTCTCCACGGAGTCTGAACATGAGATTGTAAGCATTGATATGTCTCCCCAAATAGAGAAGATTCTCTCCCCAATCAGGTGCATCCTAAAGGATCATCCCCTCCCCAGCTGAGTCATGCGCTAAAGTGTAGGTTCATTCCCAGCACCGAGGCAAAGCGCAGATTCTCATAGAAAACTATCCGCAAGTATGCAGCACTCGATAGTTCAAGACTGAAGTCTCTAGTGGAATTGAGATTCCCCACAGAGTTGTATTCTCCCTAGCAAGCAGGATGACTCCTTCTTCCCCAGCCGAGCTGGCAGCTCCCCAAGAGAGCCGAGTCCTTGGAAGCCGTTGAAGCCATGATTGGTTTTCCCCAGTAGAATGTCGAATAGCTGTTGTTGTATTTCCCCACCGGAGTCGTTATCTCCAGGAAAGATTTTTGCCGAGAAGACTGCGCAGCTTATTTCTGCGATTGACATCGTTTTCCTCAGCAGTTGTGGTGTGAATACCTAGTTGAGCGGGTTTAGGTTCTCATAGAACTTCATTCCCCTGCAGCAGTCGTCTGGAGTTCGTTTCCCCAGGCTTAGACCAAATGAGATTGGTGTAACTTCTCCTCCTCGGCAGGATGATTCCTCCTCCCTACCAGAGTGGTTCTTTCTCCTCGACCGGATGATCTTCCCTTCAGCATTTATTTTGCTGATGGGGTCATAGCATTTTGCATGATTGCATAGCATTCACCCTAAATGCGTAGAATTTCCACCGTGTGGAGCATTACGCCATGGTCAAGCATATGGATACGAAACATGAGCTAGGTCGTTACCGTTCTTGTTTTGCAGGTGTTCCTTTGCAGAATGGTTTGCTCAAGATGATTCTTGAATTCCACAGCAAAGTTGTTTGCTTAAGATGATTCTTAAGATCCCCAGTGAATTCTCCAGAGTTGGTTGCTCAAGCTGATGCTTAGAAATCTCCAGCAGAGTTATTGGTACTGGATGATTCTTGAAGTCCCCGGCGGAGTCATTTGTCCAAGATGATTCTTGAAGTCCTCAGCAGAGTTGATTCACCCAGAATGATTCCTGGATCCCCGAAGCAGAGTTACTTGATAGTTCTCCAGAATCCCCAGCAGAGATGTGTCATCCCCAGCAGGTCTTAAACATAGAAGTTGAAATTTCCTTGAAGACTTACTGATGAAGTCCAGCTGCGATGTCGAAGCAGTTTGCCTAGCTGACGCAGGGTGCCTGACGGCAGAAGAATAGATATCCCTATTGGGTTCATGATTGATTGAGGATTCTGTTTTCGACTTACTGACGAAGTCCGGCTGACGCCCGAAAATTTCTTTGAATGTCCAACGACGTAATTAACTTGATTGTTAAAAAGTTCCTAATGACCTGATGAGTCCCGAGGAATTTTTCTGCTATGACGCAGAATGCCTGACGGCATGATCAACCATCCATTACCAGTTACCGTGTAACCGGTGACCCCTTAATGACTTGAGGACGAAGATCTACAGCAAAATCAAATGATCATCCTGACGGAGATTTGAGATTAGACCCTTCACCAATTCCCGTGTGACCAATTCCCCAGCAGAGTTGTCGTGCAACTAGCATGCTCAGTTTTGAAGATGTTCCTACCAATCGGAGTACTGTTTACTCGTACGGTTGGCAAATCACCAGTTGCCGCGTAATCAGTGATCCCTTGATGATTTGAGGATGCAAGGATAGCAGATAAACCAGAGAATCATCCTGACGGAGGTTCAAATTAGTATTTCTCCAGCTAGTTGTCGTGCAGCTATTATTTCAGTTTCCAAAGATTTTTTCCCATCAGAGTACCGTGTACTTGCGCAGTTGGCAAATTTCCGGGTCTATTGGTGTTCAACCGTCTTTTACCTTGACTGTTTGAGAGCCGTTTGCTTCTCACCCAGTCAGGTCCAAGCCGTTTGAATAGAGGCAGCTGTTGCACCCCAAAATTTGCCCAACATTTCTTCACCTAGCTTATGTTTCATTTCATTCATATTAGCATTATCATTTGCATTTCATTGACATGTATGCAGGAGATCAAGAGGTATGATTACCAATAAAGAGCTATACAAGACTATGAAGCTATCTAAGAAGGTTATTCAGGTGTTCAAGGGTTGATATCCTTGTCAGAGAAGTTGAAAGAGCCTTAGAAAGAGTGGTTGAAACCAAGTGTGTAGGTCTCCTAACTTGAGAGTTGTGGAAAGCCATCAGATGATTCTTAGGTCATAAGGATGGACTGGAGGTCTTGAGAGAGCTCATGAGAAGTGTTGAAGATCACTTTGAGTCCTAGACAGGTCATTGTGCAAGATTAAGAAGGCTCAGCCATGAGTGGTGGAGCTAGGGTTTTACTGGGTCAACCCTAAGTCAACTGATGACTTGAAGAAGGTTGAGACCTAATCCAAGAGCCATGTGATCATGGATTGATGCATTAAGATGTTCTAAGGATGATTCCAAGGTTAACTCATCATGATTGAAGAGTTTGAGAAGTTTCAAGCTAGGGTTTCTATGACTTGACAGTGTAAAATCCCTTAGTTTGACCCCTGACTTCAAGACCATTTAACTCAAGATATGATTGTCATCTCATCTTGTCTCTAACCTGATTGTTGTAGATCATGATCTTAGCTTTAATTTGAGTACTTGAAGTCCTTGATAGGTGTCGCTTGCGCGAAAATAAGGTGTCGGCATGACAGAAGAGTCGCCACCTTTCGTTATTTATCCCTCGGAGCGGGAAAGGAAACGATCGGAAAAACCTAACGAAGAAGGGTAAGACAAGGTCATCGCAACCATTGTCTGGATTCGGGAGTCAGTTACGCAAGGGGAAGGTATTAGCACCCCTCACGTCCGTCGTACTCGACGGGATCCTCGCTTGTTGTGTTTACTTGGACGGGTTGGTTTTATTCTATCTACCTATCAAGGCTGGCTTAAACAGAAAAGAAAAATGACTCGGCAAAGCGTCGCGCTTTATGCCTACGTATTCTCATCAGAGAACGAGAAATCAGAGTCAACGTAGTTCGGCCTACGACGGGTTATGGGGGAAGGTAGCTCGCCAAGACATCGCCATCTTGTGCCTACGTACTCTCAACAGGCATGAGAGATCAGAGCTCACGTAGTTCGGAAAACTACGGTTTATTTCCTGTCTTTTACGAAAGAAGTTTTTTTTATTGTGTTTGCGATTTCAATCGCACTAGAGACTATGATTTGAGAGTGAATGCGTCGCATGTCACCCAAAGGGAACCATACTAAACATCCAGACTATGGAAAAGAAACTCTCCCACAATCCTTTCTCAGATAGCTTAAGGCTCGTAACGTACGAAAGAAATCATTCATGATTACTGTATCTTAAACTGTTTTGAGATGAGAAGAGAACATGCCCAACTAGGAGGGAGACTATCAAGTCCTACTGTTGTCATGCCATGGATTCATCCTATGGTTGAGGTTTGACCAGGGAACTCCTAGAAGTTGTCATGCATAGGTTTCAACCTAAAGTTCTATCATCAATTCCTTATCAAAGGAAATGAGAGTCCTAAGGGATCATGTCAATGATACACCAAAACAGACAAAGCATCAGCTTAACAGTAAAATGCATGCAATGCAAGTGAGGGAGGAAATGTGTGTGGGGCTTCAGCCTCCACAAGCTCATCTCAACCTCAAGCCAGAATGGATAACAGTAATCATACTGAAATATAAAACAACATGCTATCAAGCAATATACAGTAAACTGCAATCATACAGAAAGAATGAAATAAAATGCCATCAGGCAAACAAACCACATGGGCAAGGGAGCTGGGCTCTACCGAATACCCGCAAGCAAAGCCACACAGTAACAATACAAGCAGAGGGAGCAACTCAACCTCTAGTGCAATCATGCTCTTAGATTCTACCTGTTCTAGATATGAACTTATTCTAATGCATCAAACAAGTCAAACAAAACACATCAATACAGAAAAGAAAACATAAGAAAGCAGATCAACTCCTCTCTCAACCTCAAGCTTCAGCTCTTCCAACAGCAACTCAGTCTTCAGACTTCCAATTACTCTTGACAAATATCAATTGCTTTTCCAGGTTTCAACCCTTCAACATAAGTTTCAACTTATCATCTCCCTTAAGCTTCAGCTTCTTGATCAGCTCCACCTTCAGGCTTCACCTAATCTTCAGGGATCTTCAAGTATCAACTTGCTCTTGTTGCTCTTCAAGCTTCAGCTGGAATGGCAATACTCAAGGATTCATCCTCTTCAACAATCTTCAATGAAGTCTTCATCTTCAAGCTCAAGCTCAACATCTCTCAGGATAATCAAACCAGATGAAATCACTTACTGGATAAGCTGGGGATATTGAACTGCTTATTTGACCACCAAAGGTGACCTATAAGGGTTCAACATCAAAGGAATAGTTCCCTCAAAAGTTCTACTTCCTAGGTACATCACTTATCCCTCCAAAGGAGAGAGGTGTATACCATGGAAGGACTTTGAATCATAGGGAGGAATGGAGGTGAAAGATACCATCCATGTTTAAGAAAGAAGTTGTCTAAGTCTAAACTCTTCCTAATCCCTAAACCTAAAACAACAAAACAAACAAGATCAAGCTCTCAAGCTCCTCAATGCATCTTCAAGTCTTCTACTATGCTCCTCAATGCTCCTTAGAACAATACCAAGCTCCCCAAGCCCACAAAGCAAAGCAAACCAAAATACAAACCCACAAGGGCAACACAAACAATCCGCCAATACAATAATCATCTAAAAATAGTATACTACTATATTAAATCTTAATATAATTTCTAAGGGATCCTACATACCTATCCTTAATGCCCTATATCTCCCATAGTCTAATTTGTCCTAAAAACCCAAAATTCTAATGTTATTGTGCACCTATGTTGAAGTTTGACCTAATTCTACACAACCTAATGTCATCTAATCAAAACTATCCTAAATTTAATCACAAAATATGGAATAAATCCAGGGGGAAGCTAAAACATATATCTAACTATCCTAAAAAGAATGACCTAAAAATGCAAAGGGAACTACCTAAACAAAATTCTACAAATTCATAGATCAACATAAAAGAAATAAAATGCAATAAAAGTAGAAAATATGCAAAAAATAACAAAAATGCATGAAAGGAAAATATTTTTATTTTATATTTTTCTAGACATGAATATGAAATGGTAGAAGAAACTCCCATTGAAAAATCATTATTTTTCCATTTATTATGAATTTTCTAATATCAAAAATAAAATGAAGAAAAAGAAATGAATTATGATAAAGATGGGGTGCAGCTAGTAACCAGACATAGTTCAAATTCCATATGGGCCCAGACTGGGGGGTACAAAAAGCAACGCGCCAGGGCCCATTTTTTTAATCAGAAATTAACTAAGAAAATGAAAAGAAAAAGACAAATTCACGGTGCAAATATCAATGTTTTTCAGTGCAAACATGATTGGGCCTCGCGTGTGGGGTGTGGGTAGCAAAGATCATTTAAGCCCAAGAAACACCGTTTAATGAAACGGTGCGTTTCGCTCGCTCAGAAATCCCTCCAAAAATGCAATTGAATCTCGTGCGTTGGATGGCTTCTCAGGTCAAGGGGTCAAGCCAGCATCTGATGGCTGGGAGGTTATCTTCAACCTCCAGCTAGGGTATGCCACGAAAGCTCCATGAACCAGAGTTCATGCAATAACCTTCCACCAACTCGTGCTACCTCAAATCATCATCAAAATTCAAAATGTAAAACCCTAACACGCTTAATTTTTCATGCTGAACACGATCATGGCCTTGGATTAAACTGAAATGGTCTCTATCATCAAACCTGATGGTGTTGCACCTCAACATATGATCAATCCTCAACTTCAACCAACCTTAGATTTCTTTGTATCAAAATGATCACCACATTGCCCTAATCAAAACCAGCTATCAAACTTGTATTATCACTCACTATATCACAAGTTCTTGCTCCATAAAGAAATGGTGTCCATGACTGAAACTTCATCAAATGATCCTAAACTCTTCAGAATTCATCACCTAGTTGTCTCTAACCTTTCTACACTAATAAATTAACCTAATCATGCCTAAATAATGATGTGGCAGAGAATTTGCAAACCTGGTTTCTTGGATTGACAGAGGTAGTAGATCTTCAATTCACCACTTGAAACTCTTCAGGAATGATCCTTGGATGATGATACTTCTTCTGTTTGTAAAAAATTGGAGGGAGAAATCTTGCACTTCAAGATTCGATGATGAATGGCTTCTTGCAAATCCAATGGCCAAACCTTCAATCTTCCATCAATGGAGCTTCAATTCAGTATGCACACACTCAGAGGGATCTATGGAAAGTGTTTGTGAAGAAAAAAATGGATGGAAATGAAGAAGAATGAAGAAATTGAACTTGACTTGCAATGGAAGATTCTTGATCTCACTCTCTCTTCTCTACACCAATTCTCACCAACCTTGCATCTGAGCAAGTTACATATGTTATATAGAGTGGTTTAGAATCATCTAGAACCATCTAGGATCATCCAATGAGAAATTGAACTTTTCATGTCATGACATTTTGAATTCAATTCTCCTTACATGCTATCTCATGCCATGGTCCTTGTATCCCTTGTTTCTGACTTGAATTTCTCCCCACATGAGATTTAGGGTGAGTTACAATGCATAACCAATGTGTACATTGAGTTCTTTTGAGTTTTGCTTTGGTACCTTCATATGCAAGTAAGCCAATTCCAAAGCAGCCCTATGATCCAAGCCTCAAATCAAAATTGTGGCTGAACCATTGTTCTTAGAATGTAATTTGGAGTCAAAATGACCTATTATATGACATGGTTTGGATTTATAGCTTGTGATTTCCAATTTTCAATTTCACCTTAATTAACTTATGCCTCCATTTTAGGCCATTTTTATCACTTTTTGATACAAGCCTTTTCAACATCTCATGACCTCCCTACTAGCCTTAAAACATCATTCTAAGCAAGTTTTATGTTGAATATTTTTCCATTTGAAGCTTGGAACTAGGAGATATGGCCTTATGCTTGAAATGACCTATAACCTCCAAATGACCAAAATGCCCTTGACTTGTCAAAGCCATAAGTTGAGTTCTACAAATCCTATAAAGGACTTCTAGTACTATCTAGAAAGCTAAGACGATTCTCTACAACATTCATGTTTACCAAGAATCCATAGGAATCATCCTACTAGGGAAAAAGTTGGATGCAAGTTGGGTGACTTTCAAGGACCCAGATTCACATACCCCAGATGACCTGTAATTTGTCAAAGTCATAACTTGAGCTCTACAAATCCTATCAAGGACTTTTAGTACTCAAATTAAAGCTAATAACAAGCTCTACAACATTCATGTTGTGGGGAATATGAGATTACAATCACATCTTGAGCTAAACTGCCTTGAAGATAGGGATCAAACTAGGGGATTTTACACTGTCAATCCTTAGAAACCCTAGCTTAAAACTTCTCAAACTCCTCAATTATGATGAGTTGGTCTAGGAATCATCCTTATAGCATCTCAATGCATCAATCAATGATCACATGGACCTTGGATTAGGTCTCAACCCTCTCCAAATCATCATTTGACCTAGGGTTGACCCAGTCAAACCCTAATTCCACCACTCATGGCTGAATCTTCTGAATTCTTGCACAATGACCTCTCTAGGCTTCATGATGGCTTTCAATACATCTCATAAGCTTTCTAAAAGCTTCAAGTCCATCCTCATAGTCTCAGAATCATCTGAGGAGCTCCCACAACTCTCAAGTTATGAGGCACACAACCTTGGCTTCAACCAATCTCTCTGAGGATCTCTTGAGTTGTCTGACAAAGATATCAATCCTTGATCACTTGAACAACTTTCTTGGCTAGCTTCAAAGCCTCATACAACTCTTGATGGGTAAATAAATGTTGGTCAAATTTTGGGGTGCAACAGCTGCCCCTATTCAAACGGCTTGAACCTGACTGGTTGAGGAGCGAACGACTCTCAGCCAATCAAGGTGCGAGACGGTTGAATATCGATAAACCCGTAAATTTGCCAACTGCACAAGTACACGGTACTCTGCCGGGAACAAATCTTCGAACACTGAAATAATAGCTGCACGGCAACTAGCTGGAGACATACTGATCCGAACCTTGTCGTCAGTTATCCACATTAAATTCCTCTGACGTCGTCATCAGACATCTGACATCGCCGTCGAATAACCAAAACACCCAACATCGCCGCTGGAAAACTAAAGAATCTGACATCGCCTTCAACCAAACATCCAACATCACCACTGGAGCACTAAAGAATCTGACATCGCCGTCCACCAAATAAACACCCAACATCGCCGCTGGAAAACTGAAGAATCTGAGAAACACCCGACATCACCGTCAGAAACAAACATCCAACATCGCCGCTGGAGAACTAAATCCCCTGACATCGCCGCCAGAAACAACCATCCAACATCGCCGCTGGAAAGATAAACCACCTAACATCGCTGCCGGAAACAAACATCCAACATCGCCGCCGGAAAACCGAAACACCTGACATCGCCGTCGGACAAACAAAACACCCAACATCGCCGCTGGAAAAATAACTCCCCTGACATCGCCGCCAGAAACAACCATCCAACATCGCTGTCGGAAAACTAAAGCACCTGACATCGCCGTCAGAAACAAATATCCAACATCACCGCTGGAGCAACAAAGAATCTGACAACGCCGTCGGACAACCAACATAATCTGACTTCGCCGTCGGAAACAAAACACAACTCTGAGCAGCACCCGACATCATCGTCAAATACTCGACATAATCTGACTTCATCGTCAAAAACAAACACCCAACATCGCCGCTGGAGAACTCAAAATAATCTGACCGCGCCGTCAAACACAAACATCCCCTGACCTCGCCGTCGGGGTGAAGGAAATCTATTAGGGAATTGGTCACACGGTAACCGGTAATACATAGTCGATCATGCCATCAGGCATTCAAAGAACACTGTCGGGCATCAGCCGGACTTCAACCATCAGGTTGATCATGCCATCAGGCATTCAAAGAAACTGTCGGGCATCAGCCGGACTTCAACCATCAGGTTGGTCGTGCCATCAGGCACTCCGCATTACTGTCGGGCACCAGCCGGACATCATCAGCAAGTCGGGAATAGAATTCTTGGTCAATCATGAGCCAACTGGGAACATCTAAACCTCTGCCATCAGGCACTCCGCATCAACTGAGAGAACTGCTTCATTAACACGGTCAGACTTCAATCATGGAGTCTTCAAGGGAGATTTCAACTTCGCCGTTAGAAAACCTGCTGGGGAGGATGCTTCGCTGCTAGGGATTCTGGAGGACTATCAAGTAACTCCGCTCCGGGGGTCCAGAAATCATTCTGGATAAATCAACTCTGCTGAGGACTTCAAGAATCATCTTGGACAAATAACTCCGCCGGGGCCTTCAAGAATCATCTTGAATCGATAACCATTCTGGAGCTTTCAGGAATCATCCTGAGCGAACACTCTGTTGGGGATTTCAGGAATCATCCTGAACCGAAGACTGGGGACTCGAAGCATCAGCTTGAGCAACCAACTCTGGAGACTGCACTGGGTACTTAAGAATCATCTTAAGCAAACGACCCTGCTGGGGAGTTCAAGAATCATCTTGAACTGGAGACTTCGCTGGGGACTTCAAGAATCATCTTGGGCAAGCGACTTCGTTGGGGAGAATGTCAGGAATCATCCTGAGCAATCAATTCTGCGGCGGAACACCTGCAAAACAAGAACGGTAACAACCTAGATAATGTTTATTATGCATATGCTTCGGCAATGGCGCAATGCTCCACACGGTGGAAATGTTATGCGTTTATGATAAATGTTATGCACTCATGCACTATGATGCGATCCCGTCAGCAAAATAAATGCTGAAGGGGGACTCCTCCTGTCAAGGAGAAAGAACTACTCAGATAGAGGAATCATCCTGCTGAGGAGAACATGGTCCTGCCAATATCAATTGGACTCCGCAGGGGACTCTACTTCAGTCGACTGCTGCGGGGAGACAACTTCAGTTGATTGCTGCAGGGGAACGAAGCTCTACGAGAACTTGGACCTGCTGAGGGAAAGCGATGTCAATCGCAAGAATAAACTGCGTAGCCTTCACGGCTACTTCTCTGGAGATGACGACTCTGTGGGGAAACAACTTCAGCTGTTCAACACTCTACTGGGGAAAACCAATCATGGCTTGAGCAACTTCCAAGGATTCGGCTCTCTTGGGGATCTGCAAACTCGGCTGAGGAAGGAGAAATCATTCTGCTTCGCTGGAGAGAGTACGACTCTGGTGAGGAATTTCAATTCTGCTGGGGAAGAAGGAATCATCCGACTTCGGGGGGAGAGTACGACTCTGGTGGGGGAATTTCAATTCCGCTGGAGACTTCAGTCTGGCACCATCAGCTGTTGCATACTTCGGTGTACGACTAGTTTTCTACGAAACCTGCACTTGTGACCCGGTGCTGGGGGAATGAATTCATGCTTCGGCACGTGACTCACCTGAGGAGATGGCGTTCCTTCAGGACGCATCTGCTTGGGGAGAGAATCATCTCTTCCTGGGGAGACATATCAATGCTCATGATCTCGCGTTCAGACTCTGCGGGGAGAGGCTACTGAACTCTGCTGGAGAAGGAGGAATCATCCTGCTTCAGGGATGCGCCCGACGCTCTGTCTGGAACATGCTACACCTGTAACAACACCAACAAACAGACAAGATAACCTTCTCAAAGGGACCTATCGAGGTTATTATCTCGTGACAATATTCAAGTAATTAATTGTTTCAACAATCAGTGGGCTAGGCCAATAAGTTTATGTATGCGCATTTTATCAAAAACATCGGCGTTCTTTTTCGCAAACAAAACAGATAAATGCTAAACAGGCAAACAGAATTGCTGAATAGTATGCATTTTATTGATAACGAACCCCTGAATGGGTAAAAAATGTTTTACAACAGAGGCAAGCTCCTGGAATGAGGAAGCTACGCAAAAATAAAACATAAATATACATCAGTATATACAAATGTCGGCAACGAGGCGTAGACGAACACCATGAGTTGATCCTTCTATGACCCACTCGACTTCGATACTTCTCCGACGCGTCAGCTTCGGAAGAGATTGATTCAGATAAACGGCCCTCAGGTCCTCCAAACCACTAAACAAAGAAAGTCCATATGCGGAACGCAGTCATTTTCTTTTTCAAATCCCTAACTTTTGCGTGAACCGCCCTTTGCGGGTTTTCAGTTCACCGGGATACCCTTTTTTGCCGAAGCCGCCCAGTGTAGGTTTTCGACTTCGCGAGTATACATTTTTTCAATTTATATCCCTAATTTTTGCCCGAACCTTTTATTCTATTTTTGGTTCGCCGGGATGCCCCTTTTTTGCCTGGACTCTCTTTTTTTGTCCAGCGGGTCGCTTTCAAGCAAAGTATTTTTTAACTGCGTCCACGCTCACCGGGGATGCAAAATCTTCACCATCCATCGTGGATAACAACAAAGCTCCTCCCGAGAAGACCTTGCTGACGACGTACGGACCTTCGTAATTCGGAGTCCACTTGCCCCGGTGATCGGAGTGTGGAGGAAGAATCTTCTTCAGGACGAGATCACCCGTCTGAGAGCTTCTAGGACGCACCTTCTTATCATAAGCTTTCTTCATTCGGCTTTGGTACAGACGACCAAACGCAATCGATGCTAACCTCTTCTCGTCCATTAGGCTGAGTTGATTTAGACGATTCGTAATCCATTCTGCCTCGTCGAGTTTCACATCAACCAAAACTCGCAAAGAAGGGATCTCCACTTCTAACGGTAGGACAGCTTCCATACCATACACCAAGGAGAAAGGAGTTGCCCCGGCTGAAGTACGTACCGTCGTACGATAACCGTGCAGTGCGAATGGCAGCATCTCGTGCCAATCTTTGTATGTCACAGCCATCTTTTGAACAATCTTCTTTATGTTCTTGTTGGCTGCTTCAACGACGCCATTCATCTTCGGCCGGTAAGGAGATGAGTTGTGGTGTTCAATCTTGAAACTCTGGCACAGCTCCTTCATCATCTTGTTATTCAGATTCGAACTATTATCAGTAATGATCCGCTCGGGAATTCCGTAACGACAGATGATGTCCCTCTTTATGAATTTAGCCACCACCTGCTTGGTCACATTAGCATACGAGGCTGCCTCCACCCACTTGGTGAAGTAGTCGATAGCTACTAGAATGAAGCAATGACCGTTAGATGCAGTGGGCTCGATCTTGCCTATCATGTCGATGCCCCACATGGAGAACGGCCACGGGGAGGACATGACATTTAACGGGCACGGCGGCACATGAACTTTATCAGCATAAATCTGGCATTTATGACATCTCTTCGCGAATCTGAAGCAATCCGACTCCATCATCATCCAGTAATATCCTGCTCTCAAGATCTTCCTCGTCATAGCATGCCCGCCGGCGTGCGTACCAAATGTGCCTTCATGGACTTCTTCCATGAGCATACTCGCCTCTTTCTCATCTACACATCTGAGTAGCACGAGATCATGGTTTCTCTTATACAACACTCCATCAGGATTGAGATAAAAATTGCCAGACAACCTCCTCAGAGTCTTCTTATCCTGGGTTGACGCACCCGCAGGATACTCCTTAGTCATAAGGAAGGTCTGGATGTCATGAAACCATGGCTTGCCGTCGGCGGCTTCCTCGATTGCAAAGACGAATGCCGGTCTATCAAGACGGGATAGTACAATTCTTGGAGCCTCATTCCAAAAATTGACTTTATACATTGAAGCCAACGTGGCTAAGGCATCATCCATCTGATTTTCCGCTCTGGGAACATGATGGAGTTCCACTCGATCAAAGAACGGAAGTAGCCTTCTGGAATAATTCATGTACGGCACCAAATTCGATTGACGAGTCTCCCACTCCCCTTTAATTTGGTTGATCACAAGCGCTGAGTCACCATATACGTCTAGATTCTTGATTCTCAAATCAATTGCCTCTTCTAGACCCATGATGCATGCTTCGTACTCCGCCTCATTATTGGTGACTGGAAACGTCAGTCTCGCAGTGAACGGGATGTGGGATCCGTGGGGAGTCGTGATGATAGCCCCGATGCCACTTCCATAGGAATTAACCGCCCCATCGAATATCAACTTCCACTGGGATTTCCTATCTGGCCCCTCGTCGGGCAACGGCTCATCGCAATCCTTCGCTTTGAGAAACATAATATCCTCGTCAGGGAATTCAAACTTCATCGGCTGGTAATCCTCGATCGGCTGCTCGGCAAGGTAATCAGACAATACGCTTCCCTTGATGGCCTTCTGGGACACGTACTGAATATCATATTCTGTTAACACCATTTGCCATCTGGCAATCCTGCCCGAAAGAGCCTGCTTCTCGAAGACGTACTTGATCGGATCCATCTTCGAAATCAGCATGGTGGTGTGATTGAGCATGTACTGTCGTAGACGTTTGGCAGCCCAAGCTAGTGCACAACACGTCTTCTCCAGCATCGAGTATCGAGATTCACAGTCAGTGAACTTTTTACTCAAGTAGTAAATGGCATGCTCCTTTCTGCCCGTCTCGTTGTGCTGACCGAGAACACACCCCATACTATTCTCAAGAACTGTCAAGTACATGATTAATGGCCGTCCAGCCACTGGGGGTATCAAGATTGAAGGTTCTTGAAGATACTGCTTTATCTTATCGAATGCCTTCTGGCAATCCTCATTCCAAGTAATTGCCTGATCTTTCTTTAAAAGCTTGAACATCGGTTCACAAGTGGCCGTGAGCTGAGAGATAAACCTTGCAATGTAGTTTATTCTGCCCAAGAAACCACGAACTTCTTTTTCTGTTTTCGGCGCTAGCATTTCTTGAATGGCTTTAATCTTCGCAGGATCAACCTCGATACCTCGCTCACTCACGATAAACCCCAGTAACTTTCCGGACCGCACTCCGAAAGTGCATTTGTTAGGATTCAGCCTCAACCTGAACTTCCTAAGCCTCTCAAAAAGCTTCAATAAGTTGACCAGATTCTCTTCCTCCATTTGGGACTTTGCAATCATGTCATCAACATAGACCTCGATCTCATGATGAATCATATCATGAAACAAAGTTACCATTGCTCGTTGGTAAGTGGCCCCTGCGTTCTTCAGACCGAAGGGCATTACCTTATAGCAAAATGTTCCCCAGGGAGTGATAAACGTCGTTTTCTCCATGTCCTCCGGCGCCATCTTGATCTGGTTGTAACCGGAGAAGCCATCCATGAACGAAAACACGGAGAACTGGGTTGTGTTGTCGACCAACACATCGATATGAGGCAACGGGAAATCATCTTTAAGGCTCGCTCTATTCAAATCCCGATAATCGACGCACATGCGTACCTTACCGTCCTTCTTCGGTACAGGCACTATGTTGGCGACCCACGGAGGGTAAGTAGTGACCGCTAAGAAGCCAGCATCAAGCTGTTTTTGCACTTCTTCTTTGATCTTAACGGCCATATCTGGTCTTGTCCTCCTAAGCTTCTGCTTAACGGGAGGGCAATCTTCTCGTAGCGGCAAGTGGTGGACCACGATGTCCGTTTCAAGTCCGGGCATATCTTCGTATGACCAAGCAAAGACGTCACTATACTCTCTTAGCATCTCGACCAGTCTCTGCTTGACATCATTCTGCAACGCAGCCCCTATTCTGACATTTCTGACGAGCTCTTCAGAACCCAGATTTACGATCTCGATCTCCTCTTCATGAGGCAGAATAACCTTTTCCTCTTGTTTCAACAAGCGGGCCAACTCTTCAGGAAGGTCTTCGTCTTCATCAATCTCTTCTTCAGCTTGATAGATCGGGCAATCGAAGTCGAAGTGAGCCGTAGAAGGTCCAGAGTCGGTGTCATCTGTTATGTGGATCCTGCAATAACAAGGGTTAAGTTTAAAACAAGAATATGCAGGTTAGCACAAACCCCATTGCCATTTTACTGTTTTTCAAAACAAATATAAAACAGGAATAACAGAGATCACAACATTTGAATACGAAGAAAACGCCTTTGATTTATTATCAAAATGCATGTACATAATGCAACAAGGCCTTGACAATAAAACCGATATGCCCCGGGTAGGACATAGGGTTGTACAATGATTGGAAAAAGTAAATCATTACTCTTCACTTGTCATCGGGATGATATCCTTGATGGTCCAATTGTTAAGGCCCTCGCATGGCTTGCTTGGCTGTATCCAAGAGTCGAGATCACAATCGCTATCCCCGCTGTCTTCAGACGCCGCGTTGATGCTTTCGAAAATCACTCCGCCACTGGTAAATAGGATTGGCCCCTTACCCCGTGACGCACTGCTAGACGAAGAAGAAGAAGCTTCAGCTTTAGGAGAATACCCCAACCCAAACTTATCCTGCTTGTTCGGTATCTCCAAAATACGCCCCCAACCTGGGGTAGATCCAGCTTGGACGACGGCCCGAGCTTCTTTGAATGAGAAGAGATTCACCTCTGGCTTTTCTGTGACTACAGGAGCTACTTCTTTCACTTTGACCGCCTCGAATGCTTGGCAGAGAGTTTCATGGATTTCGCCATCCATTTCAACATACTTAAAGGATGACAAATGGCTCACCATTATGTCCTCCTCGCCACACACGGTTACAATGCTTTCTCCGACAGCATATTTGAGCTTTTGGTGCAACGTGGAGGTCACGGCACCCGCAGCATGGATCCATGGCCGGCCCAAGAGACAACTGTAGGCAGGCATGATGTCCATAATATAAAAGACCGCGTCGAACGTTTCCGGACCGACTTGGACCGGCAGGGTCACCTCCCCGAAAATATGGCGTTTAGTTCTGTCGAACGCTTTCACCACCAGATCACTGGGTGTGCAGATCACCCCACGAGTGTCCAGCTTCATTAAGGCCTTCTTCGGAAGGACATTAAGCGACGAACCCGTGTCCACCAGAACATGCAACATGATCGTGCCCCTACACTCGATCGAGATGTGCAGGGCGCTGTTGTGATTCCTCCCTTTTGGCGTCAGCTCTAAGTTTGTGAAACCTAGCCCATTGTCAGCATTAACGTGGGCTACAACCTCTTCTAGCTGATTCACCGATATCTCTTGCGGTACGTAGGCAGCGTTCAATACCTTCAGCAACGCATTGCGGTGCGCTTCAGAACACAGCAACAAGTTGAGAATGGAAATCTTCAAGGGCGTCTGATGGAGATGGTCTACAATCTTGTAGTCGCTCTTTTTGATCAACCGCATGAACTCCTCGGCATCTTTGACAAGCAAATCCTTCTCGACGGCTTTGCTTTTACCCTTATCGGCTGCATCAGCTTTGACCACTTTATCTGCCACGACCTCTGGCGGTGCAAACACTCTTCCACTGCGAGTAATACCACTGATTCCTGCGAGATTCTCCACAGTCGACCCATACGGTTCCAGCTCTAACTTCTGCCCGTTGCAATAGACTTCAGCCCCATAATGCCACGGAACGGCGTTAGTGCTCTCGAATGGTATCGGCCCGGCTTTGGTGATAGTGATTGTAGGCGGTCTGGGTGCAGAAATGGTTATTGGCCGGTGAGGGATGGTGATGGTGGCGACTTCATCGGCCTGCTTCAACACTACCTCTCCCGATACACTTTCAGCCTTCCGGCTAAACTGCAGAATCCCTTCAGTCATCAGACTTTGAATTCCTTCAACCAACTGCTCACATCCATCAGAATGTGTGGCACAGTCCACGCATAGTTCTCCGCATCCTGGAAAGAACCCTCTCTTCAGCAACTTAGCCTTGACGAAGCTAAGCAGCGTCTTTAGGTCTCTGACATCAGTCAACAGATCTGTGCTCTCTTCTTTGATAATGGCGTTCACTCCGCCTCCCCTATGATTCGGCATAGGATTCTTCGTGACATTGGGCATATTATCGGAGAAGTTAATGATCTTGGCATCCACCAAATCCTGCACCTTGTGCTTAAAGGCTTTGCAGTTCTCGATTGTGTGGCCAGGTGCCCCTGAATGGAAATCGCAAGTGGCATTTGCGTCGTACCCTGGTGGAGGTGCCCCTGTCAAGGGAGCCATCATCCTCTTCTGAACCAACTGAAGCTGAAGCAAAGTCTGCAAGAGCTGCACGAACGACATGGGCGGTGCTTCGAAGTGACGGTTTGCCAAAGATGCCCGATTCTGGTACTTTCTATATCCCTGTTGATTCGGTTGCTGCTGCTGCTGTGGAGCTGCTGGGATATTTATACTGGCTATCTGCTGCTGAGGGCCTTTGCCCTTCCTTCGAGCGTTGGTCACAGCGCTCGTTTCTCCTTCTCGTCGTTTACCAGCATAAGGTTTCTTTCCACCTCCTCCAGCTGAGGATGATTCACCTTGAATTTTCCCGATCTTAATTCCATTCTCGACGTGCTCGCCCATGATAATGAGAGCTGAGAACGTCCCAGACATACCACTGACTAACCTTTCATAGTAAACCCCTGGGAGGGTAGCTACAAACATCTGCACGAGCTCGCGCTCAACCATCGGCGGTTGAACCCGAGCGGCCAACTCACGCCACCACTGGGCGTACTCCTTAAACCCTTCATTATTCCTCTGCGATAGGTTCTGGAGCTGGACTCGGTTCGGGGCTAAGTCGCTGTTGTACTGGTAATGGTGGACAAACGCTTCAGCGAGATCCTTCCATGTGCGCACGCTAGTGGGCTCCAGACCCATGTACTACTCGAGGGATGGCCCGGAAAGACTGTCCTGGAAGAAGTGCATCAGCAACTTCTCGTCCTCGGAATAGGCAGACATCTTCCTGTAGTACGATCTAAGGTGGACAAGAGGGCAAGTGGTGCCCTTATATTTCTCAAAGTCAGGCACCCTGAACTTAGGAGGTACCTTGAAATCAGCAATTAATCCCAGCTTGGACATATCAACGCCCAAAGTATTCTGATTCTCAATATCTCTCATTTTATCTTCCAGTGCTTTGAATCTGAGCCGCGCTTCAGCATTCAGCTCCCCTTCAGCACCTCTTTGAGAGAACACATCATCCTGATGATCCTCAAGCCATGGTTGAGGCACCAACAGATTCCCGACGCCTGCATTGCCGTTGCCCGGCCCGATGTTGACATTAGCTCCCAGACTCCCATTACCGACGCCCGTCGTATTGAGTCTGATGTTGGCCATTACATTGCCATTAGCACTGCCATTGCCCCCGGCCACAGGGACACCATTCTGCGGAGTATCAACTGGTGGAGGAGTAGGCACAGCCCCACCGTGGAGTATGCCGTTGCTATCAACCCTGGAGATCAAAGGCTGAACCAAAGTCCTGAGCTGGTCCTGACCATTGGCGACCACTTGCATGAGTTCCATGAAGCGATCCATCCTTTCGCGGAGCTCCTGAACGTCTGTTTGCACTTGATCCATGATCCTGGTCTGATTAGCCCTAGTTGGATAACGGTGAATTGGTCTCTGATCAATCCTGGAACCACCGGAGACAGCCTGGGACCTGTAAACCTGAAAAACCTGCAAACACTAAAGGGTTAGGAAAAACAACAAGATGCTCGCCATGCAAATGCTTCATGCAAATGCATGCGTGTGTCTGTGTGTTTGGGAGATTTCCCCCGATCCTAGTGCCTGAGTGCCAGTGCTGATAATAATAATAAGAAGAAGTCCAAGTCCAATCATGGAAACATCAATCTCATATATAAAGAAAGCCTATCAAGGCAGTACATAGCATCAGCGAGTACAAGACGAATCAACAGCGTGACCTCAGCCAACAAGCCTGGTGATGGTCAGCATACAACAATGATCAAAACAAAAGGAATACAAATAGTCAAGTACGGCCACGGGCGCGATACTCTTCTAACAACTCCTTCGTCTCTGGATGATCTGGCAGAGTGAGTAACCCCTCGACGAGCAATTCCCTCTGCACAATGCTATAATGAAATCCCTCAACTGAACTTTCCCATGCTCCTTCGCCGAAGCAATCTTCTAATTTCTGCTTCTTAGACTCAAACGTCAGCTTGCGCTCCTTCAGGTTAGCGAGAGCTTTGTTGAGCTGGCCTTCGGCGGCGTATCTGCGGGCGGTTTCTTCATCAAACCTCTTTTCACTGTCCTTCACCTGGGCTTCCAGCTTGGAGATCTGCAGCATCAGCTTATCCTCCCTCTCTTTCATGGTGGCCAGGGAAGCCTTCCAGTGCTGGTTGGACTTGGATATCCTCCGATATGCCTCGTCCAAATGCTGCTTCTTCGTAGCCAGTACGTCGTTGACAGCTTTGAAGTCTCGACCCATGCGTTCACGCTCGACTATCTGCTTAGTCAGGTCTGTACCCAGCTGGTTCATCAACTCTGTCTGCCTTTTGAAAGAATGAACGGCTTCGTTCCTCTCGCTTCGGAGCTGAGCCAATTCCTTCTCCAGTTCTTCGTTCGCCCGCTTCAATTCATCCCGCTCAGCTAATACCTGGTTATGCTGATGAATGGGCACAGTAGTAGGCTCTTCGATCATTGGAGGACTTTCTGGCTTGGCATGAGGAAACGGCATCCCTATAGCAGTTACTCTGGCTCTGATCCAAGTCAAATACGGAGGGTAGGCTTGATTGTTGCTTTTTCCCAGCAATGGCTTTCCTCGCTTACTGATACCATTCCACGCGCGCTGAAGCTTGGACTGTAGATCCCCCTCTGGAGTACCAGTGAGGTACAGAGATTCCTGTACCTCTTCATCCTTCGGCGGAGTCCTCAAGGCATACGCGAACTGTCGAACTAGCAACGATGGATTGTAATTTATACAACCCTTCCTACCTATCAAAGGTACATTTGGAAACCCGCTGCAACTAAAGATCACCTCAGTACCCAACCTGTCTCTGTCGAACCAGTCAATATCCTCTGCAGATAAGCTCATCAAACGCTCGGGCCACTCAGTTGTGGCTGCAGACAAGACAAAAGGACCCCTCTTGGGCAGATGGCTATCAAGCCATTTGTACAGCAAGGGTACACAGCACGAGACATTCTTCCCCCTCCTGTTCTTTTTTTTGTAGTGGACTGAGTGATAGACATCTCCTATCAAGGTAGGGACTGGATTCCCTGAAGCAAAGATGTGAAACGCATCAAAGTCTACAAAATCGGGCATGTTGGGGAACAGAATGATGCCATATATGCATAGAGCGAGGATGGCATTGAACGCGACCCAACACCCGTCCTTGGCATACTGTTGAGCCTTACCCACCAGAAACTGCAAGGAGAACCCAGGAACCTTGTTCCAACTAGTCAATACTAACTCGGAGGCGTCCAGGTGAAGTGAAGGAGCTAAACCAGCCAGATCAGGCTCAACATCCATGTGAACAAAAGGCATCTGCCTCTTGATAGGCACACCTAGCAAATCAGCATACTCTTCCAGCGTAGGTGCGAGAACAAAGTCCTGAAAATTAAAACATCTCAGCGGAGGGTCGTAGAACTGCAGCAGAGCGTGCAACCCATTCAACTCGAACACAGAAGGCTTATGAACCAAACTGAGCAACCTGCCGTAGGATTTTCTGAACTCATCCTTCACAGAATCATCTGCTAGAGCTATCAAACCAGTCGACTTAACCACATCAGGGGTAGGGAACTTGTAAGCCACGGTCTTCCTCAGAGAGCCCATAACAATACAATAGGAGGCAAGAAATCCTGGATCGGGGAAAACGGTACCTGCAACACAGACACACGTTAATAAAATGCAAATGAACATGCAAACTAATGCAAAAATGCAATCATGCAATAAGAGGTCAGGGCAACTGGTGCTGTGGAGATTCTGTATCAACAACCACTGATAAGAAGAAAACCCCGGTGTAGGACCACAAATCTGATCTGCCAAGAACAACCATCTGATAGGACCATATTCACAGGATCATAATTCTGCTCTGTCAAGAACAAATGTCTGATAATAAGGACCTCTGATGTATGATCAAGAAATATCTGCTGATGAGGTCTTCAGACCCCAAATCAAAAATCTGTTCTATCAAGAACAAACATACAACTGCTGATGAGATCTTCAGACCCCACTCAAAAATCTGCTCTATCAAGAACAAACAACATCTGCTGATGAGATCTTCAGACCCCAAAAAATCTGCTCTATCAAGAACAAACAACATCTGCTGATGAGATCTTCAGATCCCACAAATCTGCTCTATCAAGAACAAACAACTGATGACAATACTCTGCTCTATCAAGAACAGCCATACACCTGATGATAAGATCCTCTGATCAAAACCTGCTCTATCAAGAACATACATACACCTGATGATAAGATCCTCTGATCAAAACCTGCTCTATCAAGAACAGACATACACCTGATGATAAGATCCTCTGATCAAAACCTGCTCTATCAAGAACAACCAAATCTGCAACTGAGAAACCCTGGTACCAACAAAACTGATCCACTATCAAGAAAACCAGGTAGTCTGAAGGTCAAAGTTTCCTGCAATAAACCCAACCCTGCTCACAGGTATGGACCTAAACTGACTCAAGGTACGGCATCCTATGCGTTCATCAACGTCACAGACTTTCAAGAGGGGCGATACGATACCCAGAAGGTGTGGCATCACCAACTCATGAAGCGGCCTCACTCGGCTGAATCACAAATGATCGGTCCCCAGAGTCGACAATCCACCAAACCAGCAACCGTCTCAACCCAAAGGGTTGAAAGAGAAGCCAACCGGATGAACCTCGTCTGAGCGTGGATTTCATGAGACACTAGTGCTTGCAAAGCAAGCACGCGCCCACTAATTTCCACTCTAAGTCTATAGTGCACTCAAGCCTGGGTGTGGCTTCTCACTCATCAGAACTCCCATCCCACAACAGCACAGATAATCATATCATACTGAAAATAAAATGCGGGAAATAAAGTGCGAGAAGTAAAATGCGATAAATAAACGCAACCCAACAAGTAAACATACAAGCGTTAGGATTGACTCTCGCAGGGAATCGATGCTGAATTCCCAAATTGACTCGCTTTCGGGACGTTGGATCCCTAGGAAACTATCAAGTCCCCAGCAGAGTCGCCAGCTGTCGCTTGCGCGAAAATAAGGTGTCGGCATGACAGAAGAGTCGCCACCTTTCGTTATTTATCCCTCGGAGCGGGAAAGGAAACGATCGGAAAAACCTAACGAAGAAGGGTAAGACAAGGTCATCGCAACCATTGTCTGGATTCGGGAGTCGGTTACGCAAGGGGAAGGTATTAGCACCCCTCACGTCCGTCGTACTCGACGGGATCCTCGCTTGTTGTGTTTACTTGGACGGGTTGGTTTTATTCTATCTACCTATCAAGGCTGGCTTAAACACAAAAGAAAAATGACTCGGCAAAGCGTCGCGCTTTATGCCTACGTATTCTCATCAGAGAACGAGAAATCAGAGTCAACGTAGTTCGGCCTACGACGGGTTATGGGGGAAGGTAGCTCGCCAAGACATCGCCATCTTGTGCCTACGTACTCTCAACAGGCATGAGAGATCAGAGCTCACGTAGTTCGGGAAACTACGGTTTATTTCCTGTCTTTTACGAAAGAAGTGTTTTTTATTGTGTTTGCAATTTCAATCGCACTAGAGACTATGACCTGAGAGTGAATGCGTCGCATGTCACCCAAAGGGTACCATACTAAACATCCAGACTGTGGAAAAGAAACTCTCCCACAATCCTTTCTCAGATAGCTTAAGGCTCGTAACGTACGAAAGAAATCATTCATGATTACTGTATCTTAAACTGTTTTGAGATGAGAAGAGAACAGGCCCAACTAGGAGGGAGACTATCAAGTCCTACTGTTGTCATGCCATGGATTCATCCTATGGTTGAGGTTTGACCAGGGAACTCCTAGAAGTTGTCATGCATAGGTTTCAACCTAAAGTTCTATCATCAATTCCTTATCAAAGGAAATGAGAGTCCTAAGGGATCATGTCAATGATACACCAAAACAGACAAAGCATCAGCTTAACAGTAAAATGCATGCAATGCAAGTGAGGGAGGAAATGTGTGTGGGGCTTCAGCCTCCACAAGCTCATCTCAACCTCAAGCCAGAATGGATAACAATAATCATACTGAAATATAAAACAACATGCTATCAAGCAATATACAGTAAACTGCAATCATACAGAAAGAATGAAATAAAATGCCATCAGGCAAACAAACCACATGGGCAAGGGAGCTGGGCTCTACCGAATACCCGCAAGCAAAACCACACAGTAACAATAAAAGCAGAGGGAGCAACTCAACCTCTAGTGCAATCATGCTCTTAGATTCTACCTGTTCTAGATATGAACTTATTCTAATGCATCAAACAAGTCAAACAAAACACATCAATACAGAAAAGAAAACATAAGAAAGCAGATCAACTCCTCTCTCAACCTCAAGCTTCAGCTCTTCCAACAGCAACTCAGTCTTCAGACTTCCAATTACTCTTGACAAATATCAATTGCTTTTCCAGGTTTCAACCCTTCAACATAAGTTTCAACTTATCTTCTCCCTTAAGCTTCAGCTTCTTGATCAGCTCCACCTTCAGGCTTCACCTAATCTTCAGGGATCTTCAAGTATCAACTTGCTCTTGTTGCTCTTCAAGCTTCAGCTGGAATGACAATACTCAAGGATTCATCCTCTTCAACAATCTTCAATGAAGTCTTCATCTTCAAGCTCAAGCTCAACATCTCTCAAGATAATCAAACCAGATGAAATCACTTACTGGATAAGCTGGGGATATTGAACTGCTTATTTGACCACCAAAGATGACCTATAAGGGTTCAACATCAAAGGAATAGTTCCCTCAAAAGTTCTACTTCCTAGGTACATCACTTATCCCTCCAAAGGAGAGAGGTGTATACCATGGAAGGACTTTGAATCATAGGGAGGAATGGAGGTGAAAGATACCATCCATGTTTAAGAAAGAAGTTGTCTAAGTCTAAACTCTTCCTAATCCCTAAACCTAAAACAACAAAACAAACAAGATCAAGCTCTCAAGCTCCTCAATGCATCTTCAAGTCTTCTACTATGCTCCTCAATGCTCCTTAGAACAATACCAAGCTCCCCAAGCCCACAAAGCAAAGCAAACCAAAATACAAACCCACAAGGGCAACACAAACAATCCGCCAATACAAAAATCATCTAAAAATAGTATACTACTATATTAAATCCTAATATAATTTCTAAGGGATCCTACATACCTACCCTTAATGCCCTATATGTCCCATAGTCTAATTTGTCCTAAAAACCCAAAATTCTAATGTTATTGTGCACCTATGTTGAAGTTTGACCTAATTCTACACAACCTAATGTAATCTAATCAAAACTATCCTAAAATTAATCACAAAAATATGGAATAAATCCAGGGGGAATCTAAAACATATATCTAACTATCCTAAAAAGAATGACCTAAAAATGCTAAGGGAACTACCTAAACAAAATTCTACAAATTCATAGATCAACATAAAAGAAATAAAATGCAATAAAAGTAGAAAATATGCAAAAAATATCAAAATTGCATGAAAGGAAAATATTTTTATTTTATATTTTTCTAGACATGAATATGAAATGGGAGAAGAAACTCCCATTGAAAAATCATTATTTTTCCATTTATTATGAATTTTCTAATATCAAAAATAAAATGAAGAAAAAGAAATGAATTATGATAAAGATGGGGTGCAGCTAGTAACCAGACATAGTTCAAATTCCATATGGGCCCAGACTGGGGGGGGTACAAAAAGCAACGCGCCAGGGCCCATTTATTTAATCAGAAATTAACTAAGAAAATGAAAAGAAAAAGACAAATTCACGTTGCAAATATCAATGATTTTCAGTGCAAACATGATTGGGCCTCGCGTGTGGGGTGTGGGTAGCAAAGATCATTTAAGCCCAAGAAACACCGTTTAATGAAACGGTGCGTTTCGCTCGCTCAGAAATCCCTCCAAAAATGCAATTGAATCTCGTGCGTTGGATGGATTCTCAGGTCAAGGGGTCAAGCCAGCATCTGATGGCTGGGAGGTTATCTTCAACCTCCAGCTAGGGTTTGCCATGAAAGCTCCATGAACCAGAGTTCATGCAATAACCTTCCACCAACTCGTGCTACCTCAAATCATCATCAAAATTCAAAATGTAAAACCCTAACCCGCTCAATTTTTCATGCTGAACACGATCATGGCCTTGGATTAAACTGAAATGGTCTCTATCATCAAACCCGATGGTGCTGCACCTCAACATATGATCAATCCTCAACTTCAACCAACCTTAGATTTCTTTGTATCAAAATGATCACCACATTTCCCTAATCAAAACCAGCTATCAAACTTGTATTATCACTCACTATATCACAAGTTCTTGCTCCATAAAGAAATGGTGTCCATGACTGAAACATCATCAAATGATCCTAAACTCTTCAGAATTCATCACCTAGTTGTCTCTAACCTTTCTACACTAATAAATTAACCTAATCATGCCTAAATAATGATGTGGCAGAGAATTTGCAAACCTGGTTTCTTGGATTGACAGAGGTAGTAGATCTTCAATTCACCACTTGAAACTCTTCAGGAATGATCCTTGGATGATGATACTTCTTCTGTTTGCAAAAAATTGGAGGGAGAAAGCTTGCACTTCAAGATTCGATGATGAATGGCTTCTTTCAAATCCAATGGCCAAACCTTCAATCTTCCATCAATGGAGCTTCAATTCAGTATGCACACACTCAGAGGGATCTATGGAAAGTGTTTGTGAAGAAAAAATGGATGGAAATGAAGAAGAATGAAGAAATTGAACTTGACTTGCAATGGAAGATTCTTGATCTCACTCTCTCTTCTCTACACCAATTCTCACCAACCTTGCATCTGAGCAAGTTACATATGTTATATAGAGTGGTTTAGAATCATCTAGAACCATCTAGGATCATCCAATGAGAAATTGAACTTTTCATGTCATGACATTTTGAATTCAATTCTCCTTACATGCGATGTCATGCCATGGTCCTTGTATCCCTTGTTTCTGACTTGAATTTCTCCCCACATGAGATTTAGGGTGAGTTACAATGCATAACCAATGTGTACATTGAGTTCTTTTGAGTTTTGCTTTGGTACCTTCATATGCAAGTAAGCCAATTCCAAAGCAGCCCTATGATCCAAGCCTCAAATCAAAATTGTGGCTGAACCATTGTTCTTAGAATGTCATTTGGAGTCAAAATGACCTATTATATGACATGGTTTGGATTTATAGCTTGTGATTTCCAATTTTCAATTTCACCTTAATTAACTTATGCCTCCATTTTAGGCCATTTTTATCACTTTTTGATACAAGCCTTTTCAACATCTCATGATCTCCCTACTATCCTTAAAACATCATTCTAAGCAAGTTTTATGTTGAATATTTTTCCATTTGAAGCTTGGAACTAGGAGATATAGCCTTATGCTTGAAATGACCTATAACCTCCAAATGACCAAAATGCCCTTGACTTGTCAAAGCCATAAGTTGAGTTCTACAAATCCTATCAAGGACTTCTAGTACTCTCTAGAAAGCTAAGAAGATGCTATACAACATTCATGTTGACCAAGAATCCATAGGAATCATCCTACTGGGGCAAAAGTTGGATGCAAGTTGGGTGACTTTCAAGGACCCAGATTCACATACCCCAGATGACCTGTAATTTGTCAAAGTCATAACTTGAGCTCTAAAAATCCTATCAAGGACTTCTAGTACTCAAATTAAAGCTAAGAACAATCTCTATAACATTCATGTTGTGGGGAAGATGATATGACAATCACATCTTGAGCTAAACTGCCTTGAAGATAGGGATCAAACTAAGGGATTTTACACTATCAATCCTTAGAAACCCTAGCTTAAAACTTCTCAAACTCCTCAATCATGATGAGTTGGTCTAGGAATCATCCTTATATCATCTCAATGCATCAATCCATGATCACATGGACCTTGGATTAGGTCTCAACCCTCTCCAAATCATCAGTTGACCTAGGGTTGACCCAGTTAAACCCTAATTCCACCACTCATGGCTGAATCTTCTGAATTCTTGCACAATGACCTCTCTAGGCTTCATGATGGCTTTCAAGACATCTCATAAGCTTTCTCAAAGCTTCAAGTCCATCCTCATAGTCTCAGAATCATCTGAGGAGCTCCCACAACTCTCAAGTTATGAGGCACACAACCTTGGCTTCAACCAATCTCTCTGAGGATCTCTTGAGTTGTCTGACAAAGATATCAATCCTTGATCACTTGAACAACTTTCTTGGCTAGCTTCAAAGCCTCATACAACTCTTGATGGGTAAATAAATGTTGGTCAAATTTTGGGGTGCAACAATAGGGTTTATAGAACTCAAGTTATGAGCCAGACAAGTTACAAGTCATCTGAGGTATGTGAATTTGGAGCTTGAAAGTTACCCAACTTGCATGACACTTTTGCCCTAGAAGGATGATTCCTATGAACTTTTGGTCAACAGGAATGTTGTTCCTTATTCTCTTAGATTTCTAGAGAGTACTAGAAGTCCTTGATAGGATATGTAGAACTCAAGTTATGGCTTTGACAAGTCAAGGGTATTTTGGGAAGTTATGATTATAGGTCATTTTTGGTTATAGGTCATTTCACCAACTTAGACACCTCAAATGAAATTTTGTTCAACTTGAAAGTTGCTCAAAATGGGATTTTAACCTTGACCATGTATCAAGGAGGCATTGAAATGGCTCAAGGAGAGACTTGGTTCAAGAAGTGGTGAAAAAGGAAGGATTAAAATGGATTAAATGACCAAAAATTCAAATAAATCATTTTGTGTTCAAATGGAGCAAAGTAATATCATTTTTTGAATGGAAAAAGAATTTTAGAAACTTTGGAAATATTAGAATTTTGATTTGAGCCCAATATCATGCCCTTTTTCTTTGTTTCTTCATGATGAAATAACATGACATACACAAGCCATTGGATTGAAACAAGGGGAGAATCACCACCCTTCATGTTCAAAATCTCATGAGAAGTTGAATGCAAGCTTGCTAAAGCCAAAACAGAGTGGGAATCGTGACTGGTGTAAGTGAGATTTTGGAGAGAATTTGAAAATCCAATTTCTCATTCTGAAGCTTTGATAGAGTTCTAGATGATTCTAATGAGTTCTATATAAGTTGGTAAGTGTGTTCAGCCGTTTTTTTGGAAGGATTTGAAGCCTGAAGCAGAGAGTGAAGTTGAAATTTCAGAGGTGCAAGTTGAAATCGAATTCTGAGTTCAAGGCCAATTCAGGGGAAATTGAAGATTGCATTAGCTTTGGAAGGAGTTTTGGAGTGTATCTGCATCATCTTGGAGGCTGAAGTGATCAAGAACCTCTTCTGTTACACCTCTGAACACAGGTTGGTACATTTCGTTTTTGTGCATAATCTTGGAGGAGATAGATAGAAATCTATAGGTGGTTAGGATCTGGATGATGTATAGATGGATTTGAGCTGATCAATTTGGGAATTAGAGACAAGATAGGATTTGGATCATTTTCTGTTGAAGCTGAATTCTTGCAATTCTTGGATTGATAATCAAGATCCTATAGTGTAAGATGATCACCATGAGATAAGGATCATTTCTGTGCATTTAATTGAAGTTCTGATGAGACTCAAGATTGAGGGGTATTTTGGAATAGCTATCGGGTTTGAAAATCCATGGAGATTTAGATGATTCTAAGGTTGGATTCATGATCAGCATGAAAAATTGGACAAGATGATGTATCATTTTGTAATTTTTGATGAGCTGTGTGTTGGTCTTCACCGGAGAAGATGGTGGCGCCACTGCTCAGGCCACCGTCCGGTTTCCCTCCATGACTGAACATTTGAATGAGGACGATGAGCTGTGTGCGTTGGATCATCACTGAAGCTTGACCAAGTCCATGGAATCCACGACCACGATTGCTTTGAAAAGTTAGTCTTGGACCCTGAAGCCAATACGCACCGTTTCACTTAACTGAAGTAAATTGGCCTAGCGCTTGGATTGATATCCACACCCCCCATCTGGCCCAACCCAGGATTTGAACTGATCAGAGTTGCTATTTGCCACGCAAGTTTATTAATTTCTTTTGTTTTTCTTTTAATTTCATCATTTCATGTTAGTTTGACAATAATTCATAAATAAATAGAAAAATAGGTCAATTAATTCCAGGTTTTTTCCCCCTGATTCATGATTGAATCTAGAATTTTATTGAATAAAAATATTAGGAAAATCATGCAGTTTCAATTTTTGTGCATTTTTTACATTTTATTTGATAATAAAATTACCATGGTTGATACCTCTGTTTGGTGAATTTAGTGTGATCACTTGGTGATGATTTTTGGCTTGATTTTTCGTGTGTGATTAGATTAGACATGTATGCTCCCCTAGTATTTTTCTCACATTTTTGTGATGAAATTAGGTGTTGCTTTTAGGTTGAAACTTTAGGTGCTCCCTTTTAGGGTTTAAGCTTAGTACCTTGTAGTGTAGAATTTATTTCTAGGTCTTATTTGAGGATTTGATCTCTGGAATTAACATGGTAGAGTCATGATTGACGTAGGTTCCCATAGTTATTTTTGTAGGATTTTATAATTGATTTTAGTATTTTAGGTAGAATTAACTCTAATACTAGGTTTTAGGTGATCCTAACTTGCTAACTCAACTAGAATGATTTCATTAGTTCCCTTAGAATAGGGTTTTGCTTCTCTTGATCTTGGATGATGATGAAGACTTATGTGGGCTGCTGTGGAATTCATGGTGGAGCTTGGACTTGAAGATTTCTCTCCCTTTGGTGTAGTTTGTTTAGGGTTAAGAATTAGGGTTTTTAGGGAGATCCCTTTATAATAGATTTTCTTCCTTCATGAAACATGGAAGGTGTTGATCACTTCCATTCCTCCCTATGATGTAAGGTCCCATTATGAAGGCCCCATCCCTCCTTTGGTAGGATGTGTGGCTCCTCACAAGTTGGTAGAACCTTTGAGGGTTCCTTTCCTTGATGGTGGAGTGCTTAGAGGTGACCTTTGGTCTTCACTTTGCTTCTCCCTATCCCCACCTTGCTCTTGTTAGATGAATCTTTCTCCCTTGCTAGAGGTTGCACTTCCCTTTTGTTTGAAGACTGCCATTGGAGCTGAAGCTTGAAGATCAAGAAGAACAAGTTGACACTTGTGTGAAGCAGATCAATTGAGGATGAAGAAAGGGTTGAAGCTTGAAGAAGATGAAGAACAAGTTGATACTTGTGTCTGATGCAGTGAAAGCTTGAAGAAGCAAGTTGACACTTGCTATTGAAGATGAAAGCCTTGAGGAACAGTTACAGACTGAGGACTGAGCTGTTGTCAGAGGACTGCTTTGCTGTGAAGCTCTGGAAGCTGTTGATCTGCTTTCTTTCCTGTCTGTTTGCTTTCTGTGCAACTGTATTGCTGTGACTTGTTTGATTTGCTTGATGCATTAGAATAAGTTCATGTTTAGATTGTGTTACAGTAGGAGCATGATTGCATTAGAGGTTGAGTTGCTCCCTCTGCTTGTATTTTTACTGTATGGCTTTGCTTGCGGGTATTCGGTAGAGCCCTGCCCCCTTGCCTATGTGGTTTGTGGTTTGCTTGATGGCATTCTATTTTCTTCTAGTATTTTTGCAGTTATTCATACTTGGCTTGAGGTCGAGACGAGCTTGTGGAGGCTGATGCCCCACACACATTTCCTCCCTCACTTGCATTGCATGCATGTTACAGTCGTTTACTGTTTACTGTTTAAGCTGATGCTTTATCTGTTTCTGGTTATCATTGACCTGATCCCTTAGGAATCTCACTTCCTTTGATAAGGAAGTGAGGATTAGAACTTTAGGTTGAAACCTATGTATGATAACGTCTAGGAGTTCCCTGTTTCAAACCTCAAACATAGTATGAATCCTTGGCATGACAACATCAAGACTTGATAGTCTCCCCATAGAGTTCGTTTTCTTCTCATCTCAAACAACAAGTAAAAAACGTAATAAAGGCATGTTAGTATAGGCGCGTTACGAGCCTTAAGCTACTTGGGTAATGATAATTGAGCGGCCTCCTCTCAATCGTCTAGAATGTTTAGTATACGTCTTTTGGACGATATGCGACGCATTCGTTCCCAGGTCATAGTCTCTAGTTCTGTACAAACTACAGACAACTAAAAAACAGTTCTTTCGTAAAAGACAGAAAACAAACTTCAAACCTTTTTGCCCCGTGGGCCCATAATTCAAAGGAAGCTTTTCTGAAGAAAAGAGTGTCGTTAACTCTCAGTTCTACCGCAAACGGTAACGCCTAAGTCTCCAAGGGTCGAGCCACGTACGCCAAACTGCTGGAACTGTTTGTTAACCCCACTCGAAAAAACAGATGAATCTGAATTCCCGTAATCCGTATTAGCCCGAACTACATAAGCTCTGATCTCTCAAGCCTGTTGAGAGTACGTAGGCACAATACTGACGTATTGGCGAGCCACCTTCCCCGTAACCCGTAGTTAGCCGAACTACGTAGACTCTGATTTCTCATTCTCTGATGAGAATACGTAGGCATAAAGTGCGACGCTTTGCCGAGTCATTTTCTTTTCTTTTCAGACCAGCCTTGATAGGTAGATAGTAAATAAACCCGTCAGATAAACACAACAAGCGTGGATCCCATCGAGTACGATGGACGTGAGGGGTGCTAATACCTTCCCCTTGCGTAACCGACTCCCGAACCCGGACAATGGTTGCGATGACCTTGTCTTATACCTTTTCGTCAGGTTTTTCCGATCGTTTCCTTTCCCGTTCTGAGGGATAAATAACGAAAGGTGGCGACTCTTCTGTTTTGCCGACACCTTATTTTCGCGGTAGCGACAATGATCTATGGTATTAGCAGAAACTATAGAAAAGGTGTTGGATATAAATATTTTTCTTATGAGGATTCAAATCCAAAACCTGTAGATAAACTGGATATCAAGTATCCTCATTTATATTCTCAGTTTACATTTAGTCATTTAAATGATATTAAACACACAAGTTCTAATCAGAACAAACCTGTGTTTAATAAATCTAAAGCTAATCAGAACAAGTCTTATGCTGAAAGACAGGAGTTCAGAAAAAGCTTTAAGGCAACTAACCAAAAAGGACCCAAGAAAATTTGGGTACCTAAGGATAAGATAATCTATGTTGCAGACATCCTTAGCAGCAAAGTCAAGACTCCAGTCATGGTACCTAGACTCTGGATGCTCACGACATATGACGGGAAAAAGGTCTATGTTCCAAAGTCTGGAGCTTAGATCTGGAGGAGACGTCAAGTTTGGAGGGAATCAGAAGGGCAAGATAATTGGCTCTGGAACCATTGGCAATGGTAAACTTCCTTCCATAACTAATGTTTTACTTGTTGAAGGATTAACTCATAATCTATTGTCCATAAGTCAATTAAGTGACAATGGTTATGACATAATCTTTAATCAAAAGTGTTGCAAAGCTATTAGTCAAAAGGATGGCTCAATCCTCTTTAATGGTAAAAGGAAAAACAACATTTATAAAATCAGTCTTTTAGAACTTAAGGTTCAGAACGTTAAATGCCTTATGTCTGTTAATGATGAGCAATGGGTTTGGCACAGAAGATTGGGTCATATTAATATGAGACGTATATCTCAGATTAATAAACTTAATATGGTCAGAGGACTTCCTAATTTGAAGTTCAACTCAAATGCTCTTTGTGAAGCATGTCAGAAAGGAAAATTTTCAAAATCATCTTTCAAATCCAAAAATGTTGTTTCAACTTCAAAACCATTAGAGTTACTCCATATTGATCTGTTTGGACCAGTGAAAACTGCATCCATCAGAGGCAAGAAGTATGGATTAGTCATTGTTGATGACTACATTCGTTGGACATGGGTAAAATTCCTAAAGCACAAGGATGAGTCACATTTTGTGTTCTTTGACTTCTGCAAACAAGTCCAAACTGAAAAAGATTTCAAAATTGTTAAAGTCAGAAGTGATCATGGTGGTGAATTTGAAAACAAACATTTTGAGAAATATTTTAATGAAAATGGCATTGCTCATGATTTCTCCTGTCCTAGAACTCCACAACAGAATGGAGTTGTAGAGAGGAAAAGTAGAACATTGCAAGAGATGGCCAGAACCATGATCAATGAGACTAACATGGCAAAACATTTTTGGGCAGAAGCCATTAACACAGCATGTTACATTTAGAACAGAGTGTCTGTTAGACCTCTTCTGGAAAAGACTCCTTATGAATTGTGGAGGAATAGAAAACCAAACATTTCTTATTTCCATCCTTTTGGATGTATATGTTTTATGCTGAACACTAGAGAGAATCTTAACAAGTTTGATTCTAAAGCACAAAAGTGTTTCATGCTTGGATATTCTGAATGCTCTAGAGGCTACAGAGTATACAATACTGAGACACAGATTGTGGAGGAATCTATACATGTTAGATTTGATGATAAGCTTGGCAATCAAAAGCCAAAGCAGCTTGAAAACTCTGCAGATGGAGAAGTTATTCTCACAGAATCTGAGAAACTAGAGGTAGAGAAAGCTCAAGAGGAAGTTACGCCATATGCAACTCCATTGGCTGCTCAAATGAATAACATGAATATTTCTGAAGAACCAACAGTTAAAGGATCATCCAGAATCAAAGCTTCTCACCCAGAAGAAATGATTATTGGAAAGAAAGAGGACCCTATAAGAACAAGGTCGTTTATCAGATCATCTGGAATATCACTTCTTGGGTTGGTGTTTATTATTGAACCAACATCTGTGGATGAGGCTCTGAGTGATAATGATTGGATACTTGCAATGGAAGATGAGCTGAATCAATTTACAAGAAATGATGTTTGGGATCTGGTTCCAAGACCAAAAGGTTTCAACATTATTGGAACAAAATGGGTATTCAGAAATAAACTAAATGAGCAAGGAGAAATTGTTAGGACCAAAGCAAGGCTAGTAGCTCAAGGATACAGTCAACAAGAAGGAATTGATTACACTGAGACTTATGCTCCGGTGGCAAGGTTAGAATCTATACGCCTTCTTATTTCATTTGCTGCACAACATAACATCACTCTATATCAGATGGATGTTAAGAGTGCCTTCTTAAATGGTATTATAGAAGAAGAAGTTTATGTCCATCAACTTCCTGGTTTTGAAAGTGATAAATTTCCAGATCATGTTTTCAAACTCAAAAAATCTCTTTATGGTTTGAAACAAGCTCCCAGAGCTTGGTATGAAAGATTAAGTAATTTTCTTCTGGAAAAGAACTTTATCAGAGGCAAAGTGGACACAACTCTTTTCTGTAAAACAGTTAAGAAAGATTTACTTATTTGTCAAATTTATATGGATGATATTATTTTTGGATCTACCAATATTATGCTGGGAAAGGAGTTTGCTTTGTCTATGCAGGCTGAATTTGAAATGAGCATGATGGGAGAACTTAGATTCTTTTCGGGAATCCAAGTAAATCAGACTCCAGAATGCACATATATTCACCAGACTAAATATGTCAAAAAGCTTCTGAAGTAGTTCAATATGAATGAAAGTAAATTGGCAAAGACTACAATGCATCCTACAAGCACACTTGGAAGGAAGAGGTAAGTAGGAAAGTTGATCAAAAACTTTACAGAGGTATGATTGGATCTCTCTTATATTTGACTGCTTCAAGACCTGATATTTTATTCAGTGTTTGTCTGTGTGCTAGATTCCAATCAGATCCTAGAGAATCTCACTTAACATCTGTTAAGAGGATTCTAAGGTATCTGAAAGGTACTACTAACGTGGGTCTGTGTTACAGAAGATCTGATGATTATAAATTAGTTGGATTTTGTGATGTTGATTATGCTGGAGACAGAATAGAATGTAAAAGTACTTCTGGAAGCTGTCAGTTTCTTGGAAGTCATCTGATCTCATGGTTCAACAAGAAGCAACCCACAATTGCACTTTCAACAACAGAGGCAGAATATATTGCTGCTGCTAGTTGTAGCATCCAGATGCTCTGGATGAAAAGTCAGCTGGAAGATTATCATATTTTTGAGAGTATCATTTCTATCTTCTATGATAATACTTCTGCTATATGCTTATCTAAAAACCCTATTTTACACTCTAAAGCTAACCATATAGAAATTAAACATCATTTCATCAGAGACTACGTTCAGAAGGGAATTCTTAATTTAAACTTTGTGGATACAGATCATCAGTAGGCTGATATCTTTACAAAACCCCTTGCTGAAGATAGATTTAAATTTATTCTGAAAAATATAAGTATGGACTTCTGTCCAGAATAAAATATTCATCAGATGACATTTTTTCTCAGATGATAAATGTCTAAACTCTGAAGTATTTCTTCATTTCAATTATGTGTTTATTTATTTGTGTGTAAATCTGAACTAACAAGGCTCAGAGGATCTGAATGTTCCCTAACGTTTCATTTCTCAAGAAGTTGCAGAGGCACATGCAAGCAAACACGTGTATCTCAGAATCTGGAAAGATAGAGTGCACCATACTGAATTGACGTTTGAGGTATTGCTTTGAAAATCCAAAATCTCTTGATTTTCCCCCATCTGTCAGAATCATAAATGCTTGAAATGATTTTATTCTTTGCATTAATTGCTTGATATGATTATTTTCACTTCATTAATTGCTTAAGTGTACGCGCGAGATTCTGTGTGACCTTTCCTTGTCCAAATTTTTTCTATATATTCTCACAACACTTCACATTTCACACTTTCCACCATCCATCACTTTTTCTCATATGCATTTCTGTCTTCTTCATTGCTTCCATCTCATTTCAAAACCCAAAACCTCACATAAACCCAGACTTATCTCAAGAACATCAATGGCATCATCATCTTCAACATCTGCTTAGATGCAAACCTCTACTGCTGCTATATCATCTCCAAATGCTGCTGTGTACAAGGAACCAGTGAGAACTCTTCTCACTCCAACAAAGGATCTTGAGGTTCTATGTGAAAACTTTGTGGATTTTGCTTCCATTGAAGAAAATGGTTTTGATCTCAAACCAACCATTAAAACTCAAAACTGGGCAAAGTACTTTGACAGGTTAATGGGTCCTGTTTATCCAGCATTGGTGAAAGAGTTCTAGATTCACGCCCAAGTTTGCCCTAAGTTCATTCACTCTTCTGTTCTTGGAAAGGAGATTGTTAGTACTGAGAAGTTAATCAGATAGCTGATTGAATACAAAGAAACTGATGGAATCACAAGTATGGCAACTGCTCGTGTGGACTTGGCTGATGTTTTTCAAGAGGTCTGTGTTTCTGGGGAACCATCCAACAAAGTCAGAGATCTGAAGCCTGTTCACAGAATCTGGGCTACGATTTTCATGAGCTCTATTTTTCATAGAAAATCTTCAAACTCTCCAGATTATGTCAACACAGAACAACTGTACTTCATGTTCTGTATGAGTAAAGGCAAGAAAGTGGATCTGCCTTATCTTCTGTTCAGTCACCTTCTGAATCACATAAAGGAAACAAGAGAAAAAGTAAGAGCTAAGGCTGGAAAGATCAGAAATTGAATCCCTATGGGAAGGCTGATATCAGACATTCTGACAGAGAATGGTCTTGTAAAGCATCTGACTAATGTTGGGTTGACAAAGGATCTGTCTTACATTGTAGGATCTGTCATTAATGGGAATACTCTGAAAAGGATGAAGGCCATCTCAGAGCTTGCTGGCAAACCTAAGAAGATTGGCTCTGAAGAAGTCAGCAGAAAGAGGATTCCTATAGCAGATTTTCCCATGTTCAGTGCAGATGAACCTAGGGAAATCATTCTGTCGTTCATTGCTGAATGTTTGAGAGATGGTATTCCTCTGCCTGCCAACATAGTACAGAAGGAAGGAGAAGTGCTGCCAAATCTTCTACGAGAAAGGCGCAAGAAGAGGAAAGCTGAGGAAGAATCTGTTCCACAGCCTAAGAGGAAGGCCTCTGATGCTGCTGACAAGCCTGAGAAGGACAAGAAGCTGAAGGAAAATCCTCCAGAAGCTAGCTTAGAGGAAATAAGAGAAACGATTAAATAAGTATTAACATCAGATCCACAACCATCTGTCCCTTCACCCTCACCTTCACCTCCACCATCTCCACCTCATACATCTAAACATCATTCATCTGAACCAATTTCATCTCCTCATACACATTCTCAACCATCTTCTGTTCATCAACCATCTGAACCCCCTCAACAAAAATCATCTGAACAACAACCCCCTCAACAAACATCATCTGAACCACAACAACAAACAGCATCTGAACCACAACAATAAATACCATATGAACCACCCTCTTCTACTCAACCACCAGAAGAACCAACCATCCCTAATCCTGAACCCTCTATCCCACAACCATCTGAAGACATTCTGGATGTGCAACCCATTGCAACCATGTTAACTTCACAGACTTTATACCATCTTCATCTGATGTTGTTACATCACCACCATCTATTGTTGATACCTCAACACCCACTGCACCTCATCTCACCATACCACAACCATCTGAACAACAACCTTTTGAACAACAACCTTCTGAACAACCACCATCTGATCTAACACCTCCTGAACAAACTCAAACAAGCCCTGAACCTTCACAAAAAGTATTCCTAGAAGACTATTTGAACCCCAAACCCAGATCAGATGTTTATACTTTGTTTAAGAATTTCAAGAAGGAAATGCGTATAGGGATTGCTTCTGTAGAAAAAGTGTGTCTGTCTAGTATGGATCCTGCTGAATCTGAAGCTTCTTGGAACAGATTCATCTCAAGTTTCAACACTACTACCTCTGATCTCAGAGCAGTTTGCGCTAATGATACAAAGGCAAAGTTTGCTGAAATGGTCAGACAGACTCTGCTGAGCATTCTCACAACACCAGTGCTACTTCTGGAAGATGCTCCTACTGAAGACTCTTCATCTGAAGATACTACTCCAATGATAGAAGATACTCCTGATCCTCAGACTGCATCTAACATGGAGATTGATCATCCTAAGGAAACTGCATCTGATTCTGCACCCTCTGCATCTGAGATAAAGACTAAGACTCCAGATGTTGTCCAAGAAGTTAAGGAAATCAAATCATAGATGGTAAAACAAGAACAGACTACTGAGGAGATCAAAACTTGGATGGCTAAGCAAGAAAAGTCTACTGCAAATATTACTGATCTTCTGACCCTGATTGCATCTCGCCAGCCCTAGTTTTCTTTTCCATGTTTTTGCATTCTTGTTTGCACTTGTTTTCTGTTGTTTGGTTTCTGTTGTATGTTCTGAACATCTTTTGAATGAATATGGCTGTTTTGTTTTTCATTTATGTGTTTTATTTTCTTTTCTTCTGTTATCTTTTCTGTCTTTTAAAATCTTTTTGATTATGACAAAAAGGGGGAGAAAAAGAATCTGATTGTTCAATCCATAAGCAATACTAAAATGAAATTCAAACATAGTATTAACTAACATTGAATTTTAAGACTTTCAGATTTTATTGTTTCATCTGACAAAAATTCTTTGAAGTTACCCTGAGAGTTACCCAACCAGGCTCTGATCCTTGAAGCAAATTTGACTCTGTTTCTGGAAGATAAACCAGACTCTTTATTTGAAAGAATTCATCAGGCTCTGATTCTGGAAAGCATCCAAGCTCTAATTCTTTATTTTAACAAGGATTCCTACCAGGTTCTGAAATATACTCAAGCAAAAAGGGAAGTGTTCTCTTATATTAGAGTATTCATTTCAGGGGGAGATTCTTAATCTTAGGGGGAGTTATATATTTTATTCTCTGAATTGAACAAAATTTCCTACGTTTTGTCATCATCAAAAAGGGGGAGATTGTTAGAACACAGATTGGTGTTTCTTATATCTCTATGTTTTGATGATAACTCTTATGGAGTTTTGTATTAAGAAAATATATACTCTAAAATTTGTTCAAGTATTATTGTTTCAGGTATTAAATTGAATACTCTTAAAGAAGCAAAATACATAAGTACAAGCAACTACGCAAAGCTCTGAAGCATCAGATGCAAGACAATCAGAAGACTCTGAAGCGCTGCCAGAAGAATCTGAAGCAGAAGCTGCAGAATAATCTGAAGCATTTTTGAAAGAATTGTATAAAGAGTTGAAAGCTTTAATCAAATCAGACTCTGAAGTTCATTTCACTGCAAGAACAGAGGCTCTGACAATCAGACTCTAATCAAATAATATTCACGCTCAAAGCACATACTGCTGCATACTCTGATGAAGACTCTGATCAAGATTGAGACTCTGATATATCAAGTTCTGATCATCTACCAACACTCTGATCATCTCAAACATTTAAGCTTTGATCATCTCAAGTATTTGGTTCCTTTAAGCTTGTTACAAGTTCTGAAGTGCAGATTATGAAGACTTCATCCTGAAGGAAGCTTGTTGAAGAAGTTGTAAACCTGATTGGACATGGTGCTACTTCCAAAGTAACCAACGACTATTTTGTCCAATGAAGAGACGTGGTGCAAATCCCAAAGCTTCTACAACCATACTTTTACTGCAAAAAGCATGTCTCTGCCCATACCTTTTGGTGATAAAAAGTCTTATATTTCAATATAATACTTAGCTGCACATTACTCAAAGAGATTGGAAAAAGCTATAAAAGGAGAACTTCTACAACATTTAGAAGTTGCTAGCTCAATCAGAAAGAAATATTGATACACACGTTTGAAGCATCAAAGTGAAAATCTCTCAAAGCTCATATACATTTGTTCTTTCATAAAACTATATAGTTTTATTTGTACTTAATCTTAAGTGTAAATATCACAGTTGTGATACAACTTATTAGAAGCATTTAAACACTTGTTTAGTTTACATTAATTTGTAAGAAGTTTCTTGAGAAGACCAAGGTGTGGTCAGTAGTTCTTGAGAAGACTAAGACAGTTGTTCTTAGTGCTTGCTATTGTAATCAGTTGATTAATAGTGGATTAAGTCCTTGTGGAGAAAGGCAAATCATCTTTGATAAGGTTGACTGGAGTAGTTGAGTTCAACGAACCAGGATAAAAATCTTGAGTTGTTTTTATTGCCATATTATTTAAAACTCTTATTCAAACCCCCCCCCCCCCCTTCTAAGTGTTTTTCTCACCTTCAACGTCCCCACAAGCACCTTTTCCAGAGCAGTCTTCCACTCTGCACCTCTTAGCATCAGCTCTGAGTTGACAATCCTGTAGGTTTGCCTTGGTTTCAACCAATTTGTACTGAATGTCTCAACGAAGTGATGTTTCAGCCTCTATCCTCTTGTCCTTAATCTCAATCTGGACCTCTAGCTTGGATATTTGTTGCTTCAGCTTCTCCTCTCGCTCTTTGTGTTTGGTTAGGGTGTTGCTCCACCATGTCTTGAATTTGGATATCCTCCGATACGCCCTATCCAAGGCTTGATTTTTAGTGGCAAGCACAGTGTTAATAGCTTTGGAATCCAAACCTAAACGTTCACGCTCAGCCCTCTGTTTGGTCAAGTCTGTGCCTAGCTGGTTCACCAGCTCGGTCTGCTTTTTGAAGGAATAGGCGGCTTCGTTCCTCTCGCTTCTAAGCTGAACAAGTTCTTTTTCCAACTCCTCGTTGGCCTTCTTCAACTCTTCCCTCTCAGCCACTACCTGCTCATACTTCTGGATGTCCACTGTGGTTGGTTCCTCATTCATGAGGGGAACCAGAGGAGCCACTGGAGGAAATGGCATCAAAGACTGTTTTGCTCTAGCCTGAACCCAACCCTGATAAGGCTCACAAGTCTGGCTGTTACTCTTACCCAACAATGTCTTTCCTCGTCTATGGATATTAGTCCAAGCATGCCCCAGCTTCGGCCGATTCCCTTAGTAATTGGCCCTCTGAGCCCTATTTTGAGGCTGTTGGCCCTACTGTTGATGATACTGTTGTTGATGATTGGAATGATATTGTTGTTGATGATTGGGTGCCCCTTGTTGAGGACCCTGCTGAGATGACTGTTGAAAAACAGGAGTTACAACTGCTATGTAAGACGATGGATGATATTGTTGGCGATGATTCCTCGAACTTTGCGCCTTTTTTCCATATGTTACAACACTTACGTCACCCTCCTTCTTTTTATGGAAGTTGTTAGCCGGTTTTTTGACAGCATTGGCGCTTGAACTGGAATTTGAAGTTGTCACCTTCCCACTTTTCAAACCAGCTTCAACCTTGAATCCTACTGCAACAATGTCAGAGAAGTTGGTAGTAACGCTGCTGATTAATCTCTCATAGAACTCTGGTCTGACTGTGTCTACAAACCAGTCTGCTAGCTCTTTTTCAGTAAGAGGCGGCTCAACCTGAGCAGCAGTCCCGTGCCACCTTTGCGCATATTCTTTGAAAGTTTCGGTGCTTTTTTGTGTCATACTGAGGAGTTGACGGCAGTCTGGAGCCAAATCCATGTTATATTTGTACTGCTGAATGAAAGCATCTGAAAGATCCTGAAAACCATGGGTTTTTGCTTGGTCCAGGCTTAAGTACCATTTGGCTGATGCTCCTTTGAGACTGTCTTAAAAGCAGTGCACCAACAATTTGTCATTTTCGATGTGTGGAGCCATCTGCCTACTATACATGATTAAATGTACCTTGGGACAAGTAGTTCCCTCGTACTTATCAAACGCGGGCATTTTAAACTTTTGTGGGAATACTAATCCGGATACTAAACACATGTCTTTTGCATCTGACCCGAAAACGTTACTCCCTTTAATGGCTCTCATTCTTTTGGCCATGATGTCCATCTCTAATCTTAGCTTTTCATGCTTCTCCTCTTCCACTTCGGAACCGTCTGGTATATCGAAGATTGGCTGGTGGTTGAAAACAGGTCGGACATGAGTTGGTCCCCCTGCCTGAGTAAAGATGGGATTTGTCGCCATTGGACCGACTTGTGGTTGAAAGCTGGCTGGTTGAGGATTGTTGATTGGTGGTAGGAAGTCCATGGACATGCCAAATGGGAACTCGGTTGTCATAACTGGAGCGGTGGGAAGGCTTGTTGTTGCTGTAGCGACTTCAGAAACCACTATAACCTGCGTATCCATCTTCACTTTAATCATATTAAGAACCTCCATGATCTGACTAACATTTTCCTTAATCCCTTCGATGTCATTGTCTATCTGGTCGATTCTTTGATCATTGTCTGCCATCCTGCGCTGAGCTTGGGCCCGGGTGTTGTATTTATGTGAATTCAGCGTGAATCTCCCTCTCTCTTCTGACACAAGAACAAAGGATGAGCTACAGAACTCGAATGCAAGACCAATGTGGGATGAGATGCAAATGCAAATGTAGATGCAAATGCACAAACCATCCAAGGAAAAAACAAATTTTGTTTACAAACAAAAATTGGAACAACATGTAACGACATGTTTTAAAAAGCGTTTTTCATTGATAATTTGAAATCTGTTACAATGGATGGCTCTTGCTAAAAAGCAAGACCTTTCTTACAACAAAAGCAGCGAAAGTAAATGCAACATAGGATTACAATCCTTTTTAGGGAAAATAGGAAATGGTGAAACATTGATCATTCTAACAAGATGATCCTTCTCCTTCTTGATCTTTGGTGCGAGCTCGATCCTGGCGAATGATCTCCCACAGGTCCTCATTTTCGCGCTGTGTTTTGATCAGAGCGTACTTCAACTCTTCCCTAGCCACGAGGACTTCTGGTTCTATTGTTATCTCGTGATCATGAGTGTAGAACATTGTCAAAGCTATTTCCTTCGACCAAAGTAGGTAAGCTCTGGTAGTTAAGCAGCTTATATTCTCCATTGCAGTTATCCCCTGGAGATGAGGGTGATTCCAAGCATAGTGGGTGCGGGCTTCTAACTCTGGGTTACAACCTGTTTCACAAAAGCAAGGTCTTAGCAGCTCTGGCTCGGGCTCCGGCCCGGTTGGATACCCATATTATCGTTGAGCAAGAATGGGATTGTAGCTGATGACTCCTTTTGTTCCAATGAGAGGTACATTAGGGAAGTCCCCAAAGCTAGGGATCATAGCTAGATTACCAAGACTTGGGTCATACCAGGTGATATCATAGTGTTTGAGAGTGATAAGCTTTGAAATTCATGCATTCTTTCTATAAAGCCTTCAAAGGACGTGAGTCTTGGGCAAATGGGATGTGAACCATCTGTCGAGCAATGCGAGACAACATGAAAACTGTCCGAGGTCATATAGTGCGTGGCAGTGGATGACCACGTATGTGTCTGCCAGTATCTCATTTACTGGATTCTTGATGATAAAGAGACGGATAGCCTCCTCGCTGATGAAATCATGATGACTTGGAAAGAGATACAAGCCGTATATCAGAAATGCCAAAATGGCTTCGAAAATACCCAAATTTCTACTTTCGTAGTGAAATTCAGTCATTTCCATCAGTGGTCCTGCCTCCACTCCGTAGAATCCCCCATTTGCTCTCATAGTCGGCAACTCTTCTGGCCTAAGATTCAAGGCTTTGGCCAAGTCTCTTCTTTTTGGTTTTCCATACGGAGCTGTGATGGTTAGCGGAATTTGCAGGTAGTCAGTGTATTCTTCTATGGTTGGAAGTAGCTGAAAATCTGGGAAGATGAAGCAGTGGTACACTGGGTCATAAAATTGAACAAGGGCCTGCAACATGAATTTTTTAACTTGAGTGCTAAGCAATGGTAGGAGATCTCCATACTTTGCGATGAAGGCAGCGAGATTCCTAACAAGGCCTGTCAGCATCCTAAGGCGGCCCAACTTCAAATCAGGAAAAGGGAGCATGCCTCGTCTTACCATGTTGTCGTCTGCAAAAGAAAATTTTGAATTTCCTTGAATGGTTAGAAAAATGAGGATGCGAATGCAAATGCACACAGTGTCATAGAACTTAGATGTTTGCAAACATCAAAAGGCGTTATAGACTTAAATTCATTAATCAACAAGATTGGATTACAAAATATCGTTTCCTCTTACAAGGGTTTTAAGCGAAAGCTAAATAAAAGCTAATGAATCCTAAGAAGGTTCCCCTAGCAGCCTCATGTTGAGCTTCTCAATCTACTTTTCCATCTGAGCCTTCTCGAGAATGAGCTTATTCATAATCAATTTCCACGGGGTAGACTAGGGACTAGAAGAAAACAAATCTTCTTGTGTTTTCCTCTTCTTACAAGAGAGTACTTCTTCATCCTTCAACTGGAGTTGTTTCCGGAGTTCTATATTTTCTTTAACAACCACTTGATACTTATGCTTCCAAGTGTCTTCTGTTTGTCGCGCTTTACCCAAGGCGATTTTCAGCTTTTCTTCCTCAGACATGAAGACCAAGGTTCATTCCTCCTTCAAAGCCATAGGTTCTTGCTTAGGATAAGGCATCTTCAATGCGATGGCTCTCTTTCGGACCCATTGGAGGTATGGTTCCAAAGAGACACAATTAAGTTTTCCAAGCTCCTTTTTCCCTTTCTTGTGCAGATGTCTCCAAGCCTTTAGAATCTTCTCTTTCAGCTCTTGACTGTTCTTCTCTTCTTTGAAGAAAATGCTTTCCACATGAACACTATTGGGCTTGTCCTTCAAAGGATATCCCAATTGTTGCCGAGCGAGAACTGGATTGTAACTGATTCCTCCATTAGTACTGAGAAGAGGTACGTTACCAAAATCTCCACAATTGTTAATGATCATTGTTCCATCGTAGTCACGACTGTACCAATCGATATCTGAGTGAGTGAGAGCCATGATCTTCTGTGACCACCAACCTTTCTTCGGATCCCAAAAAGTGTTAGCTTTACGCAAATGTGAAGTGAACCATTTGTATAATAAAGGAGCGCAACAAGTAATCATCCCTCTATTATGAAAATTCCTTAGATGAACAGAATGATATGCATCTGCTAGCAAAGTAGGCACAGGGTTCTTCGTCAAGAAGATTTTAATGGCATTGAGGTCCACAAAGTTCTCGAAGCTAGGGAGTAGAAAGACACCATAAATGAGCAAGGCAAGGATAACCTCGAATGCATCCATGCTCAAATGATCTGTGTAGTATTGAGCTTTCTCAACCAAAAATTTTGCACTTAACCCAAAAACTCCTCCTTTTGTAGTCATATTCTTTTGAATATCAATCAAACCCAAACGTGTAGCTTTGGCAACATCCTGCTCCTTAGGGTCCTTCTCCATGATCGAAAAAGGGGACTCATCAAAAATGGGCAATCCAACCAAGTAGGAATATTTTTCTAGTGTGGGTACTAGCAGATAATTGGGAAAGGTGAAACAATGGTAGAGTGGAGAAGCATAGAAAGAAGTCCACTATCCATCTTTATCTTCAGTAGTAACAACAACTTCCCATACCTACTTTGGAATCCTTCTGGATCTGTCACCAAGGTGCTCAACCTCCTTAGGTCACCGAGGTTAAAACCCTTGTAAGTGTACTTCAAAGTTTTCTTTCTTTCACCATCCATAACGACCTTGATGTTTACAAATAAAAAGTCTGAGTTCCATGAAACTTTATGATATGATGCTCATGAATGCAAGAATGCACAAACACAGGCAATGCAAAGATCACACATATGCACACACACAAAAGCCTAGGTTTAGAGGACATGAGTGTGGAGTCATGGTCTACCCATCCCAAAAGGTGTGTAATATGGATTCTCAAACCTGTAGAACAGGGTTCTAAACGGTTCTCAGAGTCAACAACCCATCTTTCGGATATTATCAACTTCCCAAATCACTTGGTAATCGATAATATTCTCAAGAGAGTCTCGTCCAAGTGTAGTATCGCATATCAACTATTTCGGAAATACTTCCTTATAGCCATCACACTACGTCCTAATAAGGCCAAAGTGGGGTTAAAATGTAATCTAAAAGTCCACAGTGTCACGGGCTCCTTCATCGAAAGTAGCAATGTTTTCACGAATACTCGTTCAACAAAACTAACTCTCAATAGGGCCTCCACTGAGCGGTGGTTTCTCAAGTTAGCTTGGTCAGAAATCAACTCCCTATAAGCCTTCTTGAATATACCACCATCCTATCATAATTGCACTTGAGTCCGGGTATAGGAATGTCTCACCACTCAAAGTACCCAATATCCAACATACAAACAAATATATTGACAAACATACATGTTAACCAAATATTCATAAATATAGCATACAATCAAACAAAATAGGCTAAACCCTCAAGTTTCTAATCCCCAGTGAAGTCGCCATTTCTGTTGCGGTGAGAATCGTGATACCAAGCTATTAATTAAATTGAATCTTAATTCTAAAACTCACAACCGGACTTTAATTTATCCAAAGGAAAGGTATAAAGAAAGAAAGAACCTTTTGCGCGATGTAACAACAATGCTAAGAGATTAGGGGATCGGGGGTTGGTTATGCCTAGTGTAGGTATTTCACATCCTAAACGTCTGTAGTACTCTACAGGAACCTTTTGTTTGTTTGTATGCTAAGTTTGCTAAATGTTTGCTATGGATTGGGATTCGGTAAAAGGTGTAGGTTAAGACCTCAAGATAGTTTCTAAGTTTGCTCGCAAAGACATCGTGTCCTCTGCCTACATATCCTAACTAGGATAGAATCAGAGCAATCGTAGTTCACCTCACTAGGGATGAAGAACACTTGATTATGATCAAGGTTCAAAGGGGAACAAACATAACAATGCTTGTGTAGAGTTTAAGAAAACTCTCTAGATCTATATTGAACACTCAAGAAAGGGGAGTAAGTAATCATCTCCATGATTCTTACATAGAGTTAACAAACTCTATCTTAAGTTCTACTTGAAGGAGCACTCCTAACAAGGGGTAAGCTTTTTAGACTTAAGCAAAGTCTAATGGATAGGTTCTAACTTAACTAAGTGTATAGATGACTTAACAAAGTCAAGGGAGGGTAATGAGCTACCTATGACCCAAAGGTCAATAGAGAGACTTTCCTTTGGAAGTAAAAAGAGGAGGCAACTTGGATGAGAACTAAAGAGCTTCATCACTTGGGGAAACAAACTTAACAAAGAAATAATCATTCAAACATGATGAATACAAAGAATATGTTTACAACCAAGAACAAGCAAGAATATTACAATAAGCAAGGATTACAATCAGGATGAATGGTTACAACCAAAGCATGGTATAATGATATCACAATATCATGGATTTCAAACAAGATAGATGGTCACAACCAAGAACATGCAAGCATATTACAATATCAAGCAGGGATTACAATCAAGATGGATGGTCACAACCAAGAACAAGGTATAAGGATATCACAATATCAAGAAAGGGGTTCTTACAAGACAGATAGTCACAACCAAAACAAGCATCAAGATATTACAATATCATGAAAGGGGTTCTTACAAGACAGATAGTCACAACCCAAACAAGCATCAAGATATTACCATATCATGAAAGGGGAAAGTTCTTACAAGACATAAGCACAAGGGGTGAAAACCAAAGACATGTCTTGACAAAGATAAATGTAACAACCAATGTGTTGCACCCTAAAATTTGCTCAACCTTATTCACTTGGTTTATGTTTCAATATCATTAGCATTTGCATATAGAGTCATGTACATAGGTTACTCATCTGCATAGCATAAGCATAGCAAGTCATCCAACAGAGGATCAACCATTATTATCATCTCTAGAGGCCTATCAAGAGGTTATTATCCTAATTCCATCTCATTCAAGTCATCAGAAAAGAATTTGAAAGCAGGGAGTTCAGTGGATCAAGCATTGAGTAGATCTCCTAACTGGGGGTGTCTGAGGATCAATAAAGAAATGGTGAGCTGTGGGCTGAGCATGGGGAGTATCTAGACATCTTGGAAGACTTAGAAAGTCATTTGGAGAAGAAAACAAGTTGTTGATGTGATCACAAGAGCTACAGTTGAAGACAGTCAACTGGGGTTTCATCTGGGTCAACCCTAGGTCAATTGATTGATTTGAAGGCATTAAGGGCTATTGAAGAGATGTGGGGTTCATCATTTGACATGGAGAATAAGGATATGTTGTCATGCTAAGAAGGAATCAAGAGAAATCAAGGAGAAGAAGAGTTTCTAAACTAGGGTTTCTATGTAAAATCCCCTAGTTTAGGTCAAACTTCCAAGCACGATAAGCCAAAATGCAAGCTTCAAATGGCTTCTTGGCCAACATGAAACTTGTAGAGGATCTCAAGACCTTTAATTTGAGTGGTGGAAGACATCAAGGAGATTTATAGAACTCAAGTTATGGTCCTTGCAAGTTACAGGTCATCTGAGGCATCTGAAATTTTGTCTGTGAAAGTGACTTGACTTCCAGGCAATTTTTACCCCTCAAGGAGATCTCAAATGAATTTCTGGTCAACATAAGAGTTGTTACTTATTGTCTTAGCTTTCTATAATGGTATAGTATGCCTTCATATGATGTGGGGAACTATACTTATGGTCTTGGCAAGCAAAGGGTATTTTGGTCATTTGTGAATTATAGGTCATTTTAACCTATGTCCAAAACTCATACAAGGAAGCTTCAAATGGAAAAACTTACAACATCAAACTTGCTCCAAATGAAATTTTGAGTCTAGATAAGTGACCATGAGAGATTGTAAAAGTTCATAGCACAAGGTTTCAAAATTGTTGAATTTAATGAAGAAAAATGGCCTTAAAAATGAGATTTTTCATATCTTGGCCAAATGAAGCAAAATTATAGGTCATTTTGAATGGAAAGGGCATTTTAAAGACATTGGCTAAAGTGGAATTTTGAGTTTAGTTCATAATTTGAGAGTTATCCATGGTTGCTTGAATTGAAAGTTACATAAACCAAATTGAAAGGGAAAAGTGCAAGGGAAACTTCTCCAAGTTTCTAGGAAGTTCTAAACTCATCTATATATTCATACAAGTTGGTTCATGCAAGGGTTGGTGCTCCCATTTGTTCAAAACCCCAACTTTTCCACACTTTCTCATTTTGGCATAAGCTTCACAAACTCTCACAAATCTCTCAAAACTCTCACATCTTTGGATTGAATCTTCATCATCATCATTCAAACACTAGGATTCACATCAAGAAGTGGTTGAATTGATCAAGAATTGTACCATTTATCTTCTTCACTCCAAGTTGCATTTTCATCAAAACTCCATTAAAACTTCCTCCATCATTCTGATTTCTGTTATCATCATCATCCACCATCATCAGGGAGTAATTGGCACAAGAACTTGGAGAGAATTCGTGGCTGTTTAAAGAGATTCAAGTTGAAACTCCAATTTGCATGAAGAATGGAATAGAGTAATTCACAAGGATTAAGCAAAAATCACTACAAACAGAATCATACACATTCATTGGAGATCATTTTCAGCAAGTATCAAAGGTTGAATTGGAGTCTAACCACCATTGCCATCACCACTTGCAAGGTATGTAAAATTCTTCGAATCTCATCATTTAGACTGTTGTAGATCATGTGGTTAGGATAGGAGTGCTTAGAAATGATAGAGGATTAATTCTTGAAACTTAGGGAGAGTTATGGGAAGTTTGGTGACAGAGTGATGAAACTTGAATGAGCAAGAAAACCTAGTTTAGGGGATGATGATTATGGAAGATGAGCTCAGAATGATCAGTGCAACGTAGTGATTACATTAGGATGAAAATTGGCAAGGTTTGGTTGAGTTGATCACAGGTGCGAAGATTGGATCCCAACTGTTATCTCCATCGAATTGTTTGATTGCTTGAGTTTTAATGGAAACTATGGTTATAGCTGTGTAGAGGGAGAGAATTAGGGCAAAATTGCTTTTGGAATCGTGTGTTTTCATGGCGTGTGGAGAGAGCACGAAGGGAGGGAAGTATCATGCATGGTTAGGGTTTTCTGAAACCCTAGGGGGCTGGAGGTTGAAGAAGGGTCAGGAGCCACACCATGGAAGTCTGACCTTTGACTTGGAGGACTCATCCAACGGATGCGATTTAATCTCAGAATGGAGGGAATTTTCAAAATATGAAACGCACCGTTTCATTTAAGTAGGGGAATTGGGCTCTGATGGCTATTGGCACCCCCACGCGCGTGAAGCCCAATTATTTGAACTGCCTGGCCTTACTTTTCTCACCCCCTCCCTTATTTCTTTATATTTTCTTTTTATTTTATTTTCATTTTTTCATGCATTTTCTAAAAATCATAATAAATAGAAAAAACATTATTTTTAATTCATTCTTTTTGCATATTTTTCTTTAGGATGTCTAGAAAATTATAAAAAATAAAAATTGCATTTTTTTTTTATTTGGTATTTTTCCCATATTTTCTAAATAAATGACATTTTAAATAGTTTCATTTCATACATGATTTTGTTATTTTTTGTTCTATTAATTGCTTCAATATTTTTTGCCCATTCTTTTTAGGTTGTTTAGGTTAGACCTTAAACTTGTAGATCCAATTTAGTTCCCATTTTTAGAAATTAATTTTAGGTGTTTAGCTTAGGTGTGAACAACATGAACAAACTAGGGTTTTTAAGTGATGACTTAGGAGAATCAATTCATTTCCCTTAGGGCTTAGGGTTTGAATAGTTTAGTTATGGGACTATAGGGGCTATGAGTAGTTATTAGATCCCCTTAGAAAAAGTCAGGATTCCCCTACTGCTATTAATGTACTGTATATCTGATTGACTGGTGTGGTATGCCCTATGGGGATTATTGCTTGCTTGTGTGGGTATTGGGATTGTCTGGGGACTTGGGAGAGTTGAAGACTGATGATGATGAAGCCATTGGAGATCCATAGAATGAAGACCAACTTCCAGAGCTGGAGAGGAGATTTTTTTTGCCATCAGCTGTTAAGGAGATTAGGGTTTAGGAGCTAGGCAGAGCTCTAGATTAGAAAGCTTGATTCTCAAACATGGAAGGTTTTGACTGCCTCCATTCTTCTCTGTGATACAGAGTCTCTCTAAGACACTCACCCCCTTCCTTTGGAAGGCTTGGTGCTATTGTCTAAGGGATAGAACTCTTGAGAGAAAATGTCTTATGTGTTAGTAGCAGTTGGTTTGCCACCATTGGTAGTCAACTAATTGCCTAACACCCAATTCACTCTTATGACTGATCCCTCATCCTGGAGGTTTGAGCTTGAAGAAAAGCCATTGCAGATAGAAGACTGATGATCAAAGCCCTTGCCTGAAGGCCATGAAGATGGAGATTGATGCTTGTTGAAGCCTGTAACTGATTGGAGATGACTTGAAGCAAGATGTTGATTCAGAGCTGCTGATGCTGTTTCTTTTGCTGTTGTATTTTATTTCTGATGTATTGATTGGGTTTCTGGACTGTATTGTTTGCTGTTTACCCTGTTGGGTTGAAAGTGAAGCCTGTTCACTTTCGCCTATTGTTTTCTAGGTTCGAGGTTGAGTGGGACTCCCTTGCCTCGCTTGTACTGTTGCATCCATGCATTTTACTGTTTTACTGTATATATCTGATATTGTTTCTGTTTCTGCCTATCCCTTTGGATCTCTGTTTCTCTCTGTGCAAGAGAAGAGCATGATAGACACTAGGTCTTAAACCATGCATGATAACATTAGGTTAGTTTGTTTCCCTTCGCAACCGTAGGTTAGAGTTCTGTCTCTTTCTTTCTCAAAACAAACAGAAAAACACATAAAGATTTCAAACACAATAAAAGACACTTCTTCCGTAAAAGAATGTGAACTCATCAAAGTGTCATTTTTGTCCGCCGGGACTGTTAATCAAGAAAACCTTTTCAGAAGGAATAAAATCAACCAAGACAAGCTTGTGTCGTACGTGGCCCGAACTACGTTTGCTCTGATCTTTCATGCTGTATGAAAGTACGTAGGCATAGGATGCGATATCCTAGCGAGCAACCTTCCCCTCCTTTCCCGTAGGTAGGCGAACTACGTTGACTCTGATTTCTCGTTTCAGACGGGAATACGTAGGCATAAAGTGCGATACTTTGCCGAGTCATTTTCTTTTCTTTTAACCCCTGACCTATAGTTTAGATAGAATAACAATCCATACCCGAAAACAAGCGTGGATCCCGTCGAGTACGACGGACGTGAGGGGTGCTAATACCTTCCCCTTGCGTAACCGACTCCCGAATCCAGGTTTTGGTTGCGATGACCATACCTTTCCCGTGTTGTGCGAGGTTTACTCTGAGCGTTTCCTTTCCCTCCCGTGGGATAAATAACGCACGGTGGCAACTCTTCTGTTCAGCCAGCGCCGATTTTCGCAGTAGCGACAGTTGGCGACTCTGCTGGGGATCCAACGTCCCCTGGCTGCTAAGGACTGCGATAGTTCTTATGCATTTGGGATCCAACGTCCCTTAAGAGAGTCAATCCTAACGCTTGTTTTCCCGTCGAGGATTTTGTATGGAGTTATTTTATAGTTCTAACCTTGTATTTTCAGCTTTATATATTGATTATTGTTGCTGTATCTGGGGTGTGACGGGTGTTCTGATATTGAGAGGTAAGCCGGACCTGGGCTTGAGTGCACCTAGAAGTAGAGTAGAAATTAGTGGGTGCCCGCTTGCTTTGCTTGCTTTGGTGTCCCATGAAATCTACACTCAGACGAGGTTCCTCTGGTTGGCCTCCTGCCCCTTCCTTTGGTTGGCGTGGGTTGCTGGTTAGTTGGATTGTCGACTCTGGGGACCGATCATTTGGAAGTTGGCTAAGTGAGGCCTCTTCAGGGATTGATGATGCCACTCCTTCTGGGAATCGTATCATCAACCCTGAAAGTCTGTGACGCCGACGACCGCATAGGATGCCGTACCTTGTGCCAGTTATAGGGCCACCCACCTGTGAGGGGATTCAGGGTTATGCAGGTAACTAGACCTTCAGACCACCGGTTTGTTTCTTGATCAGGATCCTGGATATTTATGGAGGGTTCTAAGGTCTGTCAGAGACCAGTTGGTGTATTCTGAGGTCTGTCAGAGACTATTTGGAGATGCGTTCTGAGGTCTGTCAGAGACCAGTGGGAAATATGATTTGAGGTCTGTCAGAGACCATTCAGGTTATGATTATGGGGTCTATCAGAGACCAGTATTGGGGCTTTGTTTTAGGTCTATCTGAGACCAGGGTTTGAGGACTTCTAGAGAATCTATCTGAGACTTCTTGATATGATCCAGGCTATTCAGCTATAGCTTTGGTCCCTGTTGCATGTTGCTTGCATTGCATTACCGCATATCCATTACCATTTGCATTTCACTAACGTGTGTCTGTGCTGCAGGTGCATTTGCATTTCCCTAGTTCTAGTGCCCAGACTTCTGAGTTTTGATCATGACTAGCTTAAGGAGAACGGTTGCTTACAAATTGCCTACTCCTGATATTGTTCCTTTACTGGGGTTGATCTCTCTTGCTGATGAGGGTGTTCGTAGGAGCTTCCGGATGAGCTATGGTAGACTATTGAGATTGGTGTGCAAACCTACAGAGGTAGAGTTGGATGGGTTGTATGCTCTGATGCAATTCTACGACCCTGCTTTGAGGTGCTTTACGTTCTCTGACTTTATTATGGGACCAACCCTGGAGGAATACGTTGAGTATGTTGAGCTGCCCGTGCAGAGCCAGGTTCCATTCATTCATTATGACGCCAAGCCCAAGCCGGAAGATTTGGCAAAAGCCTTGCATATTGATGCTTCTGAACTTGTGACTACTGTTTCCCGTGGAGTTCCAGGCTTCTCACTTCAGTTCTTAGTTGGTAAAGCCCAGGAGTATGCCAAGAGCGGGTGCTGGGTTGCTTTCAATGCTGTGTTGGCCTTGTGCATTTATGGCATAGTCTTGTTTCCCAATATACCGGATTTTGTGGACTTCGATGCTTTCTACTTGTTTGCCGCTGGTAATCCTGTACCTACCTTACTCGGAGATTTCTACCACTCACTGCATTACAAGAATGAGAAGGGAAGAGGAAAGAATGTTCATCTTTGTGTACCCTTGTTGAGTATGTGGTTTGAGAGTCACCTTCCTAAGAGAAGGTCTGTTGCAGAGACTACAGTTCCAGTTGGTTGGCCAGAGCGCCTCATGAGGTTATCGTCGGAAGACATGGAGTGGTTTGATCGAGACCTGTTGGGATCCGAGCTCATCTTCAGTTGTTCTAGGTACCCTAATGTGCCGCTGATAGGAAGAAAAGGGTGTATCAATTACAACCCTTCTCTATTCATTCGCCAGTTCGGATATGCACTGAAGAATCCACCTCAGGAGGAGGAAGTACAGGAATCTCTGTACTTCATAGGTGATTTGAAGGGAGAATTGCTAGCTGAGCTGCAGCATGCCTGGACACGTATTAACCGCAAGGGGAAGCCACTGTTAGGTAAGAACGATTGCCAGGCCTATGCACCTTACAGGGTTTGGATCCAGGAAAGAGCAAGTCAGTTATTAATGCCATTTCCAGCTGCACCCGTCATTGTTCCTATTCCGGCAGAAGAGCCAACCACTGTTTCTAAGGAAGCCTATGAGCAGGTTGTGAGAGAAAAGGAAGCCTTGATGAAGATCAATGAAGGGTTAGAGCAAGAGTTAGCCCAGGTACGCAGTGAGAAAAACAAGGTCGTGTATGCTTTCCAACAGCAGATTGAGCTAATGAACAGATTAGGGAAGGAGTTGACTGAGGAGAGGAAGAAGCGCGAACGTCTGGGGCAAGAGTTCAGAAGCTCCCATGACATGCTTGAATCCAAGAAGAAAGCGCTTGACATCGCTCACCGAAAGATCTCTTCTTGCAATAAGACTTGGAATGCTACACTCACCAACAACAAGAAGAGGGAAGATAAGCTAAAGCAGCAAATCTCCGACCTCGAAGAGAAGTTGAAGTCTAGCATCAAGAAGTGTGAGGAAGAAGTGAGACCCGGTATAGTGTCCAACATGCACTGAACAAGGCAATCAAATGCAGAGATGAAGCGGTGTCCCAAAAGCGAAAACTAGAAGATTGCTTCGGGGAAGCAACATGGGAAGAAACTGCTGAAGACGTGCGCCGCGTTCTTAAGAAGAGAAACCAACTTGTTGAAGGGCTGCTTGATCGACCGAGTCATCCGGAGACCAAGAAGTTGATAGAAGAATACCAGACCTTTGGGAGGATTTGATCATTTCATGTAGTAACTTGTATGCTTTATTTGCATAGAGCTGACCATCACCAGGATTGTTGGTTGAGGTCATGCCTTCTTGTTGTACTCTCAGCGACTTTGTATTCTGGTTTTCTCAGTAATATATGAGGTTTTCTGTGATTCAGCTCCGGTCTTTATATCATTAGCACTGTCACCGCACTGACACCTTCACACTAGAACTGGGGGAATGAACTTCCCTAATGCACAGACACATTGCATTGCATTCATATTCATATTGCATTACAGGTAATCTTTGAATGGTGTCTTATTTCCTGCTCTGTACCAGGTACTTTCCAGGATTGTAGATCAACACCCGCACCGATACTCTACCCGCACCAACTGTCGAAGAATCATGGATCAAATGCAGAACGAGATGCAAGATGTGCGCGAGAAGCTCGCTCTCTTTATGCAGACCATGGAAGCTATTGCAAAAGGTCAGGAAAATCTGCAAGCCATGGTCCAACCTCTGTTGGCTCGAAATGCTGGTCACGGTAATGAAGATCATCAGTCTGTACGGGTCGATACTGTTCATGGAGACGGCACTCCCACGCCAGTGGCTCCACCTGTAGTCAATATACCGGCTGCTAATGTCAACAACGCTACCGCTGCTGTGAATGGTAACGTCGGAGTTAGGAATGAGACTGTTGTCCATAACGTTGGGCTAGGTGATGTCAACTTGGGAGATAATATGGGAGGAAACGGCTTCGTCAATGCTGGATTCGGGTTCAATGATCAGGGATTCGATAATGCGGGGAAATATGGCTTTAATGCTCAAGGCTTTGGGCAAGATGGTTATGGTGCGACCAATCAGGGTTACGGAGGTTTTGGAAATGGAAACGGCACAGGGTTTATGGCTTTTGGTCCTGCTGGAGGAGTTCAAGGGTACGGCAACAGAGGCCGAGGTCCGGGGATGAATCAGATCAGGGCTGGACGTAATAATGGATATGATGGGTATGGAGCTGGAAATGGTATGTGGCAGGAAGATCAGCAGGAGGATGCTTTCTCCGGAGGAGGTTTCGAAGGGCCGATGGATGACTCCCAAAAGATCAGAATGCTGGAAGAGCAGATGAGGGGAGTCCTGAACCAAAGTGACGTGGGTTTGGACATGGAAACAATGGGTTTGGTACCTGGCTTGAGGGTGCCGATCAAATTCAAAGCTCCTGCGTTTGATAAGTATAAAGGGGACACATGTCCGAAAGTGCATGTACGAGCTTATTACAGAAAGATGTCTGCATACTCAACTGATGAAAGAATGCTAATGCATTTCTTTCAAGATAGTCTGTCGGGTCCTTCCCTAGAGTGGTATATGGGGTTGGAGCCAACTAATATCAAGACATGGAAGCAATTAGCAGAGGCGTTTGTAGCTCACTACAAGTATAACAGCGATTTGGCGCCCAATCGGGTCCAATTGGCCGGGCTGTCTCAGAAGAAGGGGGAGAGCTTTAAAGAGTACGCGCAAAGGTGGCGCGATATGGCTGCCAGGGTCCGTCCTCCCGTAGAAGACAAGGAAATGAATGACATGTTCGTCGGCACATTCACAGGCTTGTTTCATGATATGCTGTTTCATACATCCCTGGCCAGTTTTTCAGACCTAATTTTGATGGGAGAAAAGATTGAACGTAACATTAAGCAAGGAAAATTCCAGGTTGAGGAATCGACTGCATCTGGCAGTAATAGGAAGGCTTTTGGTGGGCGCCGTCAGGGCGAGGCAAGCGCAGTATTTGGAGGCCGAGGCCGAGGCAGAGGCAGAGGACGAAACCAATATCATCAGCCACAGCAGGTGGCGAGTGTTACTATCCCATATCAACAACAACCACTCCAGCAACAACAACCGTCTCAGCAGCAGCCAATGCAGCAGCAGCAGCCTCAGCAGGGGGCACAACAGGCTCAGCGAAGATTCCAGGGTGGCAAACCGAGAAGAGTGTTTGAGAAGCCTCCCTCAACCTATGCAGATTTGTTGCAGACATTGTTGGGATTGAACCTGGTAGAGAAAAGAACTCTGGCACCGATAACGGGAGCTCCCCCATTTGGTTATGACGCAAGCAGGCACTGTGAGTTTCATTCTGGGGCCCCGGGCCACGATATAGAGGGTTGCCATGCTTTTAAACATGTTGTGCAGGATCTTTTGGACAATAAGACTATCAATTTCGGAACGGCAGGTCCGAATATAGTGCAGAAACCCATGCCTAATCATGGGGCAAACGCCATTCTAACTGAGGAAGGGTTGAATCTGGTTGTGAATGTCGAAGATTTAAAAACGCCGCTGAGCGAGATAAAAAGCCGACTGTTGCAAGGGGGTGTTTACCCGGGGTGTGACGAGTATTGCTTAGACTGTTGGACCCTAGCTGGGGGTGTGATGATTTGAAGAAGGGCATTCAGGCTTTAATTGATGAAGGTATATTGCAGTTTGACCGAGCAGCAACTGCAGAGCCTGCAGGGGCAGTAACAGATAGTCAGAGTGATATGGCCACGGTAACGATTCCTCGAAAGACAATCACTATCGCAGCACCAGCTCAGCGACCACCGATCACCATAACTAAGGCCGGGCCGGTCCCGTATGAGAACACGAAAGCAGTCCCATGGTCATATGGGTTGGAGGTGTATTGTGACGGGATAAAGATTGATGTTAATAAGCAGCCAGCCGAGACTGTGGATAATGTTGTTGGTTCGGGAGGTATGACAAGGAGTGGTAGGATCTTTATATCCCCTGAAGTGGAGGCCGAAAGACTAGCGAAAGGAAAAGGGAAAGCGGTTGAGGATGTCCCAGCGCAAGCAAGTGACAAAGAATCGGCATCGAAAGACGTAGAAGAGTTCATGCGCTTGATTCGAAAAAGTGATTATAAGATTGTGGAGCATCTACAGCAGACGCCGTCCAAAATATATATCCTGTCATTGCTGTTGTGTTCGGAAGCTCACAGAAATGCTTTGCTGAAAGTCCTGGATACCTCTTTTGTACCTCAGGACGTCTCCGTGAATCAGCTGGAAGGAGTGTTGGCACATGTGAATGCAGGCCACAGCTTGGGCTTTACTGATTTTGACTTGACCCCGAAAGGGAGAGACCATAATATGGCGCTGCACGTATCTGTCGAGTGTAGAGGATCAGTAATGTCGCATGTATTGGTCGACACCGGATCGTCTCTGAATGTGCTGCCTAAGAAGGCAATGATGAAGCTGGATGTTAGCGGAATCCGGTGCACGCCCAGTGACTTGGTGGTTAGGGCGTTTGATGGTACGCGAAGAAACATTTTCGGATCAATAACGTTGCCTCTACAGGTGGGGCCGGAGGTGTTTGCAACTGAGTTTTATATTATGGATATACAGCCTGCGTACAGCTGCTTGCTTGGAAGACCCTGGATCCATGGGGCGGGGGCAGTCACGTCCACACTGCATCAGAAGTTGAAATATATGGTCGGAGACAGCGTAGTCACTGTATGCGGAGAAAAAGACATCCTGGTCAGCCATCTATCGTCATTTAAATATGTGGAAGTCGACGGAGAGATCCACGAAACACCCTGCCAGGCATTTGAAGGGTTGCGCATCAAGGACAAGGGTCCCGGGCCGAGCAAAGCGTCGGAGATAGCCGTCTCATCGTATAAAGAAGCTCAAGCTCTAGTGGAAGCAGGAGAAGCAAAGGGCTGGGGCAAAGTGCTGGACATTCCTGTGAAGATGGACCGGTTCGGGCTAGGATACCAACCGTCGTCATCAACTCCTTCCGTGGGGGCACCTCGTTTCAGAGGGCCAATCACCATCTCTGCCAGTGGAGTGTGTCATGAAACCGTCAATGCTGCTTCGGAGTCTGACGAAGGAGACAGCGACTGTGATATGGATGCCTGGATTCAGCCAAGCACGCCAGGACAAGGACTGTGCAACTGGTCTATTCAGGAGCTTGTTCCTGTGACCTTTAAACAGTAATGCTTTGCTTTATTAATTGTTGAATAATCTGATGTCTTGCCCGGGGCATCAGGATTTGCTTAGGGCTGTGTGTTATGAACATTGCGTGTCAATCATTAAATAAATGGCGTTTTTTCATGTGCAAATACTGTAATCCCTGTCTTTCTTGTTTTATATTTTTCAATAAAATGGCAACGTGGTTGTTCGCTTTATACGCATTTTGAAGCACTTAACCATTCCTTTTGCAGGATAACATGTTCAGATGACATCCTTGAACCACCTACGACTCGTCCCGACTTTGAGCACCCGGTATTTCAGGCCGAAGAAGAGGTTGTCGAAGATAGTGATGTTCCTGAAGAACTGTCTTGGTTGGTGAAGCAAGAGGAAAGAGCCATTCTGCCTCACGATGAGGTCATCGAAATTATCAACTTGGGGTCGGAAGGGGTTGAGAAGAATATTCGTATCGGAGCCGCACTGCAGAGTGATATCAAGCGAAGACTGGTTGAAATGCTCAGGGAGTATAATGATGTATTCGCTTGGTCATATGAAGATATGCCAGGGCTCGATACAGACATGGTTGTGCATCGCCTGCCACTGAAAGAAGATTGCCCGCCGGTCAAACAAAAGCTTCGCAGAACTCGACCAGATATGGCAATGAAGATCAAAGAGGAAGTTCAAAAACAGTGGGACGCTGGTTTCTTGGCTGTGACAAAATATCCCTCATGGGTTGCTAACATCGTACCAGTGCCGAAGAAAGATGGCAAGGTTCGAATGTGCGTGGATTATAGAGATTTGAATAAAGCAAGCCCAAAAGACGATTTTCCACTTCCTCATATTGACGTGCTAGTTGATAATACGGCTCAATACTCCGTATTCTCCTTCATGGATGGCTTTTCAGGCTATAATCAAATTAAAATGGCGCCAGAGGATATGGAGAAGACTACTTTCATAACACCTTGGGGAACATTTTGCTATAAAGTGATGCCCTTTGGTTTGAAGAATGCTGGGGCAACATATCAGCGTGCGATGACGACTCTTTTCCATGACATGATGCATAAAGAGATCGAAGTTTATGTTGACGATATGATTGCCAAATCCCAGACGGAGGAAGAGCATCTGGTGAATCTGCTGAAGTTATTTAAAAGGCTTAGGAAGTTCAGACTGAGGCTGAACCCTAACAAATGCACCTTCGGGGTGAGATCGGGTAAGCTGCTGGGGTTTATCGTAAGCGAAAGAGGAATAGAGGTCGATCCTGCTAAAATAAAAGCAATTCAAGAAATGCCGACGCCTAAAACAGAGAAAGAGGTGCGCGGGTTTCTAGGGAGGTTGAACTACATCGCCCGGTTCATATCTCACCTAACGGCCACGTGTGAACCATTATTCAAGCTGTTGAAGAAAGATCAAGCTGTAACGTGGAACGAAAATTGTCAAAAGGCGTTCGATAAAATAAATCAGTATTTGCAGGAGCCTCCCATTCTGATACCCCCAGTGGCAGGTAAACCCTTGATAATGTATTTGACGGTTTTTGAGGGAAGCATGGGTTGTGTTCTCGGTCAACATGACGAGACAGGGAGAAAAGAGCATGCAATCTATTACTTGAGTAAGAAATTTACAGACTGCGAATCTCGGTATTCAATGCTGGAGAAAACTTGTTGCGCGCTAGCTTGGGCCGCCAAGCGTTTGAGGCAGTACATGCTGAATCATACAACCATGCTCATCTTGAAGATGGATCCCATCAAATATGTATTCGAAAAGCAGGCATTGTCAGGTAGAATTGCCCGTTGGCAGATGGTCTTGACTGAATATGACATCCAATACGTCTCGCAAAAGGCAATAAAGGGGAGTGTGCTGTCTGAGTATCAGGCGGAGCAGCCTATTGAAGAGTACCAATCGATGAGGTTTGATTTTCCTGACGAGGATATCATGTACCTAAAGATGAAAGATTGTGAAGAGCCGTTGCCAGACGAAGGACCAGAGTTGGGTTCCAAATGGAAGATGATATTTGACGGAGCTGTGAATGCTTACGGTAGCGGAATAGGAGCAATCATCACTACGCCACATGGGTCGCACATCCCGTTTACTGCCCGATTGACCTTTGCCGTTACCAATAATGAGGCCGAATACGAAGCTTGTATAATGGGGCTTGAAGAAGCCATTGATTTGCGAATCAAAAATCTGGATGTATACGGAGACTCAGCTCTGGTGGTGAATCAGATCAAAGGGGAATGGGAGACACGGCAGCCCAATTTGATACATTACATGAATTATGCAAGGAGATTATTGCCTTTCTTCGACAAGGTTGAATTGCATCACGTACCGCGGGCAGAGAATCAAATGGCTGACGCCCTGGCCACTTTGTCTTCCATGTACAAAGTCAACTTCTAGAACGAGGCTCCCCGAATCGTCATCTCTCGGCTTGACAGGCCAGCTTATGTATTTGCTATTGATGAAGCATCCGATGACAAACCGTGGTATTTTGACATCCTTAATTTCCTGAAGAATAAAGAGTATCCGGCTGGGGCATCCAGTCAAGATCAGAAGACTCTCAGGAGATTAGCAGGCAATTTCTATTTGAACCCGGATGGCGTCTTATACAGAAGAAATCATGATTTGGTGCTGTTGCGTTGTGTAGACGAAAGAGAGGCAAAGCTGCTCATGGAGGAAATACACGAAGGTACCTTTGGTACGCATGCTGGCGGGCATGCTATGACGAGAAAGCTGCTGCGGGCAGGTTATTTTTGGCTGACCATGGAAACTGATTGTTTCAAGTTTGCGAGGAAGTGTCACAAGTGCCAAATCTATGCCGACAAGATCCATGTGCCTCCAAGTCCTCTGAATGTAATGTCATCTCCATGGCCATTCTCGATGTGGGGAATCGATATGATTGGAAAGATCGAGCCGACAGCTTCTAACGGGCACCGGTTCATCTTAGTAGCAATCGATTATTTCACCAAATGGGTGGAAGCGGCGTCTTATGCAAATGTAACGAAGCAAGTGGTGGCCAGATTCATCAAGAGAGATATCATTTGCCGATATGGGATTCCCGAGCGGATAATCACGGATAATGGTTCAAACCTGAACAACAAAATGATGAAGGAGCTCTGTCAGAATTTCAAGATCGAACATCACAACTCCTCCCCTTACCGACCCAAGATGAATGGCGCTGTCGAGGCGGCCAATAAGAATATCAAGAAGATCGTTCAGAAAATGGTGGTGACCTATAAGAATTGGCATGAGATGCTACCTTTCGCTTTGCACGGTTATCGTACGACGGTACGCACATCAACCGGGGCAACCCCGTTCTCGTTAGTATACGGAATGGAAGCGGTATTACCATTGGAAGTGGAGATCCCTTCTCTGAGGGTATTGCGAGACGTTCAGCTGGACGAGGCAGAATGGGTGAAAGACAGGTTGAACCAGCTGAGTTTAATGGATGAGAAGAGGCTAGCTTCTCTAGCATACGGTCGTTTGTACCAGAGCCGAATGAAGAAAGCATATGATAAGAAGATACATCCGCGAAGCTTTCAGACGGGCGACCTTGTGCTGAAAAGGATTCTCCCGCCGCAAGCAGATCACAGGGGCAAGTGGACCCCCAACTACGAAGGGCCATACGTTGTCAGGAAAGTCTTTTCAGGAGGAGCGTTGTTGTTGTCCACCATGGACGGTGAAGACTTTACGTCGCCTGTGAATTCGGACGCAGTTAAAAAATACTTTGCTTAAAATTGACCCGCTGGACAAAAAAAAGAGAGTCCAGGCAAAAATGGGGCATCCTGGCGAACCAAAAACAGAATGAAAGGTTCGGGCAAAAGTTAGGGATAAAAATTGAAAAATGTACACCCGCGAAGTTGAAAACCTACACTGGGCGGCTTCGGCAAAAAAGGGTATCCCGGTGAACTGAAAACCCGTAAAAGGCGGTTCACGCAAAAGTTAGGGATTTGAAAAGCAAATGACTGCGGTCCGAATTTGAGATTGCAATGAGCATCAGTGCGGGAGAATGCCTAAGGGATCGGTTATCTGATACAATCTCCACAGAAGTGTGAATACCGGGAAAAGCGTTAGAGTCGGACGAGTCATAGGAGGATCAGTTCGTGGTGTTCATCTGCATCCCGTTGCCGACATGTGTACAAATTTAGTTTGCCGATATATTTATGCTTCCTATGTATACTTGTATATTTGCTTTGTGTAGCTTCCTCTTTTCAGGAGTTACATCCCGTGTACAAAAACTCCGCCCATTCAGGGGCCCAATCAATAAAATACGTTATTTAGTACTTGACACTGTTCTTTACGGTTTTGTGCATGATTAACGCCTAAGTTTGATGAAACTAACATGTGCATAACGTCACTGGCCCTTGCCAACAGTTGCTAAAGCTTTGAATTAACTGAAAATAACGTCACTAACCTGAATCGACTTGGTTGCATAGATTTGTCTTGTCTTGTTTGTGTTGTTGCAGGTCTCATAGCCGTACGAGGAAGATGATCAAGAGACTGCAGTAAGAAAATACTCGATCTCCACGCAGGTCATGCATGTTCCTTATTGAAGAAGGATCGAATCCCCCAGCTAGGCGTAGCATATCCAAGAGGACATGCTCCAACCAAGTCATTTATCCTCAGCAGAGAGTGGTTCAGCCTCAGAAGATTAATATTTCCAATTGGCGAGCTGAATTCAGACGGTTCACCTTTCCCCGTCGGGTCATTTACTCTCCCCCAGAGGATTCAATTGATTTTTCCCCAAGAGAATCATCCTATCCCTAGCGGAGTTCTCTTTCCAACTAGGGTATTCATTCCTCCCAATGGAACTCAAAGATTAAGGCTCTCCCCGGCAGAGTTGGTGTGGCGCATTGGCATTTATTTTGTCAAGATACCGTGTGATATCCGTTCACTCTCCAGCAGAAGTTCAATCATACCAGGCGCATATCCCCCAGCAGGGTGTTACCTCAACAAGGTGTTTGGTTTAAGTTCCCCATTTCCCAGCCGAGTTGACTCCCCTCTTCCAGCATTTATTTTGCTGGAATGATTCTGTAGCACCTGGCTATCCCCAGCGGAGTTGGCATTATCTTCAGCATTTATTTTGTTGAAGCAGTTTCTGTACCCAGCAGTTCAAGTCTGCAGTCGCATTGGCATATAGGGTCGTACTTGCATCCACCAAATAAAAGTGTAGCATTTCCATGTCAAATGGAGCATTGCATCGCCGTCGAGCATACGCATTTTTGAAACATAAACCAGGTTGGTTAGCTGTTTGTTTCAAGTATTGTTTCTTTTGCAGGAAGAGAGAGCCCTTGCTCAGGTGAATCAATAAATATTCAGGATTTCGACGTGAGATATTCCACGAAGTGTCAGCCTTAGCACTACTCCCCACAGAGTTGTCAAGATGGAGTTCTCTTTGTCTCCGAACAAAGTTATTTATGAATTTCTTGTGTTTTCCCAGCCAGAGTCAGCCGGATAAGTCTCTCTTTATTCCCAAGCAGAGCTATTGGCAGTCATAGGACTCATGAATCGGAATTTCAGAGGCTATCGCCGGTTATCAGAACAGGCGTCCGGAAGTATGATATTCAAATATCCCCAGTAGAGCCAGTCTCAAAGTTGCTGTAACGTCAGTGATAAGAAATTTGCGGACCAATGGGAGGACGAGTCCTAACGTGGACAATTTTATTGACGGGTTTTCTGTGTGCTAGAGAAGATTGTTGGAATGTGGAGTCCTAATATGGACGTTTCCTCGAGTTGACGATGCGTGTTAGTCCTAGCATGGACAGGTTCGAGTCCTCGGTATTGATTGAGTGTGGAGTCCTGACGTGGACAAGATTGATCACCCTTCGTGTTGGTGTCCTGACATGGACAATTTATTTCCAGCCGATAGCTTTATTCGTAATGGTGAAGTGGGTGTCCTGACGTGGACAAGGTTATAGTTCTTCGTGATGACAAGATGCGAGAGTCCTGACGAGGACAAGTTTATCCTTCTTTGTGTTGTGGGCAAAATGTGAGTCCTGACGTGGACAAGTCTTAAGTCCCCAGCAAGTCAAAGACGCGCAAGTCTTAACGTGGACAAAGTTTATTTCCTCAGCGGAGTCCTGACGCGGACGAATCAAGACGAAATATGAGTCCTGACGTGGACAAGCTTATTCCTTACGAGGAAAGAGAAGCTTCAGTTCCTTACGTGGAAAAGCAAGTGCAGTCCTGACGTGGACAGATTCAGACAAGAGATTGTATTCCTTACGTGGAAAGTGATGGGTCCTTACGCGGACATATCAAAATATGATTCCTTACGTGGAAAGATGTATTCCTTACGTGGAAAGAAAAAGCCGATTCCTTACGTGGAGCAGATGTGGTTCCTACGGGGGAAAGATGAAGAGTCCTTACGTGGAAAGTTCGGAGATGATGATTCCTTACGGGGAAAGAGTAGAGTCCTTACGTGGACATATCAAGAGCGTTCCTTACGTGGAAGAGAAATGGTTTCCTTATGTGGAAAGACGAGCTTATTCCTTACGTGGAAAAATTGAGTCCTTACGCGGACATACCAAGATGTGATTCCTTACGTGGAAAGATGGGGTCCTTACGCAGACATATCAAGTCGCAGTCCTGACGTGGACAGATGCAGATTGAGATTATATTCCTCACGTGGAAAGATTGGGGTCCTTACGTGAACAAATCAAGATGTGCTTCCTTACGTGGAAAGATAGTATTCCTTACGCGGAAGGAGGCTCGTATTCCTGACGTGGAAAGAAAGAGTTGTTTCCTTACGTGAAAAAGTTTAGTCCTGACGCGGACAGATCAAAGAAGTTATTCCTAACGTGGAGGAAGAAGATGGCATTCCTTACATGGAAAATTGTGCCCCTTATGTGGACAGAGATGCATTCCTTACGTGGAAAAGTGGAGTCCTCACGTGGACAAACCAAGACAATAGATGGTTTACTTACGTGGAAAAGCGATATATTCCTTACGTGGAAAGGTGGGTCCCGACGCGTACATGTATTCCTAACGTGGAAGGGTGAGTCCTAACGTGGACGAAGTATTCATAACCCAGAGAGTTTAGTCCTGACGTGGACAGATCTAGACGAAGTTTATTCCTGACGTGGAAGAATTTATTCCTAACGTGGACGATTTATTTCTGACGAGAAGGCAGACGAGCCGTCCCCAGCAAAGTTGTTGAAGTTTTTCCAAGTTGACAGCAGATAGAGTCCTGACGTGGACAAGCAAAGGACGAAGTTTCCAATGATTCAATCTTTTTCAGGATGATGAAATAATCCCTAGCACGGTCGCACGAGATCAGTGGGTTACTGTAACAGTCAGATTCAGCTGATGAATGTCGTTCCCCAAGTGGGGGCACAGGTTATTTCTGCGGTTGGCAAATTTCTGGTTTCACTAAGTATTCAACCGTCTCGTACCGCGAATGTCTGAAGGCTCCGGGCTCTTCACCCAATCGGGTCCAAGTCGCTTGAATAGGGGCAGCTGTTGCACCCTAAAATTTGCTCAACCTTATTCACTTGGTTTATGTTTCAATATCATTAGCATTTGCATATAGAGTCATGTACATAGGTTACTCATCTGCATAGCATAAGCATAGCAAGTCATCCAACAGGGGATCAACCATTATTATCATCTCTAGAGGCCTATCAAGAGGTTATTATCCTAATTCCATCTCATTCAAGTCATCAGAAAAGAATTTGAAAGCAGGGAGTTCAGTGGATCAAGCATTGAGTAGATCTCCTAACTGGGGGTGTCTGAGGATCAATAAAGAAATGGTGAGCTGTGGGCTGAGCATGGGGAGTATCTAGACATCTTGGAAGACTTAGAAAGTCATTTGGAGAAGAAAACAAGTTGTTGATGTGATCACAAGAGCTACAGTTGAAGACAGTCAACTGGGGTTTCATCTGGGTCAACCCTAGGTCAACCCTAGGTCAATTGATTGATTTGAAGGCATGAAGGGCTATTGAAGAGATGTGGGGTTCATCATTTGACATGGAGAATAAGGATATGTTGTCATGCTAAGAAGGAATCAAGAGAAATCAAGGAGAAGAAGAGTTTCTAAACTAGGGTTTCTATGTAAAATCCCCTAGTTTAGGTCAAACTTCCAAGCACGATAAGCCAAAATGCAAGCTTCAAATGGCTTCTTGGCCAACATGAAACTTGTAGAGGATCTCAAGACCTTTAATTTGAGTGGTGGAAGACATCAAGGAGATTTATAGAACTCAAGTTATGGTCCTTGCAAGTTACAGGTCATCTGAGGCATCTAAAATTTTGTCTGTGAAAGTGACTTGACTTCCAGGCAATTTTTACCCCTCAAGGATATCTCAAATGAATTTCTGGTCAACATAAGAGTTGTTACTTATTGTCTTAGCTTTCTATAATGGTATAGTATGCCTTCATATGATGTGGGGAACTCTACTTATGGTCTTGGCAAGCAAAGGGTATTTTGGTCATTTGTGAATTACAGGTCATTTTAACCTATGTCCAAAACTCATACAAGGAAGCTTCAAATGGAAAAACTTACAACATCAAACTTGCTCCAAATGACATTTTGAGTCTAGAAAAGTGACCATGAGAGATTGGAAAAGTTCATAGCACAAGGTTTCAAAATTGTTGAATTTAATGAAGAAAAATGGCCTTAAAAATGAGATTTTTCATATCTTGGCCAAATGAAGCAAAATTATAGGTCATTTTGAATGGAAAGGGCATTTTAAAGACATTGGCTAAAGTGGAATTTTGAGTTTAGTTCATAATTTGAGAGTTATCCATGGTTGCTTGAATTGAAAGTTACATAAACCAAATTGAAAGGGAAAAGTGCAAGGGAAACTTCTCCAAGTTTCTAGGAAGTTCTAAACTCATCTATATATTCATACAAGTTGGTTCATGCAAGGGTTGGTGCTCCCATTTGTTCAAAACCCCAACTTTTCCACACTTTCTCATTTTGGCATAAGCTTCACAAACTCTCACAAATCTCTCAAAACTCTCACATCTTTGGATTGAATCTTCATCATCATCATTCAAACACTAGGATTCACATCAAGAAGTGGTTGAATTGATCAAGAATTGTACCATTTATCTTCTTCACTCCAAGTTGCATTTTCATCAAAACTCCATTAAAACTTCCTCCATCATTCTGATTTCTGTTATCATCATCATCCACCATCATCAGGGAGTAATTGGCACAAGAACTTGGAGAGAATTCGTGGCTGTTTAAAGAGATTCAAGTTGAAACTCCAATTTGCATGAAGAATGGAATAGAGTAATTCACAAGGATTAAGCAAAAATCACTGCAAACAGAATCATACACATTCATTGGAGATCATTTTCAGCAAGTATCAAAGGTTGAATTGGAGTCTAACCACCATTGCCATCACCACTTGCAAGGTATGTAAAATTCTTCGAATCTCATCATTTAGACTGTTGTAGATCATGTGGTTAGGATAGGAGTGCTTAGAAATGATAGAGGATTAATTCTTGAAACTTAGGGAGAGTTATGGGAAGTTTGGTGACAGAGTGATGAAACTTGAATGAGCAAGAAAACCTAGTTTAGGGGATGATAATTATGGAAGATGAGCTCAGAATGATCAGTGCAACGTAGTGATTACATTAGGATGAAAATTGGAAAGGTTTGGTTGAGTTGATCACAGGTGCGAAGATTGGATCCCAACTGTTATCTCCATCGAATTGTTTGATTGCTTGAGTTTTAATGGAAACTATGGTTATAGCTGTGTAGAGGGAGAGAATTAGGGCAAAATTGCTTTTGGAATCGTGTGTTTTCATGGCGTGTGGAGAGAGCACGAAGGGAGGGAAGTATCATGCATGGTTAGGGTTTTCTGAAACCCTAGGGGGCTGGAGGTTGAAGAAGGGTCAGGAGCCACACGATGGAAGTCTGACCTTTGACTTGGAGGACTCATCCAACGGATGCGATTTAATCTCAGAATGGAGGGAATTTTCAAAATATGAAACGCACCGTTTCATTTAAGTAGGGGAATTGGGCTCTGATGGCTATTGGCACCCCCACGCGCGTGAAGCCCAATTATTTGAACTGCCTGGCCTTACTTTTCTCACCCCCTCCCTTATTTCTTTATATTTTCTTTTTATTTTCTTTTCATTTTTTCATGCATTTTCTAAAAATCATAATAAATAGAAAAAACATTATTTTTAATTCATTCTTTTTGCATATTTTTCTTTAGGATGTCTAGAAAATTATAAAAAATAAAATTTTTATTTTATTTTTTATTTGGTATTTTTCCCATATTTTCTAAATAAATGACATTTTAAATAGTTTCATTTCATACATGATTTTGTTATTTTTTGTTCTATTAATTGCTTCAATATTTTTTGCCCATTCTTTTTAGGTTGTTTAGGTTAGACCTTAAACTTGTAGATCCAATTTAGTTCCCATTTTTAGAAATTAATTTTAGGTGTTTAGCTTAGGTGTGAACAACATGAACAAACTAGGGTTTTTAAGTGATGACTTAGGAGAATCAATTCATTTCCCTTAGGGCTTAGGGTTTGAATAGTTTAGTTATGGGACTATAGGGGCTATGGGTAGTTATTAGATCCCCTTAGAAAAAGTCAGGATTCCCCTACTGCTATTAATGTACTGTATATCTGATTGACTGGTGTGGTATGCCCTATGGGGATTATTGCTTGCTTGTGTGGGTATTGGGATTGTCTGGGGACTTGGGAGAGTTGAAGACTGATGATGATGAAGCCATTGGAGATCCATAGACTGAAGACCAACTTCCAGAGCTGGAGAGGAGATTTTTTTTGCCATCAGCTGTTAAGGAGATTAGGGTTTAGGAGCTAGGCAGAGCTCTAGATTAGAAAGCTTGATTCTCAAACATGGAAGGTTTTGACTGCCTCCATTCTTCTCTGTGATACAGAGTCTCTCTAAGACACTCACCCCCTTCCTTTGGAAGGCTTGGTGCTATTGTCTAAGGGATAGAACTCTTGAGAGAAAATGTCTTATGTGTTAGTAGCAGTTGGTTTGCCACCATTGGTAGTCAACTAATTGCCTAACACCCAATTCACTCTTATGACTGATCCCTCATCCTGGAGGTTTGAGCTTGAAGAAAAGCCATTGCAGATAGAAGACTGATGATCAAAGCCCTTGCCTGAAGGCCATGAAGATGGAGATTGATGCTTGTTGAAGCCTGTAACTGATTGGAGATGACTTGAAGCCAGATGTTGATTCAGAGCTGCTGATGCTGTTTCTTTTGCTGTTGTATTTTATTCTAATGTATTGATTGGGTTTCTGGACTGTATTGTTTGCTGTTTACTCTGTTGGGTTGAAAGTGAAGCCTGTTCACTTTCGCCTATTGTTTTCTAGGTTCGAGGTTGAGTGGGACTCCCTTGCCTCGCTTGTACTGTTGCATCCATGCATTTTACTGTTTTACTGTATATATCTGATATTGTTTCTGTTTCTGCCTATCCCTTAGGATCTCTGTTTCTCTCTGTGCAAGAGAGGAGCATGATAGACACTAGGTCTTAACCCATGCATGATAACATTAGGTTAGTTTGTTTCCCTTCGCAACCGTAGGTTAGAGTTCTGTCTCTTTCTTTCTCAAAACAAACAGAAAAACACATAAAGATTTCAAACACAATAAAAGACACTTCTTCCGTAAAAGAATGTGAACTCATCAAAGCGTCATTTTTGTCCGCCGGGACTGTTAATCAAGAAAACCTTTTCAGAAGGAATAAAATCAACCAAGACAAGCTTGTGTCGTACGTGGCCCGAACTACGTTTGCTCTGATCTTTCATGCTGTATGAAAGTACGTAGGCATAGTATGCGATATCCTAGCGAGCAACCTTCCCCTCCTTTCCCGTAGGTAGGCGAACTACATTGACTCTGATTTCTCATTTCAGACGGGAATACGTAGGCATAAAGTGCGATACTTTGCCGAGTCATTTTCTTTTCTTTTAACCCCTGACCTATAGTTTAGATAGAATAACAATCCATACCCGAAAACAAGCGTGGATCCCGTCGAGTACGACGGACGTGAGGGGTGCTAATACCTTCCCCTTGCGTAACCGACTCCCGAATCCAGGTTTTGGTTGCGATGACCATACCTTTCCCGTGTTGTGCGAGGTTTACTCTGAGCATTTCCTTTCCCTCCCGTGGGATAAATAACGCACGGTGGCGACTCTTCTGTTCAGCCGGCGCCGATTTTCGCAGTAGCGATACAATGCAAACAAGTTATAACATGACAAATAATTCAAAATTTCATGGGGATTTTAAATGGAAATCAAATGAAAGAAACATGATGCTTACAAGCACAAGTTGAAATCAAAAATCACACACACAAAAGATTTGACAACCATCAAGCTTAAGAGAAAGGAATCAAAAGTTTTGAATGGAAAGATGCAAAAGAGGAGAGTAAAAACCCTAAAAATGAAGCGTGACTTCTTTTAATGCAAAGTGTTTTCCAAAATGAAAATTCTAGAATATTCACATACCATATGAAAATATGAAAAAATACAAGACAATTGCAAAAAGAACCAATCAAAAATGATTAAAAAAATGACAAAGTTGTGCTATTTTGAAATTTAAAGAACAAAACAAACATTTTGGTAATTAAAAACAAGGGATGCACTTGGTGGGTGTTGAACCCACCACCTTTGGGTTACAAGATCAAAATTTGGCCAAACCAGCCAGAGGCGCGCACGTGATATACAAGGGAAAAAGAGAGAGAAATGTGAAAAAGCATGGAAAATATGAAAAAAAAAAAAAGCAAAAGAGTTGATCTCCACACGGATCGAACTCAGGTCAGGTAGCATGGCAAGGTAATTGAAAAGCAAGGCATAACCATTGGGGTGGTGATACATCCGTGTATTATGCCACCCCAATAAATACTAATACATAAAAAAGCAAGCAAACTGGGCCAGGCAAGGCAAGCAAGAAACAAGGCATAGCATGAAAACGGTTTCATCATAAATCTTTCAAAACACAACCAAATTTAACAAAATTTGGGTCTATCTTATGTGAATTTCAACAAGGAACACGATGGCATCATTAGTTTTTCAAGATAAGGTACACAAATTAAAACACGATTGCAAGTGCAAATGGAAGCCTGACATGCATTATGGAAGCTACAGCTCAAAACAGAAGTGATCAAGACCAGATGAAGGTGTGCACAAATTTCAAATACATAATCTAAGGATTCTAGATGCAAAGAACATTCAAAAATCAACCAAAACAGAAACTGGTATGCTAGTGGCAATTATTGAACAAAAGTGCTTGGAATTCTATTTGGAAAATAAGAACATCCATGAGGCAGCAAACCATACTTCAAAACATTAATACACATAAATAATTCACATACATCAAGACATGAATTCTAAACACAAATGGCAAGAAAACTCAATACAAAGATTGATAGCACATGAGGTGAAAACACAAAACAGAAGCTGACAGCAAGTTCTTGGTCAAAACAACATTTTAAACAAGCAGGTATGATGAATTCTACAGACACACACATAATTTCCACACCAAGACAACTTGATCTCAACAAAAATAGCCTAACAAGCTAAACATAACTAAATGGTTTTGCAACAGCAAACAACAAAAGTAGCAGCCAGTCCTTTTTGGTCATTACTATGCCAATCCAATATATCAATTCATAACATGCCTTAAAATGAGAGTTACAACTCTATGGTAATGAATACAAACCAAGTCTAGCATGAAAACCTAGTTCTAGCAGCAACAGATGCAAAATGACAATTAGCACTAAACAAACATATTCTTGGTTTACAAACAGCAAAAGAGCAAGATTTGGCAATGGTTGACAGTAAGGGGTGGTAGCAGCAATATGGTGAAACCTAGCATGACAATACTAACACAATCAACAATTAGTCCTAATGCCTCAATGCTCATGACAAATTACAAGTTTAATGACAATATGCATCCTATAACAATAGTGCTAGGGCTAAATGGCAGTTTGAACTTGTAACAGAAAAGGTATGACATGCTAATGCAATCATTCAAATCATGGATCAATATGCTTATCATAATTGAAAATGCAAACTAAATATGGTTATGTCATGATTACAAAACAGCCCTATTACCATGCCTCAAAATGACAGTCCTTGATGCGAACATGACAATGCCAACTATCCAATAAAAACAAGATTCAATGATACTAGACTCTCATGTTAATAAACATAGTTCAAACACAAAGCAATAGTTCAAATTATCACAGATTTCACTTAGCAGGGCAATGGCAAGCAACAAATTTCAAGGCATATAGCATATGACCCTATGACAACAAGCAAAGGTATTGGTCATCAATAAGCCTCTAAAGCCACATGAATCATCCCAAGTCCAACAGAACTACACAACTTACAAGCACATTCAAAACATATTTTAGACAAAGTTCAAACACAAGGATGATCCAAAAATGTACTAGAATTAAAAAATGACCTATGAGTTGAAAAAATGCACATGAGTTGAAAATGGCCACAACAGAAATGTGCAGATCCAAAACCAAACCAGTTTCAAATAATACAAACATCACAAGAATCAAACATACAAGGACCTCTAATCTAAAATGCCAACAAACAGATTTAAGATTTAAATATGCCGCTGCAACAGAAACAAATCAACATCATTCACAAACAGAAACAAATCAAAACAACATCAAACTTCATAAAGTTGCAAACAAACTTTGAGCCAAAACAGGTAGTATCCATTCAATAATAGCCATGGAAAACATCCACTCATGATTAATATCAAAACTTCAACAATACATAGCACTACACATATTGATGAGCAAAACAAAACCAATCTTGGCAGATTCAAACATCAACTGCATTTACACTTAAAACACATTGTAACAACTAATGTACACTAATCATGTTCATGGAAGTTCAAAATCAAGATAGTGATCACTAACCTCTTGTAGACTTCCAAGCAAGCTTGTGCAGTAGGGAAAACCTTGAAGACTCCCCAAATAAGATCCAACCAATGCTTTGATGAAAATGCAGCTTTTCTTGCACTTGAAGTAAACAAGTGAACTTTAGGACAGAACTCAAAACAAGTGATGATGAGTGTATTTTAGGTTATGGACAGTTGGTACATCATAGACCTAAGGTGTTTGGAGGTTTAAAGTGATCAAAACAGGCCTGAGCAAAGATTAAGCAGATTTTGTGTGTAAAGTCAAACTTTGCTTGGTTGAAAGTTAACTTTTGAGAAAATGAAGTTTTTGACTGGTTTAAGAGTTTGAACACCTCCCACACATCATTTGTAGATTGTGTGGATGGTTTGTGATGATTTTAAGTGGGTGGAAATGGTTTTGGAAGGCTGAATGCTCAAGGCAGATTTTTGAGATAGTTTTGGAATGGTTTTCTTCACTTATAAGAAAAGCAATGCAAGATGAGAGCTATGGTTTTCTCTTGGGTTTTAGAGTGCTCTGGTTTTTCTTTCAACGTAGAGGAAACCTCTATTTATAGGCCAAGGAAAGGTTTGGGGCAGATTTGTATTTTGGCATTTTGGAGGGAGTTTTGTAAATGCAATCTTGTTCAAGATTTGTTGCAGCTGTAAGTCCAAGTTCTTGGCTCAAGATGATGCAAAAATCAAGTGGCAAGGAAGACATGGAAGTGACTGAAGTGTGCCTAGGGAGTAGGGGAGCTGCAGCTGCAAGTTACTTCATGAAAATTTTCTCTTTCCATTATTTGTTTGATTAAAATAATGCCACTTGCATACAACTTGCTAAATCCACCAAATCTCTTAATTTTTTGTATTTCTATTCATCATACACTCTAACTATCAGATACAAACATGATTAAATGGCTGAGAATAACTCAAGTGGTTAAAGAGTGAGTTTGTGAAAAAGTGAAAATGGTGAACTCAAGTGTTGAAACCTCAACTTGTTGGATTCATAACTCTCAACTCATAAGGGCTATGAAGGAGTTCTAGTACATTTTGGAAAGCCCTCGTGAATCTCTACAACTCTCATGTTTTCATGATCTTCATATTCCAAATGGAACTAGGTCAAAAATCCTCTCAAAGTTGCAAAAAACATGCCTAAAAAGGCCAACAACTTAGAATTTTTCTAAGTGTTTTTTTCCCTCTTGTAATGACTTTGGCCATAACTCCAAATTTATGCATTTTCTGCTCATGGACCACTGTGATACTTTTGTATGACTTGTCAAGACCTTTCCAATGAGCTTTGAACCAACTCAATTGGATGTGTGGTTAGGGAGTTATGGTCTTGCCCCTTTCAAAACCCTAATTTCTCAATTTTTCAATTACTCCTTAATCCTTGATCCAATGGTCATGAAACTTAATGGACATGTGTAATATGTTACTAGGAACATTTTTTATTCATACTTTGAGGTCCAATTCCTTATGGTTGAAGAGTTGACTTTTCGGTCAACCGACCGATCGATCGATGACTACCGAGTCGATTGTTGATGTTCCGGGTCTTTTGAGGCCTTGATACTTCTTGAGTAGACTTCACTAAGCCATATGAACTTCATGGACCATGATCCCACCATTGGAACACCTTCTAAATCAATATTCAAACTATGGTTGACTTTTCCTGATCGAAAACCCTAATCGGGTATCCTGAACTGCACTGTTCTTGATCCTTGGATGACAACCTCAAATTGGATTCATACTTGATCCAATGGAGTATATTTGATAATGTTGGGACTTATTTAATGGAAAAATCAATCTAATACATTGACTAATTAAACCGTCGAAACCTCGATTCTTGACTGTACGGAACCTTAATTCACTTGTATCTTAACAAAGACAAACTGGAAATAGGTTAAGGTTAGATAATCAAATGAATATGATCCTACAATGATGATGAAGATCTAAGGGGTCAAAATTTGGGGTGCAACAATGGTCAATACATTAGCAACAACAAGCTACAAGGAAGTAAAAAACATCAAGGGCGACGCCAAGCCCGAAACTCCTCTAACAACTCCTGTGTCCTAGGATGATCCAGTCTAGTGAGCAACCCCTGAATGAGTAGCTCTCGCTGGCTAATAGTGTGTTATAGATTCTCAACATGGTCTTCCTAAGCACTTTCACCAAAGACTTCTTCCAGATTGCGCTTCTTCGAATCAGCCCTCGGCTCATAGTCCTTCAAGGTCGCAAGTGCTTCGTTTAGCCTGCAATCGCTATCTCTCTTGAGTGAAGCTTCAGTCGAAATCTTCTCATCTCTCACTCTGAGCTGATCCTTTAGCTTGGCAATTTGTTGTTTCAACCCATCTTCACGTGCTTTGTTATTTGTGAGAGTTGCATTCCACTGCTCATTGAACTTAGAAATCTCCAGATAAGCTTTGTCTAATTCTTTCTTCTTGGAAGTGAGAACATCACTAACAGCTTTGAGATCCAAACCTAAACGCTCTCGAGAACTAGTTTGCTTGGTCAAATCCATACCCAATCTGTTCACCAGCTCAGTCTGTCTCTTCAAATAATAAATTACTTCATTCTTCTCGCCCCGAAGCTGAGTAATCTCTTCTTCCAACTTCTCATTAGCATTATTCAACTCTTCTTTTTCAACCCACACATGATTATACTTCTAGATGTCAACCGTAGTGGGTTCTTCAATCACAAAAGGACACGCAGGCTTAACAGATGGGTAAGGCATCATCAACTTCTCAACTCTATTCTGAATCCAAGCCAAATAGGGGTCATAGGTTCGACTATTACTCTTCCCTAAGGAAACCTTCCCTCTTTCGTGGACATTATTCCAAGCATGCTCAACTCTGGATAAGGTATCCCCCTCCAATAATCCGGTGAGGTACAAAGATTTATGTATCTCTTCATCCTTCGGAGGACTTCTCAATGCATACCCAAATTGCATGATTGTAATGGACGAGTTATAGTTTATGCAACCCTTCCTTCTGACTAGTGGGACATTAGGAAAGCTTCTGCAACTATAAATGATATTGATACCCAACATATCCCTGTCAAACCAAACAATATCCTCATCAGAAAAACTCATCAAACGTTCAGACCATTCTGATGTACCTGCAGTATCAGAGAACAGACCAGTCTTGAGAAGATGGCTTACAAACCATAGATAGAACAAAGTTGCACAACAAGATACACGATTCCCTCTTCTGTTCTCATTTTTATAGTGTACAGAATGATAAACGTCACCTAGCAGCGTAGGTATAGGATTCCTCAAAGCAAAGATACAGAACACATCCACATCTACGAAGTCCAGAATATTAGGGAATAACATAATACCATAAACACATAAGGCCAAGATAGCAATGAACACCACCCAACAACCCTCCTTGGCAAAATGTCGAGCTTTATCCACCAGAAAAGGTAATGGAAACCCAGATATTCCATTTCTCTTAGCTACTTTCCCTGTCAACTCAGAGGCGTATAAATGTAAAGCTGCAGCAAGCTCAGCCAGATTTGGCTCATCCTCAGTATGACAAAATGGTATCTGGTTAAGAACAGGCACTTCTAGCAGTGCAGAGAATTCCTTTAATGTAGGCGCCAACACATAACTCTGAAAAGTAAAGCCTCTCAACTAAGGATCGTAGAACTGCAACAGGGTCTGAAGACCATTCAACTCATTCAAAGAAGGCTTGCATACAACGCTCAGAAGCTTCCCAGAGGACTGTCTGAAGTCTTCCATTACTTTCTTGTCGGCTAAAGAAATCAAACTCCGCAAAGCTCCAATATCGGGTGTTGGAAATTTGTAGGCCAATGTACTCCTTAAGGGCTCCATGTCAGATGAAAGAACACTAGAATCAAAGGGAAATATGCACCTGCAACATAAATACATGTTAATGAAATGTAATATGATGATACAAATGCAAATGAAAAGATGCAATAGGGGATCAAGATTGTTGTGTTGTTGATCAAGAAGAACCAGCGCTTCACTTTGGTAAGAACATAACATAGCTCTGATAATAGGAACCTCTGATATCTGGAACACAGATTCACACTGCAAAGAAAACCGGGTAGTCTGAAAGTCAAGGTTTCCTGCATAACCCAATCCCTCTCACAGGTATGGACCTATCCACTGATAAGGTTCGGCATCTTATGCATTCATCAGCGTCACAGACTTTCAAGAAACGATGATACGTTCACCATTTCTGTTTTGGCATCACAATAACCCGAAGTGGCCTCACTTAGCTGAATCACAAATGATTGGTCCCCAGAGTAGACAACCCTCAGATCTGAAATCCTCTCAACGACCCACTGGGATGGAAAGAAAGTCATCAAAGAGAATCTCGTCTGAGCGCAAATTTCGTGGGAACTAGTGCATGCCTAACATACAGGTTCACCACTACTTTCCACTTCTAATACTATGTTTGTACTCAAGCCCAGGTCCGACTTATCTCTCAATGGAACATTCCCTTCCCACAGCACAGCAATAATGATATATACAATGCTGAAAGTAAATGCAGAAAGATAAATAAAGTACAACACGTATATACATACACCCAAAATATAAGCAACCAAGCGCTAGGATTGACTCGCATAGGGCTAAACACAACTGACTTCAAGCGACGCCAATAATTATTGGACTTAGACAGACTGGTGACGACCAAATCAAAAGTATGTCAAAAATAACTGGTTTTACCAATACTGGTAACCACTAGATTTTGATGAGATTAGTAACAACTAAATCAAACACCAATAGTCAATAATGCTAGTAACCACTAGACTTAGAATGAATGGTAACAACTGAGCTGACTGGTACCAATAACGATTGGGTCTAAACGATGCCAATAATTATTGGACTTTCTTTTTCTTCAGGAAACTTGGTAACAACCATCTTAAGTACCAATGACCATTGGATTTAAAAAGCAATACTAGTAACCACTAGATTTTAGCCAAGATTGGTAATAACCGAATCAAAGGGACTCCAATGACAATTGGTTTCTCTTATAACAGATCCAGTGACTACTGAGTTTGAAAGATTGTTGGTGACGACCAAATCGAGGTACCAAATAACAATCGGTTTTAAACAATGCTAGTGGCTACTAGACTTTCAAAGATTATCGGTGATAACCAAATCAGAGATAAACATTAGTAACAACTGACCATCTATGTAAATCGGATACTGCTAGTCACAACTAGCTTCCCAGAGAAGAAATAGTAATCCCAGGATCACTGGTAAAATTGGGGTATCAACCTTAAAGCGAAATCTGCGGCAACGGATCAAAGAGAGAGGTAACGACCAAAGGATCTCAAAGGCAACAGCCAAACAAACAGAACCCAAAACCACATGCAAACAAATGCGCGTGCCGATATGATGCTGTATGTAAAATGCAGACCGACCCTCAAGGGAGAAAAGAAGAGCAACGAGGAAAACAAAGAGGGAACCCATCACGCTGAGTCTCAATTGCTTCGAGTTAGATGGCGCTTTCTTTTGGTGTAGATAACAATCTTCCACGATAAACAAAATCCTTGTAAACCTGCAGAGGAGAAGTCCTGGCTTAAGAGCGGGGATTGTTGTTGGACGCATCTGGTTTGGTCAGAGGCGACAACAAGCTTTTACAGCTTGAGAACTGTGTGGCATTGTCGGATTACTTCTAGAGCTTTTCAATCGTTTTGTCAAATCAGTTTTCTTTAAAAACAAAATTTAAGTTTTCCAAACACTTTGCTTTTCGAAAAATCTTTATTAACAAATAAGTGAAATTGCATAACAAAAACAGAAGATCATAATAATGATTGGCCAAAATCTGATTTCATTGATGGACGAGAACTTTACAAAGGGCAAAGCCTCGGGAACTTTTTACATTTGGAAAAACGGCAAACAGAAAGGGTTACAGAATCCCATGATAATCCGGTCCTACTAACTATCAGTTCGTTTGCTCCGTTGTGCTGCACCCCAAATTTTGACCCCTTAGATCCTCATCATTATTTTAGGATCATATTCATTTGATTAACTAACCTTAACCCATTTCAAGTTTATCTTTGTCAAAATGGAGATGAATCGGGGTTTCGACCGTCAAAATCGACGCTTCGATGGGGTGATCAATCAATGTTTTGGATTGATTCAACTATAAACAAGATTAATGATACTACATTGGGTCAAGTATGAATCCAATTTGAAGTCGTCACTCAGGAATTGAGAACAGTGCAGTTCAGGATACCCGATTAGGGTTTTCAATCAGGAAAAGTCAACCGTAGTTTGAATTTTGACCTAAAAAGTGTTTCAATGGTAGGATCATGGTCCATGAAGTTCCCTATGTATTATTAAAGTCTATTCAAAGAGTTTCAAGGCCTCAGAATACCCGAATCATCTACAGTTGACTCGGTAGTCACCGATTGATCGAACGGTTGACCGAAAAGTCAACTCTTCATCCATAAGGAATTTGACCTTAAGATGTGAATCAAAAATGTTCCTTATATCATATTACACCTTCCCATAAAATTTCATGACCATTGGATCAAGGGTTAGGAAGTAATTACAAAAATCGGGAATTAGGGTTTTGAAAGGGGAAAAACCATAACTCCTCAACCACACATCCAAATGAAGTGGTTCAAGGCTCATTGGAAATATCTTGACAAGTCCTACAAAAGTCCCAAAGTGGTACATGATCAAAAAATGCATAGATTTGGAGTTATGGCCAAATTCATTTCAAGAAGGGAAATAACTTAGAAAAATTCTAAGTTATTTGGCCTTTGAAGTATGGTTTTTCAGCAACTTGGAGGGGTTTTTCAACCTAGTTCCATCTAGAATTTGAAAATCTCAAAAACATGAAAGTTGTAGAGATACTTGAGAGCTTTATAAAAAGTGGTAGAACTCCTCAATAGCATTTGTGAGCAGAAAGTTATGGATCATGGAAGTTGGGGCTGCCACACTTGAAGTCACCGCTTCAACTCTTTCCAAAATTCAGAATTCAACAACTTGGGCCACCCTCAGCCATTGGATCATGTTCTATTCTGATAATTCGAAGCCTAGATGAAGCAAAAACCAGAAGAAAGGAAGTATTGATGGGCTTTTGCCACTTGGAGCAAGTGGCCAATAAAATAATCATTTAAAAGGCTATGAAAGAGAAACTTTTTGAAGGATTATGCAGCTGCAGTCCCCTACCCTCCTAGCTTCACTTCAGTCATCTCATCCCTCTCATCTCACTTAATGTTTTGCTCAGCATATGCCCAAAAGACTGGTGTATAGAGCTGCCCTTTGATCTTGGCAAGATCTCATTCAAAATCTCCCTCCAAAATATGGAAAAACCAAGGCTGCCCTCACCCTCATTTTCCCTATAAATAGAGACCTTTATTTATGTTACAAGCACACTAGAGCTATCAAGAACACATAGAACTCATAGCTCTCTCATTCCTTTTCTTGCTTGAAATTGCTTGAGTTCTCAAAAATCACAAAAACTCCATTTTCCACTTTTCATGCTATTTCTTTTTCCAAACATCAAAACACTTCAAAGACCATCTATACACCCTTAAAATTGCTATTTGAAAATGTTCCCACCATTACTTTCATCAAAAAACTCATCAATCTAAAAGTCAACCTTCATACCTTTATATGTTGACTTTTATGCACTTTGGAAGCCAAGTCTCTACTTAAGGCCTTTCCTACCACCTCAACACTCCCAACACCTCATACATATCATATTTCAACTTTCCAAAGTCTCAAAAACCAGTTGGGAAGCTCATTACTCAAACTGTTTTAAAGGATAGCTTATTGCTTCAAGAGGAAGAAAGCTCCAAATCCGTGCCAAAGAAGAAGATCTCTGGGTTTCTTTGCTTTTTAGCTTGCTCAAGAAGGTCTACAAGAGGTATGTAATGCTCAACCTCCTCATTATACATATATTGTCATTTTTGAAGTTCTTGTTTTGAGAAACCATAGTCATGCTGTCCCAAATAGGCTTTTTGTCAAGAGTTTATATTTATTGCTATTGATCTTGCTTTTGTTAAAGTACATTATTCATGAGTGATGTGTTGATGATATGTTGTCAAAAATAAACTTTGTATGTTGTTTACAACTGTTATGAGGATCTTATCTACAAGATTAGCTTTAGGGATCCAAACATGAAATGATGTTGTGCTTGCCATAAGTTTAGCAGCCCTGGTTTATTTGTGATGTTTGAATTGCTTGTTAGCTATTTCATGAGGTTCCCTTGCCCATTAGGTCATGTATGAATCTAGATTGGCTTTTGGTTTCATTGTTGTGATGCTTGATATACCATTGTCATGAGTTTTGTGTCAAAATGATATGTGTCTGCAATGTTTCACCTCATGTGTTTAAACTATTGGTTTGGTCTTGTTTGTATCATTTGAAACTTGTTGAAATTGTTAAAAGCATGGGACTTAGCTTTTTGGACCAGTTGTGAGGTTTATTTGTCTGTTTGCTGTCAAAATGTTTGCAACAGCATACCAGTTTTTATGTTGAGCAGATTGTGTGTGATTTTTAAGTCATAAAGCATCATTTAACATGTTTAGAAGTTGTGTGTGGTATTTGTATGTTCAAACTGGTTCTGCATTTCAAAACAGCTTGTCCACTTTCACATTGCATTCTCAAAGCTTCATGATACCAACAACATGCCCTATTCTGTTTCAGCTTGTTTTTTCTTGATCTATCAACCTAGAATTATCATTTTATATGATGCCTATTTGTCTCAAACTGCCATAAACTATCTTGCTGCCTAATTGAGCTTGTTTTGCATTTCATGAGTATCAACATGTCAAAAATCTGTTCTGCTTGAAATGTGCCTGAACCTTAAGTTTGATCTCATTCATTTTTATGATTGTGATGTGTGTGTGTGTTGTTTGTTTGAGCTATTTCCACCTGTTTTGTCTGTTCACTCTCAAAATGCATTTTCAAGCCAAATATGCCATGAACCATACCAAATTCTGTTCTGATTGCAATGTGCTTGATTTTTGAGTATAACCTCATTTACTTTCATGTTTATGATGTGTATGTGTTTTTTTCATAACATGAGAGTATTCACCAGCTTACATTCTCACTCTGCTGCCAAACAGTTTGTTTCTCAAATCACACTTCCATACACAACACCCCTTTTGTGTTTGAAGCATGTTTTGGTTGGTAAATGAACAAGAATTCATTTGATATTATATTTGCAATATGTGTAATGCTTGAATGACCTTGCTGCCTGGTTTTGACCACTCAATTTCACATGCCTCATTTTGTTGCCAACGGCTTTTTCACAACCCACAGCTGCACACACCATTCACTCCTTCTGTTTGAGCATCTTTAGTTTATTTCATGAGCATTATGACTTTGGATTACATGATTAGAGTTTGTATGTTTGCATGACCACATGAATGTTATGCCAATCCTTACTTCCTTCCTATTTTGACAGTCTGCTACCATGTATGCTACCTTTGCAGTTTGTGAACCAGTTTGTGTTGTGTGCATTTTATGGTCATTCTTAAGTTGTAACATCATTCATAGACATGTTTGAATCTTGTGTATAGTGTTTGTCTGGTCTAACCTGTTCCAATCATGTCATTGTCTTCAATTATGCATTTTTATGTGTTAATGAGCAGCTAGCATATGACTTTCATTTCTGTTTGGTTGGTGGCTATCTTGAAGTGTGGAAACACTCTTTAACTGATTTGAGTTTGTGTGTGAAGCCTGTTCAACCTGATTGTGCTTAGTTCATGACATAGCTTTCCAATTGTTTTTTTTTATTTTCCCTTGGCATATGGCATGACAGTTCTGTTTGGCTTTTGATCTTGGCACTTTGATTGTTATCACCTTGTTATTCATTGCTTTTCAAATAGTTTGTTTGAGATGCTATGAGATTCCTTTTTCTGTTTTGATCAAATGGAAGTTTCATCCATGTTTGGCCCTTTTGTTAAAATTCTGGACAGCAGTACCATTTGTGTCTATGCTTACAACTCATATACCTCTTTTTTATCCAATGATGTTTTGAACTATATCCTTGCTATAACTCATTCATAATCATGTTTGTAACTTGCTCATATCTTTCTTTAATCCTGATTGCATCTGTTGTGTTCCATGTTCATCAAAATGCAACTCAAATGCCAATTTGCATATGCATTCGTGTTTTACTGTGTGGTTTTCATTTCAAAATTTTGTTAATACCATCATGATCCTTATAAAAATTCAAGCATGTTAGACTCAAATTTTATTTCCATTGCCTTGTTTTATCATTTTCTTCTCTCTTTCCATCCAATTCACACGTGAACATTGTGGCCAGGTGGTTAGTGTTGTGTTTGTAAACATAAGGGCCTGGGATCAACCCCCCTCCCCCCCATGGCCATTTCTTTTTTATTACATGTTTCATTTATTTTATTTTCATTAAAAATCAATGATTCATAACTTTCTCATGCTTTGTTATTTTTAACCCGTTCTTTTTGCAAAATGCTCATGATGATGTCAAATTTCATTTAATGGAATAAAATCTCAAATTGTTTGTATTTACAATTCCTTTTTTCCTAATTGATAGTTGGTTCATTCTTAGGTCGTTACCTTGTGTCGTGTTTGAATTTTTCTTTATACCATACTTGACTTATCTTGTGAAATTTATTTGTGTTTGTTAGCATATTGAGACTTCATTCCTTGTTGGTGGTTACCATAAATTTATTTTTCTCTTCCTAAATCTTGAATTTAACTGTTGTGTACATTCTTTACGTATTTGATTGTCATCAATGCCAAATGTTGTTACATTTGAACTTATAGCATGATCATCTTAAGTTGTGACTTACTTGAATGATTATTGTTTCCATATTTGTTAATATGTATCCCTTACCTTTGTAAAGATGTGTCATACTCGGTTGTAACAATTTGTATCCATTTAATCCTTACTTATTGTGATATGCATGCTTGCTTGGTTGTAACCTTATTCTTCATGCTTATTTGTTGATTGCTTTGTTAAGTATTTCTTCCCCAAGTGATGGAATTCTTTAGTTCTCATCCAAGTTGCCTCCTCTCTCTCCTTCCAAAGGAAAAGTCTCTCCATCGACCCTTGTGTCATGGATAGCTCATTACCCTTTCCCTTGACTTTAGGAAGTCATCTTGAACCTTAGTATAATCCATTAGACTTTGCTTTAAGTCTAAAAAACCCACCTTTACTAGGAGTGATTCTTCAATTAGAACTTAGGATAGAGTTTGTAAACTCTATGTAAGAATCATAGTAATGATTACTTACTCCCCTCTTGAGTGTTACAACATAAATTTAGAGAGTTTTCTTAAACTCTATACAAGCATTTTAATGTTTGTTCCCCTTTGAGACTTGATCATAATCAAGTGCTCTTTAAACCTTGTGAGGTGAACTATGATTGCTCTGATTCTATCCTAGTAAGGATACGTAGGCAGAGGACGCGATGTCTTTGCGAGAAAACTTAGAAACTATCTTTAGGTCTTTACCTACACCTTTTACCCAATCCCAATCCTTAGCAAATATTTACCCACTTAACATGCAAGAAAACAAAAGGTTCCTGTAGAGTACTACAAATGTTTAGGATGTGAAATACCTACCCTATGCATAACCAACCCCCGATCCCCAAATCTCTTAGTGTTGTTGTTACATCGCGCAAAAAGGTTCTTTCTTTCTTTAGACCTTTCCTTTGGATAAATTAAAGTTCGATTGTGAATTTAAGAATTAAAGATTCAAGTTAATCAATAGCTTGGTATCACGATTCTCACCGCAACTGAAATGGCAACTTCGCTGGGGATTTATTTAACTTGAGGGTTTAGCCTATTTTGTTTAATTGCATGCTATATTTGTGAATATTTGTTTAATATGTATATTTGTCAATGTATTTGTTTGATGTTGGATATTGGGTGCTTTGAGTGGTGAGACGGTCCTATACCCGGACTTGAGTGCAATTATGATAGGATGGTGGTATATTCAAGAAGACTTATAGGGAGTTGATTCCCGACCAAGCTAACTTGAGAAACCACCGCTCAGTGTAGGCCCTCTTGAAAGTTTAGTATTGTTGATCGAGTATTCGTGAAGACAATGCTACTTTCAACGAAGGAGCCCGTGACACTGTGGACTTTTAGAATACATTCTACCCCCACTTTGGCCTTATTAGGATGTAGTGCGATGGCTATAAGGAAGTATTTCCGAAATAGTTGATACGCGATACTACACTTGGACGAGACTCTCTTGAGAATATTATCGATTACCAAGTGATTTGGGAAGTTGATAATATCTGAAAGATGGGTTGATGACTTTGGGAACTCTTTAGAACCCGTTCGGCAGGTACAAATTAATTCATAGTGCAAATACTTGGGGATGGGTAGACCTTGGATTCACGCTCGTCCTTTAAACCTAGGCTTGTGATGTGTGCATATGTGTGATCGTTGCATTTGCCTGTGTTTGTGCATTTTGCTTTCATAACATCATATCATAAAGTTTCATGGAACTCAGACTTTTTTGTTTGTAAACATCAGTGGTCGTTATGAATAGTGAAAGAAAGAAAACTTTGAAGTACACTTACAAGGGTTTTAACCTAGATGACCTAAGAAGGTTGAGCACCTTGGTGACAGATCCAGAGGGGTTTCAAAGCAGGTATGGGAAGCTGTTGTTACTATTGAAGTTAAAGATGGACAGTGGACTTCTTTCTACACTTCTCCAGTTTGATGATCCGCTCTACCATTGTTTCACCTTTCCCGATTATCAGCTAGTGCCCACACTAGAAGAGTATTCTCAGTTGGTTGGATTGCCCATTCTTGAATATTCTCCTTTTCCGATCATGGAGGAGGATCCTAAAGAACAAGATATTGCCAAGGCTACCCGTTTGGGATTGGTTGATATTAAAAAGAACCTGATTACAAAAGGAGGAGTTTTGGGTTAAATGCAAAGTTCTTGGTTGAGAAAGCTCAATATTATGTGAATCATTTAAGCATGGATGCATTCGAGGCTATCCTTGCCTTGCTCATTTATGGCATCTTCCTGTTCCCCAGCTTCGAGAATTTTGTGGACCTCAATGCCATTAAAATCTTCTTGAAGAAGAATCTTGTGCCTACCTTGCTAGCAGATGCATACCATTCTGTTCATCTAAGGAACTTTCATAATGGAGGGATGATTACTTGTTGCGCTCCTTTGTTATACAAGTGGTTCACTTCACACTTTCCCAAAGCTAATGTTTTTTGGGATCCGAAGAAAGGATGGTGGTCACAAAAGATCATGGCTCTCACTCACTCTGATATTGATTAGTATAGTCGTGACTATGATGGAACAATGATCATTAACAATTATGGGGATTTCAGTAATATACCTCTTCTCAGTGCTAATGGAGGAACCAGTTACAGTCCAATCCTCGCCCGTCAGCAATTGGGATACCTTTTGAAGGATAAGCCTAATGGTGTTCAGGTGGAAAGCACTATCTTCAAAGAAGAAAAGGATAATCAAAAGCTAAAAGAGAAGATTCTAGAGGCTTGGAAACATCTGCACAAGAAAGGGAAAAAGGATCTTGGAAAACTCAAATGTGTCTCTTTGGAACCATACCTCCAATAGGTTCGAAGGAGAGCCATCACACTAAGGATGCCTTATCCTAAACAGGAGCCTATGGTTTTGAAGGAAGAACGCACCTTGGTCTTCATGTCTGAAGAAAAAAAGTTGAAGATCGCTTTAGTCAAAGCGCGACAAACCAAAGACGCTTGGAAGCACAAGTATCAAGTGGCCGTTGAAGAGAATGCAGAGCTCCAAAAACAACTCCAGTTGAAAGACGAAGAAGTACTCTCTTGTAAGAAGAGGAAAGCATAAGAAGAACCTTTTTCTTCTAGTCCTAAGTCTACTCCGTGGAAGTTTATTGTGGACAAGCTCATTCTTGAGAAGGCTCAGATGGAAAAAGAAATCGAGAAGCTCAACATGAGGCTGCTAGGGGAACCTTCTTAGGATTCATTAGCTATTGTTTATGTTTAAAACTCTTGTAAGAGGAAACAATATTCTGTAATCCCATTTTGTTGATCAATGAATAACGACTTTTGATGTTCGTAAATATTTGAGTTCCATGACACCATACGCATTTGCATTTGCATTTTTCTAACCGTTCAAGGAAATTCAAACTTTTCTTTTTGCAGACAACAACATGGTGAGAAGAGACATGCTTCCTTTCCCGGATTTGAGGTTGGACCGTCTTAGGATGTTGACAAGACTTGTTAGGAACTCCGCCGCCTTCATTGACAAATATGGAGGTCTCCTGCCATTGATAAGTGCTCAAGTCAACGAGTCCGTGTTGCAGGCTCTGGTTGAATTCTATGATACAATCTACCACTGTTTTGTCTTCCCAGACTTTCAGTTGCTCCCAACCATAGAGGAATACACTGACTACCTGAAGATTTCATGGACTTTCAAATTTCCTTATGGAAAACCAAAGAGAAGAGATTTGGCCAAGGCCCTACATCTCAAGCCAGAGGACTTACCACCTATGAGAGCAAAGGGAGGGTATTACGGAATGGAAGCAGGACCTCTAATGGAGATGGCCGAATACCATTATGAGAATAGAAATCTGGGCATCTTTGAAGCAATTTTGGCATTCCTAATATATGGGTTGTATCTCTTCCCAAGCAGTTATGACTTCATCAGTGAGGAGGCAATCCGTCTCTTCATCATCAAAAATCCAGTAAATGCGATACTGGCAGATACGTATGTGGTCACCCACCGCTTCATCTTATACGATCTCGGGAAGTTTTCATGCTGCCTCGCATTGCTTGACAGGTGGTTTACCTCTCATTTTCCTATGACTCATGTCCTTTGGAGGCTTCCCAACAAGAGCGCATAGATTTCTAAGCTCATCACCCTCAGGCACTATGACATCACCTGGTATGATCCCAGCCTTGGTAATCTAGTCATGATTCCCAGTTATGGAGAGTTCCACAATGTACCTCTCATTGGAACGAAGGGGGTCATCACCTACAACCTTGTTCTTACTCAGCGTCAGTATGGGTATTCAACCGGGCCGGAGCCCGAGCCAGAACTGCTGAGACCTTGCTTCTGCGAAACTGGTAGCAACCCTGAACTGGAAGCCCGAGCTCACTATGCTCAGAATGATCCTCACCTCCAGGGTATAACTGCAATGGAGAACATAAGTTGTTTGACTACCAGAGCGTACTTGCTTTGGTCGAAGGAAATAGCGTTGAACATGTTCTACACTCGTGATTACGAGATAACGATGGAACCTGAGGTCCCCACGACTAGGGAAAAGCTGAAATACACTTTGATCAAAGCACAACGAGAGAATGAAGACCTGTGGGAGATCATTCGCCAGGACCGAGTTCATGTTGAAGACCAAGAAGGAGAAGGATCATCTTGTTAGAATGATCATTGTTTCACCATTTCCTGTTTTGCCTAAAAGGGATTGTAATCCTATGTTGCATTTACTTTCACATCTTGTTGTAAGAAAGGTCTTGCTTTTTAGCAAGAGCCATCTATTGTAATAGACTTCAATTATTAATGAAAAACGCTTTTTAAGCATGTCGTTACATGTTGTTCCAACTTTTTTTGTTTGTAAATAAAAAATCTTTGCTTTTCCTTGAATGGTTTGTGCATTTGCATTTACATTTGCATTCACATCTCATCCTGCATTGGTCTTGCATCCGAGTTCCGCAGCTCATCCTTTGTTCTTGTTTAGAAAAAGGGAGAGAAGGAAGTCATGCTGAATTCTCACAAGTACAACACTCGATCCAGAGCTCAGAAGAAGATGGCTGATAATGAACAGAGGTTCGACCAAATGGACAATGACATTGAAGCAATCAAGGGTGACATCAGCCAGATTATGGAAGTTCTCAATATAATCAAGGAAAATATGGACACACAGTCTACGGTAATCTCCGAAGTCGCTGCACCAACGACTAACGTCACAGTAGCTCTAGTTACCACTGCAGAATTTTCCTATGGCATGTCTCGGGATTTCGTACCACCGTTCAACAATATACAATCTTCAAGTCTTAATCCACTGTTTGATTCAACAATCAGGAACCCCATTTTCACTCAGGCGGGTGGACCAACTACAGTGCAACCTATTTTCCACAATCAACAACCGATCTTTGACATACCTGACGGTTCTGAAGCCGAGGATGAAAAGCGCGAAAAATTGAGGGTAGAGATGGACATTATGGCTAAGAGAATGAGAGCCATCGAAGGAAGCAATGTTTTCGGGTATGACGCCAAAGACCTGTGTCTGGTGTCCGGTTTGGTATTCCCCCAAAAATTCAAAATGCCAGTGTTTGACAAATATGAGGGGACTACTTGTCCCAAGGTACACCTGATCATGTACTGCAGGCGGATGGCTCCGCACATTGAAAACGACAAACTATTGGTGCACTGTTTTCAGGACAGTCTTAAAGGAGCATCAGCTAAATGGTATCTCAGCCTGGATCAAGCAAAGATCCATGGTTTTCAAGATCTTTCAGATGCCTTCATTCAACAATATAAATACAACATGGACTTGGCTCCAGACCGACGCCAGCTCCTCAGCATGACACAAAAGAGCACTGAAACCTTTAAAGAATACGCGCAAAGATGGTGCGGAACTGCTGCCCAGTGGAGCCACCCCTTACTGAAAAGGAATTAGCAGACTGGTTCATAGATACGGTCAGACCAGAATTCTATGAGCGACTAATCAGCAGTGTCACGACCAATTTCTCTGACATCGTGGCAGTAGGGGTCAAGGTTGAAGCCGGTTTAAAAAGTGGGAAAGTGGCTACTTCAAATACTAATCCAAGCACCAGTGTTGCAAAGAAGCCGACCAACAATTTTCACAAAAAGAAAGAGGGGGATGTAAGTATGGTAACATACGGAAAGAAGGCGCAAAGTTCCAGGAGCCGTCGCCAGCAATACCATCCACCATCATACATAGCAGCCATGACTCCAGTTTTTCAACAGTCATCGCAACAGGGTCCTCAGCATGGGGCATCCAGCAATCAACAACAATATCATTCTAACAGTCAGCAACAATATCATTTGCCGCAGGGTCAACAGCCTCAAAATAGGGCTCCAAGGGCGAATTATCAGGCGAATCGACCAAAAATACAGCCTATACTGATGAGCTACACTGATTTGTTCCCCATGTTGATAGAAAGAGGTTTGGTCAAGACCAGGAAATTAGGTGCTCCGCCTAATCCACTTCCATTCTACTACAACGCCAATGCCCGCTGTTTATTCCATGAGAACGCTTTGGGCCACGATCTTGAAGGATGCTTCGCGCTCCAGCACCTCGTCCGAGAGTTAATTGAAAAAAGAATTCTGTCCTTTGAAGACAATCACCCGAACGTAAAGAATAACCCTCTACCAAATCATGGTGGAGTAAATGCTATTAGTGAAGAAGGTGAAGGGTCTGAAGATAAGACAGTTACTACCATTGATGAGATCAAGGTACCATTGGTGGACCTACACAAACGTCTTGCTCAAGCATGGGCGCTTAAGACATCTCATGAAGACTGCGAACAATGCATGCTAAACCCAGAAGGTTGTGACATTGTGAAAAAAGACATTCGAGCAATGATCGAACAAGGGATGATAGAGATTGCTCGCAGGAATAAATGGGAAGATGTGGCAGTCATTGAACCCGTGTTTAACATGCCTGAAGAGCCTAACAAAAGAGTTGTGTTCAGAAATAATAAAAACAACTACAAAAACGTCCGGCCAGTGTTCCGCGACGATGCACCCCCGAAATTTGGGAGAGGGCAAGCCAGATTTGAACCAAGGGGAGGATCTAAACCTCACCCAAGGGCTGTAACACCAAAACAGGACCATTCATGGTGCGAAGGAATTTTCAAAGAAAGGAAGCCGGCAAATGTAGCCAATATTGTCGGCGGGAGTAAGATGATCCGGAGTGGGCGCATATACTAACCGCGGACAAATAATGTGGTTCCTCCGCCAGCAATTTCCGTTCCAAAAGCTACTGTTCCTCAAAAACCTATTCTAGAGGTAGTCGTCACTAAGGAACCTTTGGTCAAAGGAAAAGAAAGCCTCAAAAATGATGAAGAAGAGTTTCTACGAATCATCTGACGAAGTGACTACCGGGTGGTAGACTAACTGAATCAGACGCCATCTAAGATATCAGTCATGTCATTACTCTTAAGCTCTCCAGCGCATCGCCAGGATTTTCTCAAAATCTTAACACAAGCCCATGTTACCAAAGATATTACAGTGGGGCAATTTGACTCCATTGTGGCGAACATCACGGCCCGCAACACGCTAAGCTTTAATGACAATGATCTGACAGCTGAGAAATGCAAGCACAATCGTGCTCTGCATGTGCTGATCAAATGCGAAGAAGATACATTGTCCAGGGTTCTTGTTGACACAGGATCCACGCTCAATGTAATGCCGAAGAGGACACTAGCCAAGCTGGCTTACCAAGGTGCTAATATGAGGCCAACATCTCTCGTAGTGAAGACATTTGATGGGTCTAGAAGAGCTGTGATAGGGGAAGTTGATATTCCTATCATGATAGGACCACAAATCTTTGAAGTCACCTTTCAGGTGATGGACATCAATCTGGTTTACAGCTGCCTACTGGGAAGGCCGTGGATACACGCAGCAGGCGCTGTTACCTCTACTCTCCATCAGAAGATGAAGTTTATGGTCGATGATCAGTTGGTCACTGTTCATGGAGAAGTGGATTCAATGGTGAGCAACTTATCCTCATTTCGGTACATCGAAGTTGACGAAGATTTCCTTGAGACAGCCTTTCAAGCGCTAGAAATAGCCCACGCTGTTCTAGTCGATGAATCTGACATAACTCACGGTCCATCCTTTACCTCTGTTCAGAGTATCAAGGCGGCGCTAAAAGTTGGAATCCTGCTGGGATGGGGGGAGATCATTGAAGTCAACTCTCGGGCCAAGAACGATCGACAAGGGTTGGGTTACAAACCAACTCTAGAAGGCGAGCCGGAAGAAAGCACCATGAGGAAGAAGTCTTTGAAGGAAATATTTACCAGTGGCGGAATACAAATCAACGCTATCATTACTGAGGATGAGGATTGCAATCTAGATCATCTGATAACTCGGGAAGGAGCAGCTTTGCACAACTGGGAGGCTGTGGAAATTCCTGCCTTTTTACCTTTAGAGTAATTCATTTTGCTTGTTAGCTTTGTGTTTTCTTTAAAATTCCTGGTCTTGCCCAAGACCTGCGAATTATTTTGTATTGGGCCACTTTGCAACTTGAAAATCTATGAATGAAAAAAGTGTTTTTGTTAAAACTCTTGTTTATTTTCTGCTCATCATTTTCACTCTTTTTGTTATAAAAAAAATGGCAATTTTTTGGAAAAATATAAAAACAACCCTACATCTGCATGTCTGTGTGTGTGTATAATTGTTGCCAAAATAAAACATGCAGAATACCTCCATTACCCACAGAATCCTATGATCCTTCGGTTCCTTCTACTAGTGGTTCATCTGTCTTTTAAGCTGAAGAAGAGAATGATGAAGAATTAGAAGTCCCAGAAGAGTTGAAGAGGATGACTGAGTATGAAGATGTGTATCTCCAACCGTACAAAGAGCAGATTGAAGTCATCAACTTGGGATCCAAAGAAGAAAAAAGAGAAGTCAAGATTGGGGCATTGTTAGGGCCTGAGATTAAAAGCAGGCTGACAGCACTCCTCAGAGATTATGTCGACATATTTGCTTGGTCTTACCAAGACATGCCAGGGTTGGATACCGACATTGTTATGCACAAGCTCCCCCTGAATCCAGAGTGTCCTCCGGTCAAGCAAAAACTTCGCAGATCAAGACCAGACATGGCTCTTAAAATCTGAGACGGAGTCAAGAAACAGATTGATGCTGGCTTTTTAGCGGTATCCAAATATCCGGAATGGGTGGCAAACATTGTACCAAACCCAAAGAAGGATGGCAAGGTCAGAATGTGCGTCGATTACAAGGATTTAAACAAATCAAGTCCGAAGGATGATTTCCCTTTACCGCATATCAACACTTTGGTGGATAATACAGCCAGCTTCGCAGTATTCTCATTCATGGATGGATTTTCTGGTTATAATCAGATAAAAATGGATCCAGCCGACATGGAGAAGACAACCTTCATCACACCCTGGGGCACCTATTGTTATAAGGTCATGCCTTTCGGTTTGAAGAATGCAGAGGCAACGTACCAGAGGGCTATGGTCACACTCTAACACGATATGATGCACAAAGAAATTGAAGTATATGTGGATGACATGATCGCAAAGTCTCAAAGTGAAGAAGACCATTTGGATCATATGTTGAAACTGTTTGAGAGACTCCGAAAGTATCAACTAAGGTTAAATCCAGCAAAATGCACCTTCGGGGTTCGCTCAGGAAAATTACTAGGCTTCATCGTTAGTCGATGAGGAATTGAGGTAGACCCCGACAAAGTTAAAGCAATTCAAGAGATGCCTACTCCTAAAACAGAAAAACAAGTCAGAGGTTTCCTCGGACGTCTGAATTACATCTCCAGATTCATCTCCAATCTAACTCCTACTTGGACGCCGATCTTCAAGTTGTTACGAAAAGATCAAACGGTGGTATGGAACGAAAACTTCCAGTCCGCATTTGAGAAAATCAAGCAGTACTTACAAGAACCTCCGGTGTTGATTCCTCCTGTGCCGGGAAGGCCTTTGTTCATGTATATGACAGTACTAGAAGATTCAATGGGCTGTGTCTTGGGCCAGACTGATGAGTCGGGAAAGAAAGAACACGCAATCTACTATTTGAGCAAGAAGTTCACCGATTGCGAGAGTCGCTACTCTCCCCTAGAGAAAGCCTGTTGCACCTTAGCATGGGCCACTAAGCGTCTGTGACAGTATATGATTTGTCAAACCATGATGTTGATTTCTAAGATGGACCCCATCAAGTACATCTTTGAAAAACCAACTCAAACCAGAAGATTGGCCAGATGGAATATGCTCTTATCAGAGTACGATATTCAGTATGTTGCTCAAAAGTCTATCAAGGGAAGTGTCTTGTCAGAACACCTCACAGAGCATCCCATGGAAGATTATCAACCACTCAAGTTTGAGTTTCCTGATGAAGATGTGATGTACATTCAGCGCACGAAACCAGAGCTTGGTCCGGAAGAAGGTCCCGAGCCTGGATCTCGGTGGGAAATGATGTTCGATGGAGCGTCAAACAAGAATGGACATGGTGTTGGAGCTGTTCTAAAAAATCCAACCGAAGGGTATACTGCCATCACAGCCCGACATTGTTTTTCGTGTACGAATAACATAGCCGAGTATGAAGCCTGCATCTTAGGATTGGAAGCTGCTATCGATCTTCGCATCAAAATCTTGGAAGTGATCGGTGATTTTGCTTTGGTGATCTACCAACTCAAAGGGGAATGGGAAACCAGGGATGAGAAGTTGATCCCTTACAAAGCTCATATCCTAGAGATGGCTGAATATTTTGATGAAATTACCTTCAAGCATGTACCAAGAGCGGAAAATCACATCGCTGATGCATTAGCCATGATGGCATCAATGTAGAAGGTCCATTTTGTTAACGAGGCACCTCTGATTCGCATTGAAAGAAGGACAGTACCCGTGTATGTTATGACAATAGATGAAGAAACTGATGAGAAACCGTGGTTCTACGACATCAAGAACTTTCTTCAAAATCAGGAATATCCAGCTGACGCATCCAGAATTGACAAAAGAGCCATACAAAGATTATCGGCTAAATTCTTCATCAGCAATGGTACCTTGTACAAAAGAAACCATGACATGGTTTTACTTCAATGTGTCGATGAAAAAGAGGCAAATCTCATAATGGCTGAAGTACACAAGGGAACATTCGGTACCCATGCCAACGGCCACGCCATGGCTAAGAAGATCTTAAGGGCATGATACTTTTGGTTAACTCTGGAGACGGACTGCATACTTTTCGCTCGAAAATGCCATAAATGTAAAGTCTAAGCTGACAAAGTGCATGTCCCTCCACATCCTCTCAATGTGATGACGTCACCATGGCCTTTTGCAATGTGAGGCATAGACATGATTAGGGCAATAGAGCCAAAAGCTTCCAACGGCCATCGCTTCATCCTTGTTGCAATTGATTACTTCACCAAATGGGTGGAAGCAGCATCGTATGCAATGTGACAAAACAAGTGGTTGCTCGCTTCATAAAAAAGGAAATCATCTGTCGATACGGTATTCCTAACCAGATCATATCTGACAATGGATCGAATCTAAACGACAAAATGATGAAGGAACTCTATGACGATTTTAAGATCAAGCATCACAATTCGTCTCCTTACAGACCCAAAATGAATGGCGCAGTTGAAGCTGCAAACAAAAATATCAAGAAAATAGTATAGAAGATGGTCATAACATACAAGGATTGGCACGAGATGTTACCATTTTCTTTACATGGATATCGAACATCAGTGCGAACTTTAATAGGGGCAACTCCCTTTTCCTTAGTATATGGGATGGACGATGTGTTGCCCATCAAAGTCAAAATACCTTCTCTGAAAATCTTGATGGAAGCCGAGCTCGAGGAAGACGAATGGATAAAAGAAAGGATCGACTCATTGAACCTCATTGATGAGAAAATAATGATGTCCATGTGTCATAGTCAGATCTATCAACAAAGAATGATAAGAGCGTTCAACAAGAAGGTTCGTCCCAAACAGTATAGGGAAGGAGAGCTTGTGCTCAGAAAAATCCTACCAATACAAAAGGATATGCGCGGCAAATGGATGCCCAATTATGATGGCCCCTTCGTTGTAAAAACTGTCTTCTCCGGAGGAACTCTAATTCTTGAGACCATGGATGGCGAACAACTCAAGTACCCTATCAACTCAGATGCAGTGAGAAAGTACTATGCCTAAAAAGCAGAAAACCTAGAAAGGAGATTCCAGTACTTCAACAAGACAGAAGTTCAAGGATCGAAAGTTGACAAAACATCGGGTCAAAGTCTTGTGCAAGGTGTTAGAAGAAAGAACAATGTCTTTCATTCTCGTCCGAAGCGGCGGAGCAAATAAACTGATAGTTAAAAGGACCTGATTATTATGGGATTATGTAACCCTTTGTGTTTGCCATTTTTTCCGAATGTATAAATTTCCCAAGGCTTTGCCCTTTGTAAAGTTCTTGTCTATCAATGAAATCAGATTTTGGCCAATCATTATTATGATCTTCTGTTCTTGTTATGCAATTTCACTTATTTGTTAATAAAGATTTTTTCGAAAAGCAAAGTGTTTGAAAAACTTAAATTTTGTTTAAAAAAAAAAAAAGAAAACATAATTTGACAAAATGATTGAAGGACTCTAGAGATAATCTGATAACATTACGCAGTTCTCAAAGTCGTGAAAGTTTGCTGTCACCTTTGACCAAACTACATACGTCCGACAACAATTCCTACTCTTAAGCCAAGACTTCTCCTCTAGAAGAAAGTGTCGCCTAATTTGAAGCAATTAAGACTCAGCGTGACAAGTTCCCTCTGTGTTTTCCTTGTTTTGTTTCCCTTTTTCCTGCGGGTCGGTCTGCATTTTACATACAGCATCATATCAGCATACGCATTTGTTTGCATTTTGGTTTTGGTCTCTGTTTGTCTTGCTGTTGCCTTTGAGATCCTTTGGTCATTACCTCTATCTTTGATCTATTGCCGCAAATTTCACTTCGAGGTTGATACCCCAAGGTTATTAGTAATCCTGGGTGTTGCACCCCAAAATTTGACCAACATTTCTTTACCTAGCTTATGTTTCATTTCATTCACATTAGCATTATCATTTGCATTTCATTGACATGTATGCAGGAGATCAAGAGGTATGATTACCAATCAAGAGCTATACAAGACCATGAAGCTAGCCAAGAAGGTTATTCAAGTGGTCCAGGGTTGGTATCTTTGTCAGAGAAGCCAGAAGATTCTCAGAGAGAGTGGTTGAAGCCAAGAGTGTGTGCCTCCTAACTTGAGAGTTGTGGGAGCCCCTCAGATGATTCTGAAGCCATGAATGTAGACTTGAAGCCTTGATAGAGCTTATGAGATGTCTTGAAAGCCATCATGAGGCCTAGATAGGTCATTGTGCAAGAATAAGAATACTCAGCCATGAGTGGTGCAGTTAGGGTTTGACTGGGTCAACCCTAGGTCAACTGATGATTTGAACAAGGTTGAGACCTAATTCAAGAGCCATGTGATCATGGATTGATGGATTGAGATGTTATAAGGATTATTCCAAGGTTAACTCATCATGATTGAAGAGTTTGAGAAGTTTCAAGCTAGGGTTTCTAAGGTTTGACAGTGTAAAATCCCCTAGTTTGACCCCTATCTTCAAAGCAGTTTAGCTCAAGATGTGATTGTCATCTCATCTTACCCCCAACATGAATGTTGTATAGCTTGTTCTTAGCTTTAATTTGAGTACTAGAAGTCCTTGATAGGATTTGTAGAGCTCAAGTTATGACTTTGACAAGTTACAGGTCATCTGAGGTATGTGAATCTGGGGCCTTGAAAGTTACCCAACTTGCATCAAACTTTTGCCCAAGAAGCATGATTCCTATGAACTTTTGGTCAACATGAATGTTGTTCCTTATCCTCTTAGCTTACTAGAGAGTACTATAAGTCCTTGATAGGATTTGTAGAACTCAAGTTATGGCTTTGACAAGTCAGGGGCATTTTGGTCATTTGGAGATTACAGGTCATTTCAAGCATAAGGCCATAACTCCTATTTCCAAGCTTCAAACGGAAAAATCTTCAACATCAAACTTGTTCAAAATGATGTTTTAAGGCTAGTAAGGAGGTCATGATATGATGGAAAGGCTTGTAGCTCAAAGTTGTAAAAATGACCTAAAATAAGGGCATAAGTTAAATAAACCAAAGTTGGAAATTGATATTTTCAACCTACACATCCAAACCATGGTGTCGCTACTGCGAAAATCGGCGCCGGCTGAACAGAAGAGTTGCCACCGCGCGTTATTCATCCCAACGAAGGGAAAGGAAATGCTCGAAGTAAACCTACCGCAAAATGGGGAAAGGAATGGTCATCGCAACCAAAACCTGGATTCGGGAGTCGGTTACGCAAGGGGAAGGTATTAGCACCCCTCACGTCCGTCGTACTCGACGGGATCCACGCTTGTTTTCTTGTACGGATTATTATTTCTATCTAAACTAAGGGTCTGGGGTTAAAAGAAAATAAAATGACTCGGCAAAGTATCGCACTTTATGCCTACGTATTCCCGTCTGAAACGAGAAATCAGAGTCAACGTAGTTCGCCTACCTACGGGAAAGTAGGGGAAGGTTGCTCGCTAGGATATCGCATCCTATGCCTACGTACTTTCATACAGCATGAAAGATCAGAGCAAACGTAGTTCGGGCCACGTACGACACAAGTCTGTTTGACTGTTTTTTATCCTTCTAAAAAAGGTTTTCTCCTCATTATGGGTCCAAGCGGACAAAAATGACGTTTGATTGGTTTACAGTCTTTTACGCAAGAACTGTTTTTTATTGTGTTTGAAATGTTTATTGTGTTTTTTTGATTGTTTTGAGAAAGAAGAGACAACAACTCTAAAACCTATGGTTTAAAAAGGGAATCAAAATTTATCCTAATGTTGTCATGCATGGGTTAAGACCTAATGTCTATCATGTTCCTCTCTTGCGCAGAGAGAAACAGAGATCCTAAGGGATAAACAGGAACAGAACGACATATATACAGTAAAGCAGTAAAATATGCATGAATGCAGCAGTACAAGCGAGGCAAGGGAGTCCAACTCTACCTCAAACCTAGAAAACAACAGGCAAAAGCGAACAAAATTCACTTTCAACCTAACAGATTAATTGGCAAACAATACAGTCCGGGAAACTCAAACAATACATCAAAAGCTTCTAAACAGCAAAAATAAACAGTAAACAACAACTCTGCACAGCAAGCTCCATCAACATCTATCTTCAAGTCATCTTCAAAACATCTACAAGCTTCAAGCAAGCATCAATCTTCAAGGAGAGAAACTCTAACAGTAATCATCTTCAACAGTTTCAAACAGCAAGGCTTCAAACAGCAGCAGTCAAATGCACAGCTTCAACAGCACAATCTTCATCTTTTACAGTCTTCAAGCAAGGTCTCTATCTTCAATCTTTCATGGCTTTTCTTCAAATCAAACTCTCCAAGATGAGTAGCAGTTAACAAGATGAATTGGATGTTAAACAGTCAGTTGCCTACCAAAGGTGGCCTACTGACTGTTAACAAAATACAGACAGTTTTCTCTCAAAAGTTTTATCTATTAAATACATTCACTAATCCTTCCAAAGGAAGGATGTGAGTATTTAAAAGAGAATTTGAATCATAGAGAAAGAATGGAGGCAAACAAGACCTTCCATGTTTATGAATCAAGTTTCTACTCTAAGCTCTACCTAGCTCTTAGTTCCTATAATCTTCAATAGCTACAAGCAAGCTACAATCTTCATCAACTCTTGAACTTGATCTTCACTCATTTTGTCTTCAATGGGTTTCATCAACAAAGCTCTTCAACTCAAGCCCAAGCCCCAAGCAAGCCCAATAAGCCCAGATAACAAGCAATAACCCCAAAACGAGCACACCATACAATCAAACAATTACAAAAATATACTAAATATATTAATATAATAGGGGAAATTATAATATTTATTCTAAGGGATCTACTACACTTACCCATAATACCCCTATAGTCCCATATTCTAATTCAACCTAAAAAGCCCAAAAAGAAATTGTTTTAATGCACCTAAGTTGTGGTTTAACCTTAAAATGTTCTAAGTTTTTTATTACACCATATCTATTTCAACATTTTTTGTTACCATTTTTATTCTAAAGTTTTATCACATTATCTAAGGGAAACCCTAAAGCATATTAATATCTATATTATCAAGATCGAAGATCAAACCCTATATCAACTTCTAAGGGGTCTAAACAATTCCTAACATGCAAGGGGTCAAAGTTAACCATCAATTGGGAAGGTCCTAATCAACAACCCTAAAACAGAACCAAATTATATCTAGAAAATCTACAAAAATTCCTAAGGGAACATGCGAGTGTTAGCTACAATCTACCAAAATATCTAAGCAATAATCATCACCAATTGAGAGAACAAAATTCTACAAAACAGCGGTATCAAATATGCAAAGCAAACATCAATTAAATCATGCAAAATACTCATCAGAATGTAAAATACAAAAGAAATGGGAAAACAATCCACAAAAATCTAAAACAAATTATACAATCTCCTGAAGATGTTATAAACCTATGGTAAAAAAGTTAAAACCAAATTCTAAAGTTAAGGTCACTTTCTAAAGGAAAACCTATAAAGTGTCCAGGGAGCATTCAGATGGGGATGGCTCTGAAAAGCGGATTCAAAACTAAACTTAGAGTCGTCTATAAATTCCAAGAAAATTTCTGGGGAAACCTATGCATATCATATAAAACATATCCAAAAATAAGCTCAAAATCATGAAGCATCAAAGAGAACAAAATTAAACAAAACAGATGAACAATTATGTACACCAATGGATATTAGCACGAAAGAAAAATCATAACTAAATCAAAAAAAATCTAAAAAATGAAAATTCAGCGCCTAAAATTTCTTAAGACAATCAAGATCTGTAGAAAAAAGTTTCATAATTTCTTGAAGATTTTTACTATTTTTGACGCAATAAAAGCCAACAGGCCTCAAAATAGAAAAATAAAAGGAAAAGGGAATGAAGAAAATCTCCAAATTAACAATCCTAAAATCATCCATAGCTGTCCATGATCCTAACCGCATAAGAATTTCTAACTATCTCACCCTAAATCCATGGTAAAGTGAAGGTTTACATACCTTGATCGGAGCTTCGAAACGGAGTATCTTCGGCTCTTTTCGTACTTCCGAAAGCTTCAAATTCGTTCAACAATATGCGAGGAAAGTGCTACAATCTTCGAATCGAACCGAAATCGCCTTGAATGAAGAATCACCACTTGATTTGCTCTCTTGAAAATTGATATGCTCTCTTCCAATCCAACTCCAATCAATCACCAACCTTGCTTCAAATGAGTTTCTAAACATTTATAGAGATGATTGGAATATTCTAGAAATGAAGCCCAAGCCCAAAATAATAAAATCCATTTCCCTTGGAACTTTCTAGATTATTCATGTATCTTCCCTTGGAAATTTCTAGATTGTTCATGTATCTTCCCTTGGAAGTTTCCAACCAAAATAGCCTTCCAAATGCCTTGTTAAGTGGTTTGGATTAGTGACTTACATTTCAAGTAACCACTTTTACAAAGCAAGTCATGAAATTATTGCTCAATTCAAAAATGTGCCAATGCCATTGTCTTTAAAATGCATTTTACAATCAAATTGGTATGTCATATGGCTTGTTTGTGACCTCTAACCCAAAATTTTATTTTTTTTTCACCACTTTATTTGACTTATTCCCCTTTTTTAGGCAATTTTTATCACTTTTTGATATGAGCCTTTCCAACATCTCATGACCTCCCTAATAGCCTTAAAACATCATTCTAAGCAAGTTTTATGTTGAAGATTTTTCCATTTGAAGCTTGGAAGTAGGAGATATGGCCTTATGCTTGAAATGACTTATAACCTCCAAATGACCAAAATGCCCTTGGCTTGTCAAGACCATAAGTAGAGCTCCACAAATCAGATTGAGGCATACCATACCTTTCTAGAAAGCTAAGATCATGGGGAACAACTTTAATGTTGGATAAAAATCCAATTGAAAATTCCTTAAGGGGTAAAAGTTGCTTGGAAGTCAAGTAACTTTCACAGACAAAATTTCAGATGCCTCTGAGGAACCCCTAACTTGCAAGAACCATAACTTGAGTTCTATAAATCTCCTTGATGCCTTCCACCACTCAGATTAAAGGTATTGAGATACTATACAAGTTTCATGTTGTCCAAGGATCCATTTGAGACTTGCATTTTGAATTATCTTGCTTGGAAGTTTGCCCTAAATCAGGGGATTTTACACAGAAACCCTAATTTAGAAACTTCTCTTCTTCTTGATTTCTTTTGATTTCTCCTTGGCACAACACCACATATATATCCACATATCAAATGATGAATCCCACATTCTTCAAATAGACCTTGATGCCCCTTCAATCAAGCTTTTGGCCTAGGGTTGACCTAGGGTTGACCCAGATGAAACCCTAGTTGACTGTCTTCAACTGCAGCTCTTGTAATCACATCAATGACTTGTCTCACTTTCAAAATGACCCTGTAGGTCTTCCATGATGTCTATATACATTCCATGCTTTCAATTCATAGTCCACAACTTCTCTGATGATCTTCAAACCCCCTCAAGATAGGAGAAAAACCCACTGATTGGTCCACTAACTTCTCAAGCTTCAATTTCTTTCTGATGACTTGGATAGACTTGAATCTTGATAAGAACCTCTTGAATACATTCCTTGAGATGAAAAATAGAACTTGATCCCTTGCCAGATGACTTGTTATGCTATGCTATGCAAATGATTAGACTATGTACATGACTTTTTATGCAAATGACAATGCAATTGAAACATAAACCAAGTGAAGTAAGTTGGGCAAATTTTAGGGTGCAACAGCTGCCCCTATTCAAACGACTTGGACCCGACTGGGTGAAGAGCGAACAACCTTCAAACATTCGAGGTACGAGACGGTTGAATACTAAGAACCCGGAAATTTGCCAACCGCAGAAATAAACTGCGAAATAAATTGCACCACTACTTGGGGAACACTATCTACAAATCTGATTTCAACACCATCTTGTCAATATATGAATAACCTGGACGACTTCACTGGGGAAGTACTTTTCTCTCTTTTTTTTTTCTTTCAAATGTCTGAACACATCCTGTCTATCGTGGGACCACCGTTTATCTGAATACGAGAAATTCATCCGCCTGTTCCATACTGAAAAACTATCTACTCCCGCCTGCCTTATACGAGAAAGTGATCTTGACATCCGCCTGCTTCTTACGGAAAAACTTATCTGTCTGATTCTTATAGAACAATTTTTTTGATATTCGCCTGCTACCTACGGAAGAACTCATCTGGCTGATTCTTATAGAACAATTTTTTTTTGATATCCGCCTGCTACCTACGGAAGAACTCATCCGTCTGATTCTTACAGAACAATTCTTTTGATATCCGCCTGCTACCTACGGAAGAACTCATCTGTCTGATTCTTACAGAAAGAGCTTTTCTTACATCCGCCTGCTTCTTACGGAAGAACTCATCTACCACATTCTTCTGGAAAGTTCGCCTATTCGCCCGCCTGCTTCATACGGTGACATCTGTTAATATCCGCCTGATTCCTACGGAGAAGTTTTTCCATATCCGCCTGATACTTACGGAACCATTTTCCTTATATATCCGTCTGCTTCCTACGGAGGAACTTATCTGTCTGATTCTTACAGAAAAGTCTCTTCTAATATCCGCCTGCTTCTTGCGGAAGAATTCTCTATATATCCGTCTGCTTCCTACGGAGGAACTTATCTGTCTGATTCTTACAGAAAAGTCTCTTCTGATATCCGTCTGCTTCTTGCGGAAGAATTCTCTATATATCCGTATGCTTCCTACGGAGGAGCTTATCTGTCTGATTCTTACAGAAAAGTCTCAAATGCATCCGCCTGCTACTTACGGTGCAACTTCTTTTTATATCCGCCTGCTTCCTTCGGAACAACTCATCTGTCTGATTATTACAGAAAGAGCTTTCAAATGCATCCGCCTGCTTCTTACGGTGCAACTGCTGTTAACATCCGCCTGTTCCATACGGAGTAAATCCATCGTCTGCCTGATTCCTACAGAAGCACATTCATCCTTTTGATTTTTACTGATTATTTCTTGTTCTTATCCGCCTGTTTCATACGGAAAGACTGTCTTGCACATATCTTCTTTGCCTGTTTGCAACAACAGCTAACTCTACTGGGGACATTCTGAAAAATAAACACCGAACACTCATCTCATCAACAAGTGAACACTCCTGAAATTTTGATTTTATGAAACCCTGAAATGCTGCCGCAGCAACCAACTTGAAAAGACGTTCCGCTGTTCGGATTCTCTTCATTAATAACTCTGTGGGAAAAATAGGAAACTGAATTGTATCATCACCTGTCTCACAGTGAGACTCCGAATATCTGAAAATATCTCTGCTAGAACTCCATACTCCCGTTGAGAAATAAATTCCATACTCCTGTTTGAGAAATACACCTGAAAGCAAAAGGTTAACCAACCTGATTTATGTTTCAAAATGCGTATGTTTGATAATGGCGTAATGCTCCATACAGTATGGAAATGCTACGCGTTTTTCTGGGTAGATGCAAATATGACACTATATGCAAATGCAAATGCAGGTTCAGACTGCTGGGGAAACTCTGACAAGCTTGCTTTATCAACACGACTGCTGAGGACAAATACCACCCTGCTGGGGAATGAACGGGTATCACCAAGTATTATGGCAAAATAAATGCCAAGACATACAACCAACTCTGCCGGGGAGAGCTTTTAAACCTTCGATTTCCACTGAGAGGAAAGAATAACACATGCTGGGGAGAGAGAACTCCGTTGGGGAAGAAACGACTCTCTCGGGGCAAAGGAACTGACTCCGCTGGAAACAGGAAGTGACTCCGCTGGGGAGAATAAACAAACCTACTGGGATAGGGCATCCTTGCTGGGGATAATAAACTGTCTAGGTACAGTTTACAACTCTGGAATTATCAATCTGTTGAAAGTCACCGACTCCACCGGGGATAAGGAATCCTTTTGGAGAAAACACCACTGTCTGAGTACAGCTTACCAACTTCGAATTATCAACTCTGCTGAGGATAAACGACCCCGCTGGGGAAAGTAAACCATCTGGCCATGGTTTACAAACTCGGGACTATCACTATACTGAGGATAAACATCCTGTTACCGGCCTGACAACCTGTGGGGAGAAAGGAAAACCATCTTCTATGGTGAAAAATCCTTCTGAACCAACTCTGACTTGGTTAAACACCTTGAGAATCCTCTCGGCTGGGGATTGCACATGCACATATTCGATTCTCTGGGGAGTGCGGGCTCTGCGGGGGATATTAATCTGCTGGAGATATCTTATGAACTGCTTTCATGAGGATACTTTTCTGGGGAATTGATCCTTCCTTCGGTAAAGGCTAACATCATCTCAATTTCTGGGGATGAAGTACGACCTGCGTGGGGATTCGCGTCATATAAAGTCAAATTTTTCGTCAAAAGCCTCTGGTTAGGGCAACATGAATTCCATTTACCTTCTTGGAACTTTGCACTAAGGATACTAACATGCCCCAGTCTGAATTCTAGAATACTTCTTCTCGAAAGGAAACCCTGGTCATGACACTATCTTGAAATAGCTTGCCTCTGAATCTGCAACAATTTTGAAACAGACCTTACAGTCTTTGTATCCTGACATCCAGACATGAACCGCTTCTACATCTCAAACCTCGAAGAGGTGTTCCAACAAAACAGCTTTCGTGCTCTTAGGGTGACCTGCCCCAGTCTCGCAATAACCTTTTGCCCCTGAATGGCTGATTCGTGGAGCAGTGCCCATAGCTGCGAGAGATTTGCCAAATCTCGACCTGATTGCCCCAGATTAACTGATTCTTGGATGGCTGACTTTACCATGGATTAATCGACATATCTTGCCCCAGCTCACGAAACTTTCGGGCATTCTGCATTTTATCCTGATCAGACCTTCCACTGTAGGAGTCTTTCATGCTAGCATGCGCTTACTCGCAAGTAACACAAGTTGTTCTGCATAAAAGATATATTAAACGCAATGCATATGACATTTTCACAATCCAAGTCTGCTCATTGGAAAAATTTCTGCGACATATAATGAACCAATTATCAAAATGTCAATATCAAAGCTGATAAGAGGAACCCTTTTTAGGAGTCAAATTCGATGCGATCTTTACCGAAGTATGCTCTCGAACTAAACCTGTTTCAATTAGGACTTTTTCGGGTTGTAACGTGGTCAGGTTCACGGTTTACAAGGAAAGATAAAGGCTCAAAGCTTATTTTAACCCACCCATTCTCCATGATGTTCTCCAATCCTATGTTCAGCTAAATCGACATACGCGTTCACCTTTCAAAGGTTGAGTGATAGGAGTGATGGTCCAGGATACCACACTTTTTGGAGTGACAATCACTTACTTTTCGTCTTCAGGTGCCTAGAGTCACACGACTTTGTTCTTTTCGAGGATTTTTCTTTGGTAATCCTTTTCGCCTTTTGTGCTTTTTTTCGTTCCCTAACTTTTGCCTGGACTGACTCTTTTGAGTATCTTTTGCTTTTAAGTCCAGCGGGATGCCCTAATTTTTGCCTAAGTCGCTTGTTCTCAAGATTCTACTTAGCGGGCTTTTGCTTTCGATTTTTTTTTCTTTTTTTTTCTTCTTTTTTTTTTTGGATAAGTCGTGTGACACTGGTTGGCTGACTCTTTGTGGAATAATGTGACTGTTTCACTCTTGGCATTCAACCATTATGGTCTTTTAGGCACGACCTCTGGAGGTGTGATTGATCCTCGAACGGATACTCCTTTAGCGATTTGAACGCTTGGTCAACTAAGCTGACACCTACCCTGCCCCAGGTTAAGATTTAGGGTTTTTCACTTTCAGAAGGGAACTCCTACTACTAGGCTCAAAGGGGTTAACAAGGGATTGTCTTCCTTATATCTCCGGTGTTTATGGATTGAAACAATGCCTGTACATCATCAACAGGTTTTTATCCAAAAGCATACAATCGGCAGACTATTCGTCATCTGTTTTCGTCATCCTCCCCAGATTCCACTTAACAAGCGTTTGAAATAAATGAAAGCACAAAGAGTGAACACGACTGGATTAATTCAAAACATGCATATTTATTTCATTTATCAATATCAATTGAAAAGCAACAAGTTTTACAAACGAAATTTGCAATTAAACAGAAAGGCAACTACAAATGCAAAGACATGAACAAAATAACATGAAAAATGCCAGTGTCTCAGAACTGGGCTTCTTGCATTGTGACTTATTGGTGAGTCAACCATCTTCAGAAACCATTGTTAGCGGTAGCCTGCTGCTGTCTTGACTTTCTTTCAACGGCCCGACCGAACTCTAGAATATCTTTTCATTAATCCGACTCCCCCTGTTCCGACAACATTATCTACAATCCCCGCTGGTTGTCTGCTTACTTCACTTTTCACATCATTGCGACATCTGCTCATCACATAACGCCTCTACGGGCTTTTCAACTGCAGTTTGATCGAATTGCAACGTGCCTTCGTCTATCATAGCCTGTATGCCCTTCTTCAATTCAGCGCAACCCCCCTGTCTGGGTACAACAGTTTAAACACCATTCATTACAGCCCGGGTACACACCCCCTTTCAATAACCTGCTCTTGACTTCACACAACGGTGTCTTCAGCTCATCAACACTCATTACCAGATTCAAACTCTCTTTAGTCAAAATAGCATTTGCCCCGTGGTTGGGCATGGGCGCATTCAATATATTTGGGCCTGTCTGCCCGAAGTTTATGGCCTTGCTATCCAACAGATCTTGCAACACATGTTTGAAAGCGTGACAAGCTTCTATGTCATGACCGGGAGCTCCAGAGTGGAAATCGCAGTGCTGGTTGGCATCATACCCATACGGAAGTACCGTCCCTTTAGGCGGTGGTAAAGTCCTCTTTTCAACTAAATTCAACCCCAACAACGTCTGAAGTAACTCTGCGTATGTAGAGGGGGAGCATCGAACATTCTCTTCGTCTTCTGAAACCTTCTCTGTCCGTTATCCTGCCCCTGATTCGGCCTGTGATGCTGTTGCGATAATATTTGTGGTAACGGTTGTGGTTGTTGATGAAATGGAATTGTGACACTTGCCACCTGTTGCGGATGATTGTACTGATTCTGCTCTCTGCCCCGGCCTCGGTCTCGGCCCCCGAATACTGCACTTGTATCACCTTGACGACGCCCACCGAAAGCCCTTCTGTTATTGCCAGCTGAAGTAGATTCCTCAGCTTGGAATCTCCCCAGTTTAATATTGCTTTCAATTTTCTCACCCATCAAGATTAGGTCCGAGAAACTGCCCAAGGAAGTATGAAACAGCTTGTCATAAAACACACTAGTAAATGTTCCTATGAACATATCATTCATTTCTTTGTCATCTAAAGGGGGATAAACTCGTGCAGCCATGTCGCGCCACCTCTGCGCATATTCTTTGAAGCTCTCATCTTTCTTCTGGGACAACCCCTGCAATTGGACCCGGTTGGGTGCCAAGTCACTATTGTACTTATAACGAGCCACAAACGCTTCAGCTAGCTGCTTCCAAGTCTTTATCTGAGTTGGCTCCAACCCCATGTACCACTCAAGGGAAGGACCAGACAGGCTGTCCTGAAAGAAATGCATCAGCATCCTTTCATCATTCGAATAGGCCGACATTCTTCTATAGTATGATCGCACATGTACCTTGGGACAGGTATCTCCCTTATACTTATCAAAGGTGGGGCCTTAAATTTCAGCGGTACCCTCAAGCCAGGCACCAGTCCCATCGTGGTCATATCCAACCCAGAAGCACTGTGATTCACAACACCTTTCATCTGCTCCTCGAGCATCTTGATTCGCTGCGTGTTGTCTACAGGACCTTCAAAACCTCTGCCAGAGAAAACATCATCCTGCTGATCTTCGTTCCAGTTAACATTTTCGTTGCCAAATCCATCATACCCCAGATTACAGCCAAACCCATTCTGATTCACCATTGGTCCTCGACCTCTGTTTCCGTATCCTTGATTGATACCAGCCGGTCCATACCCATTATTAACGAATCCAGCGCCGTTACCATTATTAACCATTCCTCCATAACCTTGATTAGCCATGCCAGCACCATCATACCCAAAGCCAAATTTGCTGTCCTGACCACCATAATCAAACCCTTGCTCTTCATATCTGAAACCAGCGTTTCTAAAACCGTTACCGCCGTTGTTATTGACGCCACCCAGATTGGCATCCCTGAGTCCATTATTAACGACAGCTTCATTTCCAATCCCATTGTTGCCATTTCCGGCGCCAGCCCCGTTGTTCGCATTCGCGCCCGACACATTTACCACAGGAGGGTTCACTACAGGCTGAGGAGTATGCACACTGCCTCCATGAATAGTCTCAACTTGTACAGAGTGGTGGTCCTCGTTACCACCTCCATTGGCCTTTGCCAATAGCGGCAACACCAGAGTCTGCAGGTTTTCCTGCCCCTTCATAACCGTTTCCATAGTCTGCATGAACTGAGCGAGCCTCTCCCGCATCTCCTGCACCTCTTGCTATACTTGATCCATAATCTTCTTACAGTTTGTGCGGGTGGAATACCGATGAGGATGTTGACTTGCAATTCTGTCAACCTGGCAAGATGCAGGAGATGAGATACAGTTTCAATAATTAACTGGTAAATGAAATATGTATGCACATGCAATGCAATATGTGTCTGTGCGTTAGGGCGTATTATTTCCCCAACTCTAGTGCCATGTGCTCTGTGTCGTGTCGTGACAGTGCGGTGATAGTAGGTTGATAATCATTCATAGAAGACGGAACAACTTGTATATAGCTGATCGGGCAAAGTTATACATCAATGTAAGGTAGTACAATAGAAGGCATGACCTCAACCAACAGGCCTGGTGATGGTCAGCTCAAAACAACAATATACAAGTCAAGTCAAGTAGGTTCGTAGCCCCTGTACTCCTTCAATAGCCTTTTGGTCTTTGGATGGTCCGCCTGAGCAAGCAATCCTTCAATCAGTGCGTCACCTCGCCTGATCACCCGCTTCAAATCCTCGATAGATTCTTCCCATTCACCGTCCCCAAAGCAATCATCAACTTTTCTCTTCTAGGAACGAGCTTCTTTCTTGCGTTTGGCTACCTCATTCAATGCATCCTGAAGAGCCCATCTAGCCATAACTTCCTCTTCGTACTTGAGCTTGCTAGTCTTCAACTGGTGTTCCAAGTCAGAAATCTGCTGCTTTAGTTTGTCCTCCCTTTCCTTGTTATTGGTCAGCGTGGCATTCCATGTTTTGCTGAAGGAAGAGATTTCTCGATAAGCTACGTCTAGTGTCGTTTTCTTTGATTCAAGCATATCATGTGAACTCTTAAAATCCTTCCCCAGACGCTCCCGTTTCTGTTTCTCTTCAACCAGCTTAGCATTCAACGAAGCTACTGTTTCAGTCTGTTGTTGGAGAGAGTATGCAACTTCATTCTTCTCTCTTCTGAGCTGAGCTAGTTCTTTCTCTAATTCTTCATTAGCCAACAGCAAGGCTTCCTTCTCTTTTACAACTTGCGCATAGACCTCCATAGTAACGGTGGTTGGTTCCTCTACTGGAACATGAACATGGACTGGTGCATCTGGAAACGGAATTAGCAACTGTTTTTCTCTCTCTTGTATCCAAGCTTTGTATGGTACATAAGCCTGACAATCATTCTTCCCCGATAGTGGTTTCCCTCTTCTGTTGATGCGTATCCAAGCGTGCTGAAGCTTGGCTAATAACTCTCCATTCAAGTCACCGGTGAAGTATAGAGATTCCTGTACTTCTTCCTCCCTAGGTGGGTTCTTCAATGCGTATCCAAATTGGCGAACAAACAGAGATGGATTATAATTGATGCATCCTTTCCTTCCTATCAAAGGCACGTTCGGATACCCAGAGCAACTGAAAATAAGCTCAGACCCCAGCCAGTCTCGGTCAAACCACTCAATGTCTTCAGAAGATAGTCTCATCAGGCGCTCTGGCCAGTCAGCTGTAGTTGCGCCATCCACAAAAGGTCCCTTTAGGGGGAGATGGCTCTCAAACCACATGTTCAACAGCAGCGCACAACAGTAAACAGTCTTTCCTCTCCTATTTTCATTTTTGTAGTGCAATGAATGACAGAGATCTCCAATCAAGGTGGGTACAGGGATGCCAGCAGCAAACAGATGAGAGGCGTCAAAGTCCACAAAATCGGGTAAATTGGGAAACAACACTATTCCGTAGATGCACAGAGCCAAAATAGCATTAAAGACTATCCAGCATCCGCTCTTGGCGTATTCTTGGGCTTTGCCAACCAGAAACCCGAGGGAGAAGCCTGGAACCCCGAGCCAAGAAGTCACTAATAGTTCAGAAGCGTTCATGTGTAAAGCCTTTGCTAAGTCCTCCAGCTTGGGCTTAGCGTCACAATGGATGAAAGGAACCTTATTTTGCACCGGCAACTCAATAAACTCTGCGTACTCTTCCATGGTAGGCCCCAAAATAAAGTCAGCAAATGTGAAACATCTCAAGGCAGGGTCATAGAATTGCATCAATGTATACAGCCCATTCAGCTCAACAGCAGTTGGCTTGCAAACCAGTCTCAACAGTCTTCCATAACTCATCCTGAAACTTCTCCTGACCTCCTCATCAGCAAGGGAAATCAGACCAAGTAGGGGAGTAACGTCAGGTGTAGGTAACTTATATGCAACTGTCCTTCTCAAACCAGCCATGACCAATAATCAGAAGTCCGGACACTAGAATCAGGGAATATGCAAATGCACCTGCAGCACAGACACACGTTAATGAAATGCACATGATAATGGTTATGCGAACAATGTAACTAACAATGGTATGGCATCCTATGCGGTCGTCGGCGTCACAGACTTTCAGGGTTGATGATACGATTCCCAGAAGGAGTGGCATCATCAAATCCTGAAGAGGCCTCACTTAGCCAACTTCCAATTGATCGGTTCCCGGCGTCGACAATTCAACTAACCAACAACCCCTTCGACCCAAAGGGTAGAAAAAGAAGTCAACCAGAAGAACCTCGTCCGAGTGTGAATTTTGCGGGACACTAATGCAAGCAAAGCCGGCACCGCCCACTACTTTCCACTCTAATTCTAAGTGCACTCAAGCTCAGTTCCGGCTTATCTCTCAATCATAGAACACCCGTCATAACCCCAATACAGCAATAATCAATAATATAGTGCTGAATGTAAAATACAGAAAAGATAAATCCATACAAAATCCTCGACGGGAAAACAAGCGCTAGGATTGACTCTCTTAAGGGACGTTGGATCCCAAATGCATAAGGAACTATCGCAGTCCTTAGCAGCCAAGGGACGTTGGATCCCCAGCAGAGTCGCCAGCTGTCGCTACTGCGAAAATCGGCGCCGGCTGAACAGAAGAGTCGCCACAGCGCGTTATTCATCCCAACGGAGGGAAAGGAAACGCTCGAAGTAAACCTACCGCAAAACGGGGAAAGGAATGGTCATTGCAACCAAAACCTGGATTCGGGAGTCGGTTACGCAAGGGGAAGGTATTAGCACCCCTCACGTCCGTCGTACTCGACGGGATCCACGCTTGTTTTCTTGTACGGATTATTATTTCTATCTAAACTAAGGGTCTGGGGTTAAAAGAAAATAAAATGACTCGGCAAAGTATCGCACTTTATGCCTACGTATTCCCGTCTGAAACGAGAAATCAGAGTCAACGTAGTTCGCCTACCTACGGGAAAGTAGGGGAAGGTTGCTCGCTAGGATATCACATCCTATGCCTACGTACTTTCATACAGCATGAAAGATCAGAGCAAACGTAGTTCGGGCCACGTACGACACAAGTCTGTTTGACTGTTTTTTATCCTTCTAAAAAAGGTTTTCTCCTGATTAAGGGTCCAAGCGGACAAAAATGACGTTTGATTGGTTTACAGTCTTTTACGCAAGAACTGTTTTTTATTGTGTTTGAAATGTTTATTGTGTTTTTCTGATTGTTTTGAGAAAGAAGAGACAGCAACTCTAAAACCTATGGTTTAAAAAGGGAATCAAAATTTATCCTAATGTTGTCATGCATGGGTTAAGACCTAATGTCTATCATGTTCCTCTCTTGCGCAAAGAGAAACAGAGATCCTAAGGGATAAACAGGAACAGAACGGCATATATACAGTAAAGTAGTAAAATATGCATGAATGCAGCAGTACAAGCGAGGCAAGGGAGTCCCACTCTACCTCGAACCTAGAAAACAACAGGCAAAAGCGAACAAAATTCACTTTCAACCTAACAGATTAATTGGCAAACAATACAGTCCGGGAAACTCAAACAATACATCAAAAGCTTCTAAACAGCAAAAATAAACAGTAAACAGCAACTCTGCACAGCAAGCTCCATCAACATCTATCTTCAAGTCATCTTCAAAACATCTACAAGCTTCAAGCAAGCATCAATCTTCAAGGAGAGAAACTCTAACAGTAATCATCTTCAACATCTTCAAACAGCAAGGCTTCAAACAGCAGCAGTCAAATGCACAGCTTCAACAGCACAATCTTCATCTTTTACAGTCTTCAAGCAAGGTCTCTATCTTCAATCTTTCATGGCTTTTCTTCAAATCAAACTCTCCAAGATGAGTAGCAGTTAACAAGATGAATTGGATGTTAAACAGTCAGTTGCCTACCAAAGGTGGCCTACTGACTGTTAACAAAATACAGACAGTTTTCTCTCAAAAGTTCTATCTCTTAAATACATTCACTAATCCTTCCAAAGGAAGGAGGTGAGTATTTAAAAGAGACTTTGAATCATAGAGAAAGAATGGAGGCAAACAAGACCTTCCATGTTTATGAATCAAGTTTCTACTCTAAGCTCTACCTAGCTCTTAGTTCCTATAATCTTCAACAGCTACAAGCAAGCTACAATCTTCATTAACTCTTGAACTTGATCTTCACTCCTTTTGTCTTCAATGGATTTCATCTACAAAGCTCTTCAACTCAAGCCCAAGCCCCAAGCAAGCCCAATAAGCCCAGATAACAAGCAATAACCCCAAAACGGGCACACCATACAATCAAACAATTACAAAAATATACTAAATATATTAATATAATAGGGGAAATTCTAATATTTATTCTAAGGGATCTACTACACTTACCCATAATACCCCTATAGTCCCATATTCTAATTCAACCTAAAAAGCCCAAAAAGAAATTGTTTTAATGCACCTAAGTTGTGGTTTAACCTTAAAATGTTCTAAGTTTTTTATTACACCATATCTATTTCAATATTTTTTGTTACCATTTTTATTCTAAAGTTTTATCACATTATCTAAGGGAAACCCTAAAGCATATTAATATCTATATTATCAAGATCGAAGATCAAACCCTATATCAACTTCTAAGGGGTCTAAACAATTCCTAACATGCAAGGGGTCAAAGTTAACCATCAATTGGGAAGGTCCTAATCAACAACCCTAAAACAGAACCAAATTACATCTAGAAAATCTACAAATATTCCTAAGGGAACATGCGAGTGTTAGCTACAATCTACCAAAATATCTAAGCAATAATCATCACCAATTGAGAGAACAAAATTCTACAAAACAGCGGTATCAAATATGCAAAGCAAACATCAATTAAATCATGCAAAATACTCATCAGAATGTAAAATACAAAAGAAATGGGAAAACAATCCACAAAAATCTAAAAAAAATTATACAATCTCCTGAAGATGTTATCAACCTATGGTTAAAAAATTAAAACCTAATTCTAAAGTTAAGGTCACTTTCTAAAGGAAAACCTATAAAGTGTCCAGGGAACATTCAGATGGGGATGGCTCTAAAAAGCGGATTCAAAACTAAACTTAGATTCGTCTAGAAATTCCAATAAAATTTCTGGGGAAACCTATGCATGTCATATAAAACATATCCAAAAATCAGCTCAAAATCATGAAGCATCAAAGAGAAAAAAATTAAACAAAACAGATGAACAGTTATGTACACCAATGGATATTAGCACGAAAGAAAAATCATAACTAAATCAAAAAAAAATCTAAAAAATGAAAATTCAGCGCCTAAAATTTCTTAAGACAATCAAGATCTGTAGACAAAAATTTCATAATTTCTTGAATATTTTTACTATTTTTGACGCAATAAAAGCAAACAGGCCTCAAAACAGAAAAATAAAAGGAAAAGGGAATGAAGAAAATCTCCAAATTAACAATCCTAAAATCATCCATAGGTGTCCATGATCCTAACCGCATAAGAATTTCTAATTATCTCACCCTAAATCCATGGTAAAGTGAAGGTTTACATACCTTGATCGGAGCTTCAAAACGGAGTATCTTCGGCTCTTTTCGTACTTCCGAAAGCTTCAAATTCGTTCAACAATATGCGAGGAAAGTGCTACAATCTTCGAATCGAACCAAAATCGCCTTGAATGAAGAATCACCACTTGATTTGCTCTCTTGAAAATTGATATGCTCTCTTCCAATCCAACTCCAATCAATCACCAACCTTGCTTCAAATGAGTTTCTAAACATTTATAGAGATGATTGGAATATTCTAGAAATGAAGCCCAAGCCCAAAATAATAAAATCCATTTCCCTTGGAACTTTCTAGATTATTCATGTATCTTCCCTTGGAAATTTCTAGATTGTTCATATATCTTCCCTTGGAAGTTTCCAACCAAAATAGCCTTCCAAATGCCTTGTTAAGTGGTTTGGATTAGTGACTTACATTTCAAGTAACCACTTTTACAAAGCAAGTCATGAAATTATTGCTCAATTCAAAAATGTGCCAATGCCATTGTCTTTAAAATGCATTTTACAATCAAATTGGTATGTCATATGGCTTGTTTGTGACCTCTAACCCAAAATTTTATTTTTTTTTCACCACTTTATTTGACTTATTCCCCTTTTTTAGGCAATTTTTATCACTTTTTGATATGAGCCTTTCCAACATCTCATGACCTCCCTAATAGCCTTAAAACATCATTCTAAGCAAGTTTGATGTTGAAGATTTTTCCATTTGAAGCTTGGAAGTAGGAGATATGGCCTTATGCTTGAAATGACTTATAACCTCCAAATGACCAAAATGCCCTTGGCTTGTCAAGACCATAAGTAGAGCTCCACAAATCAGATTGAGGCATACCATACCTTTCTAGAAAGCTACGATCATGGGGAACAACTTTCTTGTTGGCTAAAAATCCAATCGAAAACTCCTTAAGGGGTAAAAGTTGCTTGGAAGTCAAGTAACTTTCAGAGACAAAATTTCAGATGCCTCTGAGGAACCCCTAACTTGCAAGAACCATAACTTGAGTTCTATAAATCTCCTTGATACCTTCCACCACTCAGATTAAAGGTCTTGAGATACTCTACAAGTTTCATGTTGGCCAAGGATCCATTTGAGACTTGCATTTTGAATTATCTTGCTTGGAAGTTTGCCCTAAATTAGGGGATTTTACACAGAAACCCTAATTTAGAAACTTCTCTTCTTCTTGATTTCTTTTGATTTCTCCTTGGCACAACACCACATCTATATCCACATATCAAATTATGAATCCAACATTCTTCAAATAGACCTTGATTCCCCTTCAATCAAACTTTTGGCCTAGGGTTGACCTAGGGTTGACCCAGATGAAACCCTAGTTGACTGTCTTCAACTGCAGCTCTTGTAATCACATCAATGATTTGTCTCACTTTCAAAATGACCCTCTAGGTATTCCATGATGTCTATATACATTCCATGCTTTCAATTCATAGTCCACAACTTCTCTGATGATCTTCAAACCCCCTCAAGATAGGAGAAAAACCCACTGATTGGTCCACTAACTTCTCAAGCTTCAATTTCTTTCTGATGACTTGGATAGAATTGAATCTTGATAAGAACCTCTTGAATACATTCCTTGAGATGAAAAATAGCACTTGATCCCTTGCCAGATGACTTGTTATGCTATGCTATGCAAATGATTAGACTATGTACATGACTTTTTATGCAAATGACAATGCAATTGAAACATAAACCAAGTGAAGTAAGTTGGGCAAATTTTAGGGTGAAACACATGGCATGTAATATATCATTTTGACTCTAGAAAACATTTTAAGAACATTGGTTTAGCCACATTTTTGAGTTGAGATTCAATTTGGGGACTTGCTTTGGAAAATGGTTACTTGCATATTAAGTAACATTTGCAAAACTCAAAATCAAGGCATGAGCAAGGCCCTTGGCAAGTTAAACTCTTCCAAAATGTCACTAGGGGAGAAATTGAAAGAGATTGGGTTGGTTTCAAGCTGCAAATAGAATTGGGCATAGCATGAGATGTGTTTGAAAATCTCACGACATGAGAAGTGGAAACTCTCATTAGAAGGATCTAGAGGGTTCTAGATCATCCAAACTTCATCTATATATTGAGTAGAGATGATCCATTGAAGAGGTTGGTGATGATTGAAGGAGAGAGCATAGATTGAGATTGAAATTTCATAGCTTGCAAGTGCAATCGGTTTCACCAAATTCTTCATTTTCCATCCCTTTCCTTGATTGAAACTTCTTCCATGGATGTCAAGGAGTGATTCCAGATCATTATCAAGAAGGATTCGTGGCTAATTGGTGCTCTTGAAGTCAGAATTTTCCACCTGCAACTCACCATCGGGTTTCAAGATTCAAGCACTTTCAACTGGTTCTTTTGCATACAGAAGCAAGGAGGAGGTTCATTGATCGTGTCTGCAAGATTGTAGAGCTTGAATTGGAGGTTTAGGGCATCTGTTCATCCAAGATTTTCAGGTTGGTAACTTTCTTCCCCTAGCATGATTTAGGTAGAATTAAGTTGAATTAAGGTGTTAGATTCATTGTAGAATGGTGTAGGATGGATTTCAGATAGTTAATTGGAGAATTAGAGACAAAATAGGTGAATTACCATTTTCGGTTGAGATTGGGATATGATGAATCTTGAGGTTTCAGAGGAAGCTAAGGGTATGGTTGAATTCGTGGCAAGATTTGGGATGAGTTTCATGTTTTGACCATTTGCAATGGAGGCCTGTAGAGAGAACTAGGGTTGGGGAAGACGACCGGAGCACCACCGGTGGTGGCCGGAGCTGGGCGCGAAGCTCAGATGTTCAAAAGGTAGGAGACGATCAGAACACCCTTGGATCTTGGTTTGACCTTTGACTGGGAGCTCATCCAACGACCACGTTTTAAATTTGATTTGTGAAGGATCTGAATAAATGAAACGCTGCGTTTCATTTAGCAGTTGGTTTTGGGCTTAATGAATTAAGTGCTATCCACACCCCCTGATGGCCAAACCCAAAGTTTGAACTGATTCTGATTGCTATCCACACCGCGCGTGTTATTCTTTTAATTGGATTTTCATTATTTTTTTTCATTTTATCCATGGTTCTTGTTAAATTCATAATAAATTGAAAATTAATCCAATTAATCCCATTCTTTTTGCATTTTACTCATGATTGAGTCTAGTATTTTTTTAGAAAAAATATTTTCATTTCATGTAATTTATGATTTAATGGGAATTTTACATTTTAATTGATATTAAAATGATTATGTTTGATGCATAATTTTGTGGAATTTAGTGTGATCACTTGGTGATGATTTTGAGCCTATTTTTTTTGTGTGTGATTAGGTTAGACAAGTATGATCCCATAGAATTTTTCTCACATTTTTGTGATGAAAATAGGTGTGCTTTCTAGATTGATATTTAGGTGCCTCCTTTTAGGGTTTAGGTTTGATACCTTGTAATGTAGGATTTAGTTCTAGGTCTAATTTGATGGTTTGATCTTTGAAATTAATGTGGTAGAGTCATGATTGACCTAGGTTCCCATAGATATTTTTGTAGGATTTTACAATTGGTTTTAGTATTTTAGTTAGGACTAACTTTAGTACTAGGTTTTAGATGATTCTAAAGCATTAATTCAACTAGTTTAACTTCCTTAGTCCCCTTAGATTAGGGTTTGTGCTTTGTTTGCCTTTGGTTGGGATTCAAGACAAGTTGAAGACAAGGTGAGGATGCTTAAAGTTGCTTGAAGTTGCTTGGAGCTTGGATTTGTTGGTTCCTGAAGGTGTCTGATGAAGGTTTAGGAGATAGAGGACATAGGGAGAGCTTTATAGTTAGAATGATTTCTTTCATAAATATCGAAAGCATCTTGTGCTTCCATTCCTCCTAATGACTAAAAGTCCTTCTCAGATATTCACATCCCTCCTTTGGAAGGATGAGTGGCTTTATCTGAGAAGTAGAACTTTGAGGGAACCAGTCTCTCATAATGATGAACCCTTACAGGCTTCCTTTGGTTGTCAGTAAGCTGTTTATCATTTCATCTCATCCTGTTAAATCAATTGTCTTCTGGTTTGAGTATCTTGAGAGATGTTGGACTTGAGTGTGAAGATGAGGATTTCATTGAAGAGTGTGGAAGAGGATGATTCCTTGAGCATTGCCATTGCAGCTGAAGCTTGAAGAGCAAGAAGAACAGGTTGATACTTGAAGACCCAATGGATATTGAGTGAAGAGTTGAGGCTTGGAAAAGAAGATTGAAGGATGAAGTTGACACTTCTATGTGATTGAAGATTACCTTGAGAAGCTGAAGCTTGTAGATGAAGAGAGAAGACCAAGTTGATACTGGTAAAGCAAAGAGAGCTGAAGCTTGAGAACTAAGTTGATACTTATGAAGAGGATTCAATTGAGATTGAGTGTAGAGCTGAGGCTTGAGGAATAAAGGATGAGTTGATACTTACTTTGAAGCTTGGAGAGCCTGAAGGAATCAAGTTGATGCTTGTAGTTAAGAGTGAAGCCTGAGGGTGAAATTGACTGGAGAGCTGAAGCTTGAAAGAAAGAGAATAAGCTGAAACTTATGTTTGATGGGTTGAAACCTTGGAGAAGCAAGTTAATACTTGTCATGAAAGATGATAGCCTTGAAGGGTGGTTGAGGTCTGAAGACTGGATTGCTGTTAGAAGAGCTGAAGCTTAGAATTGAGGGATTTGTTGATCTTTTTTCTTGTCTGTTTTCTTTTCTATATTGATTTGCCTTGTGTGACTTGCTTGATGCATTAGAATAAGTCCATGATTAGACTAACTTTAATCTAGGAGCATGATTGCACTAGAGGTTGAGTTGCTCCTTCTGCTTGTATTGTTACTGTATGGCTTTGCTTGCGGGTATTCGGTAGAGCCCAGCTCCCTTGCCCATGTGGTTTATTTTGCTTGACAGCATTTCATTTTCTTCTGTATGATTACAGTCTCTTATATTTTGCTTGATAGCATGTTTTATCTTTCTGTATGATTGTTGTTATTCATTCTGGCTTGAGGTTGAGATGAGCTTGTGGAGGCTGCTGCCCCACACACATTTCCTCCCTCACTTGCATTGCATGCATTTTACTGTTTACTGTTTACTGTTTAAGCTGATGCTTTATCTGTTTCTGTGTATCATTGACATGATCCCTTAGGACTCTCACTTCCTTTGATAAGGAAGTGACAATTAGAACTTTAGGTTGAAACCTATGCATGATAACTTCTAGGAGTTCCCTGTTTCAAACCTCAACTATAGGATGAATCCTTGGCATGACAACAGTAGGACTTGATAGTCTCCCCGTAGTTGAGCCTGTTCTCTTCTCATCTCAAAACAGCTTAAGATACAGTAACCATGAATGATTTCTTTCGTACGTTACGAGCCTTAAGCTATCTGAGAAAGGATTGTTGGAGAGTTTCTTTCCAACAGTCTGGATGTTTAGTATGGCACCCTTTGGGTGACATGCGACGCATTCACTCTCAGGTCATAGTCTTTAGTGCGATTGAAATTGCAAACACAATAAAAAAACAGTTCTTCCGTAAAAGACAGAAAACAAACTTCAAACCTTTTTGCCCCGTGGGCCCATAATTCAAAGGAAAGCTTTTCTGAAGAAAAGAGTGTCATTAAACTTCAGCGCCACCGCAAACAGGCTTTGTCCCTAACTGCTGGAACTGCTGTTTAACCCTACTCGATAAAATAGATGAATCTGAATTCCCGTAATCCGTATTATCCCGAACTACGTAAGCTCTGATCTCTCATACCTGTTGAGAGTACGTAGGCACAATACTGATGTACTGGCGAGCCACCTTCCCCATAACCCGTAGTAGGTCGAACTACGTTGACTCTGATTTCTCATTCTCTGATGAGAATACGTAGGCATAAAGTGCGACGCTTTGCCGAGTCATTTTCTTTTCTGTTTAAGCCAGCCTTGATAGGTAGATAGATAAACCAACTCGTCCAGTAAACACAACAAGCGTGGATCCCGTCGAGTACGACGGACGTGAGGGGTGCTAATACCTTCCCCTTGCGTAACCGACTCCCGAACCCAGACAACGGTTGCGATGACCTTGTCTTATACCTTTTCGTCAGGTTTTTCCAATCGTTTCCTTTCCCGATCCGAGGGATAAATAATGAAAGGTGGCGACTCTTCTGTTCTACCGGAATCTTATTTTCGCGGAAGCGACACTGGGATTACTATCTTCTCTAGGAAGCTGGTGGTGACTGGCAGTATCCGATTTACACAAATGGGCGGTTGTTACCAATGTTTATCTCCGATTTGGTTGTCACCAATAATCTTTGAAAGTCTAGTAATTACTAGCATTGCTTAGAACCAATTATGGTTGGTGTCTCGATTTGGTCGTCACCAACAATTTTCCAAACCCAGTTGTCACTGATTCTGTTATGAAGCCAACCAATCGTCATTGGAGTCCTTTTGATTTGGTTATTACCAACCTTTGCTAAAATATAGTGGTTACTAGTATTGCCTTTTAAAACCAATGGTCATTGGTACTTGAGTTGGTCGTCACCAAAATTCCCTAAAAAAGCCCAATAATTATTGACATCGCCTGGAACCAGTTGTTATTGGTACCCTTTGATTCGGTTATTACCAATCTTTCTGAATCTAGTAGTTACTAGTATTACTTTCAAATCCAGTTGTTATTGGTACCTTCTAATTCGGTTATTACCGATCTTCCTGAATCTAGTAGTTACTAGTATCACCTTCAAATCCAATTATTATTGGTACCTTTTGATTCGGTTATTACCAATCTTCTAAGTCTAGTGGTCACTAGCATCGTTTGGAAAATCTAGTGTTTACTAGCATTATCCTGAACCAGTTGTTATTGGTGTACTTTTGGTTTTGGTCGTCACCAGTTGGCCTAAGTCCAATAGTTATTGGCATCGCTTAAATCGGATTGTTATCATTACTTTGGTCGGATTGTCACCAAAACTTTTGAAAATCCAGTATTTATTGGTATTACCCAAATCCATTGGTTATTGGTCTCCTTGGACTCGGTCGTTACCAATTTTTCCAGTTGAATCTAGTGGATACTAGTATTATCCCGAACCAATTGTTATTGGTACACCCCGATTTGGTCATCACCAGTCCCCTCTAAGTCCAGTAGTTATTGGCATTGCTTGAAAACTAATCGTTATTAGTCGGTTGTTACCAATTCCCCTAGCGGAAGTCCTGTGTTTTATCAATATTGATTGGAATTCCCAATTGTAATTGGAACTTTGGTTTGGTCGTCACCATATCCCAGGAAGTCTGTTGCTATTTAGCATTTTTTTGAAATCGTTTGTTGGATTGGTCATCACCATCATCCCCAGTAAGTCTAGTGAAAACTGACACCACTTGAAGCTTATTTGTTATTCTGGTCGTCACCGGTTTCCCCATTGAAGCTTTTGTTTTCCTAGTCGAGTCTCGGAGAACTAGTGGACACTAGCTTCCCCGGCGCGTCCAGTCTTGTTTCTAACCTTTTCCTGAAGATCCCGTTTGAGCTCTTCGTCATAGGAAATTTTCTCATCTGGTTATCCCCGGTGAGGTTCGTGTCTTCGTTCCGTCGTTTCCCCGGTGAAGATTTTCTTCCCCAGTGGAACCATTCCCCAGCAAAGTTTTCCCCAAGGGTTTCTTCCCCAGTGAGGTTTGTGTTTCTTTTCTTTCGTTTCCCCAGTGAATAATTGCCTTCTTTCCCAGTGAGCTTCCTCATCTGGTTATCCCTAGTGAGGGTGGTGTCTCCTTTCCCCAGTGAAGGTGTGTCTTCCCTGGTGGAATTTGTGTCCCATGTGTGGAAGATTCCCTTGAATAGTATCTTTAGTCATGTTTGAACTATCTTGCTTAGATTGCCTTGAATCTCTCCCCAGTGTGTTTAGTCCTTCGTGAGTGGTTACTCGTTGTATTGATGTTCTTTTATATTTGCTCGTGTGTCTGCATTTGTCTTGCATTCAAGCATCATAAAGCATCATTTAGATTCATGGCATATTCACATTTGCCCTTTTGCATACCATCGGATCTAAGGGACAAAATTTCTGGTTTGCTATATTTAAATACCTTTCACTACGATTCCATGAGGATTGTCATCTCTCATTGCCATCTAGTGAAGATATTTAAATATGGGCATCTGTTGCACCCCAAATTTTGACCCCTTAGATCCTCATCATCATTTTAGGATCATATTCATTTGATTAACTAACCTTAACCCATTTCAAGTTTATCTTTGTCAAAATGCAGATGAATCGGGGTTCCGTACCATCAAAATTGAGGCTTCGATGGGGTGGTCAATCAATGTTTTGGATTGATTCAACTATAAACAATATTAAGGATACTACATTGGGTCAAGTATGAATCCAATTTGAGGTTGTCACTCAAGAATTGAGAACAGTGCAGTTCAGGATACCCGATTAGGGTTTTCAATTAGGAAAAGTCAACTGTAGTTTGACTTTTGACCTAAAAAGTGTTTCAATGGTGGGATCATGGTCCATGAAGTTCCTATGGCTTAGTAAAGTCTATTCAAATAGTTTCAAGGCCTCAGAATACCCGGATCATCGATAGTTGACTCGGTAGTCACCGATTGATCGAACGGTTGACCGAAAAGTCAACTCTTCACCCATAAGGAATTTGACCTCAAGATGTGTATCAAAAATGTTCCTTATGTCATATTACACCTTCCCATAAAATTTCATGACCATTGGATCTAGGGTTAGGAAGTAATTACAAAAATCGGGAATTAGGGTTTTGAAAGGGGCAAGACCATAACTCCTCAACCACACATCCAAATGAAGTGGTTCAAAGCTCATTGGAAAGCTCTTGACAAGTCCTATAAAAGTCCCAAATTGGTCCATGATCAAAAAATGCATAGATTTGGAGTTATGGCCAAATTCATTTCAAGAAGGGAAATAACTTAGAAAAATTCTAAGTTATTTGGCCTTTGAAGTATGGTTTTTCAGCAACTTGAAGGTGTTTTTCAACCTAGTTCCATATAGAATTTGAAAATCTCAAAAGCATGAAAGTTGTAGAGCTACTTGAGGGCTTTCTAAAAAGTGGTAGAACTCCTGAATAACTTTTGTGAGCAGAAAGTTATGGATCATGGAAGTTGGGGCTGCCACACTTGAAGTCACCACTTCAACTCTTTCCAAAATTCAGAATTCAACAACTTGGGCCACCCTCAGCCATTGGATCATGTTCTATTCTGATAATGTGAAGCCTAGATGAAGCAAAAACCAGAAGAAAGGAAGTATTGATGGGCTTTTGCAACTTGGAGCAAGTGGCCAATAAAATAATCATTTAAAAGGCTATGAAAGAGAAACGTTTTGAAGGATTATGCAGCTGCAGTCCCCTACCCTCCTAGCTTCACTTCAATGATCTCATCCCTCCCATCTCACTTAATTTTTTGCTCAGTATATGCCCAAAATACTGATGTATAGAGTTGCCCTTTGATCTTGGCAAGATCTCATTCAAAATCTCCCTCCAAAATATGGAAAAACCAAGGCTGCCCTCACCCTCATTTTCCCTATAAATAGAGACATTTCTCTATGTTACAAGCACACCAGATCTATCAAGAACACATAGAACTCATAGCTCTCCCATTCCTTTTCCTACCATCTCAACACTCCCAACACCTCATACATATTATATTTCAACTGTCCAAAGTCTCAAAAACTAGTTGGGAAGTTCATTACTCAAACTGTCTTAATGGATAGCTTATTGCTTCAAGAGGAAGAAAGCTCCAAATCTGTGCCAAAGAAGAAGATCTCTGGGTTTCTTTGCTTTTTAGCTTGCTCAAGAAGGTCTACAACAGGTATGTAATGCTCAACCTCCTCATTATACATATATTGTCATTTTTGAAGTTCTTGTTTTGAGAAACCATAGTCATGATGTCCCAAATAGGCTTTTTGTCAAGAGTTTATGTTTATTGCTATTGATCTTGCTTTTGTTAAAGTACATTATTCATGAGTGATGTGTTGATGATATGTTGTCAAAAATAAACTTTGTATGTTGTTTACAACTGTTATGAGGATCTTGTCTACAAGATTAGCTTTAGGGACCCAAACATGAAATGATGTTGTGCTTGCCATAAGTCTAGCATCCCTAGTTTATTTGTGATGTTTGAATTGCTTGTTAGCTATTTCACGAGGTTCCCTTGCCCATTAGGTCATGTATAAATCTAGATTGGCTTTTGGTTTCATTATTGTGATGCTTGTTATACCATTGTCATGAGTTTTGTGTCAAAATGATATGTGCCTGCAATGTTTCACCTCATGTGTTTAAACTATTGGTTTGGTCTTGTTTGTATCATTTGAAACTTGTTGAAATTGTTAAAAGCATGAGACTTAGCTTTTAAGACCAACTGTGAGGTATATTTGTCTGTTTGCTGACAAAATGTTTGCAACAGCATACCAGTTTTTATGTTGAGCAGTTTGTGTGTGATCTTTAAGTCACAAAGCATCATTTAACATGTTTAGAAGTTGTGTGTGGTATTTGTATGTTCAAACTAGTTCTGCATTTCAAAACAGCTTGTCCACTTTCACATTGCATTCTCAAAGCTTCATGATACCAACAACATGCCCTATTCTGTTTCAGCCTGTTTTTGCTTGATCTATTAACCTAGAATTATCATTCTATGTCATGCCTATTTGTCTCAAACTACCATAAACTATCTTGCTGCCTAATTGGCTTGTTTTGCATTTCATGAGTATCAACATGTCAAAATTCTGTTCTGCTTGAAATGTGCCTGAACCTTAAGTTTGATCTCATTCATTTTTATGATTGTGATGTGTGTATGTGTGTTGTTTGGTTGAGCTATTTCCACCTGTTTTGTCTGTTCACTCTCAAAATGCATTTTCAAGCCAAATATGCCATGAACCATACCAAATTCTGTTCTGATTGCAATGTGCTTGATTTCTGAGTATGACCTCATTTACTTTCATGTTTATGATGTGTATGTGCTGTTTTCATAACATGAGACCATTCACCAACTTACATTCTCACTCTGCTGCCAAACAGTTTGTTTCTCAAATCACACTTACACGCACAACACCCCTTTTGTGTTTGAAGCATGTTTTGGTTGGTAAATGAACAAGAATTCATCTGCTATTATATTTGCAATATGTGTAATGCTTGAATGACTTTGCTGACTGGTTTTGACCACTCAATTTCACATGCCTCATTTTGCTGCCAACAGCTTTTTCACAAGCCACAGCTGCACACACCATTCACTCCTTCTGTTTGAGCATATTTAGTTTATTTCATGAGCATTATGCCTTTGGATTACATGATTAGAGTTTGTATGTTTTCATGACCACATGAATGTTATGCCAATCTTTACTTCCTTCCTGTTTTGACAGTCTGCTACCATGTATGCTACCTTTGCAGTTTGTGAACCAGTTTGTGTTGTGTGCATTTTATGGTCATTCTTAAGTTGTAACATCATTCATAGACATGTTTGAATCTTGTGTATGGTGTTTGTCTGGTCTAACCTGTTCCAATCATGTCATTGTCTTCAATTATGCATTTTTATGTGTTAATGAGCAGCTAGCATATGACATTCATTTCTGTTTGGTTGGTGGCTATCTTGAAGTGTGGAAACACTTTTTAACATGATTTGAGTTTGTGTGTGAAGCCTGTTCAACCTGATTGTGCTTAGTTCATGACATAGCTTTCCAATTGTTTTTTTTTCATTTTCCCTTGGCATATGGCATGACAGTTCTGTTTGGCTTTTGATCTTGGCACTTTGATTGTTATCACCTTGTTATTCATTTCTTTTCAAATAGTTTGGTTGAGATGCCATGAGATTCCTTTTTCTGTTTTGATCAAATGAGTTTCATCCATGTTTGGCCCTTTTGTTAAAATTCTGGACAGCAGTACCATTTGTGTCTATGCTTACAACTCATATACCTCTTTTTGATCCAATGATGTTTTGAACTATATCCTTGCTAGAACTCATTCATAATCATGTTTGTAACTTGCTCATATCTTTCTTTAATCCTGATTGCATATGTTGTGTTCCATGTTCATCAAAATGCAACTCAAATGCCAATTTGCATATGCATTCGTGTTTTACTGTGTGGTTGTCATTTCAAAATTTTGTTAATACCATCACGATCCTTATAAAAATTCAAGCATGTTAGACTCAAATTTTACTTGATTTGGTGGAGTTTTGAGAAAGATATGGATCAAAACGTATTTCAACATTTCCTTGCTTTTGCCTTTGCCTGGCCCAGAAATCTTGCCCATAGACACCTTTTGTATTTATTGGGGTGGCTAAATACTTGGATGTATAGCCACCCCAGTGGTAGAAACTTGCGCGCCTTATACCCCTTTACCTGCCTGACCTGAGTTCGATCCATGTGGATCAACTCGTTTGGTTATTTTATTTCCATTGCCTTGTTTTATCATTTTCTTCTCTCTTTCCATCCAATTCACACGCGCGCGCTGTGGCCAGGTGGTTAGTGTTGTGTTTGTAAACATAAGGGCCTGGGTTCAACCCCCCCCCCCCCCCCCCCCCCGCCCCCCATGGCCATTTCTTTTTTATTACATGTTTCATTATTTTATTTTCATTAAAAATCAATGATTCATAACTTTCTCATGCTTTGTTATTTTTGCAAAATGCTCATGATGACGTCAAATTTCATTTAATGGAATAAAATCTCAAATTGTTTGTATTTACAATGCCTTTTTGCCTACTTGATAGTTGGTTCATTCTTAGGTCGTTACCTTGTGTCGTGTTTGAAATTTTCTTTATACCATACTTGACTTATCTTGTGAGATTTATTTGTGTTTGTTAGCATGTTGAGACTTCATTCCTTATTGGTGGTTACCATAAATTTATTGTTCTCTTCCTAAATCTTGAATTTAACTGTTGTGAACATTCTTTACGTATTTGATTGTCATCAATGCCAAATGTTGTTACATTTGAACTTATAGCATGATCATCTTAAGTTGTGACTTACTTGCATGATTATTGTTTCCATATTTGTTAATATGTATCCCTTACCTTTGTAAAGATGTGTCATACTCGGTTGCAACCATTTGTATCCATTTAATCCTTACTTATTGTGATATGCATGCTTGCTTGGTTGTAACCTTATTCTTCATGCTTATTTGTTGATTGCTTTGTTAAGTATTTCTTCCCCAAGTGATGGAATTCTTTAGTTCTCATCCAAGTTGCCTCCTCTCTCTCCTTCCAAAGGAAAAGTCTCTCCATCGACCCTTGTGTCATGGATAGCTCATTACCCTTTCCATTGACTTTGGGAATTCATCTTGAACCTTAGTATAATCCATTAGACTTTGCTTTAAGTCTAAAAAACCCACCTTTACTAGGAGTGATTCTTCAATTAGAACTTAGGACAGAGTTTGTAAACTCTATGTAAGAATCATAGTAATGATTACTTACTCCCCTCTTGAGTGTTACAACATAAATTTAGAGAGTTTTCTTAAACTCTATACAAGCATTGTAATGTTTGTTCCCCTTTGAGCCTTGATCATAATCAAGTGCTCTTTAACCCTTGTGAGGTGAACTATGATTGCTCTGATTCTATCTTAGTAAGGATACGTAGGCAGAGGATGCGATGTCTTTGCGAGCAAACTTAGAAACTATCTTTAGGTCTTTACCTACATCCTTTACCCAATCCCAATCCTTAGCAAATATTTACCCACTTAGCATGTAAGCAAACAAAAGGTTCCTGTAGAGTACTACAGATGTTTAGGATGTGAAATACCTACCCTATGCATAACCAACCCCCGATCCCCGAATCTCTTAGCGTTGTTGTTACATCGCGCAAAAAGGTTCTTTCTTTCTTTAGACCTTTCCTTTGGATAAATTAAAGTCTGGTTGTGAATTTAAGAATTAAAGATTCAAGTTAATCAATAGCTTGGTATCACGATTCTCACCGCAACATGTTGCTTCTGACGAGAATGACAGACGTTAATATTCCTTTAACACCTTGCACAAGACTTTGCCCCTGCGCTAGTCAGCTTTAATCTTCTGAATTCCGTCTTGCTGAAGTACTTGAATCACCTTTCTAGCTTTTCTACTTTAGGCATAGTACTTTCTCACTGCATCTGGGTTGATAGGGTACTTGATTTGTTCGCCATCCATGGTCTCAAGAATTAGAGATCCTCCGGAGAAGATGGTTTTTACAACGAAAGGGCCATCGTAATTAGGCATCCACTTGCCGCGCATGTCCTTTTGCGTTGGTAGGATTTTTCTAAGCACAAGCTCTCCTTCCCTATACTCTTTGGGATGAACCTTCTCATCGAATGCTCTTATCATCCTTTGTTGATAAATCTGGCTATGACACATGGTCGTTATTCTCTTCTCATCAATGAGGTTCAATGAGTCGAACCTTTCTTTTATCCATTTGTCTTCCTCAAACTTGGCTTCCATTAAGATCTTTAGAAAAGTTATTTTGACCTCGATGGGCAGCACAACGTCCATCCCATACACTAAGGAAAAAGGAGTTTCCCCTATTGAAGTTTTCACTGATGTTCGGTATCCATGTAGAGCAAATGGTAACATCTCGTGCCAGTCCTTGCAGGTTATGACCATCTTCTGTACTATTTTCTTGATATTTTTGTTTGCAGCTTCGACTGCGCCATTCATCTTAGGCCTGTAAGGAGACGAATTGTGATGCTTGATCTTGAAGTCATCACAGAGTTCTTTCATCGTTTTGTTGTTCAGATTTGACCCATTGTCGGTGATGATTTGGTCAGGAATACCATATCGACAGATGATTTCCTTTTCGATGAAGCGGGCGACCACTTATTTTGTTACGTTCGCATACGATGCTGCTTCTACCCATTTAGTGAAGTAATCAATTGCAACAAGGATGAAGCGATGGTCGTTGGAAGCTTTTGGCTCTATTGCCCCAATCAGGTCTATGTCCCATATTGCGAAGGGTCACGGCGACGTCATCACATTTAGAGGATGTGGAGGAACATGCACTTTGTCAGCATAGACCTGACACTTATGGAATTTCCGAGCGAAGAGGATGCAGTCCGTCTCTAGAGTCAACCAAAAGTAACTAGCTCTTAAAATCTTTTTAGCCATGGCGTGGCCATTGGCATGGGTACCGAATGTTCCTTCGTGCACTTTGTAACGCCCCGATTCTGAATTCTCATTAATTGTTGAGTCTTTTAATTTATTTAATTGATGTTTGTTTTAAATTGAGAAATTATATATTACTATGTGGTGTTTGCTTATTTTATCTATTTTTACCGATTCAGAGAGTTTTCGGGGAATTAGAGTAAAAAGGGCATTTTAGACATTTAGCAATTTAGTGTGAGAATTGATTGGTAAGTGTTGGAAAGAATTTGAGAGGAAAGAAATAGAGATGGAAATAGAATAAGAGAGGAAAAGAAAGAAAGATAGTAACATAAGAAGAAAAACAAGAGAAAGAAAAGAGGAGAAGAGAAAGAGAAGAGAAAGTGGAGAGGAAAACCTAGAATCATCAAGGGATCATCACCAAAGCTTGCAATCGATCGGTAAGGGTGTGAAACTCCATCATCTCTTTAATGTGTATGATTGTATGTGTATGTGTTTGGATTTTGTAGAGTTTCTACTCTTTTTCCCACTTAGGTTAGAAGTTGGTTTTGTGAGTAGAATGAGGTTTTAATCGGTTAGAACTCAGATTAGACGATGTAGTTTAGTCGGGTGATGGTAGGGTTGTGCCACTGAGACTGGGTTGGATTTAATCGGTTGATTTTGTGGAGTTTGGGCTCTTGAGACAGCCATGGAAGTTCTGTCTTCGCAGGCTCGCCAGGCGAATGGCAGCGAAGCTTCGCCAGGCGAAGCCCAGCGAGCTGCAGCGAAGCAAGTCAGAAGCAACACCCTGTTTTCGCTGGCAAGTTCGCCAGGCGAGGTTAGTTGGCGAAGGTTCGCCAGGCGAGTGTGTAGCGAGCCTCAGCGAGTAATTCCAGAATTACTCCCAGTGGACTTCGCTGGGAAGTTCGCCAGGCGAAGGCCAGCGAGCATTCGCTGCGTGGCTTCGCCAGGCGAAGGTTGGCGAACCTGACAGTGTTATTTGTTTTGCTGTTTATTCCTAGCATGATTTTTGGCCGATTCAATTATGATTAATGCCTATATGAATGATTGATGTGTGAACTGTTTCGACATGTCGTGCGGTGGGTGGCCGAAAGGCGTGAATCCTAGATTGTAGAGCCAATGGTGAATCTTGAACGTTTGATAATCTTGTGTATTTGCTTGAATTGAATAGAAACGCATTGATAGGCTGATATGTGTGTAAACCATGTGTGAAATGGTGCATAATGTGAATGCATGATAGATATATGCGATGTATGTGATAAATGCAATGAGTATGTTTGTGAACATAGTATGCATTCTGTGTTGATCGATCCCTCGGAGGATTAGCATTGTGTAGCATCTTAGTATGCATTTTGTGTTGAATGATCCCTCGGAGGATTTGCAGAACCTCGTATGATACGATGGTTACATTAGATTCCTTGGAGAATCGGTTGCATTGTGTGATTCCTCGGAGAATCGGTCATAACATGTAATCCCTTGGAGGATTGACTAGAGTATTTGATTCCGTGGAGAATCTGCTGAGTATTTGATTCCGTGGAGAATCTGCTGAATATTCGATTCCGTGGAGAATCTGATGAATATTTGATTCCGTGGAGAATCTGCTGAATACTTGATTCCGTGGAGAATCTGTTGAATACTCGATTCCTTAGAGAATCTGTTGAAATGAGTCGGTACCGCATTTGCATCTGCATAGAGTCGTGTGTCGGTCTCTATGAGTTGCATGAGTCATCTGTGTATGATGCATTAGTTGTATGAATGTAACTGTGTATGTTATATATGATTGTTTGGAGGAACATATAGTGAATGTTCATGAGCATGTGTAGAGGCACGATTAATTGTATATGCTTAATGTGGTGAGAACATAATATGAGTATATGTATATATACAATTTTATGCATTAACTGTTATGATATTGTTTCTCACCCTTCTGCTGTTTTATAATGCTCTATGAGGCATTGTAGAGTAGGAAGCTGGAGGTTCTTTTTGTGAAGCGATGTCTTCATTCTTTTTGGTCAATGGCTCTGATATGTAACATCTGGGTAGTTAGGAAGCCTTTGACTCTTTTGGAGTTACATTTGTTTTGATTCCTTGTGATACATCTGTGTGTGTATCCGCTGTGGATATGGTTGTAAAGCATGAATTGATTGAATGGTTGTATATACTTTTATGTATGTGATCGATTCAATATTTGGATGTTTCCGCTTTTATTCTAAATATTGAGATGTGGGTTACCCATTGTTGCATATCTATTTTGAGCAGGTATCGTATGTGTTTAATTTCGTGATAATGTGATGCGCCTCTTATATACCATGTTTTAATTAAACTCTGATGAAATAAATTTTCTAAGTGCCTAATTGATTTATTTGATTAATTTGGGGGTATAGAAAGGGGGTGTTACACACTTCATTCATTATGAGACTTGCTTCTTTTTCATCGACACATTGAAGCAAAACCATGTTGTGGTTTCTCTTGTAAAGGGTGTCATTGCTGATGAAGAACTTAGCTGATAATCTTCGTATGGCTCTTTTGTCGATTATGGATACGTCAGCTGGATATTCCTGATTTTGAAGAAAGTTTTTGATGTCATGGAACCAAGGTTTCTCATCAAATTCTTCATCTATTGTCATAACATATGCTAACACTGTCCTTCTCTCAATGCGAATCAGAGGCGCCTCGTTAACAAACTGGACCTTCCACATCGATGCCATCATGGCTAATGCATCAGCGATGTGATTTTCTGCTCTTGGTACATTGTCGCTACTCGAAAAATGCATCGCGCAACGACGGGGAGGCGAAAAGAAAGGACAGAAGAGTCGCCACCGAACTTTATTTATCCCATGAGGGGAAAGGAAAATATCGAGAAAACCTTAAGAAAAGAATGGATAAGATGGTCTCGCAACCAAGAATGGATTCGGAAGCCGGTTATGCAAGGGGAAGGTATTAGCACCCCTCGCATCCATCGTACTCGATGGGAACCATTTGTTTGTCGACGTGTGAATTTATTTGCTTAAATATTATGTTATAAAAGTGTTCCACGGGGTAAAAGAAGGGTTAGAAACAAGAAAGTTAGGAGGAAAGAGAGAACGGGGAAGAAAAGAGAAAGAACAGACTTGGTAGGACTTCGCGGTCCTATGCCTACGTATTCTCAACAGATGTGAGAAAGTCAGAGTCGACGTAGTTCGGGGAACTACAGATATAGAGGGGAATGTGCTCGGCAAGGATTGTGGCCCTTGTGCCTACGTATCTTTACTTGAACGAAGTAAAGAATCAGAGCAGCCGTAGTTCGGCCTGCGGTGTGCGGGGAAGTCTTGGTAGACGCTGCTATCGTGCGCATTCTAGCAGTTAGGTGTATTGCTGCTCGCTCGTTGGAGACTTAGGCGTTACCTGTTTGCGGTAGAACGGACGTAGCATGCCTTTCTGGGAAAGGGTGAAAAAGAAAAAGGGTGCTTGCTAGGATTGTCGCAATCCTATGCCTACGTATTCTCAACATGCAAGAGAAATCAAAGCAACGTAGTTCGTGCCTACGGTGCAGATAACCGGTGTGTTTTGTGGATGATGTTATCGTGCGCGTTCTAGCAGTTTAGGTGTTTTGCTGCTCGCATGTGAGGAGACTTATGCGTACCTGTTTACGGTAGAACGGACATAACATATCCTATTTGAAAGGTTGGTTTTCGCCATGCGAGGCAAGGTATCATGTTTGATTAGTGAGATTGTTTTTGGGGCGAGATAGGTCCTCGGATAGTAACCCCTACGGGTAGTACCCAATTCTTTGTCTCAAAGTTTTTGTTATAAAAGGATGTGGCGAACGAGGCGTCTTCGTATTGAAAGACGAGCGTCGAAACCACCCTCACTACAGTGGGCATCCCTACGCTCGGAGAAGAAGAGGTCTACACCCAATCCTCTCTCTTTAATTCAATGCAAAGAGAACTTCATTCTCTTATTAAAGATGTTTTTGGTTTTGAATGGTAAGTGCTTTGCGACAGAGAACCCTACGGTAAACGTCAGCACTCGGGATAGGAGAAGGCCTACGCCTAACCACTCCACGACCATTCAAGTTTTTGTTATGAAAAGATTTGAAAATGCACTCGGTACAGGACCGAGGTTTTAGGTGTGAAAATTGTGGAAGGAAGTTGTGAAAGCGAGATGGTGGATAAAGTCGCGTCTTCGTATTGAAAGACGAGTGTCTAAACCACCCACACTACAATGAGCATCTCGACATTCGGAGGAGAAGAAAGTCTACGCTTAATCCCCTCTTTTGATTCAATACAGAAAGAAGTTGATTTTTATTGAAAGTGATTGTTGAAAATGCACTCGGCGCGGGGCCGAGATTTTAGGAGAAAAATGGTTTGAAAATATACTCGGTGCGAAGCCGAGGTTTTAGGAGAAGAGGATATGGATGAGTGCGGGGAATACGAGCGTCTTCATATTGAAAGACGAATGTCAAAACCACTCACACTACAGTGAGCATCTCGACACTCAGAGAGGGAGAAAGTCTACACTTAATCCTCTTTTTTCAATCCAACACGAATATAACTTGATTCCTTTATTGAAGGTGGTTTGATAGCGTCGATGAATCGGATCGGGCATAATGTGGTGTTAAACCATCTTAGCTCGACTTATGAGGGAAGCCAAACTATAAGAGGTCACATATTGATTTCCGTGCTATGGACAAGATAGAGAAACGATATTGAGGATCGTTCTCCAATTGAATCGTGTCGCACGGACCAAAAACAGTGGGATCTTGTCTTGCGCATACAAGAATTCATCGATCACAACAAGTCAAAATGAAATTGAAATGGAATAAGAAATGAGGAGAGAAAGAAGTGGTCTCGGATCCAACATTACTTATCATTGATTTGAATGGTAATGAATTACGGAGGTCTCGTCATCGACCAAAGCAAGATAAATGGGACAAAACGCCCAATAACAAAAGAAGAAATGAAATTCAACTTTAAAATCTTAAATTCTCTAAATTGAAATTTAAAAAGAAATTAAGTATATGATACATAATATATCCTAATAATATTCATAGAAATACTTAAAAGAAAAATACAAAATCTAAAAGAAAACATTATTAACATATATATAATACATAAACTATTTATATATAAAAAGTATTTTACAAACTACCTAGATTGATATATAGTACACATTTATCTTGCTGAACTAAATTTCAAAATAAAATAAAAACAAATTAAAACAAAAAAGGTACTTACAGTTTAATTAGACTAATATATATTAAAAAATATAAACAAACAAACAAAAAAAAAGAAAAAATGGAAAGGGGATCACGACTCACCACCCTCAAAACATCCACAAAATGAGGAACGATAAAACTGGCCATGGAAGCTTTCATCAACGCGTGAAACGACTATGCTCGTCCCAGCCCCTTGCGAATCGCTCTGTCCCTCTCCGTCTATCCGTTCTAGTTTCTTTGGATTTCTGATTTGTCCCCTGATTTATGGAATAAAATTGATTTGGGGGTTTGTTGAAGGTGGGTGAAAACGACCGGTTCTGGGTGAAGGTGAGTAAGGACGGTGGTGAAGCGATGAAGATGAGGTGTCGGTGGCTCTCCGCTTCGATTTGCTTCCGTCGGTGTCCGTGATTTGAGGTTTGTAAGGGTTTTGCTCTTTCAATTTCACCTTGTTCTTATTTTCACTCCTTCTTCTAATTTCATTCTGGTTTAATTCTAGGGGTGAGTATTGGAGTTGATTTTTGTTTGAAGTTGCGTTGAAGGTTATTGAAGTGGCGATGGAGGAAGAACACAGTGGTAAGGATTGTTTTGTTCACAGGTTGAGAAAAGAACTGAAGCAAATTTATGTTGAATCCCATCAAGGCTGAAGGTGAGGAATTGAAGGTTTGAAATGTGGTTGCCTCGGTTGAGAGCTTTGAAGGTGGTAAGACGGTGGTTGCACTGGTTTTGTGTGCAGGTATTTATTTGTTGAGTTGATTTTCAGACGCGAATCAACGTTTAGTCCTGATTCGAAACCGGATCCGCACCACCATATGCACTGAAGTTCAATCCATTGAGCCTCACTTTATTGTTGTCACGGTCATAGGTGAGAATATAGGTAAAGCTGCAGATTTGTATGCAAGATCAGAAGGTTTATTTGATGAGGAGTGGTGTTCTATGTTGTTGATGTTTCAGAGGGATAATTTGGAGATTTAGAGAAGAAAATGTGGGTTTATGTTGTGATGGTTTTGGTTGAAAGAGGGATTGTTGAAAGTGGTTCGAAGATTGGAAATGGAATAAGGGGAGTTGGATGATGATTGAAGAAGATTGTGTTTGTATTGGGGTAGTTAATGGCGGCTGTTTGGCTTGTGAAGGCGAGTTTCAAGATGATGGTGAATGAAATTTTGTTGGAGGTTTTAAGAAGTGTTGAAGGAGAGAGGATTTGTGATTTTGAGGAGTTTTGAAGAGGAATCCTCAGAGGTTCCCCCTTCTGAGAGGGAGGTATTATCGCTGTTTATGAAGAATGAAAAGGTTCCCCCCTTTTTCTCTCTTTTTTCCAATGGTTTTATGATGGTTTTTTTTCTGTCATCCAGCTGTTGTTTGGAGTATAAGGATTATGTGATCCTTTTGCAAGGTACGGTGTGTAGCAGGTTATTGGCACAGGCTGTAGCAGTGTGACAGTGCGTAGTGGCTGCTGTAGGTTTTGGAGTTTTACAGTGGTACAAGTTGCAGCAGGGGTTTGTTGGGCAAATTGGAGATAGTAGCAGAGTGGTTATAGTTGGCGGTACCGTTTACAGCAGGTTGTTGTCTGCTATTGTTATGGGAAGGTTTTGGAGTAGGAGTGGTAATTTTCTTTGGAGGCTAGTGTGTGTAGCAGGTTCTGCAGAGCTTTGTCTGGTGTATTTGTCTTGTTGTAACAATGGTATGGTTCCTGCAGGTTCATGAGCGGCTGTAGCAGATTTTAGGTCTGGTGTGGAGAAATATGAGGCTGCCCTTTTCCTCAAATAATCACACAGGTTGTGTTGTTGTACCATAGTGTACAGAAAAGAGACCAAGACGGTTTTGTGCAAGGGAACAAATACATGTGCTGCTTGCGTTTTCACTTTCTCAAAAATGAGGTATAATCTTGTTTTGTCATTTTGCTCTATTGATAAAGCTGAGTCTTACGAGCCTCGTGTAAGTTGTACCGTCTTGTTGTCTTGTGAGGTTTTTGCAGCATATTGGTTGCCGCATGAGCAGAATTGGTGGGGACATGTCCGCACGAGTCGTAGGTCTTGCTGGTAGTGGCACGCGACATGATTTATGGATTACAGACTGTGTGGTTTTCTGTCATAGAAGGTTTGTGTGGCTTTTGATGCTTTGTGCTTGTGCATTTGGACTGGTTTTGCTGCGTAACAATGCAAGTGGTTTGTGACAGGTATGGGGCATCGCGTACGGAACGACATCATGTCGCTTTTGTGAAAGATGTCGCAGCTGGTATATTTTTTTTTACCGATTTTCTCTTCCTTTCTTCTCCAGAGTTTTTTTTTATTATGCTATACTGCTGCCTATTTATTCAACATTTTCATCACAAAGTAATAGCTGCGTGTACGATTCCTTCAACGGTGAAATGGAATTTGAGCTACCCCATAATATGGCTGTTGCGTTTTACACAAAAGGGACGAGCTGTTTGGTTTTCTTTCACTGCAGGTCGCGAGGTCACAAACGAGAGAAGTTGGAGGGGCTTGCGGGAATAAAGCTGCTACACGTACAGTAGGTACTAGGTGCCAACAGAGAGATGTTGCCGGTTTGTCGGTTTGCTGTCATGGTATGTGTTTTGCTTCTCATTATCCTACATGCTGCGGCATTTCTCACATTGTTGTGGCTTTTGCGATTTAAGTCAAGTCTCGTCCCGCAAATTGTTCATGACTCGGTTTGTTGATTTTGTGTCTTGTTATTGCAGATCGCGCTACTGTCATCGTAGCATTGAGACGCCATTCGGCCTTTGTAATGAAAATCGACAATTTCGCCAAAGCCAAATATCAATGATGCCTCGCCTTCATGGAATTTTTCAACAGGAACTAGTTTGCTCCAACTCTTATCACATTTTTTCTGTAATTCTTGACAAATTCTAGGCTATAGTTAACATCTTAACCTGTTTGTAAAAAGGTCTTGGAACCTTAATCTCAAAACAAACATCATTGTATTGTCAAATTTTGTCCTCTTTTTTTTTTTATGGAATGTTTGGATGAAGTGGAGCCAAGGGCTAGTAATGTTGTTTTAACACTAGAATTGGTGTGCTAATCAAGAGTTGAAACATATCATCAATAGCTACCACAATCATCTGTGACACGTGCAATAAATGTACATCGTCTTCTATGCCAAAATACTTGGCCCAATACCAGCATGCCTCGCGTGATTGACCATAGAAGTGTAGTGTTCAACTTTAGGGATGATGTGATAAGTAACTTAAGACAAATCATGAAAACTTCATGGCTTGAGATCAATCCTTACAAAATTGATGTGTGGTTACAAAATTGATGTGTGGTTAATTGATCTTTGCTCGCGACAAATTTAGATCATGAATCTTGAATGCAAGTTAGTTATGTTTTGCAAATATACACTCACACTTGGAATCATTTTTCTTTAATCTTGAACCAAAATGAACCATGCTTGATAAGATTTTAATTTCAATGTTGATGCCACCCTTGTATCGAAGCTAGAACCACTCTTGAAATTTCCGAATCAATGTTTCAAATTAATTCCCAGAAACATCTGCAATTTTGAATTTTTACCCAAGGCTGAATGATTCCATGTTTAAACAATTATAACCACTTTTATACCAAAGCTTTGGACTTTATTTGATCAAATGTAAACCCAACATAAAACAACTCATGCGCTTGCAAAGCCTTTGGCAAAGTCATGACCACATATGATCATACTTTGATAAATGGATCCACAAATGAATCAATCTTTAATGCAACCACTTGAGCCATGATTAACCACAGTCCTTCTTATGGAATCTCTTGAACAACTATCTTGACTCCATCCACAACCATCTTGAATTGGAACAACCTTAATCTCAAACATACCTCACTTAACCCGTGTGCACCCCAGTCTCAATCATGAAACTAAATCTTGCCTGCCCATATTGAGAACATCATTGCATACACAACTTCAAAACGAACCCTTAAATGCACCCCAATTTAAATGTAGTTTGACCTTGCAATCTTCTGAGTTTGTTTAGCAAGCCAAGCAACATTGGATTTTGTAATAATGCCAGTGGAAGGACACACAAAAGAAGTATACACTGGTAGGAAAAATTTAGGGTATGACAAAAATAGAGATGAAAATAATATACAGGTAGGACAAATTTGGGGTATGACATACATGCTTGAAGGTAATCTCGTCGAAATATTCGACCATCTCTAGGATATGAGCCTTGTAAGGGATCAACTTTTCATCTCTAGTTTCCCATTCTTCTTTGAGTTGATAGATCACCAAAGCAGAATCACCGATTACTTCTAAGATTTTAATGTGAAGATCAATGGCAGCTTCCAATCCTAAGATGCAGGCTTCATACTCGGATATGTTATTCGTACACGAGAAACAAAGTCGGGTTGTGACAGCAGTATACCCTCCGGTCGGATTTTTCAAAATAGCCCAATACCATGTCCATTTTTGTTTGACGCTCCATCGAACATCATTTCCCACCGGGATCCAGGCTCAGGACCTTCTTCAGGACCAAGTTATGGTTTTGTGCGCTAAATGTACATCACATCTTCATCAGGGAACTCAAACTTGAGTAATTAATAATCTTCCATGGGATGCTCTGCAAGGTATTCTGACAAGATACTTCCTTTAATAGACTTTTGAGCAACATACTGAATGTCATACTCTGATAAGAGCATATGCCATCTAGCCAATCTCCCAGTTTGAGTTGTTTTTTCAAAGATGTACTTGATGGGGTCCATTTTGGAAATCAGCATTGTGGTGTGGCAAATCATATACTGCCTTAGGCGCTTGGCGGCCCATGCTAAAGCACAAAAGGCTTTCTCTAGGGAGAGTAACGACTCTCACAATCGGTGAACTTCTTTCTCAGGTAGTAAATTGTGTGCTCTTTCTTCCCGACTCATCAGTCTAGCCCAAGACACAACCCATCGAATCTTCCAATACTGTCATGTACATGAATAATGGTCTTCCAGGCACCGGAGGAATCAATACTGGAGGTTCTTATAAATACTGCTTGATTTTCTCAAATGCTGACTGACAATTTTCATTCCATACCACCATCTGATCTTTTCGTAACAACTTGAAGATCGGGGTGCAAGTAGGAGATAGATTGGAGATGAACCTGGAGATGTAGTTTAAACGTCCAAGGAAACCTCTGACCTGTTTCTCTGTTTTAGGAGCAGGCATCTCTTGGATTGCTCTTACCTTGTCAGGATCCACTTTAATTCCATGTAGACTAATGATGAAGCCGAGTAATTTTCCTGAGCGAACCCCAAAGGTGCATTTAGCAGGGTTTAGCCTTAGTTGGTACTTTTGGAGTCTCTCAAATAGCTCTAACAGATGATCCAAATAGTCTTCTTCGCTTCGAGACTTCACGATCATGTCATCCACATATACTTCAATTTCTTTGTGCATCATATCATGGAAGAGTGTGACCATGGCCCTCTGATATGTTGCCCCTGCATTTTTCAAACCGAAAGGCATGACCTTATAACAATAGGTGCCCTAGGGTGTGATGAAGGTCGTCTTCTCCATGTCAGTCGGGTCCATCTTTATCTGATTATAACCAGAAAATCCGTCCAGAAAGGAGAATACTGCGAAAATAGATGTGCTATCTACCAAAGTGTCGATGTGTTATAGAGGGAAATCGTCCTTAGGACTGGCTTTATTTAGATCCCTGTAGTCGATGCACATCCTGAATTTTCCATCCTTCTTCGGGACCGGCACGATATTTGCCACCCACTCCGGATATTTGGATACTGCTAAAAAGCCTGCATCAATCTGTTTCTTGACTTCATCTCGGATCTTAAGAGCCATGTCTGGTCTTGATCTGCGAAGTTTTTGCTTGACCGGAGGACACTCTGGCTTCAAGGGGAGCTTGTGCATAACAATGTAGGTGTCCAACCCTGGCATGTCTTGATAAGACCAGTCGAATATGTCGACGTAATCTCTGAGGAGTGCTATCATCCTGCTTTTGACCTCTGGTCCCAACGATGCCCCAATCTTGACTTCTCTTTTTCTCTTCTTCGGACCCCAAGTTGATGACCTCAATCTGCTCTTTGTATGGCTGGAGGTATTGTTAGAACACAGATTAGTTCTCAGTTATATCTCTATGTTTTGATGATAACACTTACAAAATTTTGTATTAAGAAATTATATACTCTAAAATTTGTTCAAGTATGTTTGCTGTAGATATTAAAGTTAATATACTTCTGAAAGTAAATTAGATCTGAACGTTAAACTATGCAAGGCTCTGAAGCGTCTGAAGCATCTCTGAGAAGAATCTGAACGCTGCCTACAGAAGACTCTGAGCACTGCCTACAGAAGGATTTGAAGCAGAAGCTACAGAAGCATCTGAAGCATAGTATGAAGACCTTGTATGAAGAGTTTCAAGCATAGTTTTTCAGAAGACTCTGATAGTACTATGCTGCAAGTACTGAGGATCTGATTCCTAAACTCTGCTCTAATGAAATCTCACGCTGAAGCACACTTGCTGCAACACTCTGATTCAGGAAACTCTGATGAACATCAAAGACTCTGATCACTCAAGGCTCTGATGTTATTTGCTGAGAATTAGAAACTTGTTGAAGAAGAATTCAAAGTTATGTCCGTTGGTTAGGCCAAACGACTCTTTCCTCATTTATGCTAGACACAAGAACTCAAGCAAAAAGGATTTCTCTGAACGTTCTACTTCTAGGAAATGTCAAGTGATGTGAAGACAAAAAGGTTCCAGCTACTTTACAGACACGGTCTTCAAAGCATGCAATGTCTTGGATTTCTAAGCCTATAAAAACAAGACTTCAACAACTTTCTTTAGTTGACGGATTATTGAAAGAAATTCATAGAAAAGCTCTCATACAATTTATTCTCATTGCTGAATTTATTTCATACGTTCCTAAAACTTAAGTGTAAATCACTGTTGTGATATAGCTTACTTAGAAGCATTCAAACACTTGTTTAGTTTTACATTTGATTGTAAAAGTTCCTTGAGAAGACCCAGTTGTGGTCAGTAGTTCTTGAGAAGACTAAGAACAATTGCTCTTAGTGCTTGCTATTGTAATCAGTTTGATTAATAGTGGATTAAGTCCTTGTGGAGAAAGGCAAATCACTCTTGATAGGATGGACTGGAGTAGTTGAGTTCAATGAACCAGGATAAAAATCTTTGAGTTTTTATTGCCATAATTCTTTCTATATACTTATTCAACCCCCCCCCCCCCCCTTCTAAGTATTTTCTCACCTTCAGTTGGCATCGGAGCTCCGATTCTGTGTGTGCTACCACTTCACCGTGACAGAAAAGATCCAGTGAGAAAACTTTGATATATTTTCTTGGTTGTTATTATGGCTGAAACTTCAACATCTAACAACAACAACAAATATGAAGAAAGGGATAGAATAATCACAAAACCCCCTATGTTTGATGGGGAGAAATTTGACTATTGGAAGGACAAAATAGAGAGTTTCTTCCTTGGTTATGATGCTGATTTATGGGACTTAGTCATTGATTGGTATGTTCACCCCATTGATGGGGATGGCAAGAAAATTGATAGAAAATCAATGACTGAAGCCCAAAAGAAGGAGTTTAGAAATCATCACAAAGCTAGAACAATCTTGTTAAATGCAATATCTCATACTGAGTATGAGAAAATCACCAACAGAGAAACTGCAATTGAATTGTTTGAGTCTTTGAAGATGACACACGAAGGAAACTTCCAAGTTAAAGAGACCAAGGCTCTGGCGCTAATACAGAAGTATGAAGCGTTCAAAATGGAAGAATCTGAATCTATAGAAACTATGTTCTCTAGATTCCAGATCCTCACAACTGGTCTAAAAGTGCTGGACAAAGGCTACTCAATTGCTGATCATGTGAAGAAGATCATCAGAAGCTTGCCCATCAGATGGAGACCAATGGTCACTGCTCTGAAGCTAGTTAAGGATCTGAACAAGATCACATTGGAGGAACTAATCAGCTCACTGAGGAGCCATGAAATTGAACTTGAGGAAGACGAGCCTCAAAAGAAAGGTAAGTCAATTGCCTTAAAATCTAACAAATTTGTGAAACCTTTGCAGGTGTTAAAAGAAAGTTCTAAAGAGTCTTCTTCTTCTGAAGAAGATGAGCTGTCCTTGCTGTCCAGAAGAATCAACAGACTCTGGAAGCACAAACAGAGGAAGTTCAAGAAATTCAAGAAGCCAGATTAACGCAAGGAGTCCTCTGGACCAAAAAGATCTGGAAAGAAGGAGGTTGTTTGCTTTGAATGCAAAGAACCTGGCCATTACAAGAATGAATGTCCAAAGCTTCTAAAAGAAAAGCCAAAGAGGAAGTTTGACAAAAAGAAGAAGGTTCTAATGGCAACATGGGATGATTCAGATGAATCTGGATCTTCATTAGAATCTGAAGATGAATGCGCCAACATGGCTCTGATGGCAGGCGTGGAAGATCAGAATGAAGGATCATTTGGATCTGAATCTGATTCTGAATCTGACTCAAAAGAGGTACTATCTGATCTCACTAGGGAAGAGCTTATTAAAGTTTTATCAGAAGTCCTGAAAAACTATAACCAGATTAAGCTCAAATTCAAGAAGCTTAAATGCAATCTTGAATCTGAGAATAGTCTGTTAAAGTCAAAAGTTGTTGAGCTCAAAGAAAATAATTTGAAAATGAAAACCAATTTTGAAAAAGCTCAACAAGACTCTGAATCTGAAACTAAGTCTAAATGCAAAAATATTTTAGAAGAATATGACTTCAGCTTTCAGAAGTTTCTGGCTAAAAGCATAGATAGAAGTAAGATGGCTTCAATGATCTATGGAGTTAGCAGAAACAGCAGGAAAGGAATTGGATATGAATCTTCCTCTGGAAAGGATTTAAATTCATTGCCTGTTGATAAACTTATCATTAAGAAGACTCCCTTATACTCCCATTTTAAGTTTGATCATCTGAATGATATTAAACACACACGTTCTAATCAGAACGTTCCTATGTTTAAGCCAAAAGTCAGTCAGAACAAAACTATTGTAAAAAGACAGAAGTTCAGACAAACTTTCAAGGCAACTAACCCAGAAGGACCCAAAAAGATCTGGGTACCTAAGGATAAGATAATCCCTGTTGCAGATGTATTTAGCAGAAAAGTCAAGACGCCAATCATGGTACTTGGACTCAGGCTGCTCACGTCACATGACGGGAGAAAGGTTTATGTTCCAAAGCCTGGAGCTTAAATCTGGAGGGGAAGTGAAGTTTGAAGGGAATCAGAAGGGCAAGATTATTGGCTCTGGTACTATTGGCAATGGTAACCTTCCCTCTATATCTAATGTTTTACTTGTAGAAGGATTAAAGCATAATCTATTGTCCATAAGTCAATTAAGTGACAATGGTTATGACATAATCTTTAATCAACAATGTTGCAAAGCTGTTAGTCGGAAGGATGGCTCAATCCTATTTAATGGAAAGAGGAAGAACAACATTTACAAAATAAATCTTTTAGAACTTAAGGTTCAAAATGTTAAATGCCTTATGTCTGTTAATGATGAGCAATGGGTCTGGCACAGAAGATTGGGGCATATTAATATGAGACGTATATCTTAGATTAATAAACTCAATCTGGTAAGAGGACTTCCTAAGCTGAAGTTCAACTCAGATGCTCTTTGTGAAGCATGTCAAAAAGGAAAATTTTCAAAATCTTCTTTTAAAACTAAAAATGTTGTCTCAACTTCAAGACCATTAGAATTACTTCACATTGATCTGTTTGGACCAGTGAAAACTACATCCATCAGAGGCAAGAAGTATGGATTAGTCATTGTTGATGACTATACCAGATGGACATGGGTGAAATTCCTAAAACACAAGGATGAGTCACATTCAGTGTTCTTTGACTTCTGCAAACAAGTCCAGAATGAAAAAGATTTTTAAATTGTTAAAGTCAGAAGTGATCATGGTGGCGAATTTGAAAACAAATATTTTGACAAATATTTTAATGAAAATGGCATTGCTCATGATTTCTCCTGCCCTAGAACTCCACAACAAAATGGAGTTGTAGAGAGGAAAAATAGAACTCTGCAAGAAATGGCCAGAACCATGATCAACGAGACTAATCTGGCAAAGCACTTTTGGGCAGAAGCAATAAACACAACATGTTATATTCAGAACAGAGTGTTTGTAAGACCTCTTCTAGAAAAGACTCCCTATGAATTGTGGAGGAACAGAAAACCCAACATTTCTTATTTTCATCCTTTTGGATGTATATGTTATATGTTGAACATTAAAGAGAATCTTAACAAGTTTGATTCTAAAGCACAGAAGTGTTTCATGCTTGGGTATTCTGAATGCTCTAAAGGCTACAGAGTGTACAATAATGAAACACAGATTGTGGAGGAATCTATACATGTTAGATTTGATGATAAGCTTGGCATTGAAAAGCCAAAGCAGTTTGAAAGTTCTGCAGATAGAGAAGTAATTCTCACAGACTCTGAAAGCTCAGAGGTAGAAAAAGCTCAAGTGAAGGAACCAGAAGCAACGCCAGATGCAATTCCTTTAGCTTCTCAAATGAACAACTTGAATATTTCTGAAGAATCAACTGTTAGAGGATCATCTTCCAGAATCAAGGCCTCTCACCTAGAGGATGTGATCATTGGAAAGAAGGATGACCCCATAAGAACAAGATCCTTCCTTAGGTCACCTGAAGCGTCATTATTTGGTTTGTGTCAGTTATTGAACCAACTTCTGTGCATGAAGCTCTGCAAGACAATGACTGGATAATTGCCATGTAAGAAGAGCTCAATCAGTTCACAAGAAATGACGTTTGGGATTTGGTTCCAAGACCAAAAGGATTCAACATAATTGGAACTAAATGGGTCTTCAGAAATAAGTTGAATGAAAAAGGAGAAGTTGAAAGAAACAAAGCAAGGCTTGTTGCTCAAGGTTATAGCCAGCAAGAAGGAATTGATTATACAGAGACTTATGCTCATGTAGCCAGGTTAGAGTCTATTCGTTTACTCATTTCTTTTGCTGCACAGAATAACATCACTCTATATCAGATGGATGTTAAGAGTGCCTTTCTAAATGGAATTATAGAAGAAGAAGTCTATGTTTACCAACCTCCTGGTTTTGAAAGTAAAAAAATTCCAGAACATGTTTTTAAACTAAAGAAATCTCTTTATGGTTTAAAACAAGCTCCCAGAGCTTGGTATGAGAGATTAAGTAATTTTCTTCTGGAGAAAATTTTTATCAGAGGCAAAGTGGACATAACTCTCTTCTGTAAAACATTTAAGAAAGAGCTGTTAATTTGTCAAATATATGTGGATGATATTATATTTGGATCTACCAATATTATGCTGGGAAAGGAGTTTGCTCAATGTATGCAGGCTGAATTTGAGATAAGCATGATGGGAGAATTGAGATTCTTTCTGGGTATTCAAGTCAACCAGACTCTAGATTGCACTTACATTCATCAGACCAAATATGTTAAAGAGCTTCTGAAGAAGTTTAACATGACTGATAGTAATATGGAAAAGACCCCTATGCATCCAACAAGTTCTCTTGGTAAGGAAGAGGTGAGTAAGAAAGTAGATCAGAAACTCTATAGAGGTATGATAGGATCTCTTCTCTACTTAACTGCTTCTAGACCTGACATTTTATTCAGTGTATGCTTGTGTGCAAGATTCCAATCAGATCCTAGAGAATCACACTTAACAGGTGTTAAGAGGATTCTAAGGTATCTGAAAGGTACTTCTAATGTGGGTTTGTGTTACAGAAGATTTAATGAATTTAAACTAGTTGGATTCTGTGATGCTGATTACGCTGGAGACAAAGTGGAAAGAAAAAGTACTTCTGGAAGTTGTCAATTTCTGGGAAGAAATTTAATCTCCTGGTACAGCAAGAAACAACCTACAATTGCGCTATCAACTACAGAAGCAGAATATATTGTTACTGCTGGATGTAGCACGCAGATGCTCTGGATGAAAAGTCAGCTAGAAGACTATCAGATCTTTGAGAGTAATGTTTCTATATTCTGTGATAACACTTCTGCTATATGTTTGTCTAAAAAACCCCATTTTACACTCTAAGGCAAAACATATAGAAATTAAACATCACTTCATCAGAGACTATGTTCAGAAGGGTATTATAAACTTAGCCTATGTTGATACAAATCATCAGTGGGCTGATATTTTCACAAAACCCCTTGCTGAAGATAGGTTTAAGTTTATTCTGAAAAATATTGGTATGGATTTTTGTCCAGAATGATATTTATCAGAAGCAAACTTCTCAGATGCAAAATGTTTAAAAATCTGTAGTATTTCATCTGTCATTTAATTGATTTCTTGAATTATTATTATTTGTGTGTATCTGAACTAACCAATCTCAGAGGATCTGAACGTTGGCTAACGCTTCATTTCTCAAGAGAATTCAGAAGCACATGCAAGCAAACACGTGTCACTCTGAATCTGAAAAGATGGCGTGCACATTACTGAAGAGACATTTAAGGTATTGTTTGAATAGTTAATTTCTTGGTTTTCCCCCCAAATTGTCAGAATCAATTAATGCTTTGAAATGATTATTACTCTTTTCATTAAATGCCATTAATTGCTAATTGAGAACGTGTTGAATGTGTCTGTTTGTGTGCCCCAACTTCTCTCTATAAATACCACAAACCACACCATTTCACACTTTTCACTTCACAAACACGTATATGCATTTCTGTTTGCTTTTTGGCCTTCATCAAAACCCTAAACCTTCATCTAAACCTTCTTCATCTTCAACAATGGCAACATCATCTTCAACCTCAGCTCAGTTCCAATCATCAATGGCTGCAGTTGCGTCATCAAACATGGGTGCTTCTCCTTTTAAGGAACCTGAGAGAACCTTGTTAATCCCTGTTGATAAGCTTGAAGTTCTTTGTGAATTTACGGTGGAATTTGATTCTTTGGCTGACAATGGATTTGATTTGCGTTCTATTGTTGATGCTCAAGGCTGGGTAAAGTATTTTGATAGATTATTTGGACCTGTTTATCCATACTTAGTGAAGGAATTTTGGATTCACGCATCTGTTTACCCAAAGTTCATCCTCTCTTCTGTTTTGGGAAAATAGATTATAATCACTGAAGATCTTATCAGAAAACTCATTGGGTATGAGGAAACTGATGGAGTTTCTCATCTGCCAGCTGGGCATGTTGATATAGAAGAAGTGTATGCTGAAGTGATTTCATCAGGACAGGCTTCCAACAAGTTTAAGGATCTGAAACCTGACTACAAATCTGGGCAAAGCTTTTTTTGGGCTGCATCAACCATAAAAAAATCCACAAACTCTCCAGATTATGTGAACAATGAACAACTTTATTTCATGTACTGCTTAAGTCAGAGTACCAAAGTGGATCTGCCACACGTTCTCTTCATGCATCTGTGGAATCACATTAATGCATCCAGAGAATTTATTAAGACTAACGGACAAAAGATCAGGACGTGGATTAATTTTGGAAGATTAATCTCAGACATTCTGACAGAGAATGGTCTGGTAGATGCTCTTTATGAAGCTGGAGTTAAAGAAGAGCTTGAGTCAATAGTTGGAAAACCCTTGAATGGAAAGAGTCTCCAAAGACTAAAAGTTATGGATGAACTCACAACTGCTCCTAAAAAGCTGAATGTTGCTGAAGTAAGTCAGAGAAGGATTCCAGTTAAAGACTTTCCAATCTTTGGTGCTGAAGAACCTAGAGATATTATTCTTAGGTACATTGAGTTGTGCAAGGCAGATGGAACACATGTTCCTGCTGATATTCTGATACGAGCAAGAGAACCTATTCCAGATGTTTATGAGGACAACATGAGAAAAAGAAGACAGTTAGAGGCAGAAGAAGTTGCTGCTCAGAAGAAACAGAAAGTTACTGAAAAATCACAGAAGCAGATAAAGACAAAAGCTTCTGGAGAAGTTCCTTCTGTTCCTACCAAGCGCATTAAGATAAAAGGTACTAAAACATCTTTACCTTCTATTTCTAAAATTGCAGTATATATATCAAAAATTAGTTCTGTTCCAAAACCCCCTCCTTCTAAGACTCAAACCTCTTCTTGTCCATCTCAAACCTCTGAACCACCTACAACATCTGATCCTGTTCCCATAACACCACTTAAATCATCTGACATTCCTCAATCTGAACCACAAACAACAAAACCAGCAGAACCAATTCCAACACAACAACAACCTGAAATTCAACAAACCTCTGTACCTTATCCAACACCATTTGAACCAGTTGTATCTGAACCACCATCATCCAATTCTTCTAATCCTCAACCAGAACAATCCAAACCTACTGAATCAAATATACCTGATTCTGAGATTCTGGATGTCCAACCTCTCAAGATTGTGTTTGAAGTATCTTCTACATCTTGTACCTCAACCACCTCATCTGATTCATCTGAATCTGATGTACATCCAGATGTTAGCTCACCCCTCTTTCCCAGAGAATATGAATCTAACCAACCAGATCCACCCATTTCATCTGATGTTATCATTCCTGAACCCACTTCAAAACCTAAACCCAGGACATCTGAGTTTGTTTCAGTTGCATCCTTTAAACCACATCCCTCTGATCCCCTTCCTTCTGGTCTAAAGATTAAAAACTTTTATACCAGAATAGAACCATCTAACTCTACCACTCCATATAAACCTAAGTCTTCAACTATTTTACCATCTGTACTTCAAACCTACTTAAAAGAACTGCCAGATATCATTTCATCAGAACCTCTGTTGTCTGATAAATCTATTTTCATTCTCTACTCTTCCATTACATTTGATTTGTTCCCTCTGCATCATGTGTAAAACCATTTCTGATTCATACCTTTTCCAGATCCAACACTGCTACTTCATCATCTGACCATCCATCTTTTCCTTCCTACCCTCGTCCTCTGTTCATCATCCCACATTTCACCATACCAACTCCACCAAAACCACCCAAACCATCAACTCTTGAAGCCCTTCTCAAACCAAAACCCAGGCTAAACGTTGATATTCTATTTGCTAATTTTATGAAAGAAATAAAGATGAATTTAGGCTCTGTACAGAAGAGATGCTTATCAACCATGAATGTAGAAGAATCTGATGCTATCTGGAATAGCTTCATTTCCAGATTCAATACAGTTGCTTCAAATCTGAAGAATGTCTATTCTGATGATGCAAAGTTCAGATTTGTTGAGACTGCCAGAACCATGATATGGAACATGAAAAGATCTGCACCTTTGCTTCTTGATGGTGTACCTTCATCTTCTGCAGTATCTTCTACAGAAGCTATTGCATTATCTGCTTCTGAAGAAAATCATTTGGCTCTGACAATTGTAAACAAACCCTCTGCATCTATGGCTCCAGACTCTACATCCCCAACGGAAATTGACTCTGCTTCTACTCCTGCATCAGAATCTGCTCCATCTACTTCTTCTGAGATCAAGAAAGAGAACCCAGACTTAGAAGATAAGATTGCAGTATTGGAAGCTAGGCAATCTGAGATCAAGTCATGGATGGCTAAGCAAGATCAGAAGAATGAGAACATGGCGAAATGGATGACAAAGCAAGAAGAATCCTCATATGAGATCACTCAACTTCTGAAGATGATTATTTCCAAGCAAACCTAGTTTTATGTTTTCTGTATCTGATGTTTGTGCACCTGTACTTGAATTTCTTATCTGATGATTTGTCTGCTTTTTTATCTGAATGAATGAATGACTCTGTTGTTTTCTCTACATGAATGTATCTTTTCTCTATTTCCTTTTATTTTGTCTTTAAAGTTTTCTTTTTGATTATGACAAAAAGGGGGAGAAAATGGATCTGACTGTTCAAATAAACTTTACCTTAATGGAATTCAGACATAGCAAGTTATAACTAACGAGAACTCTTAGTATTTTAGAACTTATGAAAAATCTGATAAAATTATTTAAAGAAACTCTGAGATCCCCAGATCAAGTTTTAACCAATCAGGCTCTGATTCTGAAACGTTCATCCAAGTCAAGATCTAATTTTTGGAACAATCAGGCTCTGATTCTATAAAGAATACTCATGCAAAAAGGGAAATTTCTATTCCTTCTAAGTATTCAATTCAGGGGGAGATTCATAATCTCAGGGGCAGTTATAATTATATCTTTATTGAAAAAAATTTCTTATGTTTTTGTCATCATCAAAAAGGGGGAGATTGTTAGAACACAGATTGGTTCTCAGTTATATCTCTATGTTTTGATGATAACACTTACAAAATTTTGTATTAAGAAATTATATACTCTAAAATTTGTTCAAGTATCTTTTCTGCAGATATTAAAGTTAATATACTTCTGAAAGTAAATTGGATCTGAACTTTAAACTATGCAAGGCTCTGAAGCGTCAGAAGCATCTTTGAGAAGAATCTGAACGCTGCCTACAGAAGACTCTGAGCGCTGCCTACAGAAGGATCTGAAGCAGAAGCTACAGAAACATCTGAAGCATAGTATGAAGACCTTGTATGAAGAGTTTCAAGCATAGTTTTTCAGAAGACTCTGATAGTACTACGCTCCAAGTACTGAGGATCTGATTCCTAAACTCTGCTCTAATGAAATGTCACGCTGAAGCACACTTGTTGCAACACTCTGATTCAGCAAACTCTGATGAACATCAAAGACTCTGATCACTCAAGGCTCTGATGTTATTTGCTGAGAATTAGAAACTTTTTGAAGAAGAATTCAAAGTTATGTCCGTTGGTTAGGCCAAACGACTCTTTCCTCATTTATGCTAGACACAAGAACTCAGGCAAAAAGGATTTCTCTGAACGTTCTACTTCTAGGAAAGGTCAAGTGATATGAAGACAAAAAGGTTCCAGCTACTTTGCAGACACGGTCTTCAAAGCATGCAATGTCTTGGATTTCTAAGCCTATAAAATCAAGACTTTAACAACTTTCTTTAGTTGACGGATTATTGAAAGAAATTCATAGAAAAGCTCTCATACAATTTATTCTCATTGCTGAATTTATTTCATACGTTCTTAAAACTTAAGTGTAAATCACTGTTGTGATATAGCTTACTTAGAAGCATTCAAACACTTGTTTAGTTTTACATTTGATTGTAAAAGTTCCTTGAGAAGACCCAGTTGTGGTCAGTAGTTCTTGAGAAGACTAAGAACAGTTGCTCTAAGTGCTTGCTATTGTAATCAGTTTGATTAATAGTGGATTAAGTCCTTGTGGAGAAAGGCAAATCACTCTTGATAGGGTGGACTGGAGTAGTTGAGTTCAACGAACCAGGATAAAAATCTTTGAGTTTTTATTGCCATAATTCTTTCTATATACTTATTCAACCCCCCCCCCCCCTTCTAAGTATTTTCTCACCTTCAGTAAGCATCTTCATATTCAGTCATCCTCTTCAATTCTTCTAGGACTTCTAACTCTTCATCATTCTCTTCTTCGGTTTGGAAGACCGATGAACCACTTGTAGAAGGAACTGAAGGATCACGGGATTCTGTGGGTAATGGAGGTGTTCTGCATGTTTTATTTTTGGGAATGATTAGACACACACACACACACACATGCAGATGAAGGGTTGCTTTTACGTTTTCAAAAAAGTTGCCATTTTTCCTTTTAACAAAAAGAGTGAAAATGATGGGCAGAAAATAAACAAGAGTTTTAACAAAAACACTTTTAATTCATAGATTTTCAATTTGCAAAGTGGCCCATACAAAATAATTCAGAGGCCTTGGGCAAGGCCATGAACTTTTTAAAGGAAAACACAAAGCTAACAAGCAAAATGAAATACTCTAAAGGTAAAAAGATAGGAATTTCCACAGCCTCCCAATTGTGTAGAGCTGCTCCTCCCCGAATTATCAGATGATCAAGATCACAATCCTCCTCAGCAATGATAGCGTTTATTTGTAATCCGCCATTGGTAAAGATCTCTTTCAATGACTTCTTCCTCATGACGCTTTATCCGGCTCGCCTTCTAGAGTTGGTTTGTAACACAACCCTTGTCGATCGTTCTTCGCCCGAGCGTTGACTTGGATAACTTCTCCCCATCCCAATGGGATCCCAGCTTTTAGCGCAGCTTTGACACTCTGAACAGAAGTGAAGGATGGACCGCGAGTTATATCAGACTCATCTACCAGAGCAGTATGGGCTATCTCTAGCGCTTGGAAAGTTGTTTCGAGTGAATCTTCGTCCGCTTCGATGTATCGGAAAGAGAATAGGTTGCTCACCATCAGATCCTCTTCTCCGTGAACGATGACCAACTGATCATCAACAACAAATTTCATCTTTTGATGGAGGGTAGAGGTTACAACGCCAGCTGCATGTATCCATGGCCTCCCTAGTAGACAGCTATAGACTGGATTAATGTCCATCACTTGAAAGGTGACTTCAAAGACTTGTGGACCTATCATGATAGGAAGATCAACTTCTCCTATTACAGCCCTTTTGGAACCATCAAACGCCTTCACCACAAGGGATGTTGGTCTCATATCAGCACCTTGGTAAGCAAGTTTGGCTAATGTTCCCTTTGGCATCACATTGAGTGCGGACCCTGTATCAACAAGCACCCTGGACAATGTGTCCTCTTCACATTTAATTGATACATGCAGAGCACGATTGTGCTTATGTTTCTCAGCTGTTAGGTTGTTGTCATCAAAGCTTAGAGTATTACAGGTCGTGATATTCGCCACAATAGAGTCGAACTACCCCACCGTGATGTCCTTGGTCACATGAGCTTGTGTTAGGATCTTTAGCAGAGCTTGGCGATGTGCTAGGGAGCTCAATAGTAATGACATGACTGAGATTTTGGATGGCGTCTAGTTCAGCTGATCTACCACTCGGTAGTCACTTCGACGAATAATCCGCAGAAACTCTTCTTCATCAGTTCTGAGGCTCTCTTTTCCTTTGACAACAGGTTCCTTAGTAACAGCTTCCTCTGGAATGGATCCTTTAGGGGCAGCAGCTTTTGGAGTAGGAACCGTTGGTGGAGGAACCGCATTATTCGCTCATGGTTGATACACGCGACTGCTTCGGGTCATTTTACTCCCACCGGCGATATTGGCTATATTTGTTGGCTTTCTTTCCTTGAAAATGCCTTCACACCATGAATGATCTTCTCTTGGCGTTATGGCCCTTGGGTGAGGTCTAGATCCTCCCCTTGGTTCAAATCTGGATTGACCCCTCCCAAAATTTGGTGGCGCATCATCACATAACACTGGCCGAACATTTTTGTTGTTGTTGTTGTTTCTGAAAACGGCTCTTTTGCTAGGCTCTTCGGGGATATTAAACACAGGTTTAATTACTGCTACATCTTCTTTTTTCTTCCTGCTAGTGATCTCTATCATTTCTTGCTCAAGCATTGCTTGAATATCCTTTTGCACAAGGTCACAACCTTGTGGGTTTAACATACATTGCTCACAATCTTCATGAGAAGTTTTAAGTGTCCAAGCTTAAGCGAGACGTTTGTGCAATTCCACCAACGGCACTTTGATTTCGTCAATGGTGGTAACCGTCTTAGTTTCAGACCCTTCCCCTTCTTCAGTAATAGCATTCACTCCATCATGGTTTGGTAGAGGATTATTATTTACATTCGGGTGGTTGTCTTTGAAAGACAGAATCCTCTTTTTCGATTAACTCCCGGACAAGGTTTTGGAGCGCGAAGCATCCTTCTAGGTCATGGTGTCGCTACTGCGAAAATCGGCGCCGGTTGAACAGAAGAGTCGCCACCGTGCGTTATTTATCCCAAAGGAGGGAAAGGAAACGCTCGAAGTAAACCTCACGCAAAGACGGGAAAGGAATGGTCATCACAACCAAATCTTGGATTCGGGAGTCGGTTACGCAAGGGGAAGGTATTAGCACCCCTCACGTCCGTCGTACTCGACGGGATCCACGCTTGTTTTCTAGTACGGATTGTTATTCTATCTATTCTAAAGGCCTGAGGGTTAAAAAAAAAGGACTCGGCAAAGTATCGCACTTTATGCCTACGTATTCCCGTTTGGAACGAGAAATCAGAGTCAGCGTAGTTCGCCTACCTACGGGAAAGGAGGGGAAAGTTGCTCGCTAGGATATCGCATCCTATGCCTACATACTTTCATACAGCATGAAAGATCAGAGAAAACGTAGTTCGGGCTACGGAAGACACAAGCTTGTCTGAGTATTTTTATCTCCTTATGAAAGGGTTTTTCCTGATTAAGAGTCCAAGCGGACAAAAATGACACTTTGATGTTTGTTTTCAGTCTTTTATGCAAGAACTGTCTTTTACGATGTTTGCAATCTCTGACGCACTAGAGACTATGATTTGAGGGTGACTACGTCGTATGTCACCCTAAGGGTAACACACTAAGTAATCAGATTACTGAAGAGTGACCCTCCAGCAACCTTTCTCAAATAGCTTAAGGCTCGTAGCGTACGACATCGATTATCCTTATTACTGTGTTTTGAATTGTTCGGAGATAGAAGAGAGAGAAGTCTAAAAAACCTAGGGTTTGAAAGGGGAATCAAAGCTACCCTAATGTTGTCATGCATGGATTACAACCTAATGTCTGTCATAATTCCCTCCAGCACAGAGGAAATCAGAGATCCTAGGGGATAAACGGAAAAGAAACAGCATATACAGTAAACAATAAAATGCATGAGATGCAGCAATACAAGCGAGGCAAGGGAGTCCCACTCAACCTCGAACCTGGGAAAACAATAAGCAAAGTGAAACAGCTTCACCTCAAACCTAAGGGAAAATCAACAAACAATACAGCAAAGAAAACCACACCCAACACCAGCTCAGACATAAAAAAAAACAACTTCTACAGTAACAACTCTGACAGCTACAGCTCTGGTAGCTACAGTTGATTAACAACACAAGGTGGACAGCAACAACTTCAAGCAAGATCCCATCTTCACCTTCCAATGATACCCAAGCTTCAGATAAGCTCTTACCTCCAATAATCTTCAGCTTTGGCAAGCACTGAACTCTAATAAGCAGACAATTTCAGTCAATAGTGAAACCCTAATTCACAGTTAACCATCTTTGACAGGCACAAGCTTCATCTTCTCTAATCTTTAATGAAGTTATTCTTAAATAGGCTTACAATCTTCAATGCAAACACTCACAGGAGAGAATCAACTAAAAGATGAAGTTGGAATGTTGAGATGCTTAATGATAACCCAGGGAAATCACTAAGCTCTTAACACAGCAAGTGAAAGGTATCCTCAAGGTTCTACCCAATCAAAGCATGCTCTACATCCCTCCTAAGGAGAGATGTAACTCTTTTAGGGGACCTTGTGTCATAGGATGGAATAGAGGCACAAGAAGCTCTCTATGTTTGACAGAAGAAATCAGTCTACTCTAGAGCTCTCCTTATATCTCCTATCTCCTAAGTCTTCATCAAGCAATCTTCAAGCACAAGCAACTTCAAGCTCCAAGCATCATTATTTGTCTTCAATCATCCTCAAAGTCTTTATATAATCCTCAAGCCAAGCACAAGCCCTAACACCCAAAGAAAAGGCCCAAAACTCAACAAACCAAACAACATCCCAAGAGGGAAACACACCAATATCAATCAATTTGTAAAAATCAAATAAAATGGAAATATTCATCATAAAAACCTAGATTAATTCCTAAGGGACCCTAGCTATGTACCCTATACGCCACATAAACCCCAGGGCCTAACTCAAACTAAAAACCCAAGAACTATGTGTTGAAATGCACTTATGTCAAGTTTAACCCTAATTCTAATCAACCTAATGTTCCTTATTCAAAACTAATTAAAATTAAATCACAAAAATGTGAAATAATTCCATGGGGGACCCAATGCTCTAATATAACTAAAACAAAAGGAATTACATCAAAATGTAAAATAAAAAGGCTAAACAAAATTTAGCAAAATGGATATACAAAATAAAATGCAATAAAAGCAACTAAAATGTAAAAATTCACCAGAAATAGATAAAATGACTAAAATGCTAATTTTATTTTTCTATAATTTTCTTGAGCCAATTATGAAAATGGAGAAAAAACTCCCATATAAAAAGACCTATTTTTGAATTTATTATGAATTTTCTAATATCTTAAAATAAATGTGTAAAATAAAAGAAATATGCTGAAAAATGGAAAACATGTGTGCCCAATAGCAATTATAAACAGTTCAGATCCAGATATGGGCTCAGAGGGGGGTATGGATAGAAAAGCGCGCTAGGCCCAAACATTATTCAGAAATTAAATGGAAAATATAAGGGAAAATGAAAAAATCGTGGTGAGAATAGCAAGCAAATGTAGTGCATTTCTCAGTGGGCCTTGGACAAGGGGTGTGAGTATCAAATTACAACTTAAGCCCAATGTTACAACTTAAGTGATACGATACGTTTTGGTGATCAGATTTCTCCTTCACAAAGGGAAACGAATCCGTGGCCATTGGATCTTGTTTTGGTCAAAGGTCTTGCTCTAATCTAAGGGTGCAGAGGTTATCTTCAACCTTTGAAACTCCTTGGAGGGAAAAGCCATGGATGTCTGAGCTTGCAACTTCATATTCCCCAATTCGCATTCCTCTGATTCTCCATCAAAAATCAAAAAGAAAAACCCTAACGCACTCCATTTTTCACCAGTAATCTAACCATGGCAGTTAAACATATTGAAACAACTTCCTCCTCAAAACACGATGGACATCTTAGAAATCACTCAAGAACCAAAACTCATCAAACTTAAAATTGAATAACCTAATCTCTTCACCACGTTTCACTGATCATTTCTAGCTAACAAACTATGATTATATCATCCAAAAGAACAAGATATGAGCATGAACAGATTTTGTGTCATCACACTAATTGTATCTAAATCGATCCTAAAGCTACCAGAAAGCTCCACATGATCATCTACATTGAATCTAACTATTCAAAACTGATTGAAACTACCTAAATCAAGCTGTGGATTGAAAAGTACCTACCTGCAAAATCTTGATGCACAGAGGTATGAAACCTTCAAATCAAGCTTTGGGAACTTCCAGACACCTTCAATGAATCATAATCTTGCTTCTGTATGCAAAAGAATTGGTTGAATTCTCTTGAATCTTGGAACCCGATAGTGAGTTGCAGATGAGGATTTCCAATTGCAAGAACACGATTTCTCCACCAATTTGCTTGGAACTTGATCTGGAAACACTCACCAATGCTAGAGCAAGCTTTTTAAATCAAAAGAATGGCTTGAATGTGGTTGAAACTTGTAACTGAATTCTGTTTTGCACATGGAAAATTTTGATCTCAATCTCTCTTCTCTCCTTCAATGCTCACCAACTCTTGCTTTGAACCTCTTCACAAGTATATATAGAATGCATTTGAAGACCCTAGAAAGTTCTAGATTGATCCAATGAGAAAATCACCTTCTCATGTCATGAGATCTCATGTCATGCTATGCACTCATACCAGCTCATGATTTGGCTTGTAATTTACTTGGTTCTGAGTTTAAATTCTCTCCAAATGAGATATTGGAGGTGTATGGATGGAAAGGAGCCTTGTATTTGCTTGGAAGTGTGGTTTTGCATATGTGCCTTATGATTCAAGTAACCCATTTACAAAGCAAGTCCTTGAAATAACCTTCAATTCAAAATTGTGGCAATGTCAATGTTCTAAAAATGCTTTTTACAATCAAATTGGTATGTCATATGGCTTGGTTTGGTTGTGTAGATCAAAAACCCCAATTTTCAACTTTGGTTCATTTAAAATATACCTTCATTTTAGGTCATTTTGGTGACTTTGTGAAGTAAGCCATTTCACACTCTCATGACCTCTTATCTAGCCTAAAAATATAATTTTGAACACATCTCATGTTGAGCATTTCTTCATTTGACGAGTGGAAGATGGAGATTTGGACCTATGTTGCAAAATGACCTGTAATTCAACTTTCCCAAAATACCCCTGGGTTGCCAAGACCATAACTTGAGTTCTACAAATCCCCTTGAGAACTTATAGTACTCAAATTAAAGCTATTGAGAATCTATACAAGTTTCATGTTGACCAAGAATTCATTTGAAGCTTGCATTTTGACTTATCTGGCCTGGAAGTTAGGCCTAAATTAGGGTTTTTTACACTAAAACCCTAATTTAGCACCTCCTCTTCTTCTTGATTCCTTTTGATTTCTCCTTGGCACAACACCACACATGTATACACACATCAATTCATGAATTCCACATCTATCCATTAAGCCTTGATGCTCTTCAATCACTCAGTTGACCTAGGGTTGACCTAGGGTTGACCCAGATGAAACCCTAGTTGACTGCATTCAACTATAGCTCTTGTAATCACACCAATGACTTGACTCATCTTCAAAATGACCCTCTAGGTCTTCTATGATCTTTGTACACATTCCATACCCTCAGTCATAGCTCATACTCCCATTGGTGATCTTCAACATACCTCAAATTAGGAGAGAAATCCACTGGTTGACCTTCAAACTTTTTCAAAGCTTCAACTCATTCCTTGATTACTTGGATGGTCTTGAACTTGAATAAAACCCCTTGATGGGCCTCATTCCAATAAGAATGGCACTTGGTCCCTTGCTAGATGACTTGTGATGCTATGCTATGCAAATGATTAGACTATGTACATGACTTATTATGCAAATGACAATGCAATTGAAACATAAACCCAGATGAAATAGGTTGAGCAAATTTTAGGGTGCAACAACTTCCCCTATTCAAACGGCTTGGACCCGACTGGGTGAAGAGCGAACGGCCTTCAAACATTCGAGGTACGAGACGGTTGAATACCAAGAACCCGGAAATTTGCCAACCGTAGAGATAAACTGCTCCACGGCTTGGGGACCACCATTCATCGATTGAACCTGATTGTTACGGTAACCACTGATCAACCACCTGATACAGATCTGATTAACTGCCTGTGCAGCACCAAACTTGTCAATATAGGAATAACCTGGACGACTTCACTGGGGAAGTACTTCTGTCAGCAAACATACTTCTGCCAACGATACAGGAAGATAACTCCGCCACCACTACGGGAAATAACTCCGCCACCACTATGGGAAATACCTCTGTCATTACTACCGGAAAATAACACCACCATTGCTACGGGAAAATAACACCGCCGTTGCTACGGGTAAACTAACACCGCCATCGCTACGGGTAAACAACACCGCCATCGCTACGGGTAACTAACACCGCCATCGCTACGAGTAATACTCTGCCATCACTACAGGAAAATAACACCACCATCGCTACGAGTAATAACTCTCTGTCACCACTACAGGGAAATATAACACCGTCATCGCTACAGGTAATAACTCCGCCATCACTACGGGAAAATAACACCGATATCGCTACGGGTAATACTCTGTCATCACTACAGGGAAATAACACCGCCATCGCTACGGGTAATACTCTGTCATCACTACAGGGAAATATAACACCGCCATCGCTACGGGTAATAACTCTGTCATCACTACGGGAAAATAACACCGCCATCGCTACGGGTAATAACTCTCTGCCACCACTACAGGAAAATATAACACCGCCATCGCTACGGGTAATAACTCCGCCATCACTACGGGAAAATAACACCGCCATCGCTACGGGTAATAACTCTCTACCACCACTACAGGAAAATATAACACCGCCATCTCTACGGGTAATAACTCCGTTTACAGCTTCTCTGCCTATCTTTGCAGTAGCTAACCCCATCAGTCAAATGGGTAACACCTAATGGTCCAATTTTCCAATCTTTAATGCTGACACGGCAATAGATTTGAAAAAGACTCTACTGGGGATTTTCTGAAGCCACACTGCTAGACACCTACTTCGACATAGGCGGCAACTTCCACAAATTGATTCACGAAATCTTTTGATAACGACATAACAACACTCTTGAAGAAATACTCCGCTGGAGGGGTAAGAGAAACTTAAACGGGCAACTCTGTGGGGAATAATGACAAGGCGAACATGATCATCGCCTGTCTCATGCTGAGACTTTGAATATTTGGTAATTGATCTGAACAAGAGCTCTCTCCACCTGCAAGGGAAACAACACCTGAAAACCAAAGGTTAACCAACCTAGCTTATGTTTCAGAATGCCCATGTTTGACAATGGCGTAATGCTCCGTACAGCACGGATATGCTACGCATTTTTGGGTAGATGCAAATATGACACTATATGCAAATGCAAATGCAGGCTCAAGCTGCTGGGGAAACTCTGATAAGCTCGCTTCAACACGGCTGTTAAAAGAAAATACCACCACTTTGGGGATGAACGAATATCATAAAGTCCTCCGACAAAATAAATGCCGGACATACAACCAACTCTGCCGAGGAGATTAAACTTCGACTTCCACTGGGAGGAAAGAATAACACCTGCTGGGGAGAATAACTCCGCTGGGGAAGAATCGACTCTCTTGGGGAAAGTAAACTGACTGAGAAAGAAACGACTCAGCTGGGGAATGATGAAATCCTTTTGGAGGAAACGATGTTGTCCGGGCACAGCTTACAAGCTTGGAGCCACCACTCCGCTGTGGATAATCATCCTGACGAAGGCATGACAACCTGCAGGGAGAAAACCATCTTCTATGGGAATAATCCTTCTGAACCAACTATGACTTGGCTAAACTCTGCGGGAATCCTCCAGGCTGGGGATTAATCGTTCGCACACTCAACTCTCTGGGGAGTGCAACCTCTGCAAGGGATACTGATCTGGACTGGCTGGGGATATCCTCTGGGGATAAGCTGCGATTAGCTGGGGAAATTGATCTCTTCGGTAAAGGACAAAAATCATCCCAATTTCTGAAGATGAGGTGCGACCTGCATGGGGATTGGCGTCGCACAAAGTTAATTCTTTCACCACGAACCTCCGGTCGGGGGCCATAACTTCTGATTGTCCGCTTTAAAGGCGAGAACCCTGCAAAACACAAACGAGACAAGACAAATCTATACAACCAAATCTATTCGGGTTAGTGTTCGTGACATTACTCTAGTCAATTCGAAGTTTTAGCAATTATTGGCAAGGGCCAGCAAAGTTATGCACATGCAAGTTCATCGGAACATTGGCGTTTTCCACATACAAAACAGTAAAGCACAAACATCAAATACTGAATAACATGCTTTATTAATAACAGGCCTCTGAATAGGCAAAGTTTTGTACATCGGATGCAACTCCTGAAAAGAGGAAGTTACATACACACACATACATATAAAAATACAAAGACAACTCGAATTTGTACACATGTCGGCAACGTGGGGCAGACAAACATCGTGAGCTGATCCTCCTATGACTCGCCTGACTCTGGCTGTCCCGGTATTAAATTTTCGGAAGAGATTGTGTTGGATAAACGAACCCTCAGGTGCTCCCCAAACCACTAAGCACTGCAGGTATCTAATTCGGACCGCAGTCATTTGCTTTTTCACTCCCTAACTTTTGCGTGAATCGCCCTTTGCGGGTTTTCAATTCACTGGGATACCCCTTTTTTCCGAAGCCGCCCAATGCAGGTTTTCGACTTCGCGGGTGTACATCTTTTCAATTTTATCCCTAACTTTTGCCCGAACCTTTTTATTCTGTTTTTGGTTCGCCGGGATGCCCCATTTTTGCCTGGACTCTCTTTTTACTGTCCAGCGGGTCACTTTCAAGCAAAGTATTTTTTAACTATGTCCGAATTCACAAGCGACGTAAAGTCTTCACCATCCATGGTAGATAGTAGCAAAGCTCCTCCTGAGAAGACTTTTCTGACAACGTATGGCCCTTCATAATTAGGGGTCCACTTGCCCCTGTGATCTGTTTGTGGCGGGAGAATCCTCTTCAACACAAGGTCACCCGTCTGAAAGCTTCGCGAACATATCTTCTTATCGTATGCTTTCTTCATTCGGCTCTGGTACAACCGACCGTATGCGATAGAAGTTAGCCTCTTCTCATCCATTAAGCTCAGCTGATTCAACCTGTCTTTAACCCATTCTGCCTCGTCAAGTTGGACATCTCGTAATACCCTCAGGGAAGGAATCTCAACTTCCAATGGTAATACTGCCTCCATGCCGTATACCAATGAAAAAGGGGTTACCCCGGTTGATGTGTGTACCGTCGTACGATAACCGTGCAAAGCAAAAAGTAGCATCTCGTGCCAGTCCTTATACGTTACGACCATCTTCTGAACAATCTTCTTTATGTTCTTATTGGCCGCTTCGACAGCGCCATTCATCTTGGGTCGGTAAGGAGAAGAGTTATGATGCTCGATCTTAAAATTCTGGCACAGCTCTTTCATCATCTTGTTGTTTAAATTCGAACCGTTGTCGGTGATGATCCGCTCAGGGATTCCATATCTGCAGATAATATCTCTTTTGATAAATCTGGCAACCACTTGCTTGGTGACATTGGCATATGACGCTGCTTCCACCCATTTGGTGAAGTAATCAATTGCCACCAAGATGAACCGGTGTCCGTTTGATGCTGTGGGCTCAATCTTGCAAATCATATCAATCCCCCACATCGAGAACGGCCACGGCGATGACATCACATTCAGAGGACTTGGGGGTACATGGACCTTATCCGCATAAATTTGGAATTTATGACACCTCTTTGCAAACTTGAAACAGTCTGTTTCCATAGTTAGCCAGTAATAGCCTGCCCGCAGCAGCTTTCTCGTCATAGCATGCCCACCCGCATGTGTACCAAAGGTACCCTCGTGTATCTCTTCCATGAGCAACTTCGCCTCTTTCTCGTCTACACAGCGTAGCAACACCAAGTCGTGGTTTCTCTTGTATAGGATACCGTCCGGGTTCAAATAGAAATTACCAGCCAATCTCCTGAGAGTCTTCTGATCGCGACTGGATGCCCCAGCCAGATACTCCTTGTTCTTCAGGAAATTCTGGATGTCAAAGTACCAGGGTTTATCATCAGATGCTTCGTCAATAGCAAATATGAATGCAGGCCTGTCAAGCCGACAGATAACAATCCGGGGAGCCTCGTTCCAGAAGTTAACTTTATACATTGAAGACAATGTTGCCAGGGCGTCAGCCATTTGATTTTCTGCTCGCGGCACATGATGCAATTCCACCTTGTCAAAAAAAGGCAACAATCTCCTCGCATAATTCATGTACGGTATCAAATTGGGCTGACGTGTCTCCCATTCTCCTTTTATCTGATTCACCACTAGAGCTGAGTCTCCGTATACATCCAGATGTTTGATTCACAAATCAATAGCTTCTTCCAGACCCATGATGCAAGCCTCATATTCAGCCTCGTTATTGGTAACAGGGAAGGTCAATCGGGAGGTAAATGGGATGTGCGACCCATGAGGAGTAGTAATAATTGCACCTATTCCGCTACCATAGGAATTTACAGCTCCGTCAAATATTATCTGCCATTTGGAACCCAATTCTGGTCCTTCGTCCGACAACGGTTCTTCACAATCTTTCATCTTTAGGTACATGATATCCTCGTCAGGAAAATCAAACCTCATCGATTGGTAGTCCTCAATAGGCTGCTCCGCAAGGTATTCTGACAAGACGCTACCTTTGATAGCCTTTTGAGAGACATATTGAATATCATATTCGGTTAACACCATCTGCCATCGGGAAATTCTTCCGGAGAGTGCTTGCTTCTCAAACACGTATTTGATTGGATCCATCTTTGAAATTAGCATGGTCGTATGATTTAGCATGTATTGCCTCAAACGTTTGGCGGCCCAGGCTAGCGCGCAACACGTCTTTTCGAGCATTGAGTATCGAGATTCAAAGTCTGTGAACTTCTTACTCAAATAGTAGATTGCATGCTCTTTACGCCCAGTCTCGTCGTGTTGACCGAGAACACAACCCATACTTTCCTCCAGAACCGTCAAATACATAATCAACGGTCTCCCGGCCACTGGGGGTATCAAAACAGGAGGTTCCTGCAAGTATTCTTTTATCTTATCGAACGCCTTTTGACAATTTTCATTCCAGGCCATGACCTGGTCCTTCTTTAACAGCTTGAATAATGGCTCGCATGTTGCGGTTAAGTGAGATATGAACCGGGCGATATAGTTCAACCTCCCTAAAAACCCGCGTACTTCTTTTTCTGTTTTAGGCGTCGGCATTTCTTGTATTGCTTTTATTTTCGCAGGATCAACCTCTATTCCTTTTTCGCTCACAATAAACCCCAGCAGTTTACCTGATCTCACCCCGAAGGTGCACTTGTTAGGGTTCAGTCTCAGCCTGAACTTCCTAAGCCTCTTGAACAATTTCAGCAGATTAACCAAATGTTCCTCCTCCGTCTGGGATTTGGCAATCATATCATCAACATAAACCTCGATCTCTTTATGCATCATGTCATGAAAGAGAGTCGTCATAGCACGTTGATATGTTGCCCCAACATTCTTCAATCCGAAGGGCATCACTTTGTAACAAAATGTTCCCCAGGGAGTAATGAAAGTAGTCTTCTCCATGTCTTCTGGTGCCATTTTGATCTGATTATAGCCCGAGAAGCCATCCATGAAGGAGAATACGGAGAATTGAGCCGTGTTATCAACCAACACATCGATGTGAGGAAGTGGAAAATCATCTTTTGGGCTCGCTTTGTTCAAGTCACGGTAGTCTACACACATTCGCACTTTACCGTCTTTCTTTGGCACTGGCACAATATTAGCGACCCATGAGGGATATTTTGTAACAGCTAGGAAACCAGCATCCCACTGTTTTTGAACTTCCTCCTTAATCTTCACAGCCATGTCCGGTCTAGTTCTTCGAAGCTTCTGCTTAACCGGCGGACATTCTTCTTTTAATGGCAGACGGTGCACAACCATATCCGTATCTAACCCTGGCATATCCTCGTACGACTAAGAAAATATATCACTGTACTCTTTGAGCATCTCAACCAACCTTTGCTTGACGTCGTTTTGCAGTGCAGCCCCTATACGGATGTTCCTCTCAACCCCTTCCGACCCCAAATTGACGATCTCAATGACCTCCTCGTGAGGCAGAATGATTCTTTCTTCTTGTTTCAATAACCAGGTCAACTCCTCTGGCACTTCGCCATCTTCTACAATCTCTTCCTCAGCCTGAAATACTGGGTGCTCGAAGTCGAAGTGAGTCATTGGCGGTTCATAGATGTCATCTGAAATAGTAATCTTGCAAAGGAAATGGTTAAATGCTTCAAAACGCGTATAAAGCAAATAACCACGTTGCCATTTTATTGTAAAAGATAAAAACAGGAAAAACAGGGATCACAACATTTGTATATGAAAAAACGCCTTTATTCATGATTAAACAATGTAATGTACATAACCAAAATTGGCCCTAAGCAAAATCGTTGTGCCCCGGGTAGGCCACAGGATTATTCAACAATTAAAAAAACAAATCATTACTGTTTAGTTGTCACAGGAACAGTCTCCTGAATAGACCAATTGCAAAGCCCTTTCCTGGCACGCCTGGCTTGATCCACACGTCCATATCACAGTCGCTATCTCCTTCCTCAGAATCGGAAACAACATTGATGGTCTCGAAGCTCACTCCGCTTAGTGTGATGGTTATCGGCCCTCTAAACTTGGGCGCTCCGGAAGAGGATGCTGATGACGAAGGATGATATCCAAGCCCGAACCTGTCGTTCTTCACGGGAATCTCCAACACCTGACCCCAGCCCTTGGTCTCACCCGCCTGCACTAGAGCCTGAGCCTCTTTGTATGATGACACGGCCACATCTGATATCTTACTTGGCACCAGAGCTTTGTCTTTAATCTTTAGCCCTTCAAATGCTTGACAGGGTATCTCATGAATCTCGCCGTCGACCTCCACGTATCTGAATGAAGACAAATGGCTAACCAGAATATCTTCTTCTCCACAAACAGTGACGACACTATCCCCCACCATATACTTCAACTTTTGGTGCAACGTGGATGTGACTGCCCCAGCAGCGTGAATCCATGGTCGTCCAAGAAGGCAACTATACGCTGGCTGGATGTCCATTATATAGAATTCAGTTTCAAAAATTTCCGGCCCCACCTGCAATGGCAACGTTATGGATCCGAAAACTGACCTTCGCGTACCATCGAACGCCCTCACCACTAAGCCACTGGGCGTGCAGAGAATCCCCCTGATATCCAACTTCATCATGGCCTTCTTCGGAAGCACATTCAAGGAAGACCCTGTATCCACCAACACACGGGACATGACCGCGCCCCTGCATTCAACTGAGACGTGCAGCACCATATTATGCTCTCTCCCCCTCGGAGTCAAATCAAAATCCGTAAAGCCCAAACTGTGCCCTGCATTAACATGCGCCATCACCCCTTCTAATTGATTAACCGAAACGTCTTGGGGAACGAATGACGTGTCTAGGATCTTCAGCAAGGCGTTCCGATGGGCCTCGGAACATAATAGCAGTGACAAAATCGAGATCTTCGATGGCGTTTGCTAGAGGTGCTCAACAATTTTGTAATCACTTTTACGGATGAGCCTCATAAACTCTTCCACATCCTTAAGTGATGTTTCCTTTTCCTTTGTCTGCGAGGGGCCACTCTCGTCTACCTTGGTCTTCCCCTTTGCCAATCTTTCTGCCTCTACCTCAGGCGATGCGAAGATTCTTCCACTTCTGGTCATACCTCCTGTTCCAACAACATTATCTACAACCCCAGCTGGTTGTTTATTTACTTCAATTTTCTCACCGTCGTAATAAACCTCAAACCCGTAAGTCCATGGCACTGCTTTGGTACTTTCGAAGGGGACCGGTCCTGCTTTCGTGATAGTGATCGTCGGCCACCTGGAGGGTGTCGTTATTGTTATCATCTTCCTTGGAATTGTTACCGTCGCAACATCGTTCCGCTCATCACACACTGCCTCTACCGGCTCTTCAACTGCGGTTCTATCAAACTGCAATGTTCCTTCGTTCATCAAAGCCTGAATACCCCGTTTCAAATCATTACAACCCTCTGGCCGTATCCAACAATCCAAGCAGAATTCGTCGCACCCCGGGAATACACCCCCTTTTAACAACCTGCTTTTGATCTCACCCAGCGGTGTCTTCAGCTTATTGACATCTGTCACTAGATTCAAATTCTCCTCGGTCAGGATGGCGTTTGCCCCATGATTGGGCATAAGCTGTTGTACTATATTTGGACCCGCCTGTCCAAAGTTGATATCTTTACTGTCCAACAAGTCTTGGACTTTATGTTTAAACGCATGACATCCTTCAATATCATGTCCGGGCGCCCCGGAGTGGAAATCACAGTGTTTACCAGCATCATAGCCAAACGGAGGATTGCCCGTTAACGGCGCCATGGTCCTTTTCTCGACCAACTTTAACCCTAGCAGTGTTTGAAGCAGTTCGACATATGTTGAAGGAGGCGTTTCAAATACTCGCGTTGGCTTGCCCTCTAAGATTCTGCGTTGGGTGGGGTGTTGCCTTTGTTGTTGCTGCGGCTGCGGCTGCTGTTGCTGTTGCTGTTGCTGTGGAAAAGGGATAGTAACACTAGCGACCTGTTGATGCTGAGCATACTGACTTCGTCCTCTGCCCCGACCACTGCCGCCAAACACAACACTAGAATCACCTTGACGTCTACCGCCGAATGCCTTTCTGGTACCTCCTGTGGGGGCAGACTCACCTGCTTGGAATCTTCCAACCTTAATATTGTCTTCGACCATCTCACCCATGAGAATCAAATCTGAAAAACTACTCAACGAAACATTAAACAACTTTTCGTAATATATCCCCGTGAACGTCCCAATGAACATGCTATTCATTTCTCTTTCAGCTAACGGAGGATGTACTCTTGATGCCATATCGCGCCATCTCTGCGCATACTCTTTAAAGCTTTCCTCCTTCTTCTGCGACAAACCTTGCAATTGAACTCGGTTCGGTGCCAGATCACTATTATACTTATAATGCAGGACAAAAGCATCCGCCAATTGCTTCCAGGTTTTGATTTGAGCGGGCTCCAACCCCATGTACCACTCGAGTGACGACCCTGACAGGTTGTCTTGAAAGAAATGCATAAGCATCCTTTCATCGTCCGAATACGCGGACATCCTTCTGTAATAAGCGCGGACATGCACCTTCGGGCAAGTGTCCCCCTTATATTTGTCGAAAGTAGGGGCTTTGAATTTCAGAGGTACCTTCAGCCCGGGCACCAAGCCCATAATAGTCATGTCTAGTCCGGTAGAATTCTGATTAGCCATACCCTTCACCTGTTCTTCAAGCATTTTAATCCTCTGAGTATTGTCAACGGTTCCTTCAAATCCCATGCCTCTTCCAGAAAAGGCGTCCTCCTGGCAGTCTTCGCCCCAGTTTACATTTTCATTTCCGTACCCGTTATAACCACTGTTGCGACCAAACCCTTGCTGATTAGTCATGGGACCTCGTCCCCCATTACCATAGCCTTGATCGACCCTAACAGGCCCGAAACCAGTGTTGATAGGAATCAATCCAGCACCATTTCCACCACAACCCTGGTTAGCGTTACCAAAACCATCGTAGCCGAAACCCTGAGCATTTAAGCCGAACTTTCCGCCCTGATTGCCGTACTCAAACCCCTGGTCGTTATAGCCGAATCCATTGTTACCAAAACCATTACCGCCATTGAAGTTACCACCGCCCAGATTGGCATCTCCAATTCCAACATTGTTAACAACAGTCTCATTCCCATTCCCTGCGTTGCCATTGCCAGCGCCAACGTCATTGTTCACAATCACTACAGGAGGGGTTACCACAGGAGGAACCACAGGAGTAGGGGGCCCATCCTCATGAAGAGTTTCGACATGCACATAGTTGTGGTCATTGTTGCCGTTCCCATTAGCCCGCGTCAGCAGCGGCTGCACCAAAGTCTTGAGATTCTCCTAGCCTTTAGCAATACTCTCTATTGCCTGCATGAACAGGTTCAACTTCTCGCGAATCTCTTGCATCTCTACTTGGACTTGATCCATGATTCTTTTGCAGTTGTTTCGGGTTGAGTAGCGGTGAACTCTTTGTTCGTCAATCCTGGAAACCTGCAGACGAAGGAAATAAGATACAGAGTCGAGAATACCGGTCATGCAATATGAGTGCAAATGCAATTATGTAAATATGCTACAGGTTTTATTCCCCCCGATTCTAGTTTCAGAGAGAATGCCATCATGACAATGGAGTCCCTATCCAGCAAGCAAGGAATCGGAAAACCCTCATATATAAACACAACTGAATACAACTGAAGAGACCTCAGCCAACAAGCCTGGAGATGGTCCAAATACAAGTACAAATAACAAAGGCAAGGCAAAGATAAATCAGGCCAAATGGCGTGCTCTGACGTCTTCCAATATCCTCATCGTCTCCGAGTGCCCTAGTCGGGAGATCAGCTCCTGTATCAGTAAAGCATGCCGCTCGGTGGTGGATCTCAGCTTTTTGGCATCATCATGGTAGGTTCTTTCGCCAGAACTCTCGTCAACTCTGTACCTCTTAGAACCCGCCTTCTCTTCATAACCTCTCGGCTTCTCGTCACGGTCACTTACTCTGAGCTCAGCAGCGCTCCTAAGTGATGTCTCTTCAGCAATTTTTGCGTCTTGGGCTCTAATCTGCGCCTCTAGCGTGGCAATCTGCAGCTTCAGTTCGTCTTCCCGCTCCTTCCGCTTGGCAAGCGTAGTACTCCATAATGCTTCCCACTTGCTGATACGGGCATAAGCTTTGCTTAGGAGTTCCTTCTTGGAAGTAAGCACCTTGCTAACATCGTTTAAGGCTATTCCCACTTGTTCTTTCTTTTTGGTTGCTTCTGTCAGCTCCGATCTCAACCTGTTAATCAATTCAGTCTGTTCCTTCACAGTGAAGGTGGCTTCCTTCTTCTCACGACGTAATTGGAAGATTTCCTTCTCTAACTCCTCATTGGCTTTCTTCAGTTCTTCGTTTTCAGCCAACAATTTGTTATACTTCTCACTCTCTTCCGAAGGAGGTACCTCAATCAAAGGGAGATACAGAGGTTCCACAGCAGGATAAGGCATCAAAGAAGTACTGGCTCTCTCGCGAACCTAAGCCAAATAAGGATCATAAGCTCTGCTATTGCTCTTACCGAGCAAAGCTTTCCCTCTCCTATGGATGTTAGCCCATGCATGTCTTAATCTGATCAAAATAGCTGTGTCCAATAAGCCCGTGAGATATAGAGATTCCTATATCTCCTTCTCAATAGGAGCGTCCCTCAAAGCATAACCGAACTGTCGTACCAGCAATGAAGGATTATAGTTAATACAACCTTTCCGTCCAATCAGGGGGACATTCGGAAAGCCGCTGCAACTATACATAATATCAGTGCCAAGCATACTCCGATCAAACCAAATGATATTCTCAGCAGACAACCCCATCAACCGGGAAGACCAATCCAAAGTATTAACAGCATCCACAAAAGGTCCTTTCTTCGGAAGGTGCCCCTGGAACCACCTGTACAGGAGAGGAAGACAGCAGGAAACATTCTTGCCACGATGTTTCTCATTCTTGTAGTGAATGGAATGATAAACATCGCCCAAGAGAGTAGGAACTGGATTCTTCGAGGCAAGAATCAGGAAGGCATCTGAGTCGACAAAGTCTGGCACATTAGGAAACAAGACAATCCCGTAGATGCAGACAGCTAGACTGGCACTGAAAGCAACCCAACATCCACTCTTCGCGCACTGTGTAGCCTTCTCAACTAGGACAGACAAGTGAAAGCCATAGGCTCCATTTAGCTTAACCAACCCTCCAGGGAACTCGTAAGCGTCTAAGCTGACAATCTCAGCAAGGGCAGATAACTCAGGCTCAGCATCAACATGTACAAAGGGCATCTGGTTTAACACAGGAACTCCTAACATCGCAGAATACTCCTCCAAAGTGGGTGCCAGAATATAGTCCGGAAATAAAAAACATCTCAACTGCGGCTCATAAAACTGCATCAAAGTATATACCCCAGTTGTATCAAATTCCGAAGGTCTATACAACAAGCTAAGCAATCTCCCATAAGATACTCTGAACTCAGCCCTCACACTCTCATCTACCAGAGCAACTAAACCCAGCAATAAACTGATGTCTGGTGAATGCAACTGGTAAGCAACTGTCTTCTTCAGGGACTCCATGTCTGGCTAGGAGATACACTAGAATCAGAGGGGAATGATCACCTGCAACAAAGATACATGTTAATGAAATGCAATCATGAAAACGCGCATGCATATGCAAACAAGGGGCCAAGTGCAATGCTGATGAACTGTGCTGCTCTGTATTGAAGCCTGAGAACCATCCAATCTTCATCTCAAACCAAACCAACCACTCAAAAGAACCCTGTAACCACATCTCACTGACAGAGATAAACCAGGTATTCTGAGGTCAAAGGTTTCCTGCAAACAGACCCTCTTACCACTCACAGGTGTGTACTTAACTCGCAGACGAGGTACGACATCCTATGCGGGTTCAACGTCACAGACTTTCAAGAGCGATGATACGATACCCAGAAGGTGTGGCATCATCATCCCTTGAAGAGGCCTCACTTAGTTGAATCCCAATTGATAGGTTCCTAGAGTCGACAATCCTTGGGTCAGACAACTTGTCGAGCCCTAAGGGCCAGGCAAGAAGCATCAAAGAGAATCTCGTCCGAGCGTAAATTTCGTGGTTAGCTGGTGCAAGCTAAGCAAGCAGGCTAACCACTACTCTCTACTTCTAAGTCTATGTGTAACCTCAAGCCTAGGTCCGACTTATCTCTCAACAGATTACCCCTTCCCACAGCAGCAATAATAATATAAAGCTGATAATAAAATGCGGAACGTAAAGACAAAAACGTAAATCTATATACCACCCAAGACGGGAAAACAAGCGCTAGGATTGACTCACGTAGGGGATAATCAGTAGTCCCCAGCAGAGTCGCCAGCTGTCGCTACTGTGAAAATCGGCGCCGGCTGAACAGAAGAGTCACCACCGTGCGTTATTTATCCCAAAGGAGGGAAAGGAAACGCTCGAAGTAAACCTCACGCAAAGACGGGAAAGGAATGGTCATCGCAACCAAATCCTGGATTCGGGAGTCGGTTACGCAAGGGGAAGGTATTAGCACCCCTCACGTCCGTCATACTCGACGGGATCCACGCTTGTATTCTAGTACGAATTGTTATTCTATCTATTCTAAAGGTCTGAGGGTTAAAAAAAAGGACTCGGCAAAGTATCGCACTTTATGCCTACGTATTCCCGTCTGGAACGAGAAATCAGAGTCAGCGTAGTTCGCCTACCTACGAGAAAGGAGGGGAAGGTTGCTCGCTAGGATATCACATCCTATGCCTACGTACTTTCATACAGCATGAAAGATCAGAGCAAACGTAGTTCGGGCTACGGAAGACACAAGCTTGTCTGAGTATTTTTATCTCCTTATGAAAGGGTTTTTCCTGATTAAAAGTCCAAGCGGACAAAAATGACACTTTGATGTTTGTTTTCAGTCTTTTACGTAAGAACTGTCTTTTACGATGTTTGCAATCTCTGACGCACTAGAGACTATGATTTGAGGGTGACTACATCGTATGTCACCCTAAGGGTAACACACTAAGTAATCAGATTACTGAAGAGTGACCCTCCAACAACCTTTCTCAAATAGCTTAAGGCTCGTAGCGTACGACATCGATTATCCTTATTACTGTGTTTTGAATTGTTCGGAGATAGAAGAGAGAGAAGTCTAAAAAACCTAGGGTTTGAAAGGGGAATCAAAGATACCCTAATGTTGTCATGCATGGATTACAACCTAATGTTTGTCATAATTCCCTCCGGCACAGAGGAAATCAGAGATCCTAGGGGATAAACGGAAAAGAAACAACATATACAGTAAACAATAAAATGCATGAGATGCAGCAATACATGCGAGGCAAGGGAGTCCCACTCAACCTCGAACCTGGGAAAACAATAAGCAAAGTGAAACAGCTTCACCTCAAACCTAAGGGAAAATCAACAAACAATACAGCAATGAAAACCACACCCAACACCAGCTCAGACAGCAAAAAATAGCTTCTACAGTAACAACTCTGACAGCTACAGCTCTGGTACCTACAGTTGATTAACAGCACAAGGTGGACAGCAACAACTTCAATCAAGATCCCATCTTCACCTTCCAATGATACCCAAGCTTCAGATAAGCTCTTACCTCCAGTAATCTTCAGCTTTGGCAAGCACTGAACTCTAATAAGCAGACAGTTTCAGTCAATAGTGAAACCCTAATTTACAGTTAACCATCTTTGACAGGCACAAGCTTCATCTTCTCTAATCTTTAATGAACTTCTTCTTCAATAGGCTTACAATCTTCAATGCAAACACTCACAGGAGAGAATCAACTAAAAGATGAAGTTGGAATGTTGAGATGCTTAATGATAACCCAGGGAAATCACTAAACTCTTAACACAGCAAGTGAAAGGTATCCTCAAGGTTCTACCCAATCAAAGCATGCTCTACATCCCTCCTAAGGAGAGATGGAACTCTTTTAGGGGACCTTGTTTCATAGGATGGAATAGAGGCACAAGAAGCTCTCTATGTTTGACAGAAGAAATCAGTCTACTCTAGAGCTCTCCTTATATCTCCTATCTCCTAAGTCTTCATCAAGCAATCTTCAAGCACAAGCAACTTCAAGCTCCAAGCATCATTATTTGTCTTCAATCATCCTCAAAGTCTTTATATAATCCTCAAGCCAAGCACAAGCCCCAACACCCAAAGAAAAGGCCCAAAACTCAACAAACAAAACAACATCCCAAGAGGGAAACACACCAATATCAATCAATTTGTAAAAATCAAATAAAATGGAAATATTCATCATAAAAACCTAGATTAATTCCTAAGGGAACCTAGCTATGTACCCTATACCCCACATAAACCCCAGGGCCTAACTCAAACTAAAAACCCAAGAACTATGTGTTGAAATGCACCTATGTCAAGTTTAACCCTAATTCTAATCAACCTAATGTTCCTTATTCAAAACTAATTAAAATTAAATCACAAAAATGTGAAATAATTCCAGGGGGACCTAATGCTCTAATCTAACTAAAACAAAAAGAATTACATCAAAATGTAAAATAAAAAGGCTAAACAAAATTCAGCAAAATGGATATACAAAATAAAATGCAATAAAAGCAACTAAAATGTAAAAATTCACCAGAAATGGAAAAAATGACTAAAATGCTAATTTTATTTTTCTATAATTTTCTTGAGCCAATTATGAGAATGGAGAAAAAACTCCCATATAAAAAGACCTATTTTTGACTTTATTATGAATTTTCTAAGATCTTAAAATAAATGTGTAAAATAAAAGAAATATGATGAAAAATGGAAAACATGTGTGCCCAATAGCAACTATAAACAGTTCAGATCCAAATATGGGCTCAGAGGGGGGTATGGATAGAAAAGCGCGCTAGGCCCAAACATTATTCAGAAATTAAATGGAAAATATAAGGGAAAATGAAAAAATCGTGGTGAGAATAGCAAGCAAATGTAGTGCATTTCTCAGTGGTCCTTGGACAAGGGGTGTGAGTATCAAATTACAACTTAAGCCCAATGTTACAACTTAAGTGATACGATGCGTTTTGGTGATCAGATTTCTCCTTCACAAAGGGAAACGAATCCGTGGCCATTGGATCTTGTTTTGGTCAAAGGTCTTGCTCTAATCTAAGGGTGTAGAGGTTATCTTCAACCTTTGAAACTCCTTGGAGGGAAAAGCCATGGATGTTTGAGCTTGCAACTTCATCTTCCCCAATTTGCATTCCTCTAATTCTCCATCAAAAATCAAAAAGAAAAACCCTAACTCACTCCATTTTTCACCAGTAATCTAACCATGGCAATTAAACATATTGAAACAACTTCCTCCTCAAAACACGATGGACATCTCAGAAATCACTCAAGAACCAAAACTCATCAAACTTAAAATTGAATAACCTAATCTCTTCACCACGTTTCACTGATCATTTCTAGCTAACAAACTATGATTATATCATCCAAAAGAACAAGATATGAGCATGAACAGATTTTGTGTCATCACACTAATTGTATCTAAATCGATCCTAAAGCTACCAGAAAGCTCCACATGATCATCTACATTGAATCTAACTATTGAAAACTGATTGAAACTACCTAAATCAAGTTGTGGATTAAAAAGTACCTACATGCAAAATCTTGATGCACAGAGGTATGAAACCTTCAAATCAAGCTTTGGGAACTTCCAGACACCTTCAATGAATCATAATCTTGCTTCTGTATGCAAAAGAATTGGTTGAATTCTCTTGAATCTTGGAACCCGATAGTGAGTTGCAGATGAGGATTTCCAATTGCAAGAACACGATTTCTCCACCAATTTGCTTGGAACTTGATCTGGAAACACTCACCAATGCTAGAGCAAGCTTTTTAGATCAAAAGAATGGCTTGAATGTGGTTGAAACTTGTAACTGAATTCTGTTTTGCACATGGAAAATTTTGATCTCAATCTCTCTTCTCTCCTTCAATGCTCACCAACTCTTGCTCTGAACCTCTTCACAAGTATATATAGAATGCATTTGAAGACCCTAGAAAGTTCTAGATTGATCCAATGAGAAAATCACCTTCTCATGTCATGCTATGCACTCATACCAGCTCATGATTTGGCTTGTAATTTACTTGGTTCTGAGTTTAAATTCTCTCCAAATGAGATATTGGAGGTGTATGGATGGAAAGGAGCCTTGTATTTGCTTGGAAGTGTGGTTTTGCATATGTGCCTTATGATTCAAGTAACCCGTTTACAAAGCAAGTCCTTGAAATAACCTTCAATTCAAAATTGTGTCAATGTCAATGTTCTCAAAATGCTTTTTACAATCAAATTGGTATGTCATATGGCTTGGTTTGGTTGTGTAGATCAAAAACCCCAATTTTCAACTTTGGTTCATTTAAAATATACCTTCATTTTAGGCCATTTTGGTGACTTTGTGATGCAAGCCATTTCACACTCTTATGACCTCTTATCTAGCCTAAAAATATAATTTTGAACACATCTCATGTTGAGCATTTCTTCATTTGAGGAGTGGAAGATGGAGATTTGGACCTATGTTGCAAAATGACCTGTAATTCAACTTTCCCAAAATACCCCTGGGTTGCCAAGACCATAACGTGAGTTCTACAAATCCCCTTGAGGACTTATAGTACTCAAATTAAATCTAAGATCAAGATCTACAACTCTTATGTTGGCCAAGAATCCATTTGAAAACTCCTTGATGGGAAAAACTTGCTTGGAAGTCAAGTGACTTTCACAGATAAATTTCAGTGTCCTCTGGGGACCCATAACTTGCAAGAACCATAACTTGAGTTCTACAAATCTCCTTGAAGACTTCTAGTACTCAAATTAAAGCTATTGAGAATCTCTACAAGTTTCATGTTGACCAAGAATTCATTTGAAGCTTGCATATTGACTTATCTGGCTTGGAAGTTAGGCCTAAATTAGGGTTTTTTACACTGAAACCCTAATTTAGCACCTCCTCTTCTTCTTGATTCCTTTTGATTCTCCTTGGAACAACACCAAACATGTATACACACATCAATTCATGAATTTCACATCTTTCCATTAAGCCTTGATGCTCTTCAATCACTCAGTTGACCTAGGGTTGACCCAGATGAAACCCTAGTTGACTGCATTCAACTGTAGCTCTTGTAATCACACCAATGACTTGACTCATCTTCAAAATGAACCTCTAGGTCATCTATGATCTTTGTACACATTCCATACCCTCATTCATAGCTCATACTCCCATTGGTGATCTTCAACATACCTCAAATTAGGAGAGAAATCCACTGGTTGACCTTCAAACTTTTTCAAAGCTTCAACTCATTCCTTGATTACTTGGATGGTCTTGAACTTGAATAAAACCCCTTGATGGGACTCATTCCGATAAGAATGGCACTTGGTCCCTTGCTAGATGACTTGTGATGCTATTCTATGCAAATGATTAGACTATGTACATGACTTATTATGCAAATGACAATGCAATTGAAACATAAACCCAGATGAAATAGGTTGAGCAAATTTTAGGGTGCAACAGCTGCCCCTATTCAAACGGCTTGAACCCGACTGGGTGAAGAGCGAACGACCTTCAAACATTCGAGGTACGAGACGGTTAAATACCAAGAACCCGGAAATTTGCCAACCGTAGAGATAAACTGCTCCACGGCTTGGGGACCACCATTCATCGATTGAACCTGATTGTTACGGTAACCAATGATCAACCACCTGATACAGATTGGATTAACTGCCTGTGCAGCACCAAACTTGTCAATATAGGAATAACCTGGACGACTTCACTGGGGAAGTACTTCTGTCAGCAAACATAACTCTGCCAACGATACAGGAAGATAACTCCGCCACCACTACGGGAAATAACTCCCCCACCACTACGAGAAATACCTCTGTCATTACTACCGGAAAATAACATTGCCATTACTACGGGAAAATAACACCGCCATTGCTACGGGTAAACTAACACCGCCATCACTACGGGTAAACAACACCGCCATCGCTACGGGTAACTAACACCGCCATCGCTACGGGTAATACTCTGCCATCACTACAGGAAAATAACACCGTCATCGCTACGGGTAATAACTCTCTGTCACCACTACAGGGAAATATAACACCGCCATCGCTATGGGTAATAACTCCGCCATCACTACGGGAAAATAACACCGCTATCGCTACGGGTAATACTCTGTCATCACTACAGGGAAATAACACTGCCATCGCTACGGGTAATACTCTGTCATCACTACAGGGAAATATAACACCGCCATCGCTACGGGTAATAACTCCGCCATCACTACGGGAAAATGACACCGCCATCGCTACGGGTAATAACTCTCTGCCACCACTACAGGAAAATATAACACCGCCATCGCTACGGGTAATAACTCCGCCATTACTACGGGAAAATAACACCGCCATCGCTACGGGTAATAACTCTCTGCCACCACTACAGGAAAATATAACACCGCCATCGCTACGGGTAATAACTCCGTTTACAGCTTGTCTGCCTATCTTTGCAGTAGCTAACCCCATCAATCAAATGGGTAACACCTAATGGTCCAATTTTTCAATCTTTAATGCTGACACGGTAATAGATTTGAAAAGGACTCTACTGGGGATTTTCTGAAGCCACACTGCCAGACACCTACTTCGACATAGGCGGCAACTTCCACAAATTGATTCACAAAATCTTTTGATAACGACATAACAACACTCTTGAAGAAATACTCCGCTGGAGGGGTAAGAGAAACTTAAACGGGCAACTCTGTGGGGAATAATGACAAGACGAACATATTCATCGCCTGTCTCATGCTGAGACTTTGAATATTTGGTAATTGATCTGAACAAGAGCTCTCTCCACCTGCAAGGGAAACAACACCTGAAAACCAAAGGTTAACCAACCTGGCTTATGTTTCAGAATGCCCATGTTTGACAATGGCGTAATGCTCCGTACAGCACGGATATGCTACGCGTTTTTGGGTAGATGCAAATATGACACTATATGCAAATGCAAATGCAGGCTCAAGCTGCTGGGGAAACTCTGATAAGCTCGCTTCAACACGGCTGTTGAAAGCAAATACCACCACTTTGGGGATGAACGAATATCATAAAGTCGTCCGGCAAAATAAATGCCGGACATACAACCAACTCTGCCGAGGAGATTAAACTTCGATTTCCACTGGGAGGAAAGAATAACACCTGTTGGGGAGAGTAACTCCGCTGGGGAAGAATCGACTCTCTTGGGGAAAGTAAACTGACTGAGCAAGAAACGACTCAGCTGGGGAATGATGAAATCCTTCCGGAGGAAACAATGCTGTCCGGGCACAGCTTACAAGCTTGGAGCCACCACTCCGCTGTGGATAATCATCCTGGCGAAGGCATGACAACCTGCGGGGAGAAAACCATCTTCTATGGGAATAATCCTTCTGAACCAACTATGACTTGGCTAAACTCTGCGGGAATCCTCCAGGCAGGGGATTAATCGTTCGCATACTCGACTCTCTGGGGAGTGCAACCTCTGCAAGGGATACTGATATGGACTGGCTGGGGATATCCTCTGGGGATAAGTTGCGATTAGCTGGGGAAATTGATCTCTTCGGTAAAGGACAAAAATCATCCCAATTTCTGAAGATGAGGTGCGACCTGCATGGGTATTGGCGTCGCACAAAGTTAATTCTTTCACCACGAACCTCCGGCCGGGGGCCATAACTTTTGATTGTCCGCTTTAAAGGCGAGAACCCTGCAAAACACAAACGAGACAAGACAAATCTATACAACCAAATCTATTTGGGTTAGTGTCCGTGACATTACTCCAGTCAATTCGAAGTTTTAGCAATTATTGGCAAGGGCCAGCAAAGTTATGCACATGCAAGTTCATCGGAACATTGGCGTTTTCCACATACAAAACAGTAAAGCACAAACATCAAATACTGAATAACATGCTTTATTAATAATAGGCCTCTGAATAGGCAAAGTTTTTTACATCGGATGCAACTCCTGAAAAGAGGAAGTTACGTACACACACATACATATAAAAATACAAAGACAACTCGAATTTGTACACATGTCGGCAACATGGGGCAGACAAACATCGTGAGCTGATCCTCCTATGACTCGCCTGACTCTGGCTGTCCCGGTATTCAATTTTCAGAAGAGATTGTGTTGGATAAACGAACCCTCAGGTGCTCCCCAAACCACTAAGCACTGCAGGTATCTAATTCGGACCGCAGTCATTTGCTTTTTCACTCCCTAACTTTTGCGTGAATCGCCCTTTGCGGGTTTTCAATTCACCGGGATACCCTTTTTTGCCGAAGCCGCCCAATGCAGGTTTTTGACTTCGCGGGTGTACATCTTTTCAATTTTATCCCTAACTTTTTCCCGAACCTTTTTATTCTGTTTTTGGTTCGCCGGGATGCCCCATTTTTGCCTGGACTCTCTTTTTACTGTCCAGCGGGTCACTTTCAAGCAAAGTATTTTTTAACTGCGTCTGAATTCACAGGCGATGTAAAGTCTTCACCATCCATGGTAGATAGTAGCAAAGCTCCTCCTGAGAAGACTTTTCTGATAACGTATGGCCCTTCGTAATTAAGGGTCCACTTGCCCCTGTGATCTGTTTGTGGTTGGAGAATCCTTTTCAGCACAAGGTCACCCGTCTGAAAGCTTTGCGGACATATCTTCTTATCGTATGCTTTCTTCATTCGGCTCTGGTACAACCGACCGTATGCGAGAGAAGCTAGCCTCTTCTCATCCATTAAGCTCAGCTGATTCAACCTGTCTTTAACCCATTATGCCTCGTCAAGTTGGACATCTCGTAATACCCTCAGGGAAGGAATCTCAACTTTAAATGGTAATACTGCCTCCATGCCGTATACCAATGAAAAAGGGGTTGCCCTGGTTGATGTGCGTACCATCGTACGATAACCGTGCAAAGCAAAAGGTAGCATCTCGTTCCAGTCCTTATACGTCACGACCATGTTCTGAACAATCTTCTTTATGTTCTTATTGGCCGCTTCGACAGTGCCATTCATCTTGGGTCGGTAAGGAGAAGAGTTATGATGCTCGATCTTAAAATTCTGGCACAGCTCTTTCATCATCTTGTTGTTTAATTTTCGAACCATTATCGGTGATGATCCGCTCAAGGATTCCATATCTGCAAATAATATCTCTTTTGATAAATCTGGCGACCACTTGCTTGGTGACATTGGCATATGACGCTGCTTCCACCCCATTTGGTGAAGTAATCAATTGCCACCAAGATGAACCGGTGTCCGTTTGATGTTGTGGGCTCAATCTTGCCAATCATATCAATCCCCCACATCGAGAATGGCCACAGTGATGACATCACATTCAGAGGACTTGGGGGTACATGGACCTTGTCCACATAAATTTGGCATTTATGACACCTCTTTGCAAACTTGAAACAGTCTGTTTCCATAGTTAGCCAGTAATAGCCTACCCGCAACAGCTTTCTCGTCATAGCATGCCCATCCGCATGTGTACCAAAGGTACCCTCGTGTATCTCTTCCATGAGCAACTTCGCCTCTTTCTCGTCTACACAGCGTAGCAACACCAAGTCGTGGTTTCTCTTGTATAGGATACCGTCCGGGTTCAAATAGAAATTACCAGCCAATCTCCTGAGAGTCTTCTGATCGCGACTGGATGCCCCAGTCGGATACTCCTTGTTCTTCAGGAAATTCTGGATGTCAAAGTACCAGGGTTTATCATCAGATGCTTCGTCAATAGCAAATATGAATGCATGCCTGTCAAGCCGAGAGATAACAATCCGGGGAGCCTCGTTCAAGAAGTTAACTTTATACATTGAAGACAATGTCGCCAGGGCATCAGCCATTTGATTTTCTGCTCGCGGCACATGATGCAATTCCACCTTGTCAAAAAAAGGCAACAATCTCCTCGCATAATTCATGTACGGTATCAAATTGGGCTGACGTGTCTCCCATTCTCCTTTTATCTGATTCACCACTAGAGTTGAGTCACCATATACATCCAGATGTTTGATTCACAAATCAATAGCTTCTTCCAGACCCATGATGCAAGCCTCATATTCAGCCTCGTTATTGGTAACGGGAAAGGTCAATCGGGCGGTAAATGGGATGTGCGACCCATGAGGAGTAGTAATAATTGCACCTATTCCGCTACCATAGGAATTTACAGCTCCGTCAAATATTATCTGCCATTTGGAACCCAATTCTGGTCCTTCGTCCGGCAACGGTTCTTCACAATCTTTCATCTTTAGGTACATGATATCCTCGTCAGGAAAATCAAACCTCATCGATTGGTAGTCCTCAATAGGCTGCTCCGCAAGGTATTCTGACAAGACGCTACCTTTGATAGCCTTTTGAGAGACATATTGAATATCATATTCGGTTAACACCATCTGCAATCGGGCAATTCTTCCGGAGAGTGCTTGCTTCTCAAACACGTATTTGATTGGATCCATCTTTGAAATTAGCAGGGTCGTATGATTTAGCATGTATTGCCTCAAACGTTTGGCGGCCCAGGCTAGCGCGTAACACGTCTTTTCAAGCATTGAGTATCGAGATTCACAGTCTGTGAACTTCTTACTCAAATAGTAGGTCGCATGCTCTTTACGCCCAATCTCGTCGTGTTGACCGAGAACACAACCCATACTTTCCTCCAGAACCGTTAAATACATAATCAACGGTCTCCCGGCCACTGGGGGTATCAAAACAGGAGGTTCCTGCAAGTATTCTTTTATCTTATCGAACGCCTTTTGACAATTTTCATTCTAGGCCACGACCTGGTCCTTCTTTAACAGCTTGAATAATGGCTCGCATGTTGCGGTTAAGTGAGATATGAACCGGGAGATATAGTTCAACCTCCCTAAAAACCCGCGTACTTCTTTTTTTGTTTTAGGCGTCAGCATTTCTTGTATTGCTTTTATTTTCACAGGATCAACCTCTATTCCTTTTTCGCTCATAATAAACCCCAGCAGTTTACCTGATCTCACCCTGAAGGTGCACTTGTTAGGGTTCAGTCTCAGCCTGAACTTCCTAAGCCTCTTGAACAATTTCAGCAGATTAATCAAATGTTCCTCCTCCGTCTGGGATTTGGCAATCATATCATCAACATAAACCTCGATCTCTTTATGCATCATGTCATGAAAGAGAGTCGTCATAGCACGTTGATATGTTGCCCCAGCATTCTTTAATCCGAAGGGCATCACTTTGTAACAAAATGTTCCCCAGGGAGTAATGAAAGTAGTCTTCTCCATGTCTTTTGGCGCCATTTTGATCTGATTATAGCCCGAGAAGCCATCCATGAAGGAGAATACGAAGAATTGAGCCGTGTTATCAACCAGCACATTGATGTGAGGAAGTGGAAAATCATCTTTCGGGCTCGCTTTGTTCAAGTCACGGTAGTCTACACACATTCGCACTTTACCGTCTTTCTTTGGCACTGGCACAATATTAGCGACCCATGAGGGATATTTTGTAACAGCTAGGAAACCAGCATCCCACTGTTTTTGAACTTCCTCCTTAATCTTCACAGCCATGTCCGGTCTAGTTCTTCGAAGCTTCTGCTTAACCGGCGGGCATTCTTCTTTTAATGGCAGACGGTGCACAACCATATCTATATCCAACCCTGGCATATCCTCGTACGACCAAGCAAATATATCACTGTACTCTTTGAGCATCTCAACCAACCTTTGCTTGACGTCGTTTTGCAGTGCAGCCCCTATACGGATGTTCCTCTCAACCCCTTCCGACCCCAAATTGACGATCTCAATGACCTCCTCGTGAGGCAGAATGATTCTTTCTTCTTGTTTCAATAACCAGGTCAACTCCTTTGGCACTTCGCCATCTTCGACAATCTCTTCCTCAGCCTGAAATACCGGGTGCTCGAAGTCGAAGTGAGTCATAGGCGGTTCATAGATGTCATCTGAAATAGTAATCCTGCAAAGGAAATGGTTAAATGCTTCAAAACGCGTATAAAGCAAATAACCACGTTGCCATTTTATTGTAAAAGATAAAAACAGGAAAAACAGGGATCACAACATTTGTATATGAAAAAACGCCTTTATTCATGATTAAACAATGTAATGTACATAACCAAAAATGGCCCTAAGAAAAATCATTGTGCCCCGGGTAGGCCACAGGATTATTCAACAATTAAAAAAACAAATCATTACTGTTTAGTTGTCACAGGAACAGTCTCCTGAATAGACCAATTGCAAAGCCCTTGTCCTGGCACGCCTGGCTTGATCCACGCGTCCATATCACAGTCGCTATCTCCTTCCTCAGAATCGGAAACAGCATTGATGGTCTCGAAGCTCACTCCACTTGGCGTGATGGTTATCGGCCCTCTGAACTTGGGCGCTCCGGAAGAGGATGCTGATGACGAAGGATGATATCCAAGCCCGAACCTGTCGTTCTTCACGGGAATCTCCAACACCTGACCCCAACCCTTGGTCTCGCCCGCCTGCACTAGAGCCTGAGCCTCTTTGTATGATGACACGGCCACATCTGATATCTTACTTGGCACCAGAGCTTTGTCTTTAATCTTTAGCCCTTCAAATGCTTGACAGGGTATCTCATGAATCTCGCCGTCAACCTCCACGTATCTGAATGAAGACAAATGGCTAACTAGAATATCTTCTTCTCCACAAACAGTGACGACACTATCCCCCACCATATACTTCAACTTTTGGTGCAACGTGGATGTGACTGCCCCAGCAGCGTGAATCCATGGTCGTCCAAGAAGGCAACTATACGATGGCTGGATGTCCATTATATAGAATTCAGTTTCAAAAATTTCCGGCCCCACCGGCAATGGCAACGTTATGGATCCAAAAACTGACCTCCGCGTACCATCGAACGCCCTCACCACTAAGTCATTGGGCGTGCAGAGAATCCCCCTGATATCCAACTTCATCATGGCCTTCTTCGGAAGCACATTCAAGGATGACCCTGTATCCACCAACACACGGGACATGACCGTGCCCCTGCATTCAACTGAGACGTGCAGCGCCATATTATGTTCTCTCCCCCTCGGGGTCAAACCAAAATCCGTAAAGCCCAAACTGTGCCCGGCATTAACATGCGCCATCACCCCTTATAATTGATTAACCGAAACGTCTTGGGGAACGAATGACGTGTCTAGGATATTCAGCAAGGCATTCCGATGGGCCTCGGAACATAATAGCAGTGACAAAATCGAGATCTTCGATGGCGTTTGCTGGAGGTGCTCAACAATTTTGTAATCACTTTTACGGATGAGCCTCATAAACTCTTCCACATCCTTAAGTGATGTTTCCTTTTCCTTTGTCTGCGAGGGGCCACTCTCGTCTACCTTGGCCTTCCCCTTTGCCAATCTTTCTGCCTCTACCTCAGGCGATGCGAAGATTCTTCCACTTCTGGTCATACCTCCTGTTCCAACAACATTATCTACAACCCTAGCTGGTTGTTTATTTACTTCAATTTTCTCACCGTCGCAATAAACCTCCAACCCGTAAGTCCATGGCACTGCTTTAGTACTTTCGAAGGGGACCGGTCCTGCTTTGGTGATAGTGATCGTCGGCCGCCTGGCGGGTGCCGTTATTGTTATCGTCTTCCTTGGAATTGTTACTGTCGCAACATCGTTCCGCTCATCACACACTGCCTCTACCGGCTCTTCAACTGCGGTTCTATCAAACTGCAATGTTCCTTCATTCATCAAAGTCTGTATACCCCATTTCAAATCATTACAACCCTCTGGCCGTATCCAACAATCCAAGCAGAATTCGTCGCACCCCGGGAATACACCCCCTTTTGACAACCTGCTTTTGATCTCACCCAGCGGTGTCTTCAGCTTATTGACATCTGTCACTAGATTCAAATTCTCCTCGGTCAGGATGGCGTTTGCCCCATGATTGGGCATAGGCTGTTGTACTATATTTGGACCCGCATGTCCAAAGTTGATAGCTTTACTGTCCAACAAGTCTTGGACTTTATGTTTAAACGCATGACAGCCTTCAATATCATGTCCGGGCGCCCCGGAGTGGAAATCACAGTGTTTACCAGCATCATAGCCAAACGGAGGATTGCCCGTTAATGGCGCCATGGTCCTTTTCTCGACCAACTTTAACCCTAGCAGTGTTTGAAGCAGTTCGGCATATGTTGAAGGAGGCGTTTCAAATACTCGCCTTGGCTTGCCCTCTAAGATTCTGCGTTGGGCGGGGTGTTGCCTTTGTTGTTGTTGCGGCTGCGGCTGCTGTTACTATTGCTGTTGCTGTGGAAAAGGGATAGTAACACTAGCGACCTGTTGATGCTGAGCATACTGACTTCGTCCTCTGCCCCTGCCTCTGCCGCCAAACACAGCACTAGAATCACCTTGACGTCTACCGCCGAATGCCTTTCTGGTACCTCCTGTGGGGGCAGACTCACCTGCTTGGAATCTTCCAACCTTAATACTGTCTTCGACCATCTCACCCATGAGAATCAAATCTGAAAAACTACTCAACGAAACATTAAACAACTTTTCGTAATATATCCCCGTGAACGTCCCAATGAACATGCTATTCATTTCTCTTTCAGCTAACGGAGGATGTACTCTTGCTGCCATATCGCGCCATCTCTGCGCATACTCTTTAAAGCTTTCCTCCTTCTTCTGCGACAAACCTTGCAATTGAACTCGGTTCGGTGCCAGATCACTATTATACTTATAATGCAGGACAAAAGCATCCGCCAATTGCTTCCAGGTTTTAATTTGAGCGGGCTCCAACCCCACGTACCACTCGAGTGACGGCCCTGACAGGCTGTCTTGAAAGAAATGCATAAGCATCCTTTCATCGTCTGAATACGCGGACATCCTTCTGTAATAAGCGCGGACACATGGCACGGAGCGTTTTCATGGAATAAACAGCGGGCATTGGTGTTGTAGTAGTACGGCAATGGGTTAGGTGGAGCACCTAATTTCCTCGTCTTAACAAGCCCTCTTTCTATTAGCATTGGGAATAGATCAGCGTAGCTCATCGGGATGGGTTGTATCTTCGACCGATTCCCTTGGTAATTGGCCCTCGGAGCCCTATTTTGAGGCTGCTAGCCCTGCTGTTGATGATACTGTTGTTGATGATTGGAATGATATTGTTGTTGATGATTTGGTGCCCCTTGTTGAGGAACCTGCTGAGATGACTGTTGAAAAACAGGAGTTACAGCTGCTATGTAAGATGATGGATGATATTGTTGGCGATGATTCCTCGAACTCTGCGCCTTTTTTCCATATGTTACAACACTTACATCACCCTCCTTCTTTTTATGGAAGTTGTTAGCCGTTTTTTTGGCAGCATTGGCGCTTGAACTGGCATTTGAAGTTGTCACCTTCCCACTTTTCAAACCAGCTTCAACCTTGACTCCTACCGCAACAATGTTAGAGAAGTTGGTAGTAACGCTGCTGATTAATCTCTCATAGAACTCTGGTCTGACTGTGTCTACAAACCAGTCTGCTAGCTCTTTTTCAGTAAGAGGCAGCTCAACCTGAGCAGCAGTCCCGTGCCACCTTTGCGCATATTTGAAAGTTTCGGTGCTTTTTTGTGTCATACTAAGGAGTTGACGGCTGTCTGGAGCCAAATCCATGTTATATTTGTACTGCTGAATGAAAGCATCTGAAAGATCCTGAAAACCATGGATTTTTGCTTGGTCCAGGCTTAAGTACCATTTGGCTGATGCTCCTTTGAGACTGTCTTGAAAGCAGTGCACCAACAATTTTTTATTTTCGATGTGCGGAGCCATCCGCCTGCAATACATGATTAAATGTACCTTGGGACAAGTAGTTCCCTCATACTTATCAAATGCGGGAATTTTGAACTTTTATGGGAATACTAATCGGGATACCAAACACATGTCTTTGGCATCTGACCCGAAAATGTTACTCCCTTCAATGGCTCTCATTCTTTTGGCCATGATGTTCATCTCTACTCTTAGCTTTTCATGCTTCTCGTCTTCCGCTTCGGAACCGTCTGGTATATCGAAGATTGGTTGGTGGTTGAAAACAGGTCATACATGAGTTGGTCCCCCTGCCTGAGTAAAGATGGGATTTGTCGCCATTGGACCGATTTGCGGTTGAAAGCTGGCTGGTTGAGGATTGTTGATTGGTGGCAGGAATTCCATGGACATGCCAAATGGGAACTCAGTTGTCATAACTGGAGCGGTGGGAAGTCTTGTTGCTGCTGTAGCAACTTCAGAAACCATTGTAACCTGCGTATCCATCTTTGCTTTAATCATATTAAGAACCTCCATGATCTTACTAACATTGTCCTTAATCCCTTCGATGTCATTGTCTATCTGGTCGATTCTTTGATCGTTGTCTGCCATCCTGCGCTGAGCTTGGGCCCGGGTGTTGTATTTGTGCAAATTCAGCGTGAATCTGCCTCTCTCTTCTGACACAAGAACAAAGGATGAGTTGCAGAACTCGAATGCAAGACCAATGCGGGATGAGATGCGAATGAAAATGCACAAACCATTCAAGGAAAAAAAATTTGTTTACAAACAAAAATTGGAACAACATGTAACGACATGTTTTAAAAAGCGTTTTTCATTGATAAATTTGAAATCTGTTACAATGGATGGCTATTGCTAAAAAGCAAGACCTTTCTTACAACAAAAGCAGCGAAAGTAAATGCAACATAGGATTACAATCCTTTTTAGGGAAAACAGGAAATGGTGAAACATTGATCATTCTAACAAGATGGTCCTTCTCCTTCTTGATCTTCGGTGCGAGCTCGATCCTGGCGAATGATCTCCCACAGGTCCTCATTTTCGCACTGTGTTTTGATCGGAGCGTACTTCAACTCTTCCCTAGCCACGGGGACTTCTGGTTCCATTGTTATCTCGTGATCACGAGTGTAGAACATTGTCAAAGCTATTTCCTTTGACCAAAGTAGGTAAGCTCTGGTAGTTAAGTAGCTTATATTCTCCATTGCAGTTATCCCCTGGAGGTGAGGGTGATTCCAAGCGTAGTGGACGCGGGCTTCTAACTCTGGGTTGCAACCTGTTTCACAAAAGCAAGGTCTTAGCAGCTCTGGCTCCGGCTCCGGCCCGGTTGGATACCCATACTGTCGTTGAGCAAGAATGGGGTTGTAGCTGATGACTCCTTTTGTCCCAATGAGAGGTACATTAGAGAAGTCCCCACAGCTAGGGATCATAGCTAGATTACCAAGACTGGGGTTATACCAGGTGATATCATAGTGTTTGAGAGTGATAAGCTTTGAAATCCATGCATTCTTTCTATAAAGCCTCCAAAGGACGTGAGTCTTGGGCAAATGGGATGTGAATCATCTGTCGAGCAATGTGAGACAGCATGAAAACTGTCTAAGGTCATATAGTGCGTGGCGGTGGATGACCACGTATGTGTCTGCCAGTATCTCATTTACTGGATTCTTGATGATGAAGAGACGGATAGCCTCCTCGCTGATGAAATCATGACGACTTGGAAAGAGATACAAGTCGTATATCAGAAATGCCAAAATGGCTTCGAAAATACCCAAATTTCTACTTTTGCAGTGAAATTCAACCATTTCTATCAGTGGTCCTGCCTCCATTCTGTAGAATCCCCCCTTTGCTCTCATAGTCGGCAACTCTTCTGGCCTAAGATGCAAGACTTTGGCCAAGTCTCTTCCTTTTGGTTTTCCATACGGAGTTGTGATGGTTAGCGGAATTTTCAGGTAGTCAGTGTATTCTTCTATGGTTGGAAGTAGCTGAAAATCTGGGAAGATGAAACAATGGTACACTGGGTCATAAAATTCAACAAGGGCCTGCAGCATGAATTCATTAACTTGAGTGCTAAGCAATGGTAGGAGATCTTCATACTTTGCGATGAAGGCGGCGGGATTCCTAACAAGTCCTGCCAGCATCCTAAGGTGGCCCAACTTTAAATCAGGAAAAGGGAGCATGCCTCGTCTTACCATGTTGTCGTCTGCAAAAGAAAAATTTGAATTTCCTTGAATGGTTAGAAAAATGAGGATGCGAACGCAAATGCATACAGTGTCATGGAACTCAGATGTTTGCAAACATCAAAAGGCGTTATAGACTTAAATTCATTAATCAACAAGATTGGATTACAAAATATCGTTTCCTCTTACAAGGGTTTTAAGCGGAAGCTAAACAAAAGCTAATGAATCCTAAGAAGGTTCCCCTAGCAGCCTCATGTTCAGCTTCTCAATCTCCTTTTCCATCTGAGCCTTCTCAAGAATGAGCTTATCCACAATCAATTTCCACGGGGTAGACTGGGGACTAGAAGAAAACAAATCTTCTTGTGCTTTCCTCTTCTTACAAGAGAGTACTTCTTCATCCTTCAACTGGAGTTGTTTCCGGAGTTCTGTATTTTCTTCAACAACCACTTGATACTTATGCTTCCAAGCGTCTTCTGTTTGTCGCGCTTTACCCAAGGTAATTTTCAGCTTTTCTTCCTCAGACATGAAGACCAAGGTGCGTTCCTCCTTCAAAGCCATAGGTTCTTGCTTAGGATAAGGCATCTTCAATGCGATGGCTCTCTTTCGGACCCATAGAAGGTATGGTTCCAAAGAGACACAATTAAGTTTTCCAAGGTCCTTTTTCCCTTTCTTGTGCAGATGTCTCCAAGCCTTTAGAATCTTCTCTTTCATCTCTTGATTGTTCTTCTCTTCTTTGAAGAAAATGCTTTCCACATGAACACTATTGGGCTTGTCCTTCAAAGGATATCCCAATTGTTGTCGAGCGAGAACTGGATTGTAACTGATTCCTCCATTAGTACTGAGAAGAGGTACGTTACCAAAATCTCCACAATTGTTAATGATCATTGTTCCATCGTAGTCACGATTGTACCAATCGATATCTGAGTGAGTGAGAGCCATGATCTTCTGTGACCACCAACCTTTCTTCGGATCCCAAAAAGTGTTAGCGTTAGGCAAATGTGAAGTGAACCATTTGTATAATAAAGGAGCGCAACAAGTAATCATCCCTCCATTATGAAAATTCCTTAGATGAACAGAATGTAATGCATCTGCTAGCAAAGTAGGAACAGGGTTCTTCTTCAAGAAAATTTTAATGGCATTGAGGTCCACAAAGTTATCGAAGCTAGGGAACAGAAAGATACCATAAATGAGCAAGGCAAGGATAGCCTCGAATGCATCCATGCTCAAATGATCTGCGTAGTATTAAGCTTTCTCAACCAAAAATTCTGCACTTAACCCAAAAACTCCTCCTTTTGTAGTCATATTCTTTTGAATATTAATCAAACCCAAACGTGTAGCTTTGGCAACATCCTGCTCCTTAGGGTCCTTCTCCATGATCGGAAAAGGAGACTCATCAAGAATGGGCAATCCAACCAAGTAGGAATATTCTTCTAGCGTGGGTACTAGCTGATAATCGGGAAAGGTGAAACAATGGAAGAGTGGATCATAGAACTGGCGAAGCATAGAAAGAAGTCCACTATCCATCTTTATCTTCAATAGTAACAACAACTTCCTATACCTGCTTTGGAATCCCTCTGGATATGTCACCAAGGTGCTCAACCTCCTTAGGTCATCAAGGTTAAAACCCTTGTAAGTGTACTTCAAAGTTTTCTTTATTTCACCATCCATAACGACCTTGATGTTTACAAACAAAAAGTCTGAGTTCCATGAAACTTTATGATATGATGCTCATGAATGCAAGAATGCACAAACACAGGCAATGCAAAGATCACACATATGCACACACACAACAACCTAGGTTTAGAGGACATGAGTGTGGAGCCATGGTCTACCCATCCCAAAAGGTGTGTAATATGGATTCTCAAACCTGTAGAACAGGGTTCTAAATGGTTCTCAGAGTCAACAACCCATCTTTCGGATATTATCAACTTCCTGAATCACTTGGTAATCGATAATATTCTCAAGAGAGTCTCGTCCAAGTGTAGTATCCCGTATCAACTATTTCGGAAATACTTCCTTATAGCCATTGCACTACGTCCTAATAAGGCCAAAGTGGGGTTAAAATGTAATCTAAAAGTCCATAGTGTCACGGGCTCCTTCGTCGAAAGTAGCAGTGTTTTCACGAATACTCGTTCAACAAAACTAACTCTCAAGAGGGCCTCCACTGAGCGGTGGTTTATCAAGTTAGCTTGATCGGGAATCAACTCCCTATAAGCCTTCTTGAATATACCACCATCCTATCATAATTGCACTCGAGTCCGGGTATAGGACTGTCTCACCACTCAAAGTACCCAATATCCAACATACAAACAAATATATTGACAAATATACATGTTAAGCAAATATTCACAAATATAGCATACAATCAAACAAAATAGGCTAAACCCTCAAGTTTCTAATCCCTAGTGAAGTCGCCATTTCTGTTGCGGTGAGAATCGTTATACCAAGCTATTGATTAACTTGAATCTTAATTCTAAAATTTACAACCAGACTTTAATTTATCCAAAGGAAAGGTATAAAGAAAGAAAGAACCTTTTGCGCGATGTAACAACAACGCTAAGAGATTCGGGGATCGGGGGTTGGTTATGCCTAGTGTAGGTATTTCACATCCTAAACATCTGCAGTACTCTACAGGAACCTTTTGTTTGTTTGTATGCTAAGTTTGATAATTGTTTGCTATGGAATGGGATTGGGTCAAAGGTGTAGGTTAAGACCTAAAGATAGTTTCTAAGTTTACTCGCAAAGACATCGCGTCCTCTGCCTACATATCCTAACTAGGATAGAATCAGAGCTATCGTAGTTCACCTTACTAGAGATGAAGAACACTTGATTATTATCAAGGTTCAAAGGGGAACAAACATAACAATGCTTGTGTAGAGTTTAAGAAAACTCTCTAGATCTATATTGAACACTCAAGAAAGGGGAGTAAGTAATCATCTCCATGATTCTTACATAGAGTTAACAAACTCTATCTTAAGTTCTACTTGAAGGAGCACTCCTAACAATGGGTAAGCTTTTTAGACTTAAGCAAAGTCTAATGGATAGGTTATAACTTAACTAAGTGTATAGATGACTTAACAAAGTCAAGGGAGGGTAATGAGCTACCTATGACCCAAAGGTCAATAGAGAGACTTTCCTTTGGATGGAAAAAGAGGAGGCAACTTGGATGAGAACTAAAGAGGTTCATCACTTGGGGAAACAAACTTAGCAAAGCAATAGTCATTCAAACATGATGAATACAAAGAATATGGTTACAACCAAGAACAAGCAAGCATATTACAATAAGCAAGGATTACAATCAGGATGAATGGTTACAACCAAAGCATGGTATAAGGATATCACAATATCATGGATTTCAAACAAGATAGATGGTCACAAACAAGAACATGCAAGCATATTACAATATCAAGCAGGGATTACAATCAAGATGGATGGTCACAACCAAGAACAAGGTATAAGGATATCACAATATCAAGAAAGGGGTTCTTACAAGACAGATAGTCACAACCAAAACAAGCATCAAGATATTACAATATCATGAAAGGGGTTCTTACAAGACAGATAGTCACAACCAAAACAAGCATCAAGATATTACAATATCATGAAAGGGGAAAGTTCTTACAAGACATAAGCACAAGGGGTGAAAACCAAAGACATGTCTTGACAAAGATAAAGGTAACAACCAATGCAAACAAGTTATAACATGACAAATAATTCAAAATTTCATGGGGATTTAAAATGGAAATCAAATGAAACAAACATGATGCTTACAAGCAAAAGTTGAAATCAAAAATCACACACACAAAAGAGTTGACAAACATCAAGCTTAAGAAAGAGGAATCAAAAGTTTTGAATGGAAAGATGCAAAAGAGTAGAGTAAAAACCCTAAAAATGAAGCATGACTTCTTTTAATGCAAAGTGTTTTCCAAAATGAAAATTCTAGAATATTCACATACCATATGAAAATATGCAAAAATACAAGACAATTGCAAAAAGAACCAATAAAAAATGACAAAGTTGTGCTATTTTGAAATTTAAAGAACAAAACAAACATTTTGGTAATTAAAAATAAGGGATGCGCTTGGTGGGTGTTGAACCCACCACCTTTGGGTTACAAGATCAAAATTTGGCCAAACCAGCCAGAGGCACGCGCGTGATATACAAGGGAAAAAGAGAGAGAAATGTGAAAAAGCATGGAAAATATGAAAAATAAAAGCAAAAGAGTTGATCTCCACACGATCGAACTCAGGTCAGGTAGCATGGCAAGGTAATTGAAAAGCAAGGCATTACCACTGGGGTGGCGATACATCCGTGTATTATGCCACCCCAATAAATACTAATACTTAAAAAATCAAACAAACTGGGCCAGGCAAGGCAAGCAAGAAACAAGGCATAGCATGAAAACGGTTTCATCATAAATCTTTCAAAACACAACCAAATTTAACAAAATTTGGGTCTATCTTATGTGAATTTCAACAAGGAACACAATGGCATCATTAGTTTTTCAAGACAATGTACACAAATTAAAACATGGTTGCAAGTGCAAATGGAAGCTTGTGACATGCATTATGGAAGCTACAACTCAAAACAGAAGTGATCAAGACCAGATGAAGGTGTGCACAAATTTCAAATACATAATCTAAGGATTCTAGATGCAAAGAACATTCAAAAATCAACCAAAACAGAAATTGGTATGCTAGTGGCAATTATTGAACAAAAGTGCTTGGAATGCTGTTTGGAAAATAAGAACATCCATGAGGCAACAAACCATACTTCAAAACATTAATACACATAGATGATTCACATACTCAATACAAAGATTGATAGCACATGAGGTGAATGTTAGAACACAGATTGGTGCTTCTTATATCTCTATGTTTTGATGATAACTTTTATGGAATTTTGTAATGAGTAAATATACACTCTAAAATTTGTTCAAGTATTATTGTTTCAGGTATAAATTATATACTCTTAAAAGAGGAAAAATATATAAGTACAAAGAAACTATGCAAAGATATGAAGCATCAGATGCAAGACTATCAGAAGATTCTGAAGCGCTACCAGAAGGATCTGAAACAGAAGCTACAGAATGATCTGAAGTATTAATGAAAGAAGTATACTAAAGCTGAAAGCTCTGATCTTATCAGACTCTGAAGTTCTTTTCACTTTAAACTCAGAGGCTCTAATAACCAGACTCTTATCATTAATATTCACGCTTAAAGCACATACTGCTGCATACTTTGATGGAGACTCTGATCAAGACTGAGACTCTAATACATTAAAGATCTGATCATCTATCAAGACTCTAAACTTATCATTCATCTTAAGCTCTGATCATATTAAAGCATTCCATACCTTTTAAGCTTACTATAAGTTCTGAAGTGCAGATTGTGAAGACTTCATCTTGAAGGAAGCTTGTTGAAGAAGCTGTAAACTTGATTAGACGTGGTGCTACTTCCAAAGTAACCAACGGCTAATTTGTCCAAAGAAGTGACGTGGTGCAAATCCCAAGGCTTCTACAACCATACCTTTCTGCAGAAAGCATATCTCTGCCCATACTTTTGGTGATGAAAAGTCATACAATCAAATATTATATTCAGCTACACATCACTCAAGACATTTGAGAAAGCTATAAAAGGAGAACTACTTCAACATTTTGAAGCTGCTAATTCACTACTCATCTTTTGCTCATTGCTAGATCACTCAGAAAGAAATACACGCTTAATTCATAAAAGAGAAAATCTCTCAAGATCTTATTCATTTGATCTTTCATAAAACCACATAGTTTTTGTTGTACTTAATCTTAAGTGTAAACATCACAGTTGTGATACAGCTTATTAGAAGCATTCAAACACTTGTTAGTTTACATTAAATTGTAAGAAGTTCCTTAAGAAGACCAAGGTGTGGTCAGTAGTTCTTGAGAAGACTAAGACAATTGTTATTAGTGCTTTCTATTGTAATTAGTTGATCAATAGTGGATTAAGCCCTTGCAGAGAAAGGCAAATCATCTTTGATAAGGTGGACTGGAGTAGTTGAGTTCAACGAACCAGGATAAAAACATTGAGTTCTATTTATTGCCATATTTCAGAAAATCTCTTATTCAACCCCCCTTCTAAGTGTTTTTCTCACCTTCAGTTGGCATCAGAGCTCCGGTTCTGTTTGTGCTATCACTTAACCGTGACCAAAAAAGATCCAGTGGGAAAAACTCTTGATACTCTTGGTTGATATACATTATGGCTGCTGAAACTTCAACACCCAACAACAACAAATATGAAGAAAGAGTCAGCAGAAAACCTCCCATGTTTGATGGAGAGAAGTTTGATTATTGGAAAGATAGACTAGAAAGTTTCTTTCTAGGATTTGATGCTAATCTTTGGGACCTAGTCATTGATGGATATGTTCATCCCACTGATGAGAATGGCAAGAAAGTTGACAGAAAATCAATGACTGAGGAGCAAAAGAAGGAATTCAGAAATCGCCACAAGGCTAGAACTATATTGCTAAATGCTATATCTCATACTGAGTATGAGAAAATAACCAACAGAGAAACTGCCTTTGATATATTTGAATCCTTGAAGATGACTCATGAAGGGAACTCTCAAGTCAAAGAAACCAAGGCTCTGGCGCTGATCCAGAAGTATGAAGCTTTCAAGATGGAAGAATCTGAATCTATTGAAGCAATGTTTTCCAGATTCCAGATTCTCACTGCTGGCCTAAAGGTTCTGGACAAGGGTTACTCTACAGCAGATCATGTCAAGAAAATAATCAGAAGCTTGCCAACCAGATGGAGACCCATGGTCACTGCTCTGAAGCTGGCAAAGGATCTCAACAAGATTACGATGGAGGAACTAATTAGTTCTCTAAGGAGTCATGAGATTGAACTAGAGGAAGATGAGCCTCTAAAGAAAGGTAAGTCAATTGCGTTAAAATCTAATAAAGCTGTTAAAGCATTGCAGGTATTAGAAGAAAGCTCTGAAGAGTCTGCTTCTGAAGATGAAGAAGAACTATCCTTGCTATCCAGAAGAATCAATAAACTCTGGAAGAATAATCAAAGGAAGTTCAAGAACTTTAGAAAACCAGATCAACACAAAGAATCTTCTGGGCACAGAAGATCTGGAGAACATTCTAGATACAGAAGATCTGGAGAATCCTCTGGACACAGACGATCTGGAAAAAGAGAGGTTGTTTGCTATGAATGCAAAGAACCTGGGCACTACAAGAGTGATTGTTCAAAGCTTCAGAAGGAGAACCCTAAAAGAAAGTCAGATCATAAAAAGAAAGTTCTGATGGCTACCTGGGATGACTCAGATGCATCTGATTCATCATCAGAGTTAGAAGAGGAATGTGCAAATGTAGCATTCATGGCTGACATTGAGGACAATGCTGAATCATCTGGATTAGAATCAGAATCTGATTCTGAGAAGGTATTTGCTGAACTTTCTATACATGAACTTGTTGAAAGTTTATCTGATATTCTTGAAAACTATAGTAAAGTTAAACTCAAATACAAAACGCTTCAAAAGCATATTGAATTTGAGAGTAACAAGTTTGAATCAGAAATAGCTAAACTAAAAGCTGAAAATCTTCAATTGAAAAATAATTTAGGATCTGCTCAATTAAACTCTGATTCAAAATCTGAATCATGCTCTAAAAATATTTTACAAGAGTATGACTATAGTTTCAGGAAGTTTCTAACTAAAAGCCTAGATAGAAGCAAAATGGCTTCAATGATCTATGGTATTAGCAAAAACTATAGAAAAGGTGTTGGATATAAATCTTTTTCTTATGAAGATTCAAATCCAAAATCTGTAGATAAACTGGATATCAAGTATCCTCCTTTATATTCTCAATTTACATTTGGTCACTTGAATGATATTAAACACACAAGTTCTAATCAGAACAAACCTGTGTTTAATAAATCTAAAGCTAATCAGAACAAGTCTTATGTTGAAAGACAGAAGTTCAGAAAAATATTTAAGGCAACTAACCAAAAAGGACCCAAGAAAATCTGGGTACCTAAGGACAAAATAATCTATGTTGCAGACATCCTTAGCAGCAAAGTCAAGACTTCAGTCATGGTACCTGGACTCTGGATGCTCACGACATATGATGGGAAAAAGGTCTATGTTCCAAATTCTGGAGCTTAGATCTGGAGGAGATGTCAAGTTTGGAGGGAATCAGAAGGGAAAAATAATTGGCTCTGGAACCATAGGCAATGGTAAACTTCCTTCCATAACTAATGTCTTGCTTGTTGAAGGGTTAGCTCATAATCTATTGTCCATAAGTCAATTAAGTGACAATGGTTATGGCATTATCTTTAATCAAAAGTGTTGCAAAGTTGTTAGTCAAAAGGATGGCTCAATCCTCTTTAATGGTAAAAGGAAAAACAACATTTATAAAATTAGTCTTTCAGAACTTAAGGTTCAGAATGTTAAATGCCTTATGTCTGTTAATGAGGAGCAATGGGTCTGGCACAGAAGATTGGGTCATATTAATATGAGACATATATCTCAAATTAATAAGCTTAATCTGGTCAGAGGACTTCCTAATCTGAAGTTCAACTCAGATGTTCTTTGTGAAGCATGTCAGAAAGGAAAATTTTCAAAATCATCTTTTAAATCCAAAAATGTTGTTTCAACTTCAAAACCATTAGAGTTACTTCACATTGATCTGTTTGGACCAGTGAAAACTGCATCCATCAGAGGCAAGAAGTATGGATTAGTCATTGTGGATGACTACAGCAGATGGACATGGGTAAAATTCCTAAAACACAAGGATGAGTCACACTCTATGTTCGTTGACTTCTGCAAACAAGTCCAAATTGAAAAAGATTTCAAAATTGTTAAATTCAGAAGTGATCATGGTGGTGAATTTGAAAACAAACATTTTGAAAAATATTTTAATGAAAATGACATTGCTCATGATTTCTTCTGTCCTAGAACTCCACAACAGAATGGAGTTGTAGAAAGGAAAAATAGAACTTTGCAAGAGATGGCCAGAACCATGATCAATGAGACTAACATGGCAAAACATTTTTGGACAGAGGCAATTAACACAACATGTTACATTCAGAACGAAGTGTCAATTAGACCTCTTATAGAAAAGACTCCTTATGAACTATGGAGGAATAGAAAGCCAAACATTTCTTATTTCCATCCTTTTGGATGTATTTGTTTTATACTGAACACTAAAGAGAATGTTAACAAGTTTGATTCTAAAGCACAAAAGTGTTTCATGCTTGGATATTCTGAACGCTCTAAAGGCTACAGAGTATACAATACTGAGACACAGATTGTGGAGGAATCTATACATGTTATATTTGATGATAAGCTTGGCAATCAAAAGCCAAAGCAGATTGAAAACTCTGCAGATGGAGAAGTTATTCTCATAGAATCTGAGAAACCAGAAATAGAGAAAGCTCAAGAAGAAGCTATGCCAGATGCAACTCCATTAGCTGCTCAGATGAATAACATGAATATTTCTGAAAAACCAACAGTTAAAGGATTATCCAGAATCAAGGCTTCTCATCCAGAAGAAATGATTATTGGAAAGAAAGATGACCCTATAAGAACAAGGTCGTTTATCAGATCATCTGGAACATCACTTCTTGGGTTGGTGTCTATTATTGAACCAACATCTGTGGATGAAGCTCTGAGTGACAATGATTGGATACTTGCAATGCAAGATGAGCTAAACCAATTCACAAGAAATGATGTGTGGGATCTGGTTCCTAGACCAAAAGGGTTCAACATTATTGGAACAAAGTGGGTATTCAGAAATAAACTAAATGAGCAAGGAGAAGTTGTAAGGAACAAGGCAAGGCTGGTAGCTCAAGGGTACAGTCAACAAGAAGGTATTGATTACACTGAAACTTATGCTCCAGTGGCAAGGTTATAGTCAATACGCCTTCTTATTTCATTTGCTGCACAACATAACATCACTCTATATCAGATGGATGTTACGAGTGCCTTCTTAAATGGTATTATAGAAGAAGAAGTTTATGTCCATCAACCTCCTGGTTTTGAAAGTGATAAATTTCCAGATCATGTTTTCAAACTCAAAAAATCTCTTTATGGTCTGAAACAAGCTCCCAGAGCTTGGTATGAAAGATTAAGTAATTTTCTTCTAGAAAAGAACTTTATCAGAGGCAAAGTGGACACAACTCTTTTCTGTAAAACAATTAAGAAAGATTTACTAGTTTGTCAAATTTATGTGGATGATATTATTTTTAGATCTACCAATATTATGCTGGGAAAGGAGTTTGCTTTGTCTATGCAGGCTGAATTTGAAATGAGCATGATGGGAGAACTTAGATTCTTTCTGGGAATCCAAGTAAATCAGACTCCAGAATGCACATATATTCACCAGATTAAATATGTCAAAGAGCTTCTGAAGAAATTCAATCTGAATGAAAGCAAATTGGCTAAGACTCCATTGCATCCTACAAGCACACTTGGTAAGGAAGAGGTGAGTAAGAAAGTTGATCAAAAACTTTACAGAGGTATGATTGGATATCTCTTATATTTGACTGCTTCAAGACCTGATATTTTATTCAGTGTGTGTCTGTGTGCTAGATTCCAATCAGATCCCAGAGAATCACACTTAACAGCTGTTAAGAGGATTCTAAGGTATCTGAAAGATACTACTAATGTGGGTCTGTGTTACAGAAGATCTGATGAGTATAAATTAGTTGGATTTTGTGATGCTGACTATGCTAGATACAGAGTAGAACGTAAAAGTACTTCTGGAAGTTGTCAATTTCTTGGAAGTCATCTGATCTCTTGGTTCAGCAAGAAGCAACCCACAATTGCACTTTCAACAACATAGGCAGAATATATTGCTGCTGCTGGATGTAGCACTCAGATGCTCTGGATGAAAAGTCAACTAGAAGATTATCAGATCTTTGAGAGTAACATTTCTATCTTTTGTGATAATACTTCTGCTATATGCTTATCTAAAAACCCCATTTTACACTCTAAAGCTAAACATATAGAGATTAAACATCATTTCATCGGAGACTATGTTTAGAAGGGAATTATCAATTTAAACTTTGTAGATACAGATCATCAGTGGGCTGATATTTTTACAAAACCCCTTGCTGAAGATAGATTTAAATTTATTCTGAAAAATATTAGTATGGACTTCTGTCCAGAATAGAATATTCATCAGATGAAATTTTTTTTCAGATGATAAATGTCTAAACTCTGAAGTATTTCTTTTGATTGAATTATGTGTTTATTTATTTGTGTGTAAATCTGAACTAACAAGGCTCAGAGGATCTGAACGTTGCCTAACGTGTCATTTCTCAAAGAGTTTCAGAGGCACATGCAAGCAAACACGTGTAGCTCAGAATCTGGAAAGGTAGAGTGCACCATACTGAAGTGACATTTGAGGTATTGCTTTGAAAATCCAAAATCTCTTGATTTTCCCCCCTTCTGTCAGAATCTTAAATGTTTGATATGATTTTATTCCTTGCATTAATTGCTTGATTTGATTATGTGTGCACGCTTGAGAGTGTGTGTCTTTTTGCATGCCCTAATTATTTTGCTATAAATTCTCACAACTCTTCACAAATCACAATTTACACTTATCATCTCTCATATGCATTTCTGCCTTCTCTATTGTTTCTATCTTATTTCAAAACCAAAAAATCCTCGTAAACCCAGACGCATCTCAAGAACTTCAATGGCTTCACCTTCATCAACACCTGCTCAGATGAAAACTTCAACTGTTGCTGCATCATCTCTTGATGGTGCTGGTTCATCCCAAACTGTTGTTGTGTATAAAGCACCAGTAGGAACTCTTCTCACTCCAATCAAAGAACTTGAGGTTCTGTGTGAGAACATTGTGGATTTTGAATCCATCAAAGAAAATGATTTTGATCTCCTTTCAACTATCAAAGCTCAAAACTGGGAAAAGTATTTTGACAGGATGATGGGTCCTGTTTATCCAGCTTTGGTAAAAGAATTCTGGATACACGCTCAAGTGTGCCACAAGTTTATTCATTCATCTGTTCTTGGAAAGGAAATTGTCATTACTGAAAAATTAATCAGACAACTACTTGAGTATAAGGAAACTGAGGGAATCACAAGTATGGCTATTGATCGTGTGGATTTGGCTGACATTTTTCAAAAAGTTTGTGTTTCTAGGGAACCATCTAACAAGGTCAGAGATCTAAAACCTGTTTACAGAATCTGGGCTAAGATCTTCATGAGTTCAATCTTTCATAGGAAATCTTCTAACTCACCAGATTATGTAAATTCAGAACAAATGTACTTCATGTACTGTATGAGGAAAGGAAAGAAGGTGGATCTACCTTATCTTCTGTTCAGTCATCTTCTGAACCATATCAAAGAAACAAGAGAAGAAGTTAGGGTTAAAGCTGGAAAAATCAAAACTTGGATCCCTATGGGAAGACTGATATCAGACATTCTAACAGAGAATGGTCTTGTGAAACATTTGTTTGATGCTGGGGTGACAGAGGATCTGTCCTATGTTATAGGATCTGTCATAAATGGGAACACTCTGAAGAGAATGAAGGTTATTTCAGAGCTTGCTGGAAAACCCAAGAAATTTCAATCTGAAGACGTCAGGAGAAGGAGAATTCCTTTAGCAGACTTTCCTATGTTCAGTGCTGATGAACCTAGGCACATCATTCTGACATTCATTGCTGAATGTTTAAGAGATGGTATTCCTCTGCCTGCTAACATAGTACATAAGGAAGGAGAAGTATTACCAAATCTTATGAGAGAAAGGCGCAGGAAAAGAAAGGCTGAGGAAGGATCTTTTGCACAGCCCAAGAGGAAAACCTCTGATGCTAGTGACAAGCCTGAAAAGGACAAGAAGCAAAAGGAAAATCCTCCAGAAGCTACTGTGGAAGAAATCAGAGAAACAATTCATCAGGTATTAACATCTGATCCCAAACCTTATTTACCTTCATCCTCAACTTCACCTCCATCATCTCTTTTTAAACCATCTGAACCTAAATCATTTGTACCTTTTTCATTTGAACCCAATTCATCTCCTAACAAACATTCTCAACCATCTTCTGTTCAACTACCATCTAAACCCCCTCAAAAGAAATCATCTGAATATCAACCCTCTCAACAAAACCATTTTGAATCAAAACAACAATTAGAACAACAAAAACAATCTGAACCACTCTCATCTACTAAACCACCAGAAGAACCAACCATCAAAAATCCTGAACCATCTGTCCAACAACCATCTGAAAACATTCTGGATGTATCACCACTTGCAAATTTGTATGTCCTCTCTTCAACTTCATGTCATTCAACTGAATCATCTGATTCTGATGAATCTGAAGTCCCCTCACCAACTAGCTTACAAATTCCTAATCTCTATAAACCTCTCTCATCTAATCTACCTGAATTTGACAACCCTTTTCGCTTCAAATTCAACTTCACAGATTTTATGTCATCCTCATTTGATGTTGTTATATCAATACCATCTAATACTGACACCTCTATTCCTCAACTTACCATACCACAAACATCCACACCCCAATCATCTGAACATCCATCATCTGATCATCCACCTCCTGAACAAACTCAAACACCTCCTGAACCATCACAACCTGTCACCATAGAAGACTTTCTCAACCCAAAACCCAGATCAGATGTTTCTACTCTGTTCAAGAATTTCAAGAAGGAACTATGTATGGGAATTGCTTTTGTAGAGAAAGAGTGCATGACTAGTTTGGATCCTGCTGAATCTGAAGCTTCTTGGAACAGATTCATATCAAATTTCAACTCAACTGCATCTGACCTCAGAACGCTCTGTGCTGATGATGCAAAGGCTAAGTTTGCTGAAATGGTCAGACAAACACTGCTGAACATTATCACAATTCCAGTGCTTTTGCTAGAAGATGCTCCTGCTGAAAATTTGCAACAATAGAAGATACTCTTGCATCTGACATGGAGATTGATCATCCAATGGCAGCTGCATCTGCTTCTGAACCTTCTGCATCTGAGATGAAGACTGAGATTCCAGATGTTGTCCAAGAAGTCAAGGAAATCAGAACATGGATGATAAAACAGGAACGGACTACTGAAGAAATCAAGACTTGGATGGCCAAGCAAGAAGAGTCCACTGCTAAGATTAGGGATCTTCTGACACTGATTGCTTCTCGCCAGCCCTAGTTCTCTTTTTCATGTCTTTGCATTCTCGTTTTGCACTTGTTTTCTATTTGTTCTATTTTCTATCATCTGCTCTATGAACTTCTTATGTTGTTGTGCTATTCTGATCTGATTAAATCTGGCTGTTGTGTCTTTCATTTGTGTGTTATATTTTTCTCTCTTCTTCTGTTATCTTTTCTGTCTATAAAGTTCTTTTTGATTATGACAAAAAGGTGGAGAAAGAGAATTTGATTGTTCAACATAAGCAAATGCTAAAAATGAAATTCAGACATTGTTTTAATCTAACATTGAATCTTAAGACTTTCAGATCACATTATCTCATCTAACAAAATGATTTGAAGTTACCTTGAGAATTATCCAATCAGGCTCTGATCCTTGAAAGCAAATTCTGGGGAGCTTGATTCTGAAAAGCATCCAAGCTAAGTTTTTCTCTCATCAAGGATTTCTACCAGGTTCTGAAATATACTCAAGCAAAAAGGGAAGTGTTCTTTTCTATTAAAGTATTCATTTCAGGGGGAGATTCTTAATCTCAGGGGGAGTATTTTTACTCTTCTTCCTTTATTAAACAAAATTCTCTATGTTTTGTCATCATCAAAAAGGGGGAGATTGTTAGAACATAAATTGGTGCTTCTTATATCTCTATGTTTTGATGATAACTTTTATGGAGTTTTGTAATGAGTAAATATACACTCTAAAATTTGTTCAAGTATTATTGTTTCAGGTATAAATTAAATACTATTAAAAGAGGCAAAATATATAAGTACAAAGAAACTATGCAAAGATCTGAAGCATCAGATGCAAGACTATCAGAAGATTCTGAAGCGCTGTCAGAAGGATCTGAAGCAGAAGCTACAGAATGATCTGAAGTATTAATGAAAGAAGTATACAAAAGTTGAAAGCTCTGATCTTATCAGACTCTGAAGTTCTTTTCACTTTAAACTCAGAGGCTCTAATAACCAGACTCTTATCTTTAATATTCGCGATCAAAGCACATACTGCTGCATACTCTGATGGAGACTCTGATCAAGACTGAGACTCTGATACATTAAAGATATGATCATCTATCAAGACTCTGAACTTATCATTCATCTTAAGCTCTGATCATATTAAAGCATTCCATACCTTTTAAGCTTACTATAAGTTCTAAAGTGCAGATTGTGAAGACTTCATCTTGAAGGAAGCTTGTTGAAGAAGCTGTAAACTTGATTAGACGTGGTGCTACTTCCAAAGTAACCAATGGCTAATTTGCCCAAAGAAGTGACGTGGTGCAAATCCCAAGGCTTCTACAACCATACCTTTCTGCAGAAAGCATATCTCTGCCCATACTTTTGGTGATGAAAAGTCATACAATCAAATATTATATTCAGCTGCACATCACTCAAGACATTTCAGAAAGCTATAAAAGGAGAACTACTTCAACATTTTGAAGTTGCTAATTCACTACTCATCTTTTGCTCATTGCTAGATCACTCAGAAAGAAATACACGCTTAATTCATAAAAGAGAAAATCTCTCAAGATCTTATTCATTTGATCTTTCATAAAACCACATAGTTTTTGTTGTACTTAATCTTAAGTGTAAACATCACAGTTGTGATAGAGCTTATTAGAAGCATTCAAACACTTGTTAGTTTACATTAAATTGTAAGAAGTTCCTTAAGAAGACCAAGGTGTGGTCAGTAGTTCTTGAGAAGACTAAGACAGTTGTTCTTAGTGCTTTCTATTGTAATCAGTTGATCAATAGTGGATTAAGTCCTTGCAGAGAAAGGCAAATCATCTTTGATAAGGTGGACCAGGATAAAAACATTGAGTTCTATTTATTGCCATATTTCAGAAAATCTCTTATTCAACCCCCCTTCTAAGTGTTTTTCTCACCTTCAGTGAAAACACAAAACAGAAGTTGGCAGCAAGTTCTTGGTCAAAACAACATTTTAAACAAGCAGGTATGATAAATTCTACACACACACGCATAATTTCCACACCAAGAAAACTTGATCTCAACAAAAATAGCCTAACAAGCTAAGCATGACTAAATGGTTTTGCAACAGCAAACAACAAAAGTAGCAGCCAGTCTGTTTTGGTCATTACTATGCCAATCCAATATATCAATTCATAACATGCCTTAAAATGAGAGTTATAACTCTATGGTAATGAACACAAACCAAGTCTAGCATGAAAACCTAGTTCTAGCAGCAACAGATGCAAAATGACAATTAGCACCAAACAAACATGTTCTTGGTTTACAAACAGCAAAAGAGCAAGATTTGGCAATGGTTGACAGTAAGGGGTGGTAGCAGCAATATGGTGAAACCTAGCATGACAATACTAGCACAATCAACAATTAGTCCTAATGCCTCAATGTTCATGACAACTTACAAGTTTAATGACAATATGCCTCCTATAACAATAGTGCTAGGGCTAAATGGCAGTTTGAACTTGTAACAGAAAAGGTATGACATGCTAATGCAATTATTCAAATCATGGATCAATGATGCTCACAAGCAAATTCAAGATAGATTCAAACATGATTCTTAAAACAACAAAACATACATATATGCCTATCATAATTGACAATGCAAACTAAATATGGTTATGTCATGATTACAAAACAACCCTATTACCATGCCTCAAAATGACAGTCCTTGATGCAAACATGACAATGCCAACTATCCAATAAAAAAAAGATTCAATGATACTAGACTCTCATGTTAGCAAACATAGGTCAAACACAAAGCAATAGTTCAAATTACCACAGATTTCACTTAGCAGGGCAATGGCAAGCAACAAATTTCAAGCACAAGGATGATCCAAAAATGTACTAGAATTAAAAAATGACCTATGAGTTAAAAAAATGCACATGAGTTGAAAATGGCCAAAACAGAAATGTGCAGATCCAAAACCAAATCAGTTTCAAATAATAAAAACATCACAAGAATCAAACATACAAGGACCTCTAATCTAAAATGCCAACAAACAGATTCAAGATTTAAAGATGTTGCTGCAACAGAAACAAATCAACATCATTCACAAACAGAAACAGATAAAAACAGCATCAAACTTCATAAAGTTGCAAGCAAACTTTGAGCCAAAACAGGTAGTATCCATTCAACAATAGCCACGACAAACATCCACTCATGATTTATATCAAAACTTCAACAATACATAGCACTACACATATTAATGAGCAAAACAAAACCAATCTTGGCAGATTCAAACATGAACTGCATTTACACTTAAAACACATCGTAACAACTAATGTACACTAATCATGTTCATGGCAGTTCAAAATTAAGATAGTGATCACTAACCTCTTGTAGACTTCCAAGCAAGCTTGTGCAATAGGGAAAACCTTGAAGACTCCCAAAATAAGATCCAACCAATGCTTTGATGAAAATGCAGCTTTTCTTGCACTTGAATTAAACAAGTGAACTTTAGGACAGAACTCAAAACAAGTGATGATGAGTGTATTTTAGGTTATGGACAGTTGGTACATCATAGACCTAAGGTGTTTGGAGGTTTAAAGTGATCAAAACAGGCCTGAGCAAAGATTTAGCAGATTTTGTGTGTAAAGTCAAACTTTGCTTGGTTGAAAGTTGACTTTTGAGAAAATGAAGTTTTTGACTGATTTAAGAATTTGAACACCTCCCGCACATCATTTGTGGATTGTGTGCATGGTTTGTGATGATTTTAAGTGGGTGGAAATGGTTTTAGAAGGCTGAATGCTCAAGGCAGATTTTTGAGGTAGTTTTGGAATGGTTTTCTTCACTTATAAGCAAAGCAATGCAAGATGAGAGCTATGGTTTTCTCTTGGGTTTTAGAGTGTTCTGGTTTTCTCTTGGGGAAGATTTGTATTTTGGCATTTTGGAGGGAGTTTTGTAAATGCAATCTTGTTCAAGATTTGTTGCAGTTGTAAGTCCAAGTTCTTGGCTCAAGATGATGCATAAATCAAGTGGAAAGGAAGACATGGAAGTGACTGAAGTGTGGCTAGGGAGTAGGGGAGCTGCAGCTGCAAGTTACTTCATGAAAAGTTTCTCTTTCCTTGATTTGTTTGATTAAAATAATGCCACTTGCATACAACTTGCTAAATCCACCAAATCTCTTAAGTTTCTGCATTTCTATTCATCATACTCTCTAACTATCAGATAGAATCATGATCAAATGGCTGAGAATAGCTCAAGTGGTTAAAGAGTGAGTTTGTGAAAAAGTGAAAATGGTGAACTCAAGTGTTGAAACCTCAACCTGTTGGATTCATAACTCTCAACTCATAAGGGCTATGGAGGAGTTCTAGTACATTTTAGAAAGCCCTCATGAAGCTCTAGAACTTTCATGTTTTCATGATCTTAAGATTCCAAATGGAACTAGGTCAAAAATCCTCTCAAAGTTGCTAAAAACATGCCTAAAAAGGCCAACAACTTAGAATTTTTCTAAGTGTTTTTTCCCTTCTTGTAATGACTTTGGCCATAACTCCAAATCTATGCATTTTCTGCTCATGGACCAATGTGAGACTTTTGTAGGACTTGTCAAGACCTTTCCAATGAGCTTTGAACCAACTCAATTGGATGTGTGGTTAGGGAGTTATGGTCTTGCCCCTTTCAAAACCCTAATTTCCCGATTTTTCGATTACTCCTTAATCCTTGATCCAATGGTCATGAAACTTCATGGATAGGTGTAATATGTTACTAGGAACATTTTTTCTTCATACTTTGAGGTCCAATTCCTTACGGTTGAAGAGTTGACTTTTCGGTCAACCGAACGATCGATCGATGACTACCGAGTCGACTGTTGATGTTCCGGGTCTTTTGAGGCCTTGATACTTCTTGAGTAGACTTAAATAAGCCATATGAACTTCATGGACCATGATCCCACCATTGGAACACCTTCTAAATCTAAAGTCAAACTACAGTTGAGTTTTCTTGATCGAAAACCCTAAACGGGTATCCTGAACTGCATTGTTCTTGATCCTTGGATGACAACCTCAAATTGGATTCATACTTGATCCAATGGAGTATATTTGATGATGTGGGGACTTATTTTACATAAAAATCAATTCAATACGTTGACTGATTAAACCGTCGAAACCTCGATTCTTGACTGTACGGAACCCTAATTCACATGTATCTTAACAAAGACAAACTGGAAATAGGTTAAGGTTAGATAATCAAATGAATATGATCCTAAAATGATGATGAAGATCTAAGGGGTCAAAATTTGGGGTGCAACAATGGTCAATACAATAGCAACAACAAGCTACAAGGAAGTAAAAAACATCAAGGGTGACGCCAAGCCCGAAACTCCTCTAACAACTCCTGTGTCCCAGGATGATCCGGTCTAGTGAGCAACCCCTGAATGAGTAGCTCTCGCTGGCTAATAGTGCGTTGTAGATTCTCAACATGGTCTTCCCAAGAACTTTCACCAAATACTTCTTCCAGCTTGCGCTTCTTCGAATCAGCCCCCAGCTCGTAGTCCTTCAAGGTCGCAAGTGCTTCGTTTAGCCTGCAATCGCTATCTCGCTTGAGTGAAGCTTCAGTCGAAATCTTCTCATCTCTCACTCTGAGCTGAGCCTTTAGCTTGGCAATTTGTTGCTTCAACCCATCTTCACGTGCTTTGTTATTGGTGAGAGTTGCATTCCACTGCTCATTGAACTTAGAAATCTTCAGATAAGCTTTGTGTAATTCTTTCTTCTTGGAAGCGAGAACATCACTAACAGCTTTGAGATCCAAACCTAAACGCTCTCGAGAACTAGTTTGCTTGGTCAAATCCATACCCAATCTGTTCACCAACTCAGTCTGCCTCTTCAAACAATAAGTTGCTTCATTCTTCTCGCCCCGAAGCTGAGTAATCTCTTCTTCCAACTTCTCATTAGCCTTATTCAACTCTTCTGTTTCAACCCACACCTGATTATACTTCTAGATGTAAATCTTAGTGGGTTCTTCAATCACAAAAGGACACGCAGGCTTAACAGATGGGTAAGGCATCATCAACTTCTCGACTCTATTCTAAATCCAAGCCAAATAAGGGTCATAGGCTCGACTATACTCTTCCCTAAGGAAACCTTCCCTCTTTTGTGGACATTATTCCAAGCATGCTCAACTCTGGCTAAGGTATCCCCCTCCAATAATCCGTTGAGAAACAGAGATTCCTGTATCTCTTCATCCTTCGGAGGACTTCTCAATGCATACCCAAAATGCCTGATTGTAATGGACGGGTTATAGTTTATGCAACCCTTCCTTCTGACTAGCGGGACATTAGGAAAGCTTCCACAACTATAAATGATCTTGATACCCAGCATATCCCTATCAAACCAAACAATATCCTCAGCAGAAAAACTCATCAAACATTCAGACCATTCTGATGTATCTGCAGTATCAGAGAATGGACCAGTCTTGGGAAGATGGCTTACAAACCATAGATAGAACAAGGGTGCACAACAAGATACATGATTCCCTCTTCTGTTCTCATTTTTATAGTGTACGGAATGATAAACGTCACCTAGCAGCGTAGGTATAGGATTCCTCAAAGAAAAGATACAGAACGCATCCACATCTATGAAGTCCGGAATATTAGGGAATAACATAATACCATAAACACATAAGGCCAAGATAGCACTGAACACCACCCAACAACCCTCCTTGGCAAACTGTCGAGCTTTATCCACCAGAAAAGGTAACGGAAACCCAAATATTCCATTTCTCTTAGCTACTTTCCCTGTCAACTCAGAGGCGTCTAAATGTAAAGCTGCAGCAAGCTCAGCCAGATTTGGCTCATCCTCAGTATGATGAAATGGTATCTGGTTAAGAACAGTCATTTCTAGCAGTGTAGAGAATTCCTTTAATGTAGGCGCCAGCACATAACTCTGAAAAGTAAAGCCTCTCAACTGAGGATCGTAGAACTGCCAAAGGGTCTGAAGACCATTCAACTCATTCAAAGAAGGCTTGCATACAACGCTCAGAAGCTTCCCATAGGATTGTATGAAGTCTTCCATTACTTTCTTGTCGGCTAAAGAAATCAAACTCCGCAAAGCTCCAATATCGGGTGTTGGAAATTTGTAGGCCAATGTCCTCCTTAAGGGCTCCATCTCAGATGAAAGAACACTAGAATCAAAGGGAAATATACACCTGCAACATGAATACATGTTAATGAAATGTAATATGATGATGCAAATGCAAATGCAAAGATGCAACAGGGGATCAAGATTGTTGTGTTGTTGATCAAGAAGAACCAGCGCTTCGCTTTGATAAGAACATATCATAGCTCTGATAATAGGAACCTCTGATATCGGGAACACAGATTCACACTGCAAAGAAAACCGGGTAGTCTGAAAGTCAAGGTTTCCTGCACAACCCAATCCCTCTCATAGGTATGGACCTATCCACTGATAAGGTTCGGCATCCTATCCATTCATCAGCGTCACAGACTTTCAAGAAACGATGATACGTTCACCATTTCTGGTTTGGCATCATAATCTCCCGAAGAGGCCTCACTTAGCTGAATCACAAATGATTGGTCCCCATAGTCGACAACCCTCAGATCTGAAATCCTATCAACGGCCCACTGGGCTGGAAAGAAAGTCATCAAAGAGAATCTCGTCTGAGCACGAATTTCGTGGGAACTAGTGCATGCCTAACATACAGGTTCACCACTACTTTCCACTTATAATACTATGTTTGTACTCAAGCCCAGGTCCGGCTTATCTCTCAATGGAACATTCCCTTCCCACAGCACAGCAATAATGATATATACAATGTTGAAAGTAAATGCAGAAAGATAAATAAAGTACAACACGTATATACATACACCCAAAATATAAACAACCAAGCGCTAGAATTGACTCGCATAGGGAACCATCGCAGTCCCCAGCAGAGTCGCCAGCTGTCGCAACTGCGAAAAACACCCGGAGGAAAACAGAAGAGTCTCCACCTTTCATTATTTATCCCAAATAGAGGGAAAGGAAACGATCGGAAAAACATAATGAAAAAGGAAAAGACAAGGTCATCGCAACCAAGTCCTTGGTTCGGGAGTCGGTTACACAAGTGGAAGGTGTTAGCACCCCTCACATTCGTTGTACTCAACGGGATCCATGCTTGTTGTCTATCTAAGGGTGTGTTTAATCTATCTACGCTATAGGTCTCAGGACAAAAGGAAAGAAAAATGACTCGGCAGAGCATCGTCGCTCTGTGCCTACGTATTCCCTCGTGCAATGGGAAAGTCAGAGTCAACGTAGTTCGGCTAACTACGGGCGAAAGGTGGGGAAGGTTGCTTGCCAATATATCGCATCTTGTGCCTACGTATTCTCATCTGGTATGAGAAATCAGAGCAAACATAGCTCGGGCTGACACGAAACCGGTTGGTTCAACTGTTTTCACCCGAGTAGGTGTCGCACCTCGAAAAAATCATTCGAACATACGACCCACGCGCGAAAGGCGCGGAAACATGGTTCGACAGAGTCGCCACCAAACTTTATTTTTCCCGAACAAACGGGAGAGGAAAATATCGAGAAAACCTCTTAAAAACGAAAGGATAGGAACAGGGCTGTCGCAACCAAGTTCCGGGTTCGGGAGTCGGTTACGTGAGGGGAAGGTGTTAGCACCCCTCACGTCCGTCGTACTCGACGGGAACCTCTTAAGGTAATTGTGGGGAGTGTTGTTTAAGTTTACTTGTTTTCTTCTCGTTGGTAAAGGTAGAATTGGTAGGGTAAAAGGTTAAAGACGCAAAGGAGAGATGGGTGGTTAGAAGATAGGGTGCTCGCCAAGGATTGGGGCCCTTGTGCCTACGTATGCTCATTCGGACGAGAATGAGAAATCAGAGCGTCGTAGTTCGACTACGGGAAAGGATGGGGTGGAATGGGAGATGGATAGAAGGTAGCTCGCCAAGATCATCGCAATCTTGTGCCTACGTATTTTATATTCAAGAATGAATAAAGAATCAGAGCAGTCGTAGTTCGTGGAGACGACCACGAAAAGGATGAGGTTGAGTAGATTGGAAGTTTGAAAAAGAGACGAAAGGGTGACTGACAAGCAACCCAAGAGCGCGCCTCAAGAGCTTCTCACTCAAGAATTCAAGGAATGCGAGATTCCAAGAACTCAGTTCTTTCGGGAATTGACTGAATAAATTGAAGATAAAGAGTTGGATGTTTTGAAATCGAAAGAACAAACTAATAACAACTCAAGGGCGCACCTCGAGAGTTACTCATTCAAATATTCAAAGAATGCTTGATTCTGAGAATATCCCTCTTTCGTAAGTTTTTTAAAAAAATGTTTGTGAAAGGATCGAATCGAAGAATGGCGTGCGTGGCCAAAGGAAGTTGTTTTGAAGTAGCTCGACGACGTATCGAGGATTTGTTTGAAAACGGAACCGACTTGATGACGTATCAAGTGTTAAGGTTGTGAGAAACGATATTAGTCCCTGAGGGTGCTCCTAATATCGAAACTACAAGGGATTGTGAATGTGTGTGCAAAGTGTCAAAGGTTGTGAATGCGTACGAACACTCGACTTAGGATACGTTTAAAATGTTTGAGTTTGAAAGAAAGTTGAAAGGTTGAGTGAATAACAACTCAAAGGCGTGCCTCGAGAGCTATTCACTCGAAAATTCAAAGAATGCTAGATTCCAAGAATCTCCTTCTTTCGAAGTTCGATCGAGAAAAATATTTTAAAAAAATGATTTGAAGCGAAATGGGGTATGAAAATAATTTGTGAACGTGTGAGAAGTGAGAATGCGAGATTGAGTTTGAAAATATCAATTATTTAATAAATGAGACGTCGACCCCACAACTAAATAATCAGAGTATTACTGAAATGCTAGATTCCAATAACACCATTTTTATTTGAAAAATATTTGGATGAACAGCGGAAATATCACACAGAATGCTAGATTCTTATGATATATTTTTTTGTTCTAAATCGCGTACTAAACGAATAGTTGAATGACATATTATTTAAGGTGTACACCCCAATAATGTTTGTCCAAAAATTCAAAAAGTGCTAGACTTCAAGAATTTAATTGACAGGTCAATGATAAATTATCATTATTAATTAGATAATGATATTAAATTTAAATAGCAATTTTGTAGAGAAAATAAATATTGAATGCTATGACATTTCTTTGTCTATATGATTAGAGGGTGCGTTTTGAAACGAAAAGTTAAATGTTACTACCCGAAGCGTACGCCCCAATAGTATTCATTCAAAAACTCAAAAGATGTTAGATCTTAAAAGTTCATTTTTTTGCAATTTGATTAAGAAAATGTTTTGATTAATCACATCGAAAAATATTTAATTGAATTTGAAATAAAACTAAAGGTTTGAATAACTTATTGAAAATGTTTATTTTATTTTGTCTTAAAAATTGATTAGTTAAAAAATGAATTGAATTAATTAATTAAGTTGACAAATTAACAAAATATAGTAACCAAACATTCTAAAACTACACACATAGCAAACCAAATGTGACCCTCCATAAAAGACACCATTAATCTTCTTGAATGTAAATTCAAAGAACCATAGCAAACCAAATTTATTCTACAGCGTAAAAACCAATAACAGTTAGGCCATATGAATTTAAGTGAATGAACAATAGTCACACCAAAATTTTATTTCCAACACATGTAACATAATGACTTTCATCAAACAAAAACTCAATAAATATATCCATAACAAGCATATTATCAATCAGCAGCATTAGTTCAAATAAATCCACAGCAACTACATCATATCAGTAGAAAACAAACCCAACAACTTACAAGTTTTAATGAATAATGGCCATGTAGAATTGAAAAATAAAGAGAAATAAATCTTACACCTCGAAACGTAATCAGAACAGAACCCATTAAAACGAGTTAAAAGCTAGAAATTGTTCAGAAAAATAAACACAAATTCCATACTAATTAATCCATGGCAGAAACATATCATGTAGTGATGTTTTATCATTTTTTGCAACATTTAAAACAAAAACAACATTGAGCATTCGCAGCAGAAGCAAAATTGTTAACAAATCCAGTACATCATGCAAAATAGTTGAAATCTCGTTTCGAATCATTTACCGTAGCATCAACTAATGATCTTGCTTTCCATTGCGTTGTTGTTGAGTTTGTGTACCGCGACAAAGGTGAAATAACGTTGTTGCTGAGTCGGAGCTTTACAAGTTGCCGGAATCATCGAGTCGTCGGATTCGTAGTGATTATGATGGAGTTACCTGCTCGAAGACGACACTAATGCTTTAAGGAAGTAACTTGACAACAAGCCGGATTTGCGAGCCCAGCTTGAACGAGGTTGTTGTTGATTCGAGCGTGAGACCAGCTGAGGTATCTTTATGTTGCTTGAAGCAGAAATCGTTGCAATGCCGTTGTTGTTGGTGCAGTCGTCGGGAACGGAAAGCAGCGGAACTTATGCACACAATGATGCTTCATGCTCCTGCTGCATAATCGATAATTTGGGGATGCCGCAACCTGCACGAAATCAACAGCCAACCAAATAGGAATAGAAAACAGATTCATTGAACATAAAATCCACGCGAACAGATCTGAGTTTAAGATGCGACAACTGAAAATATGAATACAATAACCAAACGTATCAACTGAACAACATACATACAATATCATATTAAGTTCTTAACATAAATTGCAAATTGCTGAACATAAGCATAACGGTTGAATTCCAAAGTGGTTTAAGAGCAACAACAATCAGCAATATTAAGGTAGATTTGGATTGGAATGAGAAACATGATCCCAACGTGTGAACTAAAACAACAACGATGCCATTGCCATTAAACCAATTTGAACCTCTTATGCGCCTTCCAAAACAAGTTAAAGGCATGTTCGGACAATACCAACTCAGAAAAGGAAAATTTTCAATACCATTGCTCCTCTACCATCAATTCAAACATATAAAAAGAACAGAACAACAGACACAATATTTTTCTTAGAAAATCACAACATCTATGTCTTAAATATAGAAAAACAAACATCAGCAACCACTCCACATAACACCTAAATCAGCATCGGTACCGAAGCAGTAATCTGTATGCTCGACGGCGAGCTAGCTGAGATAGTTCCAGAATTTATGACTGTAAAACCGAAGCAAGCACCAAATACAGAAACTATGCACAAACAACAAAGTAGTATACCTCAACAAGAGACATAATAGAATTGGCAAAATGATATTCAAAGTACTATGAGTCCAAGATCAACACTATGCTCATGCTGAGGCGTAATAAACCAGAACAAAACTTAAATATTAACCAAAAAATCAAGGGTTACCACATGCTTCTCAATCCACCTTGTTCAAAACCTCACCTCCGATAGGATCATCATAACCGACAAAGAGAAAAGCTGTCACATCAAAATATTACCGAAACGCCGAATGTCTTGTCGTTGGAAGTCACGCTGTGTGTGTCGATTTGATAGCAGCAAAATCGTGTTGCTTCAAAACCCTTATTGCGTAATAACGAGAAAAAATGGCAATTTGCAAAGTCGCAACAGAAACTAGGTGCAATTTGTTACGCTGAAATCTTTGAGTCTTTCAGGCACATTGTTGTCGCAAGGTTGTCGTTGTGAGCATCTACGAACTCACGGCTGTCCAACTCGGCTGTCCAACTCAACTTGTCCAAAATGGAAAGTATAAAGGGTTAACGGTGGTGGTGAAGGGTTTGTTTTTGGATGATTGAGGATGATAATGAAAAGATCTTTAGGTGATGGTGATGGAGTGAAGAAGAATACGAAAAATAATGGTGTTTTGAGGGAGTAAAAGGAGGTGGTCGGCGGTTTTGATGGAGAAAGGGGATGAAAGGATTTGGGGCTTCATTGTGAGGGTGAGTATGAATCGCGTTGGTTCGACGATGATACCGAAACGGGAGGATGAGTTTGAGGATGAAGGGAGGACGACGCCGCTTAGGGTTTTGTTTAGAGTGATGAACAGTAGATCCCATTTCCCAGAGAAGGAGGCGATCCCCTTTTAAAATACATGGCCAATGCTCAGAACCCTAATGGGCCGTGTGGTGTGGGCTTAAGCATCCAACATTTTCCTCTCACTAAATTTAATAACATCCATTTAAAAATGAATATTAACAAATATGATTAATAAATATTAACAAAATAATATAGTTAAAACTAAATTAAAAACAAATTACTAAGTATAACTAATTAACAAATATTCAAATATATAAAATAACTAAGGTTTATACATATATAAAGAAACAAAAATGTAATTACTAGAAATGCTATTAGTAATATTTAAAAGAACACAAAGTTTAAGAAAGTAATATTCACAAAATTAAGTTTAAGCCACGTGTCACCTTTTAATTGGTCAGAAAGATAAAGTTCTAAAAAAAATCAACCAATCGCGAGCAGACACGTGTCTAAAAGGCATGAAACGATAAATGAAAAAATATTTTCAAAAGGGTAGGACAAATTTAGGGTATGATAGATGCCCCTATCTAATAGGCTTAAACCTAGGAGAATGAACTGCATTAGCACTCATATTCCTGAGGTAGAAGTCAATTAGATATGAAGAAGACCCTGAATTTGTCCGAAAGAAAGAGAGATGCTTGAGAATTGAAAATGATGGAGGATGTAAACCTCTGAGTAAGCTATAAATAACTGGCACAAGTCGTCATCACCAAAAGGATGATGGGATGAAACACACACAGCTACTACCACCAAAAGGATGGCAAAGAAAAACACTATCGCACAATCTTTCATTAATGACTATGATAGACCCCCCACCAAAAGGATGACGGAGCGAGACAAACAAAATTCGCACAATCTATCATTAATGACTATGATAGTCCCCCCACCAAAAGGATGACGGAGCGAAATACAAATAAACGATCGCACAATCTGACATCGACGAAATGTCAGACCCACCACCAAAAGGATGATGGAGCGAAAGCACAAACAAAATATCGCGCAATCTGATATCGACGAAATACCAGACCTACCACCAAAAGGATGGTAGAGCAAAAACACAAATAAACTATCGCACAATCTGATATCGAAAAAATACCAGACCTACCACCAAAAGGATGGTAGAGCGAAACCACAAACAAAACATCGCACAATCTGACATCGACGAAATGCTAGACCCAACACCAAAAGGATGATGGAGCGAAAACACAAACAAAACATCGCGCAATCTGACATCGACGAAATGCCAGACCCAACACCAAAAGGATGATGGAGCGAAAACACAAACAAAACATCGCGCAATCTGACATCGACGAAATGCCAGACCTACCACCAAAAGGATGGTAGAGCGAAAACGCAAATAAAACATCGCACAATCTGATATCGACGAAATACCAGACCTACCACCAAAAGGATGGTAGAGCGAAACCATAAACAAAACATCGCACAATCTGACATCGACGAAATGCCAGACCCAACACCAAAAGGATGATGGAGCGAAAACACAAACAAAACATCGCGCAATCTGACATCGACGAAATGCCAGACCTACCACCAAAAGGATGGTAGAGCGAAAACGCAAATAAAACATCGCGTAATCTGACATCGACGAAATGTCAGACCTACCACCAAAAGGATGATAGAGCGAAAACATAAATAAAACATCGCGTAATCTGACATCGACGAAATGCCAGACCTACCACCAAAAGGATGGTAGAGCGAAAATGCAAATAAAACATCGCGTAATCTGACATCGACGAAATGTCAGACCTACCACCAAAAGGATGATAGAGCGAAAACATAAATAAAACATCGCGTAATCTGACATCGACGAAATGCCAGACCTACCACCAAAAGGATGGTAGAGCGAAAACGCAAATAAAACATCGCACAATCTGATATCGACGAAATACCAGACCTACCACCAAAAGGATGGTAGAGCGAAAACGCAAATAAAACATCGCGTAATCTGACATCGACGAAATGTCAGACCTACCACCAAAAGTATGATAGAGCGAAAACATAAATAAAACATCGCGTAATCTGACATCGACGAAATGCCAGACCTACCACCAAAAGGATGGTAGAGCGAAAATGAAAATAAAACATCGCGTAATCTGACATCGACGAAATGTCAGACCTACCACCAAAAGGATGATAGAGCGAAAACATAAATAAAACATCGCGTAATCTGACATCGACGAAATGCCAGACCTACCACCAAAAGGATGGTAGAGCGAAAACGTAAATAAAACATCGCGTAATCTGACATCGACGAAATGTCAGACCTACCACCAAAAGGATGATAGAGCGAAAACATAAATAAAACATCGCGTAATCTGACATCCACGAAATGCCATACCTACCACCAAAAGGATGGTAGAGCGAAAACGCAAATAAAACCTCGCACAATCTGATATCGACGAAATACCAGACCTACCACCAAAAGGATGGTAGAGCGAAAACACAAACAAAAACATCGCATAATCTGATATCGACGAAATACCAGGCCTACCACCAAAAGGATGGTAGAGCGAAAGCACAAATAAAACATCGCGCAATCTGATATCAACGAAATACCAGACCCACCACCAAAAGGATGGTAGAGTGAAAACAAACAAAACATCGCACAATCTGATATCGACGAAATACCAGACCCACCACCAAAAGGATGATGGAGCGAAGCACAAACAAAATATCGCACAATCTGACATCGACGAAATGCCAGACCCACCACCAAAAGGATGATGGAGCGAAAACATAAACAAAACATCGCACAATCTGATATCGACGAAATACCAGACCCACCACCAAAAGGATGATGGAGCGAAAACATAAAAGAAAACATCGCGCAATCTGACATCGACGAAATACCAGACCCACCACCAAAAGGATGATGGAGCGAAAACATAAACGAAAACATCGCGCAATCTGACATCGACGAAATACCAGACCCACCACCAAAAGGATGATGGAGCGAAAACATAAAAGAAAACATCGCGCAATCTGATATCGACGAAATACCAGACCCACCACCAAAAGGATGGTAGAGCGAAAACATAAATAAAACATCGCACAATCTGACATTGACGAAATGCAAGACCTACCGCCAAAAGGATGGTAGAGCGAAAACATAAACAAAACATCGCACAATCTGACATTGACGAAATGCCAGACCTACCACCAAAAGGATGGTAGAGCGAAACACAACACACAGGTCGCTATCACCAAAAGGATGATAGGACAACACAGATTTGAAGTTTACCAACACCAAAAGGATGCAGGCTAGGTTGAACTGACGAAGTTCAACTATCACCAAAAGGATGATAGTAAGGCAATTGACAACGGTCACGCTTGCTGGGTACAACTCAATGGGGGACCCCCCAAGAGGAAGATTGAATTGAAATAAGTCAGCGGGGACGGCCACCGACTTGCTTGGAAATCACAGTTTGCTGAAATGGTTTCATGGTTACGCCCATGAATTCTGAAGAGGATGCCCTTGACTGGGCTGAGTTTGTCTTGATGTCTTGGTTTGCTCAACAAAAGGTTGAACAACTTCATGAGGAACGCTCACGGTCTTGCTGAAGATGCCCCTGCTCGGGTTGGATCTTGCACTGAACTTCTTGGATTTGCCCAACAAAAGGTTGAACAACTTCGTGAGGAACGCCCATGGTCTTGAATGGTATGCCCCTAACTAGGCTGAATGTTGATTTGAAGACCTGATCAACCACGAGGATGAAACACGTCATGGGAGACGCCCATGGTCTTGAAAAAGATGCCCCTGACTAGGCTGAATCTTGCTTTGAATACTTTGAAATTTTGGGAGAAACACACAATTGCGGAAGACTGCCCCTGCCTGGGCTGGTGATTGCTTTGAAGTTCTTGAAAATCGTGGGACAAACTCACCGTCTTGCGGAAGATGCCCCTGACTAGGCTACCAATGGTCTTGGAAATCCTCGGAATTGATCCTGGACCTTGACTTGCATATATGAATGCTGGATGATAAATGACATTCCATACGAGTGGAAGTGCAAATGAAAGTGCTGACACGCGGAAATGCAAGATCTGGGGAAGTATGATACGACTGGTTATGCAAAATGATATAAAATGCTTATGATAATGAGTGCAATGCGTATGATGCAGATAGGTGATTGGAAATGCAAGGAGACGCCAGCGTGGTGGACTTTGGGTAGTTGCCAATGCAGATTGGACTTCAGGTGGTGGGAGGGATTGACTGCCTCGACACGCAATTTGTTGAAGACGCCATGCCTAGAGCAGAAGATGTCCTTGATTCCCCAAGTCTGGGATATTTGGTGATTGTGAATTTACTTCAGAGAGAATTGCTACTCTGCTTGACGGTCAGGACGACCTGGTCTTGCCCCAGTTCGAACCTGGCAATGGTCTGCCCCGGATTAACCCGTTCTGACATATGGAAGTTGAACTCGGGTGACTTGCCCCTGTTCCAGCTGTTGAGTAATTTGCCCCAGCCTGTGGGTTCTGAGGTAGTCTTGCTTCGTGTCAGCCACTGAAAGTCAAGTTTCTCCTTGATTGCCCCTTGCTGGAGTGTCTTTGAATACCTAGCACTGATTTGCAGATAAAATTGTACATTCACAAATGGCAATGATTAATGCAAAGTTCAATGCAAGTTTTGGAAAAGTGTTATTTTATTGAAGTGTCGTGGTGGTGAGACGAATGGACTGCTAGCCCAGACATTGTGCTAATTTGATTGGTGTGAAAGATATATCAAGAGAAATGACACCAATCCTGATGATTAGAAATCATGTGAGGAGTCAGGTTACGCAACCTTGCGATAATATGCTTTCAGAATAAACCTCGCCTCAATTAGGACTTTCGAGGGCTGTAACGTGGTCTGGTTCACGGTTATGAAACAAAGGATATTAGGCTCAAAGTATGATTTGTACCCACCCCTTCTTCTTAATGATCTCCAGTCCTATGCTCAGTTAATTCTACACTTGTCTGGACGGTGTAAGCTTGAAGGTTCAAAGTTTGCTCGACGTGGCAATCACTTTATTTTGATGGATGTCAGTGCCCCTTTGATCTGGGTGGCCACTGAATCTTTCTTTGTTTTTCGTTGAGGGTTTCGGGGTCCTCTTTTACTTTTGTTTTTTTATCCCTAACTTTTGCATGGATTGACTTTGCTTATCAGATCCATCGGGATTGCCTTGATTTTGCCTAAGTCCCCTCTAAGGTGTCTGACTTAGCAGGCCTTTGATGATTTTTTTATTTTTTTGGATTTTGTTATGACTGCCCTGTTGTGAGTCATTGGTGAACAACCGTCTTTTGGATAGTGCGGGATTGGATTAACTGAACACTACCCTGCCCTAGGTTGAGTGTAAAAGGTTTGAATATCCGAAGGAAACTGCTACTTCTAGGCTCGAAGTGGTTTACTAGGGATTAACTCCTTATATCTCCGGTGTTTGGGGAATTGAAGCAATGCTTGTACATCATTGACGAGATTCGTTCTGAAAGCATACGATTTGCAATTATGGGTATCTCGTTTTCATCATCCTCCCTCAAATCATGCTAAACAACAGTGAATAGAATGGAGTAAAGAGATGTGTCGGTGATAAGCGAAAAATGAGTGAATACGACATAACTAATTCAAAACATGCATAGACGATACATTAATGAAAACCAAATACGAATGACAATTGTTCAAAGCATACATCACTTAAATAAACAAAGACAAAACATAAGAAACTGCGAATAATGAAATGGCAACATGACTGCCTTCTTCGGGGAATGAACTTGACTGGAATCGATCTGATGTTGGCGCTAGTTGACTGGTGGCATCGGATTGTTGATGATGTTTGGAGACTTCCCATTAAAGTTGATAGCATCCTTGTCGATCATGTCTTGAATTATGTGCTTGAAAGCCCTGCAGTCCTCAATGGTGTGACCTGAAGCGCCCTTATGAAACTCACAATGAGCATTTGCATCGTAATCAGCAGGAAGGATAGTTGGAGGAGCCAAATCTCTTGGAACAATAGCCTTTTTCTCCATAAACTGAGCAAAGATACTAAGATATTTCATTGGCAGGCGATCAAAGACTCTATCTGGTCTCCATGTTCTCTGCGGACGCTGTGGGCGAGCACCTTGTCGTTGCTGAGTTGATTGCATCTGTTGTTGCTGAGGAGGATACTGATATCCTTGCTGGTTGTAGGCTTGTTGTTGAGGAGCCTGTTGCCGCGGCATCTGAGCTTGCGCTGCTTGAACAGCCGGCTGATAAGGCATTGGAGCATATTGCGCAGCAGCAACATATGGATACTGATAGTAGGGAACTTGATAAGGCATAGGAGAAGCTTGTTGAGAAGCTTGCCCTTTCTGCACAAAGATGGCATTTGTTTCGCCCTCCTTCTTCCTGTATCCATTAAAAGGCCTCTTGGCATTAGCCTGGCTATTAGAACCTCCTGGGATCTTTCCACTCTTCAGCCCTTCTTCAATTCTCTCACCGACGATCACTAAGTCAGAGAATCCAGCGGAGACACTACCGATCAGCTTTTCGTAATACTGACCCTGCAAAGTACCCATGAAGATGTCAATCAATTCACGGTCAACAAGAGGTGGATGCACCCTTGCAGCTAGCTCTCTCCATCGTTGCGCGTACTCCTTGAAGGATTCGCTGTCCTTCTGAGTCATACTCTGAAGCTGAGTACGGTTAGGAGCAAGGTCGGTGTTGTACTTTTATTGCTTGACAAATGCGTCGGCTAGCTCGGCCCAAGTGTGCACACTGTTACGCTCCAGCTGCATATACCATTCGAGTGATGCCCCAGACAGGCTGTCCTGGAAGCAATGGATCATGAGCTTCTCGTCTCTGGCATAGGCAGCCATCTTGCGACAGTACATCTTCAGATGAATGTTTGGGCAACTGAGACTTTTGTACTTCGAAAATTCGGGCACCTTGAACTTGGGAGGAATGACAACATCAGGCACCAAGCACAATTCCAAAGCACTGACAGAATTTGAATTGTGCCCCTCCATGGCTCGGAGTTTCTCGGCTAGGTCTCGGCACATCTTCATAGCTTCTGAATCCTGAGCGGCAACAGGACTGGCGATGGGAATAGCAGCATGATAGTTCTGAACATCGTCATACTGATCCATCAGAGTATCTTCGATATGGGGAGCTGGGATCTGCACAGCAGTAGGCTGGGCCTGCGGGATAACTCCAACAGTAACCCCAGGTGCTGGGATTGGCTGAGAAGTGTTTCCTTCGACTGCGTTGTTGAAGTTCAACGGCATCCCATGAGAATTTGGAATTGGAACCAAAGGGATAGCAGTAGACCCTTGTCCATTGACGACAGCGGCGGCTTCACGCTGTTCTTCCTCTCTCCTGGCTGCGAGGATGGCTTCGAGGATCTGGTCGATCTTTCCTTTCATGGAATCCAACTCTTCCCTGAAGGCAACTTGCTCCTGCTGAATCTGCTCCATCATATGTCTGGTATTGGCTCTAGTTGCATATTGGTGCCGAGGAATCAGCTTGATTTACTAGAGAAGAAGGAACGGAGACATAAGATTCTGTTGAAGGACTGGAAATGCAAAATGCACAACATATGAAATGCAATGCGAATGATATGCAAGATGCAATGCAACATACAAGATCCAGGATCACAGGATCACAATCAAACAGCTCCTGAAGCTGGCAACTGTAATAGATAAGTAACCATAATTTCCGATAAAAAACTGACAGGTATAACCTATACGGGAAGATCTAAACATTCTACCGATAAAACCACTTACGGGATGGTTTCTATGTTTGGTTCCCAGGATCACGGACACTAGTCGTATTAGCGTCACACAACAGGCTGGTTGTATTACGACGATAAAGACGATAAGGTCTCTCCTGAGCGGGGTCCTCATGCTAGGCGCACAAGGAGAGAGTCCTTGGAGACTAACACTACACGACCACCAATATTGGAACTGGTGCTAACAAAAGGTTCCCAGAATCACGGACCCTTCATTAATCAAGTCGTGCAACAGGCTAGCTGCGTTACAACGAGATCTACGAATAGGTCTCCTCTGGAGGAGCTTTCATGCTAGGCCCACAAGGAGCAAGTCCTCAGAGACTAACACTACTCGACTACCAATTCTAAACTAAGTGTTCTCTCTGCTTTTACCAAAGCTCGGGTGCAGAGCTTTACTCATGATGTCATCCCAAGGACCAAGAACCAACAGGCGATCAAGGTAACAAGCACAAATAAAATCTATAAGAGAACAAAAACATAAACAAGAAGAAAAAACAAACACTCCTCACAAACCAAAAGATAGGCTTGACTCTCTCTTTGCATGGAGCAAAACGTCCCCAGCAGAGTCGCCACCTGTCGCACCTCGAAAAAATCATTCGAACATACGACCCTCGCGCGAAAGGCGCGGAAACGCGGTTCGACAGAGTCGCCACCAAACTTTATTTTTCCCGAACAAACGGGAGAGGAAAATATCGAGAAAACCTCTTAAAAAACGAAAGGATAGGAACAGGGATGTCGCAACTAAGTTCCGGGTTCGGGAGTTGGTTACGTGAGGGGAAGGTGTTAGCACCCCTCACGTCCGTCGTACTCGACGGGAACCTCTTAAGGTAATTGTGGGGAGTGTTGTTTAAGTTTACTTGTTTTCTTCTCGTTGGTAAAGGTAGAATTGGTAGGGTAAAAGGTTAAAGACACAAAGGAGAGATGGGTGGTTAGAAGATAGGGTGCTCGCCAAGGATTGGGGTCCTTGTGCCTACGTATGCTCATTCGGACGAGAATGAGAAATCAGAGCGTCGTAGTTCGACTACGGGAAAGGATGGGGTGGAATGGGAGATGGATAGAAGGTAGCTCGCCAAGATCATCGCAATCTTGTGCCTACGTATCTTATATTCAAGAATGAATAAAGAATCAGAGCAGTCGTAGTTCGTGGAGACGACCACGAAAAGGATGAGGTTGAGTAGATTGGAAGTTTGAAAAAGAGACGAAAGGGTGACTGACAAGCAACCCAAGAGCGCGCCTCAAGAGCTTGTCACTCAAGAATTCAAGGAATGCGAGATTCCAAGAACTCAGTTCTTTCGGGAATTGACTGAATAAATTGAAGATAAAGAGTTGGATGTTTTGAAATCGAAAGAACAAACTAATAACAACTCAAGGGCGCACCTCGAGAGTTACTCATTCAAATATTCAAAGAATGCTTGATTCTGAGAATATCCCTCTTTCGTAAGTTTTTAAAAAAATGTTTGTGAAAGGATCGAATCGAAGAATGGCGTGCGTGGCCAAAGGAAGTTGTTTGGAAGTAGCTCGACGACGTATCGAGGATTTGTTTGAAAACGGAACCGACTTGACGACGTGTCAAGTGTTAAGGTTGTGAGAAACGATATTAGTCCCTGAGGGTGCTCCTAATATCGAAACTACAAGGGATTGTGAATGTGTGTGCAAAGTGTCAAAGGTTGTGAATGCGTACGAACACTCGACTTAGGATACATTTAAAATGTTTGAGTTTGAAAGAAAGTCGAAAGGTTGAGTGAATAACAACTCAAAGGCGTGCCTCGAGAGCTATTCACTCGAAAATTCAAAGAATGCTAGATTCCAAGAATCTCCTTCTTTCGAAGTTCGATCGAGAAAAATATTTTAAAAAAATGATTTGAAGCGAAATGGGGTATGAAAATAATTTGTGAACGTGTGAGAAGTGAGAACGCGATATTGAGTTTGAAAATATCAATTATTTAATAAATGAGACGTCGACCCCACAACTAAATAATCAGAGTATTACTGAAATGCTAGATTCCAATAACACCATTTTTATTTGAAAAATATTTGGATGAACAGCGGAAATATCACACAGAATGCTAGATTCTTATGATATATTTTTTTGTTCTAAATCGCGTACTAAACGAATAGTTGAATGACATATTATTTAAGGTGTACACCCCAATAATGTTTGTCCAAAAATTCAAAAAGTGCTAGACTTCAAGAATTTAATTGACAGGTCAATGATAAATTATCATTATTAATTAGATAATGATATTAAATTTAAATAGCAATTTTGTAGAGAAAATAAATATTGAATGCTATGACATTTCTTTGTCTATATGATTAGAGGGTGCGTTTTGAAACGAAAAGTTAAATGTTACTACCCGAAGCGTACGCCCCAATAGTATTCATTCAAAAACTCAAAAGATGTTAGATCTTAAAAGTTCATTTTTTTGCAATTTGATTAAGAAAATGTTTTGATTAATCACATCGAAAAATATTTAATTGAATTTGAAATAAAACTAAAGGTTTGAATAACTTATTGAAAATGTTTATTTTATTTTGTCTTAAAAATTGATTAGTTAAAAAATGAATTGAATTAATTAATTAAGTTGACAAATTAACAAAATATAGTAACCAAACATTCTAAAACTACACACATAGCAAACCAAATGTGACCCTCCATAAAAGACACCATTAATCTTCTTGAATGTAAATTCAAAGAACCATAGCAAACCAAATTTATTCTACAGCGTAAAAACCAATAACAGTTAGGCCATATGAATTTAAGTGAATGAACAATAGTCACACCAAAATTTTATTTCCAACACATGTAACATAATGACTTTCATCAAACAAAAACTCAATAAATATATCCATAACAAGCATATTATCAATCAGCAGCATTAGTTCAAATAAATCCACAACAACTACATCATATCAGTAGAAAACAAACCCAACAACTTACAAGTTTAATGAATAATGGCCATGTAGAATTGAAAAATAAAGAGAAATAAATCTTACACCTCGAAACGTAATCAGAACAGAACCCATTAAAACGAGTTAAAAGCTAGAAATTGTTCAGAAAAATAAACACAAATTCCATACTAATTAATCCATGGCAGAAACATATTATGTAGTGATGTTTTATCATTTTTTTGCAACATTTAAAACAAAAACAACATTGAGCATTCGCAGCAGAAGCAAAATTGTTAACAAATCCAGTACATCATGCAAAGTAGTTGAAATCTCGTTTCGAATCATTTACCGTAGCATCAACTAATGATCTTGCTTTCCATTGTGTTGTTGTTGAGTTTGTGTACCGCGACAAAGGTGAAATAACGCTGTTGCTGAGTCGGAGCTTTACAAGTTACCGGAATCATCGAGTCGTCGGATTCGTAGTGATTATGATGGAGTTACCTGCTCGAAGACGACACTAATGCTTTAAGGAAGTAACTTGACAACAAGCCGGATTTACGAGCCCAGCTTGAACGAGGTTGTTGTTGATTCGAGTGTGAGACCAGCTGAGGTATCTTTATGTTGCTTGAAGCAGAAATCGTTGCAATGCCGTTGTTGTTGGTGCAGTCGTCGGGAACGGAAAGCAGCGGAACTTATGCACACAATGATGCTTCATGCTCCTGCTGCATAATCGATAATTTGGGGATGTCGCAACCTGCACGAAATCAACAGCCAACCAAATAGGAATAGAAAACAGAGTCATTGAAAATAAAATCCATGCGAACAGATATGAGTTGAAGATGCAACAACTGAAAATATGAATACAATAACCAAACGTATCAACAGAACAACATACATATAATATCATATTAAGTTCTTAACATAAATTGCAAATTGCTGAACATAAGCATAACGGTTGAATTCCAAAGTGGTTTAAGAGCAACAACAATCAGCAATATTAAGGTAGATTTGGATTGGAATGAGAAACATGATCCCAACGTGTGAACTAAAACAACAACGATGCCATTGCCATTAAACCAATTTGAACCTCTTATGCCCCTTCCAAAACAAGTTAAAGGCATGTTCGGACAATACCAACTCAGAAAAGGAAAATTTTCAATACCATTGTTCCTCTACCATCAATTCAAACATATAAAAAGAACAGAACAACAGACACAATATTTTTCTTAGAAAATCACAACATCTATGTCTTAAATATAGCAAAACAAACATCAGCAACCACTCCACATAACACCTAAATCAGCATCGGTACCGAAGCAGTAATTTGTATGCTCGACGGCGAGCTAGCTGAGATAGTTCCAGAATTTATGACTGTAAAACCGAAGCAAGCACCAAATACAGAAACTATGCACAAACAGCAAAGCAGTATACCTCAACAAGAGACATAATAAAACTGGCAAAATGATATTCAAAGTACTATGAGTCCAAGATCAACACTATGCTCATGCTGAGGCGTAATAAACCATAACAAAACTTAAATATTAACCAAAAAATCAAGGGTTACCACATGCTTCTCAATCCACCTTGTTCAAAACCTCACCTCCGATAGGATCATCATAACCGACAAAGAGAAAAGCTGTCACATCAAAATATTACCGAAACGCCGAATGTCTTGTTGTTGGAAGTCACGCTGCGTGTGTCGATTTGATAGCAACAAAATCGTGTTGCTTCAAAACCCTTATTGCATAATAACGAGAAAAAATGGCAATTTGCAAAGTCGCAACAGAAACTAGGTGCAATTTGTTACGCCGAAATCTTTGAGTCTTTCAGGCACATTGTTGTCGCAAGGTTGTCGTTGTGAGCAGCTACGAACTCACGGCTGTCCGACTCGGCTGTCCAACTCAACTTGTCCAAAACGGAAAGTATAAAGTGTTAACGGTGGTGGTGAAAGGTTTGTTTTTGGATGATTGAGGATGATAATGAAAAGATCTTTAGGTGATGGTGATGGAGTCAAGAAGAATACGAAAAATAATGGTGTTTTGAGGGAGTAAAAGGAGGTGGCCGGCGGTTTTGATGGAGAAAGGGGATGAAAGGATTTGGGGCTTCATTGTGAGGGTGAGTATGAATCGCGTTGGTTCGACGATGATACTGAAACGGGAGGATGAGTTTGAGGATGAAGGGAGGACGGCGCCGCTTAGGGTTTTGTTTAGAGTGATGAACAGTAGATCCCGTTTCCCAGAGAAGGAGGCGATCCCCTTTTAAAATACATGGCCAATGCTCAGAACCCTAATGGGCCGTGTGGTGTGGGCTTAAGCATCCAACATTTTCCTCTCACTAAATTTAATAACATCCATTTAAAAATGAATATTAACAAATATGATTAATAAATATTAACAAAATATTATAGTTAAAACTAAATTAAAAACAAATTACTAAGTATAACTAATTAACAAATATTCAAATATATAAAATAACTAAGGTTTATACATATATAAAAAAACAAAAATGTAATTACTAGAAATGCTATTAGTAATATTTAAAAGAAAACAAAGTTTAATAAAGTAATATTCACAAAATTAAGTTTAAGCCACGTGTCACCTTTTAATTGGTCAGAAAGATAAAGTTCTAAAAAAAATCAACCAATCGCGAGCAGACACGTGTCTAAAAGGCATGAAACGATAAATGCAAAAATATTTTCAAAAGGGTAGGACAAATTTAGGGTATGACAGTAGGGTCAAACCTTCGTTCTAGCAGTTAGGGACGATGCATGTTCGCGGTAGAACCAAAGCTTAACAACACTCTTTTTTATGAAAAAGGTTTCCATTATTAAGGGTTCCAAAGGACAAAAAGAAGTTTGAAGTTGTTTTTGTGTCTTTTAGAGAAGAAGTGTTTTGAGTTTAATTTGGAACTCATGTTGCGCTAAAGACTATGACCTAGGAGCGAATGCGTCGCATATCGTCCAAAGGACATACGCTAACATTCCCAAGTACTTAAGGCTCGTAACACACAACATTTGTTAACCTTTATTAAGTGTTTTGACATGATTTGAAGATGAGAAGGAGAGAGGACAAACTAAAGGGAGACTAACTCAAACCTAGTAGTTGTCATGCAAAATGGTCCAAAGATTTAGCTTAGGGAATTCTACCTAATGTTAGCATGCATGGCTTCCAACCTAAAGTCTATCACAACCTCAAAAGAGATTAGAGATCCTATGGGGAGCATGGCAAAGAAAAAGAAGAGAAGAGCAAACGGAAATGCACGTAATGCAAACACGTAATGCACAAGTAGAATGAAGTGAGAGAGGAAAATAGTGTGGGGCAGCAGCCGCCACAAGCGCGTCTCGACCTCAAGCATGCATATGAAAGGCAAGAACATGCAATAAGAGCAAGCAAAACATGAACATGCAAGCACATCAGCACTTTGAACAACACATATAACCATGTGTATCCAAGTGGAAAATGAATGCGTGTCGATGAAGTCTCGATTAAACAATCAAAACAGCGACAAAGTGTCCAAAACATTTCACTCCTGATGCATCATATTGATCTACGATGATCCGATGTGAAACGATACTCAAACAAACAAGAAAATCAGCAAAATAGACCTACTGGCACAATATTAATCGGTTAACGCCAGAGGTTAACCGATTAACCACTTAAAAATATTTGAAAATCTGGAAATTTGTACTTGTTAATCGATTAACACCAGGCGTTAATCGATTAACACCTTGAAAACTTTGAAAAATTTGAATATCTGTAATGGTTAATCGGTTAACCAAATGTGTTAACCGATTAACACTGTGCCAACAGCAGAAAAACAGCAACAGAGCAGTATGTTCAGCAAATAAGCACTTATCCGATCAACCGGATGATCGCATAGTCACTTGATCACGAAATTAAACCAGTAAATCATATTTCAAACAACATATGAATAGATTAACACAACTAAATCATGAATCAAACGGATCAAATTAACCAAAAGTCAATCAAAGATGAAAATCCACATGATTATGCAAATAAGCTAAAAACAGACACGGATCAAGAATTTCCAACCTACGAAGCGGAGATTTGCTCCGGTTAGTGTTGATTCGCTGGAAATAAGTAGATCAAAGAAAGAAAACTGTAGATTCTTCGAGATCCAAGTATGTTCTTGTTGTAGAAGTGAGGATTCCCCAAAATCAATCCAAAATAAGCCAAATAATCACTTCCAAAATCACTTCCAGATTCAGATCCAAACTTGCACGAAAATTGGATGAAGAAATTGATTCAATGGAGAGAATGGATGAAGGTTTAGCTCTTAGAAATCAAGGATTCCAATGAAGAATCAATTATCTCAATGAGAAGAGCTTTGGTGAGGGTTTTGGAGTTGGAAGAATTGAGAGAGAATTGAGAGAAAATGAGATCAATTCTGAAAATGAGAGTGAATTGTGAGAGATTAGCCTCCTTGGTTTGGAGCGGATCACTTAAATATCACTTAGGCTTGGATCCAAATGTAAGGTTTGGAATGTGGTGTGAAAATTTTGGTTTGGAATGAGGAATGGGCATTTGGAGGGAAAATGAAATTAACCAAATTTCAAATAGGTTCTAGATCCTTTCCAAAGTGAAAATCATATTTGCACATGACCAAAATTGGACCCCAAAGTGGCCTGCATTGAAAATTCACGTGCAGAGGCAAAATATGCACTGGTTAATTGATTAACCATATAGGTTAATCGGTTAACACCTTCAAAAATTCATATTTGACCTGATTTTGACTTGCTTAATCGATTAACCATATTGGTTAATCGGTTAACACCTTCAAATTTTGAATTTTGGCGCCTTTTGGAGGGAAATCTGCTCGTTTGCCCGTTTCTTGCCGTTTTGAGCTCTGATCAACTTCTAAAACTTGCTTTTAAATATCATAACCATGAAGATGCTTGAGATAGCATGAATGCTGCTTTTTGAGCTGAAAATACCCTGCAAAATAAAATAAAATTGGTCGCCCGACCGCTGGGCAAAATAAATGCCGGAGCCTCTGACACTCGCTGCTTAGGTTCATGCATTGAGATGAAAATTGAGCCACGAGAAAACCTTGATCCCCTGTCTCAAGAACGAATGCTATGCAAATGCAAAAAATGCGAAAATGCAAAGAAGCAAAAGCCAGATGCTGCTAAAACGGAAAGCATATTTTGGGGTGCTACAATAGGATATCGTCGTCCTATGCCTACGCATTCCCTCGTGCAATGGGAAAGTCAGAGTCAACGTAGTTCAGGAAACTATGGGTGATGGGGGGAAGGTTGCTCGCCAGGACATCGCCATCTTGTTCCTACGTATCCTCATCTGGTATGAGAAATCAGAGCAAACGTAGTTCGGGCTACGGAACCACAAGTTGGTTAAGTGTTTTTTAGGAGTGACGTTAAGTTCCCATTCCAGCAGTTAGGGACGACGCCTGTTTACGGTAGAACGGAAAAGTAATGTACTCTTTTTTTTGAAAATGATTTGAAGAACAATCCCGGAGGATAAAAAGGTTTGAGTTTGGTTTGTGAATTTTAGTGAAGTGAATTGAGTTAGTTTGAGACCCACGTTGCACTAAAGACTATGACATAGGAGTGAATGTGTCACATATCGCCCAAAGGGCATACACTAAACACTCTAAACAAGTAAAGAGAAACCCATCACTCAGCATTTCCCATGTACTTAAGGCTCGTAGCGTACAACGTTTGTCATTCTTTATTAAGTGTCTTAGAGAAGTTTGAGATGAGAAGCGAAGACACAAGAGAATACTAAAGGGAAAATGAAAACCCTAATGTTACCATACAAAATGGTCCTAAGGTTAGGATGAAAGGGAAACCTACCTAATATTATCATACAAATGATGGCCCTAGAGTTAGGATGAAAGGGACTATTCTAACTGTTATCATGCAAAGGATTGAAAGCCTAATGTCTCTACTACTCCCATCTTAAACAGAGAGACTAGGAATCCTAAGGGATCATGTGAGCAAGCACAAGTAAACAATATCCAATTCAGTCACAAATGAAAACAAGGATAAAAGAAGTCTCAAAGAGAGAGGGGAAGAAAGATGAAGAAGAAATATGCATAAGGAACAACGAAATGCATATGCAAACAAAAGAACAAACAATCAAAACCAAAGCCTCAAACATAAAAGATCAAACCCAAGCAAGAGAGACAAACACCTCAACTCAATATATCATTGGTGCATCTCAAATCCAAACCACATCTAAAATATGCAGACAAACACCAAAGGAAAAGCAAACCACATAGTGCTCAAACAAATGAATCAAACAAGAAGCAAAGCCTCAAGCAATCAAATGAACCAAGAGGCAAGATGAGGCAGCAACACAACAAGGTCAAAGGGAATATATCCAATCATGAGTGCACAAGAGGGATCACTTAAGTTTGAAATCAAAGTCAAACTTCAAAGTGAATCAACCATCATCAACATCCAAAAATGAGGGATCACACCAAAGCAAACATCAAAGATCCAAATGGAATGAGGAGGAGTCAAGATAATCACCTCATGAGGGATCAAAATCATTTGTTTACCCAAAAAAACAAATAAATCCAAAAATAAAACAAATAAAAAAGAAAGAAAACCCCTAAAAAGAGAAAGAGGAGACCAATGCATGAGTAAAGACTCAAGGGCATCACTATAGGTCTAGGACCATCATGGGATCATATGAAAATTTCCTCAACATTTTTAAATGCTCAAAACAATTTTAAACTAATAATTAAATCAAAAATACATGAAAATTTCCAAACAAAAAACAAAAAACCAAGAAAATTACCATAGGTTCAAAACCATCATAGGATCATATGAAAAAAAATTCATAATTTTAAATGGCTCAAAAGTATTTTTAAACCAATTTAAATCATGCCAAACAAATAAAAATCATGAAAAACAAAAATGCAAAATAAAAATGCACAAAAATATAAATCAGAAAGAGAAAAATAAAAGAGAATTTTAGAAAATATTTTGGTATTTTTCTGATAAAAAATAAATTTAAAAATAAATTAGAAAAAGAAAATAAAACAGAAAAACAAGGTGGGTTGGATCAAGCTTCATTAAATGACGTGTCAGATCCAAAGATCAGAAAGCGCGCATCCACAATGGACACTAGTCAGCTCATGCACACAGATCCATTTAAAGTCAAAGGCCTGAGATTAAAACATATGGCATGATGGACAGTGAGATCATCATCTTCAACCTCCAGCCACTTGAAACACCCAAGGATCTGCAGAAAATCATGGATCCTTTAAACCATAACCAATGCAGCTCATACTGGTTTCATTTAATGTGTCTTTTCAAGACGATCTCAACCATATCATCGCGCCAAATTTCTTTAAACTACAACTCACTCGATTTGAAAAAAAACCATAACAAGATTCAAACACGAATTTGAAAATTCAGCAACAAAACTCAACTACAACTAAAAACTAACTATACAAACAGCATCAACATGTCAAGGGCTGCATTTTAGCAACAAATTTAGATCATAATGGTTGAGAATTATACCTGTTGAAGCTCAACCTTGAAGCTCTGAAAATGGAGTTCTCTAGCTTGATTCAGGCCACGATTCTTCAAGTTATTGATCTGGTTAGCTTCACTGAATGTTGGTGAAGCTAACTAAGTGGAGAATTTTAGTGTTTAAGGTATGGAAATGGAAATTGAAGTCCAAGCTCAAGAGTTCAAATGGGATCTTGGCAAAGTGTTTTTGGCTATCAAAAGCTTGTGGAAATGGGTGGAAATGACTCCCTATTTATAGGAGAAGCTATCTGAATCAAAATGGAGGGTGAATGAGGCAATTTGGATGGAAATCGTGCACACCTGCAGCATGAGCAAAGTGTGACTTGAAATCTGTCAAAACTCACTCAAACCTTGCGTTTCAAGGCTCTAATCAACCTAGGAAAGTTAGTTAATCATGTTTAGATTGAATTTGTGGCTTAATTTTGTGATTAGAGGCCAATTCAAACAATTCCAGTTCTGACTTGAAGTGGAAATCCATCTTTGGAATTCAAACTTTGCAATCATGGTGCTCACAATGTAGGAGGCTTTTTGAGATGATTCTTCTTGCATTGGATAGAGGGAGATGCAATATTTGCAATGTGAAAAGAAAGTAATGATTTTGCAGCTTAAGTTGAGAGATGTGGTCTTTCAAAGTATCCTCCATGAAAGAAGTAAAAATCATAAAACACTTAGAAAAATTTCAAGTCTTTTAGGGACCAAATAGAGACCTATAATGTTTTGATAAAAACCAAGAACTTCCATGGGTTTTTAGCTCTTCCATGTTGAATCAAAGTTATATAGGATATCTTCAAGTTAATTCTAAAAATCTAATGGGCTCCAAATGATGAAAATTGACCAAGTTATGACCTTTTGAAGTTGACTAGAAAATCCTTCCAGAACTCAAAATGACCTATAATGTCTTCAAATGTTTGATGACTTTCCAAGCATAATTTGATCTTTCCTTGCAAAGAGAACTTGTTAGGGATGATGATAAGAGTTCATTAGAAAAATAACCACCTCAAGATGTTGAAAATTGAAGGAGATATACTCATTTGATCATAGAATCCATAAGTTGCCATATTAGGTCAAACACCTTGCACCAAACTTGAATCTCTTGATGATTTCTTGCACAATAAGCCATGGTGAAACACATATGATATTAGAATGATGTTGCCTTGAACCATATTTGATGATGAGTAACTTCTAGAGTTGGGGAACCCACAAAGTCATAGAGAACACCTTGCTTAGTCTTGGAGAAACACAACCTTCTTGCTTGAGAAACAAACCATGATACCTTGACCCCCTGCCAAGAACAAATTCTATGCAAACATGAATATGAAAATTCAAAGAAACATAAGCCAAGAACACAATAGAAGATGAGCAAATTTTGGGGTGCTACACAGGGAATTTTAATGCAAGTTGAGGCATGAATGGACTAGACAAAATATGGAATAGAGAGCTGAAAGGAAAATGGAAAGTATGCTGAAGTTAATGAGAGGATAATGTCCACGAGCATGAAGTGTTCATATCTCTAGGGCTTGCGTGGCATATTTGTGCTTGAAAGAAATATCAGATCAAATGGATAATATCAATTGCACAAGAAGACAAAAGGCATGGTATGATGGGGATCATCACTGCAGAACACCCCATATACAAAGAAGTAGTGTCGCTTGTACCTCTGCACCACCACCCACTGCAGCAGCCTGTGTCAGACGCTTTGTTTCCCACTACTATTTGTACCTAGTTGCGTGTTCGCTAAAAATGGATTATAAAGTGGAATATGCTGATTTGAAATATGGGTTGAACCTTGTTTACATCAAAATCCCATGATTTGAGGCCTTCCACCCATTTCACATCCATACTTGTGCCTATAAAAGATGACCTTAGGAATTAAAGAGGGAGAGACCCCTCACCAAGAAAGAAGTTTAGTAGTCTTAGTAGTAACTTAAAATTATTCAGTTCACATTTTTATGAGAAAAGAGAGAGTTCTTCTTCTCACCTATTCCTATTATCATTGTTGAGAGTTGGCGCGACTAGAGTCTTGCTGATTATCTATCAAAAGAGATATCCAAGTTACTAATAGGTTATCATTTCTTTTACATCTTTTTTTTAAGTATGTTTCCTATCAGTTTCAGTTCAGTAGTTTGTACTAAGCTCACTATGAGATAAACCTTGGTTTTTTGAGAAATGTGAAGTTAATGTAATGTTGCCTTTATGTTAAAATGATTTCATGTTAGTGTCTTATTTTGTTATGTGTTTTTATGCTATAAGTATGTTTCTTTGAATGATCAACCTAGAAAAAGTTAAAAGCTTGTTGTTATGAGAGATCCAACAACAAGTGGATTTCATAAGAAAAATGGTTAAAACAAGTAGGATAGAGATATTCACTTAATTAGTTTTCTTAGAGATAAGAAATTATAACCATAAAAGATTTTCAAAATATAAACCAGATTTATTTTAAGGTTATAAGTGAGGCTTAGAGATTTGTTCCCTTGCCCTATTAATGCATGTTTTGGTGTTGTAGAGAGACACATAAAGATCATGTTCTGACCTTTTAAGGCATGACAAATATCATCATATACACATTTTGGCTACTATGCATATTAATGGATCATATCTCAACTTTCACTCTCTTGATTTAATCAAACCTTCACTTATTTTAAGTTAGTCATGTGTTGTGGGAAATCTGAACTTGCGTTTTCCAAATATTATTTTGTTGCCTCGCTCATGTTAGTTTTAAACAAGAATACTTACAAAAGTTCAATCTAAACCTGTTCCACTCCCTGTGGGTACGATATCCTTACTATTATCATTTGTTGCAATTAAAGCATACATGTACACTTGCATGTGACACTCTTTAATTATTTTTATAAACACAACACCAAACCCTTTCCTTCTCTTGCAATGAGCTTGTTAGGCCTCAAGCCCAATGGACTATTCCTTGCACCCTCAATGTTTCATGTTGAACCCCCTTTCTTTTCTATTGTTTTTTATTTCTCATTTTAGTATTCGTAGTACATTTTATGTTAGAAAAATGCTTTGAAATAAATTGTTAAAATGTATAACTTAATTGAAGTTTTGTTGATTTAATCCCTTAATCCTTGTCTTGATTAGAAATTCTCAAACATAATAATGCAATTTAGGTTTTCATTAGAATTTAAACTTAACTTAGTTTCAATTAAGATTTTAAAAAATAACACACATGTTCAAATTAGAATTTGGATTCGCATTTTATTGATTAGTTTTAATACCATGTTCATTGTTTTAGATTAGTTAATGTTAGAATTAGGTTTTCTTAATATCTTTGATTGCTTCTTGAATTTAATTCATAAAATCCATATGCTTGATTCACATTCTGACACTATTCCTGATTGACTGATTGATCAAAGTTCCCTTTGATCAAATAGTCCATTCATTATTTGAGCCAAGTCAAATTCAAACTCAATATTGCACACTCAAGTCAAACACAAGCTTAAGGCATTCTATATGACTGTGAACGTCAAGCATAACAAAAAGACTATTCAACACTTGTCAGTTACAATTCAAATTATGTGTCATGAGCCTTAAGTAGTGGACAAGGAATGAGGGGTAGAATTCATATCCTCATTCTGAATATCTTTGGATATAAGAAAAATAACCCAGTTGTTCAAAGTATTCACCTTTACTCATAGACTTTAGTATAATTTGAATCAAATAGTTGACAAGCATTATTCCTCACATTCAACAAACAACACTTCAACATTGTAACAAGCAGCATCAATTACACTTCTCTCTTTGGACCAAACATAATTTTCATTGGCATTCATACCTTCTTTGGGTTAAGCACCTCATGGTCAAGTATCTTCTTTGAACTAATACCCCTCATGCACTGGCTTATTGAGCTCTATGCTCTAGAAATCCTTGTGCATTTCCATGCAAGCTCCGGGCTTGAGCAAACCTTTTTCTTCTATTTTTCCCTATGAGCTTCGTGCTCAGGAAAATCCTTCATGCCCTATGAGCTTCATGCTCAGACCAACTCTTTTCTTCTATTTTTACCCTGTGAGCTCCATGCTCAAACAAATAATTCACGCCCTTTAAGCTTTGTGCTTAGGCAACCTCATTTCTTCCATATAAGCTTCGTGCTTAGGCAAAACCATTTTGTAGGTCTTGATATCTGGATCTAGGAAAAATCATACAATTTTGCATTTGCCACACCATCTAATGGTTAAAAGCATACGTCTTTGGTTCAGACACACCTACCCTGTAGATCCAAACAACACATTATTTGGTTCAAGCAATACTATTACCACACCTTCACAACATCTTTCCCATTTCACAACACTTTTAATTCATGCTCTTTATTTTCTTATTCATGCAACTCTTTCTTTTCTTTTAACACCTAAATCATTTGAAAAAAACTTTTCTTTCTTTTCTAAAAAGAACTGTTATAATTCATTCCTTAGCGGTCAAACTAAAGCTTTGAGCATCCAAACTAGGACCAAATTAGCTAACGTATGCACACTTCTAGGATATAATTATAATTGTTCCCTAAAAACAACCAACACACACTTATTTTCTACTCTGAACTATGGAGCTCTGATTTCCTCATTGCACTATAAGGATACGTAGGCACGAGGGTGTCAATCTTGTGTGAGCACACTAATTATAAACTTTTTTCCCTTTTCGTAAGTGACCTTTAGATAGTAACGCGCATTCACACAAAGAACAATCAAAATCGTTCCCATCGAGTACGATGAATGCGAGGGATGATAATACCTTCCCCCGCATAATTAACTGACTTACTCATTTCTCTTCCCCTTGGGTTTTACCAATATTTACCCTTTCCTTTAGGAATAAATAAAGTTCGGTGGCGACTCTGTTGTATCATCGAGCGTGCGATGTGCTCGGATATTTTTTGTGCCGCATCAATAACCATTGTCACAAAATTGACTAATGCTCAGTAGGTTATGTTTCAGTCCATCTACTAACCAAACATTATTAATAGAAATGGAAGAATTACCAATAGTACTTGTATCGATGATCCTTCCTTTCTAGTTTTCTCAAAACCCCAATGCTCTTTCCTCTTTCAGAGTTAGGGTTTGGAACATGTGTTTTTCTCTTGTCATATGTTGCGAGCACCCACTGTCTAGGTACCAAGACTGATTCTTTGCTTCTCTTTTGAAGCATATATTCTACAAAGACAATTTTAGATTTAGGTACCCATAGTCTCATGGGTCCTTTGGGGTTAGTTTAAGGATTTTTCTTACTTTGTACCTTGGCCTTTATGTAGTAGGGCTTGGAATCATTCAATAAATTTTGTTTAAAAGTGTTATGTCTTGAATTATCCTTAGCGTTTGGTTGTGAACCCTTCAGAATATTAGAATTTGATGTCTTAGGTTATGGTATATTCATAACTTTTGAATTTAGAGTCTTTGGTTTTGGTTTCTTTAGAACCTTTGACTTTAAAGTCTTTGGTTCAGGTTTCTTCATAACCTTTGACTTTGAAGTACTAGATTCTAAGTTATTCAGAACCTTAGTCTCTAAAATCTTTCGTTCTGACTGGTTCAAAATCTTTACTTTATCAGCAGCTAGTACAAAATGAGAATATGTCTCTTTCTAAGCATATCTAGAACAAGAAGGTTTTATTGGTTTAACCACAATTTCAAATCTTGGAATGAAAGGTTTCTATGAATGATAAATACACTCTCCTTTGCTCCTACTTACACCATAAATTATGGATGCAAGTTTTATCCTGTCAAAGTCATTTATGACAAATTCCTGAAGAGCAACTTCATGCTCGTATGGAGATTTATCATACACTTTTTGAATTTAAGCAATATGATATTTTTCTAATACTTGATTTCTATTTTGAATATTTTTTAATTCAATTGGCACTTGCTCATATTTCTTTTTCAAAATTTTCATGTGTCTGGCTTTGTCTTAACAGGGACCCATAAGGTATTGAACAAGAGTAATTAAATTATAATGAGATAGTTTAGAAAATACCCCATCTTCTTCTTCATATTGTGAACTAGAATCTGAGTCAGATTCTGTATCGGAAGATGTGAGAGCCATCAGAGCTAGATTGGCTTGTTCCTCATCTTTATCATGATCTTCTTCATTGTCAAGTTCATCCCATGTTGCCATGAGACTCTTCTTGACTTTGTTTTTGAAGTTTTCTTTTTGGTAGCTTCCTTTATTTGACTTGTCCTTATGCAACTCTGGACAGTCAGTAATAAAGTAACTAGGTTTCTTGCAGTTGAAGCATCCCTTATGGTCATCTTTCTTTTCTTTGGAGCTTGATCCTATGAAGCCACTACTTCTGCCAGAGAACCTTTTGTTTTTTTAGCCAAATAATGAAATCTCTTAATTATGATAGTCAAATCTTCATCATTTGAATCTTCTTCAGAACCACCAGCATGAGCAACTTCTTCAGTTTCCCAGAACTTAGGAGACTTAGAAGGTTAACCAATAGATTTCAATGCAAAAGAGTTTGAATTCTTTTCATGTTCATATCCTATGAGATCTATCTCATGACTTTGGAGATTGCTTATCAGACTGTTCATACTTATTTTGTTTAAGTCCTTGGATTCTTAAATGATTGTCACCTTTGGTCTATATTTGGCAGGAAGACTCCTAAGAATCTTCTTGACATGATCAGAAGTTGTGTAGCTCTTATTCAGAACTTGATGTCCATATAAAAGAAATTTAAACCTTGAGAACATGGTTTTAATATTTTCATCTTCCTTCATTCTGAACAATTCATAGTGTTAGACCAAGAGGTTAGCCTTTGCATCTTTGCAGTAGACTTGTTGGTTATTTTTTAGGTACTCAAAATGGGGTAGAGCATCTACTAGATTGCCATGCACTCCGTGATGTTTTCTATATATTTTCTTTGAGCAGGAGTGTGGCTATTTCTATCATCCACTATTCCTACTCCATCCACTAGAATATCAATACCATCTTCAAGAATATCCTACAACTTATCATCAACGCCTATGATATGAGTGTACATCTTACTTTTCCACCATTCAAATTCAGTAGAACCTCCACTAAAGGTTGGAGGTTTAAAAGTATAATTATTATTTTCAAAAGTAATATAATCATAATTTACAACATTATTTCTGGGACCAGAGCTTTTAGACACATCAGTCATGTTTTTCTCAGGATATTTTATGTACCAATGTTAAGTTTTAGAGTGTAAACCTTGCACTGATGCCAACTGAAGGTGAGAAAACACAAAGGGGGTTGAATTGTGTTTTAATTTTCTTCCTTTTCTCAAATATCTTATTAGATTTTCAACTCAAAGTCTAGAATGTGATACTAGTAAAGTGTATGCAGCAGATAAAACAAGTTCAGAGTAAGAGAGAGAGAGAGAGAGAGAGAGAGAGAGAGAGAGAGAGAGAGAGAGAGAGAGAGAGAGAGAGAGAGAGAGAGAGAGAGAGAGAGAGAGAGAGAGAGAGAGAGAGAGAGAGAGAGAGAGAGAGAGAGAGAGAGAGAAAAAAAACAAATTTATCTTGTTTCCTCCTACAAATTGAGAGTAGTCCAGTCCCCCTTGCATTTCCAAGGGATTTTCACTATAATCATAACTGATTGCAATTGCTCAAGCACAAAAACAAGAGACTTTTAATGCTCAAGCACACAAAAAGAGACTTCAGATGCTCAAGCACTTAGAAAAAGACTTCAAATGCTCAAGTTCACAAGCAAGAGACTTATTACAATCTAACTTACAAAGAAAATATTATTTGTTTCTTACACTTGATATACAATCAGAGGTGTAAACAAAATACAATATATTAAGACTCTTTAAGACATAAGAATTTATGAAATATACAAGTGTTACAAAATTCTAAGTTAAACTTGTGCTTTTTGTTTGACAAAGTAACAACTCTTTTATTATCAAAGGTTCGTTATTATTTCTTCAAGTCTTCAGTTCCTTATATATAGGGATAGAAAATAGTCGTTGAATAGCACAAGTGAGTATTGGAGAAGCTTGATCAGAGATGTTAGAATGTTACCTAATTTGGTTAATCCCTTTGAAAAGATATTTGAAATCCATTTGCTTTAAGAGGAATTATATGTTGCATTTCCATTGTCTATGAGGAATTTCGTTTAAATCTTCACGTGATTAGAAGAAGACAAGTTTCTTTCAAGGTATGAAAATGACCCATCAGAGTCTCCTCAACCCTTGCATTGACTGAACTAAGAGTCTGATAGTGACCTATTTGAGTCTTATCGATCCTTGTGTTGACTAACTTCAGAGAATGAGCCTTTAGAGTTTGAGTCTGCTAAGGTTGACATTCTTTAGAGTCTGATCTTGAGAAGTTGAGCTCCTTCAGAGTCTGAGTTTTTAGAGTCTGGTTCTGATCCTTCAGATTGTGGATCTTTTAGCTTCTATTTAAATGTTCATTTTTATTATCAGAACTGGATTTATATTAGAATTTTTAGTATATGGCCCTGCATACTTGAATATATGTTAGTATACCCAATTTTTCTTTAAATATGTTGTTATCATCAAAGTCTTAGAGATATGGTACATACCAATTTTGTTCCAACATTTGCTATTTCTAAGGAAGCCTTGGATTTAGGCCCAATATGATTATAAACATCTCATCAACATGGTTGAAGGACAACCTAACTCAAATACAAAAATACACACATGTAGAGCTTCCCACACATTGAACAAACTTTTGTAGAAACATTATGATGTTTGCTTGAAAAATTTTGATGAATTAACTTCCTCGAGAGATAAATGGTTATTGAAAACTCGAAGAGGTTTATATACTAACGCATAGCCACATCTTTCAATGTTCAAGCAAAAGTTTTATATTTGAGTGAATCTGTTACACCAATTATTGTCATTTGAGTATTAATGGAGATAATATACTCTTAGTGGTCACTTTTTCCATAAAAAAAAGATCAAAGGGGTAACTTGAAGTTATTTGGGAGATATGTGTCATAGATTTTTGGTGAAAAGAGGCTGAGGATCTAGGAACTCCTTATATTCGTTGATAGTCAGTTGTTGTTGTTGAAGGATGCGAACATTGTCTAGCAAAGTGTCATTTTTGTGACACAGTTCTTCTATATCATCTATCATTTTTGTTATGGTATGTCACTCATTATTGTTTTTATTGACACTAGCCTTTACCATTGTAAGACAATGGTTGGACTAACATTGATATGTGTAAGATTGTGGCTTATGTCAGCAATGTTGTTGATGATGGTCCATGGCGGAGAGTCAAAATCTTGTCATATCGACCATTTTGCGACGATGTTATTACGGATTATGGCAAAAAAACCTACAATAGCAGCCGATATTTTCCATTGTAAAGAGCCCATAAACCGCCATGTATATCTGCCATAGCATCCTTGAAACTATAATTTGATAACACTACATGTCAGCTTTATCAGGGTCTATAGTGCGTGTCAAATATACTTGTGAAAATACATAATTTGTGACCATATAAGTAGTGAACCAATAAAGCGCCAGTTTGAGTATTGTATGGATAAGTCACGCTCTTCCTTATCCTCCTTAGCTCTATATATAAAGATACCCTTTATACCAAGCATTATGGCTTTGTGACCATTTTAAAGTCATTACGAATGTTAAAAATGTTAAAAATGTTACAAGATCATGGTCATTACTGCACTGTCTATATATTGATTGTGTCACCATCTATCCTGACTCCGGCACATGACTCAAGGTTTTGTCAACTTCCCAATTTTGATCTGAGACACTATTTACATATCTCCACATGACAAGTATATCTCAAAATTGGCCACTCCTTATTCATGTTAGTTAGAGTACTCTTTAAAGGCTTATCATGTTATACCTTAAAGGGGTCGATATCGGATGATGTCAAATGGCCTTGGACCATCATTACATATATATTAGTCCACAGTCCCTCAAGTACGAGATTTGTATGAGTGAAATGATTACATAAGAACCGTGATGGTCCATAATCCCTCCAACACGGGGTCTATATGAGCGAAGTGATTATGTAAGAAGCAAGATAATTCACAATCCCTCACATACGAAACATGTAGGAACAAAGTAATTATGTAAGAAACATAGCGAATTACAGTCCCTCGCATATGAAACTTGTAAGAGCAAAATAATTAAATAAGTAATATGGTGGTTCACTGACTAATAAAAAATATGTTGAGGGAGTCTATCAATAAGACACGTTAATTATTATAAAACTACAATTATGAATACTAATTTTTAAAAGAAAAATAAACAAAATGAAATGATAAATAATTAAAGTATTAAAAGAGAGAAATAATTATATAAAAGTAATGACATTTATTTATTATATTATCACTTGTTACAATTAACAAAAGAAGAAGAACCGAAACCAAGGTTGAAATGGATAAAAAAAGAATTTCTTAATGCACCCTATATATTACTAAGGCACCACGTGAAAATGTGAAAATCCCCCAGTTTTTGGAGATGCATCTCCGAACGCACCCTAAGTACATAGAATTCTGACTTAACATTTAAAAAAATCTAGAGATGCATTTTCAAAAGTATTTTGGAGATGCATCTCCAGACGATAATGGAGCTTAAATCATGCAAGAACCCTTCTCCTCCCTCATATCTAAAAAAACATAAAATTTCCTCAAACTCTCTCAAAATGTTTTCCATCAACCAAGTCCAAAATCAAACAATCAAGCTCAAAGGTTCTTTGATCAACATCAAGTGCATCATAGACATCATTCAACACTGAAGTAAAGTCTAAATTTATAAGTTTTTTATGTTTTGAAAAGTCTTTTGAATTTTTGTGTAAATGAGTAGAAATTGATGATTTAGGTAAGAAATAAGTAGAAATTGCAAGAATGATAGTTTATACAAATTGTAACACATGTTTGTTGGTTGAAAATAACAGTCAAACCATTAATTTTTTTGGGGTTTGTATGTCTGCATTTCCTTCGTTGAAGGACCTGAAGAGTTGTAGAAAATTTTGAAGATGCATCTCTGGAATTTCTCAACGTTTGGGTTCACATTACCCGAAGATGCATCTCTGTAAATTATTAGTGTATTTTAATTATTATTTTTCTTTTATTGATTATATGGTTACTTGTACCAATTGTCTAGTTTACTTATCAGGCATTATGATTGATAGAGAAGATAGACTGAGGTACGGAAGGATTGCAGAACATGCATCAACATAGAGGGAGAAAAGTCAGGTTTCGGAGGCTCCTGTTCACTCTAGCCATGCAGAGGAATCTATTTTTGGGGCTCATGCTTCTCCATCTTCTTCTTACCATAGAAGATAGGTTTCACCTACCAAAACATCATTGCCTCCACCCTTCTGCAGGCGACAAGTTTCACCTATTTAGGCATAAAAGGTACCCGAGTCATCGGTGGTACCTGAGGCACCGGTGTCACCTCTAACTGATGAGGCTTATGAGCTAGTGCCACGTCTGATTGATGATACTTCTGAGCCAGTGCCACCTCCATTTAATGAGGTTGTTGAGCTAGTGACACCTCTAGATGGTGAGGTTGTTGTTGATGATGAGCTAGCACCACCTCAAGCATTTAAAGGAGGCCATGTAGAGTTGTTATCGTTGCCTCTTTACCCAAACCATATTTCCAGACATATCTGGAACGATGAGGTAACATTAGTAGGATTCATTATTTTTAATTTACGTTTGTTATTATTTATAAGTTTCTAACTTTGATTAATTTTTCTGTAAGATCATGATCCACTGAAGTTTATTAACAATGGGCAGAAGATTACTAGCATGCCTCAGCCAAATGAGGAGTGGTTTCATGCAACATTGTCCATATCTAGGATGAAGGACTTGTGCATGACCGGTTATATTATGATCAACCACGGGGTGCTTAATGTATTCGTGAAGAGATGGCACACCGAGATCTCATGATTTCATCTTCCGCTTGGTGAGACGTCTATCATACTTGACAGTGTGTCATGTTTGCTGCATCTTCCAATCAGAGGGAAAATTCTAGATCATGGGAGGATTAGTAGAGACGAGGCACTTAAGATAATGGTAGACTATTTAGGAGTTGATCCAGAGGATGCCATGAGGTAGTTTGAAAAAACCAGAGGATGCCATGCTAGGTTTAAATTCCTACAAAAAGTATATACATATGAGATCCTTAGAGATAAGAAGGCTAGAGGCAATGACGAGCAGGTCAGGCTCCATAAAGCGTATACTATGAGAGCATGCCTATTATATTGGGTTGGCTCTACTATTTTTATGGACAAGAGTTTCACATATACAAATGTCATATACCTATGGTACTTCGAGGACTTCAAGCGGATCCGTGAGTATAATTGGGGCCGCTTGTTTGATCTACTTGTACTCAAAGTTATCATAGGGTTGTAGGTGGAAGGAGAAGCAGGACACAAGCAACATCACTGTAAGTTCTGTGATTTTTGGATTGGCAACATTTTGGTAAAACATGTTGTCAGCAAGATGTTAAGTCAGATGTTCTGCTATGAGAGTCAGACATCGAGTTCAGCATGATGTTGTGACATGTGCCAGAACATGTTATACCAGAAAGTTAGGGCATGACTGTTTTGGTATTTTTAGTCAGTTTTGAGTGTTTCTTAATTCACACGTTTGTGTTATCCAAGGAGGGATATTGTAGGAACTTCTGTTTTGACAGATTGTGTTGGTTTTTGTACAAAGGATTTTTTTAACCTTTTTAGGAAACTTTGTATTTTGTTCCTATTATGCAGGAAATTATGCTGATGATTGGAAGCTGATTCTTAGTGATTTATGTTTTATTTTGGAGCTCAAGCCTACGAGGACTGAAGGTTATTTAAAGAGAATACCTAATCTTGAACATGCGTGGAATTTAAAGAAATTAGGATTAGTCGTGTATTGGAGTCTCTTTAGTGTTTAGTGTGTTTTGTTTGTATATCACTCTTGTATCTTTTGATGCATTGAGTTGAATGATTGTTAATTGTTCACTCATAAGCTTTTAAGCAGTAGTTTATTGTTCTTATTTGAAGCTTTTAAGAAAAACTAAGTATTATACTTGGAAGGGTTGGTACTTCTATTTTGAGTTGTTATTGTTGAATTGCCACTGGTTTGTGACTGATAGGAAGAGAGAGGGGGATCTCATATTTAGAAGGTGTCTAGGTAGAAGTTGCACAAGGTAGTGATTAGGTGAGAAGTTGTAAACGGGGGAGTTTAGCTTTGAACTAATACTATCATAGTGAATTTCCTTCCTGGCTTGGTAGCCCTCAGATGTAGGTGACGTTGCACTGAACTAGGTTAACAACTACCGGTGTCATTTATCTTTCTGCCATTTATTTTTCTACATATTCGTGAGTAATCAAACTATTTTGATCTCAGTGTTGTGACATCTGTCTCGGCTTCTGGTACCTGCGTTCCAAAATTTCAATTTGTATCAGAGCAGGTCACCCTGTTTTGTTTTTGGGTGAGCTCCAGGGAGTTTGTATTCTGGTACTATGGACAAGGAAGGAGGAGGAAATGTTAACAGGCCCCCATTCTTATATGGCACTAACTATGACTATTGGAAGACACGTATGGTGGCTTTCTTAAAATCTATGGATAGCAAAACTTGGAGGGCTATCATCAAGGGTTGGGAGCACCCTGTGGTTAAAGATAAAGATGGGAAGGAGACCTTGAAGCCAGAAGTGGATTGGACCAAGGAGGAAGATGAAACTGCTCCTGGAAAATCCAAAGCCTTGAATGCTTTATTAAATGGAGTTGACAAAAATATGTTTAGGTTGATCAACACCTGCACTGTAGCTAAGGATGCTTGGGAAATTCTCAAGATAGCTCATGAAGGCATATCTAAGGTAAAGATGTCCAGACTTCAGCTGCTGACTACCAAATTTGAAAATCTAAAGATGATGGAGGATGAAAGTATTCATGACTTTCACATGAATGTTCTTGAAATAGCCAATGCCTTTAGTACCTTGGGAGAAAAGATATCAGAAGAAAAGCTGGTCAAAAAGATTCTTAGATCTCTCCTTAAGAAATTTGATATGAAGGTCAAAGCCATTGAAAAAGCCCAAAACATCAGCAGTATCAGAGCAGATGAGCTAGTGGGGTCACTTCAAACCTTTGAATTGACCATGAATGATAAAATTGAAAAGAAGAACAAAAGAATTGCCTTTGTATCTAATGCTAAAGATAAAGAGGTTCAAGCTAACATGGTACTGATGAGGGACTGTCAAATACTATTGTTCTACTTGGGAAGCAATTCAATAGAATTCTGAAAAAGAATGGAAAGAAAGGGAAGACCAGGTGTCAAAGACATCACATATGACATCAAGAATAACCATTGTTGCGGTTAGAATAGGATATAAAACTATTAATTAGTTTAAATTGCAAATCTTTGATTCACAACCGACTTTGATTTATCCGAAGGAAAAGGTCAAATGAAGGAAAACCTATTTTTGCATCGTAAACAATGCGAGGAGAGACCTAGGTATGGGGTTGGTTAAGCTTAGGGAAGGTATTAGCACCCTAAACTTCTGTAGTACTCTACAGGAACCTTTTGTATAAAGTTTACTATTTGGCTTTATTATTTTCTTGAGGGTGTATTGATAAGGGTTAAAATTGACTGAAAGATCTAAGGGTTAGTCCTAAGTTTACTCGGCAAGATTCGCATCTTGTGCCTACGTATCCTAGATAGGGGATGGAATCAGAGTAATCATAGTTCCCCTTGAAAGGGAGGTTAGAAACTGTTAGAACACAGATTGGTTCTTAGTTATATCTCTATGTTTTGATGATAACACTTATGAAATTTTGTATTAAGAAATTATATACTCTAAATTTGTTCAAGTATTTTTGCTGCAGATATTAAAGTTAATATTCTTCTGAAAGCAAAAATGGATATGAACGTTGAACTACGCAAGGCTCTGAAGCGTCAGAAGCATCTCTTAGAAGACTCTGAGCGCTGCCTACAGAAGACTCTGAGCGCTGCCTACAGAAGGATCTGAAGCAGAAGCTACAGAAGCATCTGAAGCGTAGACTGAAGACTTTGTATGAAGAGTTTCAAGCACTGTTTTTCAGAAGACTCTGATAGTACTGTTGTCGCGGTGAAAATCAGATACCAAACTATTGGTTAGTTTGAATCTTTAATTCATTTTTACAACCAAACTTTGATTTGTCCAAAGGAAGGGATAAAGATCGAAATTCCCACAATGCAATGCAAATGCAAGCTAGAGAGTTATAGGTTCGGGGGGTGGTTAAACTTAGGGAAGGTGCTAGCATCCTAAGTTTCTGTAGTACTCTACAAGAACCTCTTATTTTATGTTGTTTATTACTAAGGTTTATCTGCTTAATGGTTGAAAGACCTAGTGGTTTATTTCTAAGTATACTCGATAAGATATCGCATTTTATGCCTACATATCCTTACGGGAGTGGAATCAGAGTATTTGTAGTTCCCCTAAAGGGTTTGAGGAATTCTTTGACTGTGGTCAAAGTTCCTAGGGGTTTAGAGTAGTTGGTTGATTGAGTTTAGAAGAAAAGATGAGTTGTCAATTTAAGGGAGATTTAACCGCCACAAGTGTAAGAGATTGTATTTGTTGTGGGGTGGAGATTCTATCTCGCTTAAGATGATTAACATCTTTCTCTAACGTTTGAATAATTGTATGAGTTGAATTGTTTATTCTAAGTTGTAAAGAGGTCCTTCCTATGGGGTAGGATCTGTCTTAGAGATCGACTTGAATGGGATCAAGGATCGTGGGGAATATGATGCACATGTAGATGCATACACATAAGTGTTAAGTCATGTGTAGGTTCTTCCTTTGGATGGAATGTGATGAAATAATATAAATACGAAAACATAAAGTTGCGAATAAAGTAAAGGAAGATAAATAAGGCATAACAGACGCATGAAAGCGCTGAAGTGTGTGAGAGTGAATTGTGGATAATGTGAAGTGTAGATGTAAGCGTGCGTGATTGATTGCATTATGGTGTGAGTTGCTTTTAGTTGACTGATTTTAAGCGAGAAGTTGATTTTAATTGGATTGATTTTAAGTGAGATTAAATATAAATTAAATTCTAAGGTTTAAATAAAATGCTATAATGATTTAATTTATTACCTAGAACTTAAGTGAAATGATTTATTTATAAAATTATGACTAATGTGGAGAATTAATTATAAAATAAGAAAGAGTTGTTTTATTATTTACTCCTAAAAAAGTTTTAATATTAATTAGATAAAATGGCAATTAGATGTAAATTTTAAAAGGTTTTTTTTTAATGAATAAACATATTATTAATAAAAATGCTATTAAATTAGAAAGGTTAATTAATTACTTAGCAAAATATTTTAGGTGAATTAATAGGATTTTAAAAAGGTTCTAATTATTAAGATAAAAAAGGTTGATTTAAATTAGTTAAATAAAAAGGTGGAATAAAAACATTATTAGATAAAAAAGAATAATTAAACCAAGAAACTATATAATTAAATTAAATTATAAAAAAACTGATTATTAATAAAAGTTATTAGTTTAAAAAGGATTAATAATTAAAATTAAAGTTAAAAAATTAAATTAGGGTTTACTTAAATGGCAGATTAAAGGTTAACTGTAAATTAAAGGGGTAATTAGAGGGAAACGTTGGATCAGGTGTGTGTGTGTGTGTGTGTGTGTGTGTGTGTGTATGTGTGCAAAGAGTTACGGTGGGGCTTACAACCTAGAGCGTGTATGGTGGATCTGTTGGAGATCGTGTGGTCCATGCGCGAGGGTGTATGTGATGTTCATGTGCTACAGTTACAATTAATCATAATTGAAAGCAAAAACAGAAAAGACAGAAAAAGCAAAACGCAGAAAAAAAATAAAAAAACGGGAGCGGTGAACCCTAGTTCCCTAAATCCTTCCGTCTTCCCCAAATCGAATCTCCTTCTCTCTCGATCGTCTCTCTCTTTGAGCTGTTCTCCCTCATCTTTTAAGCTTTTCTTCTTCTAAAACCTGATACACAACAAAACGATCAACAGATTCGATACATTTTACAAGGAAACGAAATTTTACCGAAGGTTGGTGGTGGCGGTGGTGTAGACGATGCTTCGTCGATTTGGGCTTGCGGCGGCCGGAAACAATTTGTCATTTGAAGAGATAAGTTCTCCTTTTGCTCAGCTTCTTAGGTTACAAATTTAGGGTTTTTTACGGTAGTTGTTCCTTCTCTCTTCATCTCCCTTTTATAGGCTCCCATGTGAGATTCTTGGTGTTAAAAAATGATTAAGAGCTTTGAATGCTTGATTGGGCTTTTTCCAATTTGGTGAAGACCGGATTTGAAATCTTTCCTCTTTCGTCTAATTTTGTTTAATTCCTGTTGATGAGAATCCCAATATATGATATCTTGTATCAATTTCGTTTAATGTTCTTGTCTGTCCAGATTCAGTGTCTTGAGGATTTGGATTGGATTCTTCTTAACGGTATATTTCTCAAAGGATTACTGACTTGGATTTGGTATTTTGACAGGTGTAGAAAGTGAGGGAGTTGGGCCAGAAGATGGACAGCCCAGGGTGAATTCAGATAGCTAATGCGAAGAACAAGGTGAGTCAAAAACTCAATTGTTGGTGACATCTCTTGAACACGAAAACCTCTCCAAGTTGAAGTCAGAGCTTGCTAACATTGTTCCTCATTGTGCTGGGATGGTGGATTGCGCATACCAGATGGAAGGTATTGATCATTCTCGAAACGAACTTTGACATGCTTTAATGGGGCTAACTTTGTATGTGGGAATCTTTTCAGTGATATCCACGTCGAGCTTTCCATGATGTTCACATCTAGGTTGTGTCCTCGTTTGGTAGTTGAAAACTGATTGCAGTTAATGCTGATCCTGGTGAGAAGCCTTTTGGAGGAGACAGTTGCTTTGGCTTGAAGAAGAGGCTGCATCTGGAACTGCTGGCGTATGGCATTCAATGAGTGTCTTGGGAAAGCTCACAAATTCCGATGCACATGTGTAACTCTTTCTATTCTCATGTTTTCCTAAATTAATCTAGTGTTTTGACTGTTGTTGAATTGCTTCAAAGACTTACTGACTTCATCCACTTCTCTTGACAGTGTTGAGTAGAGTGTCTCATGTTGACCAAGGCGTGGTATTGGTCTACACTTGCTGCGAGCTTCAGTTTACTGAGATTGCTGCCGAAACTTCAAGTGACTGGTGTGAGCTTCAAATTATTCAAAGGTCTGTTATGTTTCCTGTGTGAGTGTAGTTCTTAGTAATGTTTGTGTCTCGTGATGCATAACCGTTGTTGTGGACTGAATGCAGGTACGCTGCTAATTCAGACTTCAGGTAGTCAAGGCTCATGGACGATGTTGTATCTTCTTTCAAACAGTTCAACTCTCTTCAGCAATAGGCGTTCAATTCAGATACCTGCAGGAGGGCAAAATCCTACTGCTATTGTTGTTTTTTTGCATTCAAACATAATTGTCTTCTCCAATTTTGAAGACTTTCATTGTGCAATTGGTTTCTTTTGCAGGGAACACAGGCTGGTCTCACAAACTCTTAAGTAAGGTCATGATTTGGAGCAAAGTAGTTGATGTTCAGCTCCCACGGATCAGGATTGGGAAGCGAGTCAAAGCTGCTGAGAGTGTACTGATCCATCTGCGGAAGGTTGTGCTCAAACTCTGTTTCAAGATTAACTGAATCTACTGTGTTAAAGTTACATGATTTTATGTGCAGGTCTCAACAGGACAGGCTTTGATTGGAGCATCAAATTTACTTTCTTGACTAGTTGCGTGCAGGAATTCTTCTGCAGAGGTAATGACAGCAAGCAGAAAATCCTTAAATGTGAGAGACAATTGACGAAGTTTGGCAGGCTAGAAATCATATTTGTTTTGGGTGGAAACTTAGATAATATTAATATTATCCATAAGATCAATGATGTAATTGTCTATAGGTGTTGGGCTAGGCATAAGCTTAGAAGTCATATTAGCATTCTCATGATGCCTTAAGTTGTAAGGATTTCAAACCATGTACTTTCGATCATTTCCCATGCCTGCCTTTCTTTATGTTGGCTTTGCACTTTAATAAATAAAGATTATGTCTTCTTGTATTTGGAGGAAAATAAATCCTGGTATTCCAAACTCATCCGAATTGTAGGCACAACTTGAAACGGGAATCCGAAGGCAAAATGAACTTAATTGTTACACTTGCAAATGAAATAAAGTTGGATGCGGTTCAATCCTCCTTATCATGCAAATCATCCTCCTTTAAGATGGGCCTTGCGGTTTGGAAAGGTAGAGGGACTTATATTGTACTTAAATTTGTGACGGGTCCTTGGAAAACACTGAACTTGATCTCCTCATGATGAGTATTATTTACAAATAATTTCAATGTATCATGATCTTGAATCTTGAAACCAAGCATATGGACTTGAATTTAATCTTTATTATGAGAATAATTTATCTTAACATGCGAAGTCCTTGAATTTTCTAAACAAAAAGGAATGTTGGGGCCTTAGGCGTTACTGCATCTGCACCCGTTGGTTAGTCGCAAAAAAACATAAATATTAAAATAAAGTCACCTAACAGTAGAAAATGCGCGAAAAGAGGTGGGATCTCGCGGTCAAAAATTAGGGTGTGACAGATGCCCATATTTAAGTTACTTCTATCCAGAGATATGGAGATAGAAATCTCCATCTCGACGAGATAGGAGGGACTTAAATATAAACATTGCACGAATTTTTGGCCTTAATATGCCACCGAATGCAAATGATATGCAGAGAAAGGAGAATGCAAGATAGACAGTCATGTGAGGAAAAGATATCACAAGGGATGAACTGGGTACAACACGCGAGAAACAAAAGAGAAATGGAACAGACGGGCTCAACAAAGCGAGACTCCACGGGGAAAGGAGACAACCAATCAGAGGGAAATCTCCAAAGTAAGGAGTGTAGCACATACACCAAGAATATGGCGATTTAAACAATAGGTGAGAAATTTGTAATCGAAGGGTAGCTTATTACCAACATGGAGCAATCCAGACGGCGGTAAGAACCATAGTGACTTTTTCTTTAATAATTCAGTTTTGTTTCGTATTCTTTTTCTTCTCTTCCTTCTTTTTCTTTTCTTGTTTTTTTCTTTTGAAATCCAACTGGGAATAGTAAAATGTATAACCTCCCCGAGCGTCATGGTATGGGAACCATGAGCTGGTCTCAGTCTTTGATATAGAACCTCCCCGAGCGTCATGGTATGGGAACCATGAGCTGGTCTCAGTCTCTGATGTAGAACCTCCCCGAGCGTCATGGTATGGGAACCATGGGCTGGTCTCAGTCTCTACCTGAAGTGATGAAAACTCGTGTGAGCATCTTCACAGGGGTTGCAAATTTTGTAGATTGTAGAATCATTGTAGATTGTAGATGTTATTGTAGAACTCCGGCTGTAAGCCATAATGTACTGGAGGTTGCAAAACTTCATCGGGGATCTTCAAAATGGATGTAAGCTGGTTGAATTGTAAAGTATGTCTTCTCAAATAAGGAGAGACTAATGTGATAAACTTCCTCGACTTCTCTGGGGAGATGTCACTTGCTGGAAATGAACTTGCGTGATGAACTTACTGGGGAATTCATTTCCGAGTAGTTGTAAAATATTTGAAATTTGTGGTGGAAATTCTCAAATAAAGAGAAGTGTCTTGTAATGTCTTTGGCGGACTTCTCTGATGTATCTGCGAAGCGATGCCATTTGACGAGTTGATGATGTTGAAGGACCCACTGAGGGTGAATGAACTGTCTTGTAGAAACTGTCAATTGTCGTTTTGAATAAGATCTTAGTCAAAACGAGTTGCTCAAATAAAGAGATTGTTTATAGTTCAAATGTGGATGGTTAAGGAAACTTGGCGATATTATCGTTGGAGCAATGTCTGTCTTCATAAAGATTCTTCGAAAATATTCTTCCTGGGGAATAAAGCGCAAAATAAATGCACACTTAATCCAAGTCCGAAAGTTGGAGATTATCCACAATGTGATTGCCAAGGACCGAAATTCAATTCGGGAAGTAGCCGAAGAGAAACTGTCAAGTAAGACCCGACCATTGAGGTATGAACTCAAATGGAATGTACTGGAATAACCGTCTTCCACGAGGATCAAACTTCATCAAAAAGTAGAAACACTGTGCTCTTTCTGCCTAGGGCTGACAACTCTATCTGGAGGGATGAGACATGCCCAAACGCCTGGGGGTAACCACGGCTAAAGCGATAGAATAAAACAAACACAAAGAGATGTAACAAGATGCACATGCCATGCTATCTATCTATATGATATGCGTATGCTGACAAAACGGGGAGAGGCAAAAATAAACGCCTCAAACGGAAAGGTACCCAAGCAAAATCTCCACAGACCTCTTACCACCTATAAAGAAATCTCGAATGTAAACAAACTTCATCTCTGGATAAAATAAATATCCTCTCGTCCCTGGGAATCATGAATGATTGTCATTCCTCCATGGATGAAATAAACATCCAGGGTCATCCTTTTGTTATTCATATATCAAGTAAAACAAATCCTCAAATCAATCTGGATTTTGCTATCAAGAATAAAGATTTTGATAAATGAAAGAGGAAAGAAAACTTTTATTGAATGGTGGTCTGCAGAAAGGCGAGACCCCAGTATTACAGTGTTGGAAAATAATAGGGATTACATCAAGGGAATAACAACTTGCTTTTCCTAAGTTAACGAGAACTTCCCGAGTTCTAAACGAAATACTTTTTGACAGCATCCGTATTCACAAGGCGAGTGATCTCTTCTCCATCCATTGTTGCTAACATCAAAGCACCTCCTAACAAAACCTTTCTTACCACGTACGGTCCATCATATTTCGGGGCCCACTTTCCTCTGACGTCAGTGAGGAAATACTGAATCTTCTTGAGCACAAGGTCGCCTTCCTTGAATACGCGGGGTCAAACTTTCTTGTAAAATGCCTTCTTCATCTTTTGCTGATACAACTGTCCATGGCATAGCGCCGCCATCCTATTTTCTTCGATTAAGTTCAACTGATCATATCTGTTCTGGCACCATTCAGCTTCTGGTAACTTTGCATCCATTAAAATCCTCATAGAAGGAATCTCGACTTCTATCGGGAGTACTGCTTCCGTACCGTAGACCAGTGAAAACGGAGTTGCCCCAGTTGATGTGCGCACCGTCGTACGATATCCATGTAAGGCGAACGGGAGCATTTCATGCCAGTCCTTATAAGTAACGACCATTTTCTGAATGATCTTTTTAATATTCTTGTTGGCGGCTTCAACATCCCCATTCATCTTTGGTCTGTAAGGAGAAGAATTATGATGCTCTATCTTGAATTCTTCGCACAATTCTTTCATCATTCTATTATTCAAATTGGAACCATTATCTGTAATAATTCTGTTCGGCACACCATATCGGCAGATAAGCTGATTCTTGATAAATTTAACAACCACATGTCGAGTTACATTAGCGTAAGAAGCTTCCTCGACCCACTTGGTAAAATAATTAATGGCTACTAAGATGAATCGGTGCCCATTAGATGCTTTCGGCTCTATCATACCAATCATATAAATTCCCCACATAGAGAACGGCCACGGGGCTGAGATAACATTCAACAAAGTCGGAGGCACATGAATCTTATCTGCGTAAATCTGACACTTGTGACATTTTCTAGCAAACTTGTAACAATTTGATTCCATTGTGATCCAATAATAGCCAGCCCTTAAAAGTTTCTTAGCCATAGCATGTCCGTTGGCATGAGTGCCAAAGGATCCTTCGTGAATTTCCGTCATCAACATATATGCTTCTTGCTTGTCAACACACCTCAACAAGACCATGTCAAAATTCCATTTGTATAAAACATTGTTACTCAAAAGAAAACTCCCAGCCAACCTTCTCAAAGTTTTCTTATCCTTGTTGGAAGCTCCCAAAGGATATTCTTGAGTTTTAAGCAATACTTCAATGTCATGGTACCAAGGTTTTCCATCTTCAACTTCCTCGACGGCAAAGATGTAGGCGGGTCTGTCAAGACGTTTTACTTCAATCCGAGGACAATCATTCCAAAAGTTCACCACAATCATGGAGGCCAAAGTTGCCAATGCATCTGCCATTCTATTTTCATCACGAGGGATATGATGAAAGTCGACTCTGTCAAAGAAAGGTAACAGTCTTCTAGCATAATCTCTGTATGGGAACAAATTATCATGTCGAGTTACCCATTCTCCTGTGATCTGGTAGATTACCACTGCAGAATCACCAAACACATCCAAATTCTTAATTCTCAAATCTATGGCTTCCTCAAGACCCATAATGCACGCTTCATACTCAGCTTCATTATTAGTACACTTGAATGTTAATCTGGAAGTAAACAGGATGTGGGACCCTTGAGGAGTCACAATAACAGCACCTATCCCTTTTCCATGAGCGTTGACAGCTCCATCAAAAACTAAACCCCATTGAGATCCCGGTTCTGGTCCTTCACCGTGCAAGGGTTCTTCACAATCTTTCATCTTTAAAAACATAACATCCTCGTCGGGAAAATCATCGTTTGAAGGTTAATAATCCAAAATACGCTGGCGAGCCAAATGGTCAGCCAAAACACTTCCTCTAACAGCTTTCTGAGTATGGTACTCGATATCATATTCAGATAACAACATCTGCCATCTAGCAATTCTCCCAATCAAAGTGGGCTTCTCAAAAATATACTTGATAGGATCCATCTTCGAAACTAACCAAGTGGTGTGATTCAACATATACTGGCGCAAACGTTTGGCGGCCCATGCCAAAGCACAACAAGTCTTCTCTAACATAGCGTATCTCGTTTCACAATCGGTAAATTTCTTGCTCAGGTGATAAGTGACATGATCTTTCTTTCCTGTTTCATCTTGTTGACCGAGTATACAACCCATTGAATCTTCCAAAACAGTCAAATACATAATCAAAGGTCGGCCCTCAACTTGCGGTATTAGGATAGGAGGTTCAAGCAAATACTCTTTGATACTATCAAAAGCCTTTTGACAATCTTCTGTCTAAACATACCCTTTTTCTTTCCTCAGAAGCTTGAAAATAGGTTTACATGTAGAAGTCATGTTGGATATAAACCTAGAGATATAATTCAAACGTCCCAAAAAACCTCTGACTTGTTTCTCGGTGGTAGGAGCTGGCATTTCCCGGATAGCTTTCACCTTGTTGGGGTCCACTTCAATCCCTCTTTGACTGACAATAAAACCCAATAGTTTCCCTAGTCGTACTCCAAATGTACATTTGTTGGGGTTCAAACGGAGCTTGTATTCCCTCAAACGACCAAACAGCTTAGACAGGTGCTTAACATGATCATCCTCAGTCTTCGACTTAGATATCATGTCATCTGTAACAGCCCGATTTTTAATAACTGATTAATTGTACTAGTTAGTTGGTTTGTATGGTTTAAAGTGAATTATTGGATTTAACTGATTTGTTCTATTTGGTAGAATCATGAGGATTTATCAGATGTTTTCTAACCAATGTCAAGATGAGGTATTTTATGAGAAAATGAATTGACAAATATTTTAAGAGAAGAAATATAATTGGAGAGAAATAGGAAGGCAGGATATATATATATATATGGGGAGAAGAGGAACGACAATGGATAATAGAAAACATGAAAAGAAAGTGGAGGAAGAAGAGAAAGTAGAAGGAAAAGCTCGGAAAAGCTCAAGAACGACTTCTAGCTTCCGATTAATCGAGGTAAGGGTGTGAAATCTTACTATCTTAATCAACATGTATAATTATGTATATGTGTGTTTGGATTTGTTGGGTGTTTTCCTACATTTTCCATTTTAGGTCGAAATGAGTTTAATCGGTAGCAACTAAATTTTAGCGGTTAGAATTTGGAATAGACGGTGTAGTATAGTCGGGTGATGAGTGGATTGTGCTACTGGGGCTGATTTGGATTAAATCGGTTGGTTTTGTGAGGTTTGGACTTTTGAACAGCCATGGAAGTTCTGATCTCGCAGGTTCGCCAGGCGAATGGCAGCGAGGCTTCGCCAGGCGAGGCCCAGCGAACGGTAGCGAATCAAGTCAGAACCAAACACCCTGTCTTCGTTGGCAAGTTCGCCAGGCGAGTGTGCTAGCGAGTTCTAGCGAGTAATTCCAGAATAAATCCCAGTGGTCTTCACTGGCAAGTTCTCCAGGCGAACAGGTAGCGAAGTTCGCCAGGGGCTTCGCCAGGCGAAGGTTAGCGAACTCAGCAGCATGTTTTCTTTTCTTGTGCTTTCCATTCGTGGATTGGTTGTGTGGTTTGGTTGCGATCATTCCTTGTCTGAGATGACTAATTATATGTTGTTATGTGTGATGTGGGTAGCCGTATGGCGTGAATCCTAGATTATGAATTGATTGTGAATATGTGACACATTGTTTAAATTGATTAAAAATGCATGATGGAGGTGATTGAGTCTATTGCCGTTTGGCACGATATTTGCAAGTGCATATTGCTCGTATGTGAAGTATGATGATCGTAAATGTGAACCATGTTTAAATATTGTGAGTGCATAATGAATATATGAGATTAACATGATGAATGCATGAGTATGTGTGTAAACATGTGTGCATTTCAAGAGTGTCATAAGTCATGTTGCATGTGAAGCATCATGGTATGCATTCTTGTGTGTTTGATTCCTCGGAGAATCTGCAGAACCTCGTGTGCCCTTGTGGGGTGTGAGCGATGGTTATTTATTGATCCCTCGGAGGATTTGCAGAACCTCGTATGTTGCGATGGTTATATTAATTCCTCGGAGAATCTGCAGAACCTCGTGTGCCCGTGTGAGGTGTGAGCGATGGTTATTTATTGATCCCTCAGAGGATTTGTAGAACCTCGTATGTTGTGATGGTTATATTGATTCCTCGGAGAATCTGCAGAACCTCGTGTGCCCTTGTGGGGTGTGAGCGATGGTTATTTTTGGTTCTTCAATTGAACCTGCTGAAATGAGTCGGTACCGCATTTGCATCTGCATAGAGTCGTGTGTCGGTCTCTATGAGTTGCATGTTGTCATCTTCATATGATGCATTGGTGAAATAAACATGAATGTAGATGTTTATGTGATTTAGCAATGGAGTAAACATGTTGTGTGTGTTTATTGAGTTAATGTGTATGTTATGCGAATTGCGGTAAATGAAACATAATGTACATGTGATTGTTAGGAGAAGTGTGCATATATATATATATATATATATATATATATATATATATATATATATATATATATATATATATATATATATATATATATATATATATATATATATATATATATATATATATATATATATATATATATATATATATATATATATATATATATATATATATATATATATATATATATATATATATATATATATATATATATATATATATATATATATATATATATATATATATATATATATATATATATATATATATATATATATATATATATATATATATATATATATATATATATATATATATATATATATATATATATATATATATATATATATATATATATATATATATATATATATATATATACACGATACGTTGATGTGGGAGTGGTGAGTGTGTGAATTGATTGAGAAATGTGGCATATATGTATTTTATGATTTTTTATATACATAGTTATATGCATTGTTATTATGGTAATATTTCTCACCCTTCTGCTGTTTTATGATGCTCTATGAGGCATTGCAGATTAGGATTGCTGGAGGTGTATTTTGGAGTATAGCTCCTTTTCTCTTGAGACGGTCGCTCTGATATGTGACGTCGGGTAGCTAGACTTGTAGAGTATCTTCGTGATACATTATATAAATGTAATAGTTGATAATGTTTGGTAAACTGTGATTGGTGTTAGGAACAACCTAATGACGTGTACTTGTATTTTATCATGTCTTAAGTAATTCAATGTTTTAGTTTTCCGCTTTAACAGAAAACATGAATATGCTTATTTTAAGAACCACGTGTTTATTCTTTTTAGTTGAGATTTACCCCTTTTGAATTATTTCTTTATAAACATTGATATTCATATGGTCGTTTCGTGAGTAATGTGACGCACTTCTTTTATACCATGAAATAAATATACTCTGATGGAATTTTTAATTCGTGCTTAAATGATTTAATTGTGTTATTTGGGGGTATAGAAAGGGGGCGTTACATTAAGTGGTATCAGAGCAGGTCGGTCCGTCCGGCCAAGTTGTGTTTGTTGGCTGTTCCCTTGTACGCGACATGTGTGTGAAACATTGTCGATACGTGTTCATGGTTAACCTTGTCTGCAGAAGTGGGAATGATCGAAGTGGGGGAGAAGCTTGTGATTCTCCAGGATGCTGCAAGAAAGGAATTGTAGCTCGGTGTGTTGTTAAACGCTATTATAGTTTGGTAAAGATGGTTTATACTCCATCATGATTTTCGGCTGTCTGTTGACAAATTGAGGAACTGATCACCCTTAATCTCTTGTTGATAGTAGTTGGGATTGTGTTGGATGGGATAGACGTGTCTTGCGAGCTTAGATGGTGTGTGTAGTGAATTGTTTAGGGTGAAGCCAAGTGCTTAAGGATTGTTCTGAGAAGTCGACGCAGGACAGTGTCAAGATGTTGAATTTTGATGAGATTTTGAGTGCTAATGAAAGTGGGAAGTTGGCAATTTCCGATTGGTTATGGATGTCTGGAAGTTATCCTGACAAAATAAGTGTTACAGGGCCAGGATGTGAAGTGGTGTTGTGAAAAACTTAATTTCGGGAACTGGTCCGAGATTGAGAACCCATGTTGTATGTGCGTTTGGATGGTCAATTAGTTAAATTAATCAAGTAGTTGAGACTCGCGTTTGGTGTGGGTGCTACGACAATAGACTCTGAGGTTAAGTATATAAACAGTGGAATGGTGACTTCTGGAGATTACTAAAGGAAGTAAGATACGGGACACAAGATTGGTATGGTTAAATCTTCAACCATTTCGAGAAGCTGAAGATGTATTGAATGGCCTTCTAAGTGCAGAATGTTGTTTCTACGACCCTGTAGTAACGGGAGGACCGTAATTTGGAATGACGCAAAATTAAGAGCGTGGGAAGTCATTACAGTGCTCTATGTGACGAGAAGGTAGTGACATGGAATTGAGTAATTATTGATGTAATATGTTTGGATGTTGTGATGAGTGCGATTCGTGTTTTCGCCATAGGTTTACAACTGCGTATCCGTTTGGAGTGGAATTTTCCACACTTGAGTTAGTGAGCCAAGGGTTGTGCAACCAATGGTGTTTTGATGTATTAGAAGAATATAGAGGATCATGTTGCGTATCGGGAGTTTGAGTTATCAGTATTAGAGAGGAAGTAGTGTTATGTCACTATGAAGAAAGTTCAAAGAATTTTGGAAAAGCTGTCAACAGCTTGTGTGTTGGTTTTGTTGAATCCGACGGGACTATTTGTTGTGTTGTGTGTTTGTACCGGAGTTTGGGAGCCACAATTGTTTAGTTGGGATTCGAGATGGTTAATGATCTTAAGGGCTTAAGGTATTTATTTGGTTTGAGAAAATTGCATAAGATGCAGAGGAAATAATAAGGGCTTCGTATGGAGTTGAACTTTGTATGATGAGACTGATTATTGGTATTCTCGATGGGATTCGAGAAGGTTAGAATTCTAATTGGAGTTAATAGATTGATTTATGTTTAGTAGGTTGAAGTCGAAGGATTGATTTTCGGATTTATGGAAATGGTGACACGGGATGTTGTGATAGAGTCTATGTGTCCGAATAGTGTGGATTGGATGAGAGTACATTGAAAGAATTGTTTTGGTAGCCACGGATGGAGAGAGAAGTGGTTGTGGTTGTATATGCTAATTAGACTTGTTGAAAGTCAAAGTGTGAACATCAGAGGCTGTTGGCCTGATGCAACTGTCGAGCAATTTTGAGTAGTATGTGATACCGTCTAATATCGTTTCAGATGGGAACCTGTGTTTTTATTGAGATTTTGGAAGAGTCTGCGGACGTTTTGAGTGCCATGTTGAAGTTGATCTTTGTCTAGCATCCGTGAGCGAATGGGCAGACAAAAGGAGCTATCCAGTATGTAGAGGATTTGTCGAGAGCTCGTGTGTTGGATCAAGATGGGTAAGAAGGAGGTGTGGGACTCCTTTGTGTTGATATGTGTCTGGCAAGAGTGTTGTACTCGGACTTGGGATTATGCAATAGACGACTGAAAATATTAGAGGATCCGAGAAAGGACGTGTTTCGAGAGTTACGATAGTAACTGGTATTGATCGAGCTTGAGGTCTCGGAAGCAAACGGTGTCTTGTTGAATCTGTATCCGAGTAGCGCAGCGGAAGCGTGGGAAAATAGCATGTTAGATTGTTTTACCGTTGTCACTATGAGAAATTGCATGATGTGTTCATGTGTCTAAGCTGAGGAAGCGCATCGATCCAGATGGATGGTGTATGAGTGAGAGAGGATTTGACTATTGAGATGACTTTAAGAGAAGGGATTGTCTTGGTAAAGGTATTTTGGAGGATCAACTAGAGAAAGTTGGATTTGAACCGGGTAATATTTTCGAGGACGAAAATTCCTAAAATAGGGGAGAGTTGTAACAGCCCGATTTTTAATAACTGATTAATTGTACTAGTTAGTTGGTTTGTATGGTTTAAAGTGAATTATTGGATTTAACTGATTTATTCTATTTGGTAGAATCATGAGGATTTATCATATGTTTTCTAACCAATGTCAAGATGAGGTATTTTATGAGAAAATGAATTGACAAATATTTTAAGAGAAGAAATATAATTGGAGAGAAATAGGAAGGCAGGATATATATATATATATATATATATATATATATATATATATATATATATATATATATATATATATATATATATATATATATATATATATATATATATATATATATATATATATATATATATATATATATATATATATATATATATATATATATATATATATATATATATATATATATATATATATATATATATATATATATATATATATATATATATATATATATATATATATGGGGAGAAGAGGAACGACACTGGATAATAGAAAACATGAAAAGAAAGTGGAGGAAAAAGAGAAAGTAGAAGGAAAAGCTCGGAAAAGCTCAAGAACGACTTCTAGCTTCCGATTAATCGAGGTAAGGGTGTGAAATCTTACTATCTTAATCAACGTGTATGATTATGTATATGTGTGTTTGGATTTGTTGGGTGTTTTCCTACATTTTCCATTTTAGGTCGAAATGAGTTTAATCGGTAGCAACTAAGTTTTAGCGGTTAGAATTTGGAATAGACGGTGTAGTATAGTCGGGTGATGAGTGGGTTGTGCTACTGGGGCTGATTTGGATTAAATCGGTTGGTTTTGTGAGGTTTGGACTTTTGAACAGCCATGGAAGTTCTGATCTCGCAGGTTCGCCAGGCGAATGGCAGCGAGGCTTCGCCAGGCGAGGCCCAGCGAACGGTAGCGAATCAAGTCAGAACCAAACACCCTGTCTTCGTTGGCAAGTTCTCCAGGTGAATGAGTGTGGCGAAGGTTCGCCAGGCGAGTGTGCTAGCGAGTGCTAGCGAGTAATTCCAGAATAAATCCCAGTGGTCTTCGCTGGCAAGTTCGCCAGGCGAACGGGTAGCGAAGGTTCGCCAGGCGAAGGTTAGAAAACTCAGCAGCATGTTTTCTTTTCTTGTGCTTTCCATTCGTGGATTGGTTGTGTGGTTTGGTTGCGATCATTCCTTGTCTGAGATGCCTAATTATATGCTGTTATATGTGTTGTGGGTAGCCGTATGGCGTGAATCCTAGATTATGAATTGATTGTGAATATGTGACGCATTGTTTAAATTGATTAAAAATGCATGATGGAGGTGATTGAGTCTATTGCCGTTTGGCACGATATTTGCAAGTGCATATTGCTCGTATGTGAAGTATGATGATCGTAAATGTGAACCATGTTTAAATATTGTGAGTGCATAATGAATATATGCGATTAACATGATGAATGCATGAGTATGTGTGTAAACATGTGTGCATTTCAAGAGTGTCATGAGTCATGTTGCATGTGAAGCATCATGGTATGCATTCTTGTGTGTTTGATTCCTCGGAGAATCTGCAGAACCTCGTGTGCCCTTGTGGGGTGTGACCGATGGTTATTTATTGATCCCTCGGAGGATTTGCAGAACCTCGTATGTTGCGATGGTTATATTGATTCTTCGGAGAATCTGCAGAACCTCGTGTGCCCTTGTGGGGTGTGAGCGATGGTTATTTTTGGTTCTTCAATTGAACCTGCTGAAATGAGTCGGTATCGCATTTGCATTTGCATAGAGTCGTGTGTCGGTCTCTATGAGTTGCATGTTGTCATCTTCATATAATGCATTGGTGAAATAAACATGAATGTAGATGTTTATGTGATTTAGCAATGGAGTAAACATGTTGTGTGTGTTTATTGAGTTAATGTGTATGTTATCCAAATTGCGGTAAATGAAACATAATGTACATGTGATTGTTAGGAGAAGTGTGCATATATATATATATATATATATATATATATATATATATATATATATATATATATATATATATATATATATATATATATATATATATATATATATATATATATATATATATATATATATATATATATATATATATATATATATATATATATATATATATATATATATATATATATATATATATATATATATATATATATATATATATATATATATATATATATATATATATATATATATATATATATATATATATATATATATATATATATATATATATATATATATATATATATATATATATATATATATATATATATATATATATATATATATATATACGATACGTTGATGTGGGAGTGGTGAGTGTGTGAATTGATTGAGAAATATGGCATATATGTATTTTATGATTGCTTATATACATAATTATATGCATTGTTATTATGGTAATATTTCTCACCCTTCTGCTATTTTATGATGCTCTATGAGGCATTGCAGATTAGGATTGCTGGAGGTGTATTTTGGAGTATAGCTCCTTTTCTCTTGAGTCGGTCGCTCTGATATGTAACGTCGGGTAGCTAGACTTGTAGAGTATCTTCATGATACATTATATATATGTAATAGTTGATGATGTTTGGTAAACTGTGATTGGTGTTACGAACAACCTAATGACGTGTACTTGTATTTTATTATGTCTTAAGTAATTCAATGTTTTAGTCTTCCGCTTTAACAGAAAACATGAATATGCTTATTTTAAGAACCATGTGTTTATTCTTTTTAGTTGAGATTTACCCCTTTTGAATTATTTCTTTATAAACATTGATATTCATGTGGTCGTTTCGTGAGTAATGTGACGCACTTCTTTTATACCATGAAATAAATATACTCTGATGGAATTTTTAATTCGTGCTTAAATGATTTAATTGTGTTATTTAGGGGTATAGAAAGGGGGCGTTACATCATCCACATAGACCTCGATCTCCTTGTGCATCATATCATGGAACAAAGTAGTCATAGCTCTCTGATATGTTGCCCCTGCATTCTTCAATCCAACGGCATAACTCTGTAACAAAAGGTGCCCCAGGGCGTGATGAATGACATCTTCTCTCTGTCCTCGGGAGCCATTCTAATCTGATTGTAACCTGAAAAACCGTCCATAAAGGAGAAAACCTCATATCTTGCGGTACTGTCAACCAAAATATCGATGTGAGGTAACGGAAAGTCATCTTTTGGGCTAGCCTTGTTCAAATCCTTGTAATCTACACATATGTGAATCTTACCATCCTTCTTCAAAACGGGCACAATATTAGCCAACCAGAGCGGATATTCGGCAGTGACAAGGAAACCTGCATCAATCTGTTTTTGTACCTCCTCCTTGATCTTTAGAGCCATATCGGGTCGAGTCCTTCTGAGCTTCTGCTTTACTGGCGGGCACTCTGGCTTCAAAGGTAGACGATGTTCAACTATAGCAGTGTCTAATCCAGGCATATCCTGATATGACCAAGCAAACACATCAACAAATTCTCCGAGCAAAACGATCAACTGTTTCTTCACCTCAGGCTTGAGCAAAGCTCCAATTTTCACTTCCCTACGGATTTCTTCTGTTCCCAAATTGATTACTTCCACCGGCTCTTGATGAGGTTGGATAGCTTTCTCTTCTTTCTCAAGCAGTCTGGAAATCTCTTCTGGAATATCATCTTCTTCGTCTTCGGCTTCATACATGGGAAACTCAAAATTTGGAGAAGGCAGTGGATCATTATTCCAAGGATGTAATTTATGTAGCAATTTTGATATATGAACGACAGCAGGGGCCTCAACCACACTCCAGTTCTTAACCAAAACTCCTGGGGTTATAAAGTCTGGAACATCCCCGTCTGAATCCTCCTCGGTCACAGCGTAGACTCCAAAGTTGTAGTCAAACTCATCTGAAACATAACCTGGATCTTCCATATAGGGCTCGTAATCTTCATAAGGAATGGAGGACCTTGCAGAACCATCTAATATGTGTCCTGCATGCTCATCCTCTAACACAACATTAACTTGAGGATGATGGACGACCCCTCCACTACGGAACACTTCATTAATTAGCGGAAACCCTTGATTCTTAGTAGTTTGTTAAGCAAAACTGTTGGTGAAACCAAGACCTTCTTTATTTCTGTTCTCTGGTAAAGACAACACCTTGCCCCAAATTGTCTGAGGACCGTCGTTCACTACACGATGTGCGTCTTTGAATGATGACATAGATTCCTGAGATTTCCAGACACCATCGCCCATAATAGACAAAGCCTGAAACTGCGTACCAACTTCTTCCTCAGCTTCAACATACGAGAATGATGATAAATGACTCACCACTAAGGCTCGTTCCCCACAAACTGTGACTGTTTTTCCTTCAAAAACATACTTCAACTTCTGATGTAGGGTGGAGGTAACTGCCCCAGCTTCATGTATCCATGTCCTCCCTAACAAACAGCTATAGGCGGCATGAATGTCCATGACTTGAAACTGATCATAAAAGTCTGTAATCCAATAGTCATCGGCAAATCTACCTCGCCAATTACTGTCTTCCTAGACCCATCAAAAGGTTTGACGATAACATGACTTGGCCTCATCGGCGGTCCCTGATAGGATAGCTTAGATAGAGTAGTTCTAGGCATCACATTTAGAGAAGATCCAGTATCAACTAACACACTGGATAGAGAATCATTTCCGCAGTTCACAGAAATATGTAGAGCCATGTTATGTTTCTTCCCTTCCTCTGGAAGATCGTCGCCATTGAAACCCAGATTGTCACATGAAGTAATACTACCAATGATGTTGTCGAACTGTTTCATAGTCACATCTTATTCAACATATGCCTGCTCTAAAATCCTCTAGAGTGCTTCTCTATGAGCCTCATAACTCATCAGCAATTGCAACACAGAAATCTTTGACGGAGTTTGCAGAAGCTGATCTGCAACCTTATATTCACTTCTCTTGATCACTTTTAGACATTCATCTGAATTGGACAAATTGGATCCACCAGATTGCCCCACAATTGGATCTTTTGAGCCTGGTTGTTCAAATGAGACCTCCTTTTCTTTTGGTGGTACAGTCGGGTAAACTCGACCACTCCTTGTTACTCTGCTGACATCTGCGATGTTAACTACTGAAGGTATAGTAGGCAAAGGTACTTCCTTTCCATTTTCCAACATTGTGGCGTTGTATCTGTATGGGATGGCCTTACTAGAAGTGTAAGGGACAGGCCTGGGCACGTTGATTACCAAGGGAGTAACAACCGACTTTTTGCTATTATAAACGATTTCGATACGCTCCACTTCCTTAAAGTGAGGCACTATGACACAAACTTCTTTGGCCCGTTCATCTGAAACTTCCTGACCGTTATCTGCCAAATAGTCTTGAATCATGTCAATGGAGGGTGAACCATGCGGGGGTAACAGATTAACTTGCACACTAGGGTCGGAATCCTTAAAGGAAAAAATTCCGCACTTAATGAGCCTCTGGACATCGGTTTTCATACCAAAACAACTCTCAATATCGTGACCTAGGGCACCCTGATGGTAAGGACAAAACTTGTCAACTCTATAAGAAGAAGGAGGATTTGCGGGAACCATAGGTGGAGCTTTTGTCTGAATATGACCCTTCTGGATCAAAGCTGGAAATAAATCAGCATATTTCATAGGAATGGGCTCAAAGTTTATCTTTCTATACATACGACCCTGATTGTTGAATGGCCAACTCTGCTGAGGATACTGCGGATTTTGCTGAGCCTGTGGCTGTTGAGCATTGGAGGACTGAGGCTGCTGACTCGGTTGCGGAGACTGTAGTTGATAAGTTGGAGCATTAAACACTGGTGATACTGCTGCAACTTGGTGTGATGGCGAATATCTTTTTCTAAACTGTCCCTTTTGAACGGTGTTTACACCCTGCTCTTTTTTCTTCACAAAACCACTCCCATACTTCTTAGTATTATTAGGAGCATTCTCCTCCTTAGCCAATCTTCCTTCACGGACACCCTCTTCTAAATGCATTCCCATATTAACCACTTCAGTAAAGTCACTGGGTGCACTTGCTACCATTTTCTCATAAAAGAAAGGACCAAGGGTCTTCAGAAAAATCTTGGTCATCTCTTTTTCTTCTAACGGTAGTGTGACTTGCGCGGCCAACTTGCGCCAACGTTGGGCATATTCCTTAAAATTCTCCTTATCTTTCTGTGTCATAGCTCTCAATTGATCTCGGTCGGGAGCCATATCCATATTATACTTATACTACTTGATAAAGGCTCCCCCTAGATCATTGAAAGTTCGAATCTTCGTACTATCCAACCCCATGTACCACTTGAGTGCAGCGCCTGTCAGACTATCTTGGAAATAGTGAATGAGCAGTTGATCATTATCAGTTTGTGCCGACATCTTCCTAGCATACATGATGAGATGACTCTGAGGACAAGTATTTCCTTTGTACTTCTCGAAATCAGGGACCTTGAATTTCGGTGGAACCTTGACATTTGGAACCAAGCACAACTCAGAAGCGCTTTTTCCAAACAAATCCTTCCCACGAAGGGACTTCAACTCCTTTTGCATCTCAGAAAATTGGTCTTGAAATCCATCCATCCTTTCTTCCAAACCCACAGTCTCGGTCGGCGACCCCTGTAAAATTGGCTCATCCAGAATATACGGAACATCGTTCACATGTGGAGATGCAGTAGTCCTCACAGCAGTAACTGCAGGAGTAGCATGGACAGTGGTCACAGCAGGGATCTCAGGCACAGACAGACGGTAGCCGGCCGAAAAGAAATTAGGAGACAACCCCACGGGAAACCTTGAGGCATGCTATAGGTCACTTCGGCAACAGAAGACACCACTGGGATCGGTGTTGGTGTCACTTCAGAGATCACAGTCCTTTGAACATCTTGGTTATTGAGTGCGGCTTGATTGGACAGAGCTTCCACTAGACCATTCAACCTCTCCAAACTTTCTTTCAGAATTGCAACTTCATCACGGAGCACCTTGTTCTCTTGTTCAAGCTGGTCCATTTTTTGGCGTTGATTGGCGCGAGTACCATATCGGTGACTCAGCTTGTCTGTGGAGATGAAGCAAGAGTGAGACCCTGGAATGCAAACAATGTTATGCTTATGCAAAAATGCAAATGAGTATGAAACTTCAAGAAACTCAAATCATTTTCGGTATTATAACGTTGGGGAAAAAACTTTCTTTTTTATATTAGAGAGGCATTACAAAGCAAAGTACTCTTTTAAGAGTTTATTACATTGAACCAAAAGCAAAAGAGAACTCGGAGATCTACTCCTTATGCTCCTTCTGTGCATGAAGTTCTTCTTTTAACTGGCTGATGCGTTCTTGCAATTCGTCCTTCTCACTGATGAGTCGATCGACACATTCTTTCCAAGCCATAGCAGCTGGGGGAAGATCATCTCTGGTGTCAGTTTCAGAAGAGGTGTGAGAGGAAAATAAATCCTCTCGCGCCTTCCTTTTCTTTGCAAACTCTATCTCTGACAGCTTTTGGGACTTCTCTTTCTCTACTTTGAGGGTGAAGAACTTGTTCCTCCAAGCGGTCTTCAGTTTCCGAGCCTCATCCAAGGTGGCCTTCAGTTGATCTACTTCACTCACATCAAACCAATCAGGATCATGAAAATTCAATACCATAGGTTCGTGAAAAGGGAAAGGCATCTTGAGGTCGAGAGCCCTCTCGCGCATCCAACGTAGATAGTCTTCAGAGGCGTCGTCATTAGGGAACCCTAAAGCAGACATCCCTTCCTTATTGACGTATCTCCATGCATAAATTATGACGGTCTTCAAGTCTGGATCTTCTCCTTCCTTGAGAAAGATTCCTTCTAACAGAGCTTGGTCAGGTATCTCGATCATGGGATGCCCAAATTGTCTGCGGGCCAAAGCGGGATTGTAACTTATGCATCCTTCTCTCCCAATGAGCGGTATGTTGGTGAATCCTCCGATGCTGGGAATCATACATATACCTCCATAAGTAGGGTCATACCATACAATATCAGAGTGAGTAAGGGCCATAACTATCTCGGACCAATGGTTTGTATCTACCTCATCCCAAATAGACGGATGCCGAGTTAGGCGAGCGATGAACCATGAATACAGCAAAGCGGTACAAAAAACAATACGTCATCCCCCTTCGGCATTCTTCGAGTGGATTGAATGGTATGTGTCAGCTAGCAAGGTGGGAACCGGATTCTTGAGTATGAACAGTTTAATGGCATCCATATCGACAAAGTCATCAATCTTTGGGAACCAAAAGATCCCATAGACTAACAAGGCAAAGGTAGCTTCCAAGATAAGGACCTCTTTTCTTTCGGCATGGTAACGCACTTTCTCGATCAAGAAATCAGCTGGGAATCCAATGACTCCTTCCTTGGTGATTAAGCGCGCTTGAACATCTGCTAGGCTGAGATGAGTAGCATTTGCAATTTCTTGGTGGTTGGGTATGTCTTCCTGGCCGGTGAATATAGGTCGGGCCGTCACAGGTATCTTCAAGAAATCAGAATACTCTTTCAGGGTTGGCATCAGCTGGTAATCCAGAAAAGTGAAACAATGGTACAATGGGTCATAAAACTGAATAAGAGTCTCCAACAGCCCTTCTTTCATCTTGAGCTCGAGAAAATGGAAGGCTTCTCCACATTCTGTTGCAAAAGTGTGACGGTTCTCGACGAGATCTGCTAGCTCTCTTAAGCTTTCAATGTTAGGACTCTGAAAAGTGTACTCCAATGCTTCTCTCTTGAAGTCCATGGTTACAATACCTGTGAAATGAAATTGAGTTTCTTGAAGTGAATAAAGAAAAGAATGCAATGCAAGATGAGTAGGACTTCATGGGATCCCAACTATTTATAAACATTGCGGTAAAAGAAAACATTTTATTAATTTTGAAACGGATTACAAGTAATTGCTTTTAAAAGTCCCAAATAAATAGCTAAATAAAAGCTAATGAAAGCCCTAAAGAAGTTCTGAATTCCGCCGCTTGAGCTCCTCTTCCAACTGGGTCTTCTCACGGATAAGGTTGTCTGCAATCAGCTTCCAAATAGTACATTGTGGGTCGGAGAAAAATAAATCCTCCATGGCTTTCCTCTTCTTACAAGGAAGTAATTCTTCATCCTTCAACTGTAGCTGGTTCTGAAGTTCATCCTTCTGTTTCTGAAGTTCACCATTCTCTACAACCACTACTTGATACTTGTTCTTCCATGACTCTAACTCATGTTGCGACTTCCTCAAAGCGACCTCTAACTTCTCAGCTTCGGACATAAAGACATAAGTGGGCTATTTTCTCGGAGATATAGGATCTTGACGAGAATAGGGAATCTTCAATTTGATTGCTCTCTCTCTGACCCACTGAAGGTATGGTTCCAAGGACACACAATTAAGTTTCCCAAGGCTTTTCTTCCCTTTCTTATGCAAATGATCTCATGCAGCTAGAATCTTGTCTCGGAGTTCCTTGTCATCCCTAAAGAAAATGCTCTCCACTTGAACACTCTTAGGCGGTTCCTTCAGCGGCTATCCCAACTGTCGACTAGCTAAAACCGGATTGTAACTGATTCCTCCATTAAAACTAAGGTAACGGCACATTAGCAAAATCACTACAACCATCAATAATTAGAGTCCCGTCATACGCTTGGTTGTACCAAACAATGTCTGAGTGGGTCAACGCCATAACTCTCGGAGACCAAAGCCCTCTATTGAGATTCAAAAAGGAACTAGACTTAGGCAAGTGCGAAATAAACCACTTGTAGAGTAAGGGCACACAACAGGTGATCATTCCTCCACCATAGAAGTTTCGGAGATGCACAGAGTGATAGGCATTACCCAAAAGAGTTGGTAATGGGTTGTTCTTCAAGAAGATCTTAATCGCATTAAGGTCGACGAACCCTTCAAAACTTGGGAACATGAACACTCCATAAATGAGTAAAACGAAGATTGCCTCGAATGGGGTCTTGTTCGTATAATCGGCATAAAACATAGCCTTACTGATTAAGAAATCCGTAGTCAAACCAAAAATACCACCCTTACTAATTAAGTTTCTCCTGACGTCAGATACTTTTAGATAAAGAGCCTTAGCAATATCTCTTTCCTCAGGGTCCCTCTCCAAGAAATGGAAGGGAGATTCTTCTAGGATAGGTAGACCAACCAAAAAGGAATACTCTTCCAATGTAGGTAATAGTTGGAAGTCTGAGAACGTAAAACAGTAATATAGCGGATCATAAAATTGCAATAAAGTGGAAAGAAGTCCTTCATCCACTTGGCGACTCAATAAAGATATCAGCTTCCCATATTTGCTCTTGAACTTCTATTGGTCTTCAATCAAGGTCACCAACTTCTTTAGGTCATCCAATTTAGGACTTTTAAAAGTGTATTTCAAAGTGTGTCTTTCATTAGAAGCCATGGTGGCCTACAATGTTCAAAAGGGAACCTCATGAAGTCCAATGCAGAACGATGCTATATGAATGCAACAAATACAAGTAAGCACATAAGGACACATATGTAAACAAACAGAAAGGTCCTAGGTTTGAATCGAGCATGGAGTAAAGGGTCTACCCATTTCCCAAAGGACAAGGACTAGTGATGGATTGTACCTGTAGAACAAGGTTCTAAGGGGTGCCTAAAGTCATTAGTCCATCTTTTGGATATTATCAACTTCCCAATTACTCGGTGGTTAATAATATTCTCAAGAGAACTTCTTTTGAGTGTAGCATCGCGTAGCACTATTTCGGGTGTACTCCCTCATAGTTCCGCACTACATCCTAATAAAGGACAAAGTGGGGTTAAGGTAAATATGGTCCTCAGCATCATGGACTCCAATCGGAAATAGTAAAAGTCTTCACGATTACTCGTTCAACCGAACTATTTTTGAAAGGGTCTCAACTGAGCGTGATTTTCAAGTCAACTTGGTCGGGATTCAACTCCCTATAAGTCTCTTCGAACATATCACTATCCTATCTTAAGTTCACTCAAGTCCGGGTGTAGGACTTTGTCTCACCACTCAAGGATAACAGCCTAACAGAGATAAAGAATAAATAAATAAGCAAATAAGCAAGTAAGCAAATATATAAAGCAATAAAGAAACAAAACAAGATAGGGAGACCCACTGAGAGAGGTCCCCAGTGAAGTCGCCATTTCTGTCGCGGTGAAAATCGGATACCAAACTATTGATTAGTTTGAATCTTTAATTCATTTTTGCAACCGAACTTTGATTTATCCAAAGGAAGGGATAAAGATCGAAATTCTCACCATGCAATGCAAATGCAAGCTAGAGAGTTATAAGTTCGGGGGTTGGTTAAACTTAGGGAAGGTGCTAGCATCCTAAGTTTCTGTAGTGGTTTATTTCTAAGTATACTCGATAAGATATCGCATCTTATGCCTACATATCCTTACGGGAGTGGAATCAGAGTATTTGTAGTTCCCCTAAAGGGTTTGAGGAATTCTTTGACTGTGGTCAAAATTCCTACGGGTTTAGGGTAGTTGGTTGATTGAGTTTAGGAGAAAAGATGAGTTGTCATTTTAAGGGAGATTTAACCGCCACAAGTGTAAGAGATTGTATTTGTTGTGGGGTGGAGATTCTATCTCGCTTAAGATGATTAACATCTTTCTCTAATGTTTGAATAATTGTATGAGTTGAATTGTTTATTCTAAGTTGTAAAGAGGTCCTTCCTATGGGGTAGGATCTGTTTTAGAGATCGACTTGAATGGGATCAAGGATCGTGGGGAATATGATGCATATGTAGATGCATACACACAAGTGTTAAGTCATGTGTAGGTTCTTCCTTTGGACGGAATGCAATGCAATAATATAAATGCGAAAATATAAAGTTGCGAATAAAGTAAAGGCGGATAAATAAGGCATACACGGACGCATGAAAGCGCTGAAGTGTGTGAGAGTGAATTGTGGATAATGTGAAGTGTAGATGTAAGCGTGCGCGATTGATTGCATTACGATGTGAGTTGCTTTTAGTTGACTGGTTTTAAGCGAGAAGTTGATTTTAATTGGATTGATTTTAAGTGAGATTAAATATAAATTAAATTCTAAGGTTTAAATATAATGCTATAATGATTTAATTTATTATCTAGAACTTAAGTGAAATGATTTATTTATAAAATTATGACTAATGTGGAGAATTAATTATAAAATAAGAAAGAGTTGTTTTATTATTTACTCCTAAAAAAGTTTTAATATTAATTAGATAAAATGGCAATTAGATGTAAATTTTAAAAGGTTTTTTTTAATGAATAAACATATTATTAATAAAAATGCTATTAAATTAGAAAGGTTAATTAATTACTTAGCAAAATATTTTAGGTGAATTAATAGGATTTTAAAAAGGTTCTAATTATTAAGATAAAAAAGGTTGATTTAAATTAGTTAAATAAAAAGGTGGAATAAACACATTATTAAATAAAAAAGAATAATTAAACCAAGAAACTATATAATTAAATTAAATGATAAAAAAACTGATTATTAATAAAAGTTATTAGTTTAAAAAGGATTAATAGTTAAAATTAAAGTTAAAAAATTAAATTAGGGTTTACTTAAATGGCAGATTAAAGGTTAACTGTAAATTAAAGGGGTAATTAGAGGGAAACGTTGGATCAGGTGTGTGTGTGTGTGTGTGTGTGTGTGTGTGTGTGTGTGTGTGCAAAGAGTTACGGTGGGGCTTACAACCTAGAGCATGTATGGTGGATATGTTGGAGATCGTGTGGTCCATACGCGAGGGTGTATGTGATGTGCATGTGCTGCAGTTACAATTAATCATAATTGAAAGCAAAAACAGAAAAGACAGAAAAAGCAAAACACAGAAAAAAAACGGGAGCGGTGAACCCTAGTTCCCCAAATCCTTCCGTCTTCCCCAAATCGAATCTCCTTCTCTCTCGATCGTCTCTCTCTTTGAGCTGTTCTCCCTCATCTTTTAAGCTTTTCTTCTTCTAAAACCTGAAACACAACAAAACGGTCAACAAATTCGATACTTTTTACAAGGAAACGAAATTTTATCGAAGGTTGGTGGTGGCGGTGCTGGAGACGATGCTTCGTCGATTTGGGCTTGCGGCGGCCGGAAACAGTTCGTCAATTGAAGAGATAAGTTCTCCTTTTGCTCAGCTTCTTAGGTTACGAATTTAGGGTTTTTTACGGTAGCTGTTCCTTCTCTCTTCATCTCCCTTTTATAGGCTCCCATGTCAGATTCTTGGTGTTAAAAACTGATTAAGAGCTTTGAATGCTTGATTGGGATTTTTCCAATATGGTGAAGACCGGATTTGAAATCTTTCCTCTTTCGTCCAATTTTGTTTAATTCCTGTTGATGAGAATCCCAATCTATGATATCTTGTATCAATTTTGTTTAATGTTCTTGTCTGTCCAGATTCAGTGTCTTGAGGATTTGGATTGGATTCTTCTTAACGGTATATTTCTCAAAGGATTACTAACTTGGATTTGGTATTTTGACAGGTGTAGAAAGTGAGGGAGTTGGGCCAGAAGATGGACAGCCCAGGGTGAATTCAGATAGCTAATGCGAAGAACAAGGTGAGTCCAAAACTCAACTGTTGGTGACATCTCTTAAACATGCAAACCTCTCCAAGTTGAATTCAGAGCTTGCTAACTCTGTTCCTCATTGTGCTAGGATGGTGGATTGCGCATACCAGATGGAAGGTATTGATCATTCTCGAAACAAACTTGGACATTCTTTAATGGGGCTAACTTTGTATGTGGGAATCTTTTCAGGGATATCCATGTCGAGCTTTCCATGATGTTCACATCTAGGCTGTGTCCTCGTTTGGTAGTTGAAAACTGATTGCAGTTAATGCTGATCCTGGTGAGAAGCCTTTTGGAGGAGACAGTTGCTTTGGCTTGAAGAAGAGGCTGCATCTGGAACTGCTGGCGTTTGGCATTCAATGAGTGTCTTGGGAAAGCTCACAAATTCTGGTGCACATGTGTAACTCTTGCTATTCTCATGTTTTCCTCAATTAATCTAGTGTTTTGCCTGTTGTTGAATTGCTTCAAAGACTTACTGACTTCATCCACTTCTCTTGACAGTGTTGAGTAGAGTGTCTCATGTTGACCAAGGTGTGGTATTGTTCTACACTTGCTGCGAGCTTCAGTTTACTGAGATTGCTGCTGAAACTTCAAGTGACTGGTGTGAGCATCAAATTATTCAGAGGTCTGTTATGTTTCCTGTGTGAGTGTAGTTCTTAGTTATGTCTGCGTCTCGTGATGCTTAACCGTTGTTCTGGATTGAATGTAGGTACGCTGCTAATTCATACTTCAGGTAGTCAAGGCTCATGGACGATGTCGTATCTTCTTCCAAACAGTTCAACTCTCTTCAGCAATAGGCGTTTAATTCAGATACCTGCAGAAGGGCAAAATCCTACTGCTGTTGTTGTTTTTTTGCATTCAAACATAATTGTCTTCTCCAATTTTGAAGACTTTCGTTATGCAATTGGTTTCTTTTGCAGGGAACACAGGCTGGCCTCACAAACTCTTAAGTAAGGTCATGATTTGGAGCAAAGTAGTTGATGTTCAGCTCCCACGGATCAGGATTGGGAAGCGAGTCAAAGCTGCTGAGAGTGTACTGATCCATCTGCTGAAGGTTGTGCTCAAACTCTGTTTCAAGATTAACTGAATCTACTGTGTTAAAGTTACATGATTTTATGTGTAGGTCTCAACAGGACAGGCTTTGATTGGAGCATCAAAATTACTTTCTTGACTAGTTGCATGCAGGAATTCTTCTGCAGAGGTAATGACAACAAGCAGAAAATCCTTAAATGTGAGAGACAATTGACGAAGTTTGGCAGGCTAGAAATCATATTTGTTTTGGGTGGAAACCTAGATAACATTAATATTATCCATATGATCATTGATGTAATTGTCTATAGGTGTTGGGCTAGGCATAAGCTTAGAAGTCATATTAGCATTCTCATTATGCCTTAAGTTGTAAGGCTTTCAAACCGTGTACTTTCGATCATTTCCCATGTCTGCCTTTCTTTATGTTGGCTTTGCACTTTAATAAATAAAGATTATGTCTTCTTGTATTTGGAGGAAAATAAATTTTGGTATTCCAAACTCATCTGAATTGTAGGCACAACTTGAAATGGGAATCCGAAGGCAAAATGAACTTAATTGTTACACTTGCAAATGAAATAAAGTTGGATGCGGTTCAATCCTCCTTATCATGCAAATCATCATCCTTTAAGATGGGCCTTGCAATTTGGAAAGGTAGTGGGACTTATATTGTACTTAAATTTGTGATGAGTCCTTGGAAAACACTGAACTTGATCTCCTCATGATGAGTATTATTTGCAAATAATTTCAATGTATCATGATCTTGAATCTTGAAACCAAGCATATGGACTTGAATTTAATCTTTATTATGAGAATAATTTATCTTAACATGAGAAGTCCTTGAATTTGCTACACAAAAAGGAATGTTGGGGCCTTAGGCGTTACTGCATCTGCACCCGTTGGTTAGTCGCAAAAAAACATAAATATTAAAATAAAGTCACCTAACAGTAGAAAATGCACGAAAAGAGGTGGGATCTCGCGGTCAAAAATTAGGGTGTGACAACTGTTCGCTGCATGTACTGAGGATCTGATCTCCAAACTCTGCTCTGATTAATTACACGCTGAAGCACACTTGCTGCAACACTCTGATACAGCAAACTCTGAAGACATCAAGACTCTGATCACTCAAGGCTCTGATGTTAATTGTTGTGAATTAGAAACTTGTTGAAGAAGATTATTTGAAGTTATATCCATTGGTTATGCCAAACGACTCTTTCCTCTTTTATGCTAGACACAAGAACTCAGGCTAAAAGGATTTCTCTGAACGTTCTAATTCTGGGAAAGGTCAAGTCATATGAAGACAAAAGGCTATAGCTACTTTGCAGTACACGGTGTTCAAGCTTGCAACACCTTGGACTTCTAAGTCTATAAAAGCAAGACTTCAACAACTTTCTTTGGTTGACGAATATTGAACTAATTCATTTGAAAACTCTCTCAAAGCTCTCATACAAATTATTATTCTTTGCTAAATAGTTTTCATAAGTTCTTAAACTTAAGTGTAAATCACAGTTGTGATATAGCTTTCTTAGAAGCATTTCAAACACTTGTTTAGTTTACATTTGATTGTAAAAGTTCCTTGAGAAGACCAAGTTGTGGTGAGTAGTTCTTGAGAAGACTAAGACAGTTGTTCTTAGTGTTTGATATTGTAATCAGTTTGATTATAATGGATTAAGTCCTTATGGAGAAAGGCAAATCACTCTTGATATGGTGGACTGGATTAGTTGAGTTCAACGAACCAGGATAAAAATCATTATGTTTTTGTTGCCATAATATTTTCTAAATCCTTATTCAACCCCCCCCCCCCCCCCCTTCTAAGTATTTTCTCACCTTCAGTTGGCATCAGAGCTCCGGTTCTGTGTGTGCTATCACTTCACCGTGACAGAAAAGATCCAGTGAGAAAACTCTTGATATTTCTTGGTTGATATTATGGCTGAAGCTTCAACATCCAACAACAACAACAGATATGAAGAAAGGGATAGAATTAGCACATAACCCCCTATGTTTGATGGGGATAAGTTTGACTATTGGAAGGACAGAATAGAAAGTTTATTCCTTGGTTATGATGCTGATCTATGGGACTTAGTCATTGATGGTTATGTTCACCCCACTGATGGGGATGGCAAGAAAATTGATAGAAAATCTATGACTGAAGCCCAGAAGAAGGAGTTCAGAAATCATCATAAAGCTATAACAATCTTATTAAATGCTATATCTCATAATGAGTATGAGAAGATTACCAACAGAGAAACTGCATTTGATTTGTTTGAGTCTTTGAAGATCACTCATGAAGGGAACTCACAAGTTAAAGAGACCAAGGCTCTAGCGCTGATCCAGAAGTATGAAGCCTTTAAAATCGAAGAATCTGAATATATAGAAGCTATGTTAGATTCCAGATCCTTACAGTTGGATTAAAAGTGTTGGACAAAGGTTATTCAACTGCTGATCATGTGAAAAAGATCATCAGAAACTTGCCCATCAGATGGAGACCAATGGTCACTGCTCTGAAGCTAGCTAAGGATCTGAACAAGATCACATTGGAGGAACTAATCAGCTCACTAAGGAGCCATGAAATTGAACTTAAAGAAGACGAGCCTCAAAAGAAAGGTAAGTCAATTGCTTTAAAATCCAACAAATCTGTTAAAGCATTGTAGGTGTTAGAAGAAAGTTCTGAAGAGTCTTCTTCTGAAGAAGAAGATGAACTGTCCTTGCTGTCCAGAAGGATCAACAAACTCTGGAAGCACAAACAGAGGAAGTTCAACAACTTCAAGAAGCCATATCAACGCAAAGAGTCCTCTGGACACAAAAGATCTGGAAAGTAGGAGGTTGTTTGCTAGAATGCAAGGAACCTGGTCATTACAAGAATGAATTTCCAAAGCTTCTAAAGGAAAAGCCAAAAAGGAAGTTTGACAAAAAGAAGAAGGTTCTAATGGAAACTTGGGATGATTCAGATGAATCTGAATCTTCATCAGAATCTGAAGAAGAATGTGCCAACATGGCTTTGATGGCAGGCGTGGAAGATTAGGATGAAGGATCATATGGATCTGAATCTGATTTTGAATCTGACTCAGAAGAGGTACTTTCTGATCTCTCTAGGGAAGAACTTATTAAAGTTTTATCATAAGTCCTAATTAACTATAACCAGATTAAGCTCAAATGCAAGAAGCTTAAATGCAATCTTGAATCTGAGAATAGTCTGTTAAAGTCAGAAGTTGCTGAGCTCAAAGAAAATAATTTGAAAATGAAAAAAAATTTTGAAAAAGCTCAACAAGACTCTGAATCTGAAACTAAGTCAAAATGAAAAAATATTTTAGAAGAATATGACTTTAGTTTTCAGAAGTTTCTGGCTAAAAGCATAGATAGAAGCAAGATGGCTTCAAGGATCTATGGAGTTAGCAGAAACAACAGGAAATGAATTGGATATGAATCTTCCTCTGGAAAGGATTTAAATCCAATGCCTGTTGATAAACTTATCATTAAGAAGACTCCCTTATATTCTTATTTTAAGTTTGGTCATCTGAATGATATTAAACATACACGTTTTGATCAGAACGTTCCTGTGTTTAAACCAAAAGTTAGTCAGAACAAACCTGTTGTAAAAAGACATAAGTTCAGACAAACTTTTAAGGCAACTAACCCAAAAGGACCCAAAAAGATCTGGATACCTAAGGATAAGATAATATTTGTTGCAGATGTATTTAGCAGCAAAGTCAAGACGTCAATCATGGTACCTGGACTCTGGCTGCTCACGTCACATGACGGGAGAAAGGTTTATGTTCCAAAGCCTAGAGCTTAAATCTGGAGGAGACGTCAAGTTTGGAGGGAATCAGAAGGGCAAGATAATTGGCTCTGGTACTAGTGGCAATGGTAACCTTCCCTCTATATCTAATGTTTTACTTGTAGAAAGATTAAAGCATAATTTATTGTCCATAAGTCAATTAAGTGACAATGGTTATGACATAATCTTTAATCAAAAATGTTGCAAGGCTGTTAGTCAGAAGGATGGCTCAATCCTATTTAATGGAAAGAGGAAGAACAACATTTACAAAATCAATCTTTCAGAACTTAAGGTTCAAAATGTAAAATGCCTTATGTCTATTAATGATGAGCAATGGGTATGGCACAGAACATTGGGGCATATTAATATGAGACGTATATCTCAGATTAATAAACTCAATCTGGTCAGAGGACTTCCTAAGCTGAAGTTCAACTCAGATGCTTTTTGTGAAGCCTGTCAAAAAGGAAAATTTTCAAAATCTTCTTTCAAAACTAAAAATGTTGTTTCAACTTCAAGACCATTAGAGTTACTTCACATTGATCTGTTTGGACCAGTGAAAACTGCATCCATCAGAGGTAAGAAGTATGGATTAGTCATTATTGACGACTATAGCAGATGGACATGGGTGAAATTCCTAAAACACAAGGATGAGTCACATTTTGTGTTCTTTGACTTCTGCAAACAAGTCCAGAATGAAAAAGAATTTAAAATTATTAAAGTCAGAAGTGATCATGGTGGAGAATTTGAAAACAAATATTTTGAAAAATATTTTAATGAAAATGGCATTGCTCATGATTTCTCCTACCCTAGAACTCCACAACAGAATGGAGTTGTAGAGAGGAAAACTAGAACTTTGCAAGAGATGGCCAGAACCATGATCAACGAGACAAATTTGGCAAAGCATTTTTGGGCAGAAGCAATAAACACAGCTGGTTATATTCAGAACAGAGTGTCTGTAAGACCTCTTCTGGAAAAGACTCCATATGAATTGTGGAGGAACAGAAAACCCAACATTTCTTATTTTCATCCTTTGGGATGTATTTGTTATATGCTGAACACTAAAGAGAATCTATACAATATTGAAACACAGATTGTGGAAGAATCTATACATGTTAGATTTGATGATAAGCTTGGCATTCAAAAGCCAAATCAGTTTGAAAGTTTTGCAGATAGAGAAGTGATAAGAACAAGATCCTACCTCAGATCATCTGAAGCGTCATTATTTGGTTTGGTGTCAGTTATTGAACCAACTTCTGTGGATGAAGCTCTGCAAGACAATGACTGGATAATTGCCATGCAAGAAGAGCTCAATCAGTTCACAAGAAATGACGTTTGGGATTTGGTTCCAAGACCAAAAGGATTCAATATAATTAGAACAAAATGGGTCTTCAGAAACAAGTTGAATGAAAAAGGAGAAGTTGAAAGAAACAAAGCAAGGCTTGTTGCTCAAGGTTATAGCCAACAAGAAGGAATTGATTACATAGAGACTTATGCTCCTGTGGCCAGCATAGAGTCTATTCGTTTACTCATTTCTTTTGCTGCACAAAATAACATCACTCTATATCAGATGGATGTTAAGAGTGCCTTCTTAAATGGGATTATAGAAGAGGAAGTCTATGTTCACCAACCTCCTGGTTTTGAAAGTGATAAATTTCCAGAACATGTTTTTAAGCTTAAGAAATCTCTTTATGGTTTAAAACAAGCTTCTAGAGCTTGGTATGAGAGATTAAGCAATTTTCTTTTGGAGAAAATTTTTATCAGAGGCAAAGTGTACACAACTCTCTTTTGTAAAACATTTAAGAAAGATATGTTAATTTGTCAAATACATGTAGATGATATTATATTTGGATCTACCAATGTTATGCTGGAAAAGGAGTTTGCTCAATGTATGCAGGCTGAATTTGAGATGAGCATGATGGGAGAATTGAGATTCTTTCTGGGAATTCAAGTCAACCAGACTCCAGATTGCACTTACATTCATCAGACCAAATATGTAAAAGAGCTTCTGAAGAAGTTCAACATGACTGATAGTAAGTTGGCCAAGACTCCAATGCATCCAACAAGTACTCTTGGTAAGGAAGAGGTAAGTAAGAAAGTAGATCAGAAACTCTATAGAGGTATGATTGGATCTTTTCTCTACTTAACTGCTTCTAGACCTGACATTTTATTCAGTGTATGCTTATGTGCAAGATTCCAATCAGATCCTAGAGAATCACACTTAACAGCTGTTAAGAGGATTCTAAGGTATCTGAAAGGTACTTCTAATGTGGGTTTGTGTTATAGAAAATCTGATGAGTTTAAACTAGTTGGATTCTATGATGCTGATTACGCTGGAGACAGAGTTGAAAGAAAAAGTACTTCTGGAAGTTGTCAATTTCTGGGAAGAAATTTAATCTCCTGGTACAGCAAGAAACAACCTACAATTGCTCTATCAACTACAGAAGCAGAATATATTGTTGTTGCTGGATGTAGCACGCAGATGCTCTGGATGAAAACTCAGCTAGAAGACTATCAGATCTTTGAGAGTAATATTTCTATATTCTGTGATAATACTTCTGCTATATGCTTATCTAAAAGCCCAATTTTACACTCTAAAGCTAAGCATATAGAAATTAAACATCACTTCATCAGAGACTATGTTCAGAAGGATATTATAAATTTAGACTTTGTTGATACAGATCATCAATGGGCTGATATTTTCACAAAACCCCTTGCTGAAGATTGGTTTAAGTTTATTCTGAAAAATATTGGTTTGGAATTTTGTCCAGAATAATATTTATCAAAAGCAAATTTCTCAAATGCAAAATGTTTAAACTCTGAAGTATTTCATCTGTCAATTATTTAATTTCTTGAATTATTATTTCTGTGTGTATCTGAACTAACAAGTCTCAGAGGATCTGAACGTTGGCTAACGTTTCATTTCTCAAAGAGATTTCAAAAGCACATGCAAGCAAACACGTGTCACTCTGAATCTGAAAAGATGGCGTGCATAATACTGAAGACACATTTGAGGTAACGTTTGAATAGTTGATTTCTCGTTTTCCCCCCAATTGTCAGAATCATTTATTGCTTTGAAATGATTATATTCTTTTCATTAAATGCCATTAAATTTTAAATGAAAATGTGTTGAACGTGTGACCTTCTGTTTGCCCTAAATTTCTTCTATAAATTCCATAAATCTCACCATTTCACACTTTTCACTCTCACAAACACGTATATGCCTTTCTGCTTACTCTTTAGCCTTCATCTAAACCCTAAACCTTCATCATCTTCAACAATGGCTACATCATCTTCAACCTCAGCTCAGTTCCAATCTTCAATGGCTGCTGTTTCTTCATCAAACATGGGTGATGTCCCTTTTAAGGAACCTGAGAGAACTCTGTTAACACCAGTTAATAAGCTTGAAGTTTTATGTGAATCAATGGTGGAATTTGACTCCTTGGCTGATAATGGTTTTGACCTACGTCCAATCATTGATGCTCAAGGCTGGGTGAAGTAATTTGATAGATTGTTTGGACCAGTTTATCCACACTTAGTGAAAGAATTCTGGATTCACGCATCTGTTTACCCCAAGTTCATAATCTTTTCTATTATAGGAAAAGAGATTATTATCACTGAAGATTTGATCAGAAAACTAATTGGGTATGAAGAAAGTGATGGAGTTTCTCATCTGCCAGCTGGGCGTGTTGACATGGATGAAGTTTATGCTGAAGTAATTTCATCTGGACAAACTTCCAACAAGTTCAAGGATCTGAAACCTGATTACAAGATCTGGGCCAAGATTTTTCTGGGCTGTATCAACCACAGAAAATCCACAAACTCTCCAGATTATGTTAACAATGAACAGATTTACTTCATGTACTGCTTGAGCCAGAGTACTAAAGTGGATCTGCCACGCATTCTCTTCATGCATCTGTGGAATCACATTAATGCATCCACAGAATCTGTCAAGACTAAGGGTCAGAAGATCAGAACTTGGATCCCTTTTGGAAGATTAATCTCAGACATTCTGATGGAGAATGGTCTGGTAGCTTCTCTGCATGAAGCTGGAGTGAAAGAAGAACTTGCTTCAATTATAGGAAAACCCTTGAATGGGAAGAGTCTCCAAAGGTTGAGGGTTGTGGATGAACTCACAACTGCTCCTAAAAAGCTGAATATTGCTGAAGTCAGTCAGAGGAGGATTCCAATAAAAGACTTTCCTATTTTCGGTGTTGAGGAACCTAGAGACGCAATTCTCACATACATCCAGATGTGCAAGGCAGATGGAACACCTGTACCTACTGATATTCTGCTATGTGCAAGAGAACCAGTTCTAGATGTTTATGAGGAGAATATGAAGAAGAGAAGACAGTTAGAGGTGGAAGAAGCTGTTGTTCAGAAGAAACAGAAAACTGTTGAAAAACCTCAGAAGACAATGAAGAGAAAAGCTTCTGGAGAAGCTCCTTCTACTCCTGTCAAACGCATCAAGATAAAAGGTACTAAAAAATCCTTACCCACTATTTCTAAAATTGCAGTAAAATTATCAACAGTTAGCTCTATTCTTGAACCCTCTCCTTCTCAAACTCAAACCACTTCTGTTCCATCTCATTCCTCTGAACCACCAACAAAACCCATTACATCTGATCAACCTGAACAACAAAAATATTCTGAATCACAAATTCCAACTGACTCTGTTCCCACTAAACCTATATCTCCTACACCACAACAATCATCTGAACCACTAACATCTGAAAAATCTGAACAACCAAAACACTCTGAACCTCACGTTCAAACACCACCAGAAGAACCAACTCTAAAACAACCAGAACAACAACAAGAACCTTCAAAATCATATGACATTCCCCCACCAGAACCACCAACAACAAAACCAGCAGAACCAACACCAACACCTCAAGAACCTTCTCCACAATAATCTGAACCTATTGTATCTGAACCACCAAAATCTACACCCTCTAATCCACAACCAGAACAACCCATACCTACTAAATCATACATATCTGATTCTAAGATTCTGGATGTCCAACCCCTTAAAACTATGTTTGATGTATCTTCCACATCCTGTCCTTCATCTACCTCATCTGATTCATCTGAATATGATGTTCACCCAGAAGTTAGCTCACCCCCTCTCTCAGAGGATATGAACCAAAACAACCAGATACATCTATTCCATCTGATGCTATCATTCCTGAAACCTCTCCAAAACCTACACCAAGAACATCTAAATTTGTTTCATTTGCATCTTCAAAACCTTTTCCATCTGATCCCCTTCCCTCTGGACTCAAACTCAAACACTTCTTTCTCAACCCAAAACCATCAGCTTTTGTTCCATACTCTGTTAATCCAAGAGTTGTCATCTGATCCATTCGCAAAATCAAACCATTCTTTCATCTCATACCTGCTCAGAAGAAACCAGCCTATCCTCGTCCTCTGTTCATCATCCCAAAATTTACCATACCACCTCCACCAGTTCAATCCAAGCCATTCACTCTGGAAGCCTTTCTTAAACCCAAACCAAGGCTAAATGTTGATATTTTATTTGCTAATTTTATGAAAGAAATAAGGATGAATTTAGACTCTGTGAAGAAGAGATGCCTTTCAACCATGAACTCAGATGAATTTGATGCTATTTGGAATAGCTTCATCTCCAGATTCAATATTGTTGCTTCAAATCTGAAGAGTGTTTGCTCTAATGATGCGAAGATCAGATTTGTTGAGACTACCAGAACCATGCTATGGAATTTGAAAAGATCTCCAACTTTGCTTCTTGAGGATGCACCTTCATCTTCTGGAGTGTCTGCCACTTCTGAAACTCTTGAAGGCTCTGCTCCTAAAGTCATTCTGGAAGACAACCCTTTAGCTCTGACGATTGTGGACAAACCTTCTGAATCTGTGATTCCAGACTCTGTAACTCCAATGGAAATTGACTCTGCTCCTACTCCTGCATCAGAATCTGCTCCGTCTACTTCTGCTGAGATCAAGAAAGAGAACCCAGAATTAGAAGATAAGATTGTTGTGTTGGAAGCTGGTCAATCTGAGATAAAGTCCTGGATGGCAAGGCAAGATCAGAAGACTGAGAACATTGAGAAGTGGATGTCAAAACAAGAAGAATCTTCATCTGAGATCACCCACCTTCTGAAGATGCTTCTATCCAAACACTCTTAGATTTATGTTTTCTTTATCTGATGTTTGTGCACTTGTTTTGAATTTCTCATCTGATGTTTTTTCTATTCTCTCTTAATATTTGAATGAATGAATGAATCTGAATGTTTTCTCTATCTGACTGTATCTTTTCTCTTTGTTTCCTTTTATTTTTCTTTAAAAGATTTTCTTTTTGATTATGACAAAAAGGGGGAGAAATGAAATTCTGACTGTTGAAATAAACTTTACCTGAATGGAATTCAGACATATCAAATTATAACTAACAGGAATTTTTAGTCTTTCAGAACTTAATGATAAATCTGACAAAATTCTTTAAAGTAACTCTGAGATCCTCAGATCAAGGTTTAACCAATCAGGCTATGATTCTGAAATGTGGCTCTGATTCTGAAACGTTCTTCCAAATCAAAATCTAATTTTAAACATTTAGGCTCTGATTCTGAAAAGAATACTCATGCAAAAAGGGAAGTTTCTATTCTTTCTTAGTATTCAATTCAGGGGGAGATTCATAATCTCAGGGGGAGTTATAATTTATATCTTTATTGAACAAAATTTCCTATGTTTTTGTCATCATCAAAAAGGGGGAGATTGTTAGAACATAGATTGGTTCTTAGTTATATCTCTATGTTTTGATGATAACACTTATGAAATTTTGTATTAAGAAATTATATACTCTAAATTTGTTCAAGTTTTTTGCTGCAGATATTAAAGTTAATATTCTTCTGAAAGCAAAAATGGATCTGAACGTTGAACTACGCAAGGCTCTGAAGCGTCAGAAGCATCTCTTAGAAGACTCTGAGTGCTGCCTATAGAAGACTCTGAGCGCTGCCTACAGAAGTGTTGCGGTGAGAATCATGATACCAAGCTATTGATTAACTTGAATCTTTAATTCTTAAATTCACAACCGGACTTTAAGTTATCCAAAAAGGAAAGGTTTAAAGAAAGAAAAAACCTATAAAAATACAAAGCAAAAAGCAAGGCTTAAAGCTAAGCAAAGGGAGATCTAAAGGTTCGGGGGTTGGTTATGCATAGGGTAGGTATTTCATATCCTAAACATCTGTAGTACTCTACAGGAACCTCTTGTTAATATTTGTGTTTGCTAAAGTTTGCTTGCTAAGGGAAAGTGTTAAGGGTAAAGATAAAGGTTGAAACAAAGGAAAAAAGAAAAGGCTGCTCGCCAAGTATCGGGGCCTTGTGCCTACGTATTCTCAAAAGGAACTTTGAGAAATCAGAGCGTTCGTAGTTCCCCTAACTAGGGGTGAGGAACTCTTGACTATGGTCAAGGTTCTAAAGGGGTGCAAGCCTTCATAAGGAAGTACTTACAGGGAGTGCGGTGACTCCTAAATCTATGTTGAGATTGTTGTGATAAAGGATGTCCACGGCGGGACGGTAAAAGCGAGCACGGCGACTCGAATCCTAAGGCTAGGATAAAGGATAAAAAGGTTGTCCACGGCGGGACGGTAAAAGCGAGCACGGCGACTCGAATCCTAAGGCTAAGATAAAGGATAAAAAGGTTGTCCACGGCGGGACGGTAAAAGCGAGCACGGCGACTCGAATCCTAAGGCTAGGATAAAGGATAAAAAGGTTGTCCACGGCGGGACGGTAAAAGCGAGCACGGCGACTCGAATCCTAAGGCTAGGATAAAGGATAAAAAGGTTGTCCACGGCGGGACGGTAAACATGAGCACGGAGACTCGGATCCTAAGGCTAGGATTAAGGATAAAAATGTGAATCATACATCATGTGAAAATATATATTAACACAAGAATTTAGCAAAAAGAATTAAATTTGAACAAGTTATGAATTTTTGAATATTGTGAAGAAACACATAAATAAATAGGTAATTAAAATAAAGATGCACCTGGTGGGTGTTGAACACACCACCCCTAGCACCACAAGCAGTACACCTTACCACCTGGCCACATGCGCGCTTGTGAAATTAAATGGAAAGGATGAACAAAATAATAAAACCTGGAAAATAATAAATTGAAACAAAAAAAGGCCTCGCTGAGGCTCGAACTCAGGACACAAGGCATGATAAGGCGTTTTAAGGCAAGGCATTAACCAATGGGGTGGCGATACATCCATTGATTATGCCACCCCAAATAATATGTAAATTATACAAAGTGTGTGGCTGGGCAATTGACCAAGGCAAAACAAGTGAAACTTCAAAATACGGTTTGACGCGTAACTTTGTCAATACTTAACCAATTTGGATGAAATTTTAATCAATCTTGCCTAGAATTTCATGAGGAACACGATGGTGCAAACCAAATTTTCAAATGATGCACAAATAATGAAATTTGAATACTCATGCTAAATGTGATATTGAAACGCAATTTGCAAGTTAGTGATCAAAACTGATGAGTTTGAAATCCAACAGAAGTCTGCACAAGCTTGAAATATAATACTCATGGATTAAGCTCAAAAGATAACCTCAGTTTCCTACTAAACCCAAAGATGACCATCAAGTTACAAAAAATGTGAAAATGGTTTAAAATGCAATTTCAATGTTGGAGTTCAAAATAGACATGCTTAAAGTCAAATGAGAGTACATACATACTTTATACTTGTTATCAATGAAGTTTATCCAAAGATGCAGTTCAAGCTCTTTCCAAATCAACAAATGACTACCATTTTGCCAACTATTGAAATGATGCTGAAGAAACTGAAACAGTCATGATGCATATGAGTTGTAACATGAGTTGGACACCATCACTGCCTTGTGACAGTCACTAATCAAACAAAGAGAAACAGGTTCTTGGCTCAAGGCAAGAGCTGGCAGCCTTCAAGCAGAATGCTTTCACATGGCCACCAACATACCAACCAAAACCACATGATCTCGGCAGCAACTTATACAAAAGAATTCTGACATGAAAACAAGATTTAAAGAGGTAATGGTTGAAAACAGAAACAACAACATTTCCTGCCTCAAACTGTAATAGGCTACTGAATTCCAAACCAACTGGATGATTATTGACCAAGCTTCATCATGCTGGTATCAAAGATTAACCAACCTCAAATCAGTTGGCAGCCAGCTTTTGGTGCTTCAATCAATGTTTATCAACAACATGTTAAAAATAAGATCAAAACAAACCAAACAAGAGTGTTTTGGCTAACAGAAACAACACACTCATTGATCACCAGCCTCAGGTCTCCTCAATTAAAAATAAAACACAGCATGACCAAACTCTCAACAAACTTAGAACAGCAGGCACAATAAAGAGTCAAATGTGTTTCACTATATGTTTGAAAGTATGTCTCATCATAAATTCACTATGCACATATGTCAGCAAGCTAAACCAGTTCAAAATGTATGTAAGTTGTGATTCTACACCCTATCAAGCAGCAGTCATAAACAAATCCTAATGGGAGGCTAAAATTGGACATCTTAAAACTTAACGTAGTTCAGCAGTGGGGAATCTTTGTTTCAACTGTTATACCTTAGATCCATGTTCAAATAAACACTCACAAATTCTAGCAGCACACTTGAAAATAACATAGCTAGGAGTTCTAAAATCAAGAATTAAAAGTTGGTTTAAAAACAGAAATAAAAACTCTAAACTGGAACAGATGCAATACACACATGGAAAGTAATGGTTAAAAAAATGATTTAACTGAAACAGGCATCCTATGACAATAACCAAATTGTTGACAGTCATGAGTCACACTTCAAACCTACCAACTATGATGATCTCCAAGACAGAGCTTCAGTGTACTAGAGTCCTAAACATTTTTTTCAACCAGCAAGCAGTAGTTCAAAACACCAGGCCTTTAAAGCAAATCAGCCAAACCATACTAGCAATGATAATGACTTCCACATAAATTGTAATGAATAACAAAACTTGATTTTATCAAAATGCTAACCAAACTCAAAACAAGAGGCAGGTAGAAACAAGAACCAAATGTCTCACATGGTCACAACACACCAATCTTAAAATTAATAGCTCAAAGTGGAAACTAACAGCTAGCAATCAAGACATTAACTGAGACATACATGGATTCTAGAGACAAAATGAAATTTACAGCACAAAAGATTTAACCAATCTCAAAACAAATCAGAACAGCAGCTTAATGCATCAAAGCTTTCAGGCATTAAACACTAGAGATTCTAACAGCAATACGCACAAGCTTGGAACATCTACCAACTTGTCTAAACAAAAAAAAACTCAAACCAAAAGTGCAGCATGAGCTACAGATTTAGACAGCATGCAACAAATGTTACGTTGGAGGCATGTATCAAAAAGATTGAAAAGTTGTTTTGGGAAGAAGGAAAGTAAAGCATGATGCAGCTAGCTACATTCAAGATCATCAATACACACACTTCTAAGGATCCATAAGACATGAGCCTGGACATGCAAGATTGTAATATCTCAACTGAAACCTTAACATCGCAGCAGGTTTGATAAGTCTCTCAACCATCATAGCAAAAAAAAATCAGTGCACCCCTCCCCCAAATCAAAATTCCAATATCATACATAATGAACGTAAATAAAGATGCTTTTAAATCCAACTCATATAGAGATTTCAAGCCACAATTATCCTGGACTAAACAGAAAATTAATGCCAGCTTCAATGCCTAACTATGGCTAGCAAGTGACAGTGGTGAATGAGTGCAAGTATCAAGACAGTTTTGAATAAAATAGGAATGGCATCACAACATATGCAGCAGATATAATTCACAATGATGAATTTAGGTCAGGCAATGATGTACACACATTATGCATATGGTAGCAGATGGGATCAAAACCAAAGTTCAGGCACACTTTAATCAAATCAGAATTTGGCATATCTGTTGAAATGCAAAACAGTCTTGGTAAATCAGCTAGGAATGTAGCATGCACAGATTAGGATGATGAATTTCAAGTCAAACAAGGATACATACACATCATATATATGAAAACAGTTGGGATTAAGTCCAAGAGATGAACACATTTCAGTCAGGGCAAAAATTGGTATGTGGATGCAAAAACTGTCTTGATTGTGCAGCAGGTATGATTTCAAAAGATGTGGTTTCATGTCAAAACAGTGATGTACACATGTCCTATATGTAATAACAGTTGGGATGAAGCCCTCAAAATAGACACCTATTGCTCAATGCCAAAACTGGTATAGATGTTGGTAAACATGCTGGAAGTTGTAAGGAGAAAACTGTTTTTTGAGATAAATTGATAATGCAAATTGGTACCAAACATGATATGTTGTACACTCATCACAAACATGATAAATGATGATGTTGTGCTCAAGAAATCAGAAACACATCTTGCAAAATACAACTTGGTATTGCTGGCAGCTTAAGACATACAAAATGGACAAGTTTCATATAAAACAGTTGGAAGAAAGTGCAAAGCTTATTCTTGACAGAACCATATTAATACAACATTTTACAAAATAACATGCTTTAACAAAACCTAAAATACTGCAGTGAGCACAAACTCTAAACAAATAGCAAGTTTGGAACAGCATGGTATATTCATGGTACATTCTTTTCAACACCACATCTCAAAAATGCCAAACATGAAAATGTGATGTAAAGTGAGAAGTTTATAGACTACATACCTCTTGTAGACTATGTTGAGAAAGTTAGAACACAAAGAAACCCAGAGATCTTGTTTTTGGCACAACCTTGAAGTTTGCTTCCTCTTGAAGAAAGATGCAACTTTGTGGCCAGTTTGAGAGAATGAAGTTCCAGCTGGTTTTTGATATTTTGGACAGTTGATATATCATAGATGGAAGGTGTTCAAAGTGTTATAATGAGGAAAAATGGTTTATGGAGTGATTTGGCTTAAAAGGTGCACAAAAGTCAAACTTGAGTGTGTGGACAGTTGACTTTTTGATCTTTTGATTTTTTGGGAAAACCAATGGTGGGAACAGTTTCAGAGGGTCATTTTAAGGGTGTGTATATGGTCTTTGAAGTGTTTTACTGTTTGGAAAAGGTTCTGGTATGAAAAGTGCAAAATGATACTTTTTGGTGATTTTGTGAAGTTTCTTCACTTTCAAGTAAAGAGAGGAAAAAGGAGAACTATGTGTTTATGATGTTTTGGATAGTTCTGGTGTGTGTAATTCAATGAGATGAAGCCTCTATTTATAGTCCATGAAGAGGTTTGGGGCAGATTTGAGGTTTTGGAGGGAGTTTTGGAAGGAAGCCTTGCATATGATCTTGTGGCAGCTGCAAACATCATGTTCTTGGGCTCTAAGCAAGCAAAAATCAAGTGGAATAAAATGTATGAGGTGACTGATATGAGGCTAGATGGATAGGAGAGGTTGCTGCTCAAGATTTTGTGGAAAAGTTTCTCTTTCCTCCTTTGCATTTTTGATTAAAATATTAGCCACTTGCTTGCAAATCTTGTCAAGCTCTCAAATCCTTCACTCTTCTGGTTTTCCCTTCATGATTCCCTCTAAATATCATATTGAAACATAATCCAATGGTTGAGAATGGCTTGAGTTGTTGAAAATCCAAATTTGAGAAGTTTTGACAAAGTGGTTTCAAGTGTGACAGGCCCAACTTCTATGGTGCATAACTTCCTGCTCAAACTTGCTATTGAGGAGTTCTACCACAATTTGGAAAGCCCTTAAGTTTCTCTATAATTTTCATGTTTTGGGAATTTCCAAATTCTAGATGGAACTAGGTTGAAAAACCCTTCAAAGTTGCTGAAAAACCACTTAAAAAGGCTAAATAACTTAGAATTTTTCTAAGTTATTTCCCTTCTTAAAATGAATCTTGTCATAACTCCAATTCTATGCATTTTTGATCATGGACCACTTTGAGGATTTTGTAGGATTTGTCAAGAGCTTTCCAATGAGCTTTGAACCACTTCATTTGGATGTGTGGTTGAGGAGTTATGGTCTTGCCCCTTTCGAAACCCTAATTTTCCGATTTTTCAATTACTCTTCAATCCTTGATCCAATGGTCATGAAATTTTATGGGCATCTGTAATATGTCATAAGGAACATTTTTTATTCACATCTTGAGGTCAAATTCCTTATGGTTGAAGGGTTGACTTTTTGGTCAACAAAACGATCGCTCGATGACGATCGGATTGACTGTTGTTGTTTCGGGTCCTCTGAGCCTTTAAAAATTCTTGAGTAGACTTCCCTAAGCCATATGAGCTTAATGAACCATGATCCCATCATTGGAACACCATTTGAACCAAAAGTCAAACCACAGTTGACTTTTCCTTGTCAGAAACCCTAATCGGGAGTCCTGAACTGTACTGTTTTTAATCCTTGGGTGACAATCTCAACTTGGCTTCATGCTTGACCCAATGGAGTGTCTTTGATTGTGTAGAGGCTTTTTTCCATGGGGAAACAACCCAATACATTGACTGATTAAATTGTCGAACCCTCGATTTCTGATTGTATGGAACCCTGATTCACCTGTAACTAAACAAAGACAAACTTGAAACTGGTTATGGTTAGATAAACCAATGAATATGATCCTAAAATGATGATGAAAATATAAGGGTCAAAATTTGGGGTGCAACAGATGCCCCTATTTAAATATCTTCACTAGATGCTTTTGAGAGATGTCAATCTGAATAGAATCATAGTGAAAGATATTTAAATATAGAAAACCAGAAATTTTGTCCCTTAGATCCGATGGTATGCAAAAGGACAAATGATAAGATGCAATGAATTCTAAATGATGATTTATGATGCAAGACAAATGAAAGAACAGTATAACAACGAGTAACTACTCATTGGGGAAAGACAACAACACCGGGGAAGCAACAGACATCATCCATGAACGGAACTAGATGGAAAAGAGTCACGACATTCAAAATATCAATGAATGAGGTGAGAAGAAAATGGGAGACATAACAGGGACATAGAAACAAACATCAGAGACATTCAGAAGAACATCGAATGAACTCTGAATCACACCAAAGATACTCGGAAAAACATTGAATAATCTCCGGAACACATTGAAGACAAATATTTTGAAGGTACAATCTGAAACATTTTAGAAGGGTATTTAAAATGTATGGGAAAAAGTTTGAAGACATGCTTGGGAGAACATCAGATAAGCAACAAAGGAGCTCTGGAAGAACATCAGAATAAAAGATATATATCCGGAAAAACATCGGAGAGATTCTGGGAAAACATCAGAACAAAGACTCAATCTAGAAAACCATCAGAAGGAGGAATAAATATCATGGAAAACCATCGGAGAGATTCTGGGAAAACATCAGAACAAAGAACAAAGACTCAATCTGGAAAACCATCAGAGAGAGAAATAAATATCTAGAAAACCATCAGATAAGTTCTGGAAGAACATCAGAATAAAGAACAAAGACTCAATCTGGAAAACCACCAGAGAGAGAAATAAATATCTGGAAAACCAACAGATAAGTTCTGGAAGAACATCAGAACAAAGAACAAAGAACAAAGACTCAATCTGAAAAACCATCAGAGAGAGAAATAAATATCTGGAAAACAATCAGATAAGCACGACACAAACTGTTTGGTAGGTGCCAAGTGAGTTGGACTTTGACCACAAGGTAAAACGTGGATAAAACACGACCTCAGAAGAAAGAGGCAGATGGGGAATAAAACACCCATGATGCCAAGTAAATTGGAAATGTCCACAAGGTAAGACGCGGGTAAAACACGACCTTGGGATAAAAAGCAAATGGGGACTAAAGCACCCATGATATGCATATGTGTATGTATACGAATATGATATGATATATGATTAAATGTAAATGCAGATGCCGACGACAAGGCTTGACTCTTTTGGTGAGAAGACAAGACTGGAAGACTGATTCCTCAACATGAAGATCACTGTCATTCTGCTTAGGGACTAAAGATGCTACCGCTGAACACATCTCTGCCACACTGGTAAACTGTATCAAGTTGATGATCCTTGTAGGAAGGATTGAATAGCTGCTTGGGGTTTCTTCAAGTAAACTGCCCCAGTTTAGCTGTCTATTGTAGATGAACAGATAATGCTTCATCTTGTCTTGATGTTGAAGATGACTGATCTGCTGAGTGATTGGAAAGCTTGCCCTAGTCTAAGTCTTGAAATATTTTCTGGATAAATTAAATCTGAGAAGACCTTGCCTTGAACAAATATTGAACTGATTCTTCGACAGGATCTGGAAGGAACTTGCCCCTGATAAGATCACTTGACCAAGTTTCTCAATGTTTGAAAATTCCTTGAGAGGAAAGCCAATTTGCAAGCAAAAGTGTTCATACAAACATGGTAATGTAAAGTTCATGCAACTTTTGAAATCAAAATCATTTTTGAAAGATGCAAAATAAATGAGTCATTGGTCGGAACACGGTGGTTCAAAACACTCAAAGTTTAAAGCAAAGGTGTACTGCCAAAATAATTGATTTGCAAAGATCTTTTGGAGTCAGTTTACGCAACCTTGTTGTAGTATGCTTTCAAAACAACCTTGCTTCAGTTAGGTCTTTTGAGGGTTGTAGTGTGGCCTGGTTCACGGTTTAAGAAACAAAGGGTAAAGGCTCAAAGTTTATTTGTACCCACCCAATCTACGTGATGATCTCCAGTCCTATGCTTAGTTAACTCAGACTATGTGCTCAGGTTCCCATAGGAATTGCACTGATTATAGTAATGATGATGGTTCAGAAGTCAACAAACTTTTAGAAAAGGCAGTCACTGCTTCTTTACAACATTTGGTTGTTTTTAAATTAAAGGATTTAAAGATCTCCTCTATTTATTATCCCTAACTTTTGCCTGAACTGTTTCTTTTGAAACTTACAGTCAGTGGGATGCCCCATTTTTTCCTAAGTCTCCTTCATAGGTTTTAACTTAGCGGGCTTTTTCTTTTGATGTATATTTTTTAAAAGAAAGTGACTGCCTAGCTTAATGATCACGGTGAACCATCATCGTCTTTTTTACTTGAAAAACATCTTCGACACTTGTTTGTTGTGTGCGAGGAATATAAATTATGGTTGCAACCTTTATACGAAAGGTGTCTTGTATGAACACACAACCAAGTTAACTGAGAACTACCCACCCCAAGGTTAAAACTGCGGGTTTTTGTAAAGAAAGAAACTCCAACTTTTAGGCTCGAAGGGGATGACAAGGGATTAACTTCCTTATTTCTCCAGTGTTTGGGAGTTGAAACAATGCCTTACATCATCAACAAAGTTTGATTGAAAGCATACTGACAGAAGTTATGGGTATAGCGTTTTCATCATCCTCCCTCAAATATTTGCATAATCAAAAATTTGGACAAGGAGTAAATATTTGAAAGATAAAGCATAAAAGTGCAAACAATAGGCAAAATGATTTGAAATCAAAAGTTGTGATGCTCATTCGTTAAGATGAAAGTACAAACACTAAATAAAAGCAAACAAGCTTAAACAAAATGAAGGAAAATGCAAACAATGAGAAACAAAAGGCCTAGTGACTAAATTTGTCCTGTCTGAAACACTAGCGCTCAAAAAAAGATAGTATGCTGGAGTCGGACTGAAGCTTCACTTTTGATGTTATGGCAATGGATTATTCTGGACATTCGGATTATTATCCTTAAAACCAAGGATTCCAGTTTTAATCAGCTCACGCACTCTAGCTTTCAGTGCATAACAATGTTCCAAGTCGTAGCCTGGGGCACCTTCATGAAAAGCACAATGGAGGTCAACTCTAAATCCAGCTGGAGGAGGATTAGGAGTTTGCAAAGCCTTTGTAGTAATCAACCCTTGTTGAACCAGATTAGGATAAAGGTCTGTATATGTCATGGGAATAGGATCAAATTGATTCCTATTTCGATACTGGTTTTGTCCAACAATTAGACGTTGAGGAATCTGAGTTGGTCGTGGAGCAGCAGCAGCAGTAACGACAGCAATAGCAGGGTGGTTATACCTTGGCTGAAGACAAGGGTTTCTCACTTCAACCATGACAGCGTTGGTTTGCTTTTCCTTCTTCTTATGGAAAGTCCCAAAGGATTTCTTCACACCATTAGAAGGTTCAACAGCTTTGGATACCTTACCATTTTTTAGTCCTTCTTCTAACCTTTGGCCAATGGTCACCAGGTCTGTGAAGTTTGAAGATACACTCCCAATCGTCTTTTCCCAATAGAAAGGAGACAAAGTATCCATGAACATTCCAGTTAGCTCTTTCTCTGGTAGAGGGGTTTCAACCTGGGAAGCCAACTCTCTCCAACGTTGAGCGTATTCTTTGAATGATTCTTTTTCATTTTGAGACATGTTTTGAAGTTGACGGCGATCAGGAGCCATGTCCAAATTGTATTTGTATTGCTTCATAAAAGCGTTGGCGAGATCTTGGAAGCAGTGAATGTTGTTATGCTCCAAGTTCATATACCATTTAAGAGAAGCTCCACTCAAGCTGTCTTGAAAGCAATGGATGAGCAACTTCTGATTGTTGGTGTAAGCTGCCATCCTTCGGAAGTACATAACCAAATGGGCTCTTGGACATGAGTGCCCCTTATATTTCACAAACTCGGGAATCTTAAACTTAGAAGGCATGACGAGGCCAGAGACTAAGCACATATTGTCAGCATCAGTGTTAAAGAAGTCGGTACCCTCAACAGCTTTGAGTCTCTTGTCTATGTTCTGAAACTGTTCACGGACAATCTCAGGCTCAACAAAATCTTCATGGTCTTCTCCTTAAGCACTAGCAGCATTGTAGTCAAAGAAAGGAGTCTTAAAGGGAGCTCGGCCATTCTGGGCAACAGTGTGGACCACAGGTCTGGGCTCTGTAAAAATGGGAGCTTGAAAAACGGGTCTGACAGTCTGACCAATCATAGCAGTAGATGCAAGAGGTGGAGAGTAGTTAGGAGGTAAACCAAACTCTGGCCAAGTAGATTGTGGCATTTGAACAGGAGGAGGATCAGCATTTGAAACTTCTTGAATGACAGTCCTTTGAGAGTCTCCTCTGGCAATCAATACTTGAAGCATCTCGGTGAGCTTAGTCATGCCTGATTTCAACTCATCGATTTCCATTTGGATTTATGCATTGTGTACTTCTTGCTCTGACATCTTGCATTTATAGTTAGCTCTAGTCCGATATCGGTGTCGAGGAATCAGCTTGACGACTCAAAGGCACACTGGACGATAAAGACAACTGAAGATGAGTGACTGGACAAACAGAGGTATGCTACGAACCATGCAAAAATGCAAATGCAATGCAGTGCGATACAAGACAGGAAGCAAAACACACATAACAGGATCAAAGGTTCGAGATCACAGCATGAGGTCTGGGTAAAGAACCAACCACAGGGTATGTACTAGGGGTAAAGCACCTGCACAACGGGTTCTAACAAAGTTCCCAAAGTCATTGACCCATCTTTCGGATATTATTGACACACCAACTACTTGGAAATCAATAATATTCTCAAGAGAGTCTCGTTTGAGTGTAGTATCGCGTATCAACTACTTCGGGAATACTCCCTCATAGTCATTGCACTACGTCCTAAAAGGCCAAGTGGGGGGGGGGGGTAAAAGGTAACTAAAGGTTCTCAGTGTCAAAGGCTCCTAAATCAAAAGTAGTAATGTTTTCACAAATACTCGTTCAACAAAACTAACTCTCAAGAGAGTCTCCACTGAGCGGTGGTTTCTCAAGTTAGCTTGGTCGGGAATCAACTCCCTATAAGCCTTCTTGAATATACCACCTTCCTATCATAAGTGCACTCAAGTCCGGGTATAGGACTTCCTCACCACTCAAAGTAACAACCCTGCATACAGAAAAACTCAAGCACAAACAGATATATGTACAAATATACAAGCAAGCAAACATAAATATAAACAAGGTGGGCTTAACCCTCTTAGGGGGAATCCCCAGTGAAGTCGCCATTTCTGTTGCGGTGAGAATCGTGATACCAAGCTATTGATTAACTTGAATCTTTAATTCTTAAATTCACAACCGGACTTTAATTTATCCAAAAAGGAAAGGTTTAAAGAAAGAAAAAACCTATAAAAATGCAAAGTAAAAAGCAAGGCTTAAAGCTAAGCAAAGGGAGATCTACAGGTTCGGAGGTTGGTTATGCATAGGGTAGGTATTTCACATCCTAAACATTTGTAGTACTCTACAGGAACCTTTTGTTAATATTTGTGTTTGCTAAAGTTTGCTTGCTAAGGGAAAGTGCTAAGGGTAAAGATAAAGGTTGAAACGAAGGAAAAAAGAAAAGGTTGCTCGCCAAGGATCGGGGCCTTGTGCCTACGTATTCTCAAAAGGAACTTTGAGAAATCAGAGCGTTCGTAGTTCCCCTAACTAGGGGTGAGGAACTCTTGACTATGGTCAAGGTTCTAAAGGGGTGCAAGCCTTCATAAGGAAGTACTTACAGTGAGTGCGGTGACTCCTAAATCTATGTTGAGATTGTTGTGATAAAGGATGTCCACGGCGGGACGGTAAAAGCGAGCACGGCGACTCGAATCCTAAGGCTAGGATAAAGGATAAAAAGGTTGTCCACGGCGGGACGGTAAAAGCGAGCACGGCGACTCGAATCCTAAGGCTAGGATAAAGGATAAAAAGGCTGTCCACGGCGGGACGGTAAACATGAGCACGGAGACTCGGATCCTAAGGCTAGGATTAAGGATAAAAATGTGAATCATACATCATGTGAAAATATATATTAACACAAGAATTTAGCAAAAAGAATTACTAAAAAAGAATTAAATTTGAACAAGTAATGAATTTTTGAATATTGTGAAGAAACACATAAATAAATAGGTAATTAAAATAAAGATGCACTTAGTGGGTGTTGAACACACCACCCCTAGCACCACAAGCAGTACACCTTACCACCAGGCCACATGCGTGCTTATGAAATTAAATGGAAAGGATGAACAAAATAATAAAACCTGGAAAATAATAAATTGAAACAAAAAAAGGCCTCGCTGAGGCTCGAACTCAGGACACAAGGCATGATAAGGTGTTTTAAGGCAAGGCATTAACCAATGGGGTGGCGATACATCCATTGATTATGCCACCCCAAATAATATGTAAACTATACAAAGCGTGTCGCTGGGAAATTGACCAAGGCAAAACAAGTGAAACTTCAAAATACGGTTTGACGCGTAACTTTATCAATACTTAACCAATTTGGATGAAATTTTAATCAATCTTACCTAGAATTTCATGAGGAACACGATGGTGCAAACCAAATTTTCAAATGATACACAAATAATGAAATTCGAATGCTCATGCTAAATGTGATATTGAAACGCAATTTGCAAGTTAGTGATCAAAACTGATGTGTTTGAAATCCAACAGAAGTTTGCACAAGCTTGAAATATAATACTCATGGATTAAGCTCAAAAGATAACCTCAGTTTCCTACTAAACCCAAAGATGACCATCAAGTTACAAAAAATGTGAAAATGGTTTAAAATGCAATTTCAATGTTGGAGTTCAAAACAGACATGCTTAAAGTCAAATGAGAGTACATACATACTTTATACTTGTTATCAATGAAGTTTATCCAAAGATGCAGTTCAAGCTCTTTCCAAATCAACAAATGACTACCATTTTGCCAACTATTGAAATGATGCTGAAGAAACTGAAACAGTCATGATGCATATGAGTTGTAACATGAGTTAGACACCATCACTGCCTTGTGACAGTCACTAATCAAACAAAGAGAAACAGGTTCTTGGCTCAAGGCAAGAGCTGGCAGCCTTCAAGCAGAATGCTTTCACATGGCCACCAACATACCAACCAAAACCACATGATCTCGGCAGCAACTTATACAAAAGAATTCTGACATGAAAACAAGATTTAAAGAGGTAATGGTTGAAAACAGAAACAACAACATTTCCTGCCTCAAACTGTAATAGGCTACTGAATTCCAAACCAACTGGATGATTATTGACCAAGCTTCATCATGCTGGTATCAAAGATTAGCCAACTTCAAATCAGTTGGCAGCCAGCTTTTGGTGCTTCAATCAATGTTTATCAACAACATGTTAAAAATAAGATCAAAACAAACCAAACAAGAGTGTTTTGGCTAACAGAAACAACACACTCATTGATCACCAGCCTCAGGTCTCCTCAATTAAAAAAAAAACATAGCATGACCAAACTCTCAACAAACTTAGAACAGCAGGCACAATAAAGAGTCAAATGTGTTTCACTATATGTTTGAAAGTAGGTCTCATCATAAATTCACTATGCACATATGTCAGCAAGCTAAACCAGTTCAAAATGCATGTAAGTTGTGATTCTACACCCTATCAAGCAGCAGTCACAAATAAATCCTGATGGGAGGCTAAAATTGGACATCTTAAAACTTAACGTAGTTCAGCAGTGGGGCATCTTTGTTTCAACTGTTACGCCTTAGATCCATGTTCAAATAAACACTCACAAATTCCAGCAGCACACTTGAAAATAACATAGCTAGGAGTTCTAAAATCAAGATTCAAAAGTTGGTTTAAAAACATAAACAAAAACTCTAAACTGGAATAGATGCAATACACACATGGAAAGTAATGGTTAAAAAAATGATTTAACTGAAACAGCCATCCTATGACAATAACTAAATTGTTGACAGTCATGAGTCACACTTCAAACCTACCAACTATGATGATCTCCAAGACAGAGCTTCAGTGTACTAGAGTCCTAAACATTTTTTTCAACCAGCAAGCAGTAGTTCAAAACACCAAGCCTTTAAAGCAAATCAGCCAAACCATACTAGCAATGATAATGACTTCCACATAAATTGTAATGAATAACAAAACTTGATTTTATCAAAATGTTGACCAAACTCAAAACAGGAGGTAGATAGAAACAAGAACCAAATGTCTCACATGGTCACAACACACCAATCTTAAAATTAATAGCTCAAAGTGGAAACTAACAGCTAGAAATCAAGACATTAACTGAGACATACATGGATTCTAGAGACAAAATGAAATTTACAGCACAAAAGATTTAACCAATCTCAAAACAAATCAGAACAACAACTTAATGCATCAAAGCTTTCAGCCATTAAACACTAGAGATTCTAACAGCAATACACACAAGCTTGGAACATCTACCAACTTGTCTAAACAAAAAAAAACTCAAACCAAAAGTGCAGCATGAGCTACAGATTTAGACAGCAAGCAACAAATGTCATGTTGGAGGCATGTATCAAAAAGATTGAAAAGCTGTTTTGGGAAGAAGGAAAGTAAAGCATGATGCAGCTAGCTACATTCAAGATCATCAACACACACACTTCTAAGGATCCATAAGACATGAGCCTGGACATGCAAGATTGTAATATCTCAACTGAAACCTTAACATCGCAGCAGGTTTGATAAGTCTCTCAACCATCATAGCCAAAAAAAATCAATGCACCCCTCCCCCAAATCAAAATCCCAATATCATACATAATGAAGGTAAACAAAGATGCTTTTAAAGCCTACTCATATAGAGATTTCAAACCACACTTATCCTGGACTAAACAGAAAATTAATGCCAGCTTTAATGCCTAACTATGGCTAGCAAGTGACAGTGGTGAATGAGTGCAAGTATCAAGACAGTTTTGAATAAAATAGGAATGGCATCACAACATATGCAGCAGATATAATTCACAATGATGAATTTAGGTTAGGCAATGATGTACACACATTATGCATATGGTAGCAGATGGGATCAAAACCAAAGTTCAGGCACACTTTAATCAAATCAGAATTTGGCATATCTGTTGAAATGCAAAACAGTCTTGGTAAATCAGCTAGGAATGTAGCATGCACAGATTATGATGATGAATTTCAAGTCAAACAAGGATACATACACATCATATATATGTGAAAACAGTTGGGATTAAGTCCAAGAGATGAACACATTTCAGTCAGCGCAAAAGTTGGTATGTGGATGCAAAAACTGACTTAACTATGCAGCAGGTATGATTTCAAAAGATGTTGTTTCATGTCAAAACAATGATGTACACATGTCCTATATGTAATAACAGTTGGGATGAAGCCCTCAAAATAGACACCTATTGCTCAATGCCAAAACGGGTATAGCTGTTGGTAAACATGCTGGAAGTTGTAAGGAGAAAACTGTTTTTTAAGATAAATTGATAATACAAATTGGTACCAAACATGATATGTTATACACTCATCACAAACATGATAAATGATGATGTTGTGCTCAAGAAATCAGAAACACATCTTGCAAAATACAACTTGGTATTGCTGGCAGCTTAAGACATACAAAATGGACAAGTTTCATAAAAAACAGTTGGAAGAAAGTGCAAATCTTATTCTTGACAGAACCATATTAATACAACATTTTACAAAATAACATGCTTTAACAAAAGCTAAAATACTGCAGTGAGCACAAACTCTAAACAAATAGCAAGTTTGGGACATCATGGTATATTCATGGTACATTCTTTTCAACACCACATCTCAAAAATGCCAAACATGAAAATGTGATGTAAAGTGAGAAGTTTATAGACTACATACCTCTTGTAGACTATGTTGAGAAAGTTAGAACACAAAGAAACCCAGAGATCTTGTTTTTGGAACAACCTTGAAGTTTGCTTCCTCTTGAAGAAAGATGCAACTTTGTGGCCAGTTTGAGGGAATGAAGTTCCAGCTGGTTTTTGATATTTTGGACAGTTGATATATCATAGATGGAAGGTTTTCAAAGTGTCATAATGAGGAAAAATGGTTTATGGAGTGATTTGGCTTAAAAGGTGCACAAAAGTCAAACTTGAGTGTGTGGACAGTTGACTTTTTGAGCTTTTGATTTTTTGGGAAAACCAATGGTGGGAACAGTTTCAAAGGGTCATTTTAAGGGTGTGTATATGGTCTTTGAAGTGTTTTAGTGTTTGGAATAGGTTCTGGTATGAAAAGTGCAAAATGACACTTTTTGGTGATTTTGTGAAGTTTCTTCACTTTCAAGTAAAGAGAGGAAGAAGGAGAACTATGTGTTTATGATGTTTTGGATAGTTCTGGTGTGTGGAATTCAATGAGATGAAGCCTTTATTTATAGTCCATGAAGAGGTTTGGGGCAGATTTGAGGTTTTGGTTTTGGAGGGAGTTTTGGAAGGAAGTCTTGCATATGATCTTGTGGCAGCTGCAAACATCATGTTTTTGGGCTCTAAGCAAGCAAAAATCAAGTGGAATAAAATGTATGAGGTGACTGATATGAGGCTAGATGGATAGGAGAGGTTGCTGCTCAAGATTTTGTGGAAAAGTTTCTCTTTCCTCCTTTGCATTTTTGATTAAAATATTAGCCACTTGCTTGCAAATCTTGTCAAGCTCTCAAATCCTTCACTCTTCTGGTTTTCCCTTCATGATTCCCTCTATATATCATATTGAAACATAATCCAATGGTTGAGAATGGCTTGAGTTGTTGAAAATCCAAATTTGAGAAGTTTTGACAAAGTGGTTTCAAGTGTGACAGGCCCAACTTCTATGGTGCATAACTTCCTGCTCAAACTTGCTATTGAGGAGTTCTACCATAATTTGGAAAGCCCTTAAGTATCTCTATAATTTTCATGTTTTGGGAATTTCCAAATTCTAGATGGAACTAGGTTGAAAAACCCTTCAAAGTTGCTGAAAAACCACTTAAAAAGGCTAAATAACTTAGAATTTTTCTAAGTTATTTCCCTTCTTAAAATGAATCTTGTCATAACTCCAATTCTATGCATTTTTGATCATGGACCACTTTGAGGCTTTTGTAGGATTTGTCAAGAGCTTTCCAATGAGCTTTGAACCACTTCATTTGGATGTGTGGTTGAGGAGTTATGGTCTTGCCCCTTTCGAAACCCTAATTTTCCGATTTTTCAATTACTCTTCAATCCTTGATCCAATGGTCATGAAATTTTATGGGCATCTGTAATATGTCATAAGGAACATTTTTTATTCACATCTTGAGGTCAAATTCCTTATGGTTGAAGGGTTGACTTTTTGGTCAACAAAACGATCGCTCGATGACGATCGGATCGACTATTGTTGTTCCGGGTCCTCTGAGGCTTTAAAAATTCTTGAGTAGTCTTCCCTAAGCCATATGAGCTTAATGAACCATTATCCCATCATTGGAACACCATTTGAACCAAAAGTCAAACCACAGTTGACTTTTCCTGGTCAGAAACCCTAATCGGGGGTCCTGAACTGTACTGTTTTTAATCCTTGGGTGACAATCTAAACTTGGCTTCATGCTTGACCCAATGGAGTTTCTTTGATTGTGTAGAGGCTTTTTTCCATGGGGAAACAACCCAATACATTGACTGATTAAATTGTCGAACCCTCGATTTCCGATTGTATGAAACCCTGATTCACTTGTAACTAAACAAAGACAAACTTGAAACTGGTTATGGTTAGATAAACCAATGAATATGATCCTAAAATGATGATGAAAATATAAGGGTCAAAATTTGGGGTGCAACAAGAAGGTCTGAAGCAGAAGCTACAGAAGCATCTGAAGCGTAGACTGAAGACTTTGTGTGAAGAGTTTCCAGCACTGTTTTTTAGAAGACTCTGATAGTACTATTCGCTGCATGTACTGAGGATCTGATCTCCAAACTCTGCTCTGATTAATTACACGCTGAAGCACACTTGCTGCAACACTATGATACAGCAAACTCTGAAGACATCAAGACTCTGATCACTCAAGGCTCTGATGTTAATTGTTGTGAATTAGAAACTTGTTGAAGAAGATTATTTGAAGTTATATCCGTTGGTTATGCCAAACGACTCTTTCCTCTTTTATGCTAGACACAAGAACTCAGGCAAAAAGGATTTCTCTAAACGTTCTAATTCTGGGAAAGGTCAAGTTATATAAAGACAAAAGGTTACAGCTACTTTGCAGTACACGGTCTTCAAGCTTACAACACCTTGGACTTCTAAGTCTATAAAAGCAAGACTTCAACAACTTTCTTTAGTTGACGAATATTGAACTAATTGATTTGAAAACTCTCTCAAAGCTCTCATACAAATTATTATTATTCTTTGCTAAATAGTTTTCATAAGTTCTTAAACTTAAGTGTAAATCACAGTTGTGATATAGCTTTCTTAGAAGCATTTCAAACACTTGTTTAGTTTACATTTGATTTTAAAAGTTCCTTAAGAAGACCAAGTTGTGGTCAGTAGTTCTTGAGAAGAATAAGACAGTTGTTCTTAGTGTTTGATATTGTAATCAGTTTGATTATAGTGGATTAAGTCCTTGTGGAGATATGCAAATCACTCTTGATAGGGTGGACTGGATTAGTTGAGTTCAACGAACCAGGATAAAAATCATTGTGTTTTTGTTGCCATAATATTTTCTAAATCCTTATTCAACCCCCCCCCCCCCTTCTAAGTATTTTCTCACCTTCAGAAACTTCTTGACTGTGGTCAAGGTTTCAATGGGGAATAAGCGTTCATAGGGAAGCACTTACGTGGTGTGCGGCGACTCATATTTCTACGTTGAAATAGTTTGAACTTAAAACTAGGGTAAACTAAATTTTCCACGGTGGGAAACCCTAAAATAGAGTGCGGCGACCCTTGACCTAATGATAGGGTAAAATTGTATTTTCTTCCACGGCGGGACACCTAGGCTATTAGGGTTTTGAAACAGTCAAGAGTTAGAGTTATTGACTCGGCGGTCAAACTACTGGACTTAATCCTTCGGAGGGACATAACGGTAAATGATGCAAGTGACGAAGAGTTATTATATGGCAGTATAGAAATATGAAAGAGAGAAAAACTATAAGGAATTGAAAGAAAATTGCAACGATAGCCTCACAGAAATTACAATCGAAGAATAAAAGACAAGAACAATAACTACGACGATGGTCTCGCATGATTACAATTGAAAAAATGACAATACGAAAAAATGAAGGATTAGTAAGCTGAAATGAACAAGAATTAATGAAAATTGAAACGGCTAAGTCAAGAGTTCTGATTTTTGTGTTCAACGGGAGGAGATCACTTTAATTCCAATGTTTTTATTAAGAAAAAACTTTTTTAATTTAATTAAAGAAGTTTGTTTTGATTTTAAGGCTTTGATGAAGAAAATTTTGTTTTGAATTTTGGTTGTAAAAAATGTTTGAAAAGGTTTTAATTTTAATATGAAAATGTTTTTTAATTTTAATATGAAAAAATGTTTCAATTTTTGAAAATGAATTTACAATTAGACTTTTTAACTTTTACAAATGAAATCTTTTAACTTTTGAAAAGTTAATCTAAATATTTTTAACAAAAAATCTTAATCTTAAAAAATGAAATTTTACAATAAGAAAATTAAACAAGTTGTGAAAATAACTATACATTATATAAACCTTGCTATTTAGGAATTATTAAAATAAAGTTTATTTTCCAATTACTAAACTAATTAGTTGTTAATTACTAATAATAATTAATAAAACAAAAAAGAAAAGAAAAAAGAAAATAAATAAAACATATAATGAGAGTGGGAGTATCTGTGTGCTGGCATATTGACCCTTTAGGGTTTCCTTAATTCAAGACCCTCTTCTTCTTTCCTCCAAACACCGGCGGCGGCCACCATTGACGAGCTCTTGAAGCTCTAAGTGTTCCTCTCTGTTTTCGCTTGCATGTCCAATGTTCTTCTTTCTTCTTCTTCATTCTCAACTGAAATACAAAAGCAGAGAAAAAAACCATTTTATTATGATGGGTGCTTACATTTTCTTGCTTGCTAACGATGGTTGTCGCTTTTCGTATCACTTGACGGATGATGGCCGATGAGGAAGAAAGCTTCTGAGGCCGTTGGGAGCTTGGCCGACGATGCTTTAAACTGAGGCTTACAACCTACCCGTCGAGCTTTCCGCGGTGCGGTGGTGGCGTGGTGGTAGTGAACCCTTCGGGGATTTGTGGTCGTCGCTCTCTCCCTCTCCGGTGGAGTCCGCTTGCTGATGGTGATGATGAAACCCTTGAGGGTTTTCTGAACCTCCTTCTTTTAGTCGCGTCGCCGTTTGGGTTTCTGGTTCGCTTTCTGGGGACTTTTTTTCGTGATGTTCTTGAGGTTCCTTTGATGATTTATATATCCCTGATTTTGATTGTGGGCTTCGTATTCACGGATTTACGGTTTTGATTTGTTACCATTTTTCTGCGTTTTTTCTGAGAGATTATTCAGGATGATTTTGTTGGCTCATTGGACTTGCAATATTGTTCTTGAAAATTTTAACCTTGCCGCAGATTCTATTGATTTGTTAGATATACTTTCGGAAGATTGTTGTTTGAGTCTGTTGGATGATTTTCTGGGAAATTTGTTTGGGCCTGTTTGATCCGTTGGAAACCTCGGAAAATCTGAAAAGTTGTTAGGCTGTGTTTGAAAGAAAATCACTTTTTGAATAAGTGCTTTTTCAAAAAGCACTTTTTTTATAATCACTTTTTTGGAAAAGCATTTTTTGATAATCACTTTTCGGAAAGCATTTTTATCTCACTTTCTCTCTCGGATGCCTCGAAGAACGGATTGTTGCCTAATTTTTGCTTTTGGTGGGAATAGAGTCGGGAGTTGTGACGACTTCGTCGTTGCCCTCCCGACGCACCCGATGATGAGAGTGCTCTGAGAGTGTCGGAAAACTAACCGATAAAATTATCCGTTTGTTGTTTTGCAGGTTCGGAGAATCGGAGGTTCGAAAAATCAAAGAAATCGGACATGAAGCTTAATTTAAGAATTTAGGATAGAAAAGTGCAATGTAAAAATTGTAAATTTATTTTATTTTATTTTGGATATTGTAAAAATTTATTTTTTTTATATAATAAAATTACTCAATTTAAATTAATGAATAATTATTATTATTATTTCTCTTTTGATTAAAAATGCTTGTTTTTGTTCCTTTTTTTTTTAAACAATGAAATTAAATCATGAAATAAAGTCAATGAAATAAAAACAATATTTAACAATACAATGAAGTTATTTAAAAAAAATGAAACGAAGTCAATACTTTAAAAAAAGGAAATGAAATGAAAATAAGAATTAAAAAAATGAAATAAATATGATTTAACAATGAAATGAAAATAAGAATTAAAAAATGAAATGAAATAAATTGTTTTTGTTATTTTTGATTTAGAAATGAGATAAAAACACCATTAGAATCCTATTTTTTTATTAATTCAAAATTCATTCAATTTATCTGATTAATCTCGTCTCCGACACAACTTCCGACCCATCCTTCCGACAATTCAAACAAAGAATCTTGTCCGAATAAATTCAAACTGTTTAAATGACCCCGCTTTTCCGCCTAACTTCAACCAAACAAATTGAACTGATTCTGTTCACCCAGCTCAGATTCTCCATGATTAACCTCTTGCAATTAACAACCTCAGCCTCAATTCACACCAATAAATCCAAATGGCTCAAATTTCCTGACTACAACTCAGATTCATAAATTGACAGCTGGCTGCGAATAAAATGACCTTTCTGCCCCTCATAAGCCAAAGAGCGCACAAATGCGACTTTTCCTGCAAAAATCAACCAACTACACAAACTTGTCAGCGGTTAGCTAAAATGCGATGCAAAACAAAATGGGATGCAAAATGAAACTACTAAATCTCAGGGAAAAATTTGGGGTATTATAGTTGCCCCTATTTAAATAACTTCACCGGATGATTTGAGTGACGTGGCCTCGAGAAATCATGGTGGAGGGATTTAAATATAGATAACCGAAATTTTTCCCCTTAGATGCAGTGAGATGTAATGCTATGGCCAAAACGAGCTATAATGTAGACAATGCTATGAATCTAGCATGATGTGTATGCTAGAAATGATAAATGCAAGAATGCAGACGACACAACGACACAAGGGACAGACAGGACGAACGAACCACACTGGGGAATACGACGCACTGGGGAAACAGCACGACATTGGGAAATTCTGAAGTGATGGCCAACTGGTGCGAGTACGACCAATTGTCACTTTAGAAGGAATGGTAAAAATGGGATCCTCAATGGAGATGGCACCGGCGAGATGGCCTCCACTGGGGAATATTCGAGAGTAATTGTTCAACAGGTTCAGGCGTGACCGACTGATACTCTAGGATAAAAAGTAAAACTGGATCCGCACGGCTGTAGGATCAAGTAAACAGAATGTTGGAGCATTGAGCAAAGAATAACATCCAAGCTTCTGGAAACCTTTCCTCGTGACGGGTTCGAACGGAATTTTTGGGAATCCGTAGAAAATATACAGGGTAAAACCGGCTGTATGCCAAAATAAATGGACTTTAATGGGAAATGCCCGGATAAGTTTTCTCGAGAGAAGACTGCCACTTATTGTTGGAAGGGACTTATATGCCAAACTGGATAAGCTCTCAAATAACGAGACTGTTGCTTATCTGGGGATACTAGATGAAAAATTGATCGATAAGCTCCATTGGGGGGACTGTCGCTCATCTGATAAAAATAAGCTTCCATGAGCAAGACATGATTAAGCTTCTTCTTTTGCTAAAGGATAAAATAAAATTCTTCACGTTTCAGGTTTGTACTCCCTGAATATGATTCAGTTCTTTTACTAAAGGATAAAATGAACTTCTTCATGTTTCAAGATCTGTGCTCTCCTGAATACGAATCAGCTCCTTCTTTTACTAAAGGATAAAATGAACTTCTTTATACTTCAAGATTTGTGCTCTCCTGAATATGATTTGGCTCCTTCTTTTACTAAAGGATAAAATGAACTTCTTCATACTTCAAGATTTGTGCTCTCCTGAATATGATTCGGCTCCTTCTTTTACTAAAGGATAAAATGAAATTCTTCATACTTCAAGATTTGTGCTCTCCTGAATATGATTCAGCTCCTTAAAATTTTACTAAAGGATAAAATGAACTTCTTCATACTTCAAGATTTGTGCTCTCCTGAATATGATTCAGTTCCTTCTTTTACTAAAGGATAAAATGAACTTCTTCATACTTCAAGATTTGTGCTCTCCTGAATATGATTCAGCTCAAACCTCCTCACACTTCAAGATGAAAAGGAAATGGAAACCAGCTTCTCGATGGAGATGGCCACTTGTTGTTCCTCATGATGAAGATAGGATAAGCTTCTCAGGCAAGAAATACTACTCATATGCAAAGAGTAGCAAGGATGAGCTTCCTGGATGAGCATTGCTTGTAGAGGTGTAACATGTAATGTAAATTGTAAAGAAAGTTGTTGTAAAACGTGATAATATCGAGATCATAGAGTGTAATGATGATAAGCTTCTCAGCTGAGAACTGTTGCTTGTCTGCTGTTGATGATTATAAGCTTCTCAGACGAGAACTATTGCTTATCCTCCGTAAGATGTAGTGATACGCTTCTCAGGCAAGAACTGTCGCATATTTGCAAAGGATTGCAAAGACTATTCTTGAAAGATAGTGCAAAATAAATGCACATCCAGGTAGGTTCGGCAACCGACAGGACTGAAGTTCAATCTATGACCAAGTTAGAAAGAACTGTCAAACAAGACTCCATTGAGGAAATGAACTCAACTGGGGATTATCTTATCCGGGCGCGGAAAGACAACTGAAATAACCATCGTCCACGAGGTTCGAACTCTGTGGGGAAACTGGAAACATTAGGTATTTTATGCTTAGGGCTGACGATTTACTTGGAGAGAGAGGACAAACCCAGTTACTCGGCAGTAACGACAAAGGATGACAGAAATAGAAAACAGGTAAATGCTAATGCACATGTCGATGTGTATATAAATGAAAATGTAATGAGCATGCAATGCTTAGGTTCATGCACATGCTGATAGAACAGACAAGAGAGGAAACACGAGCTGCAATAAACATCTCGACGGGATACCCAGTGACCTCTGCAACAATACATCTATCGAGGGATAGGAAAATTTGATGGTAGAACCGAATCTGGCTTCAAAGTTCTAACTTCCCTGGGGAGAAAATAATCCACTTGGGGGATATGGCATCATGCCTTCCTCATGGGGACACGATATAACCTCACCAGAAAGTATGATGTCATGACTTCACTGGAGAGTACGATATCACGAATTCAACTGGGGGTCCATGATCTCCGCATGGGGATACGATGTCATAACTTCACGGGAAGGATTGCTATCATGAACCATAATAAGCCAAAGAGACTCTTAGGATCAGAGACTTTCGGGGATAAAATAAATATCCGCTTCACAGGGAAGATGTGGAGCTAGGCAGCTTTATGGAGGAAAAGCATAGCGACTTCCTGGGAATAGTACCTCGGCTTCCTGAGGAAAAGGTACATCCAACTTTCTTGGGGATAAAGTATATCAAACTTTCTTGAGGAGAATTCGTCATACTTACTGGGGAGAAATCAACAGACATCCCTGGGGAAAGTATCTTGACTTCTTGGGGAGAACTTCCAAAGGAAAGTAAGCAATTTCACTGAGGAACAGATGATTCCACTGGGAGTGGGTCCTCAAGCACATGGATCATTTGGAATGTACCGAGGTATCTCTGCAGTCTTGAGAGTCACTGGGGATTTATCGGATGGATCCCAAAAGTGTTGTCAACTTAAAGTCTCGTCGGGGACTATCACTGGGAAGATGCTGGTAAGATCTCTGCTGTATTGAAAATTACTGGAGATTACCAGCTTGGTCCAGAATGTTGTCAGCTTAAAGTCTCGCTGGGGACTGCGTCGGCTTAAAGTCTCGTTGGGGACTGTGTTGAGGTAATGCTTTAGAAATGTTTCTGCCACAATGAGATTTACTGGGGAATTAGGACCATCGGGAGTAAAATCTATTAGGCGCCTGAAGAACGTTGTGAAACGAAGCTAAATTTGATCTCAATAGACTTTGTAGTAGTCGCCATTTTGAAAAACATGATGCCCCAGAGTACTTGCTTTGTGAGAAAGTCATCTCAAGAGGATTTTACAGAGAACATAGGGTTCGATTGCCCCACTGTTTTCAAACTCTTGGAGAGATTTTGTCGGATCTCGACGTAACTGGCACAGATCAACCATGTTACGACTGAGTCTACAAGAATAGCTCTTAAGAACGTCAGGCTTGCATCAGTAAGTGAATTAGAAACCGCTTGCCCCTGTTTAGCAGGATCTTCCAGTTCTGTTGTCGATGTTTATGTGTAAATTTCTAAGACATCAAGCAAAAATCAACACGCATGAACTGCTAATCCTGAAATTGTCAATGCAACATGTATATTTGTCTTGAAATTTTTGTTTTGTTTTGAAAAAGATATCGCAATAACTTGTGACTGAACCACTAGTTAGGATATGAATTTAATTTATAATGCCAGCATTAGATTGAGCATAGCTCATACGAGTCAGGAAACGTTATCTTGTCGAGTACGCTTTCGAAACGAACCCTACTTCAATTAAGTCTTTTAATGGTTGTATCGTGGCTTGGCTCATGGTTTAAGAAACAAAGGAAAAAAGGCTCAAAGTTATTTGTATCCACCCATTCTTCGTGATGTTCTCAAATCCTAATTCAGTTAACTGGACACGAGCACTCATGTCTCAATCGGATTTGATATGGTCGAGAACTCATTAAGGTTTTGGACAATGGCAGTCACTCACCTATTTCTTTTGTTTTTAATCACACGACTTTGATCTTTTATTGGGGATTCTTCATTGTAATCCCTTGTTTTTATGCTTTGGTATTTTATTCCCTAAATATTTCCTGGACGGCGTTCTTTGGATTTGACGTCGGAGTCCAGCGGGATGCCCCAGTTTTGCCTAAGTCTCCTTCATAGGTTTTGACTTAGCAGGTTATATATTTTTTGAACAAGTTGTGTGACTCTTTTGAAAGGCATGTGGCTGCCCCACTCTTTTAGTAGTAGAGGGATAGTCATTGACTTCTAACTTCCTAAGATGTTAAAGATAGATTCTTGAAGGTTCGCTCCTCCTTTTTGAGAGTATGAGTGCTCAATCAATTTAACTGAAAAACTACCCTGCCCCAGGTTAAAATAAGGGTTTTAATTTGGAAAAGAAGAAAACTCCTACTACAAGTCTCAAAGGGGGTAAAGAGGGATTATCGTCCTTATATCTCCATTGTTTGGGATTTGAGACATGCCTTACATCATCAGCAGATTTCAATCGACAGCATACGACAAGAGATCTGATGTTTTTGGTTCATCCTCCTCCTCCCAATTCTCTATCAAAGCAAGAGATCGGGTAAAGTTGGCATTATAGGTTATGAAAAATAACTTTGTGAGTGAAACGAATGGATTTATTCAAGACAAATATACATTGCATTAATTATTCAAAATAACAAGTTTTTACATGCTAATTATGCTTAATCAAAGAAACAGAACATAAATAAACAAATTGACAAGTCCTTCAACAGGTGTTTATGAAGTCTTTGTATCTAAAACCGGCATGGTAGTAGTGGTTTCTTCTGGCAGAGCCTTACTGGAAAGGGGAGTGTAGATACGCTCACTGCGAGTCGTCTCTCTTGCCCCAGCTATATCTATCACTGCTTCATTATCAATCGTCAACTCTTCCTTCAGAATAACCTTCCTAGATTATTTGTCGATCATGGTCATATCATCTTAAGGATTGCTGAAATGAAATGGACTAGGCATCTGAAGAACTACCGGCTTCGGCTTATTCACCGTATGAGTAACTAGCTGCGATATGTTGAAAACAGGCTTTGCAGAGCTTGATCTTGGCACATGGGAAACCTCGAGAGGAGTCTTGACCTTCGGCTGAGGATCGTCAAAAGACAGGATCTTCTTTTCTAGCAAATCTCTGACAATGTTCTTAAGTGTGTAACAACCTTCCAAATCGTGACCAGGCGCACCCTCATGAAATAAACAATGAGCGGCAGCATAGTAATTGACAGGTACCAGATTGGGAGGTGGACCCAAAGTTCGGGTAACAACCAGACCTCGTTGCACTAAGAAAGGATACAACTCGGTGAACGTCATTGGGATTGGAGGACAAGGCTTGTATTGTCTCCTATTTGGAGCATTTTGACGAGATATCGGCTCCACTGATGGTTGGCACGCGAGAGTGTTGGGCACTCGTTGATAGTTGACAGGAGTGTGGGCAGGATGATAAAAAGGAGGTTGTTGATATACCAGATGCTGATTGACCGGAGCCGGTTGCACAGGCTGATATGTAGGAAACTGTTGATTGACAGGAGTTGCAACAGTAGCCACATAGGGTTGTTGAGCATACTGAACCAGATAACCTTGAACATAACTAGGCGGGCGTCGCCATGGTTGATGGGAAGCTATTTTGTGGTTATACCTGCTCGAGGGACTCCTCGGGCGTGTAGGTCCTTTATGATGGTCGAAGCTCGGAGTCTTACACTTTGGAGGGCCGCCTTGCTGAACTGGTTGAGTAATAGTAGGAGGCACCGAACTAGATTGACGACCCTGAGGAGGTACATTCACAACAGTAACAGTTGGTTGATGACCTACGGTAGCATTGGTAGTCTCAGAGACGACAGCGGCCTAAGTATCCATCTTTGCATTAAGAGCTTGTAGCATCTCCATAATCTGCCCCACACTCCCTCGAAGATCTTCGAGCTCATGGCTGACACGGTCGATCTCTTAGTTTTGTTCTTCCATCCTTTTCCAAGCTTGGGCTCTAGTGTTGTACTGATGTGGAGGACCCAGGGTGACGAAAAAGGAAGGCGAGAGAACCGAGAATGAGAGACCGGGAGACACATGAAATGCATAAATATGATGCTAAAATGCAAACTGCGAATGAACGATTTCATGGAATTCAAATATCTACGAACATCGCGGAATACCAATGGGATTTTATTTATTAATTTGAAAATGGATTACAAATATATATTCTTAAAAAGTCTTAACAAGAAATAGCTAAATAAAAGCTAAGGAAGTGTAGTCCACAACTTCAACGAGTAAGCGGAGAGTCGGAGGAAAATAAATCCTAGTAGATTCTTCTCTTTTTGTAGGAGAGCACCTATTCATTCTTCGACTAAAGCTACTTTTGGAGTTCTTCGTTCTCACTGATGACAACCCGATATTTGTTCTTCCATGCTTCTGCCTCATGTTGTGCTTTTTTCAAAGCGATCTGCAACTTTTCAGCTTCGGACATGAAAACTAGGACAGGTTCCCTTCTCGGAGGCAAAGGATCTTGACGAAGATAGGGCATCTTCAGCTTGATGGCTCTTTCTCGGACCCAACAAAGATAAGGCTCTATGGACACACAATTCGGCTTTCCCAGACTTTCTCTACCTTTCTTATGCAAATGACGCCAAGCGGATACAATCTGATCTTGAAGTTATTTGTCATCCTTAAAGAACATTCTCTCCACATGAACATTTTTAGGCGTTTCCTTCAAGAGATACCCTAACTGTCAGCGAGCTAGAACTGGATTGCAGCTAATCCTTCCATTAAACCCAAGTAAGGGTACGTTGGCGAAGTTTCCACAACCGTCGATGATTAATATTCCATCATACACACGGTTATACCAATCAATATCCAAATGAGTTAGAGCCATAACCCTTTGTGACCAACGTCCTTTAGTGAGATCTCGAAAAGGACCAGACTTAGGCAAGTGCGAAATGAACCACTTGTATAATAACGGCACACAACAGGTGATCATCCCTCCACCATGGAAGTTTCGGAGATGCACGGAGTGATAAGTGTTACCCAATAAAGTCGGTACTAGATTAATCATCATGAAGATTTTGATGGCATTAAGGTCAATGAATCCTTCAAAACTAGGGAATAGCAGCACTCCATAAATAAGCAAGGCGAGGATTGCCTCAAAGGTAGGCATGCTCAAATGATCGGCATAATATTGGGCTTTCTCGATTAAGAACTTTGTAGGTAACCCAAAAGTTCCACCTTTGGAAATCATATTGCCCTTGATGTCGGACGCCTTCAAGCATGTGGCTTTAGCAATGTCTTGCTCTTTAGGGTCCTTCTCCAAGAAAGGTAAAGGAAATCCATCCAAAATAGGTAACCCTACCAACTGAGAGTACTCTTCCAAAGTAGGCAATAGCTGAAAATCTGGGAAAGTGAAGCAATGATAATTCGGATCATAGAACTGTAACAAGGTAGAAAGAAGTCCTTCGTCTACTTTAAGTCCTAACATAGGTAACAACCTTCCATATTTGTTTTGGAATCCTTCTTGATATTGGACTAAAGCTCCTAACTTCCTTAGGTCATCCAACTTAAGACTCTTAAAAGAATATTTCAGAGTAGGTTTTCTATGGTGATCCATGGTATCCTGCAATGTTCATAAGTAACGTTTGAATTCCATGAAATGTAATGCCATGTGATGCTTTATGGATGCAATGCATAAATATACACAACTCCTAGGTTAAGGGTATATGAGCGGAGTTAAGGTCTACCCATCCCCATAAGGTATGTACTAAGGTTAGTTGTACCTGTAGAATAAGGTTCTAAAGCGGTGCCCAAAGTCATCAGTCCATCTTTAAGATATTATCAATTTCCCGACTGACTTGATGGTTAATAATATTCTCAAGAGAACCTCTTTTAAGGGTAGTATCTTGTAGCAACTATTTTGGGAATACTCCCTTATAGTCCCCGCACTATGTCCTAGATAAGGCCAAGGTGGTGTTAAGGTACTGCGGTCCCCAATATCACAGGCTCCAATCGAAGATAGTAAGTGTTTTCATGAATACTCGTTCAACAAAACTACCTTTCAAAATGGCCTCAACTGAGCGGTGATTCTCAAGTCAACTTGGTCGGGAATCACTCCCTATAAGCCTCATCGAATATATCACCTCCTATAATAAGTTCACTCAAGTCTGGGTGTAGGACTTATCTCACAACAAAATAGATACCCCAAGCAAGGTACAATAAATATTATATACAAGCAAACAAATAATAAAGTAGATAGCATACAATAAACAAAGTAGGGGTAACCCTTAAAAGTTAGGCAACTCCCCAGTGAAGTCGCCATTTTCTGTTGTGGTTAGAATAGGATATCAAACTATTAATTAGTTTAAATCGCAAATCTTTGATTCACAACCGACTTTGATTTATCCGAAGAAAAAGGTCAAATGAAGGAAAACCTATTTTTGCATCGTAAATAATGCGGGGAGAGACCTAGGTACGGGGTTGGTTAAGCTTAGGGAAGATATTAGCACCCTAAACTTCTGTAGTACTCTACAGGAACCTTTTGTATAAAGTTTACTATTTGGCTTTATTATTTGCTTGAGGGTATATTGCTAAGGGTTAAAAGTGACTGAAAGACCTAAGGGTTAGTCCTAAGTTTACTCGGCAAGATTCGCATCTTGTGCCTACGTATCCTGGATAGGGGATGGAATCAGAGTAATCGTAGTTCCCCTTGAAAGGGAGGTTAGAAACTTCTAGACTGTGGTCAAGGTTTCAATGGGGAATAAGCGTTCATAGGGAAGCTCTTACATGGAGTGCGGCGACTCCTATTTCTACGTTGAAATAGTTTGAACTTAAAACTAGGGTAAACTAAATATTCCACGGAGGAAAACCCTAAAACGGAGTGCGGTGACTCTTGACCTAATGATAGGGTAAAAGGGTATTTTCGTCCTCGGCGGGACACCTAGGCTATTAGGGTTTTGAAACAGTCAAGGGTTAGGGTTATTGACTCGACGGTCAAACTACTGGACTTAATCCTTCAGAGGGACATAACGGTAAATGATGCAAGTGACGAAGAGTTATTATATGGCAGTATGGAAATATGAAAGAGAGAAAAACTATACGGAATTGAAATAAAATTGCGACGATAGCCTAACATAAATTACAACCGAAGAATAAAAGACAAGAACAATAACCGCAACGATGGCCTCGCATGATTACAATTGAAAAAATGACAATACGAAAAAATGAAGGATTAGTAAGCTGAAATGAACAAGAATTAATGAAAATTGAAACGGCTAAGTCAAGAGTTCTGATTTTTGTGTTCAACGGGAGGAGATCACTTTAATTCCAATATTTTTATTAAGAAAAATATGTTTTAATTTAATTAAAGAAGTTTGTTTTGATTTTAAGGCTTTGATGAAGAAAATTTTGTTTTGAATTTTTGTTGTAAAAAATGTTTTAACTTTAATGTTTGAAAAGGTTTTAATTTTAATATAAAAATGTTTTTTAATTTTAATATGAAAAAATGTTTCAATTTTTGAAAATGAATTTACAATTAGACTTTTTAACTTTTACAAATGAAATTTTTTAACTTTTGAAAAGTTAATCTAAATATTTTTAACAAAAAATCTTAATCTTAAAAAATGAAATTTTACAATAAGAAAATTAAACAAGTTGTGAAAATAACTATACATTATATAAACCTTGCTATTTAGAAATTATTAAAATAAAGTTTATTTTCCAATTACTAAATTAATTAGTTGTTAGTTACTAATAATAATTAATAAAACATAAAAGAAAAGGAAAAAAGAAAAGAAATAAAACATATAATGAGAGTGGGAGTATTCGTGTGCTGGCATATTGACCCTTTAGGGTTTCCTTTATTAAAGACCCTCTTCTTCTTTCCTCCAAACACCGGCGGCGGCCACCATTGATGAGCTCTTGAAGCTCTGAGTTTTCCTCTTTGTTTTCGCTTGCATGGCCAATGTTCTTCTTTCTTCTTATTCATTCTCACTTGAAACACAAAAGCAGAGGAAAAAACCATTTTATTATGATGAATGCTTACGTTTTCTTGCTTGGCAACGATGGTTGTTGCTTTTCGTATCACTTGACGGATGATGGCCGATGAGGAAGAAAGCTTCTGAGGCCGTTGGGAGCTTAACCGGCAATGCTCTGACTTGAGGCTTACGGCCTACCCGTCGAGCTTTCCGCGACGCGGTGGTGGTGTGGTGGTAGTGAACCCTCCGGGGATTTGCGGTCGCCGCTCTCTCCGTCTCCGGTGGAGTCCGCTTGCTGATGGTGATGATGAAACCCTTGAGGGTTTTCTGAACCTCTTTCTTTTAGTCGCGCCGCCGTTTGGGTTTCTGGTTCGCTTTCTGAGGACTTTTTTTTGTGATGTTTTTAAGGTTCCTTTGATGATTTATATATCTCTGATTTTGATTGTAGGCTTCGTATTCACGGATTTACGGTTTTGATTTGTTACCATTTTTCTGTGTTTTTTTCCGGGAGATTATTCAAGATGATTTTGTTGGCTCGTTGGACTTGCAATATTGTTCTTGAAAATGTTAACCTTGCCGCTGATTCTATTGATTTGTTAGCTATACTTCCGGAAGATTGTTGTTTGAGTCTGTTGGATGATTTTCTGGGAAAATTATTTGGGCCTATTTGATTCGTTGGAACCCTCGGAAAATCTGAAAAGTTGTTAGGCTGTGTTTGGCAGAAAATCATTTTTTGAATAAGTGCTTTTTCAAAAAGCACTTTTTTTGATAATCACTTTTTCGGAAAAACATTTTTTGATAATCACTTTTCAGAAAGCAATTTTATCTCTCTCTCTCTCGGATGCCTCGAAGAACAGATTGTTGCCTGATTTTTGCTTTTGGTCGGAATAGAGTCGGGAGTAGGTGACGACTTCGTCGTTGCCCTCTCGACGCACCCGATGATGAGAGTGCTCTGAGGGTGTCGGAAAACTAACCGATAAAATTATTCGTTTGTTGTTTTGCAGGTTCGAAGAATCGAAGAAATCGGACTTGAAGCTTAATTTAGGAATTTAGGATAGAAAAGTGCAATGTAAAAATTGTAAATTTATTTTATTTTATTTTTGATATTGTAAAAAATTTATTTTTTTATATAATAAAATTACTCAATTTAAATTAATGAATAATAATTATTATTATTTCTCTTTTGATTAAAAATGCTTGTTTTTGTTCTCTTTTTTTTTAAACAATGAAATTAAATCATGAAATAAAGTCAATGAAATAAAAACAATATTTAACACTACAATGAGATTATTTTAAAAAAAATGAAACGAAGTCAATACTTTTAAAAAAAAGAAATGAAATGAAAATAAGAATTAAAAAATAAAATAAATATGATTTAAAAATGAAATGAAAATAAGAATTAAAAAATGAAATGAAATAAATTGTTTTTGTTATTTTTGATTTAGAAATGAGATAAAAACACCATTAAAATCCTATTTTTTTATTAATTCAAAATTCATCCAATTTATCCGATTAATCTCGTCTCCGACACAACTTTCGACCCATCCTTCCGGCAATTCAAATGAAGAATCTTGTCCGAATAAATTCAAACTATTTAAATGACCCTGCTTTTTCGACTAACTTCAACCAAACGAATTGAATTGATTCTGTTCACCTAGCTCAGATCCTCCATGATTAACCTCTTCCGATTAACACCCTCGGCCTCAATTCACACCAATAAATCCAAATGGCTCAAATTTCCTGACTACAACTCAGATTCATAAATTGACAGTCGACTGCGAATAAAATGACCATTCTGCCCTTCATAAGCCAAAGAGCGCACAAATGCGACTTTTCCTGCAAAAATCAACCAACTACACAAACCTGTCAGTGATTAGCTAAAATGCGATGCAAAATGAAATGCGATGCGAAATGAAACTACTAAATCTCAGGGAAAAATTTGGGGTATTACAACCATGATTCTAAAAAGAATGCCAGAACTGAAGAGAAGTTAGATCAAAGTAAAGGGATTTGGTGTTATGAGTATGAAGGTTTTGGTCACATTAGGCCAGAATTCCCCAACTATCTCAAGAAACAGAAAAAGGGCTTGACTGTATCTTAGTATGATGATGATGATTCAGAAGAGAAATCCAACACCGAGACTGACAAATCTGTTACTGCTCTCTCTGAAAGATGGGCAGATGAAGTATAATGTTGTGATGAAAATGTCCTTTTATGGAGATCTGGATGTATCCTAAAAGGAAACTTGTGGCAGATGTGAAGAAATACTTAAGACAGAGACAAATTAGAGAAAGGTCATAGTTGAATTGGAAAATGAGAAGAAAGAACTCTTATGTAATATTTTTGAGCTTAAAAATGAGGTAAATCTCTTAAGTTCTAAGCTTTATGACATGACAAATTCCTTGAGTAGGATGAAAAATAGGGAAGAAATAATAAAAGATACTGGAGATGCGGAATTTCATTATCAGCCTGATAATAAATAAAAAAGAGTTTCTGAAGAAAAGTTCTTTCCTTCTGAAAGGAAGAAGATGGTCACAATGTTTAACCACGTGTTACAACATTCTGTCAGACATAATGAACCTCCAAATAATTACCAATCTTATTGGAGATGTCATTACTGTGGAGAGTATTCTCATATAAAGGCATTCTATTATAAGTTGTATGGAAATCAAAACTTTTCAGCTCATACCAAGGTTAATCAAGTAAGTAAAAAGAGAAGGATGTGAACCTAATATCTTACACTTCCTTGAGGACCTCAACTAGAGAAGACTGGTACTTTGACAGTGGATGCTCTAGATATATCACAGGGGTTCTAAATTTGCTGATAGATATCAAGCCTCATCCTACGAGTTCTGTCAAATTTGGTGATGGGTTTAAAGGTGAAATCAAAGAATTTAGAAGGCTGGTGTGTGCTGGATCACCTAGTTTAGAAAATGTTCTCTTTGTAAAAGGACAAGTTGTTAATCTCATCAACATTCGTCAGTTGTGTGACCAAGGATCATTAGTTAATTTCTCAAAGACATAATTCCTTGTCAAAAATGATAAAAATGTTGTTCTAATGAAAGGTATAAGGTCTAAAGACAACTGTTATCTATTGGATCCTCAAATACTTGCTTACTCTGTTATAACAAATGAGTATGAAGTGAAGCTATGGCACAAGAAACTTGGACACCTTCATCTTAGCAGAATGAGGGAAATTATACCTAAAAGAGCCATTAGAAGAATACCATAAATCAAGGTTAAAGATGGGAAAGTCTGAGGTGAGTGTAAGGTTAGGAAGAAATCCATGATTTCATCTCCAAGGTTACAACATCAGACTACTTCCAAGTTAGTGTAACTTCTTCACATGGACTTAATGGGACCAATGCAGGTAGACAGCTTGGATGGAAAGAAATATGTCTATATAGTTATTGATGATTTTTCAGGGTTTACATGGGTGAACTTTCTAAAAGAGAAATCTGACATTGTTGGAGCCTTTAAAGATTTATGTCAAAATGTTCAAAAGGAGAAAAATAGTATGACTGTCAAGGTTAGAAGCTATCATGACAAGGTGTTTAAGAATGCGAAATTCTCTGAATTTTGTGCTTCTAAAAACATCAATTATGAATTTTCTTCTTCCATTTCCTCTCTGCAATATGGGACTATTGAGCAAAAGACAATGGTTATACAAGAATCAGCTAGAGTCATACTTCATGCTAAGCAACTTCCATGTCACTTTTGGGTTGAAGCTATGAATATTGCATGTTATATTCATAACAGGGTCACCTTAAGAGCAGGCTCTTCAGTTACTCTCTATGAGCTATGGAAAGGAAAAAGACCTACAGTCAAATATTTTCATATTTTTGGAAGCAAATGTTATGTCCTGACTGACAAAGACAAAAAGGGTAAGATGGACCCCAGAAAAGATGAAGGGATATTTCTGGGTTACTCTTCAAGAAGTTGAGCTTATAGAGTCTTCAATTCCAAAACTGGAATGACAATGGAATCTATCAGTATGGTGATTGATGATTTAGTTATAGAACAAATGGAGGATGTTGAGGACAATGTTGGAACATCCTCTGTGCAGAATGATAAGGCAGGAAGAAGAGAAAGTTGTAATTTCACTAGCATTGTGTCAGATAACTCTCAAGTTATTATAGGTCTCTCTGTTAGAGTTTATACAGAACAATCTAAGGATATCATTAGAAGACACCCAAATGAATGGGACATCAGTGAATCTACAAAGGTAATATCCAACTCATGTCTTGTATCTAAACATGAATCAAGGATTAGTCTTATTGTTCAAGAGAAGAAGATCTTGAATTACATCATTGAAATAAGGGATTGTAGTGTGCATTACTCTTACAACAAAAATGATATGTTGAATGAACTATGCAAGATATAATGGGCTAGTGATATGTATGGTTGTTTATCTCCAACAAACAATCAGATTGTATGCATTAATAAGAAGCAAGTATGTGCTTCTTGGTGGACTGTTGTAGCTAAGGGAGGAGTTTTCCTTCGACTAGTGTGGATAAGTCAAATGTTGAAGAAACATAATGACAAGGTTGATGTTCTAACATTACATTGTAAGGATCAGAATGTTATCAGACATTTCATTTAACATGGATGGAACAAGAAACCTAACAGGTATAACCAACTAATCAGGAATCTTGATCTAGGAAAGGTTGTCAATTTGAAGTGTGTGGACACTAAGGATCAGCTGACTGTTATGTGTACTAAATCCTTATATGCAAATGAACTTGAGAACATAAGCTATGAGGTAAGAACTGACACTATTGAGGAGTTGTAGCAATTACAGATCTGGAGGAATGCAACACATACTGCACCATTCCTCTATTTTTTGATGCTTGGTAAGCCTGAACGAGTGGCTGTAGTTATGAGATGGAGCAACAAATCTGTGTGAGGTAAAAAGGTTGACTTGAAGAAGAAATGTTTTGAGGATGTGGCAAGGGAATTTAGTGTCTATTCTTCTAAAACATGTGACAGCTTCAAGGAGTGTAGAAGGATCTTTGACAGGGGCAAGATGTGAAAGATTACCTGAAGATGATTTAAATTTGTGTTTCCATTAGATTTGTTTGTTTCCATTGCAATTATGTGCTTCCATTTATGTTCGTTTACATTTACTCCATTTTTTTTTCAATTTTTGGCTAAAAAGGGAGAGTAAAGTATTAGTATGTTTGTTATTTCTGATGTTGGATCAAATGTCATGACTTCATGTCGTGTTCATACTACTGCTTAGGAAGAGCAGTTTTCATTGTTGTTGCTTGTTTGTATGCAACTATTTAGAGGGAGCATGAGTGTTTGTCATGCTTGTGCTTTAAGGTAGGATCCTCTATTGATGGTGTACAAGAGCAGGATGTCAGACTCATTGCTCTGATCTATGTAGTGCTCTGATTATTTATAAGGACAAATAAGGGTGTGTCATGTTTGGGAGAATTCATTATTTCTCTACAGTAAGTTGTGGTCTTCAGGGGGAGTGAGCTTGTGTTTGGTGCTTTTGAAGTGTGGTTCTATGGCATGAGCTTGAAGAGTTTATGTGTGTTTTTCTTGTGGTTTAGGTTTTACCCTTGAGGGGGAGCATTGGTTATGTATGACAGGGGGAACTTTGTACCTGTCTATTCAGTAGCTGCTAAGTTGCAGTTTGTACAAAGCTTGCATGTTCTCATGTAGCTTGCACTGTTGATTTGGGATGTCAGACTAGATGTCTTGACATTGTGCTGTCTAATATGCTCCATTGTCTTGACAGTATTGTGTTTGTGACTATGGTTCTTGCTGTTTGGTGTTTTTGTTTTGATTCCGTTGTATGTGCCTCTAATGTGTGCTAGGGTTGTTTTAGCCAAAATTTGCAAAATGGGGAGATTGTAAATTCTGTGGTTTTTGGATTGGCAATATTTTGGTAAAACATGTTGTCAGTAAGATGTTAAGTCAGATGTTCTGCTATAAGAGTCAGACATCATGTTCAGCATGATGTTGTGACACGTGCCAGAACATGTTATACCAGAAAGTTAGGACATGACTATTTTGGTATTTTTAGTGTGAGTTTTGAGTTTTTTTTAATTCACACTTTTGCGTTATCCAAGGAGGGATATTGTGGGAACTTCTGTTTTGACATATTGTGTTGGTTTTCGTAAAAAGAATTTTTGAACCTTTTTTAAAAACTTTGTATTTTGTTCCTATTATTGTGTAGGAAATTATATTGACGCTTTGAAGTTAATTCCTGGTGATTTGTGTTTTATTCTGAAGCCCAAGCCCACCAGGACTGAAGGCTATTTAAAGATAAGACCTAATCTTGAACATGCTTGGAATTTGAAGAAATTAGGATTTGTCGTGTATTAGAGTCTCTTTAGTGTTTAGTGTGTTTTGTTTGTATGTCACTATTGTATCTTTTGGTGCATTTAGTTGACTGATTGTTAATTGTTAATTGTTCACTCATAAGATTTTAAGCAATAGTGTATTATTCTTAGTTGAAGCTTTTAAGCAAAACTAAGTATTGTACTTGGAAGGGTTGGTACTTCTATTTTGAGTTGTTGTTGTTGAATTATCACTGGTTTGTGACTGATAGGAAGAGAGAGGGGGATCTCATATATAGAGGGTGTCTAGGTAGAAGTTGCACAAGGTAGTGATTAAGTGAGAAGCTGTAAACGAGGGAGATTAGCTTTGAACTAATATTATTATAGTGAATTTCCTTCCTGGCTTGGTAGCCCCTAGATGTAAGTGACGTTGCACCGAACTGGTTTTATAACTACTGGTGTCATTTATCTTTCTGCCATTTATTATTTTGCATATTCTTGAGTGATCAAACTGTTTTAATCCTAGTGTTGTGACATCTGTCTTGACATTTGGTATCTGCATGCTAGAATTTCAATCACACTACTGATGACAATATTTATTGGTCTTTTAATCTTTCTATGTAATTTTCATTTTCATTGCATCTTTTGATTTTACAAATGATTCGTGTGTTCCAACATTTTTCAGGCTTGGGTCCTTCACCACTTCCTGCGCATCTCTAGTTGGTCGTGTGTATCAACTTACATTGAGGATATGTTGTATGGTTTTCCATTTGCCCTGCTCATAAAGAACCGTGTGATAGAGTTGTTCAGAGTGTATCTTGACCACTTGGTTACCGAGGATATGCATTTTAACAACTATGTCAATCATTGTGAGACATATCATTTGACGACATAGTGTTATACTCGGGATGGTTGGCTTACGACTAACATCTCACATTTCCTCATCTGCTTGAGTACATCATGTGCAGTTTGACTACACTCAGACTATTCCCAAACACCTTGGTGTCTTTGCTCCTCCTTTTATGAGACGTAGAGAGATGAATCTCATGTTTGATGATTATCTTAGTCATTTGGTACCAGATGAGGCATAAAGTACCATAATTAAGAGTGACTAGAGCTACGTCTACTGGTACATCAAGGTGTCACATTTGTATATGATGTAGGCTGCTCCAAGAGATCCACCATTTCTTGCTCATCAGGGGATACTAGAGGAGGAGCAATCACAATTAGATCATGCTCATGATGTCTTGCCTAGATGTCGTTGCATAATGGAGATTATGCAAGCAGTCGTTGCCCAAGGTATCTTTCCTGATGGGTCTAATGTGAGACAGATCCTAGATGCCATTGTGGCAGAGGCATAAGAGGCATTGATGCATCAAAGGCAATGTTGGAGGACTGGGGGCAGTGGAGGCCGAGGATTCCAAAGAGTCAGAGGAGTTGTAGTTCGGCATATGCAGTAGTATATAGTAGTTGTATTTTAGATTCATTATGGACTGTATTTTATTTTCACTCCATTCTACTTTATCGTGTATTTCGACTTTATTTATATGTCATTTTTGGCCATTTAGATTTATATATGTCATTTTTTGTATATCTATTATATTATTTAAATCTCATCAAATAACAAGGTTCTTAACATTTATAAATCATCACTTTATATGTGTAAACCTTAAAATAAACATAATATGCATTGTTCTGATAGGGTAACAGAGATGCATCTTCGTAAATCCTAAACAGAGATGCATCTCTGGAACAATGAACGTGTAAAATGTCTTTCAGAGTGGAATGTATGATGTATGTTTTAAAGTATTACGAAGATGCATCTTTGGATCAGTTAACGTTTTGATTTAAGAAAAAATATGGTCGAAGATGCATCTCCAAAATCTGAAAAATATTTTGAATTTTCTAAAGAATATTTTTCCACCTCATAGAATGAGATAAAAAAAATCTACCATATAAGAAAAGAATATGCTCTAGAAATCATTTTTTTACCATTTACCCTTCATCTTCCACCTCATCAAAATGAGGGAAAATTGTGTCCTTAATTTACTTTTTCCAACCAATAATGTTATATGATTTAACTAAAACTATATGCTTATTGTTTTATACCTTTGCTTGTTAGATTTGGAATAATTGATGGTGTCACTTGTAACACCCCAATTCTATACCCCCAAATAATCACATAATTATTTAGGCACATATTAAAAATTACGTCAGAGTATAATTATAAACATAGTATAAAAGAGGTATGTCACATTATACATGAATTTAAAACATTCAACACCTGCTCAACAATTGATATGCAATAGTTGGGTAACGTTGCGACAGAGGAACTTAGTCCTTACACCCACATCTCAATATTTAGAATAAAAACGGAAAATCTAAACCGAGCATATTCATCATGCATACCTTCACAATTCTTATCATTCCATATAAACATACATATTCATGTTTATTCAATAATGCACAATTACAAAGATGATAAATGCAAATCATAGAGACCGACTAACGACTCTATGCAAATGCAATGTGGTACCGACTCAATCATCTCAAGTTCACTCAGGAACTTATTGGAACCATCGCTCGTTACCAATGTAACTCCCCGTCGGGCTTACGATGTTCACCCATTGCTCACACCTCACATAGGCACACAATGTTTATGGATTGCTCACACCTCGATTGCTCACACCTCACCTAGACACACAATCGTTTGTAATCATCGCTCACACCTTGTAACACCCCCTTCTACACCCCCAAATAATCAAATAAAACGTTTAAGCACATATTAAAATTTCATCAGAGTATAATTAAAACATGGTATAAAAGAGACATGTCACATCATACACAAAATTGAAACATACAACACCTGCTCTATAAAAGACATGCAACAGTGGGGTAGTTTTCAACAGAGGAACTTAGTCCTTACACCCACATCTCAATATTTAGAATTAAAAGCGGAAAATCTAAATAGTGAATCATTTTAAACATATAATCATATAAATACATATCATCCAGTTTGATTCACCACATCATTCATGTTTACATAAACATTTGTCAGCAGATACATATACAAATGTATCACAAAAGAATGTTATACAATCCTAACTACCCGGTGCTACATATCAGAGCTAACCGACCAAAAAGAATGAAGTTACACTTCACAAAAGACCTCCAGCAAACCTAATCTGCAATGCCTCATAGGGCATTATAAAACAGCAGAAGGGTGGGAAATATTATCATAATAATCAATGCATATAATTATATATATATATATATATATATATATATATATATATATATATATATATATATATATATATATATATATATATATATATATATATATATATATATATATATATATATATATATATATATATATATATATATATATATATATATATATATATATATATATATATATATATATATATATATATATATATATATATATATATATATATATATATATATATATATACACACACACACACACACACACACAAGCATAGAATACACATATTCAGCATTTCTCACCACAATTCATTATCATCATCATATACATCACAATATATGTATAAACAAATATGGATAATCACCAAATATGTTTCATCATGCACACATCCATAATCCTCAATTCAACAATTCATACACAAGCATACTTTCATATAACAATGATATATATGCCATGTGACTCGATGCAACTCAATGCAACTCATGCCATGTGGTACCAACACTTGTTATCATTTTTCGGTTTTTAAATTTAAACCGGGTCCGTCCCCTAAACCGATAACAACAAAAGTTCGTCCTCTAAGCTTTCAAACTCACCCTTCTAGGTTTGGGACAAGTCACTAGCCTCCACGAAACTAGCAAGCATTGCCTCTTGACCAAATGATGTGTATGCAATCAACAACCAAATGCACTTAAGACCGTTCTCGCATCTTAATCCCATGCATTCTCAAATAATTCATCATATAAGAATTATAACATGATTGCACACACAACATATTTCATAATAATCAAAGTATTCATACTTTCAACGCCATCACCATATTTATCAAGAAATGCACACATATTCACTAATATGTTCTCATGCATTCTTCGCGTACAATCGCACACAAACAATATACATTCACAATATCGCGCCAACGGCAATGAACTCAATCACATTCATCATGCACTTTTAATTAATTTAAATAACGCATATATTTGTCAAAAGACCACATTTCACAAATCGAATCCACAATCTAGGATTCACGCCATACGGCTACCCACAGCATAACATATCACAACAGTACACAAACTATTCATTTCCGATAAGGATTGAACACAATCGAACCAAACAATCAACATTGGATGGAAACACAAGGAAATGGAAATGTTGTCACACTCGCTAGCTGGCTCGCCTAGCGAGTTCCTAGCGAACACTCGCTACCTGTTCGCCTAGCGAACAAGCTCGCGAAGGCAAACAGAAGCTACTGTAAGGCTTCGCTACCTACTCGCTGGGGCTTCGCCTAGCGAACCCCTCGCTACCTCGCTCGCTACCAGCGAAGAGGGTCAATTACATTATGTCCATGTCTGGGACCATTCGCTACTAGCTCGCTACAGCGAACACTCGTGACTTGTTCGCCTAGCAAAGGTGCTAGCGAACGTCTGCGATGTTCAAAACTCCAATTGTCCAAAATCATCGAATTATCACAAAATCAACTGATTCAATTCCAACGAATTCCAGTAGTCTTAGCCTAATATTTCTCGACTAATCTACACCATTTATTCTAGATTTTAACCGTTCAAACATCGACTCTATCGATTAAATCCATTTCTGCCATAGAATGGAAAAAGATGGGAAACCTCTAACAAATCCAAACACACACATACATAATCATATACATTGGTAAGATAACAACATTTCACACCCTTACCTTGATTAAATCGAAGCTAGAAGTTGTTCTTGAGCTTTCCAAGCTTTTTCCCCTTTTCCTTCCTTTTTTCTCCTCTTGCTCTTCTCTTTCTCTTGTGTTTCTATTCTTTCCTCTTTCTTCCACTTTTCTTATATGTCTTTCTATTCTATTTCCTTCCATTATATTTCTTCTCTCAAATATCTACCAATAATTAAAATAATCCAAATAAATCAATTACTTAATACTAATAATTAATTATTGAAAATTGGGTTGTTACACACCTCACACAGGCACACGACGTTACAACGGATTCTCATTAGAATCACACAACACAAGAATGTACGTCATTATGCTTCACATACAAAATGACTCAAGACATTCTTGAAATGCATACATATTCACAATATATTCATGCATTCATCTCATACTATCACATACAATCTATATACATTCACATCAATTATGTCAAATGGCAACGAGCATCGCTTTACCACCTAAACAGCAACGAACTCTTTCACAATTAACATGCATTTACATTTAATTTAAACAATGCATTTATTTGCCAAAAGGCCACAATTCACAATAAATTCCACAATCTAGGATTCACTCCATAAGGCTACCCCAACACATCGTATAACAACACACACAAGGTATACATTATATAACAAAAGTCTACTGCACGATAACACATCAATCGCACACATTTGCGACGATAAAAATCAACACGACGATACGTTTTCAATTTTCTGCTATAATTGAACCAGGTACAGGCCTAAAAACAATTTTTTCTAGAAAGAGCATCTCGTTAACTTTCCAACGCTTCGAACGGAGGTCAAAATCGACTTACGGTTCAAGAGTTATGAATTTTTGAAGTTTTTCTAAAACAAAATTTTTTTGCATAAAGACTGCTACGGGTTTGAGCATTTTCGCCCGAAAATCCGACCGATTCAATTATTTTCTTCGAAACAAACACATACTCATTCATACCAAACATATAGTAGTGATTTAGAACCATCAAACGTGAAATCTACGACTTTCAATTTCAATCTGAATCTTAAACCCTCAAATCTCCAAAAATGCAAAAACTTACAAAATCAACCAAATTCGATAAAACAAGCATACTCGATCACGGCCTAACATTATCCGACACAACTATGCAATCTATTCTGACTTTTGTTCGTAAAAACATCGATTCCTCACAAAAATCTCAATTTCAACCTAGAACTCAAACTATGGAAAACAAGAAAACATCCAAGAAAACACATACATAATGATATACATTGATGAGATAATAAGATTTCACACCCTTATCCGATTAAATCGATTCCTAGAAGCTGTTTTGAAGATTTCTAAGTTTTTCCTCTTTTTCTTCTCTTTTCTCTTCTTCCTCTTTCTTTCTTTCCTTTTTCTCTCTATTTCTCTTTTCTTTCTATTTCTCTTTTCTTTCTATTTCTCTCCTATTTCTTCTTCTTATCTTTTTTTTTTACACAAATTTAATTAATTCATTTTCTCACATCATTCTACACTTAATCACTTTTCTACCAATTTTACTAAATTTCTCACATAATTTTAATTCCACTAAATTTCTAACTTACCATTAAATGAGAAACGTCCAAAATACCCTCCATTCTAATTTCCCTAAAAACTCTCAAAAACGGTAAAATATCATAACATGTCAACATATCATATTAACACACCAATTTCACAAATAAAATAATTATCACTCAATTTAAATAAAAGACTCAACAAAATGGGAATAATCGAAATCGGGGCGTTACATCACTTGCTTCTCTTTGGTTCCAAATCAATATAAGAAATTCAAATTTTCCTCTTATTTCTTTTCCCAATGTCAAATCCAAATTTAAATTTCTTTCATCTTTTCTCTCACTTCTTACATTTCACTTTTCACTTCCCTCTTCTCTCACCTCTCTCACCACGAGAATCACTGTTTCTACCTCTTTTTATTCTTCTTCTTCATCTTCCTCTTCCTCCTATGTAAAAACCTAAATCAAATCATCATCAAATGGATGTGTCGCAGATAGAATGGGAGAAACCTGTGTGCACGATGATGGTTGATTTATGTTGCTATGTTTAACTGTTTTGAATGTATCTTCTTCTTCTTTTGCAGGTTTTGTTGAAGTTCAAAACTGTTGTTAATGAAATTGATAATGGTGGTATTGTCTTTGTTGGTTTTTTATATTCTTTATTAATTTTTTTGTTCATGGTGATTGTTGTTTGTTGATTTGTTGTTGGTATGGTTGAAGGTTGATAGACGATGTTATGGTGTAGGTTTGAATGGTGCTGATATGTTGAATATGGTGAGTTATTACTATACAACTACATCTATGTTATTTAAATCCACTATCATTTTGAACTATTTTTTATGTTTTTTATTCTTATTTTGCAAGTATTGTTGAAGTTCAAAACAATTGTTAATCAAAATGATAATGATGGTGTTGTCTTTGTTGGTTTGTTATATTCTTTATTATTATTTTTTGTTCGTGGTGATTATTGTTTGTTTATTTGTTGTTGGTGTGGTTAAAGGTTGATAGACGACATTGTGGTGTAGGTTTATATGGTGATGATATGTTGAAGATGATGAGTTATTATTATACATCTATGTTATTTAAATCCACTATCATGTCTAATTATTTTTAATGTTTCTTCTTCTTCTTCTTTTGTAGTATTGTGTTATTTAAATTTACTGACATGTTTAACAATTTTTTAAGTCCACTGTTATGTTTGTTCTCTATCGTATTTAGTATTATGTTTAACCATTTTAGCGGGTTTACTACTTTTCAAAACCCCATATGTCATTGGTATGGTTCACGAGGTCGGTTACTCACACTCTCAGTCAGGGAGCAACAAATGTGAGGTTATATTTGTCTTCACTGACTTGCAAATGTTTTGTTTTCACTCTCTTTGGTTGCATGTGTTTTCGTTTTCTTTGCTTTCAAACAAATCTAATAACATCCTTCAAATGGAACTATCAATATAGTGTAGTATCCAAAATTTAAGGATTCACTTATATACTACAGTTTACCAATAACTATTACTTCTTTGCATTGACTCATTTTTTCTTTTAAAAATATATCGTGATTCTTTCAATAGCGAAAGTCAAGGATCAGTTATCCACTAGAGTTTCCTCTACCACTGGACTCATCGTTGGGTTTGAAGTATGTATTCAGAGTTATATGGCACGCTAAATGACCTCTACCCACATTCCTGGACCTATGACACCAGCCATGACTATGTAGATTCTTGCTCTTGAGTAAAGCCACTGAATAAGTCGTAAATCAAGTTAATGGAAGAAGGATATTCGTCCTCAACTAAATAAATGCCTTATTTTTGGGTTTTATTTCGCTAGTATGGTCGAAAATTTTGTGCTATTAGGATAACTATGTTGTAACTATCTCTTTATCTAAGACCACCATTTAGCTATTATGTGACTTTTCAACTGCATTATGATTTTAAATTACTATAATGCTAGCTTTTCTAAATTGTAATGTATTTTATGTAATGAACCAGTGTTACAATGCTAACTTTTGTACTTCTGAGTTCATATCTGATATGGTTTTTCTCCTTGGGGCCCATAAAATGTGTATTTGTCATTGAATGTATTATTGATATGGGCCGACATCACAGCCTAATATATTGATTGTAATAATGTGTAATATTATAACATTTCAAGACATATTCACTTTTCCCAACACTCATAATATCAAATACATTATTGTATGACAACAAACTCAACAACCTACGTATTATCATGACCACACAAATGACACGATCAATATCACCACAATAATTGAGACACCATACTTATATGCCTCTAACATATCTCTGTTAATTAGGAAATAATCTTTGCAGTTATTGTGAATAATTTATATTTATAGAATAGGAAATTAGTCATTATGAATTGTAATTAGTCATTATCAGCTATAATTAGTTATTATGAGTTGTAATTACCGACACTATTATATATAGTATGAAAGGCAATGAGAAAGGCATGAAGCCAAATTTCGTGACATGGTATCAGTAGGTTCGATCAAACCTGGAAAATATTATTATATTGGCTGATCAGCGATACCCCACTGGTTCGCTCTCGTAATCGTGTTCGTTTCGAAATTCTTTCGTTTGAAATCGAAACCTTGCAGCTGTCTGAGATTCTAAATCTTTGGTTGCCGGTTCGTGATTTCGTCTTGGAGATTCTCGTTGTTGCGCTGATATTGCAATCAATTTTTTTTGGTTCTTGGCTGTTGTTGCTTCGTGATTCTGGATCGTCATAATCTTCTGTTTTGCCGCTCCTTCCAAATCGTGGATTTGATCGTGCTGTTGTTCGTTGGTTCGTGGGTATTGTTTCTTGTTGCTGCTCTAGTAACTGTGATTACAGTTACTGTTATTATATTATAGTTATTATTATTATTATTATTATTATTATAATAATAAAATAATATTAGTGAGATTGTATCTGGTGGTTTAATAATTTAGATGGCTTCCGAAAAAGAAAGAGATAATTTTTGTGTTCGTTTTACCGGCAAGAATTATTCGGCATGGGAATTTCAGTTCAAGATGTATGTTAAAGGAAAGGGATTATGGAGTCACTTAGATGATGTTTCTAAGGCACCAACGGAGAAAACTGCTTTAGATGCTTGGGAAACTAAAGATGCTCAAATTATCACTTGGATTCTAAACAGTATTGATCCTCAGATGATAAATAATGTGCGTTCTTTTTCAACTGCTCAAGAAATGTGGAATTATCTGAAGCGCATTTACAACCAGGACAATTCGGCAAAACGTTTTCAGTTGGAGTTAGACATCGCCAAATACAAACAAGGTGATTTGTCTATTCAAGAATACTATTCTGGTTTTTTAAATCTTTGGGCAGAACACTCTGCTATTATACATGCTAATGTTCCCAAGACCTCTCTTGCGGCTGTTCAAGAGGTCTACAACACAAGTAGGCGAGATCAATTTCTTATGAAGCTTCGTCTAGAATTTGAGGTTGTCAGAGGTGCTTTGCTAAATAGGAATCCTGTTCCTTCTTTGGATACATGTGTTGGTGAACTTCTCAGGGAGGAACAACGTCTCCTTACTCAAGGAACCATGTCTCATGATACTGTCAGTTCTGAGCCTGTGGCAATTGCATATGCTGCTCAAAGTAGAAATAAAGGTCATGATATGCAACATGTCCAATGTTTTTCTTGCAAACAGTTTGGACATATTGCTCGTAGCTGTAGTAAGAAGTTTTGCAATTATTGAAAACAACAAGGTCATATCATTTCTGACTGTCCCACGCGTCCTCCACGACCAGCACATCATTCGGTGAAGGCATTTCATGCCACTACAGGCCATACAATTGGCTCTTCCACCACTGGTGCATCAGACGGCAATGCTCTACAACCTGAAATGATTCAACACATGGTACTTTCTGCCCTTTCAGCCTTGGGTATTAAGGGTAAGTCTTCTCATGTTTCTCGTCCATGGTTTATTGATTCTGGTGCATCCAATCACATGACAGGTTCATCTGAAAACTTGCACAATTTACATTCTTATCATGGTAATCAGAAGATTCAGATTGCTAATGGTAATACCTTGTCTATCACTAACGTTGGGGACATAAACTCGGATTTTCAGAATGTGCTTGTCTCACCTGGACTTGCTTCTAATTTATTGTCTGTTGGTCAATTGGTGGACAATAATTGTAATGTTAATTTTTCTCGATCTGGTTGTCTTGTGCAGGAGCAGGTGTCGGGGAAAGTGATCGCGAAGGGGCCTAAAGTGGGAAGATTGTTTCCAATACAGTTTATTTCTAATCATTTGTCTCTTGCTTGTCATAATGTTTTGAATTCCTATGAGGATTGGCATAGAAAACTAGGTCATCCAAACTCTTCTGTTTTGTCTCATTTATGTAAAAGTGGCTTGTTGGGAAATAAAAATGTTATTCCTGATGCCTCTGTTTCATGTTCTGTTTGCAAATTGGCTAAAAGTAAGACACTTCCTTTTCCGTCTGGTGCTAATCGTGCTTCCACTTGTTTTGAGATGATTCATAGTGATGTATGGGGAATGTCTCCTGTGGTTTCTCATGCTCACTATAAATATTTTGTCACATTTATTGATGATTATAGTCGTTTTACTTGGATATATTTTCTCCGTTCTAAATCCGAAGTGTTTTCTATGTTTAAGAAATATTTGACATATGTTGAAACTCAATTTCAAGCAAGTGTTAAAATTTTTCGATCTGACTCTGGTGGTGAGTACATGTCTCATGAGTTTCAGGAATACCTTCAACAAAAAGGCATCTTGTCTCAACGGTCTTGTCCCAATACCCCTCAACAAAATGGCACGGCAGAACGCAAGAATCGTCATTTGCTTGATGTAACACGCACCTTACTTCTCCAAGCTTCTATACCATCCCGATTTTGGGTGGAGGCTCTTTCCACGGCTGTCTTCTTGATCAATCGTATTCCTTCTACAGTTATTGATCTTGATTCTCCTTTCTTCCGTCTATTTAAAATTCATCCTGATTATAGTGCTTTACATACTTTTGGGTGTGTGTGTTTTGTTCACTTACCTCCTTTTGAAAGGCATAAGCTTGGAGCACAATCCGTTTAATGTGCATTTATGGGATATAGTAACTCTCATAAGGGATTTGTGTGTTATGATGTCTCTAACCATCGTTTTCGCATTTCTAGAAATGTGATATTTTTTGATAATCAGTTTATGTTTCCCTGTGGTTCTCCTGCCATTAATGATATTGTCACTCTTCCTAAGTTTTCTATTATGCCTCAAGCTATAGAACGTTATAAACCAGGTCATGTATATGTCAGAAAACACAGACAACAGGTTCCCACACCCCTTCCCGATGCTGAACTGCCACCTGATCCTGTACCGGTTGAACCACGACGTTCTGGTCGAATATCCCGCGCACCAGATAGATATTCACCAGACAGGTATGATTCCTCACATACTTCTCTGACTGCCACACTCTCTAGCATATCTATTCCTACTTGTTACTCACAGGCTGTTAAAGATGTGCGATGGATAAAAGCAATGATTGAAGAGCTCCAAGCTCTTCAAGAGAATTTCACATGGGATATCGTCACTTGTCCTCCAAATGTAAAACCTATAGGTTGCAAATGGGTGTATTCTGTGAAACTGAATTCTGATGGGTCCCTCAACCGTTACAAGGCTCGTTTGGTTGCGTTAGGAAACAAGCAGGAATATGGAATTGATTATGATGAGACATTTGCACCGGTTTCCAAAATGACAATTGTCCGCACAATCATGTCTATAGCTGCTTCTAATGGGTGGACTCTTCATCAAATGGATGTGAAGAATGCTTTTCTTCATGGTGATCTGACAGAAGATATTTATATGACTCCACCTCAAGGCTTATTCTCTTCATCTAAAGGCGTGTGTAAGCTCAAACGCTCCTTATATGGTTTGAAACAGGCACCTCGAGCATGGTACGAGAAATTCCGCGCCACTATACTTGGATTCTCCTTTACTCAGAGTCAGTATGATTCATCTTTATTTATTCATAGCACATCTGCGGGTATTGTTCTGCTTCTTTTGTATGTTGATGATATGGTTATTACTGCTTCAGATCATGCTTCCATTCAGCGACTTAAGCAACAGCTACAGGCCTCATTTCATATGAAAGATCTGGGTAATCTACATTATTTTCTTGGTCTTGAGGTTCATTCTACATCCAAGGGCATCTTTCTCCATCAACACAAGTATGCTACAGATTTGATTTCTATGGTCGGTCTTGAATCGGCTAATCCAGTAGATACTCCTCTTGAGGTTAATGTTAAATATCATCGTGATGATGGAGATCTGTTGCCTGATCCCTTATTGTATCGACAACTTGTGGGTAGCCTTAACTAATTGACTATTACTCGCCCTGACATATCTTTTGCTGTTCAACAAGTAAGTCAATTCATGCATTCTCCTCGCCATCTTCACTTGGCTGCAGTTCGTTGTATAATTCGCTACTTAAAAGGAACCTCTCACCGCGGATTATTCTTTTCCGTTGGAACTTCTCTTCAGTTAAGCGCTTATAGTGATGCTGATTGGGCAGGGTGTCCTGATACTCGTCGATCTGTTACTGGTTGGTGTATGTTTCTTGGTTCTTAATTGATCTCTTGGAAAAGTAAGAAGCAAGCAAGAGTTTCTAAATCTTCTACTGAATCAGAGTATCGTGCCATGTCTGCTGCGTGTTCAGAAATACTTTGGCTTCGTGGTCTTTTGGCTGAACTTGGATTTCCCCAAATAGAGTCAACTTCACTTTATGCTGACAATACAAGTGCCATCCAAATTGTTGCAAATCCTGTTTTTCATGAACGCACCAAACATATCGAAATTGATTGTCATTCAATACGTGACGCCTACGATGATCGAATAATATCACTTCCTCACGTCAGTACGCAGTTGCAGGTTGCAGATATTCTTACCAAGGCTGTTCCACGCCCAAGACATCAGTTTCTTGTTAGCAAATTGATGCTCCTTGACCAGCCGCATCAATTTGAGGGGGGATGTTAATTAGGAAATAATCTTTGCAGTTATTGTGAATAATTTACATTTATAGAATAGAAAATTAGTCATTATGAATTGTAATTAGTCATTATCAGCTATAATTAGTTATTATGAGTTGTAATTACCGACACTATTATATATAGTATGAAAGACAATGAGAAAGGCATGAAGCCAAATTTCGTGACAATCTCTTCATTACTTCACTTCTTCTCTTTTTAGTCTTCCCATTCATTCTCCAATATACTATTCAATTAGTCTTCGGAGAAGTGATATCAAGCATGTAAATTTACAAAAAATTTTGTTGTACTCATATCTTCTTTCACCATAACGAGGATGATGAAGTGTGGGTTTGGTATGGCTTTCAGTACCACAATATCACGTCCCAATGTCCTATCAACGTGTAAACTCATAAGCACACATAAATAGCTTCGATCCAGACGTGTATAAAATAATTTTAAAATCTATAACAAATGTATGCGAAGTTAAGCATTCCTATACAGGTCTTGAAATATTGGAACCCATGATGAAGTGCACCACTATGAGGGAGATGAAGTTATTTACTAATTGCCTTATATATTGTCTGACTCATTTCAACCCACACAACATGTTTCTAATTGTATTCAGCTTCTTCAATGTTATTGTTACAATCCAACTAGCTTTACAAAACAACTTCATTGTTGTTTTCCCTTCCACATGTTGTGGTATTCAAGGCCATCATGTGCCTTTTATTATATTTTATTACTAGGCTAACTATCACATTTAATTTTTTTGTCAAATTACTCATCCCATGCTATCAATGGCTACTGCTGTAATGACAAGTTTTGAGACCTGTCACCAGACTTACATCAATATCTGCGCAATAAGAAATCATGTCCACATCGGCTCCTTTCGCATCGGGTTTTATACTTTCTATTCCTTACTATAATACTATTTTATGCCTTCTTTTCTCATTGTCTTCACTTTTAATTATATCATGTTGGCCTCCTAAATAAACAATATGTTTTATATATTATATGAATATGTTTGACTTTTTTTCACCTGCTATATTAAACAATTGTTTGTTTCACAACATTAACTTATTAATATTAACTACTATGTCTTCTTCCAAGTACATTTCATATTTCTCCTTGTAGGTAAACACACACTCATCAAAGTGGTGTAATACAGATAAGAATTCATTTTTGCTACATCAAATGTCATTGTACTATTTGATTTTATATTAACGGACGATTAAGCCCATTACTATTTCCAATTGAGATAACAAATGTCTGCTAATAATGTTAACTTCAATGGAACACTTGCTTCCACTGCTAGGAAGAGGAGAAAGTTAATGCTGAGTGATAAGAAACATAGTAACTCACACTGCAACAAGGAGAATATGCAATTACCACCTCATCTTATAATGAATTCTATGTCAACATCTTCCCCATGATATTCTACACCAATATTGATAGATATATCTAACATCACATACACTGCTCCATCTACTTCCCAATTCGGTCCAAGTAGACGTGTTAAAAGGGGAAGATTTGATATGGTTTATGGGATTAATTTAATCAACACATTCAATTCAACACTTCCACGTGACATTCCTTTGCCTCTAAACATGTTGACAAGAGAAAATATGGCACTTCCAACCACATCATCTCATGCACAGTCTTCCAACATTACACAAAGCTTTGGGTCATCTACTTCGAATTATATTCATCTTATTCCACCAGTAGTTCGTACCTCAATCCACGCTTCTGTGTAATTCAGTTCCAATGCCGCAATTTCCAACTACATCAAGTGATTATCATATAACAAGCCTCCCAGAGCATATCCCACATATCTAAATATTCTTCTGATGCTACCTCAAACTCAGGTTTGGACCACAATATTGCTAATTCTTCAGATTCTTATAACTCAGTTGTTACAGAAACACATATTGATTCACACCTTCAACGTGAGTTTCATTTCCTTATCATATTCAATGAAATTTAATTTTTTTAATCCTACTCATTTATTATGTTAATGCAGAGTATTCTGTCTGATATTGGAGACCCTGTATGGGAATATCAACATTGTCAATCTTGTATGTGGTATCAGGAGCGTAAAGGAAAATCAAGACATTCATCTATACCTAAGTTCCAACTATGTTGCAAAAGTGGTAAGATTGCACTGCCCCTAATGAGAAAGCCTCATCCACTACTACATAAACCCCTCTTTGATACAACTTCGACACAAAGTAAGAATTTTCAGAACAACATTAGAACTTACAACGCTATGTTCTCCTTCACCTCCCCTGGGATGAAATTTTACACCATTTACTCTATGGGGCAAGGTCAACCTGCTTTGTGACTTCATGGCCAAGCTTGTCACCAAATAGGGAGCATGCTCCCGGAATCAAGACAACCTTAAAAATATGTTCAGCTTTACATACATGACACTAATAATGCGCTCGAAAACAGAATTGATTGTTTCAGGTAAACATTCTTATTCTTGCTGGTCTACAAGAACTGCATAAAAACTCTCATATTGATAACAGATTTTCCATTGTGTTTGCAGGGATGATTAAAAAAATTGACAAGGAAATAGTGACACAAATGAAATTAATGTTGGATGAGCATAATGTTCATGATAAAGCCTTTAGAATAGCAAGGGATGTTTTAAAGGAAAATACATTCCAAGACCTGAAGTTGAGACTATTTCTGATAGACTCGGTGACGGTCTAATCTATAACATGCAAGTTGTGTTTGAGGTTGCTGCTTTGATTGTGGGTGATATTGATTTTGCTGAGCAAAGGGACATCATAATCCAAGCACGTGATGGTGAATTGCAGAGAATAGATGAGTTTCACCCAAGTTATCTTGGATACCAATACCCTTTGATATTTTCCTATGGTGAAGATGGTTACAGGAAACATGAACATTTGGTTACCAAAAAGAACTGTCAAACCATTAAAGATTAGCTCTTTTTCCAATTATAAGAAAGCACGACTGAACCTAAGACATTACTACATTCCAGACGCCTTTTCCAACAACTCTTGGTTGATGGGTATACTGTGATGGAATCTGACCGTCTTAATTGGTTGCGGAAAAATCAGTCTAAAGTAAGAGTTGGTAATATAACAATTTACAACAGTAGAATGGTAGCATTTCTGCTAGCCCAAGTAGAAAAACAGGTAAGCGGGTAGTCTTGCCATCTACATTTGTAGGGAGTAAAAGATACATGGATCAATTATACTTCGATGGTATGGTTATTTCAAGTAAATTAGTCTTTTCTGATATGTTTTTAATCTTTATGTGCAACCTGAATTGGCCAGAAATAAAACGCCATTTGAGCAACAAGAACTTAAATGCACATGTCCGACCTGATATTATAGCTAAATTCTTCAAAATAAAATTTGATGAACTCATGAATGATATAACAAAGAAGCATGTCCTTGGCCGGGTTTTGGCATGTAAGTCTTCCAACCACCATTTTTACAATCCTTTTTGTGCCATATGCTTCTTATATACATCTATTTCTATTTCTTACTTTTGAAGTTATGTATACTGATAGGAATGGATCGGATCCCAGAAATGATGATGGGAATGTGTTAGTTAATACAGATATTATTGGACCTAAACAATGGAGGGGATATGTGAGAAAGAATAGGAAACTCCACAAATAAATAGGAGTTAGTTTAGGTATTATTCTCCATATAAATAGGAGTTAGTTTAGAGATTATTCTCCATATAAAGAGGAGTGTATGAGGGCAGTAGTTAGGTATTGATTGATTTTTTGTTTTTGATATTAGGGTTTGGACAGTGAGAGAATTGTTTCTCTGACTGAGGAGCAGTAGCTCTGGAATTTATTTTACTTTCACATTCATTAATAAAATACTTTTCTTTATCATATTATATCATACCTCTGTTCTATCAATTGGTCCGACCTACCATTGTTCATGCCCAAAGCTCCTAAGATGGCTGACCGTGTTTCTGCAATGGAAGAAAGGTTGGAAGGTGTTGAGGCTAGCATTGCTGCGTTACGAGAGTTCATTGGTGCTGAGATTCAACGTGCAATGGCTCATCATGAAGTGTCGCAGCCAAGCAGTGCGACAGTTTCCTCACCGCTGGATGAGTTTCGTTTATCTGCGAAGAAGGTGGAGTTGCCGGCATTTACCGGTGACGATCCGGTTGCATGGATCACTCGGGCAGAGACATACTTTGAGGTACAACGAATTTCGCAGGATGTTCGTATTCAGTTGACCAAATTGAGTATGGAAGGCCCTACTATCCATTGGTTTAACCTATGGCATGATTCAACAGAGGAAGTGTCATGGGAGAACCTCCGTGAGTCGATGATGGTTCGATTTGGAGGTGGGCGTTTGGAGAATCCGTTTGAGGAATTAAAGGAACTAAAACAATCAGGATCAGTAGAGGAATATATTGCTGAATTCGAACTGTATTCTTCACAGTGTGGTCGTTTGCCAGAACAACAGTATCTAGGTTATTTCATTGGTGGTTTACGTCATGATATTCGTTCTCGTGTGCGTACCTTCAAGCCTCGCAACCGTTACCTAGCAATGCAATTGGCTCGTGATGTTGAAAGTGAATTTGCAGTGACTTTTGGACAGGGTTCTGGAGCACGTTACAAACCGGGTCATGGTTCTTGGACAAAATCTCAAAAGCCTAATTGGGCTTTTCGCGAAGGGGAAGGGAACGGATCTGCAACTCAGACTCAGCCTAATAATTCTTTGGGCCAAACGCGGACTCGTTCGGATTCTGGATCTCAAACCGTCTCAACACGTCCTACCAATTCTACAGCATCTTCTCGCCCAAATTTAGGTGACAATTCACGCCGTCAATCTCGTGGTGTTCGCCATCTACCAAGTGCAGAGGTTAATGAGCGTCGTGCAAAAGGACTCTATTTTCGTTGCAACGAATGATGGGATCCTCTCCACCAATGTGCAACAAGACAGTTACGATTGATTATCTTGGGGGATGACGAAATTGTTAACGATGCAGGAGAGATTGTGGTGTTGGAGGCTGCGACGGAAGAATAGCTCACACAAGAGGAATTAGAATGTAAAACCATGGGGCTGTTTGATGTATCCACTAATTCAAATCAGGTCCGAAGGATGAAATTGGAGGGATGGTTACAAGATGCCTTAATTCTGGTACTTATTGACAGTGGAGCCACACATAATTTCATATCACCTAAGGTGGTTGAAGCCCTGGGATTGTCGATGGTGCCTTCTAATCCTTTGGGTGTTAAGTTAGGAGATGGTCATCGTGTCCTAACTAGGGGTAGATGCAATGGAATTCAGATGAAAGTGGGATCAGTGCAGATTTGCTTTGATGCTTATGTGTTAGAGTTAGGAGGTGTGGATTTGATTTTAGGAGTTGTGTGGCTAGAAACGTTGGGGAAGGTGACCATGGATTGGAAAGAAATGTCTATGGAGTTCAACCACAAAGGCAGGATGGTGAAACTACTTGGTCAGGCTGTAGATAATAAGATGGCTACTTTCCAAAGCATTATCACTCCTTCTCGAATGATAGCAGGCTGTGAATGGCCTACCTTGATGGAGGTGTTAGGGTCACCGGTGTCGTGTGTCTCTGATCAACAGACTAAGGAGTTGGAAGGATTGCTGGAGCAATTTGTTATTGTGTTTAAAGAAATCCAAGGTCTTCTTCCGTCAAGAAACACTAGTCATTCAATTGACCTTTTCCAGGGTGCGGGTCCGGTAAGTGTGCGACCTTACAGATATCCTCATTTACACAAGGATGAAATTGAAAAACAGATTCAGAGTCTATTGCAACAAGGGGTGGTTAGAAACAGCACCAGCGCTTTCTCTAGTCCCGTCATTGTGGTCAAGAGGAAGGATCAATCTTGGTGTATGTGTGTAGATTACCGTGCACTCAACAAGGTAAAAATTCAGGACAAGTATCCTATTCCGGTTGTAGATGAATTGTTAGATGAGTTACATGGCTGTAGTTATTTCTCTAAGCTTGATCTTAAATCCGGTTATCATCAAATTCGTATGAAGGAAGAGGATATTCATAAAACTGCTTTTCGGACTCATGAGGGTCACTATGAGTTTTTGGTAATGCCGTTTGGCCTCACCAATGCTCCTACAACTTTTCAATCGGTGATGAATGCAATTTTCAAGCCCTTTCTAATGAAGTTTGTCCTGGGTTTTTTTTTGATGATATCCTAGTATACAGTAGTAGTTGGGCTGAACATTTACAGCACTTGGAGGTGGTTCTTAATATTCAGCAGCAACATCAGTTTGTGGTAAATCGGAAGAAATGCACTTTCGGTCAGCACCAAGTGGAATATTTGGGCCATGTCATTTCCAAAGCAGGGGTTGTTGTTGATCCTGCCAAGGTCAGCAGTGTGTTACAATGGGAATGGATGGAGGTTGGAGATGCTACCTGGGAAGAGGAACTGTTGCTGAAGAGTCAATTTCCTGATCTGCGCCTTGAGGACAAGGCTAATGTTGTAGGTGGGGGTGATGATAGGAATGGATCGGATCCCACAAATAATGATGGGAATGTGTTAGTTAATAGAGATATTATTGGACCTAAACAATGGAGGGGATATGTGAGAAAGAATAGGAAACTCCACAAATAAATAGGAATTAGTTTAGGTATTATTCTCCATATAAATAGGAGTTAGTTTAGAGATTATTCTCCATATAAAGAGGAGTGTATGGGGGCAGTAGTTAGGTATTGATTGATTTTCTGTTTTTGATATTAGGGTTTGGGTAGAGAATTGTTTCTTTGACTGAGGAGCAGTAGCTCTGGAATTTATTTTACTTTCACATTCATTAATAAAATACTTTTCTTTATCATATTATATCATACCTCTGTTCTATCATATACTATTGATTTTCAAAAAAGAGGCCTCCCACACGCTCACATTTTAGTCTTCTTACATCCTCATAGTAAATACCTAACACCTTCTAACATTGACCAAATCATGTGATAAGATACCTCTGTTGCATCCAACATTGTACAACTTGGTCAAAGCACATATGGTCCATAGTCCGTGTGGTCTATCCGGGTTTTCATCGCCATGTATAAAAAACAAGAAATGTTATAAATACTTCCCTAAAAAATTCATTGAAAACACTATTGTCGATGTTGATGGCTATCCATTGTATAGAAGAAGATCTACAACACACATTATTTAGAAAAATGACATCCCTTTGGACAACAGGCATTTCGTCCCCTATAACACAAGATTGTTATTGAAGTACCAAACTCATATAAATATGGAATGGTGTAACCAAAGTACTTCAATCAAGTATTTATTCAAGTACAATAATAAAGAGTATGATAGAATAACTGTTACCATAGTACCTGTAATGCCCTAATTTTTACCCCTAATATCCCACATTTCATTTGCATCATTACATACACAAACAAGATCGTACTCTATGGTTTTCTCAACACCCTTGTTTGTTTCTTACTTGCTTTTTGTTGTTTATGTTTACTAACCTCTAACCAAAATACCAGAAATATTTTTGCAATTTGCTTGTTTCTTCTCCTTCTCTGTGTGTTTAGGGTTTTGCAGGGAGATTGATGGCAGGGACATTCATTCAAGTCTAGATCAGATGGAAGTTTGACCTCATCTTGGTCAAACTATCAAGAGATTGCTTCAATTTCAAATTGGTTGTGGCGATGGGCTATTTTCTCAGGCAATGTGATTGTTCAAGGTCAAGTTGTCCTATACCGGAATTCATCAAGCTTTCAAGCAGTGTTCTATGAGAAGTTTGGCCCAAGTTATCATGATCAAGGTTCATCATTCTAGGTTGTGTTCATTTGTGGATTTATTTTCCCAAATATTAACTCAGACATATTGTAAGTGATTCAGTTTTAATCGAAGATTCAGAGTTTTGTCTGTACAAGTCAAGTTTGGTGGATGTTCAATCAAGATGTTTGTTTTAGGATACAAGTCCAAAGTGTTCATTCAAGTGTGCCATTTCCAAGTGATTCTAAAGCATGATTGAAGTTATTGATCTTTGGGTTCATCATGGCATCAATTTCTTAAGAATTTGTTTTATTCAAGAATTTGATTCAAGTTAAGTTTGGAAGAGACATGCATATGGCTTACTTGGAATACAAGTTACTTGAAAATTTAAGGCATTCATCATCATCTAATATTTTCCAAGTTCAAAGTTGTCAAGGGTTCAACAAGACAAGACAATTGTCAAAGTTCAAAGTCCAAATACAAATGTCCAAATAAAGGCCAAGAATATGATGCTGCTCGGTTCTCTCCGTTTTGGAATGAGATTATAAGAAATCTAAGGGAGGAAGATTATATAGCCAACTTTGAAATGGAGTTGCTTTTAATGCCAAGAAATTCTGGAGATATTCCCTTGGTTCAGTGGCCACTCTTTCTACTTGCAAGCAAGATATTTTTGGCTAGGGATATTGCTGTTGAGAGTAAAGATACTCAAGATGAGCTTTTCGATAGGATTTCACACGATGACTATATGATGTATGCAGCTCAGAAGTGTTACTATGCTATTAAACTCATTTTAACAGAAGTATTAGATGATGCTGGAAGGTGAGGCACATGAACTTATTGAAACTATGCTATTGTCTCTCTTGCAGAAAGTCAAGTGCCTTCCAATGTTTGGCCAGAACATTGTGGAGTATACAGAACTTGTTATTTGGTTGCTTGAAAGATCCTCAGATACTAGTTCAAAACACAAGATTTTTGAACTTGTAGACCGATGCTTGACTCCTGATGTAATTAGGTGCATCTTTGAGACTCTTCATTCGCAGAATGAGCTGTTAGCTAACCATCCAAATTCTCGCATATATAATACTTTGAGTGGCTTAGTGGAATTTGATGGATACTATCTTGAGAGTGAACCTTGCGTTGCCTGCAGCTCTCTAGAAGTACCTTACAGCATGATGAAGCTGGAATCACTGAAATCAGAAACAAAATTCATTGATAATCGCATCATAGTGAAATGCACTGGAAGCTACCTAATCCAGACTGTGACCATGAATGTTCATGATACCAGAAAGTCAAAATCAGTGAAGGTTTTGAACCTATACTATAATAAAAGACCAGAAAGTCAAAATCAGTGAAGGTTTTGAACCTATACTATAATAAAAGACCAGTTACCGACTTATCAGAGTTGAAAAATAAATGGTCTTTATGGAAGCATGCAAAAAGTTGTCATCTTACATTTGATCAGACTGTAGCTTGTAGCTTCATGATTGAACTGGATTCATTCTATGAAAATCTCCAGGCTTTGTCTCTCGAACCATTGCAATGCCCGCGTTGTAGTCGTCCAGTCACAGATAAGCATGGTATATGTGGAATCTGCCATAAAATGCATAGCTAATTCATCATCATTGAATAAAACCATTTCTGTCTGAAGCTAAAAGGATTTTGTCCAATGAAATTTTACTTGATTAATGCAGTTAAAATATGCTCACTGTATCCTTATCAGACCTACACAGCGGTACAGGAAGTTAGCTCTCACTCTTCATCCTGACAAAAACAAGTCTTTAGGTGTGGAAAGGACTTTTCTGAATACTTAGTATCTGCAGGCAGCAGAACTTCCGACACTTTAATTACCGCTGGTCCGTATGACTATTTCGTGCAGCCTAGGATGCAAAGTAATTCATTGTCTTCATACGGTCTTCAAAGGAGTTCTTCCTCGGTGCGGGCAAATCCCATCCAGTTACTGGATGCATATGCACAAAACTCTGCTCGCAATTTCCTTGAATCTGGTGAGAGGCGTTGTTCCAGTGTGCGCAGTCTTCATTCATCCGAGGCTTGGGATTACCAGCCAGCTACAATACATGGTTATCAGACTGCATCCCATCTTAGCCGGGGTGTGAAAGATAGAAGTTCTAAAAACATAATTGGTTCAATGCAATTGTCATCACTGAAGTCACCTTCCACGGGTAATTCAAACTACAGAGATTCCCTTGCATTTGCTTTGGGAAAAAATTTGCATAATGGTTCAGGTGTAAGTCATCCCCCTGGTTTTGAAAATGTAGCTGTCTCTAGAAATCGCCAACTATTATATGAGAGGTCCAATTATGATTCTTGCACCTCTGGACCTGCAGCTAATACAATTAATTCAATTAACACTAAGAAGTACCACAGCTTGCCTGACATTTCAGGATACTCCATCCCTCACAGAGCTGGCTACGTGGCTGATAAGAATGCACCATGGGATGGTTCTGTTGGATATGGTTCTTTTACTGGTAGGATGGGTACAAACCCTCTTTATATTCAAATGCTGGACTAAGAGTAGGAGCTCATTTGGCCTTTGATGAAGTCTCTCCATCTAAAGTGTACAGAGAAGCACTCTCTTCACAGTTGAGTTCTGGTCTTGACAGTGGATCCCTCTGGTCTAGACAGCCTTTTGAGCAGTTTGGTGTGGCTGATAAAATTCATAATATTTCAATGGGATGGCAGCAGAAAGATTTTGTGTGCGTAATTCTGGAAAAACACGTGCTGACAACATTTCCAAATTACAAATAATCCACGTCATCTCTTAAATACCAGCTGCAGCAAAAATCCACGTTACAAAAGCAAAACGACATGGAAAAGCTCCAGCATGAGTCATGCAACTTGCATCAATGAATTCATTGAAACGCAACAAATTCTCACATACGACAATCACTCTCCCTCACTCTCAATCTATAAATAAGACACATACCTCACTCATTTTCTCAAGCTTGAATTAGCCAATTAACCTCTGCAGAATTTTCATCAAAACTCCTCAATTTTCCTTCAAATTTCACCTTCAAAAGTCACCCTCAACCATTCTTCAAGCTTCACCCAATTCACTCTCAAATTCATTCAAAACCGGCATAAGATTTTCAACATAAACAGGATGCAAAAAACCCTTTCATACTTTTCTTCCCCAAGCTTCAAATCTAAGTGCACACACCTGTTCGTAGCTAAGAAAAGAAGAAGAGGAAGAGTTCAATCATTACTCATTTTTTTTAAGGTAGAAAGTATTTTCGATGTAGTTTCGTAGCTTCGATTTGCTTAATTCGTCCACTGTTAGTTGAAATTGATTGCACATCTGAGTTCCTTGAATCATTTCGTTCGTAATGATGTTACAATGGAGCTTCGTCGCTCCGATTCAGGGGAACTCCAAAACCGCTAGCTTCGCCGTGAAAGAACCGGCCGCGTGGGATGAAAAAGGGAGAAGATGAAGTTCTTTCTGGTTGTTAACCCTCTTGTTGTTGTTTTTTTTTTGGTCCACTTAATGTTAATTTAATGGGCATAGCCCGTTTTTTATATTATCAACATCATCACCATTTTTTTCATACCTCCCTCTTCTTTTCTTTTTTTAAAGATTTATTTAATTTCTTGTTTTAATTCATTTTTTTTTGGAATTAATTTCTTCTTAAACTTTTTTTTTTAAATTCTGATATTGACATATTATATTGTTAATGGTATATTTTTGTTGTTTTGTTTAAAATTACTTTACAAAAATCATTTGAATTAATTTGTTGCTTGATTTTCTTCTTGATGGTTGGATTAATTTTTGGTTGTTGATTGGATCTTAAATTTTGAGCATAATCTTGTTAATCTCAATGGACCATGGGCGTTGATAGGATAAATTCCAAATCCATCCAGAGAGGTGATTGATATTAATGACGATTTAATCGAATTGAGATTCATTTTGGTCATCTTTCTTCTTCATCCTTTTTCTTTTGATCGATGAAATCTATGGATCATGGATTGTTGGTTGTCAAGGTTGTTTAATCTTCATTATTTCAAATCTATGGACGAATGATCATTGAGATAATTCTCCGTACTTTGGAATAGTGATAGATTATCTTTGATTAATTGATAAAAATCTTAATTAAGATGAAATCACCACCTTCTTTTCTTTTCGTGCGGTATTGCTTTCGGAGAGTGATTTACATTCACTTCTTAATTATGATTGCTTAACATAGCACTAAAGTGTCTCGTAATCGGAAAATGATCATTCGTGACTCAAACTTATGTTTGAAAGTCTAAGTATGGTTGGTTGCTTGTCTTAAGTCCACTACATATGAAACTCATTGTTAGGAGGCTTTGATTCTATCAATCCTCTAATGAGTTTTCATTAACCTTGGTCTAAGTGCAAGAATTAACCGTCGTTGATCATGTATTCTAACCACTAATCACTAATTCACTAACAGTTGTATAATTTTGTTTATATTCCCTTCTTACTCCCTATCTCTTTACTTTTATGCTTCAATATTATCATTTCATATCATATCTTTGTGTATGTTTATGTCATTTCTCTTTTACCCACTTGGACCATATCTTGTTCAAAACACTAATAAAGGATCCAAATCTCTAAAAAACTTGGTGCTATTAACTTTGTGGTTATGCTTTTGGGCCGTTCTTGGACCTTTGGACTTAGAATTAGGACTCTCTTCCCTATGCTTGGAGCGTTGTGGATCTTGGCCTTTATTTGGCTCGCTCATTAGCTTACGCTTTAAGTCGGATGGAATTATTTTTGCTTACTATGAAGTGTGCTACAAGTTGGTTAGACCTTTCTTACTTCTAGCTTTTATTTTTGTTTTCTAGGGTAGTCACTTCATCTCCTCCCCTTCTTAAATTTTCAAAACCTTCTCCCTCTTTCAAAACCTTCTTGTTTTTTTTTCAAACTTCAAAATCGCTTTCGCAATAAAACCTTGACTTTTGTCAAGTGATTTTTAAACTTTGTTCTTCTTAATAAAAGTCAATCAACATTAATCATGCTTTGACCAATTTCAAAAGACATAAAAATACAAAAAAAAAAACTCATAAACTCTTTTTGTGCCTTTATGCATTTTTCACTTTAAAACTTTTCATAAAGTTAAGACATGAGTCATTTCCATAGTTGAGATATAATTCTCCTATTCCCCATAGTATTAAGATTTTGAAATTTTCCATTTAGATGTTGAGTGGTAGACTTGTTGATAATCTAAGAAAATCCTCCATCTTTAGGTGACGCAAATGTTATCTTATACTTGTGGGCGACTAGTCGTAGTTTTCTCTTTAAAATGACAACTTGTCTTTACATTTAAAATCAATAAAAACCAACAAATTTTTGTTACCACGAACTACGAGGTTTTGATCCTATATTGCACTTTGTGGGTACGTAGGCATGAGGCGATAAGTCTCTCCAAACACAAAAATCTAAAAAAATAATTTTCTTCTCATCTCCCCAGTCTCTTTTCAAATAAACCATTTTCAAGCCAAAAAGCGTAAATATTTCAAAGGGCTCATATAGAGTAGTATAGACGTTTTGGGTGCTAACACGTTCCCATTGCGTAACCAACCCCCTTACCCAGATCTCTGTTATTTGTTCTTGTTTTAGAACTCTCAGGTTTTGTTCGCTCTTTTTCCTTTCCCTTTTTGGATAAAATAAAAGTATTGTGGCGACTCTTGCATTTTTATTTGAGTTAATTAATAGCTTACACTCACGATTTTTACCGCTACAGAAAAGTGGCGACTCTGATGGGGACATTTAAGTTCCTAGTGGGTTTCGCCTACTTTGATTTATTTATCGCTTTTTATGTGACTTGTTTGTTATTTCCTGTTCTGTTTTAGTGCCTGGTAATCTGTGTGGTGAAATAAGTCCTATACCCGGACTTGAGTGCACTTATGATAGGAGGGTGGTATAGTCTTGTTGGCTTACGTGGAGTAGTCCTTACTAAGCTGACTTGAGATCCCCCGCTCAGTGGAATTACTGATGTCTTACGAGTAGTCGTATTTGGCATTACTTTTTCCGACCTGGGAGCCTGAGAAATTGAGGACCTTAGAACCATTTAACCCATCTTGGCCTTATTAGGATGTGGTGCGGTGGCTATTCAGGTGTAGACTTGAATTAGTCGTTACGCGATACCACACTCAGACGAGTTTCTCTTAAGAATATTGTTGGCTGACGAGTAGTCGTTTAAGCCGATAATATCTGAAAGATGGAATTATGACTCCGGGAACTTTTTAGAACCTTTTTCTACAAGTGATGATATAACCTTAGTACATACCATCATGGGTGGTTTTTACCTCTGGCTCCATGCTCGCACCAAACCTTTAAACATGTGTGCTTTGTTTGATCTTGTTTGTGTGTGTTGTATCTTGCACTCATTCATTCATGGGAATTTTGTTTCAGTCGGTTTTTAAGGATCTCAGATATTTTCTTTTGCAAACATCGCAGATATTGTTGATTATGGACATTGGAAGGAGAAACACTCAGAAGTACAGTTTTAGGGCTCTTGATCTCACAGATTTAAGAAAGCTAGTATCCTTGGTAGTTGACTGTTCAAGCTTCAGATCTCGTTATGGGAGACTTTTATTTGTTCTTTCTATCAATATTGAAGACAGAATTCTGAATACCCTTATGCAGTTCTATGATCCTATCTATCGATGCTTTACTTTTCCCGATTATCAGCTCATTCCAACCTTGGAAGAGTATGTTTATTTGTTAGGTGTATCGGTTTTTGATAAGGTTCCATATACTGGTTTGGAGGAAGCTCTTAAGCCTCAATATATTTCTACAACCACCCATTTGACGAAATCTGATATTAATGCTAATCTGAGGGTTAAGGGAGGCCTCAAGGGTTTGACTTCTAAGTTCTTGATTGGGAAGGCCACTTTATTTGCTGATGTTGGTCGCACATTGGAGTTTGAAGCTATATTTGCTTTGCTTATCTACGGGCTACTCTTGTTTCCTAATGTTGACAACTTTGTGGATGTTAACGCTATTAGGATTTTCTTGATTGGGAACCCTGTTCCAACTTTGCTTGGTGACACTTATTTCTCCATCCATAGTAGGACTTCTAAGGGGAACGGTACCATCATTTGCTATATACCTCTGCTTTATAATTGGTTCATTTCGCAATTACCCCAGTCATCTGTTTTTAGGGAGAACAAGGATTATTTAAGGTGGTCTCAGAGGATTATGTCTCTTACTTGCACTGACATTACTTGGTCTTCTTTGGTTTATGACAATGTCTAGATTATTGATAGTTATGGGGAGTTCTCTAATGTTCCTCTTCTTGTAATACAAGGTGGAATTAACTACAACCCGAGTTTAGCTCACCGTCAGCTTGGTTATATGTTGAAGGATAAGCCAAAAAATATTTTATTAGAGGGTTTATTCTTTCAAGGAGGGAATGACTCTCTTGGTTTGAGAAGAAGAATGGCTCATGCTTGGACTAAGATTCATAGGTTGGATAAAGGGGAACTTGGAAGACAAGTTTGCATTGCCTTGGAACCTTACACGCTTTGGGTGAAGAAGAGAGCTACAGAGCTTAAAATGTCTTATCCTATTGAGAAACCCATGACTACAATGATCTCTACGCCACTCCCTGTTTCTTCTGATGATGTGAAGACTCTTCAAGATGCTTTGGCCAAGATGAAGGAAGGGAAAGAGATATGGGAAAGTAAGTTTCAAGCTTCTGACAAAGAGAAGATGGAATTGTAAAAGCAGATGAAGCAGAAAGATGACTTGATCGAGTTGCTTGAGCGGCGCGCTGTGAAGAGCCATGCAGAGGATTTATTTTCCTCTACTACTCCATCATCAAATCCTCCTACTTCTGGTGCTTGGAAGGGTATTATAGATCAACTCGTGCTAGATAAGATCACCATGAAGGACAACTATGAGAGAGAGATTAAGAGACTCCGAAGGAAGTATCAATTTGGATCGTCATCAGATGTTCCTTAGGACCTAGCTTTTTATTATTTTGATATTTTTGTATCTTGTACTTCCAAGTGTAACTCTTTCCAGTATTCAATGAAATGAGGTGTTTATCAGTATTTCAAAGAGTGTTATTTCTTTATGATGTTTGTAATTGCTTTATATCTTAAAGATCCTTGAAAACTGATTGAAAGATTTGCATTTTGCATTTGCATTCGTATCATTGTGCATTGTGTTTTATCTTTCCCAAGTGTCTTATTTGTTTCTTTTGGTCTTTGTTCAGCCAAGTTGTCGCATCACTATAACACTCGAGCTAACTTCAAGAAAAAGATGGATCATTTACAACAAGAGAATCGCGAGCTCCGTGAAGAGGTAGCAACCCTTAAGGATAGTTTGGAAAGATTGACTGCTGTGATGGAAGCTTTGGTGGCTGCTCAGAATCAGCCACCACCACCTCCTCCTTCTCTTGTGCAAAGAACTGTGATTTATGGGATCAGATCAATGCCCATTTTTGTGGTGTCGCTTCCGCGAAAATAAGGTGCCGGCAAAACAGAAGAGTCGCCACCTTTCGTTATTTATCCCTTAGAACGGGAAAGGAAACGATCGGAAAAACCTAACGAAAAGGTATAAGACAAGGTCATCGCAACCATTGTCTGGGTTCGGGAGTCGGTTACGCAAGGGGAAGGTATTAGCACCCCTCACGTCCATCGTACTCGATGGGATCCACGCTTGTTATGTTTATCTGACGGGTTGGTTTTACTATCTACCTATCAAGGCCGGCTTAAAAAGAAAAGAAAATGACTCAGCAAAGTGTCGCGCTTTATGCCTACGTATTCTCATCAGAGAATGAGAAATCAGAGTCAACGTAGTTTGGCTAACTACGGGTGATGGGGAAGGTGGCTCGCCAATACATCAGTATTGTGCCTATGTACTATCAACAGGTATGAGAGATCAGAGCTTACGTAGTTCGGGATAATACGGATTACGGGAATTCAGATTCATCTATTTTTATCGAGTAGGGTTAACAAACAGTTCCAGCAGTTTGGTGTACGCAGCTCGACCCTTAGAGACTTAGGCGTTACCGTTTGCGGTAGAACTGAGAGTTAACCACACTATTTTCTTCAGAAAAGCTTCCTTTGAATTATGGGCCCACGGGGAAAAAAGTTTGAAGTTTGTTTTCTGTCTTTTACGAAAGAACTGTTTTTTATGTTTGTTTGCAACCAATATCGCACTAGAGACTATGACCTGAGAGTGAATGCGTCGCATGTCACCCAAAGGGTGCCGTACTAAACATCCAAGCTGTCGAAAAGAAACTCTCCGACAACCCTTTCTCGGATAGCTTAAGGCTCGTAACGTACGACGTCAGTTAACCTTTATTACTGTATTTTAATTTGTTTTGAGATGAGAAGAAAGAACAAACAGGTTCAATTAAGGGGAGACTATCAAGTCCTAATGTTGTCATTTCAAGGATTCATCCTATGGTGGAAGTTTGAAATAGGGAACTCCTAGAAGTTATCATGCATAGGTTTCAACCTAAAGTTCTAATCATCACTTCCTTATCAAAGGAAGTGAGATTCCTAGGGGATCATGTCAATGATAAACAGAAACAGATAAAGCATCAGCTTAAACAGTAAACAGTAAACAGATATACAGTAAAATGCATGCAATGCAAGTGAGGGAGGAAATGTGTGTGGGACATCAGCCTCCACAAGCTCGTCTCAACCTCAAGCCAAGTATGAATAACTGCAATCGTAAAGAAAAATAAAATGCCATCAAGCAAATCACAAACCACATAGGCAAGGGAGCTGGGCTCTACCGAATACCCGCAAGCAAAGCCATACAGTAAAAATACAAGCAGAGGGAGCAACTCAACCTCTTGTGCAATCATGCTCCTAGCTTAACACAATCTAAACATGAACTTATTCTAATGCATCAAGCAAATCACACAAGTCACATCAATACATTTGCACAGAAAGAAAACAGACAGGGAAAAGAAAGCAGATCAACAGCCTCCACAGCTCTACAGCAAAGCAATCCTGGCAGCAGTTCAGTCATCAGTCCTCAACCACCCTTCAAGGCTATCATCTTCAATAGCAAGTGTCAAAGCTATAACTTGAGTTCTACAAATCCTATCAATGACTTCTATCACTCAAATTAAAGCTAAGATCATGCTCTACAACATTCATGTTGGGGGCAAGATGAGATGACAATCACATCTTGAGCTAAACTGCCTTGAAGATAGGGGTCAAACTAGGGGATTTTACACTGTCAAGTCTTGGAAACCCTAGCTTGAAACTTCTCAAACTCTTCAATCATGATGAGTTAACCTTGGAATCATCCTTAAAATATCTTAATGCATCAATCCATGATCACATGGCTCTTGGGTCAAGTCTCAACCTTCCCCAAATCATCAGTTGACTTAGGGTTGACCCAGTCAAACCCTAATTGCACCACTCATGGATGAGGCTTCTTAATCTTGCACAATGACCTGTCTAGGCCTCAAAGTGATCTTCAAAACTTCTCATGAGCTCTCTCAAGACCTCAAGTCTAACTTCGTGGCCTCAGAATCATCTGATGGCTTCCCACAACTCTCAAGTTAGGAGACCTACACACTTGGCTTTAATCACTCTCTCTGAGGATCTTTTAACTTCTCTGACAAGGATATCAACCCTTGAATATCTGAATAACCTTCTTAGCTAGCTTCAAAGTCTTGTATAGCTCTCAATTGGTAATCCTACCTCTTGATCTCCTGCACACATGTCAATGAAATGCAAATGATAATGCTAATGTGAATGAAATGAAACATAAGCTAGGTAAAGAAATGTTGGGCAAATTTTAGGGTGCAACAGTTCCCCCTATTCAAACGGCTTGGACCTGACTGGGTGAGAAGCGAACGACTCTCAAACAATCAAGGTAAAAGGCGGTTGAATACCAACAAACCCAGAAATTTGCCAACTGCACAAGTACACGGTACTCTGATGGGGACAAATCTTCGGAAACTGAAACAATAGCTGCACGGCAACTAGCTGGAGAAATACTGATCTGAATCTTCGTCAGGATGATTCTCTAATTTATCTGATATCATTGCATCCTCAAATCATCGAGGGATCACTAATTACACGGCAACAGGCGATCTGCCACCGCACAGGTAAACAATACTTTGATTGTTAGGAACATCTTCGAAACTGAGCATGACAGTTGCACGGCAACTTGCTGGGGAATTGGTCACACGGTAACCGGTGATACACGGGCGACCATGCCGTCAGGCATCAGAATTCCTCGGGACTCATCAGGTCATTGGGAACTTTTTCAACAATCAAGTTAATCATGTCGTCGGGCATTCAAAGAAACTTTCGGGCATCAACCGGACTTCATCGGTAAGTCTGGAATAGAATCCTCGGTTAATCATGAACCAAATTGGGATGCCCAAACTTCTGCCATCATGCACTCTGCTAGGGATGACGCATCTCCGCTGGGGATTCTGGAGAACTATCAAGTAACTCTGCTTCGGGGATCCAGAAATCATTCTGGGCAAATAAACTCAGCTGAGGAAATCAAGAATCGTCTTGGACAAATAACTCCGCCGGGGACTTCAAGAATCATCTTGAACCAATAACTCTGCTAGAGATTTCAGGAATCATCCTGAGCAAACACTCTGGCGGGGACTCTAAGCATCAACTTAAGCAACCCTCTCTGGAGGCTTCACTGGGGGTTTTAAGAATCATCTTGGACAAATAACTCCGCCGGGGACTTCAAGAATCATCCTGAGCCACACAACTCTTCTGAGATTTCAGGAATCATCCTGAGCAAACACCATGCCGGGGAACACCTGCAAAATAAGAACGGTAACGACCTAGCTCATATTTCATATGCATATGATCGACAATGGCGCAATGCTCCACACGGTGGAAATGCTACGTGTTTAGGGTGAATGCTATGCAATCATGCATAATGCTACGACCCCCTCAGCAAAATAAATGCTGAAGGGAGAATCCTCCCGTCAAGGAGAAGGGACGACTCTGGTGGAGAGGAGGAATCATCCTGCCAAGGAGAAGAAGTCCCACCAATCTCAATTGGACTCCTCCTGGGGAAACGAACTTCAGTCGACTGCCGCAGGGGAATAAAGCTCTACGAGAACCTGAACCTGCTCATCTGGGTGCACGAACCACAACCACTGAGGAAAACGATGTCAATTGCAGAAATAAACTGCACGGCCTTCGCGGCTAAAACTTTCCTGGAGATAGCGACCCCTGTGGGGAAATACAGCATCAGCTATTCGACACTCTACTGGGGAAAACCAATCATGGCTTCAACTGCTTCCAAGGACTCGGCTCTCTTGGGGAGATGCCAGCTCGGCTGGGGAAGAAGGAATCCTCCTGCTTGCTGGGGAGAATACAACTCTGTGGGGAATCTCAACTCCGCTGGAGACTTCAGTCTTGAATTATCGAGTGCTGCATACTTGCGGATATGAGAATCTGCGCTTTGCCTCGGTGCTGGGGTAGAACATATGCCTCAACGCATGACTCAGCTGAGGAAGTGACGACCCTTCAGAATACATCTGATTGGAGAGAGAATCTTCTCTGCTTGGGGAGACATATCAATGCTTACAATCTCATGTTCAGACCCCGTGGGGAGGTACTACTGAATCTGCTGGAGAAGAAGGAATCATCCTATTTGGGGATGCATACGGCGTACTGCCTGGTATATGCTACACCTGCAACAACACAAACAAACAGACAAGATACCCTTCCCAAAGGGACCTATCGAGGTTATCATCTTGTGACAATGTTCAAGTAATTCATTGTTTCAACAATCAGTGGCCTAGGCCAGTAAGTTTATGTATGCACATTTTATCAAAAACATCGGTGTTCTTTTTCACAAACAAAACAGATAAATGCTAAACAAGCCAACGGACTTGCTAAATAGTATACATTTTATTGATAACAAACCCCTGAATGGGTAAAAATGTTTTACAACAGATGCAAGCTCCTGGAATGAGGAAGCTGTGCAAACATAAAAACATAAATATACATCAGTATATACACAAATGTCGGCAACGAGGCGTAGACGAACACCATAAGTTGATCCCTCTATGACCCACTCGACTTCGATACTTCTCCGACGCTTCAGCTTCAGAAGAGATTGATTCAGATAAACGGCCCTCAGGTCTTCCAAACCACTAAACAATGAGAGTCCACACGTGGAACGCGGTCATTTGCTTTTTCAAATCCCTAACTTTTGCCTGAATCGCCCTTTCGGGTTTTCGATTCACCGGGATACCCTTTTTTGCCAAAGTCGCCCTTTCGGGTTTTCGACTTAGCGGGTGTACATTCTTTTCTTTATATCCCTAATTTTTGCCCGAACCTTTTTCCTTTTTTATGGTTCGCCGGGATGCCCCATTTTTGCCTGGATATTCTTTTTTTCCAGCGGGTCATTCTTTAAGCAAAGTATTTTTTAACCGCGTCTGCGTTCACCGGGGATGCAAAATCTTCGCCATCCATCGTGGATAACAACAAGGCTCCTCCCGAGAAGACCTTGTTGACGACGTACGGACCTTCTTAATTGGGAGTCCACTTGCCCCGGTGATCGGAGTGTGGAGGAAGAATCTTCTTCAGGACGAGATCACCCGTCTGAAAGCTTCTAGGACGCACTTTCTTATCATAAGCTTTCTTCATTCGGCTTTGGTACAGACGACCATGCGCAATCGATGCTAACCTCTTCTCGTCCATCAGGCTGAGTTGGTTTAATCGGTTCTTAATCCATTCTGCCTCATCGAGTTTCACGTCAACCAAAACTCGTAAAGAAGGGATCTCAACTTCTAACGGTAGGACAGCTTCCATACCGTACACCAGTGAGAAAGGAGTTGCCCCGGTTGATGTACGTACCGTGGTACGATAACCGTGCAGTGAAAATGGCAACATCTTGTGCCAATCCTTATAGGTCACAACCATCTTCTGTACAATCTTCTTAATGTTTTTGTTGGCCGCTTCAACGACGCCATTCATCTTCGGCCGGTAAGGAGATGAGTTGTGGTGTTCAATCTTGAAACTCTGGCACAGCTCCTTCATCATCTTGTTATTCAGATTCAAACCATTATCCGTAATGATCCGCTCGGGAATTCCGTAACGACAGATGATGTCCCTCTTTATGAATTTAGCCACCACCTGCTTGGTCACATTAGCGTATGAGGCTGCCTCCACCCACTTGGTGAAGTAGTCGATAGCTACTAGAATGAAGCAATGACCGTTAGATGTAGTAGGCTCGATCTTGCCTATCATGTCGATGCCCCACATGGAGAACGACCACGGGGAGGACATGACATTTAATGGGCACGGCGACACGTGAATCTTATCAGCATAAATCTGACATTTATGACATCTCTTCGCGAATTTAAAGCAATCCGAATCCATCGTCAGCCAGTAGTATCCTGCTCTCAGGATCTTTCTTGTCATGGCATGCCCGCTGGCGTACATACCAAATGTGCCTTCATGGACTTCTTCCATGAGCATACTCGCTTCTTTCTCATCTACGCATCTGAGTAGCACGAGATCGTGGTTTCTTTTATACAAAACTCCATCAGGATTGAGATAAAAATTCCCAGACAGCCTCCTCAGAGTCTTCTTATCCTGGGTTGACGCTCCCGCAGGATATTCCTTAGTCATAAGGAAAGTCTGGATATCATGGAACCATGGCTTGCCGTCGGAGGCTTCCTCGATCGCAAAGATGAATGCAGGTCTATCAAGACGAGAAAGGACAATTCTTGGAGCTTCATTCCAAAAATTGACTTTATACATCGAAGCCAACGTGGCTAAGGCATCAGCCATCTGATTTTCAGCTCTGGGAACATGATGGAGTTCCACTCGATCAAAGAACGGAAGCAGCTTTCTGGCATAGTTCATGTACGGCACCAAATTCGATTGACGAGTCTCCCACTCCCCTTTAATCTGGTTGATCACAAGTGCCGAGTCACCATATACATCTAGGTTCTTGATTCTCAAATCAATCGCTTCTTCTAGACCCATGATGCATGCTTTGTATTCTGCCTCGTTATTGGTGACCGGAAACGTCAGTCTCGCAGTGAACGGGATGTGGGATCCATGGGGAGTCGTGATGATCGCCCCAATGCCACTTCCGTAAGAATTAACCGCCCCGTCAAATATCAATTTCCACTGGGATTTCCTATCTGGCCCCTCGTCGGGCAACAGTTCATCGCAATCTTTTGCTTTAAGGAACATGATATCCTCATCAGGGAATTCAAATTTCATCGGCTGATAATCTTCGATCGGCTGTTCGGCAAGGTATTCAGACAATACGCTGCCCTTAATGGCCTTTTGGGAAATGTACTGAATGTCATATTCCGTCAACACCATTTGCCATCTGGCAATCCTGCCCGAAAGCGCTTGCTTCTCAAAGACGTACTTGATCGGATCCATCTTCGAAATTAGCATGGTTGTGTGATTGAGCATGTACTGTCGTAAACGTTTGGCAGCCCAGGCTAGTGCACAACATGTTTTCTCCAGCATTGAGTAACGAGATTCACAATCTGTAAACTTTTTACTCAAGTAGTAAATGGCATGCTCCTTTCTGCCCGTCTCGTCGTGCTGACCGAGAACACACCCCATACTATTCTCAAGAACTGTCAAGTACATGATTAAGGGCCGTCCAACCACTGGGGGTATCAAGATCGGAGGTTCCTGTAGATACTGTTTGATCTTATCAAATGCCCTCTGGCAATCCTCAATCTAGATAATCGCCTGATCTTTCTTTAGTAGTTTGAACATCGGTTCACACGTGGCCGTGAGCTGAGAAATAAACCTTGCAATGTAGTTTATTCTGCCCAGGAAGCCACGAACTTCTTTTTCTGTTTTTGGCGCTGGCATTTCTTGTATTGCTTTTATCTTCACAGGATCAACCTCAATGCCTCTTTCACTCACGATAAACCCCAGTAGTTTTCCGGACCGTACTCCGAAAGTACACTTGTTAGGATTCAGCCTCAACCTGAACTTCCTAAGCCTCTCAAAAAGCTTCAGCAAATTGATCAGATGTCCTTCCTCCGTTTGGGACTTTGTAATCATGTCATCAACATAGACTTCAATCTCATGATGAATCATATCATGAAACAAAGTAACCATAGTTCGCTGGTAAGTGGCCCCTGCGTTCTTCAGACCGAAAGGGATTACCTTGTAGCAAAATGTTCCCCAGGGTGTGATAAACGTAATTTTCTCCATGTCCTCCGGTGCCATCTTGATCTGATTGTAACCGGAGAAGCCATCCATGAACGAAAACACGGAGAACTGAGCTGTATTGTCGACCAACTCATCGATATGGGGGAGCGGGAAATCATCTTTAGGGCTCGCCCTATTCAAATCCCGATAATCGACGCACATTCGTACCTTACCGTCCTTCTTCGGTACAGGCACTATGTTGGCGACCCACGGAGGGTAAGTAGTGACCGCTAAGAAGCCAGCATCAAGCTGCTTTTGCACTTCTTCTTTGATCTTAACGGCCATATCTGGTCGCGTCCTCCTAAGCTTCTGCTTAACGGGAGGACAATCTTCTCGCAGCGGCAAGTGATGGACCACAATGTCAGTGTCAAGTCCGGGCATATCTTCGTATGACCAAGCAAAGATGTCACTATACTCTCGAAGCATCTCGACCAATCTCTGCTTGACATCACTCTGCAATGCAGCCCCTATCCTGACGTTCCTGACCAGTTCTTCAGAACCCAGATTCACAATCTCAATCTCTTCCTCGTGAGGCAGAATAACTTTCTCTTCTTGCTTCAACAAGCGGGCCAACTCCTCGGGAAGGTCTTCGTCTTCATCAATCTCTTCTTCGGCTTGATAGATCGGGCAATCGAAGTCGAAGTGAGTCGTAGAAGGTCCAGAGTCGATGTCATCTGCTATGTGGATCCTGCAATAACAAGGGTTAAGCTTAAAATAAGGATATGCAGGTTAGCACAAACCTCATTGCCATTTTATTGTTTTTCAAAACAAATATAAAATAGGAATAACAGAGATCACAATATTTGAATACGGAGAAAAAACGCCTTTTGATTTATTGGTAAAATGCATGTACATAATCAAACAAGGCCCTGACAATAAAACCGCTATGCCCCGGGTAGGACATAGGGTTGTACAATAATTGGAGAAAATTAAATCATTACTCTTTGCCTGTCACTTGGATGATATCCCTGATGGACCAGTTGTTGAGGCTCTCGCCTGGTTTGCTTGGCTGGATCCAAGAGTCTAGGTCGCAATCACTGTCTTCGCCGTCTTCAGACACCGCGTTGACACTTTCAAATATCACCCCGCCACTGGTAAACTGGATCGGCCCTTTACTTCGCGACGTACTGCGAGAAGAGGAGGCTTCATCCGCCGGAGAGTATCCTAACCCAAACTTGTCTTGCTTGTTAGGTATCTCTAGAATTTGCCCCCACCCTGGGGTAGATCCGGCCTGAACAATGGCCTGGGCTTCCTTGAAGGAAGAGAGAGTCATCTCTGGTTTTTCAGTGATTACAGGAGCTACGTTCTTGACTTTAACAACTTCGAACGCCTGACATAGGGTTTCGTGGATTTCCCCATCCATCTCAACATATTTGAAGGACGACAAATGGCTCACCATTATATCCTCCTCGCCACAAACAGTCACGATGCTACCTCCAACAGCATACTTGAGCTTTTGGTGCAACGTGGAGGTCACGGCGCCAGCAGAATGAATCCATGGCCGGCCTAGGAGACAACTGTAGGCAGGCATGATGTCCATAATGTAGAAGACTGCGTCGAACGTTTCCGGCCCAACTTGGATTGGCAGCGTCACCTCCCCGAAAACATGACGTTTGGTTCCATCGAACGCTTTCACCACCAGATCACTGGGTGTGCAAATCAATCCCCGAGTATCCAACTTCATCAATGCTTTCTTCGGAAGAACATTGAGTGACGACCCCGTGTCCACCAACACATGAGACATAATTGTTCCCCTACGCTCTATCGAGATGTGCAGGGCACTATTGTGGTTTCTTCCCTTCGGCGTCAGCTCCAGGTCAGTGAACCCTAACCCATTTCCAGCATTCACGTGGGCTACGACCCCTTCCAACTGGTTGACCGATATTTCCTGCGGTACATACGTGGCATTCAGAACCTTCAGCAGTGCGTTGCAGTGTGCCTCAGAACACAGCAACAAATTCAGGATGGAAATTTTCGAGGGTGTTTGATGGAGATGATCCACAATCTTGTAGTCACTCTTCTTAATCAATCTCATAAACTCTTCAGCGTCTTTAACAAGTAAGTCCTTCTCTACCCCGCGAGAGGTTTCTTCAACGACTTTACTCTTACCTTTATCAGTTACATCAACTTTGTCCGCTTTGTCTGCCACAACCTCAGGTGGAGCGAACACCCTTCCGCTGCGAGTAATTCCGCCAATTCCCACTAGGTTATCCACACACGACCCTGATGGTTCCAATTCCAACTTCTGTCCGTTGCAGTAGACGTCTTCCCCATAATGCCATGGGACAGCATTGGTGCTTTCGAAAGGTATCGACCCAGCTTTGGTGATGGTAATCGTGGGCGGCCTGGGTGCAGAAATGGTGATCGTCCGGCGAGGGATGGTGATGGTGGCAACCTCATCATCTTGCTTCAGCATTACCTCTCCAGATCCACCTTCGGCCCTTCGACTAAACTGTAAGATTCCTTCGGTCATCAGACTCTGAATCCCCTCTATCAACTGTTCGCATCCATCAGGACGAGTCGCACAGCCCATACACAGTTCTCCACAGCCCGGGAAGAAACCTCTTTTCATCAGCTTGGCTTTAACGAAGCTAAGCGGTGTCTTCAGATTCTTGACATCAGTCAACAAATCCAAGCTCTCGTCTTCAATAATGGCATTTACCCCACCTCCCCTATGATTCGACATAGGGTTCTTCGTGACGTTTGGCACATTATCTGAGAAATTGATGATCTTAGCGTCCACCATATCCTGCACCTTGTGCTTGAAGGCTTTGCAATTTTCTATCGTGTGGCTCGGTGCCCCTGAGTGAAACTCACATGTTGCATTCGCATCATAACCTGGCGGAGGTGCCCCTGTCAAGGGAGCCAGGGTTCTCTTCTGGATCAGTTGTAACTGGAGCAGAGTCTGTAACAGCTGAGCATAAGACATGGGCGGAGTCTCAAGGTGACGGCTTGACAGCGGTGCCCTGTTTTGATACTTTATGTACCCTTGCTGATTTGGTTGCTGCTGGTGCTGCGGCTGGGGTTGTTGGACAACGGGGATGGTTATACTGGACACCTGCTGGTGCTGGCCCTTGCCTTTCTGTCGCTACTCGAAAAAATGCATCGCGCAACGACGGGGAGGCGAAAAAGATAGACAGAAGAGTCGCCACCGAACTTTATTTTTCCCATGAGGGGAAAGGAAAATATCGAGAAAACCTTAAGAAATAAATGGATAAGATGGTCTCGCAACCAAGAACGGGTTCGGAAGCCGGTTATGCGAGGGGATGGTATTAGCACCCCTCGCATCCATCGTACTCGATGGGAACCTTTTGTTTGTCGATGTGTGAATTTATTTGCTTAAACATTATGCTATAAGAAGTGTGTTTCAAAGGGGTAAAGGGAAAGGTTTAGAAACGGGAAACAAGGGGTGACGAGGGAAAGAAAGGACTCGATAGGACTTCGCGGTCCTAGGCCTACGTATTCTCAACAGATATGAGAAAGTCAGAGTCGACGTAGTTCGGGAAACTACGGGTGATAGGGGGAATGTGCTCGCCAAGACATCGTCGTCTTGTGCCTACGTATTCTCATCTGGTATGAGAAATCAGAGCAGCCGTAGTTCGGCCTACGGTGAAAGGTGAAAAAGGGAGCTCTCCAAGACATCGCCGTCTTGTGCCTACGTATTCTCATCTGACATGAGAAATCAGAGCAAACGTAATTCGTGCTAACAGTGTGTTGATGTCTTTACGGATGATGCTATCGTGCGCATTCTAGCAGTTAGGTGTTTTGCTGCTCGCTCGTTGGAGACTTAGGCATTACCTGTTTGCAGTAGAACGGACGTAACATATCCTGTTTGAAAGATTGGTTTTCGCCATGCGAGGCAAGGTATCATGTTTGATTGGTTGAAATTGTTTTTTAGGGGCGATATAGGTCCTCGGATAGTAACCCCTACGGGTAGTACCCAATTCTTTATCTCAAAGTTTTCGTTATAAAAGGGTGTGGCGAACGAGGCGTCTTCGTATTGAAAGAGGAGCGTCGAAACCACCCTCACTACAGTGGGCATCCCTACGCTCGGAGAAGAAGAGGTCTACACCCAATCCTCTCTCTTTAATTCAATGCAAAGAGAACTTCATTCTCTTATTAAAGATGTTTTTGGTTTTGAATGGTAAGTGCTTTGCGACAGAGAACCCTACGGTAAACGTCAGCACTCGGGATAGGAGAAGGCCTACGCCTAACCACTCCACAACCATTCAAGTTTTTGTTGTGAAAATAATTTGAAATGCACTCGGTGCAGGACCGAGGTTTTTAGGTGACAAGGGTTGCGGGATGAAGTTGTGAAAGTGAGAGGTGGTGGACAAAGAAGTCACGTCTTCGTATTGAAAGACGAGTGTCGAGACCACCCTCACTACAGTGGGCATCCCAACGCTCGAAGAAGAAGAGGTCTACACCCAATCCTCTCTTTTTAATTCAATACAAGGAATTGATTTTAAGGAGATGAGATTTGAAAATGGATGGGAAGCGTCTTCGTATTGAAAGACGAGTGTCGAAACCACCCTCACTACAGTGGGCATCCCAACACTCGGAGAAGAAGAGGTCTACACCCAATCCTCTCTCTTTAATTCAGTACAAAGAGAAATCAATTTATTATGGTTTGAAAAAGGACTCGGTACGAGACCGAGGTTTTAGGAGAGATGGTATGAAAACGTCTTCGTATTGAAAGACGAGCGTCGAAACCACCCTCACTACAGTGGGTATCCCAACACTCGGAGAGGAAGAAAGTCTACACTTAATCCCCTCTTTTTAATTCAATACAAAGATAATTGGATATTGAAGATGGTTTGGCGATGTTTTTGAATCGATTCGGGACAAGAAATGAAGAGGGAAAAGAGGTGGTCTCGGATCTATCGTTTCTCATCAATAATTTGACAGAAAAGCAATAGAGGTCTCGTCATCGACCCAAAAGAAAATGGGACAAAATGCCCACTAACAAATAGAAATAAAATCTATCTCTAAAATAATAAGAATTGAAATGAAGCTCTAAAAAATTGAGTATGAAATATTATATTATAAAACTTAAAAGAAAATAATATAAACTCCTAAGGAAAAAACTTATTAACTAGAAATTAGAAAATAATATATATAATATACTCTAAAGAAAAATTTTAAAATAAAAATAATCTATAAATTAATTTGCAAAAATAAAATAAATAAAAAGATAAACAATTTTTATAAAAAAGAAGAACATGGTGGTTCAAAATGGATAGGGGGTATGTGAGTGTAAACACGGGCCGTGACCAAACAAAAACTGCTGACCCAAAACAAATCCTTGATGACCCTTCTCCTCCACACTACACTTCGCTTCAGTTGGAGGACAAAACTCCTCCGTTTTTTGTCTTGCTTTCGGTATCCTCTCCCTCACAACATAGCGTATCAACAACATGCTCAGAATCTTAAAGGATTCATAGCGTCTCAAACACCAAGAGGGATGAAGAAACTCCACCTTCTGTTTGCATTTCTTCGTCTCCAACATTATGATTCTCCATTACCATACTCGATTTGGGTTTCAGATTCGCAAAGTCTGTTTCAAATCACTTCATTCTGTTTGGATTTCGAAAATTTCGAGAGATTCAAAGGGGTATTGTGGTGGAGGTAGACGAATATGTTGAATGGAAGTTCGTGTGTTGTGGAGGTAATTTCTGGGTTTATTTTGGGGGTAATGTTGGATTGAAGTTGGATAGGAAATCTGGGCTTGTTTGTTGTTTGTTAGATCGGTTAGAAAGAAGAAGGATGTTGCGGTTGTTAAGAATGGAGACGACGGCGATGGGGTGTTTCGGAGATGGGATGCAGAAGTTGAATGGAAGTTTGATTGGGTTTTGAAGGATGTTGAGCTGGGACGTCGTGAAGCTTTTCAGCGGCTTTGGTCGTCTACTTCAAACTGCTGATGTCGTCGTTACGGTTGAGGATGCGGTAGACCCTTTGTCGCTCGAGTACGACTCGAAACGTTGAATGCTTCCTGAGTTGATGTTGTTGTCGTTAACATTAGCGACGAGGAAGATGATGTTGCCATTTGTTGTTGCAAAACAGAGTCGCATTCACCGAATCAGTGCATTATTGGTGTTGTACGATGAAAGGCTCTGCTGAGTTGTGATGTTGTTGAAGCTTTGCATTGTAGATAGATGTTTATGAAGGAGAAGAGGTAATATTGAGGTGTTCTTGTGAAAGTGTTTGAATCTCGGTTTCGAAAGGGTGGAGTTGTGAGTTGCAGATGAGGAGATGATGCAGGTTTGGTTTAGGGGTGTTTGGCTCCTTGTTTAGGGATTATGAGCGATTGTGATGCTATGAATCTTAGGACATATTTTTTTTAGGGAGTTCTTTTAAGGTTGAGGTTCCTATTTATTTTAGAGTTGGGGTTGGAAAATGAAGTGAAGAGGTTGGGAAGTGAAGGAGGGAACATGTGGTTTTTTGTTGGAGAAGAATACTGAAGGTGGTTATGTTCGGGTATTCATGGCTTAGTGAGGTTTGGGAACAAGGCTGGTAGGTTTAGTGATTGCAGCTCTTCTCTTTTTTCTTGTTGTTTTATGGTTTTGTGTGTATATTTTTTCAGGCTTTGTTGTGTGTGTGTTTGTTTTATGATACCATTTGGACAAGGTTCTCATGGTTTGTTCGGTTGTGCAGAGTGGTTGTCTGGCAGTACGGTTTGCAGCTGGCCATTTTGTTTGCTTGTGGCAGGTTGTTTGTCTGGTGTGGGAGGAGTAGTAGCAGTGCTGCTGTTGTGCAAAGGCTGAAGCAGTAATAGCAAGTATTTGTACAACTTGTGCAGAACTTGTCTATTCCATTTTGGTGTAAGGTTGGGGCAAGTTGCTTTGTTGATTTTGTGTGTGGGAATTTGTCTGGTGTTGGTTGTGTGCAGGTATTGTCTGCAATATTTGTACCACTTCCAATGGCAAGCTTGACAGTATTGTGGGCGGCTTGAGACTGCCGCCTTTGCTTCTCCATCTCAATATCAAAACCATCCATGCTAATACTCACACCACGTTCTTCAGCCACTTCTTTTGTTATTTCCATTGGAAAACCAAAAGTATCATACAAAATAAACACATCTTCACCAGCCAAGCAAGGTACAGCGTCATTTCTTACAGCACTTGATATAGCATCAGCAAGCTTTTCCTCAAGCAACTTTTCTCCTCTCTCAAGCGTCTGAACAAACCGAAGCTCTTCTCTCTTCAACTCCTCAAGGATACGGGGTGCTCTGTTCTTCACATCAGCATCAATGTGCGTACTTAATTCTACTACTTTCTCGGCAATAATAGGTAAAAATGCTCCTTCAAGGTCTCCTCTACCATCCCCTTTTATACCAAGCAATCTGCTTGTGTGAACAACCCTTCTGATAAGTCGTCGAACAACATAACCTCTTCCAACATTGGATGGGACAACACCACCGGATATGAGAAACACAATTGCACGCATGTGATCTCCTTTTTATTTCTCTCTGGTGTTGTTAGGAGCAACAAACGTGCCAGTTGCACCGAATGCTGGCTGGGATGATACTTGTAATTGTTCCTTTTCTTGTAAATTGCTTGTAAATGGACTTTCTTTGCAAACAGTTGATGATGATTTAGTGTCAAATGGTGATTAATGACTAATGAAACATGTTGATAATGATTAATACAAAATGACGCTAAACAAAGGCTAATGACAAAGTTAACTCTAAACAAAACTAATTAAAGTCCTAATTAATTTAATAATAATCTGAACTTAATTTAATTAATTAATAAGTTCTAAATAAAATCACTAATTAATTCTACAATTAATAATTAAATCTAGTTCTAAACAATAAATAAATAACACCTATTTAAAACCTAATTTCTATCTTCTATCTAAGACAAAAATAACATCCTATATTAAATCCTATTTAATCTAAGTCTAATAAAAAAAATAAAAAAAAAACTATATTAAAAATTCTACATAAACTATTTCTATATAAAAATAAAACTATTTTAAATCATTAAATAAAGCAAAAATAATAAATAAAAATGCAAAAAATTCTATGAAAAACATAGTCGAGTGCCCAAATGCACTGATAATATCAACACGGACTGAATTATCAAGAGGAGAGCGACTTTCGCTCGATTTCGACACTGAATTTTGATTTAAACTGTCTGAAACGCGAGCAAAGCGGCTAAAATTCTGATAGATTCAATCCGACCGATAACACGGGCAAAATGCAACCTAAATGATATGCAGATGAAAATACGAAGCAAAAGCCGGTCAAAGTCGGAAAATCGGTGGGCAAATTTTAGGGTGCAACAGCTGCCCCTATTCAATTGACTTGGACCTGAATGGATGAAAAGCGACCGCTTTCAAACATTCAAGGTAGAAGGTGATTGAATACAAAAGAACCCGGAAATTTGCCAACCGTAAAATGAGACTTCTGACATCGCCATCAGGCGTCTATATCAAGTAGAATATCTGACCTCGTCGTCAGTCATAAATCAAGTACAAACGTCTGACCTCGCCGTCAACTTTTAATAGCGTCTAACCTCGCCGTCAGAACTCAATATCTAAATGGTAAACCACCTGACTTCGCCGCCAGTCCACAAAATAATCTGACTTCGCCGTCAATTCTCAAACAATCTTCTGACCTTACCGTCAAATTTACAATATTTTCTGACTTCGCCGTCAAAATTTTCTTTAAAATCGTCTTCTGACTTCTTCGTCAATCCTTAGAATATTCTGACCTCGCCGTCAATTTTTCCGTTAAATACAAACAACCGTTAGATTCAAAGATATAATTACTTTTGACATCGCCGTCAAAACAAATTTCCAACATTGCCGTTGAAAAACTAGATCACTTAACATCGCCGTCAAAACAAATTTCTCAACATCGCCGTTGAAAAACTAGATCACTTGACATCGCCGTCAAAACGGACATCCAACCTCGCCGCTAGGAAAACAAAATTACCTGACATCGTCGCCAGCTAACTATAACTCTGAGAAACACCCAACATCGCCGTCAAGTACCTGTGGGGATACAGAACTCTAGCATCGCCGCCAGACAACCATGGTGCTAATAAACCTCTGACATCGCCGCCAGACAAACATAAATCTGATAAGCACCTGACATCGCCGTCAACTCTCAGCATCGTCCAATGATGGACGGAGAAACACTATATCCAAAACTCACATCGTCTAATGGTAGACAGGAAGAACAATATCCAAAATACTCACATCGTCCAATGATGGACGGAGAGGAAAACCATAACCAAATCTCGCATCGTCTAATGATAGACGAGAGGAACATCAAATCCAAATCTCACATCGTCTAATGATAGACGAGAGGAAAATCATATCCAAATCTCGTATCGTCTAATGATAGACGAGAGTAACATCAAATTCAGGTCTCGCATCGTCTAATGATAGACGAGAGGAAAATCATATCCAAAACACTCACATCGTCTAATGATAGACGGAGAGGAAAACCATAACTAAATCTCGTATCATCTAATGATAGACGAGAGTAACATCAAAACTAAATCTCGCATCGTCTAATGATAGACGAGAGGAATATCAAAACCAAATCTCGCATCGTCTAATGATAGACGAGAGGAATATCTGCTGGGGATGTCATCATCAGAGGGTTGATGGACAAAGTACGACCGACGTATGATCTGGAATCCAAAAGTAAGTAAGCGGATGAGCTGTCTGAACAAAGCTGTTGATATACCACTGTCTTGATTGAAGAGTGATTCAGGTTGCCACGGAAGGTTATCAAAAACTGGCTTATGCTTCGCATGCATATGTTTGAATTTTATGGCGTAATGCTCCATACGAAATGGAAATGCTACGCATTTGAGGATGAAATGCAAAGATGATGCAAATATGATAACTATATGCAAAAATGCAGATGCAGGCTCGGGCTGCTGGGGAAAGCTGGATCTGAAAGAATCACTCCAGCAAAATAAATGCTGAAGAGGTGAAGCCAACTCGTCTAGGAATAGCCGGATGTGCCAAGTATGATTGGACTCTCCTGGGGATAGCTTACACATGCCAATGATGATTGGGCTTTTGCTGGGGAAGACAGGTGAAGGGTTACGACCTCCCGACATTCATCTTGAACCTGAAGATTGACTGCACCTGCTTGAATAGCTCTGAGTAGCTCTGAAGATATGGAGAGGAAAAGTTCCCTTATTTACAAACTTGCCCCAGCCTGTGGGATATCTGTGTAAATCTTCCTCGAAAGGAGATCTGAAGGCTCTGTATCCTACTGGTTTGATATGAACTGCCTTAGCATCATGAACCTCGAAGAGGTGCTTCAAATTAATTGCCTTCTGGATAAGGATAACTTATGCGCTCTTGGGGTGACTTGCCCCAGCCTTGAAGTGATTTGCCCCTGATTGGCCGATTTGTAGAGAAGTGCCCCTGGCTGACTTCGAAAGATTTATCGAATCTCGACCTGATTGCCCCAGATTAACTGATCTTCGGATGGATGACTCCTTTGATGATCATTTGATATGCCTTGCCCCTGCTCAACGGAGTACTCAGGCGTTCTGCATCTTATCTCGATCGAACTTTCCACTGTAGGAACTCTCCTGCTGTCAAGTACTACTCGCAAGTAAAACAAATTGTTTTGCAAATGATAATATCAATGCAATGCATATGGCAGTTTTGAAATCCAAGTCTGTTCACTAGAAAAAGTTGTGATGTATAGTGAATGAATCACTTATCGGAATGTCAATATCAATACCCATAGGGTAAGAAAATCCTTTTAGGAGTCAGTTTCGACGCGATCTTTACCGAAGTATGCTTTCGAAACAAACTTGCTTCAATTAGGACTTTTGAAGGTTGTAACTTGGTTAGATTCACGGTTTGAAAGAAAGGATGTAAGGCTCAAAGTTCTGTTTAACCCACCCACTCTCCTTGATGTTCTCCAATCCTACGTTCAGCTAATTCGACACTCGCTCGCCTCTCAGAGGTTGACTGACAGGAGTGATGATTCAAGAAACCATAAGTTTTCGGAGTGACAGTCACTCGCTTTTTGTCTTTGGTGGCTGGCTCACACGACTTGTTCTTCGTCATTTTTATTTCCCTATTTTTGCCCGGACTGACTCTTTTGAGTTTATCTTCTGATCTCAAAGTCCAGCGGGATGCCCTAATTTTTGCCTAAGCCACTTGTTTTCAAGTTATCGACTTAGCGGGCTTCTGTTTTTTCTTTTATTTTTTCGGAACAAATCAATGTGACACCAGTTGGTCTGACTTGTTGAAGGGATTGTGACTGTCTCACTTCTCGGATTTTTAGGTACGACCTCTACGGGTGTGATTGATCCTCGAACGGGGAACACTCCTTCTGCAATTTGGATGCTCGGTCAAATTAACTGACATCTACCCTGCCCTAGGTTAAGATTGAGGGTTTTTCGTTTTCAGAAAGAAACTCCTACTACTAGGCTCAAAGGGGTTGACAAGGGATTAACATCCTTATATCTCCGGTGTTTAGGAATTTGAAACAATGCCTGTACATCATCAGCATAGATTTTATTCAAAAGCATACATTCGGAAGCTTGCGTCTTTAAACTTCGTCATCCTCCCTCGGACTCCGCTTAAACAAGCGTTTGACATCAATAAAAAGAATTGAGTGAACACGAATGGATTTAATCAAAACACGCATATTCATTTCATTATCATTATCAATTGAAAACAAACAAGTTCTATAGATAAGATTCGCAAATAAGTTCGCACTTTAACAGAAAAGAAAATACAAATGCAAAGAAATATCATAATAAAAAGATTGCCAGCTTTATGGAACTGGGCTTTCAGGTCTTGACTTGCTGCTGAACCAGCCATCTTTAGAATTGTTCGTCAAATTCATCCTGATAATCTTCTGAACACCCGCTCTTGGTGAATCCCTCCATAACATTAGCTGCCGAACCCACATGACTGGATGAAGGAGGATCATTGATCTGGATACCCTGAGGTGTGATTGAGAACATGTTGGAGTCAAGCAGCATTTGAATCTTGCTTCTCAGCACCTTACAGTCTTCGGTTGAATGCCCTTGCGCCCCAACATGGTACTCACAACGGGCGTTGACATCAGAATCTGAAGGATGTAGAGAAGTCTCTGGATCAGTTTTCTTCGGCACTATCAAACCACCTCTGATCAAGTCTGGAAATATCTGACTGTACGACAATGGCAACTGAGTGAAATGTCTCTCTGGCTTCCTCGGTCTTCGTCGAGCGTGCTGACGCGGCTGATGACGGTATGAATGTTGACTCTGAAGGGGAGCAAATATATGATACACAGACCTAACAGGTTGCTGACTCTGAATACTTGAAACGTCTGAAAACTGAATCTGAGGTAATGGAGATTCTGGGATAGCATTACTTTCTTTCTCCCATTCCTCTTTAGAGCTGACAACTGATTCACTTTCATAAACTGAGGTATCTGAGACGTCTCGGATCTTTCCACTCTTGATTCCGCTCTCAATACGCTCTCCTGCTATCACTAAGTCAGCAAAGTTTAACGTTCCGCCACTAATCAAAATATCATAGTAATGACCCTTCAAAGTACCCAAGAAGATGTCAACATTTTCTCTATCCTGAAGCGGTGGTTGAACACGAGCAGCAAATTCTCTCCATCTCTGCACATACCCTCTAAAGGATTCATTCTCCGCTTGAGATAATTCTTGCAACTGCATGCGGCTGGGATTCATGTCGAGATTGTAGTTGTACTGCTTCACAAAGGCATTGGCTAAATCTGACCATGATCGGATGCAACCACTTTCCAACTGCATATACCAACTCAACGATGCCCCACTCAGACTTTCCTGGAAATAGTGAATCATAAGCTTGTTATTATGGACATGCGAGGTCATTCTTCTGCAATACATCACCAAATGCTACTTCGGACAACTATCCCCTTTGTATTTCTAAAAATTGGGAGCCTTGAACTTCGGAGGCAATACAAGGCCTGGCACCAAACACATGCTCGAAGCATTCAGATTAAGAGTATCTTGACTCATCAGGGCGTCAAGCTTTTCATCCAACAGACGATATCTTCTCATAAACTCAACAGTCTGTGGGTCTTTAGGAGTGATCTTCAGAACAACCCTTTGGGAATCTGGCACAGAGAAGGTGAAGTTCTGATAGTCCGAGTCATGGAGAGAAGATGAATCTCTATCTTTGACAATAGTATGCTCTTGATCTTCGACAGGAATCTGCACATGCTGAGCTTGAGCAACATTGTTCACCGGAGTCCTCTGAACATTGGTATTTCTTCTTGTCATAGCTGTCATGGCCTCCATGAGTTGATCCAACTGATTCTTCATCATCTCAAACTCTGCCCTCGTAACAACCAAATTCTGCTCCTCTGAGTCCATGATCCTTCCAGAAGCTAACTCAAATCCAATGTGAATGTCGGGAAATCAACTGCGGGTTGGACAAAAGACTGGTAAGCTCTCTGCTCCGGTTGAGGATGGATATGAAAAAATGAGATGCAAATGAAATGCAATGCAAAATGCTAATGCAACACACAAAGGATCAAAGTCACAAATTCTGCAAGAAAATACAACGAGATACCTCTCACCTCGGGTGGGTAATCTACTGGTTTATAAGAGGGTATCCCAAAGGCCTTTAAACAAAGTCCCATGCACTAACCCTCAAAAGTTTCCTCATCAGAACGACTACTCGTAAGACGGTAATTCTTTCAAAAGGATGAATACAGAGTTATGTTTTAGCAACCTTCGGAATAAGGTTCTACAAAAGGTCCTCAGAGTCAAGGACTCCCAAGTTTGAAATAAGAACGCCATTACGACTACACGTAAGACATCATTGTTCCAACGGGGTCTCATCTGAGCGGTGGAATTCAAACCAATTCAACGAGTCCTACGTCTCACAAATCAGAAAGAAACCACCTCTTAATCTTAGTGTATACTCAAAAGCTCGGGTAGAAAGCTTTATCCTTACAAACCAACCAATAAACCCAACAGGTAAAAGGAACACAACATAATAAACAGTTAAAAGCAAACAAATAAAACATGTGACAAACAAATTAGGCTTGGCTTGCTAGGTGTCATCCCCAACAGAGTCGCCAGCTGTCGCTACTCGAAAAAATGCATCGCGCAACGACAAGGAGGCGAAAAAGATAGACAGAAGAGTCGCCACCGAACTTTATTTTTCCCATGAGGGGAAAGGAAAATATCGAGAAAACCTTAAGAAATAAATGGATAAGATGGTCTCGCAACCAAGAACGGGTTCGGAAGCCGGTTATGCGAGGGAAAGGTATTAACACCCCTCGCATCCATCGTACTCGATGGGAACCTTTTATTTGTCGATGTGTGAATTTATTTGCTTAAACATTATGCTATAAGAAGTGTGTTTCAAAGGGGTAAAGGGAAAGGTTTAGAAACGGGAAACAAGGGGTGACGAGGGAAAGAAAGGACTCGATAGGACTTCGCGGTCCTAGGCCTACTTATTCTCAACAGATATGAGAAAGTCAGAGTCGACGTAGTTCGGGAAACTACGGGTGATAGGGGGAATGTGCTCGCCAAGACATCGTCGTCTTGTGCCTACGTATTCTCATCTGGTATGAGAAATTAGAGCAGCCGTAGTTCGGCCTACGGTGAAAGGTGAAAAAGGGAGCTCGCCAAGACATCGCCGTCTTGTGCCTACGTATTCTCATCTGACATGAGAAATCAGAGCAAACGTAGTTCGTGCTAACAGTGTGTTGATGTCTTTACGGATGATGCTATCGTGCGCATTCTAGCAGTTAGGTGTTTTGCTGCTCGCTCGTTGGAGACTTAGGCATTACCTGTTTGCGGTAGAACGGACGTAACATATCCTGTTTGAAAGATTGGTTTTCGCCATGCGAGGCAAGGTATCATGTTTGATTGGTTGAAATTGTTTTTAGATGCGAGATAGGTCCTCGGATAGTAACCCCCACGGGTAGTACCCAATTCTTTATCTCAAAGTTTTCGTTATAAAAGGGTGTGGCGAACGAGGCGTCTTCGTATTGAAAGACGAGCGTCGAAACCACCCTCACTACAGTGGGCATCCCTACGCTCGGAGAAGAAGAGGTCTACACCCAATCCTCTCTCTTTAATTCAATGCAAAGAGAACTTAGTTCTCTTATTAAAGATGTTTTTGGTTTTGAATGGTAAGTGCTTTGCGACAGAGAACCCTACGGTAAACGTCAGCACTCGGGATAGGAGAAGGCCTACGCCTAACCACTCCACAACCATTCAAGTTTTTGTTGTGAAAATAATTTGAAATGCACTCGGTGCAGGACCGAGGTTTTTAGGTGACAAGGGTTGCGGGATGAAGTTGTGAAAGTGAGAGGTGGTGGACAAAGAAGTCACGTCTTCGTATTGAAAGACGAGTGTCGAGACCACCCTCACTACAGTGGGCATCCCAACGCTCGAAGAAGAAGAGGTCTACACCCAATCCTCTCTTTTTAATTCAATACAAGGAATTGATTTTAAGGAGATGAGATTTGAAAATGGATGGGAAGCGTCTTCGTATTGAAAGACGAGTGTCGAAACCACCCTCACTACAGTGGGCATCCCAACACTCGGAGAAGAAGAGGTCTACACCCAATCCTCTCTCTTTAATTCAGTACAAAGAGAAATCAATTTATTATGGTTTGAAAAAGGACTCGGTACGAGACCGAGGTTTTAGGAGAGATGGTATGAAAACGTCTTCGTATTGAAAGACAAGCGTCGAAACCACCCTCACTACAGTGGGTATCCCAACACTCGGAGAGGAAGAAAGTCTATACTTAATCCCCTCTTTTTAATTCAATACAAAGATAATTGGATATTGAAGATGGTTTGGCGATGTTTTTGAATCGAGTCGGGACAAGAAATGAAGAGGGAAAAGAGGTGGTCTCGGATCTATCGTTTCTCATCAATAATTTGACAGAAAAGCAATAGAGGTCTCGTCATCGACCCAAAAGAAAATGGGACAAAATGCCCACTAACAAATAGAAATAAAATCTATCTCTAAAATAATAAGAATTGAAATGAAGCTCTAAAAAATTGAGTATGAAATATTATATTATAAAACTTAAAAGAAAATAATATAAACTCCTAAGGAAAAAACTTATTAACTAGAAATTAGAAAATAATATATATAATATACTCTAAAGAAAAATTTTAAAATAAAAATAATCTATAAATTAATTTGCAAAAATAAAATAAATAAAAAGATAAACAATTTTTATAAAAAAGAAGAACATGGTGGTTCAAAATGGATAGGGGGTATGTGAGTGTAAACACGGGCCGTGACCAAACAAAAACTGCTGACCCAAAACAAATCCTTGATGACCCTTCTCCTCCACACTACACTTCGCTTCAGTTGGAGGACAAAACTCCTCCGTTTTTTGTCTTGCTTTCGGTATCCTCTCCCTCACAACATAGCGTATCAACAACATGCTCAGAATCTTAAAGGATTCATAGCGTCTCAAACACCAAGAGGGATGAAGAAACTCCACCTTCTGTTTGCATTTCTTCGTCTCCAACATTATGATTCTCCATTACCATACTCGATTTGGGTTTCAGATTCGCAAAGTCTGTTTCAAATCACTTCATTCTGTTTGGATTTCGAAAATTTCGAGAGATTCAAAGGGGTATTGTGGTGGAGGTAGACGAATGTGTTGAATGGAAGTTCGTGTGTTGTGGAGGTAATTTCTGGGTTTATTTTGGGGGTAATGTTGGATTGAAGTTGGATAGGAAATCTGGGCTTGTTTGTTGTTTGTTAGATCGGTTAGAAAGAAGAAGGATGTTGCGGTTGTTAAGAATGGAGACGACGGCGATGGGGTGTTTCGGAGATGGGATGCAGAAGTTGAATGGAAGTTTGATTGGGTTTTGAAGGATGTTGAGCTGGGACGTCGTGAAGCTTTTCAGCGGCTTTGGTCGTCTACTTCAAACTGCTGATGTCGTCGTTACGGTTGAGGATGCAGTAGACCCTTTGTCGCTCGAGTACGACTCGAAACGTTGAATGCTTCCTGAGTTGATGTTGTTGTCGTTAACATTAGCGACGAGGAAGATGATGTTGCCATTTGTTGTTGCAAAACAGAGTCGCATTCACCGAATCAGTGCATTATTGGTGTTGTACGATGAAAGGCTCTGCTGAGTTGTGATGTTGTTGAAGCTTTGCATTGTAGATAGATGTTTATGAAGGAAAAGAGGAAATATTGAGGTGTTCCTGTGAAAGTGTTTGAATCTCGGTTTCGAAAGGGTGGAGTTGTGAGTTGCAGATTAGAATCGGGGTTAAGGAGATATGGTGTTTGGTCGATGTAGCAGATGAGGAGATTATGCAGGTTTGGTTTAGGGGTGTTTGGCTCCTTGTTTAGGGATTATGAGCGATTGTGATGCTATGAATCTTAGGACATATTTTTTTTAGGGAGTTCTTTTAAGGTTGAGGTTCCTATTTATTTTAGAGTTGGGGTTGGAAAATGAAGTGAAGAGGTTGGGAAGTGAAGGAGGGAACATGTGGTTTTTTGTTGGAGAAGAATACTGAAGGTGGTTATGTTCGGGTATTCATGGCTTAGTGAGGTTTGGGAACAAGGCTGGTAGGTTTAGTGATTGCAGCTATTCTCTTTTTTCTTGTTGTTTTATGGTTTAGTGTGTATATTTTTTCAGGCTTTGTTGTGTGTGTGTTTGTTTTATGATACCATTTGGACAAGGTTCTCATGGTTTGTTCGGTTGTGCAGAGTGGTTGTCTGGCAGTACGGTTTGCAGCTGGCCATTTTGTTTGCTTGTGGCAGGTTGTTTGTCTGGTGTGGGAGGAGTAGTAGCAGTGCTGCTGTTGTGCAAAGGCTGAAGCAGTAATAGCAGGTATTTGTACAACTTGTGCAGAACTTGTCTATTCCATTTTGGTGTAAGGTTGGGGCAAGTTGCTCTGTTGATTTTGTGTGTGGGAATTTGTCTGGTGTTGGTTGTGTGCAGGTATTGTCTGCAATATTTGTCCCACTTCCAATGGCAAGCTTGACAGTATTGTGGGCGGCTTGAGACTGCCGCCTTTGCTTCTTCATCTCAATATCAAAACCATCCATGCCAATACTCACACCATGTTCTTCAGCCACTTCTTTTGTTATTTCCATTGGAAGACCAAAAGTATCATACAAAATAAACACATCTTCACCAGCCAAGCAAGGTACAGTGTCATTTCTTGCAGCACTTGATATAGCATCAGCAAGCTTTTCCTCAAGCAACTTTTCTCCTCTCTCAAGCGTCTGAACAAACCGAAGCTCTTCTCTCTTCAACTCCTCAAGGATACGGGGTGCTCTGTTCTTCACATCAGCATCAATGTGCGTACTTAATTCTACTACTTTCTCGGCAATAATATGTAAAAATGCTCCTTCAAGGTCTCCTCTACCATCCCCTTTTATACCAAGCAATCTGCTTGTGCGAACAACCCTTCTGATAAGTCGTCGAACAACATAACCTCTTCCAACATTGGATGGGACAACACCACCGGATATGAGAAACACAATTGCACGCATGTGATCTCCTTTTTATTTCTCTCTGGTGTTGTTAGGAGCAACAAACGTGCCAGTTGCACCGAATGCTGGCTGGGATGATACTTGTAATTGTTCCTTTTCTTGTAAATTGCTTGTAAATGGACTTTCTTTGCAAACAGTTGATGATGATTTAGTGTCAAATGGTGATTAATGACTAATGAAACATGTTGATAATGATTAATACAAAATGACGCTAAACAAAAGCTAATGACAAAGTTAACTCTAAACAAAACTAATTAAAGTCCTAATTAATTTAATAATAATCTGAACTTAATTTAATTAATTAATAAGTTCTAAATAAAATCACTAATTAATTCTACAATTAATAATTAAATCTAGTTCTAAACAATAAATAAATAACACCTATTTAAAACCTAATTTCTATCTTCTATCTAAGACAAAAATAACATCCTATATTAAATCCTATTTAATCTAAGTCTAATAAAAATAAAAATAAAAACAAAACAAAACTATATTAAAAATTCTACATAAACTATTTCTATATAAAAATAAAACTATTTTAAATCATTAAATAAAGCAAAAATAATAAATAAAAATGCAAAAAATGCTATGAAAAAAATAGTCGAGTGCCCAAATGCACCGATAATATCAACACGGACTGAATTATCAAGAGGAGAGCGACTTTCGCTCGATTTCGACACTGAATTTTGATTTAAACTGTCTGAAACGCGAGCAAAGCGGCTAAAATTCTGATAGATTCAATCCGACCGATAACACGGGCAAAATGCAACCTAAATGATATGCAGATGAAAATACGAAGCAAAAGCCGGTCAAAGTCGGAAAATCGGTGGGCAAATTTTAGGGTGCAACACTTTCCTTCGAGCGTTGGACACGGCTCTCGTCTCTCCTTCCCTCCTTTTGCCACCATATGGTTTCTTTCCTCCTCCAGCTAAGGACAAATCCCCTTGAATTTTCCCCAGTTTGATCCCATTTTCGACGTGCTCACCCGTGATAATGAGATCTGAGAAGCTTCCAGACATACTGCTGACCAATTTCTCGTAATAAACCCCTGGGAGGGTGGCTACGAACATTTCAACAAGCTCCCGTTCAACCATCGGCGGCTGAACTCTAGCTGCCAATTCACGCCATCGCTGGCCGTATTCCTTGAACCCTTCATTGTTCCTCTGCGACAAATTCTGCAGTTGGATCGATTCGGAGCCAAGTCACTGTTATATTGGTAGTGGTGCACAAATGCTTCAGCAAGTTCCTTCCATGTGCGCACACTGGTGGGTTCCAGACTCATGTACCATTCCAGGGAGGGCCCAAACAGACTGTCCTGAAAGAAGTGCATCAGCAACTTCTCGTCCTCAAAGTGAGCTGACATTTTCCGGTAGTATGATCTCAGGTGGATGCGAGGGCAAGTGGTTCCCTTGTACTTTTCAAAGTCGGGTACCTTGAACTTGGGAGGCACCTTGAAATCAGCAATCAGTCCCAACTTGGACATGTCAACACCCATGGTGTTCTGGTTCTCGAAATTCCTCATCTTGTCCTCGAGTGCCTTAAACCTTAGCCGTGCTTCAGCAGTCAGCTCCCCTTCAGTACCTCTCTGTGAGAACACATCGTCTTGACGGTCTTCCAACCATGGCTGAGGCCCATACATATTTCCAACACCTACGTTGCCGTTGCCCAGTCCAACATTGACATTAGCTTCAAAATTCCCATTACCAACGCCAGTCGTATTGCCGTTGAGTCCCATGTTAGCGATTACATTGCCGTTGGCACTGCCATTCCCCCCGGTCACGGGGACGCCATTCTGAGGAGTTTCAACAGGTGGAGGGGTTGGCACAGTCCCACCATGGAGTACACCATTGCTGTCGACCCTTGAAATCAAAGGCTGGACCAAAGTTCTGAGCTGGTCCTGGCCGTTGGCGACCACTTGCATGAGCTCCATGAAGCGGTCCATCCTCTCTCAGAGCTCTTGAACATCATTCTGCACTTGCTCCATAGCTCTAGCTCGATTTGCTTTGGTCGGATAGCGGTGGATAGGTCTCTGATCAATCCTGGAACAACCTGCATACACAAAGGGTTAGAAAAACGAAAAATTGCTCGTTATGCAAATGCAAACGTGTGTCTGTGCGTTAGGGAGATATCCCCCGATCCTAGTGCCTGAGTGCCAGTGCTGATAATAAGAAGTCCGAGTCCAGTCATGAAAAAAACATCTCATATATAAAGAAAGCCCGTCAAGGCGGTACACAACGTCACTGAGTACAAGCTAAATCAATAACGTGACCTCAACCAACAAGCCTGGTGATGGTCCGCATACAACAATGATCAAAACAAAAGGAATACAAATAGTCAAGCACGGCCACGGGCGCGAAACTCTTCTAACAACCCCTTCGTTTCTAGATGATCAGGCCGAGTGAGTAACCCTTCGACGAGTAACTCTCTCTGCATAATGGTGTATTGAAGACCTTCAACCGAGTCTTCCCATGCTCCTTCGCCGAAACACTCTTCTAACTTCCGCTTCTTGGATTCAAACATCAGTTTGCGCTTCTTCAGGTTAGCAAGAGCCTTGTTGAGCTGGCCTTCAGCGGCATATCTGCGAGCGGTTTCTTCATCAAACCTCTTCTCACTAGCCTTCACCTGGGCTTTCAGCTTGGAGATCTGTTGCTTCAGCTTATCCTCCCGTTCTTTGCCGTTGGCTAGGGTGGCCTTCCAGTGCTGATTAAACTTGGATATTCTCCGGTACGCTTCATCCAAGTGCTGCTTCTTAGTGGCCAGTACATCATTGACAGCTTTGAAGTCTCGGCCCAAACGTTCACGCTCAGCTATCTGCTTAGTCAAATCTGTCCCTAACTGGTTCACCAGCTCTGTCTACCTCTTGAAGGAATGAACGACTTCGCTTCTCTCGCTTATGAGTTGAACCAATTCTTTCTCCAGTTCTTCATTTGCCTTTTTCAGCTCATCTCTCTCAGCTAACACCTGATTATGCTGCTGAATAGGCACAGTGGTAGGCTCTTCAATCGCTGGAGGGCTTTCTGGCTTGGCAAGGGGAAACGACATCCCTATAGCACCTGCTCTGGCTCTGATCCAAGTCACATATGGAGCGTAGGCCTGGCTATTACTTTTCCCCAGCAATGGTTTTCCCCGCTTACTGATACCATTCCAAGCGTGTTGAAGCTTGGATAACATATCCCCTTCTAGAAGACCAGTGAGGTACAGAGATTCCTGCACCTCTTCATCCTTCGGCGGAGCTCTCAAAGCATAAGAAAACTGTCGGACCAACAGAGATGGATTATAATTGATACAGCCCTTCCTGCCTATCAAAGGCACATTCGGAAACCCGCTGCAGCTGAAAATAATCTCAGTACCCAATCTATCTCTATCAAACCAGGCAATATCCTCCGCTGACAGACTCATCAAGCGCTCAGACCACTCAGCTGTGGCTGCAGACGGAGCAAAGGGACCCTTCTTGGGTAGGTGACTATCAAGCCATCTATAGAGCAGGGGCACACAGCACGAGACATTCTTACCCCTTCTGTTCTCGTTTTTGTAGTGGACGGAATGGTAGACATCTCCTATCAAGGTAGGGATTGGATTCCTTGATGCAAAGATGTGGAAGGCGTCGAAGTCTACAAAGTCGGGCATATTGGGGAACAGAATGATGCCATATATGCACAAAGCAAGAATGGCGTTGAACACGACCCAACATCCGTCTTTGGCGCACTACTGAGCCTTTCCCACTAAGAACTGCAAGGAGAAACCGGGAACCCTGTTCCAACTAGACAAGACCAACTCGGAGGCGTCCAGATGAAGTGAGGGAGCTAGACTAGCCAGATTAGGCTCAGCATCCATATGAACAAAGGGCATCTGACTCTTGATAGGCACACCTAACAGATCAACATACTCCTCTAGTTTGGGTGCGAGAATAAAGTCCTGGAAAGTGAGCATCTCAACGGAGGATCGTAGAACTGCAGCAGGGCGTGCAACCCATTCAACTCAAACACAGAGGGCTTACGAACCAAACTGAGCAGTTTACCGTAAGACTTTCTGAATTCATCTCTCATAGAATCATCTGCCAAAGCAATCAACCCAGTCAGCTGAACAACATCGAGAGTGGGGAGTTTGTAAGCCACGGTCTTCCTCAGAGAACCCATAATAGCACAATAGAAGTCAAGAAATCCTGAATCGGGGGAAACGGTACCTGCAACACAGACACACGTTAATAAAATGCAAATGGGTATGCAAAGCAAGGTAAAATGCAATCATGCAGCAGGAGATCAAGACGACTGTGCTGCGAAGATTCTGTATCAACAAAACTATAATGTTGCTCTATCAAGAACAACCACTATCTCTGATAAGAAGAAAACCCTAGTATCAGACCATAAATCTGCTCTGTCAAGAACACACATATCTGAAGATGAGGACCTCTGATGCAGGACCATAAATCTGCTCTGTCAAGAACAAACACTCATCCGATAATAAGGACCTCTGACATAGGACCATAAATCCGCTCTGTCAAGAACACATATACATCTGATGATGAGAACCTCTGATACCAACACAACTGATTCACTATCAAGAAAACCAGGTAATCTGAAGGTTAAGCTTTCCTGCAACAAACCCAACCCTGCTCACAGGTATGGACCTAAACTGACACAAGTTCGGCATCCTATGCGGTCATCAGCGTCACAGACATTCAAGAGGGGTGATACGATACCCAGAAGGTGTGGCATCACCGTCTCCTGAAGCGGCCTCACTCAACTGAATTCCAAATGATGGGTTCCCAGATTCGACAATCCTCCAAACTGACAATCCCTCAGGCCCAAAGGGCCGGAAAAGAAGTCAACCGGGAGAACCTCGTCTGAGCGTGGATTTCATGAGACACTAGTGCCTGCAAAGCAAGCACGCACCCACTAATTTCCACAACTAATGTTAGGTACACTCAAGCCTGGGTCTGGCTCCTCACTCATCAGAATGCCCCTCCCACAACAGCACAGATAATCATATCATACTGAAAATAAAGTGCGGGAAATAAAATGAGATAAGTAAACACAACCCAACAAGTAAACATACAAGCGCTAGGATTGACTCTCACAGGGGACGTTGGATCCCCAAACTGACTCGCATAAGGGACATTGGATCCCAGGAAACTATCAGAGTCCCTAGCAGAGTTGCCAGTTGTCGCTTCCGCGAAAATAAGGTGCCGACAAAACAGAAGAGTCGCCACCTTTCGTTATTTATCCCTTAGAACAGGAAAGGAAACGATCGGAAAAACCTGACGAAAAGGTATAAGACAAGGTCATCGCAACCATTGTCTGGGTTCGGGAGTCGGTTACGCAAGGGGAAGGTATTAGCACCCCTCACGTCCATCGTACTCGATGGGATCCACGCTTGTTATGTTTATCTGACGGGTTGGTTTTACTATCTACCTATCAAGGCCAGCTTAAAAAGAAAAGAAAATGACTCGGCAAAGCGTCGCGCTTTATGCCTACGTATTCTCATCAGAGAATGAGAAATCAGAGTCAACGTAGTTCGGCTAACTACGGGTGATGGGGAAGGTGGCTCGCCAATACATCAGTATTGTGCCTACGTACTCTCAACAGGTATGAGAGATCAGAGCTTACGTAGTTCGGGATAATACGGATTACGGGAATTCAGATTCATCTGTTTTTATCGAGTAGGGTTAACAAACAGTTCCAGCAGTTTGGTGTACGCAGCTCGACCCTTGGAGACTTAGGCGTTACCGTTTGCGGTAGAACTGAGAGTTAACGACACTCTTTTCTTCAAAAAAGCTTCCTTTGAATTATGGGCCCACGGGGCAAAAAGTTTGAAGTTTGTTTTCTATCTTTTACGGAAGAACTGTTTTTTATGTTTGTTTGCAACCAATATCACACTAGAGACTATGACCTGAGAGTGAATGCGTCGCATGTCACCCAAAGGGTGCCGTACTAAACATCCAAGCTGTCAAAAAGAAACTCTCCGACAACCCTTTCTCAGATAGCTTAAGGCTCATAACGTACGACGTCAGTTAACCTTTATTACTGTATTTTAATTTGTTTTGAGATGAGAAGAGAGAACAAACAGGTTCAATTAAGGGGAGACTATCAAGTCCTAATGTTGTCATGCCAAGGATTCATCCTATGGTGGAAGTTTGAAACAGGGAACTCCTAGAAGTTATCATGCATAGGTTTCAACCTAAAGTTCTAATCATCACTTCCTTATCAAAGGAAGTGAGATTCCTAGGGGATCATGTTAATGATAAACAGAAACAGATAAAGCATCAGCTTAAACAGTAAACAGTAAATAGATATACAGTAAAATGCATGCAATGCAAGTGAGGGAGGAAATGTGTGTGGGACATCAGCCTCCACAAGCTCGTCTCAACCTCAAGCCAAGTATGAATAACTGCAATCGTAAATAAAAATAAAATGCCACCAAGCAAATCACAAATCACATAGGCAAGGGAGCTGGGCTCTACCGAATACCCGCAAGCAAAGCCATACAGTAAAAATACAAGCAGAGGGAGCAACTCAACCTCTAGTGCAATCATGCTCCTAGCTTAACACAATCTAAACATGAACTTATTCTAATGCATCAAGCAAATCATACAAGTCACATCAATACATTTACACAGAAAGAAAACAGACAGGGAAAAGAAAGCAGATCAACAGCCTCCACAGCTCTACAGCAAAGCAATCCTGGCAGCAATTCAGTCATCAGTCCTCAACCACCCTTCAAGGATATCATCTTCAATAGCAAGTGTCAACTTACTTCTTCAAGCTTCCAACACATCAAACATAAGTATCAACTTATTCTCTCTTCCTCAAGCCTCAGCTCTTCAGTCAATTCCACCTTCAGGCTTCACTCCTAATATCAAGTATCAACTTGTTTCTTCAGGCTCTCAAAGTATCAAACACAAGTATCAACTTGTTTCCTCAAGCTTCAGCTCTTTCTTCAATTTCAATTTTATCTTCTTCACAAGTGTCAACTTGGTCTTCAAGCTTCAGCTCTCTCCTCTTTACCAGTATCAACTTGTTTTTCTTCATCTACAAGCTTCAGCTTCTAAGGGTAATCTTTAAACACAAAGAAGTATCAACTCCTAGCATTCAATCTTCTTCAAGCAAAGAACTCCATCCTCTAGCAAGGGAGAAAGATTCATTTGACAAGAGCAAAGTTTGGATGATTGGTAGCACAGTGAAGACCAAAGGTCACCACTAAGCATCCTATCATCAGAGAAAGGGACCCTCAAAGGTTCTACCAATTTGTAAAGAGCCACACATCCTACCAAAGGAGGGATGAGGCCTTTACAAAGGGACCTTACATCATAGGGAATAATGGAGGTGATCAACATCTTCCATGTTTATGAAGGAAGAGAATCTATCTAGAAGCTCTGCCTACAAAACCCTAATCTTAACACCTAATCAACACTACTCCAAAAGAAGGGGAAATCTTCACATCCCAACTTCTTCAAGAAATCCATGGTAGCCCAAGCTTGTCTTCAACATCATCCAAGAGCAAGAGAGACAAAACCTTAATCTAAGGGAACTAAAGAAGTCATTCTACTTGAATTAGTGCATTAGAATCATCTAAGGTTAGCACCTAAACTATAATCAAACAAAAATAGTAAACTACATTGTAAATTCCTACAAAAATTCCTAAGGGGCCCTAATTCAATCATGAATCTACCACACAAAATTCAGAGGTTGAATCATCCACCAAGTTCTAGATGTAAAACATAAATCATAAGGTATCAACCATAAACCCTAAAAATGGAGCTCTTAAAGTTTCAACTTAAAACTACCACTTATATTCATCACAAAAATGTGAGAAAAATCTAGGGGGAACATGCATATTTATGCTAGCTACACACAAAAAATCAAGGCAAGAATCATCACCAAATGCTCAAACCAAATTCAACAAAATCAAGCATCAACCATGATTATTTTAATATCAATTAAAATGTAAAAATGCATATAAAATCAAAAAATGCATGGAATATTAATATTTTTTCTCTAAATAAAACTAGATTCAATCATGAATCAATGGAAAAAAGAATGGAATTAATTGAGTCATTTTTCAATTATTTATGAATTTTCCAATAACCATGTATGAAATGAAAAATAAAATGAAAAATCAAAAGAAAATAAAAGGCGCGTGGTGTGAATAGCAAATTAATTCAGTTCATTTTAGTGATTGGGCCATAAGGGGGGGTGGGGGTGGGGGGAGTATCAATTAGTAACTTAAGCCCAAAACCAACAAATAAATGAAACGCTGCGTTTCATATTATTTCAGAATCCTTCACAAAATTAGAAATGATCGTGGCCGTGGGATGATGTCTTCAGTCAAATTCAACCTAAGATCTAATGGCTATCAAGTCATCTTCTCCATTTGAATTCCTGAAACACGCGCGCAGCCATGGCCACCATCGGTGGTTCTCCGGTCATCAGCTCAAACCCTAACTCTTTCCATAATCCACCATTCCAAATGGTCTCTACACGAAACCTGTCCCAAATCTCACAAGGAATCTTCCCATATTACTTAATCATCCTAAAAGCTCAATATTTGCAAGAACACAATCTCAATCGAAAATGGCAACAACCCTAATTGGTCACTAATCTCCAAATTGACGATCCAAAAACCTTCCTACATCAATCTACAATGCATCTAACTCAATAATTCCCATTGATTCTACCTAATTTAAGCCATAGAATGAGAACTGCATACCTGGTAAAATCGTGTGAACAAAGTGGTTGAATCTTCAAATCAACCCTCAAGAACTTGCAGATTCCTTCACTAACCTCCAATCAACCTTCTGTATGCAAAGAAAAGAGTTGAAATGCCCTGGATTGTTGAACCCGATTCTGAGTTGCAAGCTTCCAACTCCAATGGCTAACTTACGATTCCTCCATAATTTGGCCTTGAATTTGATCTGGGATCAATCACCAACCTCAGAGCAAGCTATTGAGATCAATTTCTTGGACTGAAATGGCCTCTAACCTTGTAACAAATTTTGATTTGCAAGAAGAACTTTCACAATGCAATCTCACTCTCCTCTCTCGATTCTCACCAACCTTCATTCTGAACCAATTCATAATCATATATAGGACATGAATGAATGATCTAGAAAGTTCTAGATCAATCCAATGAGTATTTCAATATCTCATGTCATGGAAAATTCAATCTCATGCCATTCTCATACCAATTCTGCTAGTAGCTTGCACTTGCCCTCATTCTCATCCAAATTCTCTCCACATGAGATTTTGAAAGTGTTTTGATGGATTGGAGCATTGGTCTTGCACTTATGCATAGTTTGGGTTATGTAACTTAAGCTTTAAGTAACAACATACAACTCCATGATCTTGACCTCAAATGATAAAAGTGCCATTGCCATTGTCTTTAAAATGCATTTTACAATCAAAATGACATATAGGTTTGTCTCATTTGGTCACCAAATGAAAAATCCCAAATTTGGTCTTTTTAATGAACTTTAATTCTTCCTTTTTAAGCCAACTTTGCAATTTTGAGTTACAAGAAATTCCAACCTCTCATGACCTCTTAGCTAGCCTTAAAACATCATTTTGAACAAGTTTGATGTTGAACATTTTCCCATTTGAAGCTTGCAAATAGGAGTTATGGCCTTATGATTAAAATGACCTATCTCCAAATGACCAAAATACCCTTGACTTGTCAAAGCCATAATTTGAGTTCTACAAATACTATCAAGGACTTCTAGCACTCTCTAGAAAGCTAAGATGATAAGGAACAACATTAATGTTGACCAAAAGTTCATAGGAATCATCCTTCTAGGGCAAACGTTTCATGCAAGTTAGACAACTTTCAAGCTCCAAATTCACATACCTCAGATGACCTGTAACTTGTCAAAGCTATAACTTGAGTTCTACAAATCCTATCAAGGACTTCTAGCACTAAAATTAAAGCTAAGATCATGATCTACAACATTAATGTTGGGGGAAAGATGAGATGACAATCACATCTTGAGCTAAACTGCCTTGAAGATATGGGTCAAACTAGGGGATTTTACACTGTCAAGTCTTGGAAACCCTAGCTTGAAACTTCTCAAACTCTTCAATCATGATGAGTTAACCTTGGAATCATCCTTAGAATATCTTAATGCATCAATCCATGATCACATGGCTCTTGGGTCAAGTCTCAACCTTCCCCAAATCATCAGTTGACTTAGGGTTGACCCAGTAAAACCCTAATTGCACCACTCATGGCTGAGGCTTCTTAATCTCGCACAATGACCTGTCTAGGCCTCAAAGTGATCTTCAACACTTCTCATGAGCTCTCTCAAGACCTCAAGTCTAACTTCATGGCCTCAGAATCATCTGATGGCTTCCCACAACTCTCAAGTTAGGAGACCTACACACTTGGCTTTAATCACTCTCTCTGAGGATCTTTTAACTTCTCTGACAAGGATATCAACCCTTGAATATCTGAATAACCTTCTTGGCTAGCTTCAAAGTCTTGTATATCTCTCAATTGGTAATCCTACCTCTTGATCTCCTGCACACATGTCAATGAAATGCAAATGATAATGCTAATGTGAATGAAATGAAACATAAGCTAGGTAAAAAAATGTTGGGCAAATTTTGGGGTGAAACATGTGGCCCTGATTAATGCTTCTCAATATTATACGTCTGCTGGTTTTCCTTGGGCATGCCTTTCAATTATGTGCCAGAGGGATATCGACCTCTTGTTTCTGAAGGACCAAGAGTTTCTGCTGTTATGGTTGTACCACCTCCTGTGGTTAATGTTGTTCCTAATGTTCAGGTTTCGGTTGTTCCTACCGTCATACATGTGCCACCACCTGTAACTCACGCTATGCCTTATGTTGAAGAACAAATTTTCCACACTGCTCCAAGCGAGAGTTTGAATGTTATGGATCGTATGGATAATTTTCAAGATCAGTTTGTTGAAATGCAGAGAGAATCAGGGCTTTAAGGGGAAAAGAGTTATTTGGAAAGAATGCTCATGAGCTTTGTCTTGTTCCAAATGTGAAGATTCCTGCCAAGTTCAAGGTTCCATATTTTGAGAAATACAAAGGGAATACTTGTCCACAAAGCCATTTGGTCATGTATGCTAGAAAGATGTTTACCTATACTGACAACCATCAGTTGCTGATTCAATATTTTCAAGATAGTCTTACCGGTGCTCCGCTGAAGTGGTATATGGGACTTTTGTTCAAGACGTTCAATGATCTCTGTGAAGCTTTTGTTCGTCAGTATAAGTATAATCTTGATATGGCGTCGAACCGTGATCAATTCCGCACAATGTCTCAAAAAGAGAAAGAAACTTTTAAAGAATACACACAAAGATGGCATGAGATTGCAGCTCAGATAAGCCCTCCGCTTAAAGAAAAAGAGATGACCAAGATTTTTCTGAAGACTTTGGGTCCGTTTTACTACGAAAGGATGGTTGCGAGTGCTCCTAGTGATTTCACGGAAATGGTTAATACGGGGATGAGATTAGAGGAAGCTGGTTGTGAGGGACGTTTGACAAAAGATGGAAATTCTGGAAGTACGAAGAAGTTTGGTGTTGGGTTCCCTAAGAAAAAGGATGGAGAAACTAATGTCATCTCTTAGGAGAGGTTTAGAAGACGCAGGGTTGTAAACAACAATGGTAGTCGTCGTCAGCAACAAGTAGCATCTGTTACGCCTGTCATCAATGACACCTCTGCCGCTTAAGCTACTTCAAGTTATCAACCATATTTCCAACAGAAAACAACTCAACAAGGAGAATTTGGTTCAACCTCGTGATCCACCGGTTGTTCCTACTGAAATTCCATGGTGGTATAAGCCAGATGCTCATTGTGCATTTCATCAAGGTTCCCCTGGACATGATATCGAAAATTGCTATCCTCTGAAATATGAAGTTACAAAGCTCATAAAAAGTGGTATTCTGTCTTTTGAAGATACCAACCCTAATGTGCAATCAAATTCGTTGCCTAATCATGGTAACACAACTGTCAATATGGTATATGGTTATCCTGGTACATACCTTTCGATATTCGATGGATTCGGAGGTCGCTTGTTGAGATGCATGCTACTTTAAGTGAGTTCCATGATATTGAGCATGATTATGTCGCCTGTTGTATTTGTTCTGTGAATCCTCATGGGTGTGTGATTGTAAAAAGGGACCTACAAAAGATGATCGACCAAAATTTGATTCAGGTTACTGCAAACAGAAATGAAGTTGAGAATGAGGTGAATGTCATAGTCCCACGTTTCAATATTCTTGAGCGAGTTGTAATTTCTTACAATAGTCAGAAATCTGTTGTGACACCTTTGGTTATCCGTTTGCCTGGCCCGGTACCGTATGAATCAGATAAAGCTGCTCCCTACAAATACGATGCTACTATGTTGGAGGATGGAAAAAAGGTTCCCATTCCTTCTCTTCCCTCAGTCGTGACTATTGCTTATGTTGGACGCGTAACCAGAAGTGGTCGAGTATTTGCTAATATACCGTTGAAGACAAGTGAAGATACTGTGGGTAAGCAAACTCAGTTGAAGACTTATGTTGAGTCTGGTCAATCAAGTGATATGAACCAGAAATCAGATAATGATAAGGTATTGAAATTGATCAGAAAGAGTGAATATAATATGCTAGATAAACTATTGCATACACCGTCAAAAATATCTATTTTATCTCTGTTAATGAGCTCTGAGGCTCATCGAGAATCTCTGTAGAAAATATTGGAGCAGGCTTATGTAGATCATGATGTGACTGTTAACCAGTTTGATAGCATTTTTCCCGACATCACTGTGTGTAATAATATGAGTTTTTGTGATGAAGAGTTGATCGAGCATGGAAGAAACCATAATTTGGCTCTCCATATTTCCATGAATTGCCAAGAAGACGCTTTATCAAATATGCTGGTTGATACCGGTTCGTCATTGAATGTGATGCCAAAATTTACTTTGTCCAGATTGTCTTATCAAGGTACTCCTTTGAGGTTCAGTAGGGTTATTGTGAAAGCCTTTGATAGATCGAGGAAAACCGTGATTGGAGAGGTTGATCTCCCTATCAAGATAGGTCCGTGTTTTTTCCAGATTACTTTTCAAGTCATGGATATTCATCTTGCTTACAGTTGTCTTCTAGGAAGCCCATGGATCCATGAAGCTGGAGCTGTTACTTCAACACTCCACCAAAAGTTAAAATTCGTGCAGAATGGTAAACTTGTCATTGTTGGTGGAGAACAGGCTATGTTGGTAAGTAGTTTGTCGTCTTTTTCTTATATTAATGTGAAAGAGGATATTGGAACTCCGTTTCAGGCTCTTTCTATGGTTGATAAAGTTGTTGAGAAGAATGGGGTGTCCATGTCTTCTCTAAAAGATGCACAACATGTAGTGGATAATGGCCAAGCTGATGGATGGGGCTGAATCATTGAAGTTGCTGAGAAAAAAGATAGAGCTGGTTTGGGTTTTACATCTGGTTCAACCCGTAAAGAGCTGAAGAGTTTTCATGAAGTTTTTTGAAGTGCTGGGTTCATCCATTGCAAAGATCATTCTACAGCTGCAATTCTTGAAGATGACCAAGAGGAAGAAATGCCCAACTTTGTGACGCGTGGATTAATATGCCAGAATTGGATCGCTGTTGACGTTCTTACTGTTGTTCATGTTTCAAAGTAATTTGTTTTTGTTTCTTTCAAAAAACCTTTCACTTTGCAAGAGGTGAAGGAGAGTTTGTGAGGGCCTTGTTTCAAATTTTATCATCATCAATAAAATTTTATTCTGTTTATCCATATTTTGTTTTCCTTTTTTTTTGCTTTATTTCTGAAAAATGGTAACATAAAAAACCGAAAAAATAATAATGTGGTAATCACTCTTATCTGCATAATACTTGCACTTTTTGTTCATATTCTAAAATCAAACATAAATAATTATGCAGATTGATTGCTAAACCCATTGAAAATAATGACCATATGCCCTCTCCCAACTTTGAGTTCCCTGTGTTTGAAGCGGAAGAGGAGGATATTGAAGAAATTTCTGATGAAATTTCCCGATTGCTTGAGCACGAGAAAAAGGCCATTCAGCCTCATGAGGAGCCGGTGGAATTGGTTAATTTGGGTTCTGATGATGATAAGAAAGAAGTCAAGATTGGGGCACTGCTTCAGTTAGATGTTAAGAAGAGGATGGTAGAGCTTCTTAGAGAATATGTTGATATGTTTGCTTGGTCCTATCAAGACATGCCTGGTCTTGATACTGATATTGTGGAGTACCATTTGCCATTAAAGCCTGAATGTTCACCCGTGAAGCAGAAATTGAGAAGAACTCATCCTGACATGGCTATGAAGATTAAAGAAGAGGTTCAGAAGCAGATTGATGCTGGTTTTCTTGTGACTGCTGAATATCCTCAATGGGTGGCCAATATTGTGCCTGTTCCAAAGAAAGACGAAAAAGTCTGAATGTGCGTTGACTATAGAGATTTGAATAAAGCACGTCAAAAGATGATTTTCCACTGCCACACATTGATTTACTGGTAGATAATACTGCTAAGTTCAATATCTTTTCATTTATGGATGGATTTTCCAGTTATAATCAGATAAAGATGTGTCATACCCCAAATTTGTCCTACCTTTTTTCAAAATTCTCATTTGCCCAACTTTGTTTTAATTTACCGCGCTTATACAGCGTAGCGTATTTTTCAGCAAAAACGGGCATTTTCGCTTTTTAACCCAATAAGGGTATGCCACGTGGCATTTGTTTTTTTATATGTATACCTGTTTTTTTATATAATTTCATTTTTTCTCGTGATAGGTTAATATATTGTCTTTTTATTATTTTAATTAGTTTTGAATTAGAAATTAGGATTTAAATTTGTTTTTTATTAAATAGATTTAATTTAGAGCTTAATTATAATTTAGAAATTTTAATTTTAAAAAATATAGATTAAAAAATAGAGTTAGAATTTAATTAGGATTTATTTTAAAATTTTTATTAGAGTTTAATTAATTAGTTTAGATTTAAATTATAATTAATAGTTAGAATTAATTAAATAGGAATTAAGTTTTTAATTTAGTTTAGAATTAAAAGAAAATATTATAAAAAAAAAAGAAAAAATCTGAATGAGAGGACACGTTGGAACTTGGAAGTTAGGGTTTAAGGATTTGGGATTATATAAGGCACTGTTCACCATACCCTAGAATTAAGGGCAACACTTTTCACACAACCCTAAAAAATGAGGCCGCCCCCAAATTTAAAAAAAAAACCCTAATCGATACTGTTCATCTTCCAAGGAAGGAAAAAACCCTAAAATCTTGAGAAACCTAGCCGCAAACCCTTCCTCTCCTTCCTCAGCTGCCGCCCTCCATAAACCCTACTCCGTTTCAATTCGACCCACCATCATCATCACCTTCTTCTTCCGAGAAAAACCTTCCACCAACTTCACAATACTCTCGCGTTGTATGTATTCTATCCGACCACCTCCAACCTCACATCGGAAATCCACCCAACCTTTGAATCACGTCCTTCATCCTCACATTCTTTCGTCTTAAACCTTTGTTGAGCTAACCACACCACCACCTAAAAAACCTATGTTTATTACTTGCTACAATGATTGAGACCAAACATCAATCGTGACCTCAAACGAGAATCAAAGTTGCTCTATAGTCGTAACAACCTCACAATAACAACTGTGGATGACATAATGCACTTCTTCCATAGCCTGTGATTCAATGAAAACGACCAATGTGCATTTGTTTGTCGGTGATTTCTCACCCCTTCCGCTGTCAACTGATCTCCAACATTTAGAGCTTCTTCTGTGTATGGATTGAGTAGTCTCGTCGAGATCATTCTTGCGAATCGGAGCCGATTGGTGTTCAATTTAGCATTGTAACGACCATATTGTCTCATCTTTGTTTTGGTGTCACGTGGACTTAGCAACCAACTTGCTGTCACAATGTAATAACGCAGAAAGCTTGGTTTTGTTCCTAGCTACCACTATTGTGAGCGACTCGACAACGGTTTGTGTAAGGTTGCTTTGACTTTATGGTGTTGTGTCGTAACTTGAAGGTATATGCTACTGATTATGGCTATAATTCAATTCGCAGCAATCGTAATATTCGATTTGGCGTATGGATTAATGACTTTCTTCATTTATTTTTAGTATATATTTTGTTTTGATTACAATACTAGAGTTTGTTTACGTTTTTGTGTGGAGTTGTGTTGATTCTGTGCAGGTTGTTGACGACAATCACCACTTTTACTCGGTAGCAGGTTTGGCCCAATAATACGATGACACTACGACGATGATTTTCTTGCTCTGGTTGTATGTTTTGGATGGTTGTTTTTTTCATGTTCGACCACGCACTATTAAGAGGTAGTTTCGTGTTAAGTTTTTTGGATACAAGGTGAAAGTTCATGAGGGTGTACATACTGAGTTGTATTATTTAGATCTAGAAATGTTGTTGTTATCACATATTATTCTGTCATTAGTTTTAAATCATATCAAACACCAAATTCTGGTTACATTGTGTTTATGATTGTACTCGTCGATTTATGGTTATTTCTCATTTCCATCGATTTGTGCTTAATTATTGGCTGATGATAGTTTCTTTTGGATCACATTTTGGTCAATATGTGGAACTGTCATGACACTGCAAATTTTGTGCTTTGGCTCTGTTGTACTGGCCTTATTTTCAATATTATGGGTCATGTTTTTTTTCCATATACATTTCAACTTCCGCTACAGCTTGTGACAGATTGATGTTTGTGCCTATTAGTTGATTGCCGCAGATTGCATTTGATTTCGGTGCGCATTCATAACACCGTGAAACATGCGGATTCGTTGAGCTCGGTAACGCTAGGCTGATGCTGCCGTTATTGTAAAACAGAGTTTGAGTTTAACAGGTCCAGCAGCGCGACGTCAATACCGTCAACAGGGAATCTCTCACCTACAACTAGACAACGACTCAGGGTCATCGGTCAAAGCATTGTGAATAAGTAGATTGGGTGAAGCTGGTGCTATTGCTATTTCGATCCAAAGTTCATGCTTTTTTTTTTTCTTTTGAGTTCAACAAATTCAATAGTGCAGAGGAGCTTGAGGCATCATTGTTTGGGATCTTTTGAGCTGTCATCATAAGTCGGTAAGCAGATGAATGTCATGGCGATGCCGAGCTGAGGAAGGTGATGATAATGCATACAGAGGAGATTAGACAGAACCGCAGCCGCATCAACAATAACCTTAACTTGATTCATTGGAAAGAGGACCTGGATTATGTACATGCTTAGACTGCTCTCTTTAAATTCAATTTTTGTTTTGGCTCCCTGTACCGCTTTTTCTGTGTGATTATTTATGTGCAGGTTGAGAGGCGATTAGCGATATTGGTTTGTTTTAAATTCAACAAGCAACTCTGATACAACAATTGACACTACAACCATATCAGTGCTGATACATGTACAACAGCAGTTCATCAACAACAGGGCAGTTTGCAGCAGTGAAAACCTATGTCTCAATCGAGATCAACCTCTCTTTATTGCCAACAACGACTCCATAAGACATTAGGAGGAAGGCACAATGAAGTTCAAGAACAACCATGAATATTTCTTCAACAACCATAGTGATGTGCATTCAGCGGCATTGACGGTAATGCTGTAGTTCTAACATTGATATCAGTCCTAGTTACTGTTAGATATTGTTTATTGTGTTTCTCTTTTTGACAGGTTTGGATCCTTCTAATTCATCATCATAAGTCAGTAAGTGGATAAATGTCGTGGTCATGCCGAGCTGAGGAAGGTGACGATGCAAGCTAAAGGAATTAGTTTGAATTGGTTATCTGACAGGACACAATCAACAGCAGCTTGGCTAGTGTGAATTGTGGCCGTTTCAAAGTTGTTAAGTTTTGCTTCCAATCGCCAACAACAGCTTTAGCAGCAACGATATTTGTCACTCGGTTTCGCAACACGTCAGCTCTGTGGCATGTTAGTAGCAGCCTGCAGCAGAAGCTTTCAAGTGGCGGTTTGCATCGCACCGTCACGCATAAATAACTCGACAGTTTTTTCCTCTCAGCTTCTCAATATCACCCACACCGGCAACATAAAGCGGTCTCACACTTGGTAATATTTCACGACTGAATTGATTTTGGATCTGATGTCAATTTAACAATTTGAGTTACACTTTTCTTCTGCATAATATTTAAGTTGTAGTTTTATAAATTTATTGGTTGTGCTGCTAATTTCCATTCTGTTGGATACTGTTGAATTTTGTCAATGCCGAGTACGAGAATTCATAATTATTGTTCAAACTTATATAAAATCGCAAAACAATTTTGTCACTAAATCACAATTTAATTTTGTAGCATCCGGTTTTAAGTAATGCATGACGAACTTCCGGTTTTGAATTTTCCATAAATAAGTGTATTCATGAGATAGCATGGTTTTGTGAACATTTAGAAGGAAAGATGTTTATAATGACCTACTGTCACTGTGAATTTAACCACATGATTTGCTCTTAAAATCCAATTGCATTTCCATTAATTTAGCTTGGAATAAATTTGTTTTACTATGATATATGTTTCAAATTCATCACAGAATCTTTAACATGTTGAAAAGAAACAACGCTTCCTATTATTAATTGGTGTTTGAGAATGAATGGTGCTGCTTGTATGTTTAGCTATAAATACTCGACTCTGGAATCCGGTTTCGAGCTTGTTTTGTGTTACTAAGTATTGCTTTGATGAGATGTTGGCTGAAGTAGTATTTTTTTTTTCTTGGTTGCTAGATTTCTTTACAACAAGCTAGTATAAATTTATTTATTTTTCAAATCAACTTCATGGCTATGATAGTATCTGTCGAGGCGCTTGATACGGTAGTTGTGATCCTCATACTACTTTGACACAATATAATTGGATGCCACAACCACTTTAGCACATTGGCACATGCTGTGATAGTCATTTTAATACTTTTTTTTAAGTTACATTAGCCTTGTGGTTTTATCATGAGAAAGTGAGCTTATTAAAACATAGTTTAGTTGTTTTATCTTCAAGAAAGACAATTAGAAATATTTAACGGTTATTTTTCTACAAAATTAATATTTAATGGTTATTAAAATTGATTTTGTAAAATATTTTCTTAATTTAATAACGAGAGTAGTGGGTTTTTGCAGTCTAGCACTCCTTAGATCCTTGGACAACCGCTCTTGAGGCGCACGCCTTGAGTTGTGGTTGTTCCGTCTTTTGATTTCAAAACGTTTTTTTCAAATTAATTGAAATTTCTAAAAGATATTTTTTTATTAATTTTAGATATTTTTAATAAGAAAATTCAAATTATTCTTTTAAAAAATATATTTTAAAGTTATTACTAAATAATACTTTAAATATTAGAAACTATACTTTATTAGTTAAATTAAGATAAAACTTTTTTTAAGATATTAGATTTTTCTCAAAACAATTAATTATAATTAGTTTTTCTCAAAACTTTTTTTACAATTGATTAATAATTTTATGAAAATTAAAATTATTTTCCTTAATTAAATTAAACTATTTTCCTAAAAATAAATTTCAAAACAATTGAATTCTTGGATCTCGCCTTCCTTGAATTTTCGAGGGGCTACTCTCGAGACGTACGCCTTGAGTTGTGGTCGTTTCGTCGTTTATTTTTAATGCTCAATTCTTTTCGAAACTTTTAAACAATTTTTAAAATAAATTCTCGATTAGTTAAATTATCTTCTACCTTTGATCACAATACACAACATTTCAAAGCTTAATCCTGGGCTTCCTTACAGTGACACCTATTTGATCAATTATTTCTAGTTGGTCACTTAGAAGACTAGCCCACTTTGCTAGTGCGCACGTTTAAAACTCAAATTCAAACCTCGACTCACCTCGAGTATTTTTTTATAAAACAAACTATTCTCTTGAGGTCTAGCACTTTTTGAGTTCTCGAAGGATTGCTCTCAAGGTGTACACTTTGGGTTGTAACCTCCTTTTGATCTTACATTTCTAGAATATCTAGTGCACCTAGTTCGAGTACACTAATATTTTCAAAATATTTTCATAATTAAATTACGAAAGTATCGAGTTCTTGGAGTCGCGCATTCCTTGAATTCGAGAATAATTACGATCAAGGTGTACACCTCGAACAGTATATCATTCGAACTTTCGTTTCTAAAATATCTCCATAATTATTTGAACAAGTATTCACTGTCCAACAAACACTTTCGTAATTAATGGAATGAAAAAGAGGTCGTTGGGGTCTAGCATTCCAACGATATCCCGACTAATTGATTACGAGACCGACGTCTCGTTTATCGAGTAGTCGTCATTCCTCCTAAATTTTCAACCCGCGTAACCTCATTTCTCACCCTCGTGTGATTGAATCAAAATCTCTTCCAATTCAAACTCTTTCGCGTCTGAACTATCCATCAAACATATTTCGAATGAAAAAGGTATCGTTGGGATCAAGCATTCCAATGGTGTCCCGATTGATTTGATTATGAGGTTGACGTCTCGTTTATCGAGTAATCATCATTCCTCCTAACATTTAACCCATCTAATCTCGTTCCTCACCTTCATACGGTCGAGTCTAAACCCTATTACGCTTCTAAACCGTACGTCAAATTTAAAACTATTTTCTGAATTAAACTACGAAAGAATTGAGTTCTTGGAGTCTCGCACTCCTTGAATTCTTGAGTAACCACTCTTGGGGCGTACGCTTTAGGTTGTGGGTTGCTCGACCTTTCATCCATAAAACACGCGCCCTAACTATTTGGACAAATACCGCCATTGTCCATTCAAATACAGTTTTCATAATTATTTGAATGAAAAAGGTACCATTGGGATCTAGCATTCCAATGATATCCCGATTAATCGATTGCGAGACTGACGTCCCGTTTATCGAGTGGTCGTCATTCTCCCTTAAAATATCCAACCCTACTCTCTTCTCTCGCCCCCGTGCGATTAAAACTTTCTCAAACACATATTTCGTAATTATTCGAATGAAAAAGGTGTCGTTGGAATCTAGCATTCCAATGATACCCCGATTAATTGATCGCGAGGCTGACGTCTCATTTATCGAATAGTCGTCATTCTCCATCAAATTGCTTAACTAAACTCCTTTTTCTTGCCCCCGCGCAATCGAAGCCTTAAACCTATCCAAATGTATCCTCAAACCAAAACATCCAATACGATAAACCTAATCCCTCGCCCTTGCGCGATCCTTACAACTCAAACAACTCTTCCCAAAGAACATTGTTTAGTCCCTTCTTCCGCGCATAACAAACTCGTGCTTCAGCCTCCCCTAGCGAGCAGACAAGCCAACGTTTAGCAGTTAGAATGCGACCTAAACTCTCGTTCATTCCAAACACAAACCTTTTACCGTAGTTAGCCGAACTACGGCTGCTCTGATTCTTCATTCCCTTTTGAATGTAAGATACGTAGGCACAAGATTGCGACGATCTTGGCGAGCACAATCCCCTCATTTTCCCGTAGTCCCCGAACTACGAATGCTCTGATTTTCCACTTCTTACAAGTGAAGATACGTAGGCACAAAGGCCCCAATCCTTGGCGAGCACCCTATCCTATAACCATCCATTCCCCCCATAGAAGAAACCTTAGAAGAAAACCAATAAGCATAGTTAACTTTACTCTCGAATCGATCAAGAGGTTCCCGTTGAGTACAACGGACATGAGGGGTGCTAATACCTTCCCCTCATGTAATCGACTCCCGAACCTGGAATATTGGTTGCGATGACCATGTTCTTATCTCCTTAAAGGTTTTATCGATATTTTCCTATTCCATCCTTGGAATGAATAAAGTTCGGTGGCGACTCTGTTTCGAACAATATTTTTCCGCGGCCATCGCGAGGATCGTATTTTTCGAGGTACGACAAGATGGCACCTGAGGACATGGAAAAAACAACATTCATTACACCCTGGGGAACATTCTGTTACAGAGTGATGCCCTTAGGTTTGAAAAATGCTGGTGCAACGTACCATAGAGCTATGACCATTTTGTTCCATGATATGATGCATAAAGAAATTAAGGTTTATGTGGATGATATGATTTGTAAGTTGAAGACTGAAGAAGATCATATTGAATATTTATTGAAGTTGTTTCAACGTTTGAGAAAGTTTAGGCTCCATCTGAATCCTAATAAATGCACTTTTGGTGTTCGTTTTGGAAAGTTGTTAGGCTTTATTGTCGGTCAGAAAGGCATTGAAGTTGATTCTGGTAAAGTTAAAGCTATTTGGGAGATGCCTGCACCCAAAACAGAAAAACAAGTAAGAGGATTCTTGGGACGTTTGAATTATATCTCCCGATTTATATCCAATATGACTGCCACGTGTGCACCGATCTTCAAGCTTCTTCACAAAGATCAGGGTTGTGTTTGGACAGAAGACTGTCAGAAAGCTTTTGAAAGAATTAAAGAATGTTTGCTTGAACCTCCTATTTTGTCTCCTCCCGTAGAAGGAAGACCTTTGATCATGTATCTGATCGTGCTAGAAGAGTCTATGGGTTGTGTTCTGGGTCAACAAGATGAATCTGGGAGAAAAGAATTTTCCATTTATTATTTGAGCAATAAATTCACTGATTATGAGTCTCGGTACACAATGCTTGAAAAGACATGTTGTGTTTTAGCTTGGGTTACCAAGCGCCTCCGCCAGTATATGTTAAATTGTACAACTTGGTTGATATCTAAAATGGATCCAATCAAGTATATCTTTGAAAAGCCTGTTTTAACTGGGAGGATTGCTCGTTGGCAAATGTTGTTATCAGAGTATTATATTGAATATCAAACTCAAAAACTAATAAAAGGAAGTGTTTTGGCTGATCGTTTGGCACACCAGCCAATTGATGATTATCAACCTATCCGGTTTGATTTTCCTGATGAGGATGTGATGTATTTAAAGGTTAAAGGTTGTGAGGAACCATTACCTGAAGAAGGGCCTGAGCCTGGATCCCGCTAGGGTTTGATTTTTGATGGAGTGGTTAATGAATATGGCAAAGGTATTGGGGCAATTATTGTTACCCCTCATGGTTCTCATATTCCTTTCACTGCAAGGTTGGTTTTCACTTGCACGAATAATGCGGCTGAGTATGAAGTGTGTATTATGGGTTTGGAGGAAGCTATTGATTTAAGAATCAAGATCCTTGATGTGTATGAAGATTCAACTTTAGTGATTAATCAGATTAAAGGGGAGTGGGAAACATGTCAACCTGATTTGATTCCTTATCGTGATTATGCAAGAAGGTTGTCAACTTTCTTCAATAAGATTGAGTTTCACTACATACCAAGAGCAGAGAATCGAATGGCAGATGCTTTAGCGACTTTATCCTCCATGATTATGGTAAATCATTGGAATGATGTGCCAAAGATTAATGTGATGCGTCTTGATAGACCAGCTCATGTGTTCGCAGTTGAAGAGGTTATTGATGATAAACCTTGGTATTATGATATTGAATGCTTTCATTAGAATCAAGAGTACCCCGCTTGGGGCATCCAAGAAGGATAAGAAAACTTTGAGAAAATTGGTTGGTAGTTTCTTCTTGAATGATGATGTGATGTTGTTAGCTCTCATTTTCGATGCTAGTAGAATTCATAATTATTTTAAGTTAGAATGTCATTCTAAAAACATGTGAAGGCTTCAACACAACTATGAGGAAATATGAGTCGAAGAAAGGTGGAAAAAGTTTCTGGAAAAAAAATGCTAAGTGTTGGAAAAGCTCTCGAGCAGGATCATGTTAAGGAAAACGCAAGGCAGTTACCATCAAAGCTGGAGGGAATTCGTAGTGTCTAAGTTCAAACTGATAGTAGGCAAACATGGGAGCAGTTGAAGTTGTAAAAAAGCGCCAAAAAGACATGTTGTGAAGCCATAACCGTCATCTAGTAGTTACTTGCTAGCATTATAAATAGTCGTCATTTTTATGTAATAGTTGTTCATTCATCTTGTACTAGTCACTCCAAAACACTCAAAGTACCCGCGTGTAGAGAAACGAGTTAGCGAGAATGTACGTGATACAACACCAACTCCTTTTCATTAATGCAATTTACTTGCCTTTACCATTTATGCGTTTTTACTCATTCTGCACTTTAACCTTTAGTTTTTACGTTTAAACTGCCGTTTTTTTCAAGTCTTTATGCAAACTTACTTTCATTTACTTTTCACGCAAATTTAAACATTCTACACTTATTTCAAGCTTTTTATGTTAAAGTCATTTACCTTACAAGGATTTTATTGTCGAACATGGAGTTCAGATTAGAATCTTTTGCACCTTTATTTTCAAAGTTATTTACAATTATCGCATTTACTTTTGAAGATTTCATAGTCGAACGTGGAGTTCAGATTATAATCTTTTGCATAGTTGTATTATTGCCTTTATTTCAAAGTCATTTACTTTTTAAAGATTTTACGTTATTGCCTTTAATCTTCGATGCATTACTTGCTTTCTTTTAGATACTGCCTTTAATCTTCAAGTTACTTTTACTTTACAAAGATTTCATAGTCGAACTTGGAGTTCAAATTAGGATATTTTTTGCATACTTAGCACATGTCCTAGGATTTAGTATGGTCGATCCTGCAAGTTACTCAATTTTATCCTAAATTGATAGACTAGCGGTTGTTTACCAAAATTCACAGTAAACAAATTGGCACACCTGGTGGTACCCAGTGCTAAGCATTTCAAAGTTTACATTAATCTTTTGGGAGAACACTTCGTTGTATGTTATTAAGGAGTGGAAAGTTAGCCACAACACACAGAGAAGTACCAAAAAGAAGATACACTAAAAGAATGGCAACAAATGCTAGTCAACAGGTTGATCCTCAAGGAAGCATTTTAAATACCCAGGCAAGCATGAGGTCTCAGAACACTCCATATCCAGTTTCTTCAACGGGAGGACAGACGCCACCACCAGTAGTTGTGTCTGAACAAATGCAGCCCATGGCCAGTCCAGGATCAACATGTGTACGAACGTACACTCAACCTATGTTGGAATATATAGGACCACAAAGTCCTAATTCGCCAACACCTCCTGGAAGTTCAATATACAAGCATATTCCTCCTCCAGGTTTTTCACAACCATTATCAAGGAACCCATCGTATGGTATGCCTACATCGATGATGCAGAATCTGTAGAATGCGCCACCCATATTTGCAGAGAATATGGTATCTTTGCCAGTACAAGGATCTGGATTAGGTGGTCGAAACAATCAAAGCATAGGTGTGGGTTACTCTGTTCAAGTAACCAGTCTTATAAACACATCCATAAACTGTTTAAGGCAACAAATGGATGAAAGTAACATACAGATGCTGCACACATTGTCTCAGACAATGGGAGAAGTTTTTCATCCTTTAATTCAGAATACTACTCAAACTAATCAACAGTTGGCGACACAATTAGCCCGTATGGCTGATTTAATGGGAGTATCAGCATTTGATCAAAGAGCAACAGTTGTCGAAAACATGCCACGATATCAGCAATGAAATGTACCTGAGGCGAACATGGAAGACCATGAAATGGGTGAACCTTTTAGAGTCGAACCACAATGGAACCAGGTACCAGTTCATATGGAGGAAGAGCCAGGAGTAGTCATGGTGAACAGGAATCAGAATGCTGACCAAATACTTAGACAGGTTCGACATCAAGATGTAGCAGAAGAAAATAATCTTGCAGCCATGGTCGAAAGAATAATGACCAGAAATTGTGCAAACTTTGGTTTCACGAGGCCAAGTTATACTCCCCCCATAGAGGATTATATTATTCAAGCTGAATTACCCCCTAGGATGAAGGTTCCAAAGTTTAGTAAGTTCGCAGGAGATATTACTGAATCAACCGTCGAACATGTGGCTAGGTATATGATTGAAGCAGGAAAGCTAGCAGGTGACGAAAGCCTTAGGATCAAGTACTTCCCAAGTTCTCTCACCAAAAATACTTTCACGTGGTTTACCACGTTGCCTCTTAATTCAGTTTACAATTGGGCCCAATTAGAACGTTTGTTTCATGAACAATTCTACATGGGACAAACTAAGATCAACTTGAAAGAATTGGCTAGTATCAAATGAAAAGTCACTAAGCCAATTGATGATTACCTGAATAGGTTTCGACTTCTTAAAGCCAGATGTTTTACACAAGTACCAGAACATGATTTGGTCGAGATGGCTGTTGGGGGTCTTGATTATGCCATTAGGAAGAAGTTGTATTCCCAATATCTCAGAGATATGGTGCAGCTAGCTGATAGAGTTCGACGGCTAGAAAGGCTAAGAGAAGAGAAAGTTAGGTTCAGCAAGGGTAAAGAAGTAGCCTTTGTCAAATGTAACAAAGATGTAGAAAATCTCTATGATGAAACATCTTATTTCGATGAACATGAGGTTGATGTTGCTGAATTAAAGCAAGGTCTACCTTATGCTTGTAAACTCTTAGCTCCCTCGAATGGGAAAAATCCCCCTGAGTCTAACGAAAAATTTCCTAAGAAAACATATACTTTTGACATTACTAAATGTGACGAAATATTTGATTTGTTAGTTAAGGACGGGAAAATAATAGTGCTTGCTGGTGCTAAAGTACCTCCTTTAGAACAAAGAAAGAAAAGAGGCTTTTGTAAGTACCACAATTTCTTGGGTCATAAAACTTCTCAATGTTTTCTTTTCAGGGATCTGGTGCAAAATACCATCAAGAAGGAAGGCTGAAGTTTGGAGACAAGGGGAAGGCTCAAATGAAGATTGACTCTGACCCATTACAATCTATATAAGCTAATTGTGCAGAACCTGAAGAGGTTCAGATGGTCGAAAATATTGAAAATGTTAACTCTCCAGTCAACATGGTGGAACTCACTGAGAACTTCGCCACCAAACTTGAGATGGCCAAGATAACTAAATACTGTAACCCAATATCAAACCGTCTAGAAAAGACTGATGGTCGTAACCTGATGCTGGTAACCAAGAAGACTGCTGACGAATTCGTTCAGATCGACAAAACTACTAAGAGATCAGACGTGGCGGGAGAAGAATTGGGAAGAAACACTACTGAGGGCATTAATATGGTTGAAGTTGGCGAAGAATTTGATGCTAGTACGGATAGTGTCAGCACTAATGAAGCTTTAGGCAGAAATGTTCCCAAGATCGAAGTTATCAAGGAACTGGAGAACAACATGGTGTTGGTAGGAGAGATGATGGAAATGGATGGTTGTTTTCTAGAAAACTGGATATGCATGGCAGCAGAAAAGTACTTCAACACATCCCTTAACGTTGAGAGGTTTAACATTGAAGCGCTAGACGAAGCTGAAAATTCCAAAAATACTAAAGACCTTGAAGCTCACTTGTCCAAAATGAAGCTAGAAGATGAGGGTGATGTCAACATGGTCGAGATCACATATCAAAAAGGTGAAGAGATAGGTGAAGCAGAAGGACAAGAGGAAACCATTTTCGACTTCCTACAACGTTGCCAAAAGAATGGATCAGGAGTGATGTTATGCCCTAGGTGTAGGGATCAACATTTCTTTAGACATCATAGTGAATGTCATATCTGTCATGGCTAGAGAATTTGACCAAGTTACAAAAGTAGAGGATTTGGATCAAAACACTGAGATGGAAATGCTAGCACACAAGCCTGTGTGTTATTACATAATGAACAATGTGTGTAGAGGAGCAAAATGCTTTCTTTGAACGCCCTACAGAGGCTATGAAGGGTCACTTGAAACCTCTTTATATCACTGGAAAGGTGGAGAACATACCTATCAACAAAATACTAGTGGATTATGGTGCAACTGTAAATCTGATGCCCCGTTTTCTACTAGGTAAGATTGGAAAATGTGACGATGATACCAAGATACATAACATGGTTCTATCGAAATATGAGGGAAAAATTGGCTCCACTTTGAGAGTAATCCATGTTGATCTTACGGTGGGAACAATAACTAGACCCACAGTTTTCATGGTTGTCAAAACCAAAGCAAACTGCAATCTGCTCTTAGGAAGAGAGTGGATTCATGGTGTAGGTGTTGTACCTTCGTCAATGCATCAAAGAATTACTATTTGGAGGCCAGATGGTATAGTGGAGAACATTGAAGTTGATCAGGGATACTTCAAAATTCCTGTTAATTACGTTGATGGGAAGCAGTTTGATAAGCATTTGGCAAATATTGCTCCATGTCCTCCAGTAGAGTTCGAGTTTACTCCAGACGAAGCAACGTTCCATTCATTGTACTTGCATTATGTCAAAGGGTTTAGATGGGATATTGAGGTACCGGGAGGAAAGCTTCCGTGTTTGGGCGGGCCTCTAGTAGACCCCACGGGGTGGGGAAGTGAATTCAGTGACCATGACTGAATTTGAAGTCTTGAAGAAAATTTTGGCCTATGTGGCTGAAACGAAATTACAAGCAGCTCTGGAAGCTGCTAATGACTGCATGGCTAGCGAATCCATTTTTGAAATTCACCAAGAATGTCCTGTTGAGGACTTTAGTCCTAAACCTCCAGATAAGGTCCAAACTGGGGAGCAAAGCCAGAGGTTTGACGCCATCTATGAGGATGAGCCTTTGGGGTTTGAAAAAGATCCGCTAGCCAACAATGTTAAGATGCTAGCACAAGATCCGTTAGAAGAAATTGATCTTAGTGTGGGGCACTCAAAAGGCCTACGTATATCAGCGCCAATTTGAATCCTTAATTAAAGGTCGAAGTGGTCCAGTTATTGAAGGAATTCAAAGACTATTTCGCCTGGGACTATGACGATATGCCTGGTTTGAGCAGGGAGCTGGTCGAACACAGGTTTCCTATGACACTTGGGAAAAGACCAGTCAAACAAGGTCCAAGACGGTTTGCACCAGAAATACTGTCAAAGATGAAAGAGGAAGTCGAAAGACTGCTTCGCTGCAGATTCATTTGCACAACCAGGTATGTCGAATGGTTGGCTAATATAGTACCTTTTATTAAAAAGAATGGTTCTTTAAGAGTTTGTATAGATTTTAGAGATCTAAATGCTGCAACTCCTAAAGACGAATATTCAATGCCAGTAGCATAAATGTTAGTGGATTCTGCAGCATGACATGAATATCTTAGCATGTTAGATGGATATTCTGGTTACAACCAAATATTCATTGTTGAAGAAAATGTTCCTAAAACTGCATTTAGATATCCTATGGCTTTAGGGACCTACGAATGGGTAGTGATGCCTTTTAGTTTTAAAAATGACGGTGCCACTTACCAAAGAGCGATGAATTCTATCTTCCATGATTTTATAGACACTTTCATGCAAATTTACATCGATGATATCGTTATAAAATCTGTTTCTGGGAAGAGTCATATAGTCATTCTTAAGGATGAGAAAAATTGGTCTCAAAATGAATCCCCTTAAATATGCGTTTTGTGTACAGGCAGGAGACTTTATGGGCTTTGTGGTCCACAAGAAAGGGATCAAAATAAATCAAAATAAAACCAAAGCCATAATGGAAACGAAAGCGCCATCAACTAAGAAGCAGTTGTAGTCATTATTGGGCAAGATCAACTTTTTGAGAAGGTTTATATCCAACCTAAGTGGCAAGACACAAGCATTTTTGCCATTGCTTCGTTTCAACAAAGATGGTTTCAAGTGGGGCACTTACAACAGGAAGCCTTCGACAAGCTCAAGGATTACCTAAGTCACCCACCAATCTTGTCACCACCTTGTAGAAATAAAAGTATGAGATTGTATATAACTGCATCTGATAGAACTTTAGGGAGCATGTTGGCTCAAGAAGATGAGAATGGAGTCGAAAGAGCCATTTATCATCTTATTAGAGTTTTAAATGATGCAGAAACTAGGTATAACATGATTGAAAAGATATGTTTATGCTTGTATTTCTCTTGTACCAAATTAAAGCAATATATAAAGGCCATTGATGTATATGTTTCGTCTTATTTTGATGTTATAAAACATATGTGTTGCGGTGGAAATAGGATATCAAACTATTAATTAGTTTGAATCACAATTCAATTCACAACCGCTCTTTGATTTATCCGAAGGAAAAGGTCAAAAGAGGAAAAAACTATTTTTGCATCGTAAACACAATGCGGGGAGAGACCAAGGTAAGGGGTTGGTTAAGTTTTAGGGAAGGTACTAGCACCCTAAACTTCTGTAGTACTCTACAGGAACCTTTTGTTTATTGTATGCTTTTTTATTTTATTATCTATTTGAGGTATATATTGAGCTAAAGGGATAGAGTGACCTAAAGACCTAAGGGTTAGTCCTAAGTTTACTCGGCAAGACATCACATCTTGTGCCTACGTATCCTGGATAGAGAATGCAATCAGAGTAATCGTAGTTCCCCTCGAAAGGGAGGTTAGAAACTTCTTGACTGTGGTCAAGGTTTCAAGGGGAGTAAGCATTCCTTAAGGAAACGCTTACGTGGAGTCTTGAAACTCCTATTTCTATGTTGAATTTGTAAATTGAAATGAAAGGGTAAATTAGGGATTCCACGGCGAGAAACCCTAAACAGAGTACAACGACTCTTTGACCTAAAAGCTAGGGTAAATGGTATTTTCGTCCACGGCGGGACGCCTAGGCTAATTAGGGTTTGAAACAGTCAAAAATCAGGGTTGTTGACTCGGCGGTCAATCGGCTAAACCTAATTCCTTCGGAGGGGAAAATAACGGTAACAACATGCAAACAGATAAAATATCGTACGGCAGAATTAACATACGGAAAATAAAGAAAGCGGTAAAGAAAGCATCGCGACGATCACTCGCGTAAATTACAAATCCCCAAAAAAATGAAAAAATAAAAATAAAAATAACCGCGACCATGGCCTCACGTAAATTACATCCATGGAAAGTACTACGGAAACCAAAATGGTTACTAATCGAAGCCAAACGAGAGACGATGAAAGCTAGATGAACAGTTACCAGAAACGGTTAGGAGATTTTTATTTAAAATGCTACAAATGATTTTTAATTGTTTTATGTAAAAAATGAACTTTAATTTAAATGCAAAAAATGAATTTCAATTTTTTAATGCAAAAATGAACTTTTATATTTTTAATGCAAAAAATGAATTTTAATTAATTTTTTTATGCAAGAAATAAATTTTTATTTTAATGCAAAAAGTGATGTTTAATTTTCATTTATTAAAAGAGGGTCTAAAGGGTTTTAATTCTTTTTTAAAAAAAATTTAGTAACTTTTAAATGAATAATGGTTTTTTTAATTTACAAACTTGGATTTTAATTTTAAAAAGTGGTTTAAATTTGAAAAAAATGTTTTAAAAAAAGTTTTAGTTTTAAGAAGGGATTTTAATTTTGGAAAAAAATTTCTAACCTTAAAAGAGGTTTTAACTTTAATAAAAGGGTTAAAAAAAAATTTTTTTTTAAAGTTTTAATGTTTAATAAAAGGTTTTAATGTTAGAATATGATTCTTATTAAGAAAGATATTAATTTTAAGGAAAGATTTTATGTTAGTTTTTTATCTCTTAAGCTTAAATTCAATTCTTTAAGCTTTCAATGGTGATTCTTGAAAAAATGGTTTTAATTTTTAAATTTGAAAATACGGTCTTAATTTTAAGTTTAAAATGATTTTTGTTAAGTTTTTTTAAAAAATAAATTTAAAAAGATTTTTATTAAGTTTTTTTAAAAAAAGGATCTTAATTAAGTTATTAAAAGAAATTAAATTGTAAAATTTTAAAAGAGTGCCATCTTGACATTATAATTACAACCTTAATAATTTAATAAATAAATAAATAAAATAATAAATAAAGTAAATAAAAAGAAAGTAAAGAGAGATAAAAGGGGGAGGTGGCGGTACATATGCTGTTAGCAAAATCTAAGGGTTTGTTAAATTGGAAATTACTAACAAATGTTTTTATTAATAGTTATTAAGAATTAATTAATGATTAGTTAAAATATTTACACTATTTTCAGGTTTTAAAAAAATATTCTAACTATGGGTTATTAAAATTATTAATTAGAAGTTAAAAACTATTAATTATTAGCTGTTTAAAACATAAACCAATTATAAATCATAAAAAAGAATTAATTAAATTATAACCGTAAAAAAAAACTGAGTGATAAAAAAAGGGAAGGGTTGTATTTACACCAGACATCTTTTAGAGTTTACTCATTTGTTATCCTCTCCTTCCTCTCTAACGGCGGCTACGTCTTCTTCTCTCCTTGATCCAATTTGCAGCTTTTTTTCCAGTTTTCCTTTCATTTTCCTTTACATGGCATCGTCATCCATTCATACCTGAAACAAAATAAACGAAAACAAACCATTAACGTCATAAGCTTACGTTTTGGTTTTGGACGGCGAGATCGTGGTGGGTAGCCGATGATGTTTGAAGAAACTGAGGTTAGGATTTCGTTCGTCGGTTACTTGAGGGTTCCGGATTTTGGTTCTTGATGACGCTTTTCTTCTTCTTCTTTATGGGATGATGATGAAGCCTTGGGTTTTTGAATCCCGGCGATGATGATGGATGAAGATCCCCTGGATCTTTGAATCTGAGCCGCCACTCGGTTTTTTTTTTGCCTCTTTAACCTTAGGGTTCTTGGTCATTTTATATGATTTGCTTGTGATTTATTTGTGGGCTGGATCTACTTCTATTTTGTTGCAATTTTTCTGTTGATTTTGCAAGCTTTTCAGAAATTATAGTTTCCAGATTTGACTTGTTTGAGTGATGCGAAATTCATGGTGATTTGCTGGAAATATTGTTACTGTTGGTTGACTTGTTGACTGAGTTTCATTTCGTTGATGCCTTGTCTGTTATTCTGGGAACTCATTTGAAATTTACTTGAATGGATTCGTTGGATGCTTTTTTCAGGAATATGGGCCTGTTTGATCCGTTGGATTGAGATTTCTGGGAGATTGGCGTTAAGGTCCAGTTTGGACAAACCGTCTTTCCGGAAAATCACTTTTCAACCAAAGTGCTTTTTTAAATAAGCGCTTATGAGAATCACTTATCAGAAGCACTTTTTGTCTTTATCTCTCTGGTTGCCTCGAAACAGTAAGAACGGAAGTTATCGATTTTAGCCCTTTGGTCGCGATACGCCCGATGATGACGATGCTCTGAGGGTGTCGGATAAAAGCTCTAACCGATTAAATTATCTATTTTGTTGACTGTGCAGGTTCGAGAAAAAGTCGGAAACTTGAAGAAATCGAAGAAATTGGAAGAAGTTCTTTTAGGAATTTAGGACTTTTTTTTTAAGAAATGTAATTTTATTTAAACAATTTTTTTTTATATTGTAACCAAATTAATTTTGATGAAATAAATGAAAATGTTATTATTATATTTTTCGGATGTTAAAATGAAAATAAAACATTATAAAACGATATAACAATTTTTATTTTTCTTTTGATAATTATAGTGAAATAACAAATATTATTAAAAAATGAAATGAAATTATTATTTTTCTTTTGCTTTTGATATAAAAAATGAAACGAAACCAATATTAAAAAATGTATATTTTTGTTTTGAAAATGAAATGAAAACAACATTAAAAATGAAATATTTTTACCTTTCTTTTGATACGAATGAAATGAAACATTAGTAAAAATGAAATATTTTTTATTTTTAACATGAAATGAAAACACCAATAAAATTCTATTTTTTTCGAACTTCATCCAATTCATCCGATTAAATCTCGTTTTTGATAAAGTCCTCGAATAACCTTTCGGCCGGTCTCATCGTGTTGCCCAAGTACACATCCCATAGACTTCTCAAGAACAGTGAGGTACATAAATAACGGTCTTCCATGAACAGGAGGCATCAAGATAGGAGGCTTTTGTAAGTAGTCCTTGATCTTTTCAAATGCCCGCTGACAATCTGGATTCCAATCAACAGTCTGACCTTTGCAAAGCAACTTGAATATCGGCTCACAAGTAACAGTCAGGTTAGATATAAACCTGGAGATGTAGTTCAAACGTCCCAGAAAACCTCTGACTTGGGTTTCAGTCTACGGAGCCGGCATGTCTTGAATGGCTCGGACTTTGTCAAGGTCTACCTCGATTCCTCGTCGACTGACGATGTAACCAAGTAGCTTTCCAGGTCTCACACCAAAAGTACACTTAGCAGGATTTAGTTTCAACTGATATTTTCGGAGTCGTTCAAACAGCTTCAACAAATGAACCAAATGTTCCTCTTCGTCATGAGATTTGGCAATCATATCATCCACATACACTTCAATTTATTTGTGCATCATGTCATGAAATAGAGCTGTCATAGCACGTTGATAGGTTGCCCCTGTGTTCTTCAAACCGAAGGGCATGACTTTGTAACAGAAGGTTCCCCAAGGAGTGATGAATGTAGTCTTTTCTCTATCAGCGGGATCCATCTTGATCTGATTATAACCGGAGAAACCATCCATGAATGAGAAAACTGCAAAACTAGTTGTGTTGTCGACAAGTGTGTCAATATGAGGCAAAGGGAAATCGTCTTTTGGACTAGCCTTGTTCAGATCCCTATAATCCACACACATTTTGACCTTACTGTAATACCCTAATTTTTACCCCTAAGATCCCACATTGCATTTTCATTTTTGCATACACAAACAAGACCATACTTTTTGGTTCTCTCAGCACACTTGTGTTTTCTACTTGCTTTATGTTTATTTCTGTTTACTAACCTCTAACCAAAATACCCAAAATATTTTTCAATTTGTTTGTTTCTTCTTCTCCTCTGTGTGTTTAGGGTTTTGCAAGGAGATTAATGACAAAGACATTCATTCAAGTTTAAATCAGATGGACGTTTGACCTCATCTTGGTCAAACTATCAAGAGTTTGCTTCAACTATAAGTTACCCGTGGTGGTGGGCTATTTTCTCGAGAAATGTGATTTTTCAAGATCAAATTGTCTTGTGTTGAAATTCATTGATTTATCAAGCAGTGTTCTATGAGAAGTTTGGTCCAGATATTTAGAGAATTATGTCAAAAATCAAAATTGATGGCCGATGATTCAGTTGCAAATTATTCAGTGGTTCGTCTTTGAATCTATCAGGGTAAAGTCAGAATTTGGTTTAGATGATTGTTGCTTCAGGTGCAAGTAATTCATTGGTCCAAAAGTAGTTGTATTCATTTTATCATAGATCTGTGCATATCTAAAGAACTTCTAGTTGTCCTTATGAAACTACTAATGAAGTATATGATGGATGACTCATTGAAAATTGTTGATATGGCATCACAAACTCTCCGTGTAATTCTTTCAACTGAAAGAGGCCAAAAAGCTCTATAGTCATTTGATTCTTACCAAAAGTCTCTCGTCGAGATACATTCCAAAGGCGTTAATATCGAACTTGTGGAAAACTTCCTTTTGGATTTTGATAGGAAGTCAAAAGTTGAAAAATTTTCTTTGGAGAAGTCTACTGTTTGGTTGACAGATGGTAAATCTTTTGAGACGTGGGTTTGCCCTTTGGTGTATTCACTTATTGTCTACTGCAATGACGTGGTACTAAGATTATGCCAAGATGTGGTACTGTTGAAAGCTGAAGCTGCCGAGCTTCTTTTGCCAAGTATACTTGTCAACATTGCTGCGAGAAAGGATATGGAGATTGATCTTCACAAATTAATTTCTTTGCAGTTGAAGGAGCATATATTTGTTAAGTCAAATAAGATGATCAAATCAATTCAAGTGATTTTGAATTGCCTTAATGAACTTCGTGTTTGTTATGTCATGGAAAGATCTTCACTTGTGCCATCAAAGCATGAAATGTCCAAGAATTCAAGAGCTCCAAATTATAGTTCAAAATCTCGGTCCACTCCTGCAAAGGCAAGACAGAGACCATCTGCTGTTGTTTCTAGTGGCTTGGCAGAATCACCATTTTCATGGGAGAAAGTTTATTGGTTTTCAATTGATTATCTACTTGTCACCTAGGCTGGGCATTTCTGTTTCGATGCGCTATTCTGAAGTTTACAGCCTAGGGGTTTCTCTGCTTGAACTGGAAAACAAGGAACGCATTGATGTTAAGGCTTTAAAATCTGAAGGATCTTACTACAAGCTCTCAGCATTGTTGAAAATGACTTCAGACAGAACAAAGGTGGTTCAGTTCCAGCCACACACAATGTTTATCAATAGGGTTGGATGTAGTCTCTGCCTACAGCAATGTGATACTCAGTTTGTTCTATGGATACATCCCACTGATCCTCCAAAACCATTTGAGTGGCAGTCGTCAGCTAAAGTTGAACTTTTGAAGTTGCGTATCGATGGCTACAAATGGAGTACACCATTCAGTGTAGGTTATGAAGGTATAATGCGAATTGGTTTGGAAAAAGATGTTGGAGATGAAACAATGCAATTAAGGGTGGCAGTAAGAAGTGGTGCTAAGAGATCACGATTTGAAGTGGTTTTTCTTCTGAATTCATTGTCAAGTCCTTACAGAGTTGAAAATCGTTCGATGTCCCTACCCATTCGTTTTCGTCAAGCTGATGGTATCGGTGATTCCTGGCAACTGCTGCTTCCTGTTGCACCCCAAAATTTGACCAACAATTATTTACCTATCAAGTGTTTGAAAGTTGATATCTTCACCAGAAAGTTCAAGAGATCCTCAGAGGAATTGGTTGAAACCAGGGTTGTGTGCTTCATAGCTTGAGAGTTGTGGGTGCTCCTCAGAGGATTCTGAGACTTTGAGAATGAACTTGATGCTTTGAGAAAGTGTATGAGATGCCTTGACAGCCATCATGAAGCCCAGAGAAGTCATTGTGCAAGGATTCAGGAGACTCAACCATGAATGGTATAATTAGGGTTTTGACTGGGTCAGCCCTAGGGCAACTGAGGATTTGGAGAAGGCTGAGACCCAATCCAAGGGTCATGAGATCATGGAATGATGTATGGAGATGTTATAAAGATGATTCCTAAACCAACTCATCATGATTGAAGAGTTTGAGAAGTTTTGAGTTAGGGTTTCCAGGGATTGTCAGTGAAAAACCCTAATTTGATCCCTATCTTCCAGGCAGTTTTAGCTCTAGATGTGATTGACATATCATCTTCCCCACAACATGAATGTTGTAGAGCTTGTTCTTAGCTTTAATTTGAGTGGTGGAAGTCCTTGATAGGAGTTGCAGAGCTCAAGTTATGGTTTTGACAAATTACAGGTCAGCTGAGGTGTGTGAATCTGGGTCCTTGAAAGTCACCCAACTTGCAGACAACTTTTCCCCTAGTAGGATGATTCCTATGATTTCTTGGTCAACATGAATGTTGAAGGGCATCTTCTTAGCTTTCTAGATAGTACTAGAAGTCCTTGATAGTATTTGTAGAACTCAACTTATGGTTTGAACAAGACATGGGTATTTTGGTCATTTGGCAGTTATAGGTCATTTTAAGCAAAGGCCATATCTCCTATTTCCAAGCCTCAAATGGAAAAACTCAAAACATGAAAGTTGTTCAAAATGGGATTTTAAGTCTATAAAAGTGGTCATGAGTTATTGAAAGAGCTTGTAGCAAGGATTTACAAGATTGGGTGAAAATGACCTAAAAATGGCTTATAAGTTGAAAAAGTTGAAATTTAATTTTGGTTTAGGAGATGTACAAATCCAAAATGAGTCATCCAATATGTCATTTTAACTCCAAACAATATTTTAAAAACAATGGTTCAAGTAGAATTTTGATTTGAAGCTTAGAAATGGGGGTTACTTTGTAATTCTCATTCTTGCATAATAAGGCAACTTGACAAAACTTCACCAAAGGCAAGGAAATGCATGTTTTTCACTCATTCTTTCTCAACATCTCTTGTAAGGAGATTTTGAAGCCAATTTGGCAAGCCTAACTCATGAGATATGGTATGATTAGCATGTCATTAAAGGAGAAGTTCTAAAACTTTCTAACACTTTCCACAAGTTTCTAGATGGATCTAGATCATTCCATGGATTGCTATAAGAGTGAATCACAATTTGGCCAGGGTTGGTGATAATTGTTGGTGAGAGGTGAGATTAGAGTGTGAAAAGTGAAGATTCTTCCATTTGCAATTTCACATCAAACCTTCATTCTCTTCCATTTTCATTCATTTCTTCTCCACAAACACACTACTCTGATCCTTGTGATTGATTGCATACTGAGATAGAGGAAGATCCATGGAAGTTTGAAGCTGTTTTGAAGAATTTGCAAGAAGTGCATATTGAGATCAAACACAAGATTCAAGCCTTGTTCATCCATTTTGTTGCATACAGAATTCATATCTGCCATTGGAGATTAATCAAGGAAGCTTGCAGACATTGAATTGTAGGGAAACCATATCCACCATTAAAGTTTGACAGGTTGGTAATCTTGCTCGTATCACCTAATTTATGTGCATTCCACCATAGTTATAGGTTTAGACTGGTTAAGCTAGGGTAGAGGACCATTTTCTGAGGATTAGAGGAAGATTCATGAGGTTTCGAGGCAGGGTACCGTTTCTTGCAGAATTGATAGCAAGCTATTGTGTGTGCATTAATGGATATAATGTAGTGTAGAATGGCTAGGATAACCTGTGGAACCGATTTACATCATTAGGTTTGAGCTTGGTTAAGGTTGATAGCAGAAAATCATGGTGGAACCCCAACTTTCGTGCTCTCTGTTAGGATGATTCAAGAGGTTTCAGGGAAGTCTATTGACCTCATTGTGTTCTTGGGGATTAATAGAACATTTTCGCCGTTGGAAGTTTGTGGTTTCATTGGGTAATCAGTGAGAACGAGCTTGAAGAAGATCCTTGCATGGGGTTAGGGTTTCTGCAAACCCTAGGGTTGAGTTGGGGACGATGAAGGTCCACCGTTGGATGATCCCCAAAGCTTGACTAATTCAGTCCATCGCACGGCCATTATTTGATTTCAGAAATGGAGGGAGACTGAAGCATCAAAACGCAGCGCACAACTTAACCAAACGCACCGTTTTGATTGAATAAATCTGGGCCTCAACATTTGTTTCTATTCCCACCCCCCTGATTTGGCCCAATGATCAAAATAAGCTGGGGCGTGTTACTTTTGATACCCCCCTCCCCTTTATTTCTTAAATTCTTTTATTTTAATTTCTTTTAATTCTTTGCATTTTATAAAATTCATAAAAAATCCAGAAATTAATATTTTTTAATTCTTCTTTTTTTCACATAATCATGGTTTTGTCTAGAAAATTAATAAAAAATAAAATTCCATTTTATTTTTAGTTTAGTATTTTTTAGCATATTTTCTTGTAAATAGTATTTTTAATTGATTTTGGTTAACCCTTGATTTTGTACAATTTGTTTTAGGAATTTCCCTTAGGGTTTTTGGGCCATTCTTTTTGGAATAGTTAGGTATTGAAACCTAGTTTCATGTAGGATTTATTTCCTGATTTATGGATTAAAATTTGATGTAGTTTGATTGTTAGACATTTAGGTGTTCTAATTAGGGTTTTAGGTTGTATAGGTAGACTTGAACAATTTTGTTTTGGGATTTATAGGCCAAATTAGTGTATGGGGAATATATGGGTTAAAGGTAAGTATGTATAGAATCCCCTAGAATTTTGCTAGAATATTGTATGGTGTTTTAGTATTTTTCATTGATTTTTGAATGTATGGATAGTGTGTGTGTTGCTTAAAGGCATAAGTTGTATTGTTGTGTTTGTTTTTCTTCTCCTTTGAGTGTGTGAGCCCTGAAGATTGAGTTGAAGACCTTATGGATCATCATTGAAGCTTTGAAGACCTTGCAGAGGGGTTTAGATAGCTTTTGTTGTTTGTTTATAGGTTTACAGGTGCATAGGCAGAGCCCTAGATAGGATACTTCCATTCAATAAACAAGGAGTGTTTTGTTCACCTCCTTCCTTCTCTGTGACATAAAGTCCCTTAAGGGTATTCACATCTCTCCTTTGGAGGGATTAGTGACCTTACCCTTTGAGGTAGAACTTTGAGAGAGCCTTCCCTTTGATGTTAAGTTCTCAATGGCATCCTTTGGAAGTCAGTGAGCACTGTAACATCCTCACCTCATCTTGTTGACTGAATCTTGTTTGCTGGAGCATTTGAACCATTGAAGATGGAAGCTGAAGCTTTGAAGAGGATGATTCCTTGAAGATTGCTGAAGTCTGAAGACTGAGTAGCTGTTGGAGGAGCTGAAGCTTTCTTCTGTTTTCTTTGATGTATTGTTTGTTTTGTCTGCTGCATTAGAATAAGCTCATCTAGAATCAGTTCAGTCTAAGAGCATGAGTGCATCTGCTTGTATTGTTACTGTATGGCTTTGCTTGCGGGTATTCGGTAGAGCCCAGCTCCCTTGCCCATGTGCTTATTTTGCTTGATAGCATTTCCTTTCTTTTATCTGTATGATTGCAGTTTGCTGTTTATTGCTTGATAGCATGTTGTTTATTTTTCAGTATGATTACTGTTATTTCATGACTGGCTTGAGGTCGAGACGAGCTTGTGGAGGCTGAAGCCCCACACACATTTCCTCCCTCACTTGCATTGCATGCATTTTACTGTTAAAGCTGATGCTTTTGTCTATTTTGGTGTATCATTGACATGATCCCTTAGGACTCTCACTTCCTTTGATAAGGATTTGATGATAGACTTTTAGGTTGAAACCTATGCATGACAACATCTAGGAGTTCCCTGTTCAAACCTCAACCATAGGATGAATCCATGGCATGACAACAGTAGGACTTGATAGTCTCCCTCCTAGTTGGGCCTGTTCTCTTCTCATCTCAAAACAGTTTAAGATACAGTAATCATGAATGATTTCTTTCGTACGTTACGAGCCTTAAGCTATCTGAGAAAGGATTGTGGGAGAGTTTCTTTTCCACAGTCTGAATGTTTAGTATGGTACCCTTTGGGTGACATGCGACGCATTTACTCTCAGGTCATACTCTCTAGTGCGGTTGAAATCGCAAACACAATAAAAAACACTTCTTTCGTAAAAGACAGGAAATAAGCCGTAGTTTCCCGAACTACGTTTGCTCTGATCTTTCATACCAGATGAAAGTACGTAGGCATAGGATGCGATGTCCTAGCGAGCAACCTTTCCCCTGTAATCCTTCGTAGGCCGAACTACGTTGACTCTGATTTCTCGTTCCAGACGGGAATACGTAGGCATAAAGTGCGACGCTTTGCCGAGTCATTTTTCTTTTCTTTTTCAGCCAGCCTTGATAGGTAGATAGATTATAACCAACCCGTCCAAGTAAGCAAACAAGCGGGGATCCCGTCGAGTACGACGGACGTGAGGGGTGCTAATACCTTCCCCTTGCGTAACCGACTCCCGAACCCAGACAATGGTTGCGACGACCTTGTCTTACCCTTATTCGTCAGGTTTTTCCGATCGTTTCCTTTCCCGCTCTGAGGGATAAATAACGAAAGGTGGCGACTCTTCTGTCATGCCGGCACCTTATTTTCGCGCAAGCGACAACTGGCGACTCTGCTGGGGACTCCAACGGTTCCCTGCGAGTCAATCCTACCGCTTGTGTGTTTGCTTGTTGGGCTGCGTTTATTTATCGCATTTTTACTTCTCGCACTTTATTTCCCGCATTTTATATTCGGTAAAATATGATTATTTGTGCTGTTGTGGGATGGGAGTTCTGATTGAGTGAGAAGCCAGACCCAGGCTTGAGTGCACCATAGACTTAGAGTGGAAATTAGTGGGCGCGTGCTTGCTTTGCAGGCACTAGTGTCTCATGAAATCCACGCTCAGACGAGGTTCATCCGGTTGGCTTCACTTTCAACCCCTTGGGTTGAGACGGTTGCTGGTTTGGTGGATTGTCGACTCTGGGGACCGATCATTTGTGATTCAGCTAAGTGAGGCCTCTTCAGGACTTGATGATGCCACTCCTTCTGGGAATCATATCGTCAGTTTTGAAAGTCTGTGACGCTGATGAACGCATAGGATGCCGTACCTTGAGTCAGTCTAGGTCCATACCTGTGAGCGGGACTGGGTTTATTGCAGGAAACTTAGACCTTCAGACTACCTGGTTTTCTTGACAGTGAATCAGTTATGTTGGTATTAGGGTTCTCCGTTGCAGATGTGTTTGTTCTTGATAGAGTAAGGGTTTGATCAGAGGATCTCATCACCGGGTGTTTGTCTGTTCTTGATAGGGCAGGCTTTGGTCAGTGTATTATCATCAGTGGTTTGTTCTGGATGGAGCAGATTTTGAGTGGGGTCTGAAGATCTCATCAGCAGCTTTGTATTTGTTCTTGATAGGGCAGATCTTGATTTGGGGTCTGAAGACTTCATCAACAGATGTTCCTTGATCTTGCATCCGGGGTCCTTATTATCAGACATTTATTCTTGTCAGAGCAGAATTTTGATCTCGGTCCTATCAAATGGTCATTCTCAGCAGATCAGATTAGTGGTCTTACACCGGGGTTTCCTTCTCACCAGTGACCGTTGATACCGAATCTCCACAGCAGCCACCTGGATATATTATTGCATGCCTGCATCTTGCATTAGTTTGCATACCCATCTGCATTCCATTAACGTGTGTCTGTGTTGCAGGTACCATTTCCCCGATCCCGGATTTCTCGCCTTCTGCTGTTATTATGGCCTCTCTCAGGAAGACTGTTGCGTACAAGTTCCCGACCCCCAATGTGTCAAAGCTGACTGGTTTGATAGCCCTGGCAGGGGATTCTGTGAAGGATAGGTTCAGGAAGTCTTATGGCAGGTTGCTTAGTCTGGTTTGCAAACCTTCTACGTCCGAGTTGAATGGGTTACATGCTCTTCTGCAGTTCTATGACCCTCCTTTGAGGTGCTTCACTTTTCATGACTTCGTTCTCGCGCCGACATTGGAAGAGTATGCTGATATGTTAGGTGTGCCTATCAAAAGGCAGATGCCTTTCGTACACATGGATGCCGAGCCTGATCTGGCTGATTTAGCTTCCTCACTCCATTTGAGCGCTTCTGAGTTAGTGGTGACGAGCTGGAACAAGGTCCCAGGGTTCTCTCTGCAGTTTCTGATAGCTAAGGCTCAGCAGTGTGCTAAGGACAAATGTTGGGACGCATTCAACGCCATCCTTGCTTTATGCATATATGGCATTATCCTATTTCCCAGCATGCCTGATTTCGTGGATTTCGATGCATTCCACATATTCGCCTCAAGGAATCCAGTCCCTACTCTGATCGGAGACGTCTACCATTCAGTGCATTACAAGAATGAGAACCGGAGAGGGAAGAATGTCTCATGCTGCGTACCGTTATTGTACAGATGGTTTGATAGTCATTTGACCAAGAAGGGTTCTTCTGTCTTGTCTGCAGCCACAGCTGAGTGGCCTGAGCGTCTGATGAGCTTGTCGGCAGAAGATATTGATTGGTTCGTTGACAGAGACAGGTTAGGCACCGAGTTGATCTTCAGTTGTAGTGGGTTTCCTAATGTACCTCTGATAGGTAGGAAGGGTTGCATCAACTACAATCCATCGTTGCTAGTACGTCAGTTTGCATATGCTTTGAGGACTCCACCGAAGGAGGAAGAGGTACGGGAATCTCTGTACCTCACGGGTATTCTAGAGGGGGATTTGTTGTCCAAACTTCAGTATGCGTGGAACAATATCAGCACGAGAGGAAAACCTTTGTTGGGGAAGAGCAACAGCCAAGCCTACCCTCCTTATTCAGATTGGATCAGAGCCAGAGCCAGCGCTATAGGGATGCCATTCCCTCATGTCAGACCAGAGAGTCCTCCACCAGTTGAAGAGCCTACCACTGTGTCCATTCATCGACACAACCAGGTATTAGCCGAGTGTGATGAATTGAAGAGGGCAAATGCAGAATTAGAGAAGGAGTTAGCTCAGCTTCGAAGTGAGAGGAACGAAGCTGTGCATGCTCTCAAAAAGCAAGCAGAGTCGGTGAACCAACTGAGTGCGGATTTGGCAAAGCAGATTGCTGATCGGGAACGCTTAGGTCAAGACTTCAGGGCTGCTAATGATGTACTAGCTACAAAGAAGCAGCATTTGGAGGAAGCATATCGGAGAATATCTAAGTTCGACCAGCATTGGAAGACCTCCATGGCCACCAGGAAGGAGCGAGAGGACAAGCTGATGCTGCAGATTTCTAAGCTAGAAGCCGAAGTAAAGGACAGTGAGCGGAGGTTTGATGAAGAGACCGCCCGCAGGTACTCCGCTGAAGCCCGTCTCAACAAAGCTATTGCTAACCTGAAGGAGCATAAGCTGATGTTTGAGTCTAAGAAGCGGAAGCTGGAGGATTGCTTTGGCGAAGGAGCTTGGGAGAGTTCAGTTCAGGGGCTTCAGCATACCATCAGGCAGAGAGAACTACTCGTCGAGGGGTTGCTCACTTCGCCAGATCACTCAGAGACGAAGGAGTTGTTAGCAGAGTATCGCGCCCGTGGCCGTGCTTGACTAGTTGCATTCCTGATGTTTTTATCTTTGATGTATGCTGACCATCACCAGACTTGTTGGCTGAGGTCATGCTGTCGATTTGTTTGTACTCGCTGATACTGTGTACCGCCTTGACAGGCCTTTCCATATATATATATGAGATTGATGTTCCCACGATTGGGCTCAGATTTCTTTGTCTTCTTATTATTATCGGCACTGGCACTAAGATCGGGGAAAATCTCCCACGCACACAGACACACGCATGCATCTGCATGAAGCATATTTGCATGGTGTATATCTTATTGCTTTTCCTAACCTTTATTGTTGACAGGTTTTTCAGGTTCCGAGTTGTCTCCGGTCTCCAGGATTGATCAAAGACTCATCCACCGCTACTCAACTCGCGCTAACCAGACCAGGATAATGGACCAGGTGCAGTCAGATGTTCAAGAGCTCCGTGAACGGATGGATCGTTTTATGGAGCTAATGCAGGTGGTCGCGAATGGTCAAGACCAGCTTCGTACTCTGGTCCAACCTCTGATCTCCAGGGTTGACAGCAATGGCATACTGCATGGAGGGGCCGTGCCTACTCCTCCTCCAGTGGACGCTCCACAGAATGTTGTTCCTGTTGCCGGGGGCAACGGTAGTGCTAACGGCAATCTGATGACTAATCTCGGGCTCAATGCGGCAGGCGTCGGCAATGGCAGTCTGGGAGCCAATGTTAACATAGGGCCGGTCAACGGCAATGCTGGTGCAGGAAATCTGTTGGTGCCTCAACCGTGGCTGGAGGACCATCAGGATGACGTATTCTCTCAGAGAGGTGTGGATGCAGAGTTAAATGCTGAGGCTCGACTCAGGTTCAAGGCGCTGGAAGACAAGATGAGAGACATCGAAAATCAGAACACATTGGGCGTTGACATGTCCAAGCTCGGGTTGATTGCTGATTTTAAGGTACCTCATAAGTTCAAGGTGCCTACCTTTGAGAAGTATAAGGGTACTACTTGCCCCCGTGTTCACCTTCGATCTTATTATAGAAAGATGTCCGCCTATTCTGACGATGAGAAGTTGCTGATGCACTTCTTCCAGGATAGTCTTTCTGGTCCATCACTCGAATGGTATATGGGCCTGGAGCCTACTACTGTGCGCACCTGGAAAGACCTCGCAGAAGCGTTCGTCCTCCACTATCAATACAATAGCGACTTGGCTCCCAACCGAGTCCAGCTTCAGAATCTCTCACAGCGGAACAATGAAAGCTTTAAAGAGTACGCCCAGCGGTGGCGTGAATTGGCTGCTCGGGTTCAACCGCCGATGGTTGAGCGTGAGCTAGTGCAAATGTTCGTGGCTACCCTTCCTGGGATCTACTATGAAAAGCTGGTCAGTGGCATGTCCGGAACATTCTCGGCTCTCATCACTATGGGCGAGCATGTTGAGAACGGTATAAAGATCGGAAAAATTCAGGGCGAATCATCCTCAGCTGGAGGAGGTAGTAAGAAACCCTACGCTGGCAAGCGTCGAGAGGGAGATGCCAGTGCTGTCACTAATGCTCGGAGAAAGGGCAAGGGCCCTCAGCCTCAGATTGCTAGCATAAATATCCCAGCTGCTCCGCCGCAGCAGCAGTAGCAGCCCCAGCAGCAGAATCAACAGGGGTATAAAAGATATCAGAACCGGGCTCCTCTGACAAACCGTCATTTTGAAACTCCACCTATGTCGTATGCACAGCTTTTGCAAACGTTGCTTCAGCTCCAATTAGTTCAAAAGAGGACGTTGGCTCCCTTAACAGGGACACCACCACCGGGGTATGACGCCAATGCTACTTGTGATTTCCATACGGGGGCACCAGGCCATACGATTGAAAATTGTAAAGCTTTTAAGCACAAAGTCTAGGACTTGGTGGACGCCAAGGTCATCAATTTTTCTGACAACGTGCCCAACGTTACCAAAAACCCGATGCCTCATCATAAGGGGGGCGGAGTGAATGCTGTTATCACTGAGGAGAGGCCGGACTTGCTGACTGATGTCAAAGATTTGAAGACGCCGTTGAGTTTTGTCAAGGCTAAGTTGCTGAAGAAGGGCTTCTTTCCTGGATGTGGAGAGTTATGTATGGCTTGTGCTACACTTCCTGACGGGTGTGAGCAGCTGATCGAAGGTGTCCAAAGTCTGATGTCTGAGGGTATTTTACAGTTCAGCAGGAGCGTTGAAAGTGCATTAGGGGAAGTCGTGCTGAAGCAGGCAGATGAAGTTGCTACCATTACTATTCCTCGTCACCCTATCACTATTTCTGCGCCCCGTCCGCCTACAATCACTATCACCAGGGCCGGACCAATCCCGTTCGAAAGCACTAATGTAGTTCCATGGCATTACGGCGCCGAAGTCTATTGTAATGGTCAGAAGATAGAGCTTGAGCCGTTCGGATCGACCATGCAGAATCTTACCGGAGTCAGTGGCATCACTCGAAGCGGTAGAGTGTTCGCGCCAGCAGAGGTTGCAACAGAGAAAGTGGTCAGGGCTGACGCTATGGACAAGGGTAAAGGTAAAACTGTCGAAGAGGTCCCTGCAGGGGCAGAGAAGGACTTGCTGGTTAAAGATGCTGAAGAGTTCATGCGACTGATCAAAAAGAGTGACTACAAGATTGTAGATCATCTTCATCAGACTCCGTTAAAGATCTCTATTCTTAACTTGTTGCTGTGTTCTGAGGCGCACCGCAACGCATTACTGAAGGTATTGAATGCTGCATACGTGCCGCAGGAGATATCAGTAAATCAGCTGGAGGAGGTGGTGGCCCATGTCAATGCTGGTAATGGGCTGGGATTCACAGATCTAGAGCTAACTCCTAAAGGAAGAGATCACAATAGCGCCTTGCACGTCTCGATAGAGTGCAGGGGCACTATTATGTCGCATGTCCTGGTGGATACGGGTTCCTCGCTTAATGTGCTTCCGAAGAAGGCACTGATGAAGTTGGATACCCGTGGATTGCTTTGCACGCCCAGTGATCTGGTCGTGAAGGCCTTTGATGGAACTAAGCGCCACGTCTTTGGAGAGTTGACCCTGCCAATTCAAGTTGGTCCAGAGACGTTCAATACGGTTTTCTATATCATGGATATCATGCCCGCCTATAGTTGCCTCTTAGGTCGGCCATGGATCCATTCTGCTGGTGCCGTGACGTCCACGCTGCATCAGAAGCTCAAATATGCTGTCGGGGGCAGCATAGTGACCGTCTGTGGTGAGGAGGACATCATGGTGAGCCACCTGTCGTCCTTTAAATACGTTGAAATGGATGGCGAGATCCATGAAACGCTCTGCCAAGCGTTTGAAACCGTCAGGGTGAAAGAGGTAGCTCCCGTCGTCGCAGAGAAGCAAGAGATGAATCTCTCCTCGTTTAAGGAAGCTCGGGCCGTCGTCGAAGCCGGTTCCACCCCAGGCTGGGGGCATGTCTTGGATATACCAATCAAGCAGGATAAGTTTGGATTGGGGTATTCTCCTGAAGCTGAAGCTTCATCTTCTTCTGGCAGTTCGTCTCGTGGGAAGGGGCCGATTCTATTCACCAAGGGCGGAGTAATTTTCGAGAGCATCAACGCAGCGTCTGAGGACAGCGGGGATAGCGATTGCGATCTTGACGCCTGGATGCAGCCAAGCAAGCCGGGCGAGCGCCTCAACAATTGGACCATCAAGGAGATTATCAAGCTGACAAGTGAAGAGTAATGATTTGCTTTTTGCAATCTTTGTACAACCCTATGTCCTGCCCGGGGCATAGTGGTTTTACTGTCAGGGCCTTGTTGGATTATGTGTATGCATTTTGTTAATAAATAAAAGGCGTTTTCTTCGCACTCAAATATCGTGTTCTCTGTTATTCCTGTTTTATGTTTATTTCGAAAAAACAGCAAAATGGCAACGAGGTTTGTGCTAACCTGCATATTCTTGCTTTAAACTTAACCCTTGTTATTGCAGGATCCACGTAACAGATGACATCGACTCTGGACCCTATACGGCTCACTACGACTTCGATTGCCCGATCTATCAAGCCGAGGATGAGATTGATGAAGACGAGGACCTTCCGGAAGAGTTGGCCCGCTTGTTGAGACAAGAGGAAAAGGTTATTCTGCCTCATGAAGAGGATATTGAGATCATAAATCTGGGTTCTGAAGAGCTCGTCAGGAATGTCAGAGTAGGGGCTGCGCTGCAGAGTGATGTCAAGCATAGACTGGTCGAGATGCTTCGAGAGTATAGTGACGTCTTTGCTTGGTCATACGAAGATATGCCCGGACTCGACACTGATATCGTGGTTCATCGCTTGCCGTTGCGAGAAGATTGCCCTCCAGTCAAGCAGAAGCTCAGAAGGACGAGACCAGACATGGCTGTAAAAATCAAAGAAGAGGTCCAGAAACAGTTGGACGCAGGATTTCTAGCCGTTACCACTTACCCTCCGTGGGTCGCCAACATAGTGCCTGTACCGAAGAAGGACGGTAAGGTACGCATGTGCGTCGATTATCGGGATTTGAATAGGGCGAGCCCTAAGGATGATTTCCCGTTGCCTCATATCGATGTGTTGGTCGACAACACAGCCCAGTTTTCCGTGTTTTCGTTCATGGATGGCTTCTCCGGTTACAATCAGATTAAGATGGCACCGGAGGACATGGAGAAAACGACGTTCATCACCCCCTGGGGAACATTTTGCTATAAGGTAATGCCCTTCGGTCTGAAGAACGCAGGGGCCACTTACCAGCGAGCAATGGTAACTTTGTTTCATGATATGATTCATCATGAGATCGAGGTCTATATTGATGACATGATTGCAAAGTCCCAAACGGAGGAAGAGCATCTGGTCAACTTATTGAAGCTTTTTGAGAGGCTTAGGAAATTCAGGCTGAGGCTGAATCCTAACAAGTGCACTTTCGGAGTGCAGTCCGGAAAGTTATTGGGGTTTATCGTTAGTGAACGAGGGATTGAAGTTGATCCTGCGAAAATAAAAGCTATCCAAGAAATGCCAGCGCCGAAAACAGAAAAAGAAGTTCGTGGTTTCCTGGGCCGAATAAACTACATTGCAAGGTTTATCTCTCAGCTCACGGCCACTTGTGAACCGATGTTCAAGCTTTTAAAGAAAGATCAGGCGATTACTTGGAATGAGGATTGCCAGAAGGCATTCGACAAAATAAAGCAGTATCTTCAAGAACCTCCAATCTTGATACCCCCAGTGGCTGGACGGCCATTGATCATGTACCTGACGGTTCTGGAGAATAGTATGGGGTGTGTTCTCGGTCAGCACGACGAGACGGGCAGAAAGGAGCATGCCATTTATTATTTGAGTAAAAAGTTCACTGAGTGTGAGTCTCGATACTCGATGCTGGAAAAGACGTGTTGTGCATTAGCTTGGGCCGCCAAACGTCTACGACAGTATATGCTCAACCACACCACTATGTTAATTTCGAAGATGGATCTGATCAAGTACGTCTTCGAGAAGCAGGCTCTTTCGGGCAGGATTGCCAGATGGCAAATGGTGTTAACAGAATATGATATTCAGTACGTCTCCCAGAAAGCCATTAAGGGAAGCGTATTGTCTGATTACCTTGCCGAACAGCCAATCGAAGACTACCAGCCGATGAAGTTCGAATTCCCTGACGAGGATATTATGTTTCTCAAAGCGAAGGACTGCGATGAGCCATTGCCCGATGAGGGGCCAGATAGGAAGTCTCAGTGGAAGGTGATATTCGACGGAGCGGTTAATTCCTATGGAAGTGGTATCGGGGCTATCATCACGACTCCTCACGGATCCCACATCCCGTTTACTGCGAGACTGACGTTTCCAGTTACCAACAATGAAGCAGAGTATGAAGCGTGTATTATGGGTCTAGAAGAGGCAATTGATTTGAGAATCAAGAATCTAGACATATATGGTGACTCAGCGCTTGTAATCAATCAAATTAAAGGGGAGTGGGAAACCCGTCAGGCGAATTTAGTGCCGTACATGAATTATGCCAGGAGGCTGCTTCCGTTCTTTGACCGAGTGGAACTTCATCATGTACCCAGGGCTGAAAATCAGATGGCTGATGCCTTTGCCACGTTGGCTTCAATGTATAAAGTCAATTATTGGAATGAGGCTCCAAGAATTGTACTTTCGTGTCTTGATAGACCAGCATTTGTGTTTGCAATCGATGATGCCACTGACGACAAGCCATGGTTCCACGACATCCAGACCTTCCTTATGACTAAGGAGTATCCTGCGGGTGCGTCAACCCAGGATAAGAAGACTCTAAGGAGGCTATCCGGAAACTTTTATCTCAATCCTAATGGAGTGCTGTATAAGAGAAACCACGATCTCGTGCTACTCAGATGTGTAGATGAGAAAGAGGCAAGTATGCTCATGGAAGAAGTCCATGAGGGCACATTTGGTACGCACGCCGGCGGGCATGCCATGGCAAGAAAGATCCTGAGAGCAGGGTATTACTGGCTGACTATGGAGTCGGATTGCTTCAGATTCGCGAAGAAATGTCATAAATGCCAGATTTATGCTGATAAAGTTCATGTGCCGCCGTGCCCATTGAATGTCATGTCCTCCCCTTGGCCGTTCTCCATGTGGGGAATCAACATGATAGGCAAGATCGAGCCCACTGCGTCTAATGGTCATCGTTTCATTCTGGTAGCTATCGACTACTTCACCAAGTGGGTGGAGGCAGCCTCGTACGCTAATGTGACCAAGCAGGTGGTAGCTAAATTCATAAAGAAGGACATCATCTGTCGCTATGGAATTCCCGAGCGAATCATTACTGATAATGGTTCGAACTTGAATAACAAGATGATGAAGGAGCTGTGCCAGAGCTTCAAGATCGAACACCACAACTCATCTCCTTACCGGCCAAAGATGAATGGCGCCGTCGAAGCCGCCAACAAGAACATCAAGAAGATTGTTCAGAAGATGGTTGTGACGTACAAAGATTGGCACGAGATGCTGCCGTTTGCCTTGCACGGTTATCGTACGACGATGCGTACGTCGACCAGGGCAACTCCTTTCTCCTTGGTGTACGGTATGGAAGCTATCCTACCATTAGAAGTGGAGATTCCTTCTTTGCGAGTTTTGGTTGATGTAAAACTCGACGAGGCAGAATGGATTACGAATCGTTTAAACCAACTCAGCCTGATGGACGAGAAGAGGTTAGCATCGATTGCATTTGGTCGCCTGTACCAAAGCCGAATGAAGAAAGCTTATGATAAGAAGGTGCGTCCTAGAAGCTTTCAGACGGGTGATCTCGTCCTGAAGAAAATTCTTCCACCACACTCCGATCACCGGGGCAAGTGGACTCCGAATTACGAAGGGCCGTATGTCGTCAGCAAGGTCTTCTCAGGAGGAGCTTTGTTGTTATCCACGATGGATGGTGAAGATTTTGCATCCCCGGTGAACGCGGACGCAGTTAAAAAATACTTTGCTTGAAAAAGACCCGCTGGACAAAAAAGAAAGAGTCCAGGCAAAAAAGGGGCATCCCGGCGAACCAAAAACAGAATAAAAGGTTCGGGCAAAAATTAGGGATATATTGAAAAAATGTACACCCGCGAAGTCGAAAACCTACACTGGGCGGCTTCGGCAAAAAAGGGTATCCCGGTGAACTGAAAACCCGTAAAGGGCGGTTCACGCAAAAGTTAGGGATTTGAATAAGCAAATGACTGCGTTCCGTGTGGACTTTCATTGTTTAGTGGTTTGGAAGACCCGAGGGCCGTTTATCTGAATCAACCTCTTCCGAAGCTGAAGCGTCGGAGAAGTATCGAAGTCGAGTGGGTCTTAGAGGGATCAACTCATGGTGTTCGTCTACGCCTCGTTGCCGACATTTGTATATACTGATGTATATTTATGTTTTCTTTTTACGCAGCTTCCTCATTCCAGGAGCTTGCCTCTGTTGTAAAACATTTTTGCCCATTCAGGGGTTCACCATCAATAAAATGCACATTATTCAGCAATTCTACTTGTCTGTTTAGCATTTATTTGTTTTGTTTGCGGATGAAAACGCCGATGTTTTTGATAAAATGCGCATACATAAACTTGCGGGCCTAGGCCCATTGATTGTTGAAACAATTAATCAACTGAATATTGTCACGAGATAATAACCTGGATAGGCCCCTTTGAGGAGGGTATCTTATCTGTTTGTTTGTGTTGTTACAGGTGTAACACCTCCCAGAAGATGTGCCGTGCGCATCCCCGAAGCAGGGCGAGTCCTCCCTCTCCAGCAGAGTCCTGTAGTCTCTCCGCCGCAGAATCTGAGTGCAGAATAGTGAGCATTGATATGTCTCCCCAGGAAGAGATGATTCTTTTCCCCAAGCAGACGCATCCTGAAGGAACGTCGTTTTCTCAGCTGAGTCGCTCGCCAGAGCTCGTATTCTCCCCAGCACCGGGTCACAAGTGCAGATTTCATAGAAGTATTCGGGTACCGAAGCTCGTGTTTTCCCCAATAAAGTCGCCGAAGCATGTGTCTCCCCAGCACCGGGTCACAAGTGCAGGTTTCGCAAGAAGCTATTCGTACACCGGAGTATGCAGTAACTGATGGTGCCAGACTGAGGTCTCCAGCGGAATTGAGATTCCCCACCAGAGTTATGTTCTCTCCTGAAGTTGGATGATTCCCTCTTCCCCAGTAGAGTGTTGGAACAACTGATGTTGTATTCCCATGCAGAGTTAATCTCTCCCCCGAAGTCAGATGATTCTTTCTTCCCCAGCGAAATTGAAATTCCTCATCAGAGTCGCACCCTCTCCAGCGAAGCAGAATGACTTCTCCTTCCTCAGCCGAGTTCGCAGATGTCCAAGAGAGCCGAGTCCTTGGAAGTTGATCAGATCGTGATTGGTTTTTCCCCAGTGGAGTGCGAAGCAGCTGAAGTTGTTTACCCACAGAGTGGTTATCCCCAGAAAAGTAGCCATGACGGCCACGCAGTTTATTCTCGCGATTGATATCAGCAAGTCTGGTTTCTCGTAGAGCTTCGTCCCCTGCAGTAGTCTACTGAAGTTGTTTTCCATGCAGCAGTCCGCGGAAGATCAATTCCCCTGACAGAGTCCGATGGATATTGGCGTGTCCACGTTTTCCTCAGCAGGATGATTCCTCTATCTGAGTAGTTCCTTCTACTTGACAGGAGGATCTCCCCTCGGCATTTATTTTGCTGACGGGATCGCATCATTGTGCATGACTGCATAGCATTTAACACTGCATAGCATTTAATGTTGCATAGCATTGTGCATGATCGCACATCATTTAGCATAAACGCACATCATTCCCACCGCGTGGGGCATGGCGCAGAAGCATACGCATCATGAGCATGATCCAGGTTGCTATCATTCTTGTTTTACAGGTGTTCCACCAAAGGACCAGTTGCTCGGGACGATTCCTGATATTCTCCCCAACGAGGTAGCTTTCTTAAGATGATTCTTAAGACCCCGGTGTAACTCCCACAGTCGCTCGCTCAAGATGATTTTCGAGATCCCCAGCGAAGTCTGCAGTCCAAGACGATTCTTGAATTCCTCAGCAGGGCCGTTTGCTTAAGATGATTCTTAAGACCTCAGCGCAGGTTCCCGATTGGTTTGCTCAGGAGGATTCTTGAGTTCCCCAGTAGCGTCCCCCAGCAAGAGTTGCCCAGGAAGATTCCTGGAATACCCAGCAGAATAAAGTCTCCAGAATGGTTATCAGTTCAGGATGATTCTTGAAGGTGCCCGATGGAGCTGTTTGTTCAAGATGATTCTTGGAGTCCTTAGCAGCGTGATATGTCTGCTCTAACAGTGATGTCTAATCTGAAGATTGGCTTCATGAACGCCTGAAGGCGATATCAGAAGGTTCCTGTGAGCTCAGATGTCCTTGTTGATGAATCAACGTGTGGCTGAAGACAAGGTTCCAAATTTTGTATTCAAGGTGATCCGTGTTGGTCTGAAGACCAAGTCAGTTGTCCTGAGGTGATGATTGATGGCGATCAAGTGAATAGTTTCTCTTCTGACTGAAGTCGAAGATGTTTCTCCAGCTGAAGCGGAGTTTGCCTGAAGGCAAAGTGTTTGAATCCCCGTAGAGTCATGAATGGCTCTGGATACCTTTTCTCTGACTGAAGTCATAGATTTCCCAAGCTGAAGCGAAGGTGCCTAAGGGCAAGGTTATCCCCAAGGTCATGAATGACCTAGGATTCATTCTTCGGACTGAAGGCCGAAATATATCCCTGACTGAAGTCACGGATGCTCTATAGCAGAGGTGGAGTTGCCTGAAGGCAGATCCATGTATCCTTGAAGGCCAAGGACCATTTCTTTAGACTGAAGTCGAAGATACCTCCTGCAGAGTTTCCGACGGGCAAAATTTACATCCTTGAAGGTCAAGGATGTCTATCTTCAGAAGTACTTGAAGATCTTTTCTAGCTGAAGCTGGAATGGCCTGGGGCCAGGGTTTCATTCATCTTCAGAAATACTTGAAGATTTTTCCTAGCTGAAGCTGGAAGTGGCCAGGGGCCAGGGTTTCATATATCTTTAGTGTTGAAGTTCGGCGGTGGGGCAGTTGTGCAGCAGTATTCCGATGTTCGTTATGGTTCTGAGGGTGAACCCCAGGTCAGAGTGTGCTCGGTTAAGTCTCTCATTCCCAACGGAGTGGTTTCAAACACGCAAGTGTACCTTTTGTTCCATTTACCAGGGGTGAACCCCAGGTCAGAGTTGTTCGATGTCATATTTTCTCCAGCGGCGAGGTTGGATGTTTGTTCGACGGCGAGGTTGAACGTTTGGATTTGACGGCGAGGTCAGATCATGTTTGCTTCCGACGGCGAGGTTGGATGTTTGTTCGACGGCGAGGTTGAACGTTTGGATTTGACGGCGAGGTCAGATCATGTTTGCTTCTGACGGCGAGGTTGGATGTTTGTTCGACGGCGAGGTTGAACGTTTGGATTTGACGGCGAGGTCAGATCATGTTTGCTTCCGACGGCAAGGTTGTATGTTTGTTCGACGGCGAGGTTGAACGTTTGGATTTGACGGCGAGGTCAGATTATGTTTTGTCCGGCGGCGAGGTTGGATGTTTGTTTGACGGCGAGGTCAGACTCTTTAAATCCCCAGCAGAGACGATGTTTGTACGACGGCAATGTCGGGTGTCTCTCAGAGGATGTTTGTTTCCGACGGCGAGGTCAGGTGTAGTTCTTCAGCGGCGATGCGGGGTATTTTGTCAGATGTAGTTCTCCAGCAGCGATGCGAGGTATTTTGTTCAGTATTGTATTTTCTCCAGCGGCGATGCGGGGTATTTTGGTTGATCGACGGCGATGTCAGACTCAGTTTTCCAGCGGCGAGGTTGGGTGTGTCAGTTAATTCAGTTCTCCAGCGGTGATGTTCGATGGTTCGTTCTCCAGCGGCGATGTTGGATATATTGTTTGTTTCCGACGGCGACGTCAAATCAGTATTTCTCCAGATAGTTGTCGTGCAGCTATTACTCCAGTGTTCGACGAGTTAAGCAGTTGGCAAATTTTCGGGTTTACCGGTATTCAATCGTCTCGCACCTTGATTGGTTGAGAGTCGTTCGCTTCTCACCCATTCAGGTTCAAGCCGTTTGAATAGGGGCAGCTGTTGCACCCCAAAATTTGACCAACAATTATTTACCTATCAAGTGTTTGAAAGTTGATATCTTCACCAGAAAGTTCAAGAGATCCTCAGAGGAATTGGTTGAAACCAGGGTTGTGTGCTTCATAGCTTGAGAGTTGTGGGTGCTCCTCAGAGGATTCTGAGACTTTGAGAATGAACTTGATGCTTTGAGAAAGTGTATGGGATGCCTTGACAGCCATCATGAAGCCCGGAGAAGTCATTGTGCAAGGATTCAGGAGACTCAACCATGAATGGTATAATTAGGGTTTTGACTGGGTCAACCCTAGGGCAACTGAGGATTTGGAGAAGGCTGAGACCCAATCCAAGGGTCATGAGATCATGGAATGATGTATGGAGATGTTATAAAGATTATTCCTAAACCAACTCATCATGATTGAAGAGTTTGAGAAGTTTTGAGTTAGGGTTTCCAGGGATTGTCAGTGAAAAACCCTAATTTGATCCCTATCTTCCAGGCAGTTTTAGCTCTAGATGTGATTGACATCTCATCTTCCCCATAACATGAATGTTGTAGAGCTTGTTATTAGCTTTAATTTGAGTGGTGGAAGTCCTTGATAGGAGTTGCAGAGCTCAAGTTATGGTTTTGACAAATTACAGGTCAGCTGAGGTGTGTGAATCTGGGTCCTTGAAAATCACCCAACTTGCAGACAACTTTTGCCCTAGTAGGATGATTCCTATGATTTCTTGGTCAACATGAATGTTTAAGGGCATCTTCTTAGATTTCTATAGAGTACTAGAAGTCCTTGATAGGATTTGTAGAACTCAACTTATGGTTTGAACAAGACAGGGGTATTTTGGTCATTTGGCAGTTATAGGTCATTTTAAGCAAAGGCCATATCTCCTATTCCCAAGCCTCAAATGGAAAAACTCAAAACATGAAAGTTGTTCAAAATGGGATTTTAAGTCTATAAAAGTGGTCATGAATTATTGAAAGAGCTTGTAGCAAGGATTTACAAGATTGGGTGAAAATGACCTAAAAATGGCTTATAAGTTGAAAAAGTTGAAATTTAATTTTGGTTTAGGAGATGTACAAATCCTAAATGAGTCATCCAATATGTCATTTTAACTCCAAACAATATTTTAAAAACAATGGTTCAAGTAGAATTTTGATTTGAAGCTTAGAAATGGGGGTTACTTTGTAATTCTCATTCTTGCATAATAAGGCAACTTGACAAAACTTCACCAAAGGCAAGGAAATGCATGTTTTTCACTCATTCTTTCTCAACATCTCTTGTAAGGAGATTTTGAAGCCAATTTGGCAAGCCTAACTCATGAGATATGGTATGATTAGCATGTCATTAAAGGAGAAGTTCTAAAACTTTCTAACACTTTCCACAAGTTTCTAGATGGATCTAGATCATTCCATGGATTGCTATAAGAAGAGTGAATCACAATTTGGCCAGGGTTGGTGATAATTGTTGGTGAGAGGTGAGATTAGAGTGTGAAAAGTGAAGATTCTTCCATTTGCAATTTCACATCAAACCTTCATTCTCTTCCATTTTCATTCATTTCTTCTCCACAAACACACTACTCTGATCCTTGTGATTGATTGCATACTGAGATAGAGGAAGATCCATGGAAGTTTGAAGCTGTTTTGAAGAATTTGCAAGAAGTGCATATTGAGATCAAACACAAGATTCAAGCCTTGTTCATCCATTTTGTTGCATACAGAATTCATATCTGCCATTGGAGATTAATCAAGGAAGCTTGCAGACATTGAATTGTAGGGAAACCATATCCACCATTAAAGTTTGACAGGTTGGTAATCTTGCTCGTATCACCTAATTTATGTGCATTCCACCATAGTTATAGGTTTAGACTGGTTAAGCTAGGGTAGATGACCATTTTCTGAGGATTAGAGGAAGATTCATGAGGTTTCGAGGCAGGGTACCGTTTCTTGCAGAATTGATAGCAAGCTATTGTGTGTGCATTAATGGATATAATGTAGTGTAGAATGGCTAGGATAACCTGTGGAACCGATTTACATCATTAGGTTTGAGCTTGGTTAAGGTTGATAACAGAAAATCATGGTGGAACCCCAACTTTCGTGCTCTCTGTTAGGATGATTCAAGAGGTTTCAGGGAAGTCTATTGACCTCATTGTGTTCTTGGGGATTAATAGAACATTTTCGCCGTTGGAAGTTTGTGGTTTCATTGGGTAATCAGTGAGAACGAGCTTGAAGAAGATCCTTGCATGGGGTTAGGGTTTCTGCAAACCCTAGGGTTGAGTTGGGGACGATGAAGGTCCACCGTTGGATGATCCCCAAAGCTTGACTAATTCAGTCCATCGCACGGCCATTATTTGATTTCAGAAATGGAGGGAGACTGAAGCATCAAAACGCAGCGCACAACTTAACCAAACGCACCGTTTTGATTGAATAAATCTGGGCCTCAGCATTTATTTCTATTCCCACCCCCCTGATTTGGCCCAATGATCAAAATAAGCTGGGGCGTGTTACTTTTGATACCCCCTCCCCTTTATTTCTTAAATTCTTTTATTTTAATTTCTTTTAATTCTTTGCATTTTATAAAATTCATAAAAAATCCAGAAATTAATATTTTTTAATTCTTCTTTTTTTCACATAATCATGGTTTTGTCTAGAAAATTAATAAAAAATAAAATTCCATTTTATTTTTAGTTTAGTATTTTTTAGCATATTTTCTTGTAAATAGTATTTTTAATTGATTTTGGTTAACCCTTGATTTTGTACAATTTGTTTTAGGACTTTCCCTTAGGGTTTTTGGGCCATTCTTTTTGGCATAGTTAGGTATTGAACCCTAGTTTCATGTAGGATTTATTTCCTGATTTATGGATTAAAATTTGATGTAGTTTGATTGTTAGACATTTAGGTGTTCTAATTAGGGTTTTAGGTTGTATAGGTAGACTTGAACAATTTTGTTTTGGGATTTATATGCCAAATTAGTGTATGGGGAATATATGGGTTAAGGGTAAGTATGTATAGAATCCCCTAGAATTTTACTAGAATATTGTATGGTGTTTTAGTATTTTTCATTGATTTTTGAATGTATGGATAGTGTGTGTGTTGCTTAAAGGCATAAGTTGTATTGTTGTGTTTGTTTTTCTTCTCCTTTGAGTGTGTGAGCCCTGAAGATTGAGTTGAAGACCTTATGGATCATCATTGAAGCTTTGAAGACCTTGCAGAGGGGTTTAGATAGCTTTTGTTGTTTGTTTATAGGTTTACAGGTGCATAGGCAGAGCCCTAGATAGGATACTTCCATTCAATAAACAAGGAGTGTTTTGTTCACCTCCTTCCTTCTCTGTGACATAAAGTCCCTTAAGGGTATTCACCTCTCTCCTTTGGAGGGATTAGTGACCTTACCCTTTGAGGTAGAACTTTGAGAGAGCCTTCCCTTTGATGTTAAGTTCTCAATGGCATCCTTTGGAAGTCAGTGAGCACTGTAACATCCTCACCTCATCTTGTTGACTGAATCTTGTTTGCTGGAGCATTTGAACCATTGAAGATGGAAGCTGAAGCTTTGAAGAGGATGATTCCTTGAAGATTGCTGAAGTCTGAAGACTGAGTAGCTGTTGGAGGAGCTGAAGCTTTCTTCTGTTTTCTTTGATGTATTGTTTGTTTTGTCTGCTGCATTAGAATAAGCTCATCTAGAATCAGTTCAGTCTAAGAGCATGAGTGCATCTGCTTGTATTGTTACTGTATGGCTTTGCTTGCGGGTATTCGGTAGAGCCCAGCTCCCTTGCCCATGTGCTTATTTTGCTTGATAGCATTTCCTTTCTTTTATCTGTATGATTGCAGTTTGCTGTTTATTGCTTGATAGCATGTTGTTTATTTTTCAGTATGATTACTGTTATTTCATGACTGGCTTGAGGTCGAGACGAGCTTGTGGAGGCTGAAGCCCCACACACATTTCCTCCCTCACTTGCATTGCATGCATTTTACTGTTAAAGCTGATGCTTTTGTCTGTTTTGGTGTATCATTGACATGATCCCTTAGGACTCTCACTTCCTTTGATAAGGATTTGATGATAGACTTTTAGGTTGAAACCTATGCATGACAACATCTAGGAGTTCCCTGTTCAAACCTCAACCATAGGATGAATCCATGGCATGACAACAGTAGGACTTGATAGTCTCCCTCCTAGTTGGGCCTGTTCTCTTCTCATCTCAAAACAGTTTAAGATACAGTAATCATGAATGATTTCTTTCGTACGTTACGAGCCTTAAGCTATCTGAGAAAGGATTGTGGGAGAGTTTCTTTTCCACAGTCTGAATGTTTAGTATGGTACCCTTTGGGTGACATGCGACGCATTTACTCTCAGGTCATAGTCTCTAGTGCGGTTGAAATCGCAAACACAATAAAAAACACTTCTTTCGTAAAAGACAGGAAATAAGCCGTAGTTTCCCGAACTACGTTTGCTCTGATCTTTCATACCAGATGAAAGTACGTAGGCATAGGATGCGATGTCCTAGCGAGCAACCTTTCCCCTGTAATCCTTCGTAGGCCGAACTACGTTGACTCTGATTTCTCGTTCCAGACGGGAATACGTAGGCATAAAGTGCGACGCTTTGCCGAGTCATTTTTCTTTTCTTTTTCAGCCAGCCTTGATAGGTAGATAGATTATAACCAACCCGTCCAAGTAAGCAAACAAGCGGGGATCCCGTCGAGTACGACGGATGTGAGGGGTGCTAATACCTTCCCCTTGCGTAACCGACTCCCGAACCCAGACAATGGTTGCGACGACCTTGTCTTACCCTTATTCGTCAGGTTTTTCCGATCGTTTCCTTTCCCGCTCTGAGGGATAAATAACGAAAGGTGGCAACTCTTCTGTCATGCCGGCACCTTATTTTCGCGCAAGCGACACTTCCAAACTCTGCTGCTTCATTTCTATGGGAAGATCTTGGTAGAAGACGTTTGTTGGAACTCTTGGTAGATGGTGCTGACCCAATGAAATCACTGAAGTACGATATCGATGAAATTTTTGATCACAGGCCTGTCCATGTAGGAGAAGGACCAACCAGAGCATTGCGTGTAACAATTGTAAAAGAAGAGAAAACCAATGTTGTTAAGATCAGTGATTGGATGCCTGAAACTGAACCTATAGGAGTTATGAGCCGAAGACATTTATCATCAGTGAATGATTCTCAAAAGCAATAACTAATGTCAGATACAGACTTTGAGTTTCACATCAATGTTGATCTTGCTGAGCTTGGGGTGTCTATTATTGATCATACACCAGAGGAAATTTTGTACCTGTCTGTTCAAAATCTTGTTCTGGCATATTCAACCGGTTTGGGATCTGGAATCAGTAGATTCAAACTCAGAATGTGTGGGCTACAAGTGGACAACCAACTGCCATTAACTCCAATGCCAGTCCTCTTCAGGCCTCAAAGAGCTGTGTCAGAGACTGATTATATCCTGAAATTTTCCATTACAATACAGTCAAATGGATCATTGGATCTTTGTGTCTATCCATACATTGGTATTCATGGGCCGGAAAGTTCTGTTCTTCCACTTGGTTTTACTTCTAAATCAGAAGGTTGAGAAAGAGTACTGTGAAAAGCCTCATTGGCCATCTTCTTCTTCAATTCATTCTTTCATTTCGTTCTCTCGCATTCACCTTCTTCACAATTTTCAGTTACGATCTGAATTGTGTCCGCGTTTGTGATGTTTCACTGTGTTGGATCGGTTTCGGTTGGAATAGTTGCGAATTGAGACGTAGTGGTGTTGGAGGTTGTGTAAGGAGGGAGGAGTTCTGCGGCATTTGCATTCCATGCAATGAGGAGTCCTACAAGGAGGATAAACTAGCTTATTGGTGCAAATGTCGAAGTCTCCCTCTCCTGATCAACGGAGATCCATTTATTCTGATTCTCAGCTCATGGAATTCAATGAGGAAACAGGAATGGACGATGCCGAATCTACAATGGGATCAGTTGCTAATTTTTTGGAGCAACTGCATGCCAACATGTCTTCACCACTTGAGAAAGAACTTATTACAGCACAATTACTAGGTGTTGCTAGGAGAAGGAAGGATGTTAGAGCACTAATCGGTTCTCATGCCCAAGCAATGCCGTTGTTCATAAACATTCTCAGAAATGGAACCCCTCTTGCAAAATTTAATGTAGCTTCCACTCTGAGTTTCCTGTGCAAAGATGAAGACTTGAGGTTAAAAGTACTTCTTGGGGGTTGTATCCCACCACTACTGGCAGTTTTAATATATGAATCCACTGATGCTGTAAGGCAGCTGGAAGCTATTGTAAGGTTGAGTGAGTCACTTGCAAAGATGAAACTATCTCATCTTGCTACTGAAGAGAATGTGCAAGAAGCCATAAGGCTTTTCATTGTGTCTACAATGGATGCAACAATTGCACAAGACACTGATGGAAGTTACGACATGAAAACATCTCCAAGGTTTGAGGAATTGAAAAATAGGAAGCACAGTCAATCTCCAAAAAATGATTACGGCAGGAGACAAAATCGGAGTCCTCCACGTAGGTTTAAGTATTCAAATGTCGATGATGAGAACAGAACAAGGGTTGGCAGATTGATACGACCTTGCAGAGATTTTGCTGTTGGGAATTGCAGAATAGGCAGCCATTGTCATTTCCTTCACCATGATAAGCAAAGTTATGAGGATAGTATGGAAAATAGACTCATGCAAGTATGTGCATCATGGCAATTCTGATGAGTTTGATATAGTCTCTGCAGATGAATCATCTAGGAAGAGGAAATCTGCCTGGTGCAGCATCAGATATTCGGGCTATACTTATATTGCTTCTTATTGGTAAATGCTCAGCAGATCCTGTTGTTTTCCAGGAAGTAGGCCAGGAACAATTTTTCAGGGAACTTTTAGACGACACAGATTCAAGAGTGGCATATTATTCATCTGCTTTTCTTCTGAAGCGAATGATGACGGAGAAGTCAGAGTTTTGTGATATGTTCCATGCGAAAGATTCTGGTTGGAGAGAGTGCACTTTATGTGGCAAGCGTCTCCATTGTGGATGCGTTGCTTCAAGGTCTCAGATTGAAATACTTGATACTAGTGGTGTAAGCTATACAACCTGTGCAAGTAATTTAGGACTTCAACCTATTGCTAGTAATGAAAAGCCTAATGAATCTGGAACAGCAAAGGAAAAACATGTCAATGCGCAGCAGTGCATATCTCTGGCTGACCAATTAAATGTGAAGGATATGCAAGTTGGGAATTATTCAGAAAATGACGGTCTCAGGTGCTGGCTCAAACCTCACAATGTTTATATGGATGGACCTTCTACAGAAATCAAACCAGCAGTTTTACATTCTGTTGGAGAATTTGGTAACACTTCGACATCTCAATTTCATCTTGAGTCAAATGGATCATCTAGGACTGCCAAAGTAGAGAACTGTAAGGCAGATAACATGCAAGATATATATGAATCACTAGCACAGACAAATTTGAGTATGACCCTTGCTACCCCTTTGGTAAATTTTAATCCCTTTCATAATGCCCTTGTTGATGAAAGGGATCAAAGAAAAATGTCACCTCCACTTCTATTGGCGTCTAGATCTCTCCATCTTTTACCTAGACCCCCTAGGCCAACTCTCTCTCCAGGCTTAGAAGGTAATGCAAGCATGGTGTCCCAGATTCGTATAGCAAGGCCTCCTGCTGAAGGACGAGGAAGGAATCAGTTGCTTCCACGATATTGGCCTAGAATTACAGATCAAGAGTTGCAGCAAATATCAGGAGATCCAAATTCCACCATTGTGCCACTCTTTGAAAAGATGCTTAGCGCAAGTGATGCTGGTCGAATTGGTCGCTTGGTTCTACCAAAAGCATGTGCTGAAGCATATTTCCCTCCTATATCTCAACCTGAGGGCCTTCCTCTGCGAATCCAAGATATGAAAGGAAAAGAATGGATGTTTCAATTTAGATTTTGGCCAAATAACAACAGTAGGATGTATGTTTTAGAAGGTATAACCCCATGCATTCAGTCTATGCAACTGCAAGCTGGTGATACTGTAACATTTAGCCGTATGGACCCTGAGGGGAAACTTATAATGGGGTTTAGGAAGGCAACGAATTCTGCTTCATTACAGTCTCAAAAGGGATGTTCAGAAACCCACCTAAATGCGCTGTCTAAGAAATGGAACTCAGTTGGCGGTGACTTGGATTGGCATAATGTAGAAACACCTGAAAGCAGGAAGAGATAACGGCGGTGTGATGAATGTCCTTATCCCAAGGAATACCACTATTCCAACAAAGAAAGAACAGGTGTTCTCAACCTATTCCGACAACCAGCCTGGTGTATTGATCCAGGTCTTTGAAGGAGAGAGAACTAGGACTAGAGATAACAATTTGTTGGGCAAGTTTGAACTTTCTGGAATTTCTCCTGCTCCCAGGGCTGCTCCCCAGATTACCGTCTGCTTTGACATTGATGCCAATGGTATATTGAATGTCTCTGCCGAAGACAAGACTACCGGGCAGAAGAACAAGATTACCATCACAAATGACAAGGGTAGGCTTTCAAAGGATGATATTGAGAAGATGGTTCAAGAGGCTGAGAAGTACAAGTCTGAGGATGAAGAGCATAAGAAGAAGGTTGAGGCCAAGAATGCATTGGAAAACTATGCATACAACATGAGGAACACCATCAAGGATTGTCAAACTTTTGCGCCTTCTTCTTTTGCAAAACCAGATATGCTCAATTATCAGTATCCTTTTCTTAAGGCGAGTCCTTTTGTAGAGCCGATGAAAACCCAAAATAAATGGTTTGATGACAATCAGTTTGTCAATGTTGATTCCTCAGCCCAATGGTCGCCGGTATCAATCGATGCACAAGAATCCTGCTCGAATGCAGTACTTTTAGGCTTTGGCATTGTTGAGCAATGCACTAAGCAGGATACAGTTTCAAATCTCCTAAAATTTTGGACTGCCGAGTCGCGTACAGATAGTGCAAATACATCCTTGTTATTAGACTTGACGAAATTGCAGTTGTCAGCCATTAATGAACCTCAACAACCATTCTCATCTGACTCGTCGTCTCTTTTATACCTTAATGACAAATTCAACATCAAGAAGCCTTTGCTGTATTTTCTTCAAGATTCTGCACTTACTTCAAAGGTTACAGTTCATCTTGATGGACAAATCACATTTATGGGTGCTGAGATTCAGATGAAAGATCTTCTTTCTGTAGTTGCTGAGTCATACTTGTCAAAGAGCTTACATAAGGGTGAAAAGCACTCAATGCTTGTTCCATACTTCAGCAGAGTGAATATCAATGAAGTAGAAGTACAGAGTCATTCATCTGCAATGAAGATGCAATCTACCTTAATTGCTCCTTTAAGGAGTCCTGAGCAAGTCAAAACATACCCATGAGAAGCTTCATATTAAGCCATATTTCCAAGCCATGTTAATATAATCTCAGCTGACCCCACAAACCTTCCACGTCACTTAAGTGAGCTGAAAGAAAAGGAGTAAAAACGACATGAAAAAGTTTCAGCACAAGTCACGCATAAACACCCAATTCAAAACGGTAGCAAATTTTCATAAACGGCAAATCACTCTCCCTCACTCTCAATCTATAAATACCACACATACCTCATTCATTTCTTCAAGCTTGAAAAGCCAGAAAACTTCTGCAGAAATATCACCCCAACCTCTAATTTTCTTCAAGCTTCAATCCTCTTCACCTCTCATACTTTCTTCGTTCATCAAAACCATTTCATACTATATTCACTCTTCTACTTTTTTCTTCCAAATTAACCTCAAACAGAGACCAATTTCGAACTACAATTCATTCAGAAGAAGAAGAGAAGCAAGAAGAAGTTTGGATTGATTGTTGCTCCTGAGTTTGAAGGTAGTTTGAGCTTCACCGTCATTTCCGATCCGTTATTTTTGTTGTGTTTATTTGAATTGTTGGTACTATTGTGAAGAGCTCTTGATTCCGATCACAACCGTGCTGGTTTCGCATCCCGCCGCTTTGATTTGAGTAAGCGTTGAAGCTCCCATGGCCGTGAGCAGTGCCGCGTAAGAGCTAGAAGAAGATGATGAAGCTTTTCTGATTCTTATTTCTTTTCTTTTGATTTTAGTTTTATTGTTTTTTTGTTTAAACATATCTTGGGCCGCGAGGCCTTTTTACTATCATCACCACGTTTTTTACTTTAAACCTCCCTCTTTATTTTTTTAAAGCTTTTCATTCAATTTCATTTTCTAATATTTGTTTTCTTTTGAAATAATTTAAAAAAAAAAAAAATAGCGTTTGTTTTAGATCTTAAATTTTGATCAGATCTCATCAATATCAATGGACTTTGGGTGTCGATTTTATCCACCAAGAGAGGTGATTGATATTGATGATGATTTAATCGATTTAAGATTGAAATTGTGATTTCTTTTCATTTTAATTTTCTTTCTTCTTCTTTTTATTTTTGATCGATGAAATCTATGGATCATAGATTGTTGATTATCAAGGTTGTTTAATCTTCATTATTTCAAATCTATGGATGAATAATCATTGAGATAATTCTCTGTACTTTGGAATAGTGATAGATTACTTTTGATTAATTGATTAAAAATCTTGATTATGATGAGATCACTACCTCTTTTCTTTTTGTGTGGCATGTTTTAGGAGAGTGATTTACATATCACTTCTCTAACATGTGTTAACACTAACATTATTATTGACCGGCCTCAGATAGTCGTGGTTTCTACATAAACCCGATTACGATTGCTTAACATAGCGCTAAAGTGTCCCTTAATCGGAAAATGATCATTCGTGGCTCAAACTGATGTTTAAAAGTCCAAATTTGATTAGTTGTTTGTCTTAAGTCCAATACCTATGAAAATCATTGTTAGGAGGCTTTGATTCTATCAATCCTCTAATGAGCTTTCATTAACCTTGGTCTAAGTGCAAGAATTAATCATCATTGATCATATGTTCTAACCACTAACCACTAATTCACTAACAATATCCTTGTTTAATTTTGTTTATATTCTCTTCTTACTCCTTATTTCTTACTTTTATGTTTCCATATTATCATTTCATATCATATCTTTGTTTATGTTTATGTCATTTCTCTTTTGTCCACTTGGACCATATCTTGTTCAAAACACTAATAAAGGATAAAAAATCTCTAAAAAACTTGGTGTTGTTAACTTTGTGGTTATGCTCTTGGACTACTCTTAGACCTTGGACTTCATGGACCTTTGGACTTAGAATTAGGACTCTCATTCCTATGCTTGGAGTATTGTGGATCTTAGCCTTTATTTGGCTCGCTCATTAGCTTATGCTTTAAATCGGATGGAATTCTTTTTGCTTGCTATGGAGTGTGCTACAAGTCGGTTAGATCTTTCTTACCTCTAGCTCTTATTTTGGTTTCTAGGATAGTCACTTCATCTCCTCCCTTTCTTAAATTTTCAAAACTTTCTTCCTCTTTCAAAACCTTCTTGGTTTCAAACTTCAAAACCGCTTTCGCAATAAAACCTTGACTTTCGTCAAGTGATTTTTAAACTTTGTTTTTTTCTTAATAAAAGTCAATCAATGTTAATCATGCTTTGACCAATTTCAAAAGACATAAAAAATACAAAAACTCATCAACTCTTTTTGTACCTTTCTGCACTTTTTCACTTTAAAACTTTTCATAAAGTTTAGACATGATTCATTTCTATAGTTGAGATGTAAATCTCCTATTCCCCATATTATTAAGACTTTGACATTTTCCACGTTGATGTTGAGTGATAGTCTTGTTGATAATCCAAGCAAATCCTCCATCTTTATGTGACGCAGATGTTGCCTTAATACTCATGGGTGGATAGTCGCAGTTTTCTCCTTGAAATGACGACTTGTCTTTACATCTAAAATCAATCAAAACCAACAAAATTTTGTCATTTGTACCACGAACTACGGGGTTTTGATCCCATATTGCACTTTGTGGGTACGTAGGCATGAGGCAATAAGTCTCTCCAAACACAAAAATCTAAAAAAAATAATTCTCTTCTCATCTCCCCAATCTCTTTTCAAACAAACCATTTTCAAACCAAAAAGCGTAAATATTTCAAAGGGCTCCTATAGAGTACTATAGACGTTTTGGGTGCTAACACCTTCCCATTGCGTAACCAACCCCCTTACCCCGATCTCTGTCTCGTGTTCTTATTTTAGAACTCTTTGGTTTTGTTCGCTCTTTTTACTTTCCTTTATTTGGATAAAATAAAAGTGCGGTGGCGACTCTTGTTTTCTTTGAGTTAAGTTAATCAATAACTTACGCTCACGATTTTTACCGCTACACTTACCATCCTTTTTGGGCATGGGAACAATGTTGGCAACCCAATCAGGATACTTCACAACTGCAAGAAAACCTGCATCCTACTGTTTCTTAACCTCATCCCGAATCTTCAAAGCCATGTCAGGTCTCGTTCTTCGAAGTTTCTGCTTGACAGGCGGACATTCTGGCTTAAGCGGTAGCTTGTGAACTACAACATATGTGTCTAAACCGGGCATATCTTGATACGACCATGCAAACACATCAACATAATCCCTCAACAACTTGACCAATCTCTGTTTGACCTCTGCCCCAAGTACTGCACCAATCTTGACCTCTTTCTTGTCTTCATCTGTGCCAAGATTAATCAAATCTACCTGCTCCTTGTGCGGTTGAAGCTCTGTGTACTCGTACTCAACCAATCTCGTCAGTTCCGCGGGTACCTCAAAATCTTCTTCACCCTCATCTTCAGCTTGGTAAACGGGTGAATCCCAATCAGGAGAGACAATAGAGTCATCGGATTCAACAAGGGTTGTAATGTCACTGCATGTTGAAAGGCTTATTTTTATTAAATGTTCAATGAAAATGCGGGAGAAAATGAAAATGTTTTTAGTTTGTTTTTGAAAAGATTGCCAATTTCATTAAAAGGTGAAAACGAAAAATGCTAATAGAACAAGATGGAACGGGAACAAAATGCATTTATTAATAATTGTTTGAAATGAAAGGTGGCCCTACAAAGCGATCCAATAGCCTTGGGCAGAGCTATGGATTTGAAAACACATATGAAAAATTAAATTACTTTGACAATGGAAAAATGACTGGAATCTCTATAGCCTCCCAGTTGCTCAAAGTTGCGTCACTCTTGAACACCAGGCTGCTTAGGTCTTCATCTTCGTTATTGTTACTGATGGCATTAACTTGAAAACCTCTACTGACAAACACTTCTTGAAAAACCTTTGGACGCCCTTTGACAGATGCGGAAACTTTCTCATGAGTTGGTTTGTAACCCAACCCGTAGCGGTCGGTTTTCGTCTTGATATTGGTTACTTCTCCCCAACCTTCAGGAATGCCCCTGTCGATAGTTGATCTGGTACTCTTCAAAGATGCAAAAGATGGATTACTCTGGACTCCTGCAATTTCTTCGACTACCACTAAAACGACATTAGCAATTTCGTGTGCTTGGAATGAAGTTTCCAAAGCGTCTTCATCAGCCTCAATATACCGAAATGATGATAAGTTGATAACCATTAAATCCTCCTCACCATGTATAATAACCAGCTTACCATCAACTATAAACTTCATCTTTTGGTGCAAGGTAGAAGTTACTGCCCCCGCGGCATGGATCTAAGGTCTTCCAAGCAAACAACTATAATTGGGATTGATATCCATGACTTAGAAAGTGATATTGAAAACATGCGGACCAATCAGAATCGGAAGTTCCACCTCTCCAATCACATCTCTACGAGAACCATCAAAAGCCTTGACAATCAAGGAAGTAGGCTTTACCATAGTCTCTTTATAGGCCAACTTGCTAAGAACTCTCTTGGGTAGGACGTTCAAAGACGAACCGGTATCCACAAGCACTCTGGCTAGATTATCCTCTTGACACTTCACGGATATATACAAAGCACGGTTGTGATTTGGACCTTCTTTAGGTAGCTCTTCATTGCTAAAGCTGAGAGTATTACAAGCGGTAATATTGGCAATCACACTATCAAACTAACCGGTAGTAATATCTTGAGCGACATGAGCTTGTGTCAATACTTTCTGCAAAGCAGCTCTATGAGTGGGTGAGTTCAGCAACAATGATAGAATAGAGATCTTTGAAGGAGTCTGATGAAGCTGATCAACAACTTTGTAGTCGCTTTTCCTGATGATCCTTAAGAACTCAGCATCTTCATCATTATTGGTTGCCTCTTTATTTTTATCTCTGGCAGGCACAACAGTGTTACTAGTCGCTCTTTAGGTAGAGCCTCATCAAAACGGGGAGTGTACACGCGACCACTGTGGGTCATCCTGCTTTCCTCAGCTATATTAGTCACACTCTCACTATCAATATTCACTTTTTATCTTGGAATGACCTTCCCAGATTCTTTGTCAATCGCGGTTACATCATACTTCCAAGGTACTGCTTTGGGATCACTGAATGGAAATGGACTTGGCTTTTGGATAACCAAAGGTTTAGGCTGGTCCACTGTTGGAGTAACAGGAGTCGGTATACTGAACACCGACATGACAAAATTTAGTGCTGGCAGATTAAACATTGGCATCCTACCCCTTGGTTCGGGCAAGTTGAAGGTAGGCTCAATTGCAGCTACTTCTTTCTCCTTATTAACTACTTGCAAAAAACCATCATCAATCAATTTCTGGACGTCTTTCCAAACCATAGCACAATCTTTATCACCTCCTTCACAGCCCGTACAACCGACATGGGAATCAGATACCAGGCTTGCTTCAAATAACTTTGAATGGAATGCTTTGAGCGGAGTCTTAATCTGAGCTACGTCAAGGATAAACTTCTCTTTAGGTGAAGTATCAATGGCGTTAACAGCCCCATGGTCAGGCAAAGGGTTACTTTTGACATTGGGCGGAGGGTCATTGAACGACAAAATCTTCTTTTCCATCAGATCCCTCACAATATTCTTCAAAGCATAGCAGTTTTCCAGATCGTGACCAGGCGCACCCTCATGAAATAAACAATGAGCGGCGGTGTTGTAGTTAACTGGCAAAGGATTCGGAGGCGGCCCCAAAGCTCGAGTAGTGACCAATCCTCGTTGTACTAAATAAGGGTACAACTTGGTGAACGTCATTGGAATTGGCGGGCAAGACTTGTATGGTCTCCTCGGAGCATTCTGGCAGGATGCCTGATTCCTCGGTTGTTGGTTTGCCGGAGCGTCAGACGTTTGCTGATAGTTAGGCAGAGGTTGCTGATAAACCAGAGGTGGATAAATAGGGGCCTGCTGCATAGGCTGGTAAGCGGTAGCTTGAAGAGCTTGTTGACTAAAAGACGGTGCGACGACAGCTATATACGGAGGTGGTGCATACTGAACCTGATAACCCTGGGGTTGGGCATACTGTGGCGGATATTGATACGGCTCATTCCTTCTCTTATCTGAAGACACAACGTGAGTCTCTCCTTCCTTCTTTTTCTGAGGATTGACGGAAGTCTTCTTGGCTTGGTCCTTTGAATTCGTACTGCTAGAACCACTAGACATATTTCCACTCTTCATAGCCATTTCAACCTTTACTCCAACAGCAACAATATCAGCGAAATTCGTGGTTACGCTACCCACTATCGCTACTCCGAAAATAAGGTGCCGGCAATGACAGAAGAGTCGCCGCCTTTCGTTATTTATCCCTCAGAACGGGAAAGGAAACGATCGGAAAAAACTTGACGAAATGGTATAAGACAAGGTCATCGCAACCATTGTCTGGATTCGGGAGTCGGTTACGCAAGGGGAAGGTATTAGCACCCCTCATGTCTATCGTACTCGATGGGATCCACGCTTGTTGTGTTTATCGGAAAAGGGTGGGTTTAAACTATTTAACTAATGAAGGTGAGAAAATACTTAGAAGAGGGGTTGAATAAGTATGAAGATAAAAACTTAGAAATAAAAACTCAAGTATTTTTATCCTGGTTCGTTGAACTCAACTACTCCAGTCCACCCTTCCTAGAGTGATTTGCCTTTCTCAATCAAGGACTTAATCCACTATTTAATCAACTGATTACAATAGTAAGCACTAAGAACAACTGTTCAAAGTCTTCTCAAGAACTACTGATCCTAACTGGATCTTCTTAAGGTTTTCTTACAATCAAATGTAATAACAAATACAAGTGTTTAAAATTGCTTCTAATAAAGCTTTATCACAACTGTGATTTTTCACTTAAAGTTAAGAACAAAGAAATTAATTCTAGAAAGAACTTGAGATGTATGAGAGCTTGGATATTGATTTCTTTTAGATAAAACGTCAACTGAAGAAGATGGGTGAAGATTTGCTTTTATAGGCAGTTTGATCCAAGAGAACTTCACGTTGAGAAGAGTGTCCCAAAAGGTCTGAGCCTTTTTGTCTTCACATCAAGTGACCTTTCCTAGAAGAAGAAAGCACAGAAAAATCCTTTTTGTCTGTGTTCTTGTGTCTAGCATAAATAAGGAAAGATTCGTTTGGATTATTCCAACGGACATAATCTTTGAATTATTCTTCTTCAATTTTCAGCAAGATTCATCAGAGTCTAATTTGATCAGAGCCTTCTGATGTTGATCAAAGTTTTGCTGAATCAGAGTCTTTGCAGCAGGTGTGCTTTTAGCGTGTATAAGTTCAGAGCATATTTGAGTCAGATCCTCAGTACTGGCAGCTTTAGTACTTTCAGAATCTTCTGTAGTAACTATGCTTTGAAAACTCTTCATACAGAATTCTTCTTAGGTTCAGATGCTTCTGACTTGCTTCAGATTCTTCTGGAGCTTCTGCTTCAGATCCTTCTGGAGGCTACGCTCAGGATCTTCTGTTGGCAGCATTCAGGATCTTCTAATGGATGCATCTGGCGCTTCAGAGTCTAGCATATTTCTTATGTTCAGTTCTGATTTGCTTCTGGAGTGATAATTACTTTAATATCTGCAGTAAAAACTCTTAAGCAAATTTTAGAGTATATAATTCTTAATTACAAAATTTCATAATAGTTATCATCAAAACATAGAGATATTATTAAGAACCAATCTGTGTTCTAACAATCTCCCCCTTTTTGATGATGACAAAAACATCTGAAATTTTGTTTAATTGAAAATAGAATAATTATAACTCCCCCTGAGATGATGAAGCTCCCCCTGAATTAAATATAAGTAAGGAATAGAAACTTCCCTTTTGTCTTGAATATTTTTCAGAGTTAGAGCTTGATTGTTCTTTAACATTTGAGAGTCAGAGTGTCTTGCATATTTCAGAGTCAGAGTCTGATAATTGTCAAATGATCTGAGAGTCTCAGAGTTTCTTTTACAGAGTGTACTTATCAAATGTTCTGCAATACTCAGATTTTATGTTAGATAAAATTGATATGTCTGAAGTTTCATTCTGGTGAAGTTTAATTAAACAATTCAGATCTATATTTTCTCCCCCTTTTTTGTCATAAGCAAAAAGTAATAACTTTGAAAAGACAAATAAAAGGAAACAATAAATGAGATAAATCATGTGGAGAAAACTTTGAAACATTCATTCATTCAATTCAGATCAAGAGTACACACATCAAAAGAAAATCAAAATACATATGCAAACATCAGATGCAAACAACAGAAGAAAAAAAATAAACTAAGAGTGTTTTGACAAAAGCATCTTCAACAGATCTGTGATCTCAGAAGAGGACTGTTCTTGTTTTGACATCCACTTAGCCATTGTTTCATTCTTCTGATCCTGTTGGGACATCCACTGAGTCATGTCTTCAGACTTCTTATCTTGTTTAGCCATCCATGACTTGATTTCTGATTGACCAGCTTCCAGAACTGCAATCTTATCTTCAAGATCTGGATGTTCTTTCTTGATCTCAGATGAAGAAGGTGGAACAGTTTCTGAAGCTTGAACAGAGTCAATTTCCATAGGAGCTTTGGAGTTTGGAGCAGTAGAGCCAGAAGGATATTCTATCAGAGTCATGGCCAAAGGGTTGTCTTCAAATGCAGATTCAGTATTCTCTTCTGATGATGAAGGAGCATCTGTAAGAAGCAGTGGTCCAGATCTCTTAACAGTCCAGAATAGACTTCTAGCAGCTTCAACAAATCTGAGCTTCGCATCATCAGAACATACGTTCTTCAGATTTGATGCTACAGTGTTGAATTTGTTTATGAAGCCATTCCAAATGGCATCAGATTCCTTTGCATCCATTGTTGATGAACACTTCCTCTGTACAGAACCTAAATACATCTGTATTTCTTGCAAAAAACATGTAAATAAATGATCAACATTCAATCTAGGTCTGGGGTGTAACCGAGTTTCCAAGGTTATTGGCTTGGGTTGGGGAGTAGGTGGAAATATGGATTTATGAATGGAGATCAGAGGAGGAGGGTAGTAGGGTATGAATGGAATATCAGATGATTTGTCAGGCTTTGATCTGGATAAAGCATTCATCAGAGTTGGTTTTGCTCTAGTTTTATAGGAAACCACATCAAATGGTTTATCAGAGTAAGGTTTGAAAGCAGATTTAGTAGGTTTATCAGATTTAGCAGATATAGCAGAGGATGGTTTTGGATCTGATAAAGGTACTGCAGACATAGTTTTGATATATGCTTGAAGCACAGATGGTAGAATGATGGTAAGTTTGGGTTTGAGAGGAGTGATGGTTTCAGAGGGTTCAATTCTGGTGTAGAAAATTTTCAAAGTGAAACCAGAAAGAAGTTTGTTAGAAGTGGATACTTTGCACGAAGCAGAAAGTACAGACTCAGATGTTCTTGACTTGGGTGCAGGGGTAGGATTGGGAATGGTAATTTTAGAGGATGATTTAGGTGTTGGAATAGGATCTGGAATAATAACTTCAGAAGAAACAGGGGGTTCAGGTTGGTTTACTTCAGAATCTCTGTGAGGGGGGATACCAGAAAATCTGGGTGTATATCAGATTCTGAGGAATTGGATGATGTGGTTGGTGTGCAAGAGGTAGATGACACTTGAAAGACAGTTTTGAGAGGTGTAACATCTAGAACTTCTGTCTCAGGGATATTGGTTCCAGATGGGTTGGTTGATTCTGAAGGATTTTCAGAAGGTTTTGATGGGGGTGCAGATGTAGGTGGTTCAGATGTGGTTGATGGTGGATTTTCTGGCTGTGGTTGTTTTTCTTGTTGTTGTGGTTGTGGTTCAGATGGTTTTTGTTGTTGATTTTCAGAGTCTTTTTCTTGTTGAGGTTCAGATTGTTTTTATGGTTGTTTTGGATGTTGATCAGATTGTTCTGTAGGTTTTTCTGATTGTTGTTGTTGTGGTACAGATTGTTTGGTTGGTATTTCTGGTTGTGGAGTCTGAATTTGTGGTTTTGTTGTTGTTGGTTTTGGTGCAGATGATTGTTTTATAGGTGAGATGGAAATAGGATTAGATGATTTTTGTGGAGATGGAACAGAAACATGAGGTGGAGCAGTAACAGATTGTTTTTGGGTAGAAGGTGGTTTTGGAATAGACTTGAAAGTTGAATCATTTACAACAATATTATTTACAGAAGATACAGAAGATTTGGTACCTTTAATCTTGATACGTTTTGCAGGAACAGAAGGAGTGTCTCCAGATTCTTTCCTCTTTAGCAGCTTCTGAGACTTCTCAGCAACCTTGGGCTTCTTCTGAACAGGTGCAGCTTCTGCATCTGATTGACTTCTTTTTCTTGTGATCTCTTCTCCTCCAACAGGCAATGGTTCCCTTGCTCTTTTTATAATATCTTCAGGAATAGGCGTTCCATCTGCCTTGCAAGCATCAATATACCTCACTATTATTTCCCTTGGTTCTTCAGCATAGAACAGAGGGTAGTCATCTACTGGGATTCTCTTTTGACTGAGTTCAGAAATATTCAGCTTCTTGGGTGCAGAAGTGAGTTCCTCTACAATTTTTAGTCTCTGAAGACTCTTTGCATTCAGAGGTTTTCCAAGAATAAATTCAAGTTCATCTGTGACTCCAGCAGCATATAGAGCAGTCACCAATCCATTTTCTGTCAGAAAATCTGAGATTAACCTTCCAAAGGGAATCCAAGTTCTGATCTTCTGACCTTTTTCTTTCACAGATTCTCTGGAGGCATTTATGTGATTCCATAAGTGCATAAACAGAATATAGAGAAGATCTACCTTGGTGCTCTGACTTAAGCAATACATAAAGTAGAGTTGTTCATTGTTGACATAGTCTGGAGAGTTTGTAGACTTTCTATGATGAATGCATCCCATGAAAATGTTTGCCCAGATCTTGTAATTAGGCTTCAGATCTTTGAACTTATTAGAAGCTTGTCCAGCAGTCATCACTTCCTCATATACTTCATCCATATCTACACGCCCAGCTGGCAGATGAGATACTCCATCTGTTTCCTCATATCCAATGAGTTTCCTGATCAGATCTTCTGTGATGATTATCTCTTTACCCAGAACAGAAGACAAAATAAACTTAGGGTATACAGAAGCATGTATCCAGAATTCTTTTACCAGAAGGGGGTAGACTGGTCCAAAAAGTCTGTCAAAGTATTTTACTCATCCTTGAGCATCAATTATGGAGCGAAACTCAAACCCATTTTCAGCTAGTGAATCAAATTCCACCATTGATTCACAGAGAACTTCTAGTTTGTCAACAGGTGTTAGCAAAGTTCTCTTTGGTGTCGTATATGGAGTCACACCCATATTTGCAGAAGTAACTGCAGCCATGGTTGATTAAAACTGTGCAGCAGTGGATGAAGAAGTTGCCATTGAAGATGAGTTTGTCAAACGCTTAGGGTTTTTGTGAAGAGAGAAAAGAAGACAGAAATGCATAAACGATTGAGATGTGAAAAGTGTGAAAGTGGTGAGAAGTGTGATATTTATACTAAACACTTAGGCATACAAACAGTCAGATAAAAGCACGTTCACACAAAGCATTTAATGAAAAAGAATAAAAATCATTTCAAGCATTTATTGATTCTGACAATTTGGGGGGAAAATCAAGATTTTCACTATTCAAACTTTACCTCAAACGTCTCTTCAGTAGTGTACATGCCATCTTTGCAGATTCAGGGTGACACGTGTTTGTTTGCATGTGCTTCTGAATTCTCTTGAGAAATGAAACGTTAACCAACGTTCAGATCCTTTGAGAATTGTTAGTTCAGAGTTTCACACAAAAAATAATTTAAGGAAATAAATAAGTAATCAGAAGAAATACTTCAGAGCATTAAACATTTTTGCATCTGTAAAATTTGCTTCTGACAAATATTATTCTGGACAAAAATCCATACCAATATTTTTCAGAATAAATTTGAATCTATCTTCAACAAGGGGTTTTGTGAAAATATCTGCCCATTGATGATCTGTATCAACAAAGGCCAAATTTATAATTCCCTTCTGAACATAGTCTCTGATGAAATGATGCTTAATTTCTATATGTTTTGCCTTAGAGTGTAAAATGAGGTTTTTAGACAAACATATAGCTGAAGTATTATCACAGAATATAGAAATGTTACTTTCAAATATCTGATAATCTTCTAGCTGACTTTTCATCCAGAGCATCTACGTGCTACATCCAGCAGCAATAATATATTCTGCCTCTGTGGTTGATAGTGCAATTGTGGGTTGCTTCTTGCTGTACCAAGAGATTAGATTTCTTCCTAGAAATTGACAACTTCCAGAAGTACTTTTCCTTTCCACTCTGTCTCCAGCGTAGTCAGCATCACAGAATCCAACTAATTTGAAATCATCAGATTTTCTGTAATACAAACCCACATTAGAAGTACCTTTCAGATACCTTAGAATCCTCTTGACAGCTGTCAAGTGTGATTCTCTAGGATCTGATTGGAATCTAGCACACAAGCATACATTGAACAATATGTCAGGTCTAGAAGCAGTTAAGTAAAGAAGAGATCCTATCATACCTCTGTAGAGTTTCTGATCTACCTTCTTACTTACCTCTTCCTTGCCTAGTGAGCTAGTTAGATGCATGGGAGTCTTTTCCAGCTTACTATCAGTCATGTTAAATTTCTTCAGAAGTTCTTTAACATATTTGGTCTGATGTATGTAAGTGCACTCTGGAGTTTGGTTGACTTGAATTCCCAGAAAGAATCTCAATTCTCCCATCATGCTCATTTCAAATTCTGCCTGCATACATTGAGCAAACTCCTTTCCCAGCAAAGTATTGGTAGATCCAAATATGATATCATCCACATAAATTTGAAAAATTAGAAGATCTTTCTTAAATGATTTACAAAAGAGTGTTGTGTCCACTTTGCCTCTGATGAAATTTTTCTCCAGAAGAAAATTGCTCAATCTCTCATACCAAGCTCTGGGAGCTTGTTTTAAACCATACAAAGATTTCTTTAGTTTCAAAACATGATCTGGAAATTTTTCATTCTCAAAACCAGGAGGCTGGTGGACATAAACTTCTTCTTCTATAATACCATTTAGAAAGGCACTTTTAACATCCATCTGATACAGAGTGATGTTATTTTGTGCAGCAAATGAAATAAGAAGGTGTATAGATTCTAACCTTGCCATTGGAGCATAAGTTTCAGTATAATCAATACCTTCTTGTTGACTGTACCCTTGAGCAACAAGCCTTGCCTTATTTCTTTCAAATTCTCCTTTCTCATTAAGCTTATTTCTGAAGACCCATTTAGTTCCAATTATATTGAATCCTTTTGGTCTTTGAACTAAATCCCACACATCATTTCTGGTGAATTGATTTAACTCTTCTTGCATGGCAATAATCCAATCATTGTCTTGCAGAGCTTCATCTACAGAAGTTGGTTCAATTACTGACACCAGTCTAAATAATGATGCTTCAGATGATCTAAGAAAGGATCTTGTTCTGATAGGGTCATCCTTTTTTCCAATAATAACATTCTCTGGATGAGAAGCTTTAATTCTGGAAGATGATCCTCTAACAGTTGATTCTTCAGAAATGTTTAAATTGTTCATCTGAGAAGTTAAAGGAATTGCATCTGGCGTTGCTTCTGGTTCCTTCACTTGAGCTTTGTCTGCCTCTGAGCCTTAAGAGTTTGTGAAGACTACTTCTCTATCTGCAGAGTTTTCAGACTGCTTTGGCTTTTTACTGCCAAGCTTATCATCAAGTCTAACATGAATAGATTCTTCCACAATCTGTGTCTCAGTGTTGTATACTCTGTAGCCTTTAGAGCATTCAGAATATCCAAGCATGAAACACTTATGTGCTTTGGAATCAAACTTGTTCAGATTTTCTTTAGTATTTAACATATAGCAAATACATCCAAAAGGATGAAAATATGAAATGTTGGGCTTTCTGTTCTTCCACGGTTCATATGGAGTCTTCTCTAGAAGAGGTCTTACAGATACTCTGTTCTGAATGTAACAGGTTGTGTTGATTGCTTCTGCCCGAAAGTGTTTTGCCAGATTAGTCTCATTGATCATGGTTCTGGCCATTTCTTGCAGAGTTCTGTTTTTCCTCTCTACAACTCCATTTTGTTGTGGAGTTCTAGGACAGGAAAAATCATGAGCAATGCCATTTTTATTAAAATATTTTTCAAAATATTTATTTTCAAATTCACCACCATGATCACTTCTGACTTTTATAATTTTGAAATCTTTTTCATTCTGGACTTGTTTACAGAAGTCAAAGAACACAGAATGTGACTCATCCTTGTGTTTTAAGAACTTTACCCATGTCCATCTACTATAGTCATCAACAATGCCTAATCCATACTTCTTGCCTCTGATGGATGCAGTTTTCACTGGTCCAAACAGATCAATATGAAGTAATTCTAGTGGTCTGGAAGTAGAAACAACATTTTTTGATTTAAAAGATGATTTTGAAAACTTCCCTTTTTGGCATGCTTCACAAAGAGCATCTGAGGTGAACTTCAGATTAGGAAGTCCTCTAACAAGATTAAGTTTATTAATCTGAGATATACGTCTCATATTAATATGCCCCAATCTTCTGTGCTAGACCCATTGCTCTTCATTAACAGACAAGAGGCATTTAACATTCTGAACCTTAAGTTCTGAAAGATTTATTTTATAAATGTTGTTTTTCCTCTTTCCACTAAATAGGATAGAGCCATCCTTTTGACTAATAGCTTTACAACATTTTTGATTAAAGGTAATATCATAACCATTGTCACTTAATTGACTTATGGACAATAAGTTATGCTTTAACCCTTCAACAAGTAAAACATTAGTAATAGAGGGAAGTTTACCATTTCCAATGGTGCCAGATCCAATGATCTTGCCCTTCTGATTCCCTCCAAATTTCACATCACCTCCAGATCTAAGCTCCAGACTTTGGAACATATACCTTTCTCCTGTCATGTGTCGCGAGCATCCAGAGTCCAGGTACCATGATTGGCGTCCTGACCTTGCTGCTAAGAACATCTGCAACAGGAATTATTTTACTTTTAGGTACCCAGATCTTCTTGGGTCCTTTAGGGTTAGTTGTTCTGAAGGTTTGTCTAAACTTCTGTTTTTCAACATGAGGTTTATTCTGACTAGCCTTAGATTTGAACACATGAATATTCTTTTCAGAACGTGTTTGTTCAATATCATTCAAGTGACCAAATTTAAAGTGGGAATATAAAGGAGTTTTCTTGATGATAATTTTATCAACAGGTTTTGGATTTAAATCCTTTCCAGAGGAAGATTTATATCCAATTCCTTTTCTGTTATTTCTGCTAACTCCATAGATCATAGAAACCATTTTGCTTCTGTCTATGCTTTTAGCAAGAAACTTCTGAAAGCTATAATCATATTTTTCCTAAATATTTTTGTATTCAGATTCAGTTTCAGAATCAGAGTTTTGTTGAGCTAATTCAGAATCATTTTTCAATTTTAAATTCTTTTCATTTAGCTCAGCTACTTCTGATTTGAGAATATTATTCTCAGATACAAGATTACTTTGACGCTTCTTGTATTTGAGCTTAATATTGTTATAGCTCTTTGTTGCACCCCAAAATTTGACCAATTACTTATCGCTATTTGGCTCATGGTTCGACTCATTTCATTTTGCATTTGCACACCGCGTACATTGCATTTTTCCCAGTCAGATTGACTTTGTCGGGATTACAGCCCTCTGATCACGCTTCAGGCATTTCAGGCCAATAAGAGAAGTTATTTTGAGAATTGGTGCTCGTCCCGGTGTTTTCAGCTCTCGGTGTTGTTTTTGAGGACATCTCGATGTCCGGTTTTTACCGCTTATTTCGCTGTATTTGCGTATTCGTGTTCTAATCAATTTAATCAACTTCCTCGTATTTTTTTTTAGATTTTTCTCTTAATTTCTAGAATTTTAGGGGTTTATTTTTGATTATAGGATTTAATAGAGTTTTAATAGCAATTTTCCTTTTTTAGAATAATTCATTTTTAGATAATGGTTTTAAAATGATTTTTAATAGGATAATTCTTTTACTAGGATTTTTTAAATAGGTTTAATAGATGTTTTCCATTTTTTTATTAGTTTAGAAATTAATAGAGTAATTTCTTGTTAGATATTAATTGGCTTGCTTAGATTTTAATAGATCTTAAATGAGTTTCTAGGTGTAATTCTTTTAATAGAAATTTTATAGATTTAATTTATTTTTAGGATTAATTAGATAGTAATTAGGATATTAATCATTTTAATTAGGAGAATTAATTGGAGTCAGAATTAATTAGATGTTCATTAGGGTTCTCCAATTTTAATTAGGTTGATTGGTAATTAATTAGGGCCAATTTATTAATCCTTTACGTTTTTCCATTTATTGGGTTTTAATCAGGTTTTGCATTAATTAGTTCATTTTATCAGTTTAATTGCAGCCATTAATCATCATTTCAGTATTAATCATTTTTGGCAGTTTTAGTGGGCCAGATGTCCGTTTTCTGGGGCCCAGGTCCAGTCCGCGCCAAGTGGCGATATAAAGCAATCCACGCGTGTACTCTCTATGGCTCCCACCTCATTTCCATCATGCCACGTTACATATTCACTGGCCGCCACCTCATTTCAGGCCACATGGCTCTCTCTCAATTTTCCACTCCACCACCACGTTGTCGCTACTGCGAAAATCGGCGCCGGCTGAACAGAAGAGTCGCCACCGCGCGTTATTTATCCCACGGGAGGGAAAGGAAACGCTCAGAGTAAACCTCGCACAACATGGGAAAGGTATGGTCGTCGCAACCAAAACCTGGGTTCGGGAGTCGGTTACGCAAGGGGAAGGTATTAGCACCCCTCACGTCCGTCGTACTCGACGGGATCCACGCTTGTTTTCGGGTATGGATTGTTACTCTATCTACTCTACAGGTCAGGGGTTAAAAAGGAAAATAAAATGAAAATAGAAATGACTCGGCAAAGTATCGCACTTTATGCCTACGTATTCCCGCCTGGAACGAGAAATCAGAGTCAACGTAGTTCGCCTACCTACGGGAAAGGAGGGGAAGGTTGCTCGCTAGGATATCGCATCCTATGCCTACGTACTTCCACACAGCATGGAAGATCAGAGCAAACGTAGTTCGGGCCACGTACGACACAAGTCTGTCTTGGTTGATTTTATTCCTTCTGAAAAAGGTTTTTTCTGATTAACAGTCCCAGCGGACAAAAAATGACGGCTTGATGAGTTCACATTCTTTTACGGAAGAAGTGTCTTTTATTGTGTTTGAAATCTTTATGTGTTTTTCTGTTTGTTTTGAGGAAGCAGAGACAGAACTCTAACCTACGGTTGCGAAGGGAAACAAACTAACCTAATGTTATCATGCATGGGTTAGGACCTAGTGTCTATCATGCTCCTCTCCTGCACAGAGAGAAACAGAGATCCTACAGGATAGGCAGAAACAGAAACAATATCAGATATATACAGTAAAGCGGTAAAATGCATGGATGCAACAGTACAAGCGAGGCAAGGGAGTCCCACTCAACCTCGAACTTAGAAAACAATAGGCAAAAGTGAACAGGCTTCACTTTCAACCCAACAGGGTAAACAGCAAACAATACAGTCCAGAAAACCAATCAATACATCAGCAATGAAATACAACAGCAAAAGAAACAGCATCAGCAGCTCTGAATCAACATCTGGCTTCGAGCAATCTCCAATCATTTACAGGCTTCAACAAGCATTAATCTCCATCTTCATGGCCTTCAGGCAAGGGCTTTGATCATCTGTCTTCTATAAGCAATGGCTTTTCTTCAAGTCTCCAGTCTTCAGGGATGAACATCAGTCAACAAGAGGAGAGGAATGTTAAATAGTAAATTGCCTACCAAGGGTGGCTCATCAACTGTTAACATTATACAGACAGGTTTCTCTCAAAAGTTCTATCTTCCAAATACATTCACTGATCCTTCCAAAGGAAGGAGGTGGATATCTGAAAGAGACTTTGAATCATAGAGAAAGGATGGATGCAGACAAGGCATTCCATGTTTGAGAAACAAGCTTTCTAATCTAGAGCTCTGCCTAGCTCCTAAACCCTAGTCTCCTCAGCAGCTGCTAGCAAGAACCTCCTTTCCAACTCTGGCAGTTGATCTTCAATCTCTGGCTCTCCAATGGTCTTCATCTCCTCAAGTCTTCAGCTCTTCCAAGTCCCCAGACAACCCCAATACCCAAGCAAGCAAGCAATAATCCCCAGAGGGCACACCACACCAGTCAATCAGATATATACAGAGTATTAATAGCAGTAGGGGAAGCCTGACTTTTTCTAAGGGGATCTAATAACTACCCATAGCCCCTATAATCCCATAGCTAACCTATTCAATCTCTAAGTCCTAGGGGAAAGAATCAAATCTCCTAAGTTATCACCTAAAAACCCTAATTTGTCCATGTTATTCACACTTACACTAAGCACCTAAATTTAATTTCTAAAAATGGGAACTAAATTGAATCTACAAGTTCAATGTCTAACCTAAACAACCTAAAAAGAATGGATGAAAAATATGAAAGCATTTAATAGAACAAAAAATAACAAAATCATGTATGAAATGAAACCATTTAAAATGTTATTTATTTAGAAAATATGGGAAAAATATCAAATAAAAAATAAAATGCCATTTTTATTTTTTATAATTTTCTAGACATCTTAAAGAAAAATATGCAAAAAGAATGAATTAAAAATAATGATTTTTCTATTTGTTATGAATTTTTTAAAATGCATGAAAAATATAAAGAAAATAAAAAATAAAATACAAAGAAATAGCCAGAGGGGGTGAAAATAGCACACAGTCCAGTTCAGCGCATTGGGCTTATTAAATTGGGGGGTGCGAATAGCTCTCTGAGCCCAATCCCCCCAATTAATGAAACGCTGCGTTTTAATTTTTGAATTCTCCCACCAAAACTCAGATCAAACGTGGGCCGTTCGATTCCTGGTCAAGTCAATTCTTCCCACCAGATCCAAGGGCGTGTCATTCGTCTTCTTCCTCCATTCGTCTAGGGTTTCAGTCACGACCTCTATGCACGAAAGTTCCATTCAATCTTTCTCCATGATTTCTTGATGAAAATGAAAAATTCCAAGCCCTAAAATACTCTATAAAACCCAAGGAATCCATGCCTAATCCTATTTTTCTCTAACTCTCCTTGTAAACTCCAAACAGAGGGCACGAAACTCAGGGTACACCATGCTTGCCTGTTGTCAAATTTGCCAGAACTCAAACCTGATGATCCACAGATCATCTACATACTTCCCTCATTATTCTACGCATCATTATATTGATTATGGTCCAATACACAACTTATTCTTGAAGCTAACAGAAATTGCAACCTGTCATAGATCTCCACGAAGCTATCCCTAAACTTCAAGAATCAGTCCCCTAGGGTTTCTAAACAATATTATCCTAACCACATGATCTCTACCAGCCAGAATAGTGAGATTCGAAGAAGTTCACATACCTTGCACTTGATGATGGTGATGGTAGCTAGACCTCAATTCAACCTTTGATACTTGCTGAAAATGATCTCCAATGAATGAGTATGCTTCTGTTTGCAATGATTTGTGCTTAATCCTTGTGAATCATGCTATTCCATCCTTCATGCAAGTTGGAGTTTCAAATTGAATCTCTTCACACAGCCACGAATTCTCTCCAATCTCTTGTGCCAATTACTCCATGATGATAGTGGATGATGATAGTGACAGAAATCAGAATGATGGAGGAAGTGTCAATGGATTTTGGATGAAAATGAAACTTGGAGTGAAGAAGATAATGGGTATAATCCTTGATCAATTCAGCCACTTTTTGATGTGAATCCTAGGGTTTGAATGATGATGATGAAGATTCAATCCAAAGATGTGAGAATTTTGATAGATTTGTAAGAGTTTGAGTAGCTTATGCAAGAATGAGAAAATGGATGAAAATGGAGATCTTGGACAAATGGGAGCACCAACCCTTGCATGAATCAGCTTGCATGAATATATAGGTTGCATTAGAACCTCCTAGAACATTGGAGAAATTTCCCTTACACTTTTCCCTTTCAATTTGGATTATGTTACTTTCAATTCAAGCAACCATGGATAACTCACAAATTATGACCTAAGCTCAAAATTCCACTTTAGCCAATGTTTTTAAAATGCCTTTTCCATTCAAAATGACCTATAATTTTTCATCATTTGGCCAAGATATGAAAAATACCATTTTTTAAGCCATTTTCCTTCATTAAATTCACCAATTTTGAAACCTTATGCTATGGACATTTCCAATCTCTCATGGTCACTTTTCTAGACTCAAAATGTCATTTGGAGCAAGTTTGATGTTGTAAGTTTTTCCATTTGAGGCCTCCTTGTATGAGTTTTGGACATAGGTTAAAATGACCTGTAATTCACAAATGACCAAAATACCCTTTGCTTGCCAAGACCACAAGTTGAGTTCCACACATCATATGAAGGCATACTATACCATTATATAAAGCTAAGACAATGAGGAACAACTCTTATGTTGACCAGAAATTCATTTGAAATCTCCTTGAGGGTTAAAAATTGCTTGGAAGTCAAGTCACTTTCACAGACAAAATTTCAGATACCTCAGATGACCTGTAACTTGCAAGGACCATAACTTGAGTTCTATAAATCTCCTTAATGTCTTCCACCACTCAAATTAAAGGTCTTGAGATCCTATACAAGTTTCATGTTGGCCAAGGATCCATTTTAAGCTTGCATTTTGACTTATCTTGCTTGGAAATTTGACCAAAACTAGGGGATTTTACATAGAAACCCTAATTTAGAAACTCCTCTTCTCCTTGATTTCTTTTGATTTCTTCTTAGCATATCACCATATTCTTCTCTATATGTCAAATGATGAACCCCACATCTCTCCAATAGACTTGAATACCCTTTAAATCAGTCAATTGACCTAGGGTTGACCCAGATGAAACCCTAGTTGACTGTCTTCAACTGCAATTCTTGTGGTCACCTCAACAACTTGTTTTCCTCCCCAAATGACTTTCTAAGCCTCTCATGATGTCTAGATGCTCTCCATGCCTTCCATTCCCAGCTCACAACCCCCTTGTTGACCCTCAGATACCCTCAGATAGGGGATAGGCTCAAGGCTTGATCTGCTGAACTCTTTGCTCTCAAATTCTTTTCTGATGACTTGAATGAGATGGAATTAGGATAATAACCTCTTGATAGGCCTCTAGAGATGAGAATAATGATTGGTCCCCTGTTGAATGACTTGCTATGCTTATGCTATGCAGATGGTTAGTCTATGTACATGACTCTATATGCAAATGCTAAAGATAATGAAAAATAAACCAAGTGAATAAGGTTGAGCAAATTTTAGGGTGCAACACACGTGGCTCCCATGCAGCCTCCCTCCACCACACGCGTATCCTTCCCTCGCTATCCCACATTGCATGCTGTCCACTTGTCTCCCTACAGGTCCTCGCCGGAGACTCTCCCCGCCGGCCATACAACCACCTCCGGCCACCGCAACCGTCGCCAGAGGCTCGCCGGAAACTGCAAAGAACACACCAAGATGTTCAGCAATTTTTCACCAATGATCTTCAGGAGATGTTCATATCTTCGCCGGAAATCACAAGAAGTCGCCGGAAACTTCATATGAAATTCATCCAGTTCATCAAATCACCAGATTCATAGATCTTCGATCATCATCATATTCGTCATCAGATTCATCACTTTTTCCAGATTTTGCCAAAGTCGTCAAGATCTTCAAGCGATCTTCATCAAATCGTCCCCCGATCTTCACAGATCCACCACATCCATAACCATCTCACCAGATCTTCGTCAAAACCTTCATATGTTCATTATTTCTTCCACCGTTGTTCATCATCATCTTCACCGATTTTCCAGATCTGCCATGGATATCATGAACAACAACTTTGATTTCCAGAAAAAAGCTTTAAGAACGTTCTTCATACATCCATACGAACTGCATCCAAGCTCGTCAGCTTCATCGAGTTTCAAGATCCATAGGAGATTCATCGCATCCTTCATCAAAGACCTCCGTCCAATCTTCATCATCGCCCCTAACGTTCATCAGAACCCCACGATCTCCACATGTTCTTCCAACAATCTCCAGCAACTGTCCAAGATCCTCAAGGAAGCTTCAACGATGTTCGCCAAACGCTCGTCACCGTTCTTGTTCAGATCGCTAACGAACCTTCGAGAATATCAAGGGTAAATCGTTTTTTTCCAGTTTGTGTTTTGTTTATTCAGGTGTTTTGGGAGTTTGAGTGAGAGGTGAAACGAAAGAGAAAGAGCTCGCGGAGAGAGAGAAGCTTGCAAGAGAGAGAGGCTGAGAAAGGAAGGAGCGGCGTGAATAGTGAGGGGAACTTGAGAGATTAGGGTTTGTCTAAAGAGTGATACGTGGCTGTCTTGTGAACTGGGCTCATAGGCCCATTGGTTTTTTTGCTATGATTCACTTCCCTGTTTTTGTTATGCACCCTCCTACCCGTGTGTGTAGTTGGGCTGGGCCCATTCTCTTTACCAGCCACATACCCCGTTTTTGGCATGCACCCCCCTCCCCGTTTCAGGAGTTTTTTTAGTGGGCTGGGCCTGCTATTACTGGTTTTACTGATGTAACATCCCTGTAAATCATACACCCCCCCTGTACATTTTTGTATGGTTTTAATTGTAATTTCCTTTTTAGAATAGTTTAATAATTCTAGAATATAGTTAGCATATTGATTAGCATGTTAGGATTATAGTTAGGATTTTATTTTCTTTAGAGAATTGTTTTAGTTTAATATGCTTAGACTATAATTTTTAGTATATTTTCTTCTAATAGAATTTAGATAATATAATTCTTAGAATAGGTTGTAACTAGCATATTATTCTCTTTAGGGAGTTTTAGATAATATTTCTCTTAGAGTTCTCCTTTATATTTTTCTAGAATAGAAATTTAGCATTTATTCCTTTGTAAAGAATTTAGGAATTAGATATTTTTAGGAGAGTTATGGTTCATTTCTTTTAGGAGATATAGGATATATTTTCATCAAGAGACTTATTGCTGTATTTTAGGAGTAGCGTATTATTTCCTTTTGCTATTGGATTTCTCTCCTATTTTCTCTCCTGTCATCCGATTTTATCTTCGATTTTATTGTTGGTTGGCCGTGTGACACGATTCAATTGGAGAATGATTTTCGATATCATTTCTCTATCTTGTCTTTGACACGGACATCAATACGCTACCTCTTAGAGTTCGATTTCTCGTATAAGTCGAACCATGAAGGTCTAAGCGTTACATTGTTCTTGATTCAAGTGTCATCATCGAGGATCCAGAGAGGAGAAGATTGGAATGGAGCTTGCGCGCACGTCAGGAGCCCAGGAGCTGCTTCGTTCAACATCATCATCGTCTTATTCAAGTCTTCAGGCAACCGTTGAGTGTTGTGAGCTGTATCGTTAGATACGTAGGAAATGACAGTTGAGGAGCTTCTTCTCAATCGTCTAGGATGTCTAGTATGGTACCCTTTGGGTGACATGCGACACATTCGCTCCTACGTCTTAGGTTCTTGCGTGTGTGTCCCGAGTTCCTTCCCGTTTAGGCGTAGACCTGCTTCCTCTTTGTTCTCGCCCCCGTGCGAGCGAAACCCCTTTTCTCTCGCGTTCAGGCGATCGAGACCCCTTCTCTTGCCCCCGTGCAATCGAGACTCGTTTTCCAGTCGAACTACGTTTGCTCTGATCTCTCGTACCAGACGAGAGTACGTAGGCATAGGATGCGACATCCTAGCGAGCTCCCTTTTTCTTTCTCCCCGCTTAGCTGTAGTAGGCTGAACTACAGCTGCTCTGATTTCTCATACTGAATGAGAATATGTAGGCATAGGATGCGATACCCTAGCGAGCACACTAACAACTAACCTTTTTGTTCTCTCGCTGCCGTGCGATCGAGACTTTCCCGCTGACGACTGATGTTATCCCTTTCTCTTGCCCGAGCGCATTTGAGACCAGACCGTAGTTCTAGTTCCCATAGGTCCCCGTACCTTTCTAACCAACCTGATCTCTCACCCCTGTGTGATCGAGAACACCCCTGTCTAGCCGTAGTTAGCCTGAACTACGTCATGCTCTGATTTCTCTGACGAGAATACGTAGGCACAAGACGCGATGTCTTGGCGAGCAAACTTCCCCCCGTAGTTTCCCAAACTACGTGAACTCTGATTTCTCATTCTCTGATGAGAGTACGTAGGCATAGAGCGCGACGCTCTATCGAGTCAGTTTCTTTCCGTTTAGATTTAGCAGTCGTAGATAGATTGTTTTTCACCCGTAGACAAACACAACAAGCGTGGATCCCATCGAGTACGATGGACGTGAGGGGTGCTAATACCTTCCCCTTGCGTAACCGACTCCCAAACCCAGACAATGGTTGCGATGACCTTGTCTTATACCTTTTCGTCAGGTTTTTCCGATCGTTTCCTTTCCCGTTCTGAGGGATAAATAACGAAAGGTGGCGACTCTTCTATTTTGCCGGCACCTTATTTTCGCGGTAGCGACAGCTGGCGACTCTGCTGGGGATTGCGATGGTTCCTTATGCATTTGGGATCCAAATTCCCTGAGAGAGTCAATCCTAGCGCTTGTTTGCGTGTCTGTGGGTGTTTAATTTTGTGTTGTATATTACTGATGTATTTACATTTCCCGCACTATATTATTATCTGTTGCTATTGTGCTGTTGTGGGATGGAAACTCTGATGAGTGAGAAGCCAGACCCAGGCTTGAGTGTACCTAGCATTAGTTGTGGAAATTAGTGGGCGCTTGCTTGCTTTGCAGGCACTAGTGTCTCATGAAATCCATGCTCAGACGAGGTTCTCCCGGTTGACTTCTTTTTCAACCCTTTGGGTTGAGGGGGTTGTTGGTTTGGAGGATTGTCGACTCTGGGGACCGATCATTTGGAAGTTGGCTAAGTGAGGCCTCTTCAGGATATGATAATGCCACACCTCTTGGGTATCGTATCATCAGTCTTGAAAGTCTGTGACGCCAACGACCGCATAGGATGCCGAACTTGTGTCAGTTTAGGTCCATACCCGTGAGTGGGAGGGTTTTTGTAGGAAACTTGACTTCTAGCCTACCCAATATTTTGGTTTTCTCTCGTCAGAGAAAACTTATCCCTTCAGCAGCGCAGCAGTAATCAGAGCTTTGTGGGGGCTGTGATCTCGTGCTTGTTGCATCTTGCATTGCATAAACATTTCTGCATCATATTGCATGTCATTCTCCAGCTAGTCAGAGCTCTTATCCAGCCTTTGTTTTGCTTCAGAGAGTGATTCTCCGGTGTTTGGTCTGAGCATGTGTTGATTGTTAGAAGACGACCAAGGGGTTGAAGCAGGATTGAGCAGAATCAAGCAGTGAAGTCAGTTGAAAGTTGTTCGTAGCTATGTCAGATAGCAGCTTCCAGTTTGTTGATACCTTGTCAGGTTTCACTGTGACGTCCAATCCTTTGTATGGTTCTATGCCCGATGAAGACTTTCCGCAAGTGAACAACCTTACTACAACTCGACTTGTACAGCCTTCTGTTGAAGACCGAGATCTACATGAGCAGTTTGTTGTCCAAAGTGAACGTTCTCCTTTTGTTGATACCTCCGATTATCAGGGTGTTGTTTTCCCTGTGCCAAATCCCCGAAGAGAGGTCCCGATAGCAAAGGCTGAAGACCCATTAGCTCTCGTGTATGCCAAAAGGTTCCGTGCATTGGATGAAAGATTCAAAGCCTTGAAAGGTAAAAACGCTGTTAACCCCAATGCTACAGGCATGTGCCTGGTTTCTGGCCTAGTGTTACCTCCGAAGTTCAGAATGCCGAGGTTTGAAAAGTACAAAGGAGATAGTTGCCCGAAGCAACATTTGGTGATGTTCTGCGGAAGAATGACTTCGTTTATGCATGACGATAGGTTGATGATTCACTGCTTTCAGGACAGTCTGATTTGGGCATCTCTGAGTTGGTATATGCAGTTGGAGAGTAATCAGATTCGATCATGGGTGGATTTAGCCAATGCTTTTCTGAAACAGTACGACTATAACCTAGACATGGCTCCTAGTCGCATGCAGCTGCAAGAATTGTCTCAAGGGAACAATGAACCTTTCAGAAAGTATGTTCAGAGGTGGAGAGAATTTGCTGCTAGAGTGCAACCACCGCTTCTAGACCGAGAGTTAAAAGGCATGTTCGTAAACTCCTTGCAGAGCCTGTACTTTGAAAGAATGCTTGGAGTTGCACCAAATTTCTCTGAATTGGTAAGGGCAGGAGAGCGCATCGAGTATGGTATAAAAACTGGAAGAATCCAGAATGTTTCAAGCAGTCAGGCTGGTGAAACCGAATCTCTCTGTAGCTTTCAAGCTGAAGATGAAACTGTGGTCAATGCAATCATGACAGATGTTGGGTATTCTCAAGACGAATCAGTGAAATCTGTTGGTTCTTCGTCTTCTCAGCGGTCGGTATCTTCTGTGTCTCGTTATTCTGGACAGACAATTGTGCCTAGGGCACCACATCGGGAACCTTGTATCGCTCCTCATGCTAATCAGCGAGCCCGTGACCGAGGTTATCAGAATCAGCGTCAGAATCAGAACCGACCTCGTAACAACTTGGAACGAAGGAATGCTCCTTCTCATCCAGTGCCTGTGCCGTATAGCCAGATTCTGCCACAGTTGATTCAGAATTATTTGGTGGAACCCAAAGCTCTTAAGCCCGTGCCAGAGCCTTATCCTCCGGGGTACAATCCCCATGCTCAGTGTGGATACCATGGTGGATCCCCGGGGCATTCAACTGAAGATTGCAAAGCTTTTCAGGCAAAAGTGCAACAGTTAATCGACAAAAGGTGCATTTCCTTTCCAAAAGGAGTTTTGGTTGTGTATGACAACGTCTCAGCTGTCTGAGCTTGCAGATTCAGAGGTTTATTACTAGAGGCCAGTGGTCCAGACAGGCAGACGTCCTCAGCATTGACAGTCCTCAGACTTTTTATCATTTGCATTTGTAGTTTCCTTTCTGTTAGTTACTACTTGCTGTTAAACATTGTTTGTTTCGAATGGTAATATTGATAAAGTGACTATGCATTTTTCTGAATTAATCATGTCGCTGTCACTCATCTACTGCATTGCATTGACACTTGCATTTTATTCACTCCACTATGATTAGTAAACATTGGAGGGAGGATGACGAAACTGAATACTCATAACCGATGATCGTATGCTTTCAGATAAAACCTTGCCGATGACGTACAAGGCATTGTTTCAAATCCCCTAAACACTGGAGATATAAGGAGTTAGTCCCTCGTTAGCCACTTCGAGCCGAGAAGTAGGAGTTTCTTTCGGACTTTTAAACCCTCACATCTTAACCCGGGGCAGGGTAGTTGTCAGTTAGCTTGATCGAGCGTTCAAGTCTTATAGAGGAGTGTTGCCTTTCGAGGACCAATCACATCGCATTTTCCCCCAGAGGTCGTACCTCGTCCACCACAATGGTTAAACCTCACCAATCAGGAGTGAGACAGTTGCAATCCTTTCGGAGCAATCAAGACAACCAGTGTCGCACAACTTGTTCCAAGCAAAAAAAAAAACAAAGAAAAAAAGAAGCCCCGCTAAGTAAAAAGAAAAGAAAAGCTGGAAAGTTAATACTTAGGCAAAAATCAGGGCATCCCGCTGGACTTCAAAAGAAAAATCGAAAAGAACTCAAAGGGAGTCAGTCCAGGAAAAAATTAGGAAATCAAAAGAATGAAAAAGAAAGGATATAAAAAGAAAAATCCTCGAACAAGGACAAAGTCGTGTAGATACAGGCACCAAAACGAAAAAGGAGTAACTGTCACTCTGAAACACCTTGTGAATTCTTTAACCAGTTGTCCCCACTATTCGACATACCTCTCGAAGAGACGAGCGCTCGAACCAAGTTAACTGAACTTTAGGATCGGAGATCATCACGTAGAAGGGGTGGGTACGAATCATGACTTGAGCCTAATATCCCTTGTTTCATGAACCGTGAACCTGACCACGATACAACCCTTAAAAGACCTAATTGAGGCAGGGTTTATTATGAAAGCGCATTACGATAAGGTTGAGTAACCTGACTCCTACATGATTTGCTAATCATATCCTTGTTGTATTTTTCACTGATCAAATTAGCACTACGTTTGAACTGTTGGTTCATTCATCACTCACTATCATGACACGTAAATGAGTGACAATACATTTTTTCGAAATCTGCATGAACACTGCATTAAAATTACCATTCGTGAATAAACACTTTTAATTGCAGGTCAGTAGTTGATATGAAGGAATTCCAACAAGGAATAGTCAATCAGGACTGAATCATTTAGCAGTCTGGATCAGAATGGTATACTGCGAAGCCCTGTGAATCTGGGGCATTAACTTCCAGTGAGTTTGGAATCAGTCAGTCTGAGGACAAGTCCCGAAGGATCGGTTGATTACGGGACAGTTTGTTCAAGAAGCAGTTGATCAGAAGTGAATCTTCTCGAGACCCAATCAGGGGAAATTATCCAGAATGCTGTGATTTGATGGTAGATCCTTCCAGTGTGCAATCGGGGCATGTTAAGTCGCTCAACGCTCGTTCAGGGGCAAGCTACTTCAGAAGTATATTGAAATCAGCCATGCTGAGAGTTGGTTAATTGAGGATGAATCCTTCCGTTGTACAGATGTTGGGGCAAGTCATCTGAAGATTGTCTCGTTGCCAGATGCTTTCTGTTCAGAGTGAACTTTCCCAAGAGTCGGATTGGGGCAAGTTGAATTGCACTGGGGCAAGCTGTTCAAGCGAGTTTGCTCACCCTAGCAAGAGTTGAGTTTCGGGGAATCGTGTCATTACCCTACCAAAACCTGAACCTTATGAAGAAGCCTTGTTGTCATTGGATTGTTATTCGACAGCCTAACCTGTTACTTGGCAGAACCTTGTAACCAAATCGTTTTAAAATCCAGTTCTCGTCTGGCAAACCGGAGATCAGTTCTCGTCTGAAATCCAAACCAGAAACCAGCCCTGTCTGGTCACCTTTTCTGTAACCTATTGTTCAACCAGTTCCCGTCTGGCTAACACAGTTTTAAATTCCAGTTCTCGTCTGGCAAACCGTAAATCAGTTCTCGTCTGACAACTTAAACCCTTTTGCCACCAGTTCTCGTCTAGTAGTCTACCCTCGAATGCTAGTTCTCGTCTAGTATTTCCCTTATAAATCCATTTTGTTGATAACCTATTTTCATCCCTAAACCAGAAAAAGCCTAAATGTATTCGACACGATGATTCTTAGTGACTCCTAGGTTGTCACATTCCCCGACACAAGGCTCGAGTGATCCCAGCTCCATGATTGGTATTCTGTATTCCCTGTGTTGATGTTGTTGAATCAGGATTATTTTCTCAGCAGAGATGTACAGTTTGAGATTGTTTCCCCTGAGTAGTTTGAGATTGCAGCAAGTTGAGATGGCATTTATCCCTTATCAGAGTAGGATCAAGATTATCCTCAGCAAGTTTGATTAATATTCCCGGCAGAGTATGGCCATCCCAAGCATTAAACGGTGATTAGCCTGATGTGCTATTTTCCCAAGTGGGTTGAGACTGAAGCTTTCCCTGACCGACAGATTTGGGTTTATTTCCCCAGCAGTGGGACCGATGCAATGTTGTATCCCCACGGAGTCCAAGTCTGACTCCTTTCCCCTCCGATTCCAGGTCATTGACCCATTCCTCCAGCAGGGGTCGACGTTGATTCCCTCACTGAGTAATCTCCAGACGAGTAGATTTTGATGTCAGACAGAGAAGAGTTATTTCTCAGCAGCTTGCTTCGTACCCTATAAGGACTTAGGGTGTTCTAAAAGGACCGTTCAGGGTTGTCTTCCTCAGTGAAGTGAGATTCAATTTCAGTGATCGATTGTTATCTTTCGCAGTCGCCAGAGGTGTATCCTTGATAGGATTAGTACATCTCCAACAGAGTTGTACAATGAGTAGCTAAGGATTGATATCCCCAGCAGTGTTGATACACAGGTATTCCTCATCAGACTTGATAGTCCAGCAGGTGTTACCCAGAAGGGTCAGTCTCCGTAAGGCGTATGCAAGATTATCCTCAGCAGATCAGGGTTGATATCCCCGACAGAGTGTAGCCATTCCCGGCAGATTGATTGTGCATTCCCAACGGTTTAGGATCGAAGTTCTCCCTGACAAGCGAATTTGGGTTTATTTCTCCAGCACTGGGTCAATGTGCAGTTTTCTCGTAGGAGACTATTCACAAGTGTGCAGCAATTGATAGTTCAAGACTGAAGTCTCTAGCGGAATTGAGATTCCCCACAGAGTTGTATTCTCCCCAGTAAGCAGGATGATTCCTTCTTCCCCAGCCGAGTTTGCAAACCCCCAAGAGAGCCGAGTCCTTGGAAGCCATGGAGGCCGTGATTGGTTTTCCCCAGTAGAGAGTACTGGATAGCTGATGTTGTATTTCCCCACCGGAGTCGTTATCTCCGGGAAAGTTTTGCCGCGAAGGCCGTGCAGTTTATTTCTGCGATTGACGTTGTTTCCTCAGCAGTTTGTGGTTTGAATACCTGGTTGAGCGAGTTCAGATTCTTGTAGAACTTTGTTCCCCTACAACAGTCGACTGAAGATCATTTCCCCAGGCGGAGTCCAATTGAGATTGGTGTGACTTCTTCTCCTCGGCAGGATGATTCCTCCTCTCTACCAGAGTGGTTCTTTCTCCTTGACAGGAGGATTCTCCCTTCAGCAATTATTTTGCTGATGGGGTCATAGCATTTTGCATGATTGCATAGCATTTACCCTAAACGCGTAGCATTTCCACCGTGTGGAGCATTGCGCCATTGTCAAAGCATATGCATACGAAACATGAGCTAGGTCGTTACCGTTCTTGTTTTGCAGATGTTCCTCCGCATAATGGTTTGCTCAAGATGATTTTTGAATTCCCCAGCGAAGTTGGTCGCTTAAGATGATTCTTGAATTCCCTAGTGAAGTCGCCAGAGTTGGTTGCTCAAGTTGATGCTTAGAATCTCCAGCAGAGTGTTTGCTCAGGATGATTCCTAAAATCTCCAGCAGTGTTATTGGTTCAGGATGATTCTTGAAATCCCCGGCACCCAGAATGATTTTTGGAGCCCTGAAGCAGAGTTGCTTGATAGTTCTCCAGAATCCCCAATGGAGATGTGTCATCCCCAGCAGGTTTTAAACATAGAAGTTGAACTTTCCTTGGAAACTTGATGATTGAAGTCCGACAGCGGTGCCGAAACCCCAGACTTGCTGATGAAGTCCAACTGTATTGACGAAGTAGTTCTCTCAGCTGATGCAGAGTGTCTGACGGTAAAAGATTGTATATCCTTATTTGGTTCATGATTGACCCAGAATTCTATTCTCGATCTACTGATGAAGTCCGGCTGACGCCCGAGATGTTCTGTGAATGCTCGATGGCATAATTAACTTGATTGTTAAAAAGTTCCTAATGACCTGGTGAGTCTCGAGGAATTCTTCTGCAGTGGCGCAGAACGCCCGACGGTAAAATCGACCTTTCATTACCAGTTACCCCCTAACCGGTGATCCTTTGATGACTTGAGGACGAAGACCTACAACAAAATCTGATGATCATCCTGACGGAGATCTGAGATTAGCCCTTCACCAATTACCGTGCGACCAATTCCCCAGTAGAGTTGTCGTGCAACTGTTATGCTCAGTTTTGAAGATGTTCCTACCGATCAAAGTGTCGTTTACCTGTGCGTGGTTGGCAAATCACCCGTTACCGTGTAACCAGTGATCCCTCGATGATTTGAGAATGTAATGATATCAGATAAATCAGAGAATCATCCTGACGGAGGTTCAGATCAGTATTTCTCCAGCTAGTTTCCGTGCAGCTATTATTTCAGTTTCCGAATATTAGTTCCCATCAGAGTACCGTGTACTTGTGCAGTTAGAAAATTTCGGGGTTCTTTTGTATTCAATCGTCTTCTACCTTTGAATGTTTGAAAGCCGTTCGCTTCTCAACCCTTCAGGTCCAAGCCGTTTGAATAGGGGCAGCTGTTGCACCCCAAAATTTGACAAACTACTTATCGCTATTTGGCTCATGGTTCGACTCATTTCATTTTGCATTTGCACACCGCGTACATTGCATTTTCCCAGTCAGATTGACTTTGTCGGGATTACAGCCCTCTGATCACGCTTCAGGCATTTCAGGCCAATAAGAGAAGTTATTTTGAGAATTGGTGCTCGTCCCGGTGTTTTCAGCTCTCGCTGTTGTTTTTGAGGACATCTCGATGTCCGGTTTTTACCGCTTATTTTGCTGTATTCGCGTATTCGTGTTCTAATCAATTTAATCAGCTTCCTCGTATTTTTTTAGATTTTTCTCTTAATTTCTAGAATTTTAGGGGTTTATTTTTTATTATAGGATTTAATAGAGTTTTAATAGCAATTTTCCTTTTTTAGAATAATTCATTTTTAGATAATGGTTTTAAAATGATTTTTAATAGGATAATTCTTTTACTAGGATTTTTTAAATAGGTTTAATAGATGTTTTCCATTTTTTTATTGGTTTAGAAATTAATAGAGTAATTTCTTGTTAGATATTAATTGGCTTGCTTAGATTTTAATAGATCTTAAATGAGTTTCTAGGTGTAATTCTTTTAATAGAAATTTTATAGATTTAATTTCTTTTTAGGATTAATTAGATAGTAGTTAGGATATTAATCATTTTAATTAGGAGAATTAATTGGAGTCAGAATTAATTAGATGTTCATTAGGGTTCTCCAATTTTAATTAGGTTGATTGGCAATTAATTAGGGCCAATTTATTAATCCTTTACGTTTTTCCATTAATTGGGTTTTAATCAGGTTTTGCATTAATTAGTTCATTTTATCAGTTTAATTGCAGCCATTAATCATCATTTCAGTATTAATCATTTTTGGCAGTTTTAGTGGGCCAGATGTCCGTTTTCTGGGGCCCAGGTCCAGGCCGCGCCAAGTGGCAATATAAAGCAATCCACGCGTGTACTCTCTCTGGCTCCCACCTCATTTCCATCAAGCCACGTTACACACTCACTGGCCGCCACCTCATTTCAGGCCACGTGGCTCTCTCTCAATTTTCCACTCCACCACCACGTGGCTCCCATGCAGCCTCCCTCCACCACACGCGTCTCCTTCCCTCGCTATCCCACATTGCATGCTGTCCACTTGTCTCTGAAGGTGAGATAATACTTAGAAGGGGGGTTGAATAAGTATGAAAGATTAAGACTTTAAAAATAATGACACAATTATTTTTATCCTGGTTCGTTTAAAACAACTACTCCAGTCCACTCTTCCTAGAGTGATTTGCCTTTCTCAACAAGGACTTAATCCAATATTTAATCAAACTAATTACAATAGTAACACCTAAGAACAACTGTTCTTAGTCTTCTCAAGAGCTACTGATTCCAACTGAATCCTCTTAAGGAAAAACCTTTACAATCAATGTAAATCAAATACAAGAGTATGAATGCTTCTAAAAAGCTTTTATCACAACAATGATTTTTCTCTTAAGTTTAAGTACAAGAAATTCTAAGAAGAATATGAAAGAATGAGAGCTAGAATAATATGATTTCTTTTCAGCAAATTGTGTCACTGAAGAATTTGGTGGAGACTTCCTTTTATAGGCAGCTGATCCAAGGATGCTGAGTGTTGAAAAGAGAGTCCCAAAAAGGTCTGAGCCTTTTTGTCTTCACATCAAGTGACCTTTCCTAGAAGTAGATAGCACAGAAAAATCCTTTTTGTCTGTGTTATCGTGTCTAGCACAAATGAGGAAAGAGACGTTTGATTTACTCCAACGGATATAATCTTTGAATATTTCTTCTTCAGTTTTCAGCAAGTTCTTCAGAGTCTTATTGAGTCAGAGTCTTCTAATGATGTTCAGAACTTTGCTGTATCAGAGTCTTCTGCAGCATGTGTGCTTTCAGCGTGTTGATCATCAGAGCATATTTGACACAGATCTTCAGTACTTGGCGGCGTTAGTACTTTCAGAAAATTCTGTAGAAACTATGCTTTGAGAAACTCTTCATACAATATTCTTCTAAGCTTCAGATGCTTCTGACTAGCTTCAGATGCTTCTGCTTCAGAATCTTCTGTAGCTTCTTGCTTCAGATCCTTCTGGAGACTACGCTCAGGATCTTCTGTAACCAGCAATCAGAGTCTTCTGCAGGATGCATCTGGCGCTTCAGAGTCAAGATAACTTCTTGTATACAATACAGATTTGCTTCTAGAGAGTTAATTTTATTTCAATATGCAGTAAAACTCTCAAACAAATTTTAGAGTATATAATTCTTAAATATAAAATTTCCTAACAGTTATCATCAAAACAAAGAGTTATTATTAAGAACCAATATGTGTTCTAACAATCTCCCCCTTTTTGATGATGACAAAAAGTATCAGAAATTTTGTTTAACTAAACATATTAGAATTATAAATCCCCCTGAGATGATGAATCTCCCCCTGAGTTAAATATGAAAAAGGAATAGAAACTTCCCTTTTGTCTTGAGTAATCTTCAGAGTTAGATCTTGTTTGTTCTTATAACATTTGAAGGTCAGAATGTCTTGCAGATTTAAGATTCAGAGTTTGATAAATGATCTGAGAGACTCAGAGTTTCTTTTATAGAATGTACTTATCAAATGTTTTGAAATAGTCAGATTAAATGTTAGATAGAATAGACATGTCTGAAGTTTCATTCTGGTGAAGTTATATTAAACAGTTCAGATCTATATTTTCTCCCCCTTTTTTGTCATAAGCAAAAAGTAAAAACTTTTAAAAAAGACAAATAAAAGGAACAATAAATAAGATAATTTAATGGAGAAAACTTTGATTCATTCAAAAGATCATATCAAGAGTACATAGGCAAACATTAGAAGATATAGCAATAAGGTACAGATGCAAACAACAGATGCAAAAACATTAGAATGAAAACAAATATCTAAGAGTGTTTGGACAAAAGCATCTTCAATAGATCTGTAATCTCAGAGGATGATTGCTCTTGCTTGGACATCCACTTAGTCATAGTTTCATTCTTTTCATCTTGCTTTGACATACATTCTGTCATATCCTCAGACTTCTTATCCTGCTTAGCCATCCAGGATTTTATCTCTGATTGTCCAGCTTCCAGAGCAGCAATCTTATCTTCAAAATCTGGATGTTCTTTCTTTATCTCAGATGAAGAATTATGATGAGGTTCTGTAGCCTGAACAGAGTCAATTTCCATTGGTTCTGTAGATTCTGAAGAGGGGTCTACCAGAGTCATAGCCAATGCATTATCAGTAGATTCTGTTGATGGTGGAGGAGCATCTAAACGAAGCAGAGGTTCAGTTTTGTTGAGAGTCCAGAATAGAGTCCTTTCAGCTCTGAGCTTTGCATCATCAGAACAGACGTTCTTCAGATTTGAAGCTACAGTGTTAAATCTGTTGATGAATCCGTTCCAGATGATGTCAGATTCTTTGGCATCCATTGTTTCTGAGCATTTCTTCTGAACAGTACCTAAATACATCTGTATTTCTTGCAAAAATGTTTGAAATAAATGATCAATATTAAGTCTGGGCTGTGGTCGTAACAAGGTTTCCAGAGTTATAGGTTTAGGTTGGGGAGATGGTGGAAAAAGTGATTTTTGGATAGAAATCAGAGGAGGAGGATAATATGGAATGAAGGGTATCTCAGGAGCTTTTTCTTTAGATCTGACTAAAGCATTAACCAAATGAGGTTTTGGTCTTCTGTGAGGGGTAACAACATCAAAAGGTGCATTTGAGTAGGGTTTGAAAGCAGATTTTGGTGGTTCATCAGATGCAACATTGTTATCAGATGCAATTTGCAGAGCTGAAACAACAGCTTTATCAGATTTTACAGAATGTGATATGGTTGCTAAAGGTTCTACATCTGCCATAGATTTTAAGTAATCAAGAATCACAGATGGAAGGATCATTGTGGTTTTTGGTTTCAGAGGGTTGATGGGCTCAGAAGGTTCAACTCTGTCATAAAAATCTTTCAGTTTGAAACCATAAGACAGATTATGAAAAAGAGAAGAAACTTGGGCACAAGATATAGAAGATGTTGGATTGGAATTAGGGATTAATATCTCAGATGATGGTGCAGATGGAGGAATAGGATCTGGAATGGGAGTTTTTGAAGGTATGGTAGTTTCAGGCTGGTTTATCTCAGAGTATTTTTCAGATGGAGAGATTAGAAAATCTGGGTGAATTTCTGATTCTGAGGAGTTAGAGGATGTGGTTGGAGTACAAGAGGTAGAAGATACTTGAAACACCGTTTTTAGTGGTGTGACATCAAGAATTTATGTCTTAGGGATATGAGGTTCAGAAGTATTGGTAGGTTCTGAAGGAATGTCAGATTGTTTGGATGGTTGTTCTGAGATGGGTGAATCAGATGAAACAGATATTGGTTCTGATGAAACTGGATTAGAAGTTACTTTTGTAGGTTCAGAAGTAACATGTGCAATGGGTTCAGAAGGTGGATTGTCAGAGGATTTTTCTGGTTGAACTTCTTTTGGTTGGTTCTCTGGATGTTCAGAGGTTTGTTGTTGAACAAATGTTTGTTGTTCTGATGGTTGAGGTCGTGGAACAAAGTGTTTGATATGAATTTGGGGTTGAGATGGTTTTGGTACAGAAACTGTTGGTGTTGAAATTGTTTGTGTTGTAGTTTGAGTTGGAATAGGTGATTGTTTTTGTGGTGATATGGAGCTGGGAGCAGTAACATAAGTGGTTTGTGTTGAAGGTGGTTTTGGAACAGACTTAACATTAGAATCATTAATAACAAGTTTTGCAGAAGATACAGAAGATTTAGTACCTTTTACTTTGATCCTTTTGGTAGGTACAGAAGCAGCTTCTTCAGATTCTTTTCTCTTCAAGAGCTTCTTGGGCTTCTCAGCAATCTTGACCTTCTTCTGAGCAGGTGCAGATTCTTCTACAGGCTGAGTCCTTGTCCTCTGGAGTTGTGCTTCTTCTTCTCCTGCATCTGGTAGTGGTTGTCTAGCTAGCTGAATCACATTAGCAGGAACAGGTTTTCCTTCCTTCTTGCATTCATCAATATACATAACCACTATATGTCTGGGTTCTTCAGCAAAGAATAAAGGAAAGTCATCTACAGGAACCCTCTTATTCAATTCAGACATATTCAGCTTCTTGGGAGCTGTTGTGAGTTCATCAACAATTTTGAGTCTCAGAAGACTTTTAGCATTCAGAGGCTTTCCCATTATAAATTCTAATTCCTCTGTAACTCCAGCAGCATACAAAGCAGTTACTAAACCATTCTCAGTAAGAAGATCTGAGATCAACCTTCCAAAGGGGATCCAAGTTCTGATCTTCTGTCCTTTCTCTTTCACATATTTTCTAGATGCATTGATATGGTTCCACAGATGCATAAACAGAATGTATGGAAGATCTACCTTGGTGCTCTGACTAAGGCAATACATGAAATACAGCTGTTCATTATTGACATAGTCTGGAGAATTGGTTGACTTCCTGTGGTGGATGCATCCCATGAAGATCTTGGCCCAGATCTTGTAATCAGGCTTCAGATCTTTGAATTTATTAGAAGCTTGACCAACAGTCATTACTTCTTCATAAACCTCATCCATGTCCACACGCCCAGCTGGCAAGTGGGAAACACCATCTGTTTCTTCATAACCTATTAATTTTCTTATCAAATCTTCTGTGATAATAATTTCTTTTCCCAGCACAGAAGATAAGATGAACTTGGGGTAAACTGATGCATGAATCCAGAATTCTTTCACAAGGAGAGGGTAAACTGGTCCAAAGAGCCTATCAAAATACTTAACCCATCCTTGAGCTCCAATTATGGAACGAAACTCAAACCCATTTTCTGCCAGTGAATCAAACTCAACCATAGATTCACATAGAACTTCCAACTTATCAACAGGGGTTAGAAGAGTTCTTTTGGGAGGAGAATATGGAGTAACACCCAAGTTTTCTGAAGTTACAGCAGCCATAGTAGATTGGAATTGAGCAGTTGTTGATGATGAAGTTGCCATTGAAGAATGCTTTGTCAAACGCTTAGGTATAGGGTTTTTATGCAGAGAAAAGAGGAGATGAAAACGCATGTAATTTCTGAGAATGTGAAAAGTGTGAAAGTGAATACAAGACATGTATTTATACTAAAACACTTAGGCAAATCAACAGTCAGAAAAATGCACGTTTGAACAAGCATTAAATGAAGAGAATAATAATCATTTCAAAACATTAATTGCTTTTGACAATTAGGGGGGGAAACCAAGATTCTCACTATTCAAACTTCACCTCAAACGTCTCTTCAATTGTGTACACGCCACCTCTTCAGATTTGGTGTGACACGTGGTTGCTTGCATGTTGTTCTGAATTCTCTTAAGAAATGAAACGTTAGCCAACGTTCAGATCTTCTAAAGATTGTTAGTTCAGAGTTTCACAACAGAAATATTGATCAGAATAAAATAAGCAATCAGAAGAAATACTTCAGAGCATTAAGCATTTTTGCATCTGTAAAAATTTGCTTCTGATAAATATCATTCTGGACAAAAATCCATACCAATATTTTTCAGAATAAAATTGAATCTATCTTCAACAAGGGGTTTTGTAAAAATATCTGCCCATTGATGATCTGTATCAACAAAGGCTAAATTTATGATTCCCTTCTGAACATAGTCTCTGATGAAATGATGCTTAATTTCTATATGTTTTGCCTTAGAATGTAAAATGGGATTCTTGGACAAACATATAGCAGAAGTATTATCACAAAAGATAGAAATGTTACTTTCAAAAATTTGATAATCTTCTAGTTGACTCTTCATCCAGAGCATCTGCGTGCTACATCCAGCAACAGCAATGTATTCAACCTCTGTGGTTGAAAGTGCAATTGTGGGTTGCTTCTTGCTGTACCAGGAGATTAGATTTCTTCCTAGAAATTGACAACTTCCAGAAGTACTTTTTCTTTCCACACTGTCTCCAGCGTAGTCAGCATCGCAGAATCTAACTAATTTGAAATCATCAGATTTTCTATAACACAAACCCACATTAGAAGTACCTTTCAGATACCTTAGAATCCTCTTGACAGCTGTCAAGTGTGATTCTCTAGGATCTGATTGGAATCTAGCACACAGACAAACACTGAACAATATGTCAGGTCTAGAAGCAGTAAGATAAAGAAGAGAGCCAATCATACCTCTGTAGAGCTTCTGGTCTACTTTCTTACTTACCTCTTCCTTGCCAAGTGAGCTAGTAGGATGCATTGGAGTCTTTGCCAGCTTGCTGTCAGACATGTTAAATTTCTTCAGAAGTTCTTTAACATATTTTGTCTGATGTATGTAGGTGCATTCTGGAGTTTGATTAACTTGGATTCCAAGAAAGAATCTGAGTTCTCCCATCATGCTCATTTCAAATTCTGCCTGCATACATGTAGCAAACTCCTTTCCAAGCATAATATTTGTTGATCCAAAAATAATAGCATCTACATAAATTTGGCAAATTAGAAGATCTTTCTTAATTGTTTTACAAAAGAGTGTTGTATCCACTTTGCCTCTGATGAAATTCTTCTCCAGAAGAAAATTGCTCAATCTCTCATACCAAGCTCTGGGAGCTTGTTTTAATCCATATAGAGATTTCTTTAATTTGAAAACATGATCTGGAAATTTTTCATTTTCAAAACTAGGAGGTTGGTGGACATAAACTTCCTCTTCTATAATACCATTAAGAAAGGCACTTTTAACATCCATCTGATACAGAATGATGTTATTTTGTGCAGTAAAGGAAATAAGAAGGCGTATAGATTCTAACCTTGCCACTGGAGCATATGTCTCAGTGTAATCAATACCTTCTTGCTGACTGTACCCTTGAGCAACCAGCCTTGCCTTGTTCCTCTCAACTTCTCCTTTCTCATTTAGCTTATTTTTGAAGACCCATTTTGTACCAATTATATTGAATCCTTGAGGTCTCTGAACTAGATCCCATACATCATTTCTGCTGAATTGATTTAGCTCTTCTTGCATGGCAATAATCCAATCATTGTCTTGCAGAGCTTCATCTACTGAAGATGGTTCAATTTCAGACACTAGTCCAAATAGTGATGCTTCAGATGATCTTAGAAAGGATCTTGTTCTGATGGGATCATCCTTCTTTCCAATAATGACATCCTCTGGATGAGAAGCTTTAAATCTGGATGATGATCCTCTAATTGTTGACTCTTCAGAAATGTTTAGGTTGTTCATATGAGAAGTTAAAAGAGTAGCATCTGGAGTTGCTTCTGGTTCCTTCACTTGAATTTTGTCTGCTTCTGGAACTTCAGAGTCAATAAAGACTACTTCCCTATCTGCAGAGTTATCAAACTGCTTTGGCTTTTTAGAGCCAAGCTTATCATCAAATCTGACATGAATGGATTATTCCACAATCTGTGTCTCAGTGTTGTATACTCTGTAGCCTTTAGAGCGTTCAGAATATCCAAGCATGAAACACTTTTGTGCTTTGGAATCAAACTTGCTCAGATTTTCCTTAGTGTTTAACATATAGCAAATAACTCCAAAAGGATGAAAATAAGAAATGTTGGGCTTTTTGTTCTTCCACAGTTCATAAGGAGTCTTCTTCAGAAGAGGTCTAACAGACACTCTGTTCTGAATGTAACAAGCTGTATTGATTGCTTCTGCCCAAAAATGTTTTGCCAGATTTGTCTCATTGATCATGGTTCTGGCCATTTCTTGCAAAGTTCTGTTTTTCCTCTCTACAACCCCATTCTGTTGTGGAGTTCTAGGACAGGAAAAATCATGAGCAATGCCATTTTCAGAAAAAATATTTTTCAAAAAATTTATTTTCAAATTCACCACCATGATCACTTCTGACTTTTATAATTTTGAAATTCTTTTCATTCTGGACTTGCTTGCAGAAGTCAAAGAACACCGAATGTGACTCATCCTTGTGTTTTAAGAACTTTACCCATGTCCATCTACTAAAGTCATCAACAATGACTAATCCATACTTCTTTCCTCTGATGGATGCAGTTTTCACTGGTCCAAACAGATCCATATGAAGTAATTCTAATTCTAGTGGTTTAGAAGTAGAAACAACATTTTTTGATTTGAAAGATGTTTTTGAAAACTTCCCTTTCTGGCATGCTTCACAAAGAGCATCTGAAGTGAACTTCAGATTAGGGAGTCCTCTGACAAGATTAAGTTTATTAATCTGAGATATACTTCTCATATTAATATGGCTCAATCTTCTGTGCCAGACCCATTGCTCTTCATTAACAGACAAGAGGCATTTAACATTTTGAACTTTAAGTTCTGAAAGATTTATTTTATAAATGTTGTTTTTCCTCTTACCACTAAATAGGATAGAGCCATCCTTTTGACTAATAGCTTTACAACATTTTTGATTAAAGGTAATATCATAACCATTGTCACTTAATTGACTTATGGACAATACGTTATGCTTTAACCCTTCAACAAGTAAAACATTAGTAATAGAGGGAAGTTTACCATTTCCAATAGTGCCAGATCCAATGATCTTGCCCTTCTGGTTCCCTCCAAACTTCACGTCACCTCCAGATCTAAGTTCCAGGCTTTGGAACATAGACTTTTCTCCTGTCATGTGTCGTGAGCATCCAGAGTCCAGGTACCATGATTGGCGTCCTGACCTTGCTGCTAAGAACATCTGCAACAGGAATTATTTTGTTTTTAGGTACCCAGATCTTCTTGGGTCCTTTGGGGTTAGTTGGTTTGTAGGTTTGTCTAAACTTCTATTTTTCAACATAATGTTTATTCTGACTTGCCTTGGGTTTAAACACATAAGTATTCTTCTCAGAGCTTGTGTGTTTAATGTCATTTAAGTGACCAAATTTAAATTGAGAATACAGAGGTGTCTTCTTGATGAAAAGTTTGTCAACATGTTTTGGATTGCTTCCAGATGAAGATTCATATCCAATACCTCTTCTGTTGTTTCCACTAACACCATAGATCATAGAAGCCATCTTGCTTCTGTCTATGCTCTTAGTAAGAAATCTCTGAAAGCTAGAGTCATATTTTTCTAAAATGTTTTCACATTAATTAGTCTCAGATTCAGATTCTTGTTGAGTTATTTCAAAGTCATTTTTGATTTTCAGATTTATTTCTTTTTGCTCAACAAGTTCTGTTTTCAGAAGATCAATCTCAGATTCAAGATTGCTTTTCAGCTTCTTGTATTTGAGTTTGATATTGTTATAACTTTTAAGAACTTATGTTAAAACTTTTGTAAGTTCTTCTTTGGTAAGTTTAGCCATTACCTCTTCTGCGTCATCATCAGATTCAGAATCTGATTCATATCCTGAGGTACCTTCCTCTTGATCCTCTGTGCTGGCCATCAGTGCAACATTAGCACATTCTTCTTCTAATTCAGAAGATGATTCAGATTCATCTGAGTCATCCCATGTTGCCATCAGAACCTTCTTCTTTTTGTTAAACTTCTTCTTGGGTTTTTCTTTCTGAAGTTTGGGGCAATCATTCTTGTAGTGCCCAGGTTCTTTGCACTCATAGCACACAACTTCTTTCTTGGCAAATCTTCTGTGTCCAGAAGATTCCTTTCTATTATCAGATCTTCTGAAGTTGTTGAACTTCTTTCCTTTGTGCTTCCAGATTCTGTTGATCCTTCTAGACAGCATGGATAACTCATCTTCTTCTTCAGAAGAAGATTCTTCAGAGCTTTCTTGAATGACCTGCAAAGCTTTAGCAGTTTTGTTAGATTTTAATGCAACAGATTTACCTTTTTCTTTCTTCTGAGGTTCATCTTCCTCAAGCTCAATCTCATGGCTCCTCAGTGAGCTGATGAGTTCGTCTAGAGAGATCTTGTTCAGATCTTTAGCCATCTTCAAGGCAGTCACCATTGGTCTCCATCTGGTAGGCAGACTTCTGATGATTTTCTTTACATGATCTGATGTAGAGTATCCCTTGTCCAGAACTTTCAGCCCAGCTGTGAGTATCTGAAATCTGGAGAACATGGCTTCAACAGATTCAGAGTCTTCCATTTTGAAGGCCTCATACTTCTGGATCAGAGCCAGAGCTTTTGTCTCCTTAACTTGAGAATTTCCCTCATGAGTCATTTTTAGGGATTCAAACATATCAAAAGCAGTTTCCCTGTTTGTAATTTTTTCATACTCAGTATGTGAAATTGCATTCAATAATATAGTCCTGGCTTTGTGATGATTTCTAAAATCTTTCTTCTGAGCATCTGTCATAGATTTTCTGTCAATCTTCTTGCCATTCTCATCTGTGGGATGGACATATCCATCTATGACTAGATCCCATAGATCAGCATCATATCCTAGGAAAAAACTCTCAATTCTGTCTTTCCAGTAGTCAAATTTCTCCCCATCAAACATTGGGGGTTTGGTGTTGATCCTGTCCCTTTCTTCATATTTATTGTTAATATTGGATATTGAATTATCAGCCATTGTAACAAATAAATATATATCAAAGTATTTCTCTCTGGATCTTTACTGACACTGTTAAGTGGTAGCACACACAGAACTGGAGCTCTGATGCCAACTGAAGGTGAGATAATACTTAGAAGGGGGGTTGAATAAGTATGAAAGATTAAGACTTTAAAAATAATGACACAATTATTTTTATCCTGGTTCGTTTAAAACAACTACTCCAGTCCACCCTTCCTAGAGTAATTTGCCTTTCTCAACAAGGACTTAATACACTATTTAATCAAACTGATTACAAGTAACACCTAAGAACAACTGTTCTTAGTCTTCTCAAGAGCTACCGATTCCAACTGAATCCTCTTAAGGAAAAACCTTTACAATCAATGTAAATCAAATACAAGAGGATGAATGCTTCTAAAAAGCTTTTATCACAACAGTGATTTTTCTCTTAAGTTTAAGTACAAGAAATTCTAAGAAGAATATGAAAGAATGAGAGCTAGAATAATATGATTTCTTTTCAGCAAATTGTGTCACTGAAGAATTTGGTGGAGACTTCCTTTTATAGGCAGCTGATCCAAGGATGCTGAGCGTTGAAAAGAGAGTCCCAAAAAGGTCTGAGCCTTTTTGTCTTCACATCAAGTGACCTTTCCTAGAAGTAGATAGCACAGAAAAATCCTTTTTGTCTGTGTTATTGTGTCTAGCACAAATGAGGAAAGAGACGTTTGATTTACTCCAACGGATATAATCTTTGAATATTTCTTCTTCAGTTTTCAGCAAGTTCTTCAGAGTCTTATTGAGTCAGAGTCTTCTAATGATGTTCAGAACTTTGCTGTATCAGAGTCTTCTGCAGCATGTGTGCTTTCAGCGTGTTGATCATCAGAACATATTTGACACAGATCTTCAGTACTTGGCAGCGTTAGTACTTTCAGAAACTTCTGTAGAAACTATGCTTTGAGAAACTCTTCATACAATATTCTTCTAAGCTTCAGATGCTTCTGACTAGCTTCAGATGCTTCTGCTTCAGAATCTTCTGTAGCTTCTTGCTTCAGATCCTTCTGGAGATTCGCTCAGGATCTTCTGTAACCAGCAATCAGAGTCTTCTGCAGGATGCATCTGGCGCTTCAGAGTCAAGATAACTTCTTGTATACAATACAGATTTGCTTCTAGAGAGTTAATTTCATTTCAATCTGCAGTAAAACTCTCAAACAAATTTTAGAGTATATAATTCTTAAATATAAAATTTCCTAACAGTTATCATCAAAACAAAGAGTTATTATTAAGAACCAATCTGTGTTCTAATAGTCTCCCTACAGGTCCTCGCCAGAGACTCTCCCCGCCGGCCATGCAACCACCTCCGGCCACCGCAACCGTCGCCGGAGGCTCGCCGGAAACTGCAAAGAACACACCAAGATGTTCAGCAATTTTTCACCAGTGATCTTCAGGAGATGTTCATATCTTCGCCGGAAATCACAAGAAGTCGCCGAAAACTTCATATGAAATTCATCCAGTTCATCAAATCACCAGATTCATAGATCTTCGATCATCATCATATTCGTCATCAGATTCATCACTTTTTCCAGATTTTGCCAAAGTCGTCAAGATCTTCAAGCGATCTTCATCAAATCGTCCCCCGATCTTCACAGATCCACCACATCCATAACCATCTCACCAGATCTTCGTCAAAACCTTCATATGTTCACCGTTTCTTCCACCGTTGTTCATCATCATCTTCACCGATTTTCCAGATCTGCCATGGATATCATGAACAACAACTTCGATTTCCAGAAAAAAGCTTCAAGAACGTTCTTCATACACCCATACGAACTGCATCCAAGCTCGTCAGCTTCATCGAGTTTCAAGATCCATAGGAGATTCATCGCATCCTTCATCAAAGACCTCCGTCCAATCTTCATCATCGCCCCTAACGTTCATCAGAACCCCACGATCTCCACATGTTCTTCCAACAATCTCCAGCAACTGTCCAAGATCCTCAAGGAAGCTTCAACGACGTTCGCCAACCGCTCGTCACCATTCTTGTTCAGATCGCTAACGAACCTTCGAGAATATCAAGGGCAGATCATTTTTTTCCAGTTTGCGTTTTGTTTATTCAGGTGTTTTGGGAGTTTGAGTGAGAGGTGAAACGAAAGAGAAAGAGCTTGCGGAGAGAGAGAAGCTTGCGAGAGAGAGAGGCTGAGAAAGGAAGGAGCAGCGTGAACAGTGAGGGGAAGTTGAGAGATTAGGGTTTGTCTGAAGAGTGATACGTGGTTGTCTGGTGAACTGGGCTCATAGGCCCATTGGTTTTTTTGCTATGATTCACGTCCCTGTTTTTGTTATGCACCCCCTACCCGTGTGTGTAGTTGGGCTGGGCCCATTCTCTTTACCAGCCACATACCCCGTTTTTGGCATGCACCCCCTCCCCGTTTCAGGAGTTTTTTTAGTGGGCTGGGCCTGCTATTACTGGTTTTACTGATGTAACATCCCTGTAAATCATACACCCCCCTGTACATTTTTGTATGGTTTTAATTGTAATTTCCGTTTTAGAATAGTTTAATAATTCTAGAATATAGTTAGCATATTGATTAGCATGTTAGGATTATAGTTAGGATTTAATTTTCTTTAGAGAATTGTTTTAGTTTAATATGCTTAGACTATAATTTTTAGTATATTTTCTTCTAATAGAATTTAGATAATATAATTCTTAGAATAGGTTGTAACTAGCATATTATGCTCTTTAGGGAGTTTTAGATAATATTTCTCTTAGAGTTCTCCTTTATATTTTTCTAGAATAGAAATTTAGCATTTATTCCTTTGTAAAGAATTTAGGAATTAGATATTTTTAGGAGAGTTATGGTTCATTTCTTTTAGGAGATATAGGATATATTTTCATCAAGAGACTTATTGCCGTATTTTAGGAGTAGCGTATTATTTCCTTTTGCTATTGGATTTCTCTCCTATTTTCTCTCCTGTCATCCGATTTTATCTTCGATTTTATTGTTGGCTGGCCGTGTGACACGATTCCATTGAAGAATGATTTTCGATAGCATTTCTCTATCTTGTCTTTGACACGGACATCAATATGCTACCTCTTAGAGTTTGATTTCTCGTATAAGTCGAACCATGACGGTCTAAGCATTACATTGTTCTTGATTCAAGTGTCATCATCAAGGATCCAGAGAGGAGAAGATTGGAATGGAGCTTGCGCGGACGTCAGGAGTCCAGGAGCTGCTTCGTTCAACATCATCATCGTCTTATTCAAGTCTTCAGGCAACCGTCGAGTGTTGTGAGCTGTATCGTTAGATACGTAGGAAATGACAGTTGAGGAGCTTCTTCTCAATCGTCTAGGATGTCTAGTATGGTACCCTTTGGGTGACATGCGACGCATTCGCTCCTACGTCTTAGGTTCTTGCGTGTGTGTCCCGAGTTCCTTCCCGTTTAGGCGTAGACCTGCTTCCTCTTTGTTCTCGCCCCCGTGCGAACGAAACGCCTTTTCTCTCGCGTTCAGGCGATCGAGACCCCTTCACTTGCCCCCGTGCAATCGAGACTCATTTTCCAGTTGAACTATGTTTGCTCTGATCTCTCGTACCAGACGAGAGTACGTAGGCATAGGATGCGACATCCTAGCGAGCTCCCTTTTTCTTTCTCCCCGCTTAGCTGTAGTAGGATGAACTACAGCTGCTCTGATTTCTCATACTGAATGAGAATATGTAGGCATAGGATGCGATATCCTAGCGAGCACACTAATAACTAACCTTTTTGTTCTCTCGCTGCCGCGCGATCGAGACTTTCCCGCTGACGACTGATGTTATCCCTTTCTCTTGCCCGAGCGCATTTGAGACCAGACCGTAGTTCTAGTTCCCGTAGGTCCCCGTACCTTTCTAACCAACCTGATCTCTCACCCCTGTGTGATCGATAACACCCTTGTCTAGCCGTAGTTAGCCTGAACTACGTCATGCTCTGATTTCTCTGACGAGAATACGTAGGTACAAGACGCGATGTCTTGGCGAGCAAACTTCCCCCCGTAGTTTCCCGAACTACGTGGACTCTGATTTCTCATTCTCTGATGAGAGTACGTAGGCATAGAGCGCGACGCTCTATCGAGTCAGTTTCTTTCCGTTTAGATTTAGCAGCCGTAGATAGATTATTTTTCACCCGTAGACAAACACAACAAGCATGGATCCCATCGAGTACGACGGACGTGAGGGGTGCTAACACCTTCCCCTTGCGTAACCGACTCCCGAACCCAGACAATGGTTGCGATGACCTTGTCTTATACCTTTTCGTCAGGTTTTTCCGATCGTTTCCTTTCCCGTTCTGAGGGATAAATAACGAAAGGTGGCGACTCTTCTGTTTTGCCGGCACCTTATTTTCGCGGTAGCGACACTCTTCAGAACTTCTGATAACACTTTGATAAGTTCTTATTTAGTGAGTTTAGCCATTACCTCTTCAGCGTCAGAGTCAGATTCAGATCCTGAAGTTCCTTCCTCCTGATCTTCTATGTCTGCCATCAAAGCTACATTGGCACATTCCTCTTCTAACTCAGATTCAGATTCAAATGTATCTGAATCATCCCAGGTGGCCATTAGAACCTTTTTCTTCTTATCAAATTTTCTTTTAGGCTTTTCTTTCAGCACCTTTAGACATTCAATTTTGTAATGTCCAGGTTCTTTACATTCATAACAGACAACCTCTTTTTTGCCAGATCTTCTGTGTCCAGAAGATTCTTTTCTTTGGTCAGGCTTCCTGAAGTTTCTGAACTTCTTTCCTTTATGCTTCCAGAGTTTGTTTATTCTTCTAGACAGCATGGATAGTTCATCTTCATCTTCAGATGAGGATTCTTCAGAGCTTTCCTCTATTACCTGCAATGCTTTAGCAGATTTATTAGATTTTAAAGCAATTGATTTACCTTTCTTTTGAGGTTCATCTTCCTCAAGTTCAATTTCATGACTTCTTAGTGAACTGATTAGTTCCTCCAAGGAGATCTTGTTCAGATCTTTTGCCATTTTCAGCGCAGTCACCATAGGTCTCCATCTTGTAGGTAAACTTCTGATGATCTTTTTCACATGATCAGCAGTAGAGTATCCTTTATCCAGAACCTTTAGTCCAGCTGTAAGTATTTGAAATCTGGAGATCATAGCTTCAACAGATTCAGAGTCTTCCATCTTGAAGGCTTCATACTTCTGGATTAGAGCCAGAGCCTTTGTTTCCTTGACTTGAGAGTTTCCCTCATGAGTCATCTTTAAGGACTCAAACATGTCAAATGCAGTTTCCCTATTTGTAATTTTTTCATACTCAGTGTGAGATATTGCATTTAACAATATTGTTCTGGCCTTGTGGTGATTTCTAAATTCCTTCTTCTGAGCATCTGTCATAGATTTTCTGTCTACTTTCTTGCCATTCCCATCAGTGGGATGAACATATCCATCTATGACCAGATCCCATAAATCAGCATCATATCCAAGGAAAAAACTTTCAATCCTGTCTTTCCAATAATCAAATTTCTCCCCATCAAACATAGGGGGTTTGGTGCTGATTCTGTCCCTTTCTTCATATTTGTTGTTAATGTTAGACATTGTATTATCAGCCATAGTAACAACCAAATATATATCAAAGTTTTTCTCACTGGATCTTTACTGTCACTGTGAACTGGTAGCACACACAGAACCGGAGCTCTGATGCCAACTGAAGGTGAGAAAATACTTAGAAGGGGGTTGAATAAGTATGAAGATAAAAACTTAGAAATAAAAACTCAAGTATTTTTATCCTGGTTCGTTGAACTCAACTACTCCAGTCCACCCTTCCTAGAGTGATTTTCCTTTCTCAATCAAGGACTTAATCCACTATTTAATCAACTGATTACAATAGTAAGCACTAAGAACAACTGTTCAAAGTCTTCTCAAGAACTACTGATCCTAACTGGATCTTCTTAAGGTTTTCTTACAATCAAATGTAATAACAAATACAAGTGTTTAAAATTGCTTCTAATAAAGCTTTATCACAACTGTGATTTTTCACTTAAAGTTAAGAACAAAGAAATTAATTCTAGAAAGAATTTGAGATGTATGAGAGCTTGGATATTGATTTCTTTCAGATAAAACGTCAACTGAAGAAGATGGGTGAAGACTTGCTTTTATAGGCAGTTTGATCCAAGAGAACTTCACGTTGAAAAGAGTGTCCCAAAAGGTCTGAGCCTTTTTGTCTTCACATAAAGTGACCTTTCCTAGAAGAAGAAAGCACAGAGAAATCCTTTTTGTCTGTGTTCTTGTATCTAGCATAAATAAGGAAAGAGTCGTTTGGATTATTCCAACGGACATAATCTTTGAATTATTCTTCTTCAATTTTCAGCAAGATTCATCAGAGTCTAATTTGATCAGAGCCTTCTGATGTTGATCAGAGTTTTGCTGAATCAGAGTCTTTACAGCAGGTGTGATTTTAGCGTGTATAAGTTCAGAGCATATTTGAGTCAGATCCTCAGTACTGGCAGCTTTAGTACTTTCAGAATCTTCTGTAGTAACTATGCTTTGAAAACTCTTCATACAGAATTCTTCTTAGGTTCAGATGCTTCTGACTTGCTTCAGATTCTTCTGGAGCTTCTGCTTCAGATCCTTCTGGAGCTTCTGCTTCAGATCCTTCTGAAGGCTACGCTCAGGATCTTCTGTTGGCAGCATTCAGAATCTTTTAATGGATGCATCTGGCGCTTCAGAGTCTAGCATATTTCTTATGTTCAGTTCTGATTTGCTTCTGGAGTGATAATTACTTTAATATCTGCAGTAAAAACTCTTAAGCAAATTTTAGAGTATATAATTCTTAATTACAAAATTTCATAATAGTTATCATTAAAACATAGAGATATTATTAAGAACCAATCTGTGTTCTAACAACTAAAGGCTGGTTTGAAAAGAAAAGAAAATGACTCGGTAAAGTATTGCACTTTATGCCTACATATTCCCGTCTGGAATGAGAAATCAGAGTCAACGTAGTTCGCATAACTACGGGTGATGGGGGGAAGGTTGCTCGCCAAGATATTGCATCTTATGCCTACATACTTTCACACAGCGCGAAAGATCAGAGCAAACATAGTTCGGGCTAACTACGGGTAGACAGGGTGTTCTCGATCACACAGGGGTGAGAGAAAGAGTTGACGATACTAGCGTACGCATTCTAGCAGTTAGGTGTATGCTGCTCGCTCGACGGAGACTTAGGCGTTACCTGTTTGCGGTAGAACGGGCGTAGTATGTCGGTTTTTAAGGTATGGGAACCTACGGGAACTTAGGACTACGGTCTGGTCTCAATTGCGCTAGGGCAAGAGAAAGGAAACATCAGTCGTCAGCGGGAAAGTCTCGATCGTACAACAGCGAGAGAACAGAGAAGTTAGTTGTTAGTGTGCTCGCTAGGATATCGCATCCTATGCCTACATATTCTCGTCTGGGATGAGAAATCAGAGCAGCTGTAGTTCAGCCAACTACAGTAAAAGGGAAAAGGGGAAATGGAAAAGGGAGCTCGCTAGGACATCGCATCCTATGCCTACGTACTCTCGTCTGGTACGAGAGATCAGAGAAAACGTAGTTCGGCGCTACAGGAAAGCAAGTCCCGATTTCACAGGGGAAAGAGTAGGGGTCTCAATCGCCTGAACGCGAGAGAAAAGGGTTTCGATCGCACGGGGGCGAGAACAAAGAGGAAGCAGGCTTAAACCCTAAATGGGAAGGAACTCGGGACACACACGCAAGAACCTAATACGTAGGAGCGAGTGCGTCGTATATCACCCAAGGGAAATATACTAAACACCCTAAACGATTGAGGGGAGACTGCTCGATTGTTATTTCCTACGTATCTAACGATACAGCTCGCAGCACTTGACGGTTGCACGAAAACTTGAAGAAGAAAGATGATGTCGAACGAAGCGGCTCTGTTGGTTCCTGACATGCGCGCAAGCTCCATTCCAATCTTCTCCTCTCTAGATCCTTGAAGTGGATGTTCGAATCAGGAATAATGTAACGCTTAGATCGTCATGGTTCGACTTTTACGAGAAATCGAACCCTTAGAGGTAGCGTATTGATGTCCGTGTCAAAGACAAGATAGAGAAATAATATCGACAATCATTCTCCAATTGAATCGTATCACACGGCCTGCCAAAAATAAAATCGAAGATAAAATCGGAAGAGAAAAGAAACGAGGAGAGAAATATGAGAGAAATCCAATCACAAAATGAAAATAAAGTTCTACTCCTAAATATTAGCAATCAAATTCCAATAGAAAATATTCTGAAGAAATATTAAAAGGAACTGCGTATAAGAAAAATAGCATGAAAAATCTATCCTAAAATGCTATAACGTTCTATAAAGAAAATAGACTGAAAAACTCCATACACAATAATATTCTAAGAAATACTATTTAAAGAAAGTGGGAACTTCTATGTAAATTGCATACTAGAAAATATCCTAAAAAATTCTATAATATTCTATAGAAAAAATTCTATATATCCTATAATTCTATAATTTCCTAAAAAGAAAAAAAGAATATAAATTCTACGGTTATTACAATCAATCATCCAATACAAGTAAGAAATTAAAAACTAAAGGGGAGGGGGGTACAACCTGCAAAAGGGGTAAATGCAGTAAAACCACCACTGGGCTTTAAGCCCACAATACAAAAAAAAATTCAGAAAAACACACACACACAAAGGGGGTACGCACAGGGAAATGGAGTGTGTAGTCAGGAATTAAATGTTGGGCCCAGCCCATCACAAACTTCATCAGCCAAAAAAGAAAAGGAAACAGGGACGGGGGGTGAATGTTTGGAAACAGGGGTATGGATCCAAAAATCTCGTTGGGCTTGAGGCCCAACATCCCAACCCACGAGCCTTCCCTAACTTCTCCCAAACACAATTCTGAAACCCTAGCACTTCTCTTCTTCCATCTTGCCTAAGCCTCCGCTGCCGCTGATGCTCTCACCGTCTCCCCCTCTCAATCTCACATTGTTCATTCCTCAATCTCCTTCGTTCCTTCACCTTCAATCATCACTTCTTCCTTTCTCCGATCAAAAAACCTAAGCCACCTCTCTCAAACTCTCCTCGTCTGAATCTGTGAGGCTTGTGAAGAGAATCCATTGCGTTCTGGTTGGGAGATCTTAGAAGATGTTGTAATGGTGAAGTTCTTGGAGAAAACGAAGGTAGCCTGGAAACAGAGGAGAGTGTTACCGGAAAATTCATGGAGATCTGGAGTCTTGACGGAAGCGTTGGAGTGTGAATGTTCTTATAATGAACATGGATGCAAAATGACGAATGGTTCATGAATCTGGGAAACGGTTGTGGCTCTTTGAAGATTCTTGAACAGTTGATGAAGATCTGGAAAATCTTGCAAGAACTTGAAGAACGGAATGAAGATTGAACATGGAGGTGATGATCCTGATGAACGCCAGATGAACGCGCTTGCAGATCTTGACGAAGATCTTTGGAGATTGAAGGATCTGGGGACGGTTTCTGGAAATCTTTAGGAAGATGATGAATCTGGATAGTTCTGGATGATGAACATTGATGCATTTTCATGAAATATTTTTGGCGAAGATGCAATGAGGATGGTGGTCGTGATGAAGGTCTCATGGATTTTCCGGGGAAATGATGAAGATAGGATGAAGAGGATGAGTGAAGTTTCCGGTGAAAGAATGCAGTTTTCGGCGAGTTGTGGGACTTCGGGCGACCGTTGCGGTGGTCCCTGCGGCGGCTGCATGGCCGATGGTGAGGGTGAGAGGGTGAACAAGGATGAGACACGTGTGGGACTTTGCATGCAGAGGGGGAAGTGTGAGGTGGACGCGTGGCGATGAAGTGTCACCGTGTGGGGCATGCAGTGATGTGAGTTGGCGGAGAGAGAAATGGACGTGTGGAGGTTTTATATGTATGACATGTGGCGTCGAGAATGGACTGGGCCTCCAACACCTGGCCCACCAGAAATAACTGCACTTAATTCCACAATTAAAATTGATATAATCTGACTCAATTAAATCCCAAAAAATGCTAATTAAAGGATTAATGATGGATTAAAATCTGGTTAAAAAACTAAACGACAATTAAGACTCTCTAACCAAACTAATTAATATTCCTAATTAAAAAAAGATTATCCTAATGACTAATTAAAACTATTAATCTAATTAAAAGAAAAATGATTAACATCCTAATTAATATCTAATTAATGTTAAAAAGAAATTAACACCCAATTAACTCTTAATCTATTAAATCCTAGAAAAGATTAAATATATTAAACTCTACCTATTATATCTAAACAAATTTGATTAGTACCTAGAAAGAATTAAGTCTATAAAATGCTAAAACAAATTAATATCTAAAGAGAGATTTAAAAATCTATTAAATTCTAACCCTATTATATCTAAACAAATTTGATTATTCTATAACAAACAACCAATTAAAATTCTAAAAATTATCTACTTAAATCTAGAAATTATTAAAATCTATTTAAAATTCTAGAAAAAGAATTATCTATTAAAATCTATTTTAAAAAACCATTTAATATCTAGAAAAATCAATTAAATCTATTAAAATCTATTTAAAAATCTAGCAAATAAGGGAAAAATCTAAAAATGTAAGGAAGCCAATTAAATCGATTAGAAAACAGATGCGCGACTATAGCGAAATAAGCGGTAAAAACCGGACACCGAAATGTCCTCAAAAACAACAGCGAGAGCTGAAAACACCGGGAAGAGCACAGATTCTCAAATCAAATCCTCGTATCTGTGGCCTGGAATGCCTGAAACAGCAGGGGAGGCCGTAATCCCGATAAAATCAATCTGACTGCAAAAATGCAATGTATGCGGTATGTAAATGCAAAATGTAAAATGAGTCGAAACATAAGCCAAATGCGATAATTAGTTGGGTCAAATTTTGGGGTGCAACAGCTGCCCCTATTCAAACGGCTTGGACCTGAAGGGTTGAGAAGCGAACGGCTTTCAATCATTCAAAGGTAGAAGACGGTTGAATACAAAAGAAACCTAGAAATTTGCCAACCTGCAGAAATAAATTGCAAAACTGCTTGGGGAACAAAGCATCCAGAACACTGAATCCAGTTGTCACAGCAACAACTGGTTAATCATCTGATAAAAAACATCTAATCTCGCCATCCATCACCCGTGTGACACCACAAGCGTTGGATCATCAATCAAATTTCAAATTTTTCTACAATGAGCAGGCATCGAGTCATAGGACCACGTCAAAATCACAAACTTCTTGACCTTCATTTGTGAAGAAACAAACGTAAAGCGCGAACCAGGCATCCGAAGATCTGAACAAGCTACTCTGCGGGGGACACCTCCGCCAACATAGATACTTGAACAAATAATTCCACGGGGAGCCACTCCGTTAGCACGGGTAATGATCCTGCCAACACCGGTAATGACTCCATTGACAAAGGTAATAACTCCATCAACTACGGGTAATAACTCTGTCAACCCGGGTAATAACTCCATCAACCAGGGTATAACTCCATCAACCAGGGTATAACTCCTTCAACCAGGGTATAACTCCATCAACCAGGGTAATTACTCCTCAACCAGGGTAATAACTCGAAGGTTTAATCCAAGAGATTCTTTTAATGCTGACGTAACAGCAATCAGAGGAAAAACTCTACTGAGGGGAATCCTGGCGCCAACTGCCAGACACTTACTTAGACAACAAGTAACGACTTCCGAAATCTTTAAACGCTGACGGGACAACAATCTGAAGAAAGCTCCGCTGGGGAAGAAGAGAAACTTAACCAAGCAACTCTGTTAGGGGAGCATGCGATGGGACGAACGTTATCATCACCTATCTCACGCCGAGAATTTGAATATCTAGAAATCCTTTCGAGCAAGAATCCCACTCCTCTGCAGGGAATAACACCTGAAAACAAAGAGGTAACCAACCTGACTTATGTTTCAAAATGCATATGTTTGACAATGGCGTAATGCTCCATACAGCATGGAAATGCTACGCGTTCGGGTAGATGCAAATATGATGATATATGCAAATGCAAAGAGGTGCTCCAGCAAAATAAATGCTGAAGACAAAGCCAACTCCGCTGAGGATAACCGGGTATCACAGAATTATTCCAGCAAAATAAATGCTGGAAAGGTGAAGCCAACTCCGCTGGGGGATAACCAAATGTGCTAAGCATGATCGGACTTCCCTGGGGATAGCTTACGCGTGCCAATGCAAATTGGACTTTTGCTGAGGAAAACAGACGGAGTCTTCCTGCGTACCAATGAAGATTGGATTTTGAGATGATGCACCAACACGCATTGGGCCTCACGGTGATTGCCAATATAGATTGGGCTTTAGGAATGGCACGCCAATAAGGGTTAGGCTTTAGGCTATCCGTGGCGGGTCAGGTATGACTGACGCTGGAAAACATCCTGTCTGAATTCACTATTTCTGGTTAAAGGGTCAAGGGATAATAGCACGACTTCCCGACATTCGTCTCAAACTTGAAGATTGTCTGAATCTGCTTGAGTAGCTCTGAGTAGCTCTGATGATACGGAGAGGAACGCTTCCTTCGCTTCTGATATGACCCAGTTGGTGGGATCTCTGTGGGGATATTCCTCAAAAGGAAATCTAAAAATCTGTACCCTGATAGTCTGACATGAACTGCCCCAACACTCTGAACCTTGGAGAGATGCTTCGGATCAAATGCCCCTCGGGAAAGAAACAACTTCGGCACTTTTCTTAGAGTGGCCTGCCCCTATCTGCAACGACTTTGCCCCTGATTGGATGATCTGCAGGGAGATACACTGGTTGTCCTCGAGAGATTCATCAAATCTCGACCTGACTGCTTCAGAATAACTGGCTTCGGGTGGCTGACACCACTAGGGGTTATAGCTTGCCCCAGTTCCCAGAGTATTCGGGTGTTCTGCATTCTATCATGATCATACTTTCCACTGTAGGAAACGTTCCTGCTGTCAAGCACTTACTTGCAAGTAAAACAAGTTGTTCTGCATGAAAGACATATTAATGCAATGCATATGATAGTTTTGACATCCAATCTGTTCACTGGAAAGGAAAAACATTTTATGGCATGTAATGAACAAATCATTAATCAGAATACCAACATCAGTACCCACATGGTAAGAAGAACCCTTTTAGGAGTCAGTTTCGATGCGATCTTTACCGATGTATGCCTTTGAAACAAACCCTGCTTCAATTAGGACTTTTTCTGGTTGTAACGTGGTCAGGTTCACGGTTTTGAAGGAAAGGATAAAGGCTTAAAGTTTATTTTAACCCACCCGTTCTCCGTGATGTTCTCCAATCCTACATTTAGCTAATTCGACCTTAGCGCTCACTTCTCAGCGGTTGAAGGATAGGAGTGATAGTTCGAGAAACCATGAGTTTCTGGAGTGACAGCCACTCACTTTTCGCCTTTGACACTTGGGGTCACACGAGTCGTATTTGTTCGAGGATTTTTCTTTTGTAATCCTTTTTTCAATTTTCTTTTTCCGCTTTCCCTAACTTTTACCTGGACTGACTCTTTTGAGTTTCTTCCGATTATTAAGTCCAGCGGGATGCCCTTGTTTTTGCCTAAGTCATTTATTTTCAAGTTTTTTGACTTAGCGGGCTTTTGATTCTTTTTCCTCTTTTTTTCTTTGAACACGTCGTGTGACACTGGCTGTCTGACTCATTGGGGAATAATGTGACTGTTTCACTCCTGATGCTTAACCACTGTGGTTTTTTAGGCACGACCTCTAGAGGCGTGATTGATCCTCGAACGGACACTCCTTTCTACGATTTGGAAGCTCGGTCAAATTAGCTAACACCTACCCTGCCCCGGGTCAAGATTAGGGTTTTTCGTTTCCAGAAAGAACTCCTACTACTAGGCTCAAAGGGGTTGACAAGGGATTATCTTCCTTATAACTCTGGTGTTTGGGGATTTGAAACAATGCCTGTACATTATCAGCAGGTTTTATTTTCAAAAGCATACAATCAGAAGCTTGCGCGTCTTTAAACTTCATCATCCTCCCTAGATTTCGCCTAACCAAGCGTTGGATATTTGTAAAATTTGAGTGAACACGACTGGATTAAATCAAAACATGCATACTCATTTCATTATCAATATCAATTGAAAACAATACAAGTTTTATGAATGCAATTTGCGCTTTAACAAAAAAGAAACTACAAATGCAAAGAAATGACATGATAAAACACAGATTGCCAGTTTCTGGGAACCGGGCTTTTCGAACTTGATTTGCTGCTGAGCCAGCCATCTTCAGAATTGATCATCGAAGTCATCCTAATACTCCTCTGAACATCTGCTTTAAGTGAATTCTCCCATAACATGAGCTGATACACTCACTTGGCTGGATAAAGGAAGGTCGACACCTTGAAGCGTGACAGATATCCTGTTGGAATCTAGCAAGGTCTGAATCTGGCTTCGAAGCACCTTACAGTCATCTGTTGAATGCCCCTGTGCCCCAACATGTTACTCACAGCGAGCGTTGGCATCAAAACCTGGAGGATAAGGCGGGATCATTGGATCGGTCTCCTTCGGAACTATCAGCCCACTTTTGACCAAATCCGGTAATAACTGACTGTACGACATCGGTAGCGGAGTAAATTTCCTTTCAGGTTTCCTTGGTCTTCGTCGGGCATGTTGACGCGGCTGACGATGATACGACTGTTGACTCTGGCGGGTAACAGATATCTGACATACAGACCCAGCAGGTTGCTGACTCTAAGTACTCGAAGTGTCAGTGTAACACCCCCCTTATTCCTACCCCAAAATAATTCAATTAATCATTTAGGCATAAGTCAAAATTTTATCAGAGTACATGCAAGTCATAGCACAAAAGGGGTATGTCACATTATCATAAAAATTCCAATGCAATACAACACCTGCTCTACAGATATGCAACAACGGGTCAGCGCCCATGAGAAAATATTTAGAACAAGGCGGAAACATCTAAATATTTCATATCTCCAATACATGTATTCACATATACAATTATCATCCCACATGTTAACAAAACATAACATCGGCAGATACATGCACAGATGTATCGCAAAAGAATCGAAATAACTCCTATCTACCCGGTGCTACATATCAGAGCCGACCGACCAAAAGGGAAATGAAGTCATGCTTCACAAAATATCTCCAGCCATCTAATCTGCAATGCCTCATAGAGCATTATAAAACAGCAGAAGGGTGAGAAACAATATCATAATAAATAATGCATAAAGACATATATAAATATCTCATATCAACAATTATGCATTCTACGCATTCTCACCACAACTCACCTTGTACAATATAATATATCTATATACAACTATAACACCAAGCATACTCAATATGCATCATCAATGTTTATATCTTTTCATAAACATGCAACCACATATATATATATCTATATATATATATATATATCCTCCAGTATCTACATTATGCCAAAACATACATTTCACGTTAATTCAATAAACATACACAACATGTTTATTTCACTATACATCATATACAGATGACAAATGCAAATCATAGAGGACAACTCGTTACTCTATGTACATGCAACACAACATCGATCTAGTCGATCGTCAGATCCTCCTAAGGATCAATCTACGCTCACCCCTCATGGGTATTCTATCACTTGTCAGATTCTCCTAGGAATCACAACACTCATCAGACTCTCCTAGGAATCACACCATTCATCAGATTCTCCGAGGAATCACGCCACTCGTCAGATTCTCCGAGGAATCACACTGTTCATCAGATTCTCCAAGGAATCAGGTTAATCAGCAGACTCTCCAAGGAATCACATTTCTCGTCAGATTCTCCGAGGAATCAATTCATTCAGCAGATTCTCCGAGGAATCACACCATCCATCAGATTCTCCGAGGAATCAGGTCATACAGCAGACTCTCCAAGGAATCACACCTCTCATCAGACTCTCCTAAGAGTCATGTCTCTCCTCAGGCTCTCCTAAGAGTCCTATCACTCATCAGATTCTCCTAGGAATCAACAACACAAGAATGTATTCTATACAATTCTTGAAATGCACACACATACACATAATATGTTCATGCATCTTCACCTCATTCAATTTCACACAATAATCATACATCGCAATGTATATTACACGACACATTAGTCATTCACCTCATTATCATGCATTTTAAATCAATTTAAACAATGCACATATTTGCCCAAACGGCCACAATTCACAATCGAGGATTTACGCACGAAGGCTACCCACAGCACATGTTATCACAATAGATCACATACTTATTCATATCATAGAGGTATTAACCTATGTGAATCAACCAAACAATCACCACATGTGCAACACAACACAAGAAAAATGCTGTCACGTTCGCCTTTATTCGCATGGCGAACCCCCGCAGCGAACCTTCGCTAGGCTTCGCCTGGCGAACTCGCCAGCGAGCCCAAGTCAGTAGCTACTGACTTCATTCGCCACCATTCGCCAGCACCTTCGCTGGGCGAACCTTCGCTATCCACCTTCGCCTGGCGAACTCACCAGCGAAGTCCACTGGGACTTAAACATAATTACTCGCCAGCATTCGCTGGGCTTCGCCTGGCGAAGCTTCGCCTTCGCTCGCCTGGCGAGAGCCAGCGAACCTGCGCAGAACAGCATTCTGTTCTGTCTCTCCTTCACCAATCCATCATCAACCATCCCTTAAACATCTAAATCAGTACAAATAGCATCAATACATGTTACCCGACTATTCTACGGCGTTATTACTCAGTTTCAACCGATTAAATCTTCAATCTACCGATTATTCCAACTTGTGCCCTAGAAATGGATAGTGTAGAAAAACTACCAACAAGCCCAAACTAATACATATATGATGCTATACATTATTAAGATGATAAAACTTCTCACCCTTACCTGATTAATCGCAAGCTTTGATCGATTCTTGATGATTCTAGGTTTTCCTCTTTCTCTTCTCTTTCTCTTCCTCTTCTTTCTTTCTCCTTTCTTTCTCTTCTTTCTTACTATCCTTTCTTTCCCTTATATTTCCTCTTTAATATCTTTTCCATTATTTTTCCAAAACATCTATTAATTCAATATCTCACAAATATCTCACTTAATATTAAATAGGAAATGTCCAAAATACCCTTCCAAACTATTTCCTCCGAAACCTCCCAATACCGGTTAAAAATATGATAATATGTAAATATAACATATTTCCACACAAATTCTACATCCAAATATTATTCACCCAATTTAATTAAATTGGGGCCCAATAAAAGTGAAAATCGAAATCGGGGCGTTACAACTCTCCCCCACTTTAGAAATTTTCGTCCTCGAAAATATCACTTGATTCAAAACACACCGGACACGATTTCTGCGTCCTTTCCTGAATTCCCAAGTTACACACAATCGTCCACATGCATACTTCCTTATCACAATCACAGCCATGCCACGTGGCTCATAAAAGACTGTCACCCTCATCAACTCCCATTGGAGATTACGGGTACACCACTCGTACTTCACCAGGAACAACATCTAGGTCATTCTACCCCGGTGATTCTTTCCACTAGGAACGACACATAGCCATTCTACCCTAGCGAATACAACCATGATACTTATACCTCATCAGGAATAACATACTAGTCATTCTACCCCAATGAGCTCAAATCTCAAACACGTACGTTGTCCAACGTCACCATCTTAAAGTCTTCACTCTCAATTACCATCGCATCAACGGAAAATCAAAACCAAACACTAAGCGTACTCAAAAGAAATGAACAAATGAGTCGCTCCGATATCAAACATAACAACTAAAGGTGCAACATAATTAAAGCACATACCTCAAATCAAACGATCCGCATTGGTAGTGTCTGACCCTGCCAATGCAAACACTTTCCCACTTACTGAAGCTTGCTTCGGTTTAGGACACTTCGCACTGATGTGACCCACTTCTCCACAATTGTAGCACTTCACTGCACCCATTCTACAATCCTTAACATCATGTCCAAGAACTCCACAATTAGAGCATTTGATCTTGGGCTTTCCACACATAAAAGACTTATGACCCATCTCGCCACACTTGTAGCATTTAATGGATCCAGAACTCCCTCCTCCAGATCCCTTAACAAAGTTTCCCTTATGCTTGCCCTTATCAGCTGGCGTCTCATAAGGTTCACTCCTTACTTGTCGCTTTTCTTTCTCCTCCTTCAAACTCTTGTAGTGAGTAGAACGAGCTTTGCGATCTTCTTCAAAAATTCGACAACATTCGGTCAAGTCCGAAAATCTCCTTATCCTCTGATAGCCCACCGCTTGCTTGATCTCGGGACGCAAGCCGTTCTCATACTTAACACACTTAGAAAATTCTGCCGTCACCGCATCATAGTGAGGATGAAATTTTACTAACTCCATAAACTTAGCCGTGTAATCCACCACAGACATATTGCCTTGTTTCAACTCAAGAAATTCCATTTCCTTCCTTCCTTTCACACTCTCAGGATAATACTTCCTCAAGAATTCAGCACGAAATAAATCCCAAGTTATTTCCTCGTCATCTACTTCAAGCACTTGCCTCATGCCGATCCACCAGTCATCGGCTTCTTCCCGCAACATGTGAGATCCAAGCCTCACCTTATTGCCCTCAGCACAGTTCATAACTCTGAAGATCCTCTCGATCTCTTTCAACCAATTCTGGGCACCGTCCGGATTAAACCTTCCTTTGAACACCGGTGGCTTATTCTTTCTAAACTCATCATTTGCGTTCACATTCGGCGCACCCTGCACCGCTCTAGCCATCGCCTCCAATGCCGCAGCCATAGCACTGTCATTACGACCTGCCATAATCTTCTTAATCGCAAAAACAGCAACAAGGTTAAACAACCGCTCAACCAACAAAACAATAAGACAAACACAACTGACTCAACACTGGCTCTGATACCACTTGTAACACCCCCCTTATTCCTACCCCAAAATAATTCAATTAATCATTTAGGCATAAGTCAAAATTTTATCAGAGTACATGCAAGTCATAGCACAAAAGGGGTATGTCACATTATCATAAAAATTCCAATGCAATACAACACCTGCTCTACAGATATGCAACAACGGGTCAGCGCCCACGAGAAAATATTTAGAACAAGGCGGAAACATCTAAATATTTCATATCTCCAATACATGTATTCACATATACAATTATCATCCCACATGTTAACAAAACATAACATCGGCAGATACATGCACAGATGTATCGCAAAAGAATCGAAATAACTCCTATCTACCCGGTGCTACATATCAGAGCCGACCGACCAAAAGGGAAATGAAGTCATGCTTCACAAAATATCTCCAGCCATCTAATCTGCAATGCCTCATAGAGCATTATAAAACAGCAGAAGGGTGAGAAACAATATCATAATAAATAATGCATAAAGACATATATAAATATCTCATATCAACAATTATGCATTCTACGCATTCTCACCACAACTCACCTTGTACAATATAATATATCTATATACAACTATAACACCAAGCATACTCAATATGCATCATCAATGTTTATATCTTTTCATAAACATGCAACCACATATATATATATCTATATATATATATATATATATATATATATATATATATATATATATATATATATATATATATATATATATATATATATATATATATATATATATATATATATATATATATATATCCTCCAGTATCTACATTATGCCAAAACATACATTTCACGTTAATTCAATAAACATACACAACATGTTTATTTCACTATACATCATATACAGATGACAAATGCAAATCATAGAGGACAACTCGTTACTCTATGTAAATGCAACACAACATCGATCTAGTCGATCGTCAGATCCTCCTAAGGATCAATCTACGCTCACCCCTCATGGGTATTCTATCACTTGTCAGATTCTCCTAGGAATCACAACACTCATCAGACTCTCCTAGGAATCACACCATTCATCAGATTCTCCGAGGAATCACGCCACTCGTCAGATTCTCCGAGGAATCACATTGTTCATCAGATTCTCCAAGGAATCAGGTTAATCAGCAGACTCTCCAAGGAATCACATTTCTCGTCAGATTCTCCGAGGAATCAATTCATTCAGCAGATTCTCCGAGGAATCACACCATCCATCAGATTCTCCGAGGAATCAGGTCATACAGCAGACTCTCCAAGGAATCACACCTCTCATCAAACTCTCCTAAGAGTCATGTCTCTCCTCAGGCTCTCCTAAGAGTCCTATCACTCATCAGATTCTCCTAGGAATCAACAACACAAGAATGTATTCTATACAATTCTTGAAATGCACACACATACACATAATATGTTAATGCATCTTCACCTCATTCAATTTCACACAATAATCATACATCGCAATGTATATTACACGACACATTAGTCATTCACCTCATTATCATGCATTTTAAATCAATTTAAACAATGCACATATTTGCCCAAACAGCCACAATTCACAATCGAGGATTTACGCACGAAGGCTACCCACAGCACATGTTATCACAATAGATCACATACTTATTCATATCATAGAGGTATTAACCTATGTGAATCAACCAAACAATCACCACATGTGCAACACAACACAAGAAAAATGCTGTCACGTTCGCCTTTATTCGCCTGGCGAACCCCCGCAGCGAACCTTCGCTAGGCTTCGCCTGGCGAACTCGCCAGCGAGCCCAAGTCAGTAGCTACTGACTTCATTCGCCACCATTCGCCAGCACCTTCGCTGGGCGAACCTTCGCTATCCACCTTCGCCTGGCGAACTCACCAGCGAAGTCCACTGGGACTTAAACATAATTACTCGCCAGCATTCGCTGGGCTTCGCCTGGCGAAGCTTCGCCTTCGCTCGCCTGGCGAGAGCCAGCGAACCTGCGCAGAACAGCATTCTGTTCTGTCTCTCCTTCAGCAATCCATCATCAACCATCCCTTAAACATCTAAATCAGTACAAATAGCATCAATACATGTTACCCGACTATTCTACGGCGTTATTACTCAGTTTCAACCGATTAAATCTTCAATCTACCGATTATTCCAACTTTTGCCCTAGAAATGGATAGTGTAGAAAAACTACCAACAAGCCCAAACTAATACATATATGATGCTATACATTATTAAGATGATAAAACTTCTCACCCTTACCTGATTAATCGCAAGCTTTGATCGATTCTTGATGATTCTAGGTTTTCCTCTTTCTCTTCTCTTTCTCTTCCTCTTCTTTCTTTCTCCTTTCTTTCTCTTCTTTCTTACTATCCTTTCTTTCCCTTCTATTTCCTCTTTAATATCTTTTCCATTATTTTTCCAAAACATCTATTAATTCAATATCTCACAAATATCTCACTTAATATTAAATAGGAAATGTCCAAAATACCCTTCCAAACTATTTCCTCCGAAACCTCCCAATACCGGTTAAAAATATGATAATATGTAAATATAACATATTTCCACACAAATTCTACATCCAAATATTATTCACCCAATTTAATTAAATTGGGGCCCAATAAAAGTGAAAATCGAAATCGGGGCGTTACAGTCAGGATACTGAATCTGAGGTACGGGTGATTCTGTGACAACTTTCTTTCTCCCATTCTTCTTAAGAACTGACAATTGATTCATCTTCATACACTGCAGTATAAGGAATGTTCTGAATCTTTCCGCTCTTGATTCCGCTCTCAACACGTTCTCTTACTCTTATCAAGTTCACAAAGCTTGCATTTCCACAAATGAACAATGTGTCATAGTAACGGCCTTTCAAAGTATCCACGAAAAGGTCAACCATTTCTCTATCCACAAGCGGTGGTTGAACACGAGCAGCCAATTCTCTCCATTTTGCACATACCCTCTAAAGGATTCGTTCTCCGCCTGAGATAATTCTTGCAAATGCACGCGACTAGCAGTCATATCCAGGTTGTAGTCGTATTGCTTCACGAAGGCATTGGCTAAATCTGACCATGATTTGATACTATCACTCCTCAACTGCATGTACCAATCCAAAGATGCTCCGATCAAACTATCTTGGAAATAGTGAATCATGAGCTTGTCATTGGTGACCTGTGAAGTCATTCTTCTGCAGAACATAACTAAATGTAGCTTCGGAAAGCTATCCCCTTTGTATTTCTCAAAATTGGGCATCCTGAACTTCAGAGGCAACACAAGGCCTGGCACCAAACACATGCTCGCAACATTCAGGTTGAGAGTATTCTTATTTATCAAGGCAGCCACCTGATCTTCCAACAGCTGAAGTCTTCTCATATACTCAATAGTCTGTGGGTTCTGAACATTAACCTGCGGAGCAACTCTTGGATGCGGGACCATCCACGGAGAATCTAGCGTGGAGAAAGTGAAACCTTGATACTCGGTATCATCGAGAGAAGGTGGTCCTCTGACAGGGGTTTGCACAGGCTGCGCGACATTGTTCACCGGAGTTCTCTGAACATTGTCCTCCCCTCTGGTCATGGCTGTCATGGCTTCCATGAACTGACTCAACTGGTTCTCCAACAATTCAAACTCGGCCCTGGTAAAAAACTGATTATGCTCTGCGGAGTCCATGATCCTTCCAGAAACTAACTCAAGTTCAATGCGAATGCCGGGAAGTCAACTGCGAGTTGGACAAAAGACGAGTAAGCTCTCTGCTCCAGCTGAGGATGGATATGCAAGCATGAGATGCACATAAAATGCAATGCAAAATGCAAACAAACACAGGATCACAGCCCCCACAAAGCTCTGAATACTACTGCGCTGCTGACGGGATAAGTTCGCTCTGACGAGAGAAAACCAAAATACCGGGTAGGCTGGAAGTCAAGTTTCCTGCAAAAACCCTCCCACTCACAGGTATGGACCTAAACTAACACAGGTTCGGCATCCTATGCGGTCATCAGCGTCACAGACTTTCAAGAACGATGATACGATACCCAGAAGGTGTGGCATCATCATCTCTTGAAGCGGCCTCACTTAGCTGAATCACAAATGATCGGTTCCCAGAGTCGACAATCCCTAGATCTGAAATCCTTTCAACGGCCCACAGGGCTGGAAATGGAAATCATCTCAAAGATTCTCGTCTGAGCGCAGATTTCGTGGGAACTAGTATATGCCTAACATACAGGTTCACAAATATGCTCTAATACTATGTAGCCCTCGAGCCTGGGTCCGGCTTAACACTCATCAAAGCCCCTCCCACAACAACACAGTAGCAACAGATAATAATAATAGTGCGGGAAATGTAAATACAATAATATACAACATACAACGCACAAAAATAAACACCCACAGACAAGCTAACAAGCGCTAGGATTGACTCTCGTCGGGACGTTGGATCCCTCAGATTGACTCGTATAAGGGACGTTGGATCCCTAGGAAACTATCACAGTCCCCAGCAGAGTCGCTAGCTGTCGCTACTGCGAAAATAAAGTGTTGGCAATGACAGAAGAGTCGCCACCTTTCATTATTTATCCCTCAGAACAGGAAAGGAAACGATCAGAAAAAACCTGACGAAATGGTATAAGACAAGGTCATCGCAACCATTGTCTGGATTCGGGAGTCGGTTACGCAAGGGGAAGGTATTAGCACCCCTCACGTCCATCGTACTCGATGGGATCCACGCTTGTTGTGTTTATCGGAAAAGGGTGTGTTTAAACTATCTAACTAAAGGCTGGTTTGAAAAGAAAAGAAAATGACTCGGCAAAGTATCGCACTTTATGCCTACGTATTCCCGTCTGGAACGAGAAATCAGAGTCAACGTAGTTCGCCTAACTACGGGTGATGGGGGGAAGGTTGCTCGCCAAGATATCGCGTCTTGTGCCTACGTACTTTCACACAGCGCAAAAGATCAGAGCAAACGTAGTTCGGGCTAACTACGGGTAGACAGGGTGTTCTCGATCACACAGGGGTGAGAGAAAGAGTTGACGATACTAGCGTACGCATTCTAGCAGTTAGGTGTATGCTGCTCGCTCGACGGAGACTTACGTGTTACCTGTTTGCGGTAGAACGGACGTAGTATGTCAGGTTTTAAGGTATGGGAACCTACGGGAACTTAGGACTACGATATGGTCTCAATTGCACTAGGGCAAGAGAAAGGAAACATCAGTCGTCAGCGGGAAAGTCTCGATCGCACGGCAGCGAGAGAACAGAGAAGTTAGTTGTTAGTGTGCTCGCTAGGATATCGCATCCTATGCCTACATATTCTCGCCTGGGACGAGAAATTAGAGCAGCTGTAGTTCAGCCAACTACAGCAAAAGGGAAAAGGGGAAAGGGAAAAGGGAGCTTGCTAGGACATTGCATCATATGCCTACGTACTCTCGTCTGATACGAGAGATCAGAGCAAACGTAGTTCGGCGCTACAGGAAAGCAAGTCTCGATTGCACAGGGGCAAGAGAAGGGGTCTCAATTGCCTGAACACGAGAGAAAAGGGTTTCGATCGCACGGGGGCGAGAACAAAGAGGAAGCAGGCTTATGCCTAAACGGGAAGGAACTCGGGACACACACGCAAGAACCTAATACGTAGGAGCGAGTGCGTCGTATATCACCCAAGGGACATATACTAAACACCCTAAACGATCGAGGGGAGACCGCTCGATTGTTATTTCCTACGTATCTAACGATACAGCTCGCAACACTTGACGGTTGCACGAAAACTTGAAGAAGAAAGATGATGTCAAACGAATCGGCTTCGTTGGCTCTTGACATGCGCGCAAGCTCCATTCCAATATTCTCCTCTCTGGATCCTTGAAGTGGATGTCCGAATCAGGAACAATGTAACGCTTAGATCGTCATGGTTCGACTTATACGAGAAATCGAACCCTTAGAGGTAGCGTATTGATATCCGTGTCAAAGACAAGATACAGAAATAATATCGACAATCATTCTCCAATTGAATCGTATCATGTAACACCCCTCTAATCCCCGTAATTAATTAAAATAATCAGAGTAAAATTAACATGCATTCAACCAAGGGTGTCACACTTCAAACTTTCAAACACCTGTCATGCTCATCAACACTTCAATGAATAATCATGTTTTACAATTTCAATTAGCATGTAGCAGCGGATTCATTTATCCAATGATTTTTCATAAAGGAAATATTTGTTTTCATCACATAAATCAACAAGGCTCGGGCACTAAGGCCAACTTCTTATTATTTTAATAAACAAGAAAACATAGTATATTTCTAAAACATAAACCAAGCGATCCCAGTGTTACACGACCAAAGCATGACTCGACCCAACATAATAAAAATACTAAACAGTTGCACCAACAGCGACTTCGCAACAACGAACAGCTCTACTCTTATACCTGCACTATGTCATGTAGGACATCATTCCAGCAGAAGGGTGAGAAATATTACCATAATAATCAATGCATATAATTATGTATATAAGCAATCATAAAATACATATATGCCACATTTCTCACCACATTTCATATTCAATTCACACATACCTCTCAATTACCTCATCATATAAACTAACATGGTTGATCATCAAGCATATTATCATGCACATAGCATACTTTCATACAACACTCACATACTCACCACTCTTAAATCAACATATCATGTATATATGCACACTTCTCCTAACAATCACATATTCATCATTTTCAATTACACAAGTCATGTACACATACGTAAGCATAACTTAAATCAACAATTCTATCCATGCCATATGGCTCACGTAAAGCCCATCAATTCTACTAATTCACTATTACACATTCACATTTCTCAATTACACAAGTAGTGCACATACACATATTCCACAATTCTCACAACTATTCACCCTCTTAGTCATATATATTTACCACACATATATAGACAACATGAATATTCACAAAGCATTTCCACATCATGCATACACTCACATTTCCATAATCTTATCATTCACACATAAGCATCTCTTCATGCATATGTCATATATCAATGTGACTCAACAACTCAATGCAATTCATGCAATGCGGTACCGACTCTCGTTATCATTTTTTGGTTTTTACATTAAACCGGGTCCACTCTTCTAGACCGATAACCCGTTATCATTTTTCGGTTTTTAGATTAAACCGGGTCCACTCTTCTAGACCAATAACAACAAAGGCCCGTCCTCTAAGCCTTCAAACCCACTCTTCTAGGTTTGGGACAAGTCACTAGTCTCCACGAAACTAGCAAGCATTGCATCTTGACTAAATGATGCATATGCAATCGAAAATCAAATGCACTTAAGACCGACATCTTAATCTCATGCATTCCAATAATTCATCTCTTCAAGAATTATATCATGATTGCACACACAACATATTCACATAACATTCATCAATGTATTCATAATTCAACACTATCACCACATTATCACATAATGCACACATATCCACGATATGTTCTCATGCATTCTTCACATTTATCAAACAATGCACACATATCCACAATATGCTCTCATGCATTATTCACATTTAATCACATACATACAATATGCATTTAAAACATCTATCAAGCAATGCACACATATCCAAGACATGTTCTCATGCATTCTATTCATACAACCACATACAAACAATATGCATTCACAATTCAATATCATCACCATATTATCAACAATGCACACATATCCACAATATGTTCTCATGCATTCTTCACATTTATCAAACAATGCACACATATCCACAATATGTTCTCATGCATTTCCAATCAATACAAATAATATACACATCTCAAAACCTAGGATTCACGCCATACGGCTACCCATAACACATATATAACATCATATAACTTTTCATTCCATTAAGAATCGAACCCGATCGAACCACAACACAACATGGAATGAAATCACAGAAAAACAAAATGCTGTCATGTTCGCTACTGCCTCGCCTAGCGAGCAGCTAGCGAACCTTCACTACATGTTCGCCTAGCGAACTGCTAGCGAACCCAAACAGATGCTACAGACCTCACTCGCTACCTTGTTCGCCACATCGAACCCCCAGCGAACCATTCGCTACCCCGTTCGCTACCTAACGAAGGAACCTCTCACATTCTGTTTCCACTCGCCACTAGCTCGCTAGGCGAGGACCCAGCGAGCGTTCGCGACCAGCTCGCCTAGCGAACAACTAGAGAACGTCTGCGAACCAGAATTTTCCCACTGTTCAAAAATTCCAACTCTCTCCAAAATCGACCGATTCTCATTCAATCAGTTTCCATAACCTTAATATAACCATACCCGACTAAACTATACTACTTATTCTCGATTTTAACCGTTAAACTTCGATTTACACCGATTAAATCCATTTTGCCCTAAAATGAAAAATGGTGGAAAACTCACAACAACCCAATCCAATCATACATAATCATACACATTGCTAAGATAATAATGTTTCTCACCCTTACCTTGATTAAATCGAAGCTTTGGATCGGATCTTGATGATTTTCCAAGTTTTCCTCTTATCTTCCTCTTTCTCTTCTCTTCCACTTTCTTTCTCTTATGTTTTCCTATCCATCTATTTTCCTTCCACTTATCCTTATATACCTTCCATTATTTTATTTCCATCACAATTCCCTTCTCTCAAAATATCTACTAATCAATTTCTCATAAAATATCCACTTGACCCTTTATTCACCAAAATATCTCATCTTATCATTAATTGGATAGTATCTAGTAATCCCACATTATTCTACCAAATAGAATAAATCAGTTAAATCCAATAACTCACATAGATCAAATAAATCCAATTAATTAGTACAATTAATCCACTATTTTGAAAATTGGGCTGTTACAACCCTCCCCCACTTTAGGAATTTTCGTTCTCGAAAATGGTATCAAGTTCAAGAATCATAGTTGAGGTGTGTACAAGTAGGGTTTCATCTGGGTAACCCTAGGTCAAGGAGAGCAAAGAAAGGGCATCAAGACCTAGCTCTAAGTCATGGAAGTCATGGATTGAGATGTTGAAGCATGTGTATGGGTGAGTCAAGATCAAATTCAAGAGAATCAAGAGTGGTTGGAGGGGTTTGAGACAGGGTTCCTAGGGTAAAATCCCCTGTATAGCACTGGACTTCCAAGCCACATAAGTCAAAATGCAAGTTTCAAATGGATTCTTGGCCAACATGAAACTTGTATAGCTTCTCAATATCTTTAATTTGAGTACTATATGTCTTCAAGAAGATTTGTGGAACTCAAGTTATGGTTCTTGCAAGTTATGGGTCACCAGAGGACATTGAAATTTATCTGTGAAAGTCACTTGACTTCCAAGCAACTTTTGCCCATCAAGGAGTTTTCAAATGGATTCTTGGCCAACATAAGAATTGTAGGGCTTGATCTTAGCTTTAACTTGAGTACTATAAGTCCTCAAGAAGATTTGTGGAACTCAAGTTATGATCTTGGCAATCCAGGGGTATTTTGGGAAAGTTGAATTATAGGTCATTTTTCAACATAGGTCAAAATCTCTATCTTCCACTCCTCAAATGGAATAATGTTCAACATGAGATGTGCTTAAAATGATGTTTTTAGGTCAGATAAGAAGTCATGGGTGATTAGAATGGCTTGTATCACAAAGTTGGCCAAAATGGCCTAAAAAAGGAAGAATTAAAGTCATTTAAAAAAAAGTCAAATTTGTGATTTTTTGATTTGAGGTCAAACTGGGGCATATGACATATCATTTTAATCAGAAATGAGGTTTTAAAGACAATGGCAATGTTGGGTTTTTCATTTGAAGTCATTTGCTCATAATTGCATTTGGTAGCTTATGACATAAGTAACATATGCCAAATCCTTCACAAGAGCAAAACCAAGGCTCCAATCACTCCTAACACATTCAAAATACCATTTGGAGAGAAATTGAACAAAGAATAGGGTGCTGCAACAAGATGAACAGAACTGTCATATGAGCATGAGATGGAAAATTCCACATGAGATGAGAAATTGAATTTATCCTAAGGATCATTCCAGAACTTTCTGGAGCTTTCAAGCATGTTCTATATATAGATTAGAAGTGGTTCAGAGCATTGGTTGGTGAAAATTGAGAGAGATTGGAGAGATAGAATTCTGAATTTGCTCCTTGCAAAACAGAATCGGTTACATCATTTTGATCTGTTTCAATCCATTCTTTTGAATTCAGTAGTTTCCTTTGGAGTTTGTAAGTGATTCCATATAGAATTCAAGCCAAGATTGTTGCAGAATCGTGAGATAGCATTTGGAGTTCATAGCTTGCAATTGAAAATCACATCTGGTGATTCAAGAGGTTTCAACACGATTCATTGCATACAGAAGTTCAATCAAGTGTCATTGATCATATCTGGAGGTTCTTGAAGCTTAATTTGAAGCTTTCATCACTTTGTTCATCCAAAATTTGCAGGTTAGTAAAATTCAACATGTAGCATAATTCATATAGTTTTGCTAGGTTTTAGATGTTTAGATTCATATTAGATCATGGTTAGGTGGTTTCTGGTAAGGAAATTCAAGGTTTAGAGACAAATTTAGGCGGAACCAATTTTCTGTTGAGGATCATTTCTTGCAGTTCTTGTTGATTTAAGCTTAGGGGAATGGTGGAAATTACTCAGGGTAGAGTGTAGATGATCCTAGGCCCTTCAATTTTGAGATTGGTGAGGATTAAATTTTGAGGTCGCTCTGAATTTTTCTTCGTGTTTTGAGATGGAGATACTTTCAATGAAAATGGAGGATAGAGTCTTGTTCAGGGTGAAAAGGTGAGTTGGATGATGTATTTAGGGTTGAGTTTTGGTGGGGATTTAGAGAGTTGGTGTTTGGGGACGACGGTGGCGCCACCTCCGGCCACCGTCTGGTTCACATTCCCTCCAACATTTGAAACGAGGAAGATGACATAATCACCATAGGATCTGCAGTGGACCTTTGACCAAAACCTCATCCAACGGCCACGAGTGAGTTTGATTTTGTGAAGGATTCAGAAACTAACCTATACGCTGCGTTTCATTAATCATTTCGTTTTGGGCTTAGTTACTAGATTGCTAATGACACCCTCATCTGGAGCCCAATTGAATATAACACGTGATATGATTGCTATTTGACACAGACTTTTGTCAATTTCCGTCCCATTTTCCAATTATTTTCTGAGTAGTATTGGGCTTAGCACGCGCATGATATCCACACCCCCCTCCTGAGCCCAACTTCATTTTGAACTGCATTTTGTTGCTATTCAACACGCCTCATTTGCATTTTTTTCTTTTATTTTCTTCTATTTTCACATTTTATTTTAGGTTAATGAAAAAAATCATAACAATTTGAAAAATAATCATTTTAGGATGGGATTTTTTCCCTAGTTCCCTTAGGACCTCTAGAAAATTATGAAACAATAAAAATATTATTTCATGCATTTTATATTTTTTTAGCATATTTTACAATTGTATTGCTTTTATTTTACATTTTTTTGATACTTCATCTTTCTGAATTTAGTATGAGAGATTGGTGCATGATTTTTGATTGATTATTGTGAGGTTGATTAGATTAGGGAAGCATGTACCCTTAGGAATTTTTTCATATTTTTGTGACTAAAGTTTAGGTTAGTTTGAGAGGTGGATAAGAGAGGTATTAGAATTAGGGTTTCACAACACTTAGGTGTAGTTTAGGGCATAGTTTGGGGACCTAGGGTTTGATTTAGGCCTTGGGGTTTATATGGGGTATAGGGTATATATTTAGGTTCCCTTAGAAATTAATCTAGGATTTTTTCATGAGTATTAATATTTTACTTGATTTTTGCAATTTGAGTGGTGATGGTGTGTTTTCCCTCTTGGGCATTTTGCTTGCTTGTTTGGTTTGGGCTATTTCAATTGGGCTTGGGGCTTAGCCTTTGCTTGTTGGAGCTTATGAAGACATTGAAGATGATTGGAGACAAAGGATGGAGCTTGGAGCATGAAGATTCTTCCCCTTGAAGGTGGCTTAGGAGATAGGAAATGTAGGAAGAGCTCTAGATTAGACTGATTTCTTCTTGCAAACATAGAAAGCATCTTGTGCTTCTATTCCTCCCTATGACAAAAAGTCCTTTTAGGGTATTCACATCCTTCCTTTGGAGGGATAAGTGACATACTTTAGAAGTAGAACTTTGAGGGAACCTTTCCCCTACAATGCTAAGTGCTTATAGGCTTCCTTTGGTTGTCAATAAGTTGTTTAGCATTTCAACTTAATCTGATAATTGATTCTCTTCCGGAGTGAGTGCATTGAAGATGGAAACCTATTGAAGAATGAAGTTCATTGAAGATTGGTGAAGATGAAGCTTGTGCCTGTCAAAGATAGTTATCTGTTGAAGCTAGGGTTTTGCTGCTGTTTGAAGCTGTCTACTTGTTGGGGTTCAGTGCTTGCTAGAGCTTGGAGATTTTTGCAGACAGGAGCTTATCTAAAGCTTGGGGATCATTGAAGAGTGAAGATGGGGTCTTACTTGAAGGTGTTACTGTCAACTTTTTTCTTGCTGTTAATCAACTGTAATTGTCAGAGCTGTTGCTTTTTGAGCTGCTTACTGTAGGAGCTGGGGTTGCTGTCAGAGCTGATGTTGGGTTTTATTCCTTTTTCTGTATTGATTGTTGGCTGGTACTGCTTGCCCCAAAGGTTTGAAGTGAATACTGTTCACTTTGCCTATTGTTTTCCCAGGTTCGAGGTTGAGTGGGACTCCCTTGCCTCGCTTGTACTGTTGCATCTCAAGCATGTTTACTGTTTACTATATATCTGTTTCTTTTCCGTTTATCCCCTAGGATCTCTGTTTCCCTCTGAGCAAGAGAGAAATATGACAGACATTAGGTTTTAACCCATGCATGACAACATTAGGTTAGTTTTATTCCCTTTTCAACCCTAGGCTTTTTAGAGTTTCTTTCTCTTCTTATCTCAAAACAACTCAAAAACACAGTAATAAGGTTAATCGATGTTGTACGTTACGAGCCTTAAGCTATTTGAGAAAGGGTTGCTGGAGAGCTTCTTTCCAGTAGTCTGACTGCTTAGTGTGGTACCCTTTGGGTGACACCCGACGTAGTCACTCTCAAATCATAGTCTCTAGTGTGCCAGAGATTGCAAACAAACTAAAAAACACTTCTTTCGTAAAAGATTCAAATCAAACATCAAAGCGTCGTTTTTGTCCGCTTGGACTCTTAATCAGGAGAAAACCTTTTTTCAGCAAGATAAAAAACAGTCAGACAAATCTGTGTCTTCCGCAGCCCGAACTACGTTTGCTCTGATCTTTCATGCTGTATGAAAGTACGTAGGCATAGGATGCCGTATCCTAGCGAGCAATCTTCCCCTCCTTTCCCGTAGGTAGGAGAACTAAGTTGACTCTGATTTCTCGTTCCAGACGGGAATACGTAGGCATAAAGTGCGATACTTTGCCGAGTCATTTTCTTTTAACCCAGACCTGTAGAGTAGATAGAATAACAATCCGTACTAGAAAACAAGCGTGGATCCCGTCGAGTACGACGAACGTGAGGGGTGCTAATACCTTCCCCTTGCGTAACCGACTCCCGAATCCAGGATTTGGTTACGATGACCATTCCTTTCCCGTCTTTGCGGTAGGTTTACTTCGAGCGTTTCCTTTCCCTCCTTTGGGATAAATAACGCACGGTGGCGACTCTTCTGTTTAGCCGGCGCCGATTTTCGCAGTAGCGACACTCAGCATAAGACCGACAATAATCTGTTCATTTATAGCCAAGAGAGAGAGAGAGAGAGAGAGAGAGAGAGAGAGAGAGAGAGTAACTTTTAAAAGTGATTTTCCAGAAAAGCGATTTTTTAGAATAAGCACTTTTGGGAAAGTATTTTTCAGAAAAATGGTTTTGCCAAATGAGGCCTTAACAACATTTCCTAAAAATTCTGAATCCATGTGGATCCAGCAGCAAAACGCAGTGCAAACAATTCCTGAAAATCACAACAAGTCAATCACCGTCAAATTCGCAAGCAATAAAGGCATAAAAGTCGCAGTTATAACAACAATCAGCCATCAAGGTTTCCTGAAGATCAGCACAAACAAAGCACCAAGATCACAACAACTCAACGGGTCCAGGCCCAGAACACCTAATATTAAAGGAACATCAAAGAAGTTTACGAGAAGGAAGAAAAAGAACCCTAAGGTCAGTCAGCGGTGGCAAAGCAAGAGGGAGGAGATCAACGCTTATCATCTCGAAAATCACACCACCAGCGGACCACAAACCCCAAAAGCTCAACCTCAAACCACCTCCAACTCACGACCGGATTCAGAAGGAGATCCCCCGTCATCATCATCCAGCAAGGAAAGCTCCGTTCAAAACCCAGCCGTTCATTAGAGGGGGATCGACGAACAAGCATCAAGGGAGGTATTCATCAGAAAAAACCCATAAAAGCATCATCACCGTCAATCACGCGAAAATTATCATCATCCTCAGACGAGAAGAACGTCATCATCGAAGCAAGAATCACGACACCCACCAATGTCTCAACCGCTTCAAACCTCCCTGAGGAGGTGAGCATTTGATACTAACGTTTTTTCTGGTTTTATTCGCAGCATCATGTATGGAGTCAAAAGCGGAAAGGCGAGTTGGATAGAGAGAAAAAGAATGAAAAGATCAAAAGCTTCGCACGGCTGACCATGGAGGCGCGCCGTCCAAGAAGAAGAAGGGAAAATGAAAACCCTAAAAATGATTTCAGCAATATACGTTGACCCCTTCCCCCCTTTTATTGTTTTTGTCTGTTTTTTTATATATTTCTTTTTTTTTAGTTTAAATTGAACTAATAATGCTGAAATAATGAATGTAAATCCTAATTAATCTCTTTTAATTAAAGTAATTTTAAAATTTAATATTAAATCCATTTTAAAAAAAAGAACTTTAGAATTAAAACTCTTTTTTAACAAAATTCAAATTAAAACCCTTTTTAAAACTTAATTTTAAACCTTTTTTTAGAAAAAAACTTAATTAATTTAAAATTGAGTTTTCAAACTTAGTTGAAAACTTAATTTGAATTTAAATTTTCTAAGTAAGAGATTTAATTCTAAACTTTCTTCAAAATATTAACCAAATGAACTTTTTCTTTCAAAAATTAAAAATCTTTTTAAAACAAATTAAAGTTTATAATAAATTACTAACCCTTTTAAAACATAAAAGTTAAAACTAATTTTCAACTAATCCTAAATTTTTCTTAAAGCATGTTTAACCAGAGCTTCAAGCATTTTCAATTTTGGTTTTGAATTGAACTGTCGCTTAACTGCAGATTTGCCCCGTCAAAGTTGTATAACACTTATGTCGTTTTCCCGGTTCCTAGTTGAATAATTGTTAAGTTCCTCGTATTGTTTGCATTTTGTTTGGGTTGTAATTTATGTGAGGCTATCGTCGCTGCTGTTTTCAATTCCGTTTCATTTTGGTTTGTAATTTACGCGAGTGATCGTCGTTTTGCATTTCTTTTACTGCTTTCATATTTTCCTCTATTTCCATGCCACCATGTAATAACTTGTCGTTGCATCATTTACCGTTAACACCCTCCAAAGGATTAGGTCTAACATTTTGACCACCGAGTCAATAGTCTTAACCTTTGAATATCTCAAACCCTAATTGCATAGGCGTCCTGCTGTGGACCAAAATACCCATTTCACCCTAACATTAGGTTAAGGAGTCGCCGCACTCCGTTTTAGGGTTTCCCGCCGTGGAATGTTTAGTTTAACCCTAATTTCAATTCATTTTCAACGTAGAAATAGCAGTCGCCGCACTTCATGTAAGCGTTTCCTTAAGAATGCTTACTCCCCATTGAAACCTTGACCACAGTCGAGAAGTTTCTAACCTCCCTTTCGAGGGGAACTACGATTACTCTGATTCCATTCCCTACCCAAGATACGTAGGCACAAGATGCAAATCTTGCCGAGTAAACTTAGGACTAACCCTTAGGTATCTCTGTCACTCCTAACCCTTAGCTCAGTATATACCCTTAAGCAAATAACTAAAGCAAATAGTAAATTTAAACAAAAGGTTCCTGTAGAGTACTACAGAAGTTTTTGGTTCTAATACCTTCCTTAAGCTTAACCAACCCCTTACCTAGAGCTCTGCCTGCATTGTTTACGATGTAAAAATTAGGTTTTCCTTCTTTTGACCTTTTCCTTTGGATAAATCAAAGATCGGTTGTGAATCAAAGATTGTGATTCAAATTAATTAATAATTTGATATGCTATTCTAACCGCAACAGAAAATGGCGACTTCACTGGGGAAAGTCCTAAATTTCTAGGGTTACCCCTATTTTGTCTATTAGTTTTACTATTTGCTTCATTATTTGCTTGCTTATATATATATATATATATATATATATATATATATATATATATATATATATATATATATATATATATATATATATATATATATATATATATATATATATATATATATATATATATATATATATATATATATATATATATATATATATATATATATATATATATATATATATATATATATATATATATATATATATATATATATATATATATATATATATATATATATATATATATATATATATATATATATATATATATATATATATATATATATATATATATATATATATATATATATATATATATATATATATATATATATATATATATATATATATATATATATATATATATATATATATATATATATATATATATATATATATATATATATATATATATATATATATATATATATATATATATATATATATATATATATATATATATATATATATATATATATATATATATATATATATATATATATATATATATATATATATATATATATATATATATATATATATATATATATATATATATATATATATATATATATATATATATATATATATATATATATATATATATATATATATATATATATATATATATATATATATCATATTGTACCTTGCTTGGGGTATCTATTTTTATTGTGAGATAAGTCCTACACCCGGACTTGAGTGACATTATTATAGGAAGGTGATATATTCGACGAGGCTTATAGGGAGTGAGTCCCGGCCAAGCTGACTTGAGAATCACCGCTCAGTTGAGACCCTTTCGAAAATGGTTCATTTGAACGAGTAGTCGTGAAAACTTTTACTATTGTCGATTGAAGTCTGTGATATTGGGGACCATAGTACCTTAACACCACCTTATATTGGACGTAGTGCGAGAATTATGAGGGAGTAGTCCCAAAATAGTTGCTATGCGATACTACACTCAAAATAGGTTCTCTTGAGAATATTATTAACCACCGAGTCAGTCGGGAAATTGATAATATCCGAAAGATGAACTGATGACTTTGGGTACTTCTTTAGAACCCTTGTTCTGCAGGTACAACTAACCTTAGTACATACCTGATAAGCTTAAATTATACTGTTTATTTGACTCGATTTCGTGCAAGTTATTTAGTATTTTATTTCCATTTTCCTGTATTATGCCTTTGTTTTGCTTCTTTTTCAGGTTTTTGTATTTTCAAGGCTACTCGAGAAGAAATGAAGAAAAACGAGCTAAAAACCCTACTTTATGAGGAAATGTACACATGGCTTCCACCATGGCGGGAGCCATAGGGGATGCCACACATTGGATGCAAGCCAACTGCCGACAACTGCCACATCTCCCACTCCTTTCCACCCCTAGTACATGTGGCGAGGGCCACAAGGACGTGGAGGGCACCACCTTCACACGGATGTTTCCCTCCCAAAAGGAGTCGGGGGGCATTCCTGTCTTTACCTATACTTTCCTGCCTCTATAAATAGAAGAGTTCTAATTCATTTCAAACCATCCAAGCTTTGAGAACAGAACTCAAGCAATAAATTTCACCTATTGTAAAGTAATAAACTTCTCACATCGAGGGGTTATTACACCGTGTAATCGAGTCTGTAATCGAGTTTGGAGCACTTCGGTAGAAGTTAAACCTGCCGCCATTTTATTTCCGCCATTTACTTCCAGTTGTACAAGATTTTTAAAGCCTCTCATTTAGAGCAGGTTTCTGTCTATTTATTGCATTTTATTTATTTACCCGCCTTTATTTCCCGCACCCTTTATTTCTCGCACCGCACTTTATTTATTTATTTACTCGCACTTTATTTACACGCATTTATTTACCATGTCCGGCTAAATTTTAAGGGATAGGATGTGAGGATTATAGTTATAATTAGTATTCCACACGGTTGTCGGTAGAATTACTTAGGGGTTATTTTAACTTTTAACACTTATTTTTTGTACTTAAAATTTGTTGGGTAAGATCGAAAGTCGTCCAACCTTTAGATAAATTAGGTTAGTTTTGACTGTTCCGAGGAAGCGAAAGCGCTTGGCTCAGTTAACTAGGAATCTTTAATGTTTAAGAAAATCGATTTTAAAACTATTTTCGGACGCGTTTATGGATTTAAAGTTCGGTTCGCAAGAACCTCTTTTTGTTAGAAATTCCAGGTTAAAATACTTTTCAACTAAGTCAAGAAACTATATTTCTTAAAAATAGGTTTATTAATCCTAACGCAATGTGTACCTTTTTATAAGTGAGAATAAGAGGGGTCAACTAGGGATAAACTCGGTTCTGAATATGCGAAAGCGACAGTTCCCGTTAAATTAGTTCTTTTAATGAGTAGAAAATATTCCCCCATAAGGAATCCTATATGTACACATCTGGAATACTACGTAGCTATATGAATCGCACCTATGTCTATTGCTTTATTATTAATTTAATCACGCACTTTACTTTTATTTTGCATAAACCATCCTTTATTTGATTTGCCTTAGATAAACACTGTAACAATAGTAATCGATAGATTGACATTTAGTCTCTGTGGGATTGATAATCTTTTGTATTACTTTGACATTATTCGTGCACTTGCGAATCGCCCATCAAGTTTTTGGTGCCGTTGCAGGGGACCAATTATGTCAAAATTTCGTACCCTATTATTACACCGTCTAGACTAAGGCAAAACCCTCCGGTCAATGCGAAGAACTCGCAGCACCGATACCCTTATAGATCCTTTAGAGGAACCTGAACATTACACTCGCGCACGTATCTTATTTCGTAGATTTAAGAGAGCTATGGATGAAGACCGTAACCAAAGACCCCGTAAGGATTTTGCTCAACCATCTAATGACGAACCTAGTTCTAGTATTGTGAACCCCAATATTCCTGCTCACATTTTCGAGCTAAAGCCATCCCTATTACAATTAGTACAACAAAACCAGTTCGCGGGACTCGCTACCGAGAACCCGAACCAACATTTAAAAACATTTATTCAACTAGCTAATACTTTTAAAACCAATGGTGCCACCCCTGAGGCGATTAGGTTAAGATTATTTCCTTTTTCCCTTAGAGACAAAGCCCTTACTTGGTTAGATTCCCTTCCAGCCAATTCTATAACAACTTAGGAAGACCTTAGGAGAGTTTTTCTCGCTAGATATTTTCCCCCGAGCAAAACCGTTGTTCTTAGGAATCAAATAACCAGATTTACCCAAAACCAAGGTGAATCTCTCTTCGAAGCTTAGGAACCATGGCCTGGAATCATGGTTGATCATTCATACCTTCTATAACGGACTTCACTATAACACAAAGATGACCATCGACGCTGCCGCAGGTGGCACCCTGAAGCTTGCGCTCTCATCGAGGATATGGCTCAAAACCATTGTCAATGGGGGATAAAGCGAGCGACAGTGGAGAAGAAAGAAGCCCAAGGAGGAATACATGAGATAAGTTCTATAGACATGATGCAAGCCAAAATGGACGCTTTAGCCCTTAAAGTAGAACATATGTACGCAAACCCAGTAGCTGCAGCAACAGTTTCAACTGAGTGTGAACTATGTGGTACTCAAGGACACCAATCGGTAGAATGTAATCTGCTGAACAAAACTCACTCAGGAGAATTCAACTACGCCCAAGGAAACCCATTTTCAAATACCTATAACCCTGGATGGAAGAATCACCCTAATTTTTCCTTAAAAAATAATAACCCTATCCAAAACCCTGCACCCCCGAGACCATCCAGTTTTTAGGCTCAAAGACAAAACCGCTTATGCAAGTTGTGCAACCTAAGCCGAACTTTGAGAAAATCATGGAAAATTTTATTACGGCTCAGACCCAGCAAAACAAAGAATTCCTAAACCATAACATTCATGTAAATGAATTGATTACCCAGTTAGGAACTAAGGTAGACTAAATAGTCACCCACAATAAGATGCTTGAAACCCAGATATCTCAAATAGCTTTAAAACAAGCTCCTGAGACTACACCCGGAGGACAGTTCCCTAGTCAACCTCAACAGAACCCCCGAGGGCAAGCCAATGCAATCACCTTACGGAGTGGGACCGCTTACGATGAACCGGTTAACCCGACATTGAGAGAACCCAATACTCCTAAGGAAAGAATGGTGCCTACGAGCGAACTCGAGGAAGCAGTAGGATCTGAAAAGCAGAAGGATAAGGACAAAACCAACGAACCACCGCCACCCTACAAACCTCTCATACCCTATCCGCAAAGACTAAAAGAAACCAAGATCAATAACCAATACCATAAATTTATCAAAGTCATAGAGAAACTTCATGTGAAAATCCCTTTCACAGAAGCCATCACACAAATACCATCATATGCAAAATTCCTCAAAGACATCCTTACCAATAAACGTAGACCTGATGATCCAAAACCTTTAGAATGCAATTCCATTTTCGAAAATAAACTCGCCAAGAAGGATAAAGATCCTGGGAATTTCTCCATACCTTGTATTTTGGGAAGTCATGTCATCAATAAAGCTTTTCTAGATTTAGGAGCTAGAGTAAGCCTTATGCCCCTGACAGTTTTCGAAAGGTTAAAACTAGGAGAATTGCAACCTACGAAGATGTCACTTCAATTAGCCGACAAATCCGTCAAGTATCCGGTTGGCATATTGGAAGACGTCCCAGTCAGGATCGGTCACTTGTTCATCCCAACCGATTTTGTCATCATTGACATTAAAGAAGATGATGACATTCCTATCCTCCTAGGCAGACCATTCTTATCAACTGCTGGAGCCATAATAGATGTCAAGAGAGGGAAGTTGACTTTTGAGGTAGGTGACGAAAAGATAGAATTCATTCTGTCGAAGTTTCTTATGGCACCAGTATTAGGAGATGCATGTTATGTCATAGATATCATCGATGAATGCGTTAGAGAGCTAGAATTAGAAGAAACCATCAGACTACCTTCAACCCTCATAAAGGAAGATGATGGGTTTATAGAACCCTACATTAATGATAACTTGTACGAATGTTTATCCCTTACCCCAGATCCTATACCATGCATAAAAAAACCAGCTTTAGAACTTAAGGAACTACCTAAGAACCTAAGATATGAATTCTTGGATGAAGAAATGAATCGTCCAGTTATAGTCAGTGCTACCCTAAACCAAGGAGAGATCGACCAACTCTTAGTCGTCTTGCGAAAATACACCTCCGCCTTAGGATATAACATCTCTGATCCAAAAGGTATAAGTTCATCTGTGTGCATGCACCGAATCTCGTTTGAGGAAGACTCAAAACCCTCTAGAGAACATCAAAGAAGGATAAACCCTATAATGAGTGATGTTGTAAAAAGGGAAGTTCTCAAGTTACTAGAAGCAGGTATAATTTATCAAATCTCAGATAGTAAGTGGGTAAGCCCTGTGCATGTAGTACCAAAGAAGGGAGGCATCACGGTCGTGCAGAACGAGAAAAGAGAACATGTAGCTAAACAGATAGAAGGAGGATGGTGTATGTGTATAGATTATAGGAAATTAAAAAAGGTACTAGGAAAGACCATTTTCCCTTACCATTTATAGACCAAATGCTGGAACGTTTGGCCAGACACTCCTATTTTTGCTACCTGGATGGATATTCAGGATTTTTTCAAATCCCCATACATCCGGAAGACCAAAAGAAAACTACCTTTACATGCCCTTATGGAACTTTCGCCTACAGGCAAATGCCTTTCGGTCTCTGTAATGCACCAGCAACCTTCCAATGTTGCATGATGGCAATCTTCGCAGATTACCTAGATGGAATCATGGAAGTATTCATGGATGATTTCTCGGTTTGTGGATTTGATTTCAACAATTGTCTCGCAAACATTGAGAAGATCTTGAAAAGATGTGTTGACGTCAACCTAGTGTTGAACTGGGAGAAATGTCACTTTATGGTCACCATAGGTATAGTTTTAGGAAATATAGTCTCTGAGAGAGGTATTGAAGTAGATAAGGCCAAAATAGAAGTGATTGAAAACCTTAAACCCCCTAGCACAGTCAGAGAACTCAGAAGCTTTCTTGGACACACTGGTTTCTATCGACGCTTTATTAAGGACTTCTCTAAAATTACCAAACCTTTAACTGGCCTCCTAATGAAAGATGTCGAGTTCAACTTTGACGAAAAATTCCTGGAAGCATTTAACTTTCTAAAACAAGCCCTGATCTCGGCACCCATCATTCGACCTCTAGATTAGGACCAACTGTTTGAAATCATGTGTGACGCTAGCGACTATGCTGTAGGAGTTGTTCTAGGGAAAAGATAGGATAAGAATTTACATGTTATATACTATGCCAGTAGAACCCTAGGTGCTGCTCAGCTTAACTACGCTACCACCAAGAAAGAACTTCTTGTCGTAGTCTTCGCTATGGATAAGTTTCGATCCTATCTGGTTGGAGCCAAAATCATAGTTTATACAGATCATGCTGCCATCTGTTACTTATTGAACAAGAAAGATGCCAAACCTAGGTTACTTATATGGATCCTTCTGTTACAGGAGTTTGATCTGGATATTAGAGACAAGAAAGGCACGGAAAATGTATTTGCCGACCACTTTCCTAGGCTCGAGTATATAAAACTAGACCCACTCCCCATTAACGATGATTTTACTTATGACAGGTTAATCGCTAGGATAGAAGCCGTAGAAGAAAGCAACCTAGAACCTTATAAAAACCTTGAGAGATCTCTAGTAGTAAGCAACGTACCTTGGTACGCAGATTTTGTAAATTACCTAGCTGCCGATATTATACCCCCTGATTTTAACTACCAGCAGAGAAAGAAGTTCTTTAGCGATGTAAGACACTTCTATTGGACAAACTGCTCCTTTTTAAAAGGGGAACGAACGGTATTTTCCGTCGTTGCGTCCCAGAAGAAGAAGTAAGAAATATAATAGAACACTGCCACTCTGCACCTTATGGAGGACACTCAAGTACATCTAAAACTCACGCCAAGATTCTTAGAGCAGGTCTGTTTTGGCCAACAATGTGGTGTGATATACACACCTATATAGCCAAGTGTGACCGGTGCAGCGCACTGGAAACATCTCAAGACGTGACGAAATGCATTTAAGGAACATTCAAGAGGTGAAATTCTTTGATGTTTGGGGCATAGACTTTATGGGACCTTTTTCGTCTTCCTTAGGAAACAAATACATCTTAGTTGCGATCGATTACGTGTATAAATGGATCGAGGCCATAGCCTCCCCCACCAACGATACCCGTGTAGTCATTAAGTTGTTTAAGATTTACATATTCCCTAGATTTGGAACTCCCCGTCTTGTTATCAACGACGGTGGATCCCATTTTATATCAAGAATTTTCGGGAAAAAAATTAAGAAAATATGGAGTTAAGCATAGGATAGCAACACCTTATCACCCACAGACTAGTGGCCAAGTAGAAGTATCCAATAGAGAAATAAGAAGTATCCAATAGAGAAATAAAACAAATATTAGAAAAGAAGGTCTCTATATCAAGGAAAGATTGGTCTCAAAAGTTGCAGGATGCACTATAGGCCTACAGAAACGCCTTCAAAACCCCTATTGGAACAACCCTTTACCGACTAGTCTATGGAAAATCTTGTCATCTCCCATTTGAATTAGAACACAGGGCCTATTGGGTCATAAAAACCCTAAACTTTGACTATTTAACCGTTGAACAAAACCGCGTCCTTGATTTACATAAACTAGAAGAACTTCACCAATCTGCCTATGAAAATGCCATTATCTATAAGAAAGAACCAAAGCCTGGCATGACAAGAGATCGTAAAGAAAGACTTTCACGTGGGAGACCATGTTCTCCTATTCAACTCTAGATTACGACTCTTCCTGCAAGCTCTGTTCAAGGTGGACAGGTCCCTTTGCAGTTACTAAAGTTTTATAATCAGGAGCAGTCAAGATCCAGAACCAGTCATGTAGTCCATTTGTTGTAAACAGGACCATTGCCTACTTCAGACATATAGGTTTTGTCGTCAAGCTAACGACATTAAACAAGCGCTGCCTGGAGGCAACCCATGGTTTTCTTTATCTTTCATCCTTTTTTATTTTTACTTTATTTTATTTTATTCTGTTTTCTTTTAAGTGTCAACTGAAGGTCTATAATGATTGTGTTTTCAGGTTTTCTAAGTTTTATTTTTCAGGATGCAGCAGCACGATGATATGCACGTCGCCTTCAGAGATGACAGGCAGAGAGAGAGAGGTACTCGATTCTTTGACAGCGTCCTATGGCACCGAACCGATATCTGGATCAGGCCTGCATGGAGGCTCTAGGTATCGAGCCCAGCATACGATTCCTCTGTCACCAGCTCCACTGGGGAGAATATGTTGACGAGCTGCACCAGACTTACAGGCACCTCACATTAGAGTTTCTCAGCTCGTTCCACCATGACCCATACACCAACGAGGAAGGGCTGGCTACATTCAGGCTTTTTAGAAGGGAGTACGCCTTCACCAACAAAGGATTCAAAGACCTACTCAGGTTTTCGACAACCCCTGATTCCATTCCTGACCTCTCGATGGGCTACTTTATGAGCAGAGACATTGATCAGTTCTGGCGAGATATTACAGGAGGAGGGAACATAGATCCATCGACTCAACTGTCTTTAGTGATTCATAACCCGTCTATGAGGTATTTTCAGATGACTCTAGCTCACACCTTCCTTGGGAAGGAAGATTCTGACATGCATGTTAGCAAGAAGGAGATATTCTTCTATTCTGCACTAACAGGCTACGCCCGATAGCATGTGGGAATTTCTTGCTGAACAATTTCGAGGGCAAGCTAGATCATCTGAAGGAGTTATTCATGTGGGAGGCACAGTCACGCATATAGCCATTGCATTAGGCCTGACTAATCAGTTGTTGCATCTGACCCCTTATTGTGGACCTACCTTGCTTGGCATTGATTTCTGTTTGGATCATGGGCTGATGTGAATGGCATCCTTTCAGCCTGATGCTTTCAGACTTCTCATCGATTACCAGACGGTCCATTATTTCACTCTACCTGATCTACCTGATCCAGTTGTGACCAGTGTGCACGATCCGTCCAACTGGAGTTATGTGTTGGAAGGGTACGGCGAGACGATTGACGAGCCACATACACCGCCTTCAGCGGAATACCATCCCTCTCCACCTTCTCCGAGGACGATTGTGTTTTCCAATAATCATGCGTTACAAAGACCTGACTTGTATACCCAGATAGCTGAGCTACGTTCAGAGATAGTCGAACTTCAGCAGACAATAGCAGATCTTACTTTACAGGTTCAGATTTCCTACATGACCCATGCCACTGAGACAGACCTTCTATATTTGGAGATCTCATATTTACACAGAGAGTTGTATTCACTTCGTCATCCCAGGCAGTCAGACGAGCAGCCAGCTCCTTGATGACACTATTTCACTGCTTTCAATATTTGCTTTACTTTTCTCTTTTTTATCAGACTTATTGCATTTCTAATTACATTTTTATCTTACATGACATTATACCCTACCGTTTATATTTTAACGTCATTTAACTTTCATTTGATTATTTTTTATGTTTTCTGATTTTTATTTGTACTATTATTTTTCATGTCAAAAACTCTTTATATATATATATATATATATATATATATATATATATATATATATATATATATATATATATATATATATATATATATATATATATATATATATATATATATATATATATATATATATATATATATATATATATATATATATATATATATATATTATATATATATATATATATATATATATATATATATATATATATATATATATATATATATATATATATATATATATATATATATATATATATATATATATATATATATATATATATATATATATATATATATATATATATATATATATATATATATATATATATATATATATATATATATATATATATATATATATATATATATATATATATATATATATATATATATATATATATATATATATATATATATATATATATATATATATATATATATATATATATATATATATATATATATATATATATATATATATATATATATATATATATATATATATATATATATATATATATATATATATATATATATATATATATATATATATATAATATATATATATATATATATATATATATATATATATATATATATATATATATATATATATATATATATATATATATATATATATATATATATATATATATGAAAGAAGAAAAAAATTATTAGTGTGCCAAGATAAATGATTTCTACTACAACACACCCCTAAAAATTAATGAGGAGAACCAAAGCCCACAACAAAGCACACAAATCCAGCCCAACTGCCTTTTTCAAAGGGTGACGCCCGCCATATACTCCATGGCGCCCGCCACGGGGTCTGGACTATATGCGGAGCAAAAGTTGAAAAACCTCCATTTTTGCTCTCAAAAACCTCCAAAACCCATTTTTGACTACACGAAAATCCTCCCAAAGTCACCAAAAGTTCACAATTTTATCTTTCACTCACCAACCCATTAACCATTCCAACTTCCATTTTCACTTTCCCTCACCAAAATCCATCAAAAACCCATTTTTCCAAAATTCCAAAAACCTACCCATTCTTCATCTTCCTCCATCTCCAACATTCATCCATGGAGTACGAAGGTTATGTGTTGCATCAAGGAAAGCCCGAGGAACAACAACGAAAAATCCTCGACAAACTGTGAACCCGAGACATTGCTTCAACAAGGTACGTGGATGATAACTGCCTTTACTCTTTAGGTATCTACCATAGTGTGTATCATTTATTAGACGTTCTAAGACTGCATGAGATTTTTGTTAGACAGGATCCTACTTTTGACCGGCTGACCAGGGAATTCTTGAGTTCCCTGATTTATGTTGTCAGACCCGACACTGCTAGCACCGTCGGCACAGTCTAGTTCCGGATGTTTAATGTTGAATATTCGTTTAGTACTGATGAACTTGCAGAAAGGCTTGGATTGCCTTTTGGTGCAGGTGCTATTTGTGAAGCGCCTCTAGATTCTGAATGTTCTGTGGAAGCATTTTCCTTCTGGCACAGGTTGTCAAATTTTAATATTTCATCTTTTGAAGGAATACTTGCCTCCAGGATCCATAACTCAGCCATCCGTGTGTCCCGCTACATGTTAGCCTGCACTATCTTTGGCTGGGAGAATCTTAACAAGGTGAATGCCAAAAATTACTATTCTTACAAGGCTTCCTCACAGATAGGAGATTTAATGTAGTTCCATTTATGATATCCCATATGAATGCTTCTATTAAGAGCAATGGACCATAGCCTTCGGAGGACTGATCACGTCCATTGCAAAGGCTCTGAACCTATATGCGGAGATAGCCACTTTAGAGCCTCTTCCTCCTCGCACAATTAATTTAAAATTTCTGAAAGATATGAAACTGTGCAACGTAAGGAAGGAAGGGGGCTTCGAGCTTATGATACACGGGAGGGCTATCCCATCTGTCGTTCTGCCTTGCACTAGACGCGCGGATGTGACTATAGAGGGGAATTGGACCTATGATTTAGATGCTCCACCCATTACAGGTCTAGTATGTAACATCCCAATTTTTATTAATTAGTTATTTCTATTAATTAATTAATTTATTGGGATCATTTTAATTATTTGAATTATTGGATGATTATTATTTTGTTTGTGAAATAAATGTGTTAATATGTTATGTTTGCATATTATGCTATTTTATCATTTGGAGTTTTGGGAAATTAAGTTGGAGAGTATTTTAGATATTTCTCAATTAATGATAAGATGAGATATTTTGTGAGGAATGAATTGGTAGATATTTTGAGAGAAGAAAATATAATAGAGAGAAATAGAAAGAGATATAAGTGGAAAGAGGGAGAAAAGAAAAGGATAGAAATAGAAAGAAGGAAAAGAAGAGAAAGATAGAGAAAGAAGAGAAAGAGAGGAAAACTTGGAGAATCATCAAGATCAACATCTAGGATTCGATTTAATTGGGTAAGGGTGTGAAATATTATTGTTCTATCAATGTGTGTGATTATGTATGTGTGTGTTAGATTGTTTGGATGTTTTCCATCTTTTTCCATTCTAGGTCAGAAATGGTTTAATCGGTAGGAATTGATGTTTGAACGGTTAGAATCTGGAATTAATGGTGTAGTTTAGTCGAGGAATGTTAGACTAAGACTACTGGAACTTGTTGGAATTGAATCGGGTGATTTTGGGAGGTTCTGAGGTTTTTGGACAGTTGGGGCTTTTGAGTACGCAGACACTCGCTAGCATGTTCGCTAGGCGAGCAGGGTGGCGAGTATTTGCTAAGCGAGCTGGTAGCGAGCTGCCAGCGAACGTCCCCAGACTTGGGCAGAATGGAAATGACCCTTATTCGCTGTGGCGAGAGATGTAGCAAAGTGTTCGCTAGGCGAGGCTCCAGCGAGCCAGTAGCGAATCCTTCTAGTAGCTTCTGTTTGTCTTCGCGAGCTTGTTCGCTAGGCGAACCAGTAGCGAGTGTTCTCCAAGGACTCGCTAAGCGAGTGGTGTAGCGAACGTGACAGCATTCTTATTTCTTATTGTGTTCCATCCAATGTTGATTGTTTGGCTCGATTATGATCGATCTTTCTGAATGCATAGTTGTATGTTGTGATATGTTATTTTGTGGGTAGTCGTATGACGTGAATCCTAGATTGTGGAACTGATTGTGAAATGTGGCCTTTTGGAAAATATATACATTGTTTAAATTGATTTAAAAATGTATGAATGATCGTGATAGAGTTCGTTGTCGTTTGGCATGATGTTGTGAATGCATATTAATTGTATGCGATTGTATTTGAGAATGCATGGGATTAAGATGCGAGAACGGTCTTAACTGCATTTGTTTGATTGATTGTATGTGAAGAATCTATGAATATGTATTTGTGATTGAATCTATTTAATTCTTGTATACTACTTGATGAATGTAGTGATAATGTTGAAAGTATGAATACTTTGATGAAATGTGTTGTGTGTGCAATCATGATATAATTCTTGTGTGATGAATTATTTGATAATGCATGGGATTAAGATGCGAGAACGGTCTTAAGTGCATTTGTTGTTGATTGCATACGCATCATTTGTTGTCAAGAGGCAATGCTTGCTAGTTTCGTGGAGACTAGTGACTTGTCCCAAAGCTAGAAGGGTGGGTTTGAAAGCTTAGGGGACGGGCTTTTGTTTGTTATTGGTCTAGGGGACGGACCCGGTTTAAATGTAAAAACCGAAAAATAATAACAAGTGTTGGTACCACATGGCATGAGTTGCATTGAGTCACATGGCATGGATATAAATGTTGTGTGAATATATGTATATGTGCATGTTTATGTGGAATGATGAGAATTATGAGATGTGTTGTGTGTGCAGTCATGTTATAATTATTGTGTGATGAATTATTTGAATATGCATGATATTAAGATACGAGAATGGTCTTAAGTGCATATGAGTGTTTTATGAAAATATGTGTATGTGCAAAACTCGTAATCACTGGGGTAGAATGACAAGATGTTGTCCCTAGTGGAGTAATCACTGGGGTAGAATGACAAGATGTTGTTCCTAGTGGAGTAATCACTGGGGTAGAATGACAAAATGTTGTTCCTACACTGGGGTAGAATGACAAGATGTTGTTCCTAGTGGAGTAATCACTGGGGTAGAATGACCGATATGTTGTTCCTGGTGGGGTATAAGCGATGTATCCATAATTCTAAATGGGCACTGATGAAAATTGATGAGTTTTATGTGAGTCACATGGAATAGATATGATTGTTGTATGAAAATATGCATGTGTATAATTGTGAATGATAGTAATTGATGAGGATTGAAGTGTGAGAATGTGTATTTTATGTTTATTCATATTGTTGCACCCCAAAATTTGCTCAACCCTTTCTTAACTTGGTTTGTGTTTCATTTCATTTCTTTCTAGCATTTGCATTGCATAACATTTTTCATTGAACATGGGATCAAGAGATTGTGCAGCAAGAGGAGTCTACTCAGAGGGTTGAGCCTAAGCAAGGGGTTTTACTCAGGTTTGAATGGTCATCAAGTCATCAGGAAGTGGGCATTGGTCTTGTGAAAGGAAAGGATGGATGTATGTGGGTCAGCTCCTAACTTGGAGGCTAGTTTAAGATCATCATAGGATTGTGGATTCATGGTTATGGGTGTAAGAGGTTGAGAGAGCTCATTGAGTGCCTTAAGGGTCATTGTGGAGCTCATCCAAGTGTTTGTGCTAAGTGTGAAAGGTTACAGTTGAAGGTGTTGCAATTAGGGTTTTCATCTGGCTAAATCTCAATCAACTGTGAAATTAAAGGAGATTAAAACTTAATTCAAAGTCTCTATGGTCATGGGATGTTGTTTTAAGACATATGAGATATCATTTCAAGTCCAATTCATCAAGGATCAAGTGTGTGAGAAGTTACTAAATTAGGGTTCTCGGGGTAAAATCCCCTATTTAGTGCCTGACTTCAAGACCACCTATCTCAAGATACAAGTTTCATCCTAACTTTTGACCAACATGGAACTTGTAGAGCATGTTCTTAGATTTAATTTGAGTACTATAAGTCCTTGATTGGATTTATAGAACTCAAGTTATGATCCAGACAAGTTACAGGTCATCAGAGGGATCTGATTTTGGTCAACAAAAGTCAACTAACTTCCAAGCCATTTTTTACCTAGAAGGATGTTTCTCCTTAACTTTTGGCCAACATGAAAGTTGTAGGTCTTGGTCTTAGCTTTCCAAAATGTACTAGAAGTATTTCATCTGATTTGTAGAACACAAGTTATGAGGTTTACAAGTCAAGGGTATTTTGGGAAAGTGAGATTATAGGTCATAAAATTATAGGTCCATTTCACCAACTTGCACACTTCAAATGAAGATCTTTCCAACATCAAACTTGCTCCAAATGGTGTTATTTGTTTAGCCAAGCATTGTGAAGTCAAGGAATTGGCTTGATTTGAAGAATGGATATGTGAATTTTCATGGAAGAAGGTTTAAAAGGGCAAAATGGGAATTAATTCATTATTGACCATTTTGGTGCAAATAAGTGCATTTTTTGAGTGCAAAAAACATTTTGAGCACATTGGCATTTTTAGATTTTGGATTTGAGGTGTTTAAATGAGCCATTTTCAAGATTTCTTCATCATGAAGTTACATAACAAATCTCAACCATTAAGATCAATTAAGGAGTTAATCCAAGCCATTCACATCCCATACACTCCCAGCAAGCATTTTCAACCATTTTGGAGCCAATTTGATGGGATTTTCGTGTACATTAGTGAGCTCCATTTTCAATTCCTTGGATTTTCCATTGGGCCGTTAGAGGCTGAGTTTGGGCTCAATTATCATCAAGATCCATCATATATAAAGTTTTCAACCTTCACAAATCATCAGAAAGTGAGAATTGGAGCCAAATTGATCAAGTTCAGTTTTGAAAAAGTGTTGGAATTTCAAATTTCGAATTTGGAGATTGAGGCCATTTCAAGCAAAATTGTAAATTACAAGAGCTCTATTGAAGTTTATTGAACGATTCTGGACAATTATCTTCAAGCTTAAGCTCAATTTGAAGGCTTAGTGGAAGTTCTCCACTAGGTAATTGAAAATCAACTTTGCACTCTTGATAAGCATCAATTCACTGCCATTTTTGCATATTTGAGACGTAGAAACAATGTAGATCATTAATATATAAAACGAACTGGCATTGGTTGTGATTGTTGGATGATGCTAAAAAATGTTTGGATCTGTTTTGGCTTGTTTATGCGTGTTCTTGCTTGTTTGATGCTTGATCTATAACCCACGTGACTTCTAGATGAGTTTTAAACCAAATTGGAGTTGTTTTGATGAACTTTTGATTTTGGTGCATAATCTTCATGACTTCGGGTTGATCTCATATTGCGTGTTGTTACTTTTGAGACTGGAATCGAGATCCTCTTGATCTCTAGATGATTTTTGGTATAAAATTCATGCGTTTTGGTGAAGTTTTGATGTACGTGTTATTGCTGGCTCTGGTCACGGTGGAGGATGTCCGGAGAAGACGATGAACAGTGTTCTCCGGCCGATGATCTGGTTTTAGGGTTTTGGAGGTAAGGGATGATGGGGTGTCATGATCACACGCGTTTGATTTGAATACTTTTGGTTCCAATGGCTCTGATTAAGACGTACAGTAGGCCATAGTTGACTGGATCTACGTGATTACATTCAAACTTTCATTTATTTGTTGGCGTGTTTACAGCCATGTGTTTGCTTACCATTTGATCAAGTGGTTCTGAGTGAGTGTCCATGATACACCTTGTTTGACTCATCATGTGGGATTTCCAGGTTTTTGTTTTATTTTGTGGATTTAGATTGGGCTTATCACGCGCTTGCTAAGCGCACCCCGTGTTGGGCCCAGTTTCTCTTTTTAAACTGATTTTAATTGCTATTTGCCACGCTGTTTTTTTCATTTTCATTTTATTTCTTTTGTTTTTATTTTATTTTTTCTGTTTAGAATTTAAAGCATTAAAAATAACTCCAATATGTTAAAAATTCACCAAAAATATTTTTTATCAACTTTGAGATGTCTACTTTTTTTTGGATATTTTTATTTTATTTTTCAGTTTTATTTTCAATTAAAAAAGGAATTAAATATTGGAGTGGTTTTAGATGGTTTGAATTTTAACCTGGTTTGCTTTTGCATTTATTTCTCTCATTCTTTTTTGATCCAATGATTGAAAATTGAGCCTCATCTCAATGATGAGTTGATCAATTTTTGAGGACCATTTTGCCCCCGGTTGTTGACTTTTAGGTTGACTTTTGTGGCTTTTCTTTTTTCACTTGTTTCTCCCATTTCAAAGTGGTACATCTAAATGAATCCCTTCTTTTGATGGTGCTTTGAGAGGATATTTGTCTTGGTTTCTTGGCCTCTGGTTTCCAACATGTTTAGCTTCTTTGTGTATTTTATTTGGTATTTTTTGAGCCATTTTCCTATTTTTGAAGTGACTTGTAAGTTAGGTCATCTCATAGGACAGTTCACACAAGTGCATGACCTAGTTTGGATTGGAAATGACCTTTATGGATCCAATAAGCTCTCAACTCTTCTTGTTTCACATTTTAGACATGTTGAGCTTGATGTATGTTCATTTTTAGGTCAAAATTATGTTCATTGCTTATTGATTGATGCTTTTCTTTTTGTGCTTTCAACTTGAACTCCTAAGTGATGTGTGCTTGCTTCCTTTGTGCTCTTACTTGAATTTCTTCTTGATGTGCTTTGATATTGCTTTTGAGCTTTCTTCTTCTCATCTCCCTTCTGTCCAATGACCTTGGAGTGTCATTTAAGGTAGCTTGGTGCCTCCTTAGGTGGAATTTGAAGCTTACCTAAAGTGATGAATCCATGAGGACTTTCTTTGTGTTTGTCACTTGTTTGCTTGCTTTGATGCATCTTTCTCCTACTCCTCTTCTTTTATTGCATTTCCATATGCATGCTTGGTTGAGATGAGCTTGTGGTGGCTACTGCCCCACACTATTTTCCTCCCACTATCATTCTACTTGTGCATTCTATGTGTGCATTCTTTCATTTGCATGTGCATTCTTCTTCTTCTTCTTCTTCTTCTTCTTCTTCTTCTTTTGCTTTTCTTTGCCATGTTCCCCATAAGTTCTATAACCTCTTGAGGTTATGATAGACATTAGGTGCCTGACCATGCATGATAACATTAGGTAGTTCCCTTTTCAAACTCAACTTTAAGTCCACTTTGCATGATAACTTTTAGGATTGATTAGTCTCCCATTATTGCGCCTTCTTCTCTTCTCATCTCTAAACAAGTTTAACATACTTAATAAGGATAATGAATGTTGTGCCATGAGCCTTATACTTGGGAAATGGTGATTGAGGAGCCACCTCTCAATTACCCAGAGAGTTTAGTATACGTCCTTAGGATGATATGCGACGCATTCGATCCTAGGTTTTAGACTTTGTTACAACATACATTATAAACTCTAATTCAAAACACTTCTTCTCTAAAAAATACCAAAACACTTCAAACCTTTTTCACCCTTTGGGGTTCTTAATCAAGGAAAATCTTTTCACAAAAAGAGTGTCGTTAACTCTTAGTTCTACCGCAAACGGTAACGCCTAAGTCTCCAATGGTCGAGCTGCATACACCAACTGCTAGAACTATCTGTTAACCTTACTCGG